>CM053783.1:734020711-735307574 GCA_028749045.1 Cupressus sempervirens | reverse complement strand
CCCCCAACTCTCTCTAGTACATCTCTCTATGTCAACCTCGTGTCTCTATCCCAACATCCCCTCATATCACTCTCTCTCATACATGTCCCTTGTTTCATGTCTCTCTATCTCTAAAATTCTATATGTATACCTCACATTTCTCACCCTATTCCTTTGTCTCACTCTTCCTCTTGATCATGTCACCTCCTGTTATTTATCTCATGTATCTTTCTCTCACCCTCTCTCTCTCTCTCTCTCTCTCTCTCTCTCTCTCTCTCTCTCTCTCTCTCTCTCTCCCTCTCTCCCTCCCTCCCTCCCTCCCTCCCTCCCTCTCTCTCTCTCTCTCTCTCTCTCTCTCTCTCTATATATATATATATATATATATATATATATATATATATCTCCCTCTCCCTCCATCCCTCCTCTCCCCCTCCCCACCATCTCCATCTCCATCCATTTTGGACCCTTTTTATCCTTTTTTCTCTCCATAGCTTATCTCTCCCCCTCTCCCCTTTTCCTTCTTTGCCCTCTAATATTCCCCCTCTTGTTGCTTTCTCCTATCTCCCAACCCATTTTACCATCTCATCCACCTAATTATTATTTATCTCTACACCATGTCTCTCACCCTATCCCTCTTCTCTTGCTCTCTCTCTTTCTCTCTGTCTTTCTCACATATCTCTCCACCTAATTGTTCTCTTCCACTCTCATCCCATCTCCTCCACCTAAATACAATTTATATCTTCCACATGTCTCTCACCCTCTCCCTCTTCTCTTACTCTCTCTGCCTCTCTCATACATCTCTCGCCCTCTCCCTCATCTCTTACTCCCTCTGTCTCTCTCTCTCACATCTCTCTTTAACCTATTATATTTTGTTTCACTCTCTCCCTTCCTTCCTCTCACAATATTCTCTCTCTCTCTCTCTCTCTCTCTCTCTCTCTCTCTCTCTCTCTCTCTCTCTCTCTCTCTCTCTCTCTCTCTCTCTCTCTCTCTCTCTAAAATAAATATAGAATTGGAAATGATAAAATTTAATTTTTATTCACATTTATTTGTATTCTAAAGCTTATAGAATAACTAAATTATATAATTAGTTTAATTACATGAATCCAATAGATTAATTATGTATTAAATGCCTAAATATAGTATAATATATAGTTTTTGCAAAGACAAGAATGAATGAACATATTATTATTTTAGCCTAGACATATTGAAACTCATCTCTCTTATAATTTAAAACAATATATATTTAAAAAGTTTAACATTTTTTCCTATCAAATGTCATAATATACTTTTTTTCCTAATTTTTACAAAATATAAATTTATTTTATTTTTTCAATACAAAATTTCAATAATAAGCATGACAAATGCTCAACTATGAAATCAACCACATCAAATATAACTTACTTATATTTAATTTTAAAAATTTGATTAAAAAATAAAATTATATATTATTTTTTCTCTCAAAAATTTTAACTGCATATCTATATTTTAAAATTGTTTTTACCTTAATGAAATTACAAGACTAAAAATGAATTATAATAGGATGGAAAGAAATCTAAGATGACTTATAATATTGTATTTATTAAATAGAAACTAAACTATATTATAGAACAAATTTAAAAAATTAAGAAAATTTGAGATTGTAATAAAAAAAATTAATTGCTTTTGTTTAAAATATACAATATATGATGAGGGAGCTTTGGAATAGTAATAGTAAAACACTCCATCCTAACATGAAAGGCTTCCATTTTGCACTCAGTAAGCAAAGAAAATTTGTGAATGAATCTATCGAATCTACACTGCATCTGAAAGAATTTGACATGCTGATTTTCCTCCCTCTTTCGCTCTTCATTGATATTAACTAAAAATTTTGTAAAGAAAAAAGTGGGCCAAAAACAAGAAACATTAACTTTAGTCCATACGCAAGGATGAAGTGTTGATCGTTTACCAGAATGAAATAACGCTGCCAAATCAAATTCAAGGCAAAAAATTCTCATGTTCATAATTGATGAGGATGACGGATTTAAATGGAGCACAACCATCACTTCACATGTTGCAGGTTGAAGAACCCTTGTTTTATTCTTTGTTAGAAATGAATCGATTAGCTAACTATAAAGTAGAAAAGATTAGTTAAAATAAAAACATACAATAGGTTATTAAAATTGAAATTTAATGATATATTAAAGCAGACTCAACATACAATTTTTTTTTAAATCAGTAAACAATCAAAGTATTGATTATATTGATTTAATAAAATAAAATTAAAATACATTAGAGTACTTCCATTTGAATAGGCACTGGTAGGAAAGAAAAATGAAGAAAACCTCCAATCTTGACTGGGACCATGGTCCTTTATTATTACATTACAAAAGGGGCATACCCCAGTTGATATACTACAAATTTGTTGTTGTTACAATGTAGCAGACTAGAGTCCTACAAATTTTGAGTATTTTGATGATCCTTATTCCAAACAAAATCCTATTACCAAGGAGAACATTTCAGCCATTGCTTTAGATTCTTAGTAGGCGCCCCTTCATTCTTGTATGCTAGAATCACGCATACCTTGTTATTCTGTTGATCAGTTTGGTAACTTAGCAAAAGCCATCAGAATAGTTAGCAATAGCATAGAAAAATAGTTTCTTGGTCAGATACTAAAGAGATAAAATGACTTGGGTCATTCCAAATAAAGTTGAACATGTTCTGATTAGACTTACTATTCACTACGTCCTACTATTTTTAATCAAAACTAGAATCTACATTAATCATTTAGAATCTTACAAAACTCTGGATTAATAAGTCAGTAAAGATCTCACTAATTATTAGTGAATGATACCTTCCAATATAGAGATAATGCTACTCTTACTTGTCCAATCATACCCTTTAATATCTTACATTAAATTCTATTATTTCTTGACTTGCCTTTTCAGAGTTCTCTATGATGTTCCTTAATAACCCTGCTAGCATACTTAGAAAACACTACTAAAAGATAGGGAAGAAAGGGGAACCTGAGCTTTAAAGTAAAGAGCACTATTACTAATCTTTAGCTACTAAGGCTACCAAACATAAAGATAGTAAACCCTAATCTAAAGTCTGATATTATTCTGAATGACTAAAAAGATCAAATATAGAGCATGTTGTCTTGAGTACTATTCTGGACAGAGAGACACAAAATATATACTTACTCTGCCAATTTCTTTAATTTAATAAGTAGATTACTTTCTTATAGTAGTTAGAGTCTTAAAAATACCAAACTCAAGATGGACAAATTACATTGAGGATGAATGCAAAGATAAAAGGAAATAGCTAAATAATGACAAGGTTAAGGATCTTATATACCCTACTAAATGTGAAGTCTTAAACCTTAGTGCGGATATTAGTGATGGATTAGAATCTGAAAAACATATTAATCCAAATAATCTACCCATCTAAATTTTTGAAAGCCACTACTTTATCTACTAGTTACAACTGGAGTCGATCTAAAAACAAGCTTCCATTCTATTATGCTAAAAACTCCACATATATTTAAAGAAATGGGTGAGAGCTAAACCTCTCAAGCCTCCAAGATCGCAAGAGACCATGAAAAGATAATATGAAACATATCTGTAATAATCCTCTTTACCTATTAAGTAGCAATATTTACAGGTATACAAAACAAATATGAGAAGAAACATCTAAACAACATCCTAATATAGAGAGAGGAGCTAGACATAAAACTAAAAATTGGAACTATAGACCAACCATACTATATATAAAGAAAACAAAAGGGAGGGAAAAAGGATAAATACTGGACAAAAACAACAAAAAACATAGTTAAAGGATACAAACAAACACCCAGAACAGGATACACCAGAGAACAAACATATCGCTGAACTGAGAAATAAAGGACCCAAACAAGGGACACCACAACAACCTAACTGGGAGCAAAATCAAAGAAAAGATGCCAACATAACACCTGAGAGCCCACCTACTTCCAATAGATCATGATGACTTCTAATATGTCGTTGGGTTTCTCCAACTAAAAATTTGGCAGGACTTCAAAATTGAAGTTCTCCCTGCTAGTCTTTTTTGTGTTTAGAGTGCAAAAATTTAGAGCCTCTATGTTGTTGAAGACCACCCCTGATTGAATGTAGGCTTTAAAAATGTTGAGATAATTGACAAGCCATTCTTTTCTCTCATCCTCAACAATCCCTCTCCATTGGAGGAGGAATTGAATACTAGCCTCCATCTTAGGCCATTCTTGGTAGAAGGCCAAATTCTCATGAATAACTAAAGAGGGGCGACAAAAAGCTACATCCAAATCAGGGCTACCTGGAGTAAGAGGCATATACTTTTTCTAGAGAGGAATCCAAAGCTTATCGTTAATGCTTTTAACAACTTCTCCCAATCCCTTCCACTAGACTAGGTCAAAAATATTACAACAGAGCCTAATTATGGCCCACGGCTCCACCCTAGCTCTGGTCAAATAGTTGATGAAAGTTCCTATGATATCTTTGTTTATCTACCATGTGAATTCATAGTTGAAAGCGCCTTCACCAATGGCCCTACTGACTACTATCCTCGTCATATCATCGACTGGCTTTAGAATTCTGCTCTACCTCTCTAGTTTAAAGTTGCCCCAGAAAGACATGGTTCTAACTTTTGAAATGTGAAAGAGACTGATATTTGAGTCCATCACAAGGTTAAGATTGAGCCCAATGTCAAAGAAAAATAGCGACAACCAAAAAATAAATAGAAAGGGCAAGAGGAAATTCCTAGAAACCCTACATGCCATGACATCATCTAAGGATGACACCAACTTAGGTAGAGGCATGAGGGAAACTGATGACAAAATAATGATGAAAATCGGCAGGGAGAAACAACAAAAAACACATGAGAATGAGAGGCTAAATATAGATTTAAAAAGTCATCGAGAAGCAAGAAAGATCACAAAGAAGGATAAAATAAGGTATAAGAAAAGACCTAACAATTAAAATTATGAACTCTACAAGTGGATAAAATAAAAAAGTGCATTCCTAATAAATAAAGGAAGAATAAAGAGATTGACTCAATTAGACTCTAAAATATTAGACTTTATTATAAAAGAGGAGAGGAGATAAAAACCAAGGCTTAGGAAAACTAACTATCTCTAATAACCAGGTAAGACTTACCACTAACCCCCTCGTTTGCCAGTAGATTTGCCTTCTTATTGCCTTCCTGATAGATGTGATTGATCTAAGTATCTTTAAACCTATCTAAAATACTGAGAACCTCTTCTAGTCTTGAATTCAAAACCCAGTTGGGCATGGCTCTTTTCCTTATAGCATTTAATACGATTTGGGAGTCTCCTTCAATGATAATTTTGGAAAGACACAATTTTAAGTAGAGTTGAAGCCCCTCTTGTAGAGCTTTGAGCTCAGCTAAGTTGTTAGTGGTTGGATCAATAGATTTGGCCCTTTTAGCTACCCAAATGCTTGACTCATTATTGATGATGCAATTGATGCTTGTCTTGCTCAGGTTGCCTCGGGAAACTCCATCAAAATTTAATTTGGTCCAACCGCAAGGAGGTGGTTGCCATTTGCAATTTTCCCTTGCTTCTGGATTCTTCTTTTTGTAGGTGAGTGGAGTGTTAATGAGGTTATTCCACTTATTCTTGATGAAGCCATCCCAGCTTGAGAATGATCCTTCTTCTTTTCGAGTCTTCCTAAGATGAGAGTTTAGTGTTTTGATAATGCTTGGTTCAATCTTTTTGACGATCTCCTACGGATGCATTTCTTGCTCCCTAAACAATCTTCTATTTCTTTCTTTCCATATCTCCCACATGAGGATGGATGGGCTGATATTCTAGATGTTGTTATATACACCTCTATAGGTGATGGTTGGCCAACTTATGAGAAAATTGACTAAGGAAATAAGAAAAGGGGCATACCAACCCAATATATGTTTGAACCACTCCCAGCAGTGTTGGGTGTAAGGGCATCTATATAAGATGTGATTAGTGTCTTCATTATTTTGTCTACATAAGACACATGTAGGGGGGCCTTCATAACCCAATTTATGAAATCTATCTACTATAAGAATCTTGTTTTGGTATGCCAACCACAAGAAGAGCCCAACCTTTGGCAGACATGATGAGTCCCAACACAAATTGGGTGGAAGTTCCTTTTCCTCCCATTTTTGGAAGTTAATGAGAGCTTTGTAACCAATTCTAACACTATACTTGCCATCTTTAGATGCATCCCACACTAGTCTATCTTCTCGCTCTGATTGCTTAATATTCCTTTTTTGATGATCTTTTGATATATCTCTTTTGCTGAGGGCTCCAAGTCTAAGTCATCCACAATTTTCCATACCCAGCTAGAAGTACCATTTGTAGTGACCTTAGTCTTATAGTCATTGATCTTATGACCGCACCAAGAGATTAACATCTCTTTGAGTTCTCCAGGGATCTCCAAGCTGTCTATGGGAGTTAGCCCATCCCATCAGTCTTCCTAGAATAAAGCTTTATCTCCTTTGCTAGTATCCCAAGTGAAGAAACATCTAAATAACATCCTGATATAGAGAGGGGAGCCAGACATAAAACTAAAAATTGGAACTATAGACCAACCATACTATATATAAAAAGAACAAAAGGGAGGGAAAAAGGAGAAACACTAGACAAAAGCAACAAAAAAACCATTGTTAAAGGATACAAACACCTAGAACAGGGTGCACCAAAGAATGAACATACCACTGAACTGAGAAATAGAGGACCCAAACAAGAGACACCACACCAACCTAACCAGGAGCAAAATTGAGGAAAAGATGCCAACATAACACCTGAGAGCCCGCCTACTTCCAATAGATCATGATGACTTCTGATATGTCATTGCATTTCTCTGGCTGAAATTTTGGTAGGAATTCAAAATTAAACTTCTCCTTGCTAGTCTTTTCTATGTTTAGAGTGCAAAAATGTAGAGCCTCTATGTTGTCGAAGACCACCCTTGGCTGAATGTAGGCTTTAAACATGTTGAGATAATTGACAAGCCATTCTTTGCTCTCATCCTCAACAATCCCTCTTCACTGAAGGAGGAACTGAATACTAGTCTCCATCTTAGGCCATTCCTAGTAGAAGGCCAAATTCTCGTGAATAACTAAAGAGGGGCAACGAAAAGCTACATCCAAATTAGGGCTGCCCAAAGTAAGAGCCATATGCTTTTTTAGGAGAGGAATCCAAAGCTTATCATCAATTATTTTAACAGCTTCTTCCAGTCCCTTCTAGTAGACTGGGATGAAAATATTACAATAGAGCTTGATTCTGGCCCATAGCTCCATCCTAGCTCTGGCCAAACAATCGATAAAGTTCCTATGATATCGCTATTTGTTTGCCATGTGAATTCATAGTTGAAAACCTCTTCACCAATGGCCCTACTGACTGTTATCCTCATCATATCATTGACTAGCTTTAGAATTCTGATCCATCTCTCCGGTTTAACATTGCCCCAAAAAGCCATGGTTCTAACTTTCAAAAGGTGAAAGAGATTGATATTTGAGTCCATCACAAGGTTTAGATTGAGCCCAATGTTAGAGAAAGATAGTGATAGCCAAAAAATAAATAGAAAGGGCAAGAGGAAGGTCCTAGAAACCCTACATGCCATGACATCATCTAAGGATGACACCAACTTAGGCAGAGGCACAAGGGAAAGTAATGACAAAATAATTATGAAAATTGACGAGGAGAAATAGCAAAAAGACATGAGAACGAGAGGCTGGACACAGATTTGAAAGGCCTGCCAAGAAGCAAGAAAGATCACAAAGAAGGATAAAACAAGGTATAAGAAAAAACCTAACAATTAAAATTATGAACTCTACAAGTGGATAAAAGAAAAAAGTGCATTCCTAATAAATAAAGGAAGAATAAAGAGACTAACTCAATTAGAATCTAAAAATATTAGACTTTATAATAAAAGAGGAGAGGAGATAAAAACCAAGACTTAGGAAAATTAACTATCTCTAATAACCAGGTAAGACTTACCACTAACCCCCTCGTTTGTCAGTAGATCTGCCTTCTTATTACCTTCCTAATAGATGTGATTGATCTGAGTATCTTTAAACCTATCCAAAATATTGAGAACCTCTTCTAATCTCAAATTCAAAACCCAGTTGGGCGTGGCTCTTTTCCTTATAGCATTTAATACAATCTGGGAGTCTCCTTCAATGATAATTTTGGAAAGACCTAATTTTAAGCAGAGTTGAAGCCCCTCTTGCAGAGCTTCAAGCTCAACTAAGTTATTAGTGGTTGGATCAATAGATTTGGCCCTTTTAGGTACCCAAATGCCTGACTCGTTATTGATGATGCAACAAATGCTTGCCTTGCCTAGGTTGCCTCTGGAAGCTCCATCAAAATTTAATTTGGTCCAACCATAGGGAGGTGGTTTCCATCTGAAGTTTTCCCTTGCTTTTGGATTCTTCTTTTTGTAGGTGAGTGGAGGGTTAATGAGGTTATTCCACTTATTCTTGATGAAGCCATCCCAGCTTGAGAATGATCCTTCTTCTTTCTGGGTCTTCCTGAGATGAGAGCTCAGTGTTTCGATAATGCTTGCTTCAATCTTTTTGATGATCTCCTCTAGCTACATTTCTTGCTCCCTCAACAATCTTCTATTTCTTTCTTTCCATACCTCCCACATGAGGATGGATGGGCTGATATTCTAGATGCTATTATATATGCCTCTATAGGTGTTGGTTGGTCAACTTCTAAGAAAATTGACTAAGGAAATAGGAAAAGGGGCATACCAACCTAGCATATGTCTAAGCCACTCCTAGTAGTGTTGGGTGCAAGGGCATCTATATAAGATGTGACTAGTGTCTTCATTGTTTTGTCTACATAAGACACATCTAGAGGGGCCTCCATAACACAATTGATGAAATCTATCTGCTATAAGAATCTTGTTTTGGTATGCCAACCACGAGAAGAGCCCAACCTTTGGCAGACATGATAAGTCTCAACATAGATTGAGTGGAAGTTCCTTTTCCTCCCATTTTTGGGAGTTAATGAGAGCTTTGTAACCACTTTTAACACTATACTTGCCGTCTTTAGATGCAGCCCACACCAGTCTATCTTCTCGCTCTAATTGCTTGATATTCCTTTTTTGATGATCTTTTGATATATCTATTTTTCTGAGGGCTCCAAGTCTAAGTTGTCCACAGTTTTCCATACTCAGCTAGAAGTACCATTTGTAGTGACCTTAGTCTTATAGTCACCGACCTTATGACCATGCCAAGATAATAACATCTCTTTGAGTTCTTCAAGGATCTCCAAGCTGTCCATGGGAGGCAGCCCATCCCATGAGTCTTCCTAGAATAAAGCTTTATCTCCTTTGCTAGTATCCCAAGTGAGGAATTTACTGATGAGGGCTCTACACCTAATAATAAAATTCCAACTCTTTGATCCTTTAGGAAGAGACTTCATCCTAAAAATTAAATAAGGGTCTGTAGGATCAAGATACTTACAATATAATTTTTTATCCCATTTGCTATTTCTATTTACAAAAAGGCACCATCTTAATTTGGCCCAAAATGCTTCATTTTGCCAACATAAGTTCTTAACACCTAAACCTCTCGAAACATTTGGTTTACAATTTTTTCCCCAATTTATAAGTGGTATACTTTTAGAGTCCCCACCATTATCCAAAAAGAAGTTTCTAAAAAACTATTCAAACTTCTTATTGATGTACTTAGGTAGCGGGAGACAGGATAAAGGATAAGAAGGGATCGCAGATAAGACGTATTTAATATTGACAGCTTTACCTGCTTTTGAGAGCCATTTATCCTTCCAACCACCTAGCCTAGATTCCACTTTATCTAAGACATTTTGCCAAACCTTACAAGATTTACTTGCTTTTTCTAGGTCAATCCCGATGTACTTGCAAGGAAATGCGCCCTTCTTATAACCCATGACGTGACAGATTTGCTTCTCTAATTTTGGTTTTGTGTTAATGAAGAAGATCTCAAATTTGGTTGGATTTACTTTTTGACCCAAGGCTACCATATATAACCTTATAACGAACCTTATGTTTAGTGCTTCTTTAGTAGTACTTTCACTAGGCAGAATAGTATCATCTACAAATTGTTGATGGGTAATATTAGGGACATTATCTGTAACTGTTATACCTATGATATCCCCTCTATTATAAGCTTTGGTGAGAGCTCTATTGAAGGCTTCTGCCATAATGATGAATAGGAATGGGGAAAGGGGGTCACCCTTTCTAATTCCTCTTGAAGTTTCGAAGAAACCATCTGGGGTATCGTTTACAAGAATTGAGATCTTGGTGGTTGAGATACATTGATAGATGAGGTTAATCCATTTTCGGGAAAAGCCAAAAGCTTCGAGGGTTTTATAGAGGAACCTCCAATTCACCCTATCATATGCTTTTTGTATATCTAATTTCATGAACATGCTTGCCTTTTATTCTGGAGTACTGAGTGGATTGCCTCTTGGATAATTAGGATTCCATCTAGGATTGATCTTCCTGGAACAAAACTGGTTTGTTCTTCAAAAATAATTTTAGGAAGAAGATGTTTGAGTCTATTTGCTAATATTTTATAAATAGTGTTGCATAAGGCAATAGGCCTAAAATCCCCAAGGTTGACAGGGTCCTCTTTTTTGGGAATTAGAGTAAGAAAGGTATGGTTGATTTTTGACAAAATTGAACCACCATTTCTAGTAGGTTCAATAACTTTCCAGAGGTCTTCACCCAATATATCCCAACATTTCTAGTAGAAGAAAGTTTGGAAACAGTCTAGGCCTAAGGATTTATCAGGATACAAATCAAATACTGCTAATCTAACTTCTTCCAACCTGATAGGTTTGTTCAATTATTTGTTGTCATCTGTAGAGACTACTCTAGGGATGACTTCCAACATTCTTGATTGGGCTATCTTATTGGAATAGTCATAATTATTTAACATGTTCTGGAAGTGGTTAACTAAAATTTTGGAAATTTTCACTAGATCCTCAGTGATAGTGCCTGAGATATCTTTTATTTTGACTATTTTATTTTTGGCTCTATTATGAAGGATGGAGTTGTGGAAGAACTTTGTGTTCCAATCTCCTTCATCTAGCCATTTTCCTTTGGACTTTTCTCTCTAGAAATTTTTTTCCTTAGCCAAAATGTTTTCTTATCTGGCAAATAATTCTTTTTGCAACATATGGCTCTTGTTATTCATTCCCTTTTTAGTAACTTCTAGGTTTAGTTTCTTCGGTCTCTCCTCAATTTCTAGTTTTTCTTCGAAGATGTCATTAAAGTGTTCTTTATTCCATTTTAGAATGTGTTCTTTTAGCATTTTCATTTTTGAGACAAAGATATACATTTTAGATCCTTTGAAAGTGCCTTGATTCCACCAATCTTTTATGCATTCTAGGAATTTTGAGTCTAAAAACCACATTTTGTCGCATTTGAATGGATTTCTCATTGGTTTGGAAGGTTTAGATAAAACCATTTCGACCGAAAAATGATCAGATCTGACAATAGGTAGGATTGAAGAGTGAATATTGATGTTAATTTCACTTAAATAACCTTTGAGTAAAAACCTATCCAACTTCTTAGCTATGTAGAAGAAGTCCTTCCTTTTGTTGTTCCATGTGAAGTTCCCATTATTAATCAAGATGTCAATCAATTTATTGGAATCATACTATTGTTTGAAGTCTTTGGAGGCTTGGGAGGCTTGTTGAATACCTCCTATTTTTTCCTCAATATGTAAAATGGTATTTAAGTCTTGTCCTAAAAGGATTAAATCATCCTTGTGGTTGTTAAAAAATGAAGTGATTTCATCCCATAAACCTTTCTTGTCTATGTTGTGTGTTGGACCATATATGTTAATCAAAATAAACTAAAGATTGAATTTAATGCTTTTGACTCTGCAACTTAACCAGTTATTATTGGATGTTAAAAATTCTAAACTAACTTTCTTGGGGTTCTAGATGAGACCCAGACCTCCAGATGCCCCTCTAGATTCCTATAGTATGATATTCCAGCTACCTATCCTATTTTCTAACTTAGTTCCTTCTTCCTTATTTAACTTAGTTTCCTGTATTAGAATGATTTCAAATTCAAATTATTTTAGATTTTTTTTTAGTAGTCTTTTTTTGCTAGGGGCATTTAAGCCCATAGCATTCCATGTAGTAATCTTCATGGTTCCTTGGGAAGGACCTTCCCCTTCCCTATGTTGAAAAGCTGGCTGATTTTTTGCTTCTCTTAGGCCTGACCATTTGCTTCTTTGAGTTCCTTGAGGGATTTTATTCCTCTTTTAATATAAGATCTCGGGGTAGCTGGAGCTAGGGTAGAACCAAAAAAGACACCATTCCTAAATTGCTTCTAATCAGGATCTGAGGGGGCTACAGAGGGTTTAATAGCAAAACCTATCTGCTGGGCATATATGGGGTTTAGGTTGGATCCTGCACATTTGGTTAGGTTTAAGAAAAAAAATTGCTTATCTAAACTAAGAGTGGAATGGATAAGAGGTCGAGCTCTGCCTGAGTGCTAATGAGGGAGATGATCAAATCGGCTGCTGTGGGTGTTCTTTGGAGATGAAATCATAAATCTCCCTGAGTTGTTGGTTTGATTTATTTCCACACTGGCCCCCACTTTGGAGATATTTTCCTGTATGTCGAGTGCCTTCGGATCTTGCAAGCCATTTAGAGTGGCAAATGAATTCAAGGCATTAACTACAATATTTAGATTTGTTTGAAACTTATCGGGAGAAGGCCTCAAAGCAAATTTGCTCCTGTAGATGGTGTTTTTGGCTAGTTTGGTTTCTTGGTAGAGATTCTATGTAGGTCGTCGAAATCCCTAGCTTTTTAGGGTAATAAAGCTTGAGATTTCACTGAGAAGTTGATTTCGAATAAAATGCCTTCGCATATTTCGCTTTTTCACTTTTTGTTCTGCATGCCTTCTTTTTTTTTTTTTTAACTCAACATACACTTTTAAATGAATGTCAATTTTTTTTCAAATGCCAAATTGTTTACAATCAAAGTTGCTTCCATTATAGAAGCCTCTCGACTTAATAATGAATGCAATGTGTTTACAAAATAAACTAAAAATATAATTATCTTTAAATAATCATATGATAAACTATGTTTAAATATCCGAAAAAATTAGAATATGGAGAACCACCAAAATAATTTAGCCAATAATATATATTTTTATAGTATATAAAATTCATAAATAAATTTAAAAACTTTTGATTTACTTAAAATAAATTATTGTTGAAAATTAATTAGAAAGGATGAATACAATAATTGTGTAGGTCAAATACAATAATTGCCTAGAACAAATACAACAAGTGCCACATAGTGGCGTGTACTTGCCGTTATAGATATAGTTAATAAAATAAATATGTAATATATAGTTATAATCAATAGAAACAATATTTAATATATATTTGTAGTTAATAAGATATACATTTATTATATGTAGGAAGAATAGATTATTATACTTAATACTAATGTATTATATAAATAATAGATGAATTAAATTATTTTATTGTTTTACATGTGCTTATAAATTTGATTAATGTGTTATACTAGATAAATACATAAAAAAAATTTACAAACTTGATTTAATATATTATAAGTAGGTAAATTAATTTTATAATTTGAGAAAGCTAAGTTGTTGACTCACTTTTAATAAATTTCATATGAATGCTTTTATAATTTTATTATAAAATAGTGAAACAAAGGTGGTGGTAAAGTTTAGATAAATAGATTTTACAATTGTAATTTGAATTTACTTAAAAAATTTCACTACCCTTTTATGAATTCATTTTATTTCCAAAATCATTCGTCACCCCTCCTATTAATGTACCTTAATGAAACAATAAATTTTTAGGTTTTTTTTTTTAATAGTTTTATAATAGATTACTATTATTTGATTATAATGTTTAATCTCCAAAAATCTTGTCTTAATAAATGTAATATAGAGGAGCTTGAGAAGTCTTATAACACCTAATGCATTCAATTATAATTGAGATAATTTCTTTTTAGGAATATTTTTAATTGATTAAAAATATATAAACTTTAGAAATATTGAAATAAGGTAAAAATAATTGAATATAATTGGTTGATATTTGCAAAATTAATTAGCTAATTGCAGTACTAGCCTACCACAAGTACTATAAATCCCTAAAAAAACACTTACACTCGTTTTTTTTCACTATTACAAAATACATAACTTCAATCTTTCCACATTAATCTGCATTCGAACCATACTTATAAATGCTAACAATAAATAAATGTTCACTCGAACCATGAATAACTTTGGTAATTATCCTTATAGAGGAGAGCATTACTAAAAAAAAAAATTCTTCCTCTAAAACAGAAAACGTTTTCGATTGTTGTATCTCTATTTTTATTTTACTTTAGATAGATAAAATTTTAACGTCCATGAGGCTAAAAATAGCCTATGGGATAGCAAGACAACTCAAGCAGACTTAAGTAACAATGTTCGTTGCTTGTGTAGGATGATGATGAGTCAACCCAATTGCTCAATGTACTCTTCGTTGAATAGGTTATGCCAAGAATTGTCACATATAGTGTCTGCAAATTTATCTTTACTACTCTTGTAGGCTTCACATTCTAAAATAAAGTGTTGTTCAGTTTCCACTTTCCCAGAATTGCAGAATCTGCAAATTCTCTCTTCCCAAGCCTCCTTTGGCCTCTTCCAACGTCCGGTCTCACAACGAAGTTGGTGAGAGTTGGTTCTCAGCTGAGCAATAAGAATTTTAGCCCTCCAAAAAATGTTGGCTCCTATGTATGCTTTTTGGAGTTGATCACAAGTGGGGTTGAACTCATTTATATAATATAATTTCTTCCTTCCGATCTCGCTTCCCCAATTTTTCTTGTAGAATTTCTCCATGACAAAGACTTTTATTTCTTTATTATTTGTGGGGCACATATTGAATTGAATATTCCATTTACTCATCTATTTGATGTTTTGTTGCATCCACGTCCTTTTTCACTGACATAGTGTGTCACTAAAGACCGCTTTAGGCCATCTATCCTCTTCCATTTTTTCGATTATTTTTAGATAACTTAGAAGGCGAACCATAGCAAGTGCCTCAATAGGAGCAGCCCCCATTTCACTTAGCATGATATCATATGGAACAGATAGATAGATAGATAAAATTTTAACGTCCACGAGGCTAAAAATAGCCTATGGGACAGCAAGACAACTCAAGCAGACTTAAGTAACAATGTTCGTTGCTTGTGTAGGATGATGATGAGTTCACCCAATTGCTCAATGTACTCTTCGTTGAATAGGTTATGCCAAGAACTATCACATATAGTGTCCGCAAATTTATCTCTACTACTCTTGTAGGCTTCACATTCTAAAATAAAGTGCTGTTCAGTTTCCACTTTCCCAGAATTGTAGAATCTACAAATTCTTTCTTCCCAAGCCTCCTTTGGCCTCTTCCAACGTCCGGTCTCACAACGAAGTTGGTGAGAGTTGGTTCTCAGCTGAGCAATAAGAATTTTAGCCCTCCAAGAAATGTTGGCTCCTATGTATGCTTTTTGGAGTTGATCACAAGCGGGGTTGAACTTAGTTATATAATATAATTTCTTCCTTCCGATCTCGCTTCTCCAATTTCTCTTGTAGAATTTCTCCATGACAAAGACTTTTATTTCTTTATTATTGGTGGGGCACATATTGAATTGAATATTCCATTTACTCATCCATTTGATGTTTTGTTGCATCCATGTCCTTTTTCGTTGACATAGTCTGTCGCTAAAGACCACTTTAAGCCATCTATCCTCTTCCATTTTTTCGATTCTTTTTTAGATAACTTAGAAGGCGAACCATAGCAAGTGCCTCAATAGGAGCAGCCCCCATTTCACTTAGCATGATATCATATGGAACAGTGCTTTTGATTTTAAACTTGCTTGTGATCAAGCACTTTTGGATTCCTTCGATTTGTTTTCATTGTGCTATAGTAGTGTTGCTGGCTCATAATTCATACCCGTAAAGAACAACTAGCAGCACAAGAAGACCGAACAAAGTTTGAATAGTTTTCCAATCCCACAACTCTGCTTCACGGCACCTATTCTAAAGAGCATAAAAAGCCTTCCATCCACCTAATATCCTTTTATACCTGTAGCTAGACCAGCTTAGTTTTTTGTTGAAATCGATGCCAAGGTATTTATACTCCACAACTTTTTCAAGAACACTTCCATTGTAATAAAATTCATGTTGGTGTTGTTTTTTATTATTAGAGAAAATCATAACCTTAGTCTTGCTGATATTGACCTGCATCCCCACCATTCTGCAAAAGTGCTCAAGAGAAGATAGATGATCTTGCAAACCATAGGCAGATTTGGCAATTAAAATGAGATCATCCGCATATAGGAGCAACTTTATAACAAATTCACCTAGCTGAATGCCTTCACCCTTTTGCATGTTTAACCACTCTTCCAGTTTGTCAATATATAAACCAAACAAAGTAGGAGATAAAGGGCAGCCTTGTTTGACCCCGATATCGCTCCTAAAACATTCTGAAATGCCATTTGAAGTTTTGATTTTAACTTTCACCTCTTCGTACATCCTATGAACAGCAGCTTTGAGATGCATAGGAATCCCCAATTCTTCCATCCTAAACCAAAGCTTGTCTCTCGGGACGGTGTCAAAAGCCTTTTTAAAGTCGACAAAGCAACAAAATACCTCTTCCTTTTTCTCCCATTCTTTTTCAATAATGTGTCTCAAAGTGACACAGTGATCCACTATTGAGTGCTTTGGCCTAAAACCAGCTTGCCCTTTAGCACGTTTATGGTTTTCTTCTGTCCATTTGCTAATCCTAGTTTCTATCATGCTGCCAAAAAGTTTAGCAAAGAGGGGATTGATCATTATAGTCTTGTAGTTGGAGGGATTGTTAACATCACCACTCTTAAAAAGTGGTATTACAAGGCTGATTGTCCAATCTTTCGGAAACCCTTCTTGGCAAATTTTGTTGAAAATTTCAGTGATGTGCGATGCAAGAGTTTTCATACCCCACTTCAGATATTCTGCTTGGAGCGCAACAAGGTCTTTTGCTTTACCTCCACCTAACTTCTTAATCCCTGCCTCTATCTCTTGCACAGTGAAAAGATTTGTATCATCATTGACCAAAGGTGGCTGTCCCACTCCACCCTCTCGTTCATAAAATTTCTTAGCATATTCAAACCATTGGTTGGCAGTAATATTATTATTTTCAGTTTGTTTTCTCCTTGATTGAAGTTCTTCCAAAAACGTTTGGGGTTATTTCTGCCCAAGAAAATTAACTCCTCTCTCCTTGTGAACATAAAATCAATTTTCTTCTTCTTTAAGATCTGGTTGTAGGTCTTAATGTCAAGGTTAGTTTTATTTGACTCCCTTAGGTTTCTTCTAGCCCTCTTGCATTCCTTATCAAACCAAGCATTGGCTAGAAAACAATTAGTCTTAGATTTTCTATTTTTTGCTCTCTTGCATTTTGAAAGAGCCTCATGAATCAAATTTGATAAATCATAACTGTTAACACCATGTTTATACATAGGGTGTCCCATACAAAGTTCCTCAAGAGTAGTTCTGAAAGTGTTACTGTTTTCTGAAGTTAACAAAATTCTGCCATGAGAAGCGGGGTATTGAGGGCCTTGGGTTTTTGCTCCAATCTGCCTATCCTTTGCCCAATACAAATTTACGTACAGTGGTCTATGATCTAATTTGAGATCCCAAATGTGTTCTCCAATTGCAACTTCTTCAATATTTTTATACAAATTCTGCGAACAAATTACATAATCTACCACACTTGCTCCGTTGTATGTGTTGCAAGTGAAAGTGCCTGACTTAGCCCATCTAGCCAAACTATTACAAATTATGAGATCAAATGTGCCACATAGAGTGATCAATTCTTCCCCAAAATGATTGCAGCCTTTAGCATATTTGGATATTCTTTCTCATTGATGATTTCTTTTTTCTGTGAGCCAAATAGGGTTATCATTTACTTTGGAGCTGAAAATACTTGCTTGCCAATTTGCTGTCCTAGCATTGAAATCTCCAACAAGAAGAACATCCCCATGCTGCGAAAAAATAGCAACATCTTTTTTTAACGCAACATAGGGGTCATTGTGATCTAAGCCACACTTTTTATAAGTTTTAAATACTTGTGGAGCAAAGTAACAGGCTACAATCCTGATAAGAGTGTTATCTTTCACAATTTTGAGCCATATAAATTGTTTATTAGAATCAGTCTTTTGCAACTGAATGGCACGACCTTCCCTTTCTTTTACTAGAACCATTATACCTCCATAACCTTTACCATTTTCCATTACCTCATTCCACACTGCCATCTTCTAGTAGCCTTCAAACAATGGGGTCTTACATCCCTCATGCTCATGTGTCTCTATGAGACAAATAATGTCTTTACCTTCCGCAATAGGTCCTAATCCAGGCCCACGTCTCCATGGATAACCTCTGCAATTCCAACAAACTAAACTTAAGGATGCCTGGGTTAAGTTTGATTGCTATTTGTTTTGATGTGAAAGACTCGAAGTTGAGTTATTATCGCTAAGCGTGATTGCTGATCTTGTTGTATCGCTACATGCTAATGTGTTTGTTGTCACACCTTTGTTGCCTTCTTGCTGCCCTTCATTGGAGCGGTAGCCAAAATGAGTAATAATTGCTTTTCCCTTGAACATCCAAGCTCTTTTGCCTTCATTTCTAGCTGTTCTGATTTTTTCCATTTCCATTCTTCTTTCTACTTGCTGTCTCATGGTTAAATCCTCCTCTATAACAAAGCGAGAACCCCTCAAGAGCTATTTTTTGTTAAGTAAATTTTGTTTGTCGCTAATGCTGGGCATGACTACCTTGATTGGCCTATTTCTCTCAGCTTGTGGTTTGCCAACCCTCCAAGCTTGACAGATTTGTCTTTGCCACAACAACACGTCTTGTAGGAAATCCCTCGTTAAGCCGAGGGTGTGTTCGCCTTCCCCATAATCTTTTATCCCTTTGATAATTATATTGGATGCCCTACGCTGCCTTTCCTTGACCTCTCCGTCTTGTGTGTTCACACGAATCTTTGCCTCTTCTCTTGCCATATCAAGGTGTTTGCTGTTTTTGTCCCAAGTTTTGGTGACTTCTAAAAAACTTCTCCTCTCCTCTTCAACCCCTGCCTTTCCTAACGAATTAGTGTGAAAAATCAATCTCTCCTTATAATGAGATGACTCGATATTTGTTGTGACCTTGTTTGTTTCCAATGTAGCATTCAGATTTTTCCATTCATCCTTCATGTTTTGCCATTCAAGCTTCCCTGCTAAAAGTGTTTCTTGCAGCGTTGAGATTTGAGCTTTTAAAATGTTGTTATTATCTGCAAGAGTTTTATTTGCTGCAATTAACACCTGCATATTACGATAACTTTTTTGTTCCTTAGCCTCTAGGAGTTCCAACCTCCTCTTGGCCCTCAATAGTTCTTGCACATAAAGATTTGGGCACCAAGCGAGAGGTGTGAAGGTAGGGCTGTAAGTGACAGAATCAACAAAGTTGCTGCTACCACGCAAATGACTGTCACCATCTAAGTGTGGAGGGGGGTACATTTTAACAACATCTTTTTGTTTCTTCTCTGGTTTATGCAATCTCTGCCTGTGTTTTTGCTTTTCATGTGACCCTTTCAAGCGCTTTTGATTTTAAACTTGCTTGTGATCAAGCACTTTTAGATTCCTTCAATTTATTTCCATTGTGCTATAGTAGTGTTGCTGGCCCATAATTCACACCGGTAAAAGAACAATTGGGAGCACAAAAAGACCGAACAAGATTTGAATAGTTTTCCAATAGAACTCTGCTTCACGGCACCTATTTAAAAGCATTGATTCAAAAATCGTCGAGAGGGAAGGATTTCGAGTCATAGGCGGACGGGAGTCTTAGATTCCGAAGTTTTACGCGATTATAACAGAAGCGAGTTTAAATCCTTCTGAGAATCGGATATTATTCTGCTACATTCTAAAACCTGCACATAATCCACTTGTCTGCTGTGCTCAGACCGAGATATTCGTGATATCATGGTAATCTGTAATACATTCTAAAAATCAGATTAATCTGTTTAATCCCCAACTCTTTTTTCTTGATTTGATATTTTATATAACAGGATCGGCAGGGGCGTAGCGAAAGTGAGGATCAAAAGGAACCAGTGCAGAATAGCGACGACCTAACCGCTTTTGTAAGTATTTTGAATCTAAGAGTAATTAGGATTGAAAGCCACACCAAATAATGTTATAAATCTTTGTGGTAAGTTTCGTAAAAACCACAGAATAAACGAACAAATGTACCGTAATTTTGTTTGTTGGAAAAAATTGGAAGAAACCTAAGATTTCATTCTATTGGGTGATGTCTTTCAAGAGGGAATTGAATTTTGGAGATTATTTTACTTCATTTTATTTTCTTAAATTGTTCTCAAAACATCTCAAGGCTTTATTTAAGAATAAGGGTTTAAAACATTCTTATCACTTTCGATATTTTTTTTAACTTATTTTTTTTTATTTGAATAATAAGTTCAAAGTCCCTCCGCAAAGGGTGCGGGATTAGATGTACTGCCCTAGCAACACCTGCTAGGTTGGTTTATGATAATTGACTTTTTCAATTGATATCTTCGGTGAGTTCATGGGTCAATATTACACAATATGGATTATCCTTGTGTATCATTCTTACCGTAAACAACATGTGCTGAAGTACATTGTTAAGATTTGTAAAATAAGAGGTCACGTTCGATTGCATCCTACGAGTGTTAGACCATTGCCTTCCCACGTAGCAGCTGGAGTTAGGATCCTTCTTCATGCCTTCCTCGTCCCCTGCCTTACCCTACTGGAAACTTAGGGTAACCTTGTATTGAACAGACAAATTTTAACAGGTTTTCTTGAAAGGCCTGTTTCTACCAATATATTACCAACTCATTTTATGAGCTTGTGACCTTTGTTTTTAGGTTTTCTTAAGCATTTTATTTGATTGAGCAACAACAACTTGCTAACATGTATTAATATTTGTTTGGAATTATTATATGCAAGTTTCTGAAATTTGATTCTCAATCTGAAGCAAAGACAATTATGTCTTTGTTAGATAAATTAACAATTTTAGGATTTCTGGACCTCTTTGAATCTGTCTATCTTATTTTCTTAGCTCAATCTTCAGGGTTGTGCATGGTGCTAAACTTGCATTTGCAATTGGCTGTGTTATGTCTTCAATGTCAATCTTATTACTTAAATAAGAACATTCAGTTGTTTCTTTATCCATGTCAACCACTTTCTGTACCACTGAGGGTAAGAATGCTTGGGAGTGTCACTTCAATTTAATTTATCCCCACCGGCAATAGGTTAATAAGAACACAGACATTTTATTTGTAGATTAGTAAATAAGAGGATGATCTAGATTTGAGTGCCAAAGAAGCCACAAACTAGAGGTCAATCTTGGAGAAATGTACCTCTGTAGTGTTTTGCTTGTCATCCAGCTTTGGTTTATAATAAAATACTTGGAGAGGTACAAGGTAAACTTTTTCAGTAAACAACACAACTATTTTATTTGTAGATTAGTAAACAAGAGAATGATCTAGATTTGAGTCCCACAGAAGCCATAAAATAGAGATCAATTTTGGAGAAATCTACCTCTGTAGTAGCTTTGCTTGGCATGCAATATTTTATAATAGAACACTTGGAGAGGCACAAGGTAAACTTTTTTGGTAAATCCAACCAGGACAAAAAGAAACTCAAGTTCACCAAGCATCAGCATCCAGTAATTCACAGTCATCACAAAACTTACATCATAACTTAGTCACTATTTCAGAAATAACCAAGTACTGCACTGTGTGTATCATGTAGTTAATTTGTTGAAACTTTGGATTTTAAGGTAGCATGAAAGTTATTTAAATAATCCACAGAACTAGGAATTAAATGTAGTTTGAAGTACCATATTGTACTTCTATATTTGTGTATAGGCACGGGTATGTGCAAATGTATAGGAACCAAGTTTAACACTATTTATTTATTTGGAATGCCCATAGTTAGTTCTGCTTGTATCCTTCCCCTTTTACCTCCATCTAGTTGTAAGAGTCATTAAGAGACCCACATCATGGTATACATGGACATATTAATGATTTGCTTTGTTGTCTTGTAGGGAAGGATTAAATGTTCAGCGGTATATGTAATTAAATGAATCATTGTTTATTTCTAACTTGCCATGTTTAACTTATGGACCCTTTTACATCACAAGATCTTATTTCTGGAAGAGGGGTCTAGGAAATGTGGGAAAGAAATTATAAGTCAGTTGATTCTAGATGGATGTGTCAAAATGTATGCAAATGAAAATTCAAGGATTAAAGCAAAAAGTTAACTAATTTATTCTGGCATAGTTTTTTCAAATGTTACTGCATCTTTCTCGTTAATACTTGTTACACATGAACATTCCTCAAGAAAGCTACATTTGATAAGAAATGATTGCAGTTGAGTGAATGCCACTAGAAGTGACTGCTAGATCACCACTCTAGTGTTTCAACAAATTTTCTAATGCTCCAAGGTAGGGAAAATGATTTCTATTTTTTTTTTCTGAAAAAAGGGGGAAAAACTTTATTGAAGATCAGAAAGCAACATTACAAAGGAAGCAAAGGACTGAGGTCCCAAGGAAAAACAAGAGCGCCCAACCAAACAAAGATAAAACAGCCAACACCATCATCTGTTGCCATTCTCAGCCCTATCCTCATCAAGAATATTTGTTAAATCAAGACGGAGCTCCTGAGGAACCAACTCCCACTCCTCAATTCTTCATCCCTCAACATGCTCAGAAGCCCATTTCGCCAAACAATCAGCTGCCCTTTTCCATTCCCTTGGAATATGGACAAAAGTCACCATTTCCATCAAAGAACTAACCCACAAAATTTGTTGCACAACCCTAGCCAACTGCCAGCTGACACTAGTCACTTTCTGCTCAATAAGAAAATTGATCAAAATCTGGAAATCAAATTCACAAACAATCCTTCTCCACCCCAAAGCATGAGTTCTCTCAAGAGCGGCAAGAATAGCCAACCCTTCCACCAAGTTGATGGTTTGTATCCCTTCATAGATTGAAAAGAGAAAGATCATTGAGCCCAGAGAATCTCTACCAATCCCGCCAATACCAGCCAGTCCTGGATTGCCCCTTGAAGATCCATCGGTATTGATCTTCAAAACGCCATAAGGGGGAAGTTGCCATTTGCCATCCCTATCAATTTTTTGCTTCTTACGACGCCCCCTCTTAGCCCTAGTCAAAGCCAAAGAAGACCCCTGAATCCCCAATCTTTCCACCAACTCTGTATCCCTTTTCCCCAAAGGGAATTCCACTTCACACCTAGCTTCCACAATTTCTTGAACCATGCCCAATGATCTCGACCAAATTTGTTGCACTAGTCTCTGTTCTCCACGAAAATTACTTCAATTGCGTTCCAGCCAAATCTGCCACAATAAGAAGATAGGCTCCACAAACTACACCTCCTACAAAAAGGACGCCACAGAAGGGGGACTACCCATCCCTTGCCAAAACTCAATCAAGGATGAAGCATGAACACAAGGAGTTGTCCAAACACCCCACCAAAAATGCCAAAGCTGTAGGGCAAAAGAGCAACGAAAAAACAATTGGCTAGAGTCCTCCTCATTAGGATTGAGGAAACCTCTCTTTTGAATGTTATCCCAAGTCAAACACTTATTCTAGGCCAACATTCAAACAAAACAATTACATTTTGGCCAAGAAAGCTTGTTCTAGACCTTCTTCCACCATTGAATTTCAGGCCTAACCAACCTATGAGACAATAACCTACTATAACTGGAGGCTACAGTGTAGGTCCCCATAGGATTGGGGGACCAGGCAAGCATGTCATCTTCTCAAAGATAGCTACATCTTCGACTGGAGAGGATACTTTGCAGCACAACACATTCCTCCTGCAAACCAACAATCGGCCACTCCTCTGGGGACTTCCATTTGGCCATCTCCATCTGACCACAAGGGAAAAAGGACTTAAAATCACTCACCTGTGACCAACCAACCTCCAGAAATCTCTGACAAAGATTCAACAAGTTGGGAAACTGAGAAGTGATGGGAGGAAAGCCATCCGAAGAATTAGACCAGAATTGGACCTCTGTCCTCCTCTTGTAGATCCAAAATAATCCATCCTTAATAAGAATAGCCCCTTTCTTAAGGATGCCCCATATCACAGAGCCCTTCCCCACAAGGGGGCACCTAGAAATATCGAGCTAAGGAATCCCTAGGAGACACTTCTGAGAAAAAACCTTGGCCCAACTCTTATCCTGCTCATTACACCACCGCCAATATAGTTTAGCAGCCAAAGCCTCCCTAGTCAAAGCCGACTGCCTCAAGCCTAGTCCACCATATTGTTTCGAACTACAAACAACCTCCAATCTAACCAAACTCCATTTGGAGGACTCCAAGAAACTAGTCGATAAAAATTGTCACACCACAGAATCAAGGTCCTTTAGAAAGCCCATAGGGGCAACTTGGAGCATGCATCTATAAATGGGCAGAGCTCGCACCACCGACTTAATCCACTGGACACGACTAGCAAAGGATAATCATTGATGAGTCCAGTGATTTACTTTCACCCGAAATTTATCCAAAATAATCTGTCAAGACTCCCTAGGTAGTCTACTCACTGAGATGGGAATGCCCAAAGTCAATGGGAGATTCCCGATCTGAAATCTCAAAGTGTTAGCAATCCTTTGTTGAATGGGGCCCGAAGTATTGGAGAAGAAAATGGAAGATTTTTCCTTATTAATCTATTGACCGGAGGTAACCAAGTAAGCATCCAAGACCCTTCGTAAATTAGAGGCCTCCCTCATTGTAGCCATCCCCATTAAAGCAGTATCATCCACAAATTGCAAGTGAGTTTGCGAAGGTAAGGTGCCACCCCACCTCCAACCTTGAATAAGATCAGATTCGACATTTTGTTTAATCCATCTCCCCAAGCCTTCAACCAAAAGAATAAACAAGTAAGGGGAAAGAGGATCGCCCTGACAAAGCCCCCTAGAAGCCCCAAATAGCTCAGAATCCATTGATAAGCACAGAGAAAGAGACCGAAGTAACACAACTCAAAACCCATTGAATCCATGCTTCAGCAAAGCCAAAAGCACTAAGAACCTGCCAAAGGAAGGACCACCTAACTTTGTCATAAGCCTCAGCCATGTCCAGTTTGATAAACATCGCTTTTTCTTTTGAGCTGGCCATAGAATGGATGACCTTAGTTGCAATGACTATCCCATCCAAAATTTGCCTACCAGCTACAAAACCACTTTGTTCTTTGGAGATCAGTTCTTCAAGCCCCTTCTTCAACCTATTAGCAATAAGTTTAGGAATAATTTTATAGATTACATTGCATAAAGAGATGGGCTGAAATTGGCTTAACCTATCAGCCTCCTCACTCTTGGGAATAAGAGCAAGAAAAGTAGCATTTAGAGCCCTTAACATCTGCTTATTGTGTTGAGACTCATGAACCACAGCCAGGAGGTCAAGTTTGATGATATCCCAGAATTCCTGAAAAAACTCAATTGGGAAGCCATCAGGACTAGGCGCCTTCCCTTTCTTCATATTAAAAACAATCCATTCAAGCTCTTCAAGCGTGATATCTCTCATGAGTTGTTGATTCATATCTCCAGACATGAGAGAGAGTATACAAGAAAGAATTTGCGTTTCCTCAAGATACCCCCATGCGAGTCCTCTTGAAAGAGAGATTCAAAGTACTGCACTGCCTCCCTAGAAATTTTTGGGAAGGAGGAAAGATGGTCACCCCTGTCATTCACTAGACTAGAGATAGAATTGCCATGGTGGTTGGCTTTCACTGAATTGAAGAAGAAAGCAATATTTTTGTCCCCTTCCTGAAGCCACTCAATTCGAGCCTTTTGTTTCCAATACATTTCCTCGCATAGTTACCATTCTTCCAGCGTTTTCACAGCCTAAGTCTTGTCCTGAAGCAACTTAGCCATGACCCCATCCTCCCTTAACCTACTTGTGATGCCATCCAAATTTGCTTGAGCCAACGTGTTTGCATGGAAGACATTCTTAAAGTACAGACGATTCCACCGTTTGAGCTCAAATTTAACATATTGAAGTAGCTTAGCAAAGACATACGTTGATGTACCATAGGCTGGTCTACCTTTCTTCCACCAATCAGAAACCAAATCATTCAAAGAGGAATCCCGCAACCACATGAGTTGAAACCTAAAAGAGGGTTTACAAGGCACCCGAGTTAACTTAGTAGCAAGTTTAATAGGCCAGTGGTTCGATCCTCTCCAATCCAAGATCTCAGAGCAAGATGACCACATTCCTCCAACCTAGTAACAAGAAACCAAAAACCGATCTAACCTTTTTGCAATGCAAAACTCACCAACCTGATGATTGTTTCAAGTGAATTGACCATTGTTGGGTTTGATATCAACAAGATTCAAGGTATTGATATTGTCTCAAAGTAGTAGTGTAGAGGGCTCCAACCTTCCAATACCACCATGCTTCTTAGCCAACTCACAAATAGCATTGAAATCTCCAGCCAAAATCCATGGATGGAAGGGCATTGTGCTACGGATCAACTTGATATGGGACCACAAACCTTGTTTACCCTGAAAATCAATAGGAGCATAAATATTAGAAAATAAAATGACGTCCCCTATCTCAAGGCTAGTAGCAATCATAGACATAGAAGATTTAGAAGAAATCCACCAAATAGGCTGGATTCTTCGAGGATTCCATAAACGTGCTAGACCCCTAGAAGCTCCATGAGCTCCAATGCACTGGCACTCCCCATTTCTCCACAACTTAGGTGCCAAACCTTGCATATTCTCAACAGATAACTTAGTTTCCTACAAAAAGACGACATCAGGACCTTGCCTTTTGACTAACTCGCGAACCGCTTTTTGTCTAGGGTCGCTGTTCAAGTCCCGTACATTCCATGACAGAATAATCATTTCAAGGGGCATGAAAAAATAGAATCCAAAGTCTTTACTGCCCCTGACTCCACCAAATTCTCACCAGCTAGTTTTAATCTTTTTCATATCCTTTTTTCTGCCAGGTTTAACAAATTTCTCTACCCCACCTTTCTTAATATCTTTTTGCAAAATGCCCAATTTGGGAGGAGGCTTGATCTTCGCAGCCGAGTTTGAATCAATGTTCTGCCCAATAGACGAAGAATCCACACCTGCTGTTGTAACAATGGCCAAGGGTTCTTGTACCTCAGAAATCTCCCTCTGCTGATCAGCTTCTAGGTGCCGACAATCATCCCCTTGTGGATCCATAGAAGAATCAAGAACAAGATCCTCCTGAGCTAAGTCCACAAGCCCTTGATCCAAGTTGATCAAGCTTGGGTTCACCTCCTGTTGGCTGAGCTCATCCAAAATGTCAAATCTGTTGAAGGTACCGTCATGCCTTTCTTTAAAAGGCCTCTTTTGACCCCTGTTTCAGTTTCGACCTTGACCGGGGCAAAACCATCAAAAGCACCTACCTTATCAGGAGCAGTGCTCTTCCCTTTATCTATTTCAAGAAGATTGCTCTCAAGCTGTGAAGGTTGGGACTCCCTAGGCTTGTACCTTGGGCATCTTCGCTGCAAATGGCCATATTCTCGACAAAGTTGACAACGAAAAGGAAGAGTTTTGTAGTCCAAATGCTGCACCCAAGAATAAGAACTTGCACACATCTCTATTGCATCGGGCAAAGGCCTACTTAGATCAATTTCAACACAAATGCGTGCAAAAGTCATTACCTTTTTACCTAAAGTTTGCGATGAAATCCCAACAGGATTTCCAAGCATTGAGGCCAAAGGGTGTAGCACATCCTCTTGACAACATTCCACTGGGAACCTCGGTAAACGAACTCACATTGGGACACGATTTGGAAGCTCCTCTGCGTGGTTGAAACCTGCATGCCATGGCTTGATAAACAACCCTACCTTATTATGAAAATAAGGACCTCCCTCAAATACCCGATTGTGATCAGTAGTGCAATTAAAAGTAACCATGAAATAATTGTTCGCCAGCAACATTATCTCCATTTCCCCCTTTGGCTCTCGGGTCCTCTGGGCCCAAACCTCCAAAAATTGTAGGGAAACCCTCATCACCAAAAACTTACAATATAAGTAGTGATGTGAATAATACTCAACATCTTCGGTAATCATCTCAGTCGAAATAACCAGTTTTGGCCTCTCCTTGCACCTCTCGAGACAACCGTTAGTCTTCGTAATCCTTGAGCCACTAGATAACCCCAAATCAGCAATCTCGGAGTTCGGAGCAAACAGATTGTTATTGAAGGTCTTTATCCCTTGATTTGAAAATTTTGGGCCTATTGCTGCCCGAAAGTCCAAGTGAGGGCTCCTCACTGATGTCTCACCCTTTGAGCCGGCCATTATGCCAAGGAAATTACGAACCCCAAAAATGGGAGAGGAAATCCTCCCCCCACCCTTCTTCTAAACCCCTCCCAACACCAAAACCCCACACCTTCAATCCTCCCACCCCATGTAGAAGAGAAGAATCAAAGGCCGCAAACATGCAAGCCTCCAGCTATGTAGAAAGCTTTCCACACAAGATAGAACGAAGGAAATTGCAGAAAGAACGGGCAATAACTTGCGCAGACACCAAACACCCTCCTTCACAGCACGTAATAGATCAGACAGAGCTAGGGCGTGGATGCCCTAGCTCGAGTTGCAGAGCGCCTGCCCACAAGCCATCCCAATTCTACCTTTTTAAAATGATTTCTATTTTAGGTGTAAACCCATTGTTCATAATATAAGTGCTCAAAATTAATGCTATGCATAAGTTGTAAGGTGAATGACATATAACTAAGTTACCATATTCATTTGCTTAGGGTCAAATTTGAAATTTGATTTGTCCTGAAGTTGGATGTGGTGCAAAAACGTGTGGAAGTCAGCACCAGTCTGAATAAGTTGTGGCAAATTTTCTCAGCAGGATCCTAGACAAATTTGCCACAAATGTGGAAGGACTTAGTTTCTTCCCCAAGCCCAGAATGATTTTCCCCTGTGGAGTTTCTTCCCCGAGCCCAGAATGATTTTGACTTGTGGTCTACGAATTTGCAGCGATTTTGACTTTTATTCCAATGTTTTTAATTTTAAAAATATTTTTCCTTGCCATGTAAGCCCTAAAACAACGAGAAAAACTATTAATGCGATCAGATTTCCACAATCCATAATAGTTATGATACTTAGTTTCTGGATTAGATTGTGTAAAGATTTTTGCCATCAACGTTTCGAATCAGACTGCGTGATCCATCATCAGGATGAGAGAGCAAAAGATGTAAACATTAGTTTACATCTCTTGCTCTGATGGATCACGTAGTAATGTTTACATCTCTTGCTCTGATGGATCACGTAGTAATGTTTACATCTCTTGCTCTCTCATCCTGATGATGGATCACGTAGTCTGATTCAAAACGTTGATGGCAAAAATCTTTACACAATCTAATCCAGAAACTAAGTATCGTAATGAGAAAAACTAATAAGTGAATGGATAGATTTTGTAATTTATGAAGTATACGCTATAAATTTATTATAATGATGGCAGAGTTGGAAGTATTCATGGCATGACATAAATGATAGAGTTGAAATATTCGCAGTGGAAACACATGGCAATGTTGGAACTTGGAAGCATTCACATAGTTGGATACTCATGGCAAAGTTGGAAGCATTTGCACAGTTGGAAACTCATGGCAAAGTTAGAAGCAGCCGCACAGTGCAAAGTTCGATCTACTGGAAACTGGAAACACATGGGTACCAAAGGGTAGATGAAATAACCATACAAATGGCACTTTCGACTAACTAAACACCACCATGCTTCGTGGTTACAGGCACCAAGCTTCATAGCTTTGGTTTTGGTTCTTTCAAACTGACGACACCTGCACACTCACAGCACCAGCAGTGCATTCAAACTGCATTTGCAGACATTCACTCTCACAGGCAGGGTGTTTTGAGCTTAATGGTTATGAACTTATTTGCTGCAGCATATTTTTACAATTACATATATATAATTTTTTTTTTATCAAAATTAAAAAAAACTTGTATGGAGGAACCCAAAAAGATCCTGAACCCAACCCAAAAAAAATCTTGAAGAATTTCAAACCTGATTTGTGAACCTGCATCCGTACCAGAATACGAATTGGCAACTTAGACATATAACAATGACCAAATTCAACTTTTTCTGTTTACTGAATGGACATTTTTCCTTGTATATCTAGCTCAATCATGTTATTTGTTAACCCTTTAATGTAGTAACAACAGTTTACTGTTATTGTTTTGCAGTTTGCTTTTGGTCTGAAAACTATTTTATATTTTGATATTTCTCTACATGTTTGGAGGCTTATAATTAAATCCGCAGGATTTGCTATTTATTTGCCTCATCATTAAAACTATTTTTATTTCTTGTTATTTTCAGGTTAAAAATCTTCTCGAGCAAATGGTAAGGATATTTCTCTTTGCAGTTCACTACCTTCTATTGTCGCTATTATTTTACTTTCTCAAAATATGTAGGTTCATTAGTACTTTTCAAAATAAATGTCCTTGTATTTACTGTTTATCTGATTTAAATTTTTTTCTACTATTTGGAATGTCAACTACTAATTTGACTACTCAAGGAAAATTCCCTTCTTCCTGAATTTACGTTGTATGCTCGAATGGTAGTGATGTATTTGGAATTGAAAATCTATTGTAAGGTATTTAATATCCTGACAATCATTAGCTTTTATTGTTGAACTTTTTTGCAGCAATCAAGATTCCAGACTATGTCGGAATCCATCACCCAAAAAAATATCCTTTTTACTCTGTTGCATTCCTTCTACATGTGACTATTACATGAATTTGTCTGTAGCGTTTTGATGGTCTCGTAGTCTCAAAGTTTCTCTCTCATACTCTTATGCTGTATCTATGCTAAGTTTTCTATGGAAAGCTTTACGCTTACATTTCTTTGCCTGAAGGTCAGTTTTTTGAATCTTTAGATTTTTTGTTCCTTTATTTTTCCAAATTTCTTGTAGTGTATGATTAGGTTCACCCCCTTTATATTATGTGTAGCAAGATGATGATGCAATCTGTGTTAGTCCGGTATGTGTCATATCTGCTTATTCAGAGTCTGCTTTAGCCCACCTCATATCTCTGGCTTGATGTAGAAGATGCCAGTGCCCTAACAACTTCTTTATCATTTACAAGACCTTGTAAATTGAGAACAAATTTGGCTAAGATCTCAGAACTAACCCTAGACTTGTCATCACGAGCCATGATCTTGTCTTGCTGGAAAACTTTAATGGCTGCTTAATCATGTTGGAGTTAAGAATAAATGATTACCCTAGTCAGATGTTCGAAATGGAAGGGTATTTTGCATAATTAAAACAAGCTTTGCTGCCAGCACATGGGCCAAACACCTTGACATCAGTAATGAAAATCAAGCAAAAAATTTCATAGGGAGATCAGGGCGGGGGGGTCAAATCAGAGCTGCTGCCCCTTTGTCTATTAGTTTATCCAGCCTTATCAATAAGTTTGGCATGATGATCTCATGCTGATCAAAGGAAAGGTTGACATGTTAGTCTGCCCCCTAATCTCCCTCTCAAAAGTACTGCACATATTCAATTGTTCGTGAAGAATCCAGCCAGAAACAAGCCTCCTGGAAGATATTATACAAATTTTGGCTACATGACACACTTTTTAATGACATTGATGGTGATTATTGAGTCTCCCATAATGGATAGAGACAAAATCTTGTTACAGAAACCTTCATTATTTGTCTCGACCTTCAGTTTTTTATTATCAGCCAAATCTGAAGTATTTATTTTTGAGTGGGAAGTAGCATTTAGCTTTAGCACGGGATGGCAGACTCTGTATTATCTTGGCACTCAGAGTTTGGTTCTGCTTGATGATATTTCTGAGGCAGGTTCCTTCATCCTTATGTAAAGTGTAGAATGCAGCCCATGCTGTCAAAGGCATTTTCCTCTTATTCTTTGGGCCTTGCCACAAAGAAATGCACATGATTTGATTGACAATATTTGCTGTTATCATTGGAGTTTGGAGAACAGAGATTGAATACATAGTGAATGCTACAAGGATGGATTTGATTGACAGAATCAGATAGAGCCTCTTTCCCTTCTGAAAGTTTCATTTGGATATAGTCCAGCAAGTTCTTTTATAGATACTAATGATTGCTACCTATTCTGAAACCAAAAAGAGTGTCACTTCTATTTTCTAGAAGAGCAGAGGTGTTAAAAATAATATCTTAGACATAGCATCATTAATAGTGACATGATGCAGAGAATTTTTTTGTTACAATATCTATGATAGCACCAACATCTCTTACAGATGTATTCCCAAAGAAGATAGAATCATCAACAATCTGTCAGTGAGTGAAAGGCTTCCATTTCAGTAGTGGAGATACCTTTATTTTCCTGATGCATATAGTAGGTATGGATAGAGCATCCTAGTGGTATTGCCATGAGAATGAGAAGTAATGTGTAAATGGGGTACCTTGTCTTGGGCCACAATTTGCTTCAAAGAAGCCTGTGGGTCTGCCATTCGATGTTGGATTTTTAAGGATGGCTTGCAGATGTAATTGCATTGCCTATAAGGCATATGTGGTATGTATTTTTAAATGTAAACAATCACTTATGTTTATATTGAGTATAAGCCATGAATAGACATGTCCCATGAAGGGACATGTCTTTTCATTAATTAGAGACTTAATATAATAACACACACACATATTTTAATTTGACAGAAGCTATTAAACATCAACACTCCCTCTTAGCTAGGGAGCATAAACACAAGACACCATTGGTAATATTAGGCATGACAAATTTTAAGGATATCTTTGATCGGAAGATATCCACCATTTTGATATCACATTCAATATCATGAGTATTGGACTTCATAATATATGATATTCACTGAATACTCTGAGTAATGGTCTCCAGAATATCAACACTTGATACTCACCATGTACTCAATAGTGGTCTACAAAATACAAGCATATGATATTCACCATTTTGATTTCACATTTGAGTATTGGTCTATAGAATATCAACATATGATATTCACCAAATACTCTTTGAGAAATGGCCTCCAAAATGTTGAGATGCATAACATTCACCATGTACTCAAATAATGTTTATAAGGTATGTGCACACTTTATTCTCATAATGCTTAACATATAAACATCCAACATGCAAAAGTATAATCTATCATGATCTACATAGATATCATAAGATATCCATCATAATAGAAAATTAAGTTATTGTAAGATCGTCACCTTTCAATAACTTTTGCAAATACAAGTGACATCATTTGGAAGTCATCACTTTCTCATGATGTACACAGGGGGTGGGCCCATTAAATCATGTAGTCATACGCATGATGAAAAACTCCCTCTGATTATGATATGATCAAGCTCTTCAAGGATCACCTGAAACATATCCTCTATCTGCTCCTTTAGGCAGATGTGTTAAGACTTCCTTTTAACATCAATCTTTTGAGCTCCTTTACATATGAAGAAGTATCAGACTCGCCCTGAATTTGATATCAATCCTCATTTTCCTGCAAGAACATTTTTAGAGGAAAAGATCAAGGCACCTATCTCTTATAGTACGTATAGTAATACAATTAAGAAAGATTTACTATGTTAGGAATACAGTATTTAAAATTTTTACTCAAAAGAGAAAACTTATCTCATCTAGTCAAAGGATATTAATTAAAGAAGATTCTTCAAATGCTCCCACTAACATAGGTGCACACCCTTCGAATAATAACTTTCATCTCTATACAATTGGAAAATTATAGCATATAGTATTTTTATAAGTTCTCCAACTCTTGAGTCCTTAGAAAGACAAGTCTTCGACAAAAACTCATTGCTTTGAATCCAAACCCACTCTCTTTGCTCGGCTTGTAAATGGTCTTTAACTTTGTCTTTTGTAAAATAACATAATTATTCTTTGTAGAGGGTCCACCTCCATCCATGTGGCTTGTGATCCCATCAAAGAAGGTCTCTAAAAATTTGTATGCTCTTATTTATTTATTCATCCTACCTTTATTCCTTCATTATAACTCTCGTGTTTTCGCTATATCAACTCTTTTTAATTTTGAGGTAAAATCTTTGTTTTCTATGCTCCATATATTCTCCCCTTCCACTTGGTTTTTGTTACCTTTTATAAGTGAGTTAGATATCTATTCAAATCGATCCCACTCTTTTATTTGTCACTTGCATGTATTCCATATCTCCTTATCAACTATACCACAAATCGCACCTTCTAGTACTTGTCATCCTGTTTGTACACTTCATTGTGCATTTGTTAGGTGTCCTATTCTTGGTGAGTCTTCCCTCCGGCTGTAGTTGCTTACGTGGATGTCAAGCCACATGGCTGAATCATTCCCTTCTGTCCTGCGTGGAAGTCCCTTGTTAGCCAGTCCCATTAGTTAACGTGTACGACACTACCAAAATAGTAGGGTGTGCTCATTCAACGCGGGGTGTGCTTGCTCTTTCTGAACGCCTCCCCTTCCATTCTTTTCTCATAATGCTGACACCTTTACCTTGCTTGCATATCATGGCAGACAATGACGTATTGATGTTGTTATTGTTATGATACAAGAATTTTGCTCTATCACCTTAAAATAGAGGGTCATGTGCTTTGTTTGATGATGTGGGCCCTTCAACAATTATATGCTCTCTTTTCTTATATATTTTAGTTCATCACTAGTACTCCCGCTTCCCATACAGTTGTTGTCACGAAGCCTCTGTGCAAGTATATGTGGTTCAACATCAATCACCATTCTTGTGTCACTTATTCCATTGATAAGCTCTAACAAAACTTACTACAACTTTATTAGTTACTCTAATGCCTTTTATCATTTTCCCATTTGATCATTGAAGAAGTGAGGACTGTATAATTCCAATGAAGAAGTAATTGGGGAACCTCCTTTATTTTTCATTTTGGTACTTATAGTTTGGCCAATGAACTATTTTCCATGACTTCTGCCAATAAGTTTTTTTTTTCTTCATTGGTATAACTTCTGAAATATTCTCCGAACACTTCTTATCGAAGTAACTACTACCATCAGACGTCGAGACTATTTGTTCCTCCAATAACTCATCTTCCTTTGATGAAATTCATTGGTGGAACCTTTTCCAGTCATACTATATTTTATGTTGTATCATCATCATTACTTTCACTAATACCTTATGCCCGTTCCTGTCTGGTTTATTCACATTCTCACTAGTGTAAGTCGTGACATTTTTTCGGACATAATGTTAGCGTTGTAACATACACTATCAAAGAGTCTAATTTTCTTTCATAGATCGATAGTTGTTTGTTCTTTTGATGTAGTCCATTGCCATACCTTATGCTGAAATCCCTCTTTGCTATTGTTCTTCTTATATCCATACAACATACCAAGTGTTCCTTAAGAGTATTTATTGATTCCAACATACACAGTGTTACACAGAGATTATTGATCAGAAGCTCCAATACACATCAAGATTGTCAAGGACTTACATTAATTTTGTACAACATTTTATTATATTTTATGTATGGGGTGGAAGTCTTATTTCAACAATATGTAGATTCTCATGCAGAATGTTGATGGCTGGAAGCAAAATCATAAATAGTTTCTACAAAACTAGAAGTAAATACATCATTACAATTACATCTTCCTCTTCCCAATAAGAGAGAAGAACTAGAGTGATAGTCCTAGAAATAGAACCTTGAGCTGGGCGTGACTATGCCTCCTCGCTCGATATCTCTGTTGATGTGTGTGGCTTGCTCTCCATCGTGGATGTATCTCTTCTTGACACTGGCAATGACTCCTTGTCCTCCTCTTATTCAATGTCATCCAATGTGAAGTCCAATTCACCCCCTCCTCCATGGATTGCCTCTCTAAATTAGCGATGTCATCCTTTGTAACAAATGGAGGTTGCTCTTGTGCCATCCAATAAAATTAAGGATCTATATTGTCCAAATCAATTGGACCAACTGGTGCTTCTTGTGCCTTTTTTATGCACAACTTAAGATTACATTGCACATAAACAAGGTCATTGAGGAATTTTTGGGCTAACTTGTTTCTCTTCTTTGGGTAGATGGACTCAAATAAGCTCCAATTACGTTGGCAATGAGATGATCAGGCTAGCACAAGATTTTGATAGCAAATTTCTTTAGATGTGGGGTATTTTCGCCCCAACTTTGGTACTAGGCATCTGCAAAATAAAATATTAAGAAGCTAGAAAGCAAAGAGAAAAATGAAAACATAATTCGTCAAATGGAAAAATTGCAAATGTTTTACTTGGGGTTTGAGTGTCTCTTGCTCTTTTTGACAGCTCAGAAGAAATTAATTTACCCTTTGATTCCTCAAAGATTTGTTGTCCGGTGTTCAGTTACAGCAAGGTCTCTCTTTGCAACATCGCGTAATCATCCTCAGAATGCATACCTCCTCCATTACCTCTTCATTAGAATTTGAAAAGTAATCATCATACGTGAAACAAAAACTAAGTGAAATCAAGTCTTAGTACACAACCTAAAAAAAACAGTAAAATCAAGTCTTGTAAAATCTGAAGAAAAATCATTGTGCTTGAAACAAGGGTTGAGGAAGTACATCGTTGCATGAATTGGTTAGCAGAGTTGATTGTTCCACCTCCTATCAATAATTTCCCAAATGGGATCATATTTGAGTCTATCCTCGTTGTAGTAATTTTTTATAGACTCCTCCCTACCCATGGCCTTATAAAGACACTTGATTGGGATTTGATCCCATATATCAGTGCATAACTCTAACCAGGAGTTTGGAGACCTACAATTGAAATTTTCAAAATACAAATGAGTTTACAAAAAAAATAATTAATAAAGTTGGTAAGTTGCAAATTAATAATGAAATACTTGAATGAAGAATAATTAAAAATTAAAGTGTTGAAGTTACCTTCACAATCTCACAAGCCTTGGCCAAATTTTTTTGGTCAAAGACCATGCATGTGACAACCTTTCCTTCAGGCTTCTTTGAATAAGTTGAGTTAAGCTATGGTTAGCACACAAATATTTGTTTCAAAGAACAATGTGCCAATAATAGTTTGCAATGTCAAGAGAATTGTTGCAAACCTTGTGATAGTGGGCCTCACCAATTTTTTTTCCTTTAGTGAATTGTCTAATCAAATTTATAACCGAAGGGTGATTGTAGATGAACTTTGTGACTCACCTTGCATCTTTTACAATTGGAGTCACCAAATCAAGTTTCTCTATGTCCTTCAAAAGAAGGTCAAGGACATGTGTGTTGCACAAGGTGTCCAAAAAATAGTGGGGTGCCTCTCTTGGAGGATTCTACATGACAAATTAGTAAGAATTCAATAATTAGTTTCCATATTTTGCCTCAAAACTAAATTAAATATTACTTATTAATCTTTAATAATAATCATATGCAACATAGAATTACTTGCTGCTATATTATTTGTGATGATTTGCACCACATTCTTTTTTTCCACCTCTGTCACAATATTTCCAACATTAATGCTATTTAGGTGAAAATTGGAAGAGGGGAAATGAGACCTAGGCTTCCATTTTCCACTAACAATGAAGTGTTTTTGGGGAGAAGGATTTCTGAACTCAATCCATTTTGAACTTGAATTAGATTAGCAAGACCCAAGTAGAGGAAGTGATGCCAATTCTAAAACTTGAATTGTGAAAAGGAATGCAATGCGAGGAAATACTCTTTTTCTCGTTTGTGGTGTGAATGTGATTGCAATATTGAACTAATTGACTAAGTGAGATATATAATGTAGATCTAGATTGTAACAAACGGATTTTCATATCTAAAACAGAGACAGTTTAAACTAAAAACTCCCAACATTCATAAATAGATAACTGAATCCTTTTCACATGACATTAACTGCTTTTAACAATTAACATAAAATAATTGTATTCATGATCAACTAAAATAACTAGATCAACGATTAACTATTCACAACTGTATCCATGATCAGCTGAAATAACTAGATTAACGACTAACTAGCATAATTATATTCATGATCAACTGTAAAAACTAGATTAACGATTAACTATTTACAACTGTATTTATGATCAGCTGAAATAACTAGATTAATGATCAACTGATTAACAAAACATACAAGTAAAGTAAATGCTTAACAAGAAAAGGAGTGGAACATACAAGTGTCATCAAAGGATCTTTAGTTGGTTGTGCAAGCCTTGGCTTTGGTGAGAGGAGAAGCATTGACATGGGCTTAACCTCCCCACTTCGGACCATACTTATCTCCACACATTCTATTAAATTAGAAAGATCCTCCTTACGTTAGGATCAGGCTTGGGATGTTTTTTAGTCCAGCCACGTTAGCATCTTGTTGTTTTGAATGTCCGCTCAGTTATGAAATGGACATGTTTACATAATTGGCGCTGCTGACATCAAGTGATCATTAGATGACAAACATGCCTATAAACTACCTTGGCTAAGGATTTCCGATGGGTTCAATGACCCGATCACCATCGCTCGATTTGACAAAAGGTTTCATTATAGGGATGAGCATGAGCTATTAAGTATATTTCATTTAAGTTATTCATGTCTGATTTCTCTTTTGTTTTCTTGCAGATTTGTTCCACCTCTTCACCATACATGGCTACACAGCTGGTGATTCCCAAGTGTATTAAAAGATTATGAGCACTCTGCCCTTTTACACCTCTTCACCATTTCTTGGCTACCTTGCCGGTGAATCCCAGGTGTATTGAAAGTTTATGAGCATTCTGCTCTTGATATCTTTTGTTATGAATTGCAACATTATAAAACTTGCTCTTCAGATCAGTAACAATCATATAGGTTCCTAATACATTTAGAAACTTTTCTGAAAGGGATACTAATCAATTTCTTTAATGATATTTCTGGTTACATTGAAAGTAAAAAGGCAGTTCATTATAAATTGCAGTGATTATTCAGCAAGTTGAAAAAAAAATGTGATCATGGACAAAGAAAAGAGGTTCGACTGCCATAGAAATGGACATATTGTAATGGTAACCTCATGACTTGTTAAGGAGTCGGTAATGCTTTGATGATCTTGAACTCTGATTGGTTCTCTCCAGCCACTTGAGATGTCACCTTTAGTGCTCACAGCTTCTAATTCTTGGCCGGAATTACTTGCACGACAAAGGATTAGATATCGTTTGGTTGTTCAAGTTACTAGTCATTATTTGCAGGGATTCAACAGATGTAAAAATACTGAGATACTGGGATGAAGTCAGGTTTAAAGGAATTTGGAAACAACACAGCATAAAGAATTCAGAAGTATGGAAAAACATAAGGAATGGTAATGTGTTTGACTCCTCTCTCGGCTTCCATATAAAGGAACGAGTTGTGACTTCTTGGCTCCCATCATTTTAAAAAGATTATATGCCATTTCGAATTTCCAAGTATTTAAATCAATTAAGAAAGAGAGGGAAAGAAAAATAAAATAAAATGTTGGAAGAAAGAGTTGGAAAGATTATAATTTCAACTATTATTATAATATATATTTACATACGTTCGTGTAAGTATATCAATGGGGTGACATCATTAAATTAAGTTATTATAATTTAATGGTGCCATTTCATTTTTATATTTATATGTACGTATATAAATATTTATTATAATAATATGATGAAGATCAATTAAAATCCCTTGAGATATGTTTTATACTTTAAATTAGATTATTTTGTGTTTTCCTAGATTATTTTCTTAATAGCTCATGCGGGTCCCATAAATGTATCTTGTGATCAAGTCGTTGCGTTCTTTCTGAAAGAGTTTAAGGTCATACTTGGTGATCCTGATGACTGAACTAAGCGAACATTCCATTTCGATGATCTCGTTTAGCAATGCTTATCCCCTCTTCATCTTCTCTTGCAATCACCCATTAAAACACTTTCGCCTTTATAACAATTCTATAATAATTTCATAATAACATATTAATCATTATTTTAAATGAAGCTACTGCTAACCATCTAATAACAGTTAGTGGTTAATGACCATCTTCATACACCTCATATAAATAATTAGCTATTTCACATGATTATGAAAGAATAATCCGTTAAATCCAATGGTGATGAATAAGTTTAAAATTAGGTCAAAATTTTGGGATGTAACATAGATGCTAAATGTGCACAACTAGCTTAATTAAGATATGAAAGTAAATCTAAACTAAAACATGAAATGAATGATAGAGTGCTCACCTTGAAATGTGTAGTGGAAGATGACTTTTTGCTCCAAAAAGTGTGGATTTGAGATTGATTTTGAAATTCTTTTTGCGGATCCTTGAATAAAACAGAAAACCTAGAAAAATCTAGAAATAATTTTTCCCTTTGAGGCTCTGAGAATAGGTTGACCTGGAGGAAAAGTGTCCAGAGGTCATTTTACGAAGTCACTGTGTTCTTGAAACCTTGTAACCAAGACTTTTTCCAAAGGCTTTGGGGAGTTATTTCTAGATCTGTAACCACAATTTCGCTAACATGCTCATGCATATGGTAAATTTGTTTTTTGTTTTTGGGTGATGTGGGGTTGCTTGATAAAGCCCTAAACTGAGGAGTCAACCTTGAAATTGAATGTAAATGTAATGGTAAAGGAAATGCTAACATGTAGTAGGATCGAATATATCAAATGAAAGATTCGATTATCTTTGTAGATGCATTTGAATTTGATATGTGATCAAGTATGCGAATGTAATAACCTTGACTCAAAGAAAACAAAAGGAAATCCAAAGAAGTCAAAACCTCATGTATAGGAATGTATATGACATGCGATGATGAAGGATAGAAGAATAGGAATGGGAAATCTTCTCCTTTGAAGCCAAACTCCACTATCACCTTGAGGGAAGAAGCTTGATGCAAAGAGGAAGTGCTTGAACTTATGAATGCTTAAAGATGCTTGTGTGAATGCATGTATGCTTGCTTGCAGATGATGGATGTCTCTTGATTGCCAATGGTTGTAACTGGATTCATGGATGTGGATGGATGTCAAAAGGAAGATCCTAAGCCTTTTATATGCTAGTTTAAGGATGGGAAAACAAAGCAGGCCGACTCGATAGAAAAATAAATAAATTGGAAACCTTGAGGCACTTTTGGTCCCGTGACCCGAACTCTTTGGGCTTTTAGGGGATATGTCGACCTAGTTGACCTTTTCTGGGAATAGTTCGACCTAGGTTGACCTTTTACAGAGCAGGTCGACCAAGTCGACTTGTTCCCAAGAAAGGGCACATAGAACGTTCCTGAAGGCCATAGAGGTACAGGAAGAATCAAGAAATAATAGATCAGTGGGAAGTTATGGCCAAAAAAGTGATAATGCAACACCTAAAGGACCACATTGGAAGATGAGAGATGTTCAAGAAATGTGAGTCAAATTGGGGAAGAAAAAGAGAGACCAAAACCGCACTAAGGAGGGCAAAAAGATCTCAAAATGAGGTGCTTCCATTTTAAGATGGTGCAAATGCTAATGTTTGTGCATTTTTTACGTTGTTGGAGGCATCAACCTGTACTATATTAAAATGGAAGCAGCCATCATTTAAGACCTTTTAGCATCCATCCTTTAGTCACCTTATGAACCATGGATGGATTTGTGCTCAATCAACTCTTTCTCCTATTCTACCTCATATCTTTCACTTTCACAAGTGCAATTTCTGAGACCTCAGAGCTAGCTCCTTTGTAATAACCCCTTTTCCTAGGCCTTAGCTAACAACTAGCATATCATTGAAATACAGTTAGTACTTCACATTCATGAGAAGGCAGTTATAACAGTTATCTTACATGTTCATACGAAAGAGATTAAAGGTTTAAAATCAATTTAACTGAAATATCATAACTAACATGTGAAGGCATAATTAAATAAAAACTAAATTGAAGATTTTAAGTTTGCTAAACCAAAATCGGAATCCGCCTAGGGCAACATTTGCAAAACCATGGGTTAGTCCACATATACCATTTAGGGCAACAAAAACATTGTAACATCCTGTTTTACCATTTCTAATTATAACAATTAAAAGTAAATAAAATATATGTTTATATTCATGTTCATATAAATTAAGGACAATTATAACAACCATTAAGTAAGCCTATCTCATACAGGCAATTACATTGCATGATCAATTTCAAAATCAACTGAATTCATTTATTTACTAATACATTTAAAAGGAAGCTGATTTCTGAGAATTGATGTGAATAATTGATTAAACGATATTAATCATCTAACATTTCTTTAAGATGAGCTTACAAATGTATTTGAATACAAATCGTATCTTTGTCTTGAGCAAGCCTTGGCATTGTAATGTCCCTGATTATTCTCTTGTCGAATCTATTGCAAAACCAGTATTAGTACAACAATTCATCAAATATTAGTGATATAAAAATTTATTCTAAGTTAGTTGGGAAATTTGTCCCTAGGTCTGCCTTGAATATTGAATTCATATATGGTATCCGTATCTAGTCATTTTGGGATGTACATCCGGAGACTAAGGAGATCTTGACAATCTCCAATAGCCTCATCCTATAAATAAAGAGATCCATCTCTTAATGAGTATATCACTCATTCTCTTATGGAACTCTAGTACCTGTAAATAATGAGATCCATCTCTTAATGAGTATATTACTCATTATCTTATGGAACTCTAGTACTTGTAAATAACAAGATCCATCTCTTAATGAGTATATTACTCATTCTCTTATGGAACTGTAGTACCTGTAAATAACAAATACTTGTTCTCTTTGTGGAATTCAAATAGAATTAATCTAATTATTCATTTCGTTTAAATCTATTAACTTTCCTTTCAGTAACATAATGAATTAGTACATGAATTCCTTCTTTCATGTGATTATTAAATTTAAAAAAATAAAATAAAAATAAATAAATAAATAAATAAATAAATAAATATATATATATATATATATATTGTATAAATTATAATCCTGATGTGTAAGTCTCACCTGCGGTGGTCTGATCTGTGTCTTGACCTGTAGTATCAAACACCCCTGTTTGGATCCCGTCTAGGTCTGTGGTGAGTTTTAACCAACTTGATGCTGGTCTGCTTTCATCGATGGGTTGGTGGACTGTTATCTGCCCTTCCTTCTGCTCTGTTCGCCATGCTCCTCTCCTTTGACCGAGACTTCTACATATATACAGTCACCATTCCCAGTCAAGGGATCTGACTCGCCAAACATAACTTTTCTCCCTACCGGTTTGAGGTACATTGGTCTTATTTAATGCATATTATATATTTTGTTTGGTGAAAGTTATATATGTATATATATAATTTGAATTATATTATTATGATGAGCATTGAATCGTTATTTTTGCAATTTAATTATTATAACAAGAATATTGAATAATTATTTTTTTCAATATATAATTATTTCAATTATCATTTACTGATTATTTATTTCAAGGAATAACAAGAATAATCTTAGATACAGATGCATCTATTTGAGGTTCATTACAGTCTCCCCCTCTTGATTTTGCTTGTCCTCAAGCAATTTAAGGACTTCCTCTTTTTCCCAAGTGGCATCCTCACTTGGTAGATGTTTCCATTTAATCAAATATTCTATCAGTGAGCGGTTCCGTAATTTCTTTTCCCGGGTATCCAAAATAACCTTGGGATATAAGATGAGTTTCCCTTCATTATCTAATGGGGGCAACTCATCACGAGGAATGGAATATTGTTTGATGACCCTTTTAAGCCGTGATACGTGAAACACACTATGGATCTTACTACCTTCCGAAAGCTCTAGCTCATAGGCCACTTCTTCGATTCTTTGTAATATCTTGTAGGGTTTGTAGAAGCAGGGTTTTAATTTCTCTGCACCACTTTGTTTGAGGGTGGATTGTTTATAGGGCTGTAGTTGTAAGAACACAAGATCTTGGTGTAGATTTTCTTTTAGGGACTTCAAAATGTCTCTACTTTGTTGAATTAAGTTTTGTGCCTTGGGTACATTGCTTTCTTGCTGCATCAATTCTTTGGAGGCTGGCACTTCATATCCATATAGAGCCTTGAATGGACTCATTCCTGTTGACATATGATATGTCGTATTATAGCAATATTCCCCCAGGTGTAACCATCTGATCCATGCATTTTGCTGACCTGTAACATAATTTTTGAGATATCCTTCCAACCACTTGTTTACTATTTCTGTTTGACCATCTGTTTGGGGGTGGTAACTTGTGCTGGGTGTCAATGTTGTGCTTTCTAATCTAAAGAGTTCCTGCCATAACTTACTAATAAATTTACTATCTCTATCATTGATAATATTTTGAGGGAGCCCATGTAGTCGGAATACTTCTCTGAAGAAAATTTCGGCAATCTAGGAGGCATTATATTTTGCAGAGACCGGGAAAAAATGAGCATACTTGGTGAGCTTGTCTACAGGATCACAAAGATCCCATCCTTCCCTTGTACCTTGGGTAAATTTGTTATGAAGTCCATGGATATACTTTCTTATTTTTGATGGGGAATAGGTAATGGTTGAACCAACCCAGTTGGATGGGTGAGCTCGGCCTTATTATGCTGGCAAGTCATACACTCCTGTACATCAGATTTTTGGTTTTTCCAAAAATATCGTTCTCTGATGTGTTCATATGTTTTATAGTATCCTTGATGCCCTACTAAAGGATTATTGTGGAATTTCTTCAGAATCTTGCCCTTAAATTGAGATTGGGGAATCAAAAATATTCTTGAGCTTGTGCATCTTGTTCATATTCTTTGACGATTCCCGCCTTCTAGTCTTTGACAATGTTTGTGATGGCATTGATATGGGCTTTTCTGGAGAGTGCATCCGCGACTTGGTTACTTGCTCCCTTCATATATTCAATATCAAAATCATAGGCTTGTATTTTACTCACCCATTTTTTTTGTTTATCGTTAAGATCCTTCTGGCTTAGAAAGTAACGTAAGCTATTGTTGTCTATTTTTACCAAAAACTTCCCACAAACTAAATATTGACGAAATTTAACCAAGGCATGCATTATTGCCAACATTTCTTTATCATAAATAAAATAAAGTCTTTTTGTCTCTATAAGCTTGCGGCTTTCAAAAGCTATGGGATGTTTTCTTTGCATAAGCATTGCTCCAATTCCTTCTAGATGCATCACATTGAAGCTCAAATGGTATGGAGAAATCAGGACTGGCTAATACTGGACAGGAACTCATGGTTATTTTGAGTTGTTCAAAAGTGGCTTGGGCCTTTTCATTCCAAGTGAAAGCCCCCTTTTTCATTAAGTCTACGAGAGGAGCAGCAATTTTTTGAGAATCCCTTCACAAATCGTCAGTAGTAACTGCATAAGCCTATAAATCCCCTAAGTTGAGTTAAAGTTTTGGGAGTTTGCTAGTCTCTGATTGCCTTAATTTTTTCTTCATCCACACTTACTCCTTATCTGCTAATTTTGTGACCCAAATAAATGATTTCCTCAAGTCCAAATTCACATTTTGACATTTTTGCATATAAGGATTCTGATTCTAAGATGTTTAAAACCTCCTCGATGTGCTTGAGGTGTTCCTCCCATGTCTTGCTGTAAATAAATATGTCATCAAAAAAAATGAGGAGGAATTTCCTTAATTGTTGACGGAAGATATGGTTCATGTAGGATTGGAAAGTCGCAGGTGCATTGGTGAGTCCAAAAGGAAGAACTAGAAATTCAAAATGACCATAATGGTAATGGAAAGCTGTTTTTGGAACATCTTCTTTTCTCATTCTGATTTGGTGGTACCTTGACCTTAAATCAATTTTTGAGAAGTATTTGGCTCCATGTAATTCATCCATTAATTCATCAATCCTAGGAATTGGATATCTGTTTTTAATTGTCTTTTTGTTAAGGGCTCAGTAATCTATACACATTCTCATTGTTCCATCTTTCTTTTTAACCAAGACTACTAATGATGCAAAAGGACTGCAGCTAGGTTGAATATGTCCCATTTCCAATAGTTCCTTAATTGTTTTTTCAATTTCTTCCTTAAATTTGTGAGGGTGGCAGTAAAGCGTGGTGATTATAGGTTTTGCTCCTTCCAATTCGATTGAATGTTCAAACGCTCTTTTGGGGGGAAGTCCAGGCGGAATATCATCAAAGACCCTCTTGTGCTTCATAAGAATGGGGTGAATGTCGATATGTGTAGTTTGGCCATGGGTGGTTGATTCATCTAGGATCATGCATTGAGCTATCCATTCACCTTGATTGTGCCGGATAATTTTCTCCATTCTGTTATATGATACCATCTTTGGAGAACTGTCGGATTTTCCTTTTAATATTACTTCCTTCCCTTGATGCTGGAAACATATCTCTAAATTAGGATCGTCCATTGCAAATCTTCCCAAAGAATTTATCCAGGGCATCCCTAGAATGATGTCGTTTTGAAGTTTTGCCACGAAAAAGTTTCTTTTGATTATATGGTCCCCTATCTTGACCTCCAACTGGGGAATAAATTTGGTGCATTGATCTATGGTGCCATTTCCCATGATAACTTCGAATCCTTTGAAATTTTGAGTGGCCATCTTACATCTTTCTACCAGTTGCTGGTTGATGAAATCATGTGAAGCTCCTGTCTCTACTAAGGCGGTTATCCTTTGTCCTTTAACCACTCCTTGAAGTCGAAAGGGTCTGTTCTCATTCCCTTGTGTGATGGCTGCTAGTGTTCCATGCTTGGAGTCCTCTATGCTAGCCCTTTTTGTAGGACCCTTGTTGATTGTTTCCTCCAGGTTGTTCATTTGTCCTCTTTTGCATTGATGACCCTTTGTCCATGGTCCTTTACATTTGAAACACAAACCTTTCTCTATGAATTCACTTCTTACTTTACATTGATGGTCTCTATTCCATGGCAGCTGACAATGAAAATATTTTGTCGGTTCCCTTTTTGGTCCTTCATTTCAATCTGATGACTTGAAACAATTTGTTTTTGATTTTTCCTTTGGCATGTCATATTCTGTCATTTTGGCCTTACGAATGGCTTCCTCAAGTGTTTGAGGCTCAAAGGGTTTTACCCTTATTTTGATGTGCTCCTTAAGTCCTTCGATGAACATATATACTCTTCTCTTATGAGATATGTCGGGAACTATGACTGATAAACTTTGAAATTTGTTGGCAAATTCTTCAATAGTTCTAGTTTGCTCGAGGTTGGTTAGTTCTTGGAAATACCATTCTGGTTCTTTTTGGTCGAATCTACTAATGAGCCTTTGTGTAAATTCTTCATAAGTAGTTATGCTCTTATGACCCAAAGTGATAATACCATGGTGCGACCAGTTATGCGCTTCCCGATTTAGATGAATTATTGCAAATTTAATGGCATTTTCCTCCGTCATAGGGCTGAGCGAAAGGTAAGTATCAAGTTTTTGCACCGAAGCTTGAGCAGTTTCTTTTCCTGAGCCCTTGAAATATGGTAAGGTCAATTTCCCTATCTTAGCACGGATGTCTCTTTCCCCATGATTTTTACGTTTATTCTGACTTGCTAGCGTTTTCGTTTCATAATATTCTTTAAAGGGAATAATTCTTTGGATTTTAGGTTCTAGCCTTGCATACATTTGGGTCAGTGCTTCCACACTATTTGGGGTTGCTTCTCCTTCTTCTCCAATAGGCTCTTCCCTGGGCAAAAATATTGGTAGAGTGGGGGTCTAAGGGAAGAACTTTGAGTTGAGTGTTCATTCTCTGAGTGGTTAGATTGCGTATCTCTTCTTGTAACTGGAATGGTTCTTTCATTTTGGTTATTATTACTCATGTTTTGGATGGCTTGAAGTATTAATTGGTTGGTTCTCTCAAATTTCTCGTTGGTTTGTTCCATGAAGTTTCTTAACTCCTGGGCTAGTTGTTTTGCCACAGCCTTTACCTTCTATTTCGTTTGGCAAAAATAAAATCCACAGGTTGGCAGTATTATGGTCTGATACCACTGTAATGTCCTCGATTATTCTCCTGTCAAATCTCTTGCAAAACCAGTATTAGTACAACAATTCATCAAATATTAGTGATATAAAAATTTATTCTAAGTTAGTTGGGAAAATTGTCCCTAGGTCTGCCTTGAATATTGAATTCATATATGGTATCCGTATCTATTCATTTTGGGATGTACATCCGGAGACTAAGGAGATCTTGACAATCTCCAATAGCCTCATCCTGTAAATAAAGAGATCCATCTCTTAATGAGTATATCACTCATTCTCTTATGGAACTCTAGTACCTGTAAATAACGAGATCCATCTCTTAATGAGTATATTACTCAGTCTTTTATGGAACTCTAGTACCTATAAATAACGAGATCCATCTCTTAACGAGTATATTACTCATTCTCTTATGGAACTCTAGTATCTGTAAATAACGAATACTTGTTCTCTTTGTGGAATTCGAATAGAATTAATCTAATGATTCATTTCATTTAAATCTATTAACTTTCCTTTCAGTAACATCATGAATTCCTTCTTTCATGTGATTATTAACTTTAGAATATATATATATATATATATATATATATATATATATATATATATATATATAATTATATATATATATAATTACGATGCCTAAGCCTCACTTGCGGTGGTCTGATCTGTGTCTTGACTTGCAGTATCAAACACCCTTGTTTGGATCCCGTCTTAGGTCTGTGGTGAGTTTTAACCAACTTGATGCTGGTCTGCTTTCATCGATGGGTTGCTGGACTGTTATCTGCCCTTCCTTCTGCTCTATCCACCATGCTCCTCTCCGAGACTTCTACATATATACAGTCACCGTTCCTAGTCAAGGGACGTGACTTGCCAAACATAACTTTTCTCACCGCCGGTTTGAGGTACATTGGTCTTATTTAATGCATATTATATATTTTGTTTGGTGAAAGTTATATATGTATATATATAATTTGAATTATATTATTATGATGAGCATTGAATCGTTATTTTTCCAATTTAATTATTACAACAAGAATATTGAGTAATTTTTTTTTTTCAATATATAGTTATTTCAATTATCATTTTCTTATTATTTATTTCAAGGAATAACAAGAATAATCTTAGATACAGATGCATCTATTCGGGGTTCATTACAGGCATCTAGTGGAAAGAAGCATTGTTAGGGGCTTAACCTCCCAACCACGGACCTTTAAATATCCTTACACAATCTCATCTGAGATAGGCCCTCGCTACTTAGAAAAATGGACAGGGACACATTGTTCAACCGCTAAAAGTTCTAGTATTTAGAGTATCAACTGACCGGTCGACTAGACAACAAGATCTAAACATTGGACCTCCATGAGCTGACTTAGTATATAGAATTTAGTTATTCAATTTTTTTCGTTTACTGACATTCATTTGTTCTTGCAAGGATGCCTCTCCTCCCCACCCATTATCACTTGGCCATTTTGATCTAGGGTGAATCCTGGGAGATTTCGGAATCATGAATAATGCAGATATCATTCTGACAACTCAAATTTATTCCATCCAAACTAATCTTATCTCAGTCGCATATGATCAAATACCATTGTATAAGTCAGATTAATGCCTTATGTAAAATATCAATGTTTGCGTCTTATATTCATGCACAGAGAAAGCCATTAGGGATGTGCTTGATTTAATATTCATAGAGATGACAATTAACTTCATTATAGATGTAGGTCTATGTTTCCATCAACGCTCGAAAACATGGTAATAAGGAAGGATTAGGAATATCTAATATTCCTTAAGCTATTTCTACAACCTTTATCGAGAAAGATAAATGAAACTACAACAATTTAATTTCATCGTTGTCCTCCACATTTAAATCGACAAGAGTAGATAATGATGGCAATCATATAAAGAAAGTAAATAAGTGCATGACTTGGTGATGGTCGGGTGGTCTCTATCTATTGCAGATTGATGGTAACAACCCAAAACAATTGGCTATGGCATTAGATATTGCAGCTCTAGAAGTACTCTGTATGAACATGGATTTATGATATGTTATCAATGAGAGTTCTCGCTATGATGAAAACCCAAAGCTAGGTACGAGAGAGGAAAGGAACACTCCTCAAGTAGTGGAGGGAGAATTAAATAGATCATCCGCTCAAATCACAGTTACAAGAAAAGAAGAAAGAATGACAGTGCATGGCCAGCCATCGGTCACAAGTAACTCCTCCAAAATTTAAAAAGGAATAATGCCGATATGAAGGTGGCAATCGCTCATCAATATGGAGCCAAAATTAAAGACATAAAGATTATACTTTCTCATGATTTATCTATCAAATGTATTGGCATCATGTTATTGGTATCACCTATTGTTGTATGTACACATACATATACATAGGCATGTGTAATTTGGAATCATATAATTCCTTTAATCAACATATTGATTGTGTGCGCGCACATACACACATATAACAGTTTTTTTAATGTCTTTAAATGTTTAATGTTTTTATTGTACTAAGAATTGATCGGGTAGCTCATGGTCGTCCAACATACACTCTTGCTTGCCTAGTCGTCTACCCTTAGCCATGGTGGTTCAAGACTCGTACCTTTTTTCCCAATGATAGGTGGTACCCTTATGCCCAATTCCTTACTGGCAATGCTTCCTCCCCTTTGACGTGCTTTTGCAAGGGAATACATTTTCCATGATAATATCATATTCTTCAAATCATAATTTCTATAACAAGTTATTGTTCATGAAACATCATAATGACTAACTACCATTGTATGGATGCAACCTGCAGGTATAAACGACACCTCAATTGCAATCTCTGATGTGAACAATATGAACCCAAATCACTGCTACGAATCAATGGAACTATCAATGCAATTATCAGATACGAATCAATGGTACTATGAATGCAATTTGCAAATGGTAAATGAAATCGTAGATAGCAAATAGTATTGTAATCACCAATATATGGAGTGTCATCACTGGTATGATTGCAGTCACATATGTAGGAATGACTTTCCCATTTCAAAAGCAAGCTTGATGGAGTTGCAAGCAAGATGAGGAAAGGTGGCGGAGGCATGAGTTACGTTCTTGGCTAAAATGCAAGAGTCGTGATAAAAAGACTAATAAGGACAAATATATGATGAATTCAATAATATCACAGGCCACTGAAATTATAAAGGCCCAATGAAAGAAACAAAAATATAGGTTGTTGGAAATAAAAATATATAAGGCTGATGAAATAATAATATAACATTGACATAAGGTGGAATCAATAATTTGCTCACAATGTGTTTTTTTTCAAGACACCATCTTGTATCCACCTTTACTTGTATATGCATGTACACATACATATATGTATGTAATATTCTAAATATACATATCTTGTGTATACATCATATTTTAAGTGTATATGTTCATGTACGTCATATTTGTATTTACATATTATATTTGTATTTGCATATAAATATGTATGTACATGTACAAGTACACATAGGTACCATGGAATCATTATATTAAGACATGTCTATCATAATAGGAAGCTCTGATATCATCCCAATTTAAAAAGGTAACAATTTGTTGTTAGTTTGTTAATTTATTATCTTATTAGTTGCATTGACTAGTTAGCTCATGGTGGTCCCTTACTATACCCTTGGTTGTGTAGTTCTTTTCCTTGGTCATGGTGGTTAGGACTCATACCTGTTTAACTCTCTGATAGGTTGGTGCCCCATACCCAATGAAGAAGAAAGCAGGAGACATCACAGAAAAGATTAGGTATCCATCCTCATAGGGAAAAAGCCCAACAGTGACAAATCAGCGTGGCTACCAGAGACACTGTGATGAAGTTGAGTGTTATGAGAGGAGTGTCGCTGGTGAAGAGATCCCTTGCGGGGTCTCACAGATCTTGAATGGCCTGTGTTAGGGAAACTGTACGGTCGCTTCACACCTCGAGCCGGAGCTAAGGGCAAGAAGAAGGTTGCAATAAGCTATGCCTAGGTCTGACTCCTAGGAAATGATAGCTGTAAAGTATGGTCACGAAGCTGTAAGGATTCACGGAGATAGAGCACGATGCAATGTTGATCTGTGTACCTGAAAAAATCCAAGAGGCATCTGCAATCTCTAAATAGACAATAAAATCTCCCTCTAGTCTCGTAGTATATGGGGAATCTGAAAAGGAAATGGATCTCCAATTTTGACTCTAGTAAGGTACAAAATCTACACACCCGATTCTCTCTAGCAATATGGTGATCGCCCTGGATTCTGAGCTTGTGCGAGCCCACCTTGAATGAGCCAAGGGAGATATGCAGGGCATGTGTCCAATATCTGTGTAAGTACTCAGGGCGTACAATAATTCTATTTCGAATATCTAAGAAGTGCTTGACGTAGAAAGCCATCCTCGGACGTAGTCCTCTTGGAGGGTCTACCTAGGTCTGTATGATATACTGCCTGTATATGTCAAGTCTGACATGCTCATTCAACTCCTGCCAAGAGGGGAGTAGATGAGCAGGAATGTCCAGTGAGAACTCGTAGGGAGGGAGGTGGTCAATGTCGATCCCAATTGAACTCAACAGGATAGTAGCCTGAGCATACCAACAACGGGCTCTAGTGGCTAGAAAGGAGTCTGCAATAGCAATTGAGGAGTAGTAGGCTAAGTAAGGGTATCTGTGTTGGCTTTCAACCGAGTTTGCAAAGCCACGAAGGCGATGGAGATACCAGATCAGGTCAAAAATGGTTGCAAGCCTGAATGGGTGAGCTCCAAACTTAGCCAAAATTATACTCTGGGGGGTATATGTATGACATCTTAATCCGATGGATGAGCAGAGTTTGGGTACGCTCGATCATGGCCTTATCCGAGTCTAAAAGGGAAGGACCCAAACCACTGAACCATAGAGCACTGTGGGTCTTACTAAGGAATCTAGGAGGGATAGCTTAGACGATGTGTCCTGAAAGTGGTGTCTAAAGCACTATCTCTTGAGCATGGCTAGGGAACCCAACCCTCTACTGATCCGAGGTTGAATGGCTGATCTCAAGCTGAAATGAGATTCGGAAAACTTAACCCCAAAGTATGTGTAAGATGATGTAATTTCAACTTCCCGACCTTGGAAGTGAAAATGGAGATGTGAGGTCTTTAGACTGTTGAAGACCATAACACAAGTCTTCTCAAGGTTCACGACCAACTGTCTCATGTTGCAAAAAGATGCAAGTCTATCCAAAAGCTTGTGAAGACCCTTAGGAGAAGAGGCAAGAAGAACCACATCATTAACAAAGAGAAGGATGGAGATCAATACCTGGTGTAGATGACAACCATTACCCGGAAGTGAAGAGTCATTGAGAAAAGCCTTGAGCTCATCAATGTAGATCTCGAACAAGGTGGGAGAGAGAGGGCAGCTTTGCTTCACCCCAATGGTGCTCTAAATAGGGTTGGAGAGGCCCTTTGTGGTCTTGAGTCTACCAATCACTGTCTCATATAACCTCATGATAGCCGTCAGTAAGATCTCAGAAATATCAATATCTTTTAGTTTTAATTGTTACAGGGTTTCATGTTGATTGATTTCATGAATGTGATTGATTGTTACAGGTTTTCATGAATCATATAGGATATATGCGATGAGATTTTATCATTAACATTTTGGTTGCAGTCTTGTGTGCTAAAGATCTCTCGCTAAGAGGGAGTGTTGAAGATGGTAGCTGCGATAGAAATTTGAACGTTATTACCATTATTGTTATGTTCAATTGAAAATGACACTTATGTTTAATTGTAATATTAAATGTAAATAACATGTGTCATTCACATACATTGAGGCATGAATATTCTAATAGTTATAATTAATCATAGGAGTTATGAGAATCTCAAGAGGCCTTCAGTTCTAATGTGAAGAGTCTCGCTTATTGTTATATATTCACATCAAGCAAAGGATATTGTACACTTGAACATTTCATTATCAATAAAGACATATTTTTGTTGTGTGGTTGGGTTTTTCCCTTCATTCTCGAAGGGTTTTCCTAGGATATTTCTAGTGTTTGTTGGTTCAGTTTTTGCGCCTACTTATTGCTGAATATTACCATTGATTTCTAGGCTCTAGTTTTAACAACTCACACCATCACACTCCACCATTTCTACCATTGTAGAATGCCTATCGATATTAATAATGAATTTAACTAGCCAATTCAATTTTGTTTGAAGTCTTAATGACTATAACAAACATTTTTATTAAGCAAAAATTTGGGATGTAACATTTACCATTAGTAGCTTGGTTCAAACCCTTATTGCTTTGCTACAAGTGGCTCAATTCACTCAATCTAATTATAGCATCCCTACATGTGACATTGCTAATCCCCTTTTCTTAGATATCCCTCATGCTGTTATCCCACAACACGTTGAGATACCTCATCTTGAGGCTTATAATGGTAAGGGTGATCCTATGATTCATGTTAGGACTTTCCAAACTATATGTAGTGATTTTGCTTGGAACTATAGACTTATGGCTAAGTTTTTCACATGAACTTTTAGAGATAGAGCTTTGCAATCGTCCTGAAATTTCTTTGACTGATTTAATGCATTATAAGCAAAATGTTAAAGAAAAAGTTAGTGACTATATTGGTAGATTCAAACACTTGTATGCTTAAATATCTTACCCTGTGCCTTATCATGATATCCAGTGAAATTTCGTTTCTATCTTTTAAAAAGACATTAGAGATAAGATTTTCCTTATTGAGTATACTTTCTTTTCACATCTTTGTAGAGTGCTTCTCCTTTATTAGTTTTAAGCAGCACTATCGGGAGACTTGTCTCCATACCCCTGGGATCCATCCTAGGTACTAGGACTTGTCTCTGATCTCAGAAATGCCTCAGGAGACTTAGCGGGTGCTCTGGAATCAAGTAATGACATCTCTAGCAATCTCTCGTTGAAATATCAACATCTCCAACAAAGAGTAAAAAATGAAAATAAAAAATAAAAAACCTAAAAAATGCAATAGTTTTGTCTTTTGTGGATTCAAACATCAAGTAAAAATCCGTTATTACATATAAGTTTTGACCTAAAATCCCTTCGTGGTTTATATGCAACGACCGAAAGTAATTTTTTTGCAGAAGCGGCTTAAAACAATGTTTTTGCAGCCATGGCAGATGAAAGTTGTAGATGGATTGATTTGCAGACAGATTTATGGTGGTATTTTGTTTTCATTGTGTGGTTAATTGCTGATGGCTAGGACATCTCCTTTGGGGATTGTCCTACCTTGTACTGCACTAGGTAGTATCATAGCAAAGGTTTTTTTTGAGCGTGTGGACAGACCGCCGAAGTTCAGGTAGTTTGCACCCAAACCTAGGATGAAGATTATCATAGTGATGTTTTGATCTGGGTGGTTGATCTTATCAAAGCAGAGTTCGATCTTATGGTGGATTGTTCCTTTTGGAGTACTAGATATCTTGGTTGTGAGGTGGCAAATCGTGGTTTTGACTTACAATTGCAGAGGACTTGCAGATGGATCGTGACATGAAGCGATGGTTGTGAAGATGGAAGGTTGATCTTGTTGGAGCAGGATCACAGAGAGTGTGTGTGTGATTTATATTGCAAATTCATATTCTTGGACTTGTGATTTGTTGCTGATTGTTCGTGCGAGGTGCAAGGTTGCGATTTGACTTGCAAACAATTCGGGTTTGTCGCAAGGTGCTTGGGTGGGATTTGTTGTAGAGGTTTTGTGAAGATCTTGGAAGATGCCTTCGAGAAGATTGGACCTTACGGTGATTGATGATATCAATGATGTGGTGGAGATGGAGATTTTAAAGACGTTTGCTCGGTTGGAAAGGGATAGTTGAGTTTCATAGAGCTTTATGAAGCTGAAGTCTACCGATTTGGAAGCAAGTTGTTTGGCTGGTTAGAAGAGTTGTTCGAGAGAGAAGGCATGACAGGGTCAAGATGGAGGTTGGCTTTGTTGATCAGTTTGTGGAGTCTGATGCAAAACTTGTAGATCAACTTGTGGTTGTTGCTGAAGAGGTTCCTAACCTTGTTGATGTTGGGATGGAGGTCTATTTTCATGATCAGTTGGTTGAATCTGACATAGGAATTGCAGAGCACTTGGTTGTGGACAATCAAGTTGCTATGGGTGATGATTTGTATGTTGCAAAGCATATCTTGGTGCTGAGAGTTTGGCATGTGTTGGTGGTGGCTTGCATATTGTTGCTAATGTGAATCTACATGTTGTTGCAAATGTGAATTTTGATGCACTTGTGGATTGTGGTGATAAGTTCTATACCCTATTTGTGGGTTACCATGTAGTTTATTCTTGTGAGCGAATATGCTGATTGGTTGTTTGTAGATTTGCGAAGGAGGAATTGGTTAATGGACTTGTTCATTTTCTTGGCTTTATGGATCAACAAGCCTTCGGAGAAGATGAAGTGGAAGTTTGGTTTTTGTGAAGGAACAAAGTATGGGACACCCTTTTCTTTGTACCCTGGGATTCTCATGCAGGGGCATATGAGGTTACTGAAGATTTTGGCATTTATGATGGAAGATTGGAGGTGCTCGGCCATCTCTATGGTATTTCTTGGTTGGAGGCTTGATCGAATGGGTTTGGTGGATAAGCTTGGTGTTCAGTTGAGGAAGTGTTTCTCGGTCATTATTGAGTAAAGTGTTGATCGAGTAACTCAATCATCGAAGAAGTTCAGCGATGCTTACGATGGTGCTCGGTTGTTGAAGGAGCTTGGTGGTGCTTATGGGAACTCGACAGTTGAAGGAGCTTGACAATGCTTGGCGTGCTCGGCTTATACTGGTTGCTCGACTTCTATTGTGGTGTTGTTGCTTAGTGTTGCTTTGGGAATTTGCTGACGCTTGGTAGTGTTGTTTGCCAACTGGAGTTCTTGCAGATTAGATTAGTTGACTCGGAGCATTCATTGCGTGAGGATTGAGATCGTGATGTGGAACGATTGTGGGAGTTTGTGTGGACATATTTGGGTCTTGGTTATTTGTCCTAGGTGTATTTAATGAATGTTGTAAGCCCTCTAAGGAATTTGCTATTTAATATCTGTTGTAGGCCGATTTGTGGCTCAACATGTATTTAATGAAGGGTTTATTTAATTTGTAACTTGCTAGGTCGACTTGTGGCTTAGTTGGGTATAAGTAAGGGGTCTTGTGGACTCTTAAGTCATAATCATCCAACTTGGAGAAAAGGATGTGGGAGAGGAGCGAAGTTTGAGAAGAACTAGTAGCTGCGGCTTGGGATACAAGGAGATTGCTTGGTGGCTTGCAAGCACAAGTTTAGATCTTGCTTGGAGGTTTCTACCATTGTGTTGTGGTGCTAGAGATTTGGACTAGCTAGGGTTTGGGTTGGATCTTGAGGGATATTGCAGATCCATTACTTGCTTTGTATTTGGCCGTAACTGGGAAGGCCTTACATCCTGGCACATTGCATGTAATTAGGTTTTATGAATATAGTTGTGTTTGGTATCAGATCTTATGTTTTGTATTGTGTTTCCGCTGTGTGGTTAATTGTTGTTGGCTAGGACATCTCCTTTGGGGATTCAGCTCTCTTGTATTGCGTCACAACTTGCGCCTTCTTACTCATAGTCAAAATGAGTACAAGGAAGGGGGCATAAAGTTTTGGGATGTAGATCCAGAGCGAATTGACTTTGATTTTTCAGCTGTCACACAATCTTTATTGGATGTGCAGCCGGGTAGCCACTGTCCTAGTACAAGTAGTAGTGGGGTTGCATATGATTCTAATCTACTTACATCATCTAATGTCACTAATGATGTTGATGATCTTATATGATGCCTATATCATTGATGCTTAATTAGTAATTACTATGTGTGCTATTTTAATGTTGCAGTTGAACCAAAGAACAATGAATTGAATAGTCTATTATATATTCAATTTTTGACAAATTGATAGCAAACTGGTATTATTGTATTTTGGATTCTAGGTTTGTTTAGCATTTATGATTTGTGGTATACTAAATTTTAATCTTATTTTTACTGTTAAGCCTGGAAATATTTATATTAATATGATTTTTAACATTTTTCTTTACGGATGTACCCAAACTCCTCTCAAAAAATTGCCATACTAGTTTTTCGTACCAACATTCCCGTACTGTGTCCATATTGGCAACTTAGAGGAAAAGTTTATAATATGAGGAGCTCTCATGCTTGAACAACAGGGCCAAGTATTGCAACTGCTGATCGGAATAGAGAGACAAGTGGATGTGTCTTCTACAACCAGAGATATAGCAACACAACAGTCTAACAAAAGACCACATATTGGCAGTTCAAACCTCATTGGAAGGCTGTTTGATGTGCAAGGTTGAGAAGTAGTTGATGTAGCGATTGCGCTGTTCTTTTATGCAAATGGAATACCATGTAATGCTGCTCGCTCACCTTTCTACGGAGAGATGGTCCAAGCTATCAATAATGTACCGGCTGGTTATAAATTCCCTGAGTCTGAAAAGCCAGGCACAACTCTAATTGATAAAGAAAAAGTTCGTTTAGAGCAATTAATTGCACCAATGAAAAGAGTGCAGTCTGTAGAAGGATGTAGTATTGTGATGGATGGGTGGACAAATGAAAGAAAGCGTCCATTGCCTAATGTGATGGTGACATGCAGCAAAGGGCCTTATTATTTGTAGGCAATATGCTGTTCAGGGCAAGAAAAAAATGCAGAATTTCTTCATAGTCAGCTATGTGATAGCATTGAGTAGGTGGCCCTTGTTTGTAAAGCAGTAGGTATGATGGTGCAAAAAAAGTACAAGCATATATTTTGCACATCATGTGTGCAATCATTGAATAATGCACTCAAAGATATTGGTAAGTTCAAATGGATTTCAGACCTCATAGAGAACGGTAGAAAAATACAGATATTCATTTGCGACCATCACCATGTACAAACTATTTATTTTAAATTTGCCAAGGTGGAACTTCTCAAACCAGCTGATACACGGTTTGCTTCCTACTTTATTCCTCTTGATTGCCTTTGTGAAGTTAAAGGAGCTTTGTTTTCTACAGTTATTAGTTATGCATGGGCAGGTTGGAGATAATCTACGTCAGATTCTATGGTTGAGGTGAGAGCTTTGGTCCTTGATGACCATTTTTGGGTTGATGTTTGATTTGTTGTGGACCTCATTCGGCCCATATGTGAGGTGATTAAATTTGCAGACTCAGACAAGCCATGTTTGGGTGAAATTTATGAGAAAATAGATTCTACGTGTTAAAGAGTCAAGAAAATAGCAGATGCAAAAGACATTTCTTTGTATCCTTTGAAAGAAGAAAACATGGAAGGTGGAACAAATTGAACACACCCCTTCATTGTGTTGCATATGCCTTGAATCCTGAATGGCATAGTACACAACAAACCAATAAGAGGGCTCCACAAGATAATAGAGGGGTAACAAAGGGATTTTGGGGTGCAGTAAAAAACAAAAAAATGGTCAAGGCGAGGATGCCTCAATCATAAGGACTCAATGGAATAGTTTTTCACTTGGGCCAAGTAATTTTGCTTCAATGGAGGCTTTATATGATATGTGAGCAAAGAAAGACCCTTTAGAGTGGTGGTGAAACCATGGAGGTGAAACACATGAATTGCAATCACTTAATCAGATTGTTGTCACAAGTATCTAGCTCTTCATTTTGTGAGAGAAATTGGAGTACTTATGGTTTTATTCATTCACAAAAGAGGAACCAATTAGGGTCAAAGAAAGTAGAGAACTTGGCCTACGTTCATAACGCTCTACGTCTCATCTCTTGTGTTGATCTTGGATACAAAGAAGGTTCTTCAACAAAATGGGACCAAATTGAACATGGTGGAGAATTGCCAGCATGAGGGATGAACTGGTTGAACGAAATGACCTTGATGAATTGCTCCCAATTCTACTACGATCAGAGGAACCCGAGTTAGAGAGTCATGAGTATCTGGATAGCATCCTAGTTGAGGATTTTGATATGGATGATCAAAACATAGCAACATAGATGATATATTTTTGACTTTTGTGCTGAGGATTTTTATATGGATGATCAAAACATAACAGCATAGATGATGGGATTTTTGTTTCGTTTGTGTATCAACATTTTCCATTGAGCTATCGATATTTTTGGATTTCAATATGTAATAGACTACAATAGTAGTACTAATGATAATCTAATATGAAACATTGAAATATGCAGTGTGAGGTTGGACTCTTTGACACAATGTCATTCGACATTTGTGTATTCAAATTTAAAGTTATTTGCTCTTTTTAAAAAAAGTTTCATGTCATGCTATTCTCTAAAAATTATTAAATTTCAGTTATAAAAAAATTGAAAGCTAAGTACCATGTCTCCTTTTTTTTTGGATATTTGATGTACTAGTCTCTGAGTTTTCCAAGTAACCCCGTCTCCTAGTAACCTTGGTTTTAAGTGAGCCAATTTGAAAGCTCTACTCCAATGGCTCTTGTTTTGTTGATAAGAGTGATGCTGTCGTTCGTCAAAACAAGTTCCCTAAGCCTCACAACTACATCAAGCTCAACAAATCAACCAATGCAATTGATGATGAAGTGGCAACTACATCTAAGGGTACACCTACTTTTTCCTTTGTGTGTCATCCTAATTGAAAGTACTCCTCCTTATCTCAAACTTTGCTTGTGGTGATGATGAAGTTGATTCATGCTAACATTAAAAAACTTCCTCCTATCCGTCCTATTCACACTAGCAAACCAATGTCCAAGTCATTTGATCAAAATGCTTTTTGTCAATACCATCGTCAACCTGGTCATGAAACTCAAAAGTGTTATTCCTTGAAGAATGTTATTCAAAATCTTATTGATTCCAACGCTATATTTGTTGATGCTAAGGTTAATAGTTTGAATAAACTTGTAGCACCTCCTAATTAGAATTTGCAAATCTACACCAATCCTTTGCTTTAACATTCAACATATGTTATTAATCAAGCTTATTCTCTGGTTACTAACATTGGTTTTGATAATAAGGTAGAAGAAGCTAATCATGTGGTTCATCATGTTGAGTCTCAATCTCAACCCTTGGTTTTACCTTCGCTCGAACTTAAAACTTCATTTCCTATTACCTTTGATCATTCTAATATGATTAAAGCACCTAATGGTCCTCTTTACATTGCTACTAGGGTTGCTCATATTCCTTCCCATCGTGTTTTGATTGATCCCTCTTTCTTCGTGAATGGTATCACTGAAGAACATTTTTTTAATAAGAGATTGCATAAGGATACCTATGACATATCTAGTGTTTGGATTCAAACTTGTAATGTTTTTTTTTCGCCCTCAAGGTTTTATCTATCTTCCCGTGACTCTTTCTAGTAAGATTGTTATTACTACCTTTGTTGTTAGCCATACTTTTGATAAGTTTCGAGTTAAGCTTGGTATTTTGTGGCTCTCTTCATGCAAGTTGTAGCTTTGCCGATTCATAAGTGCATCAAATTTGCCCATAAAAGAGAAGTTGGCACCATTAATAATTGTCTTTATAAACCCTCACACCCTCAAGATTGTGTTGAGATATATATCTTTTGGCCATCTCTTTCTCGAAAACCACCTAATCGTCCTAATCATCTTTATCGATCCTATCTACAATATAAGATAGAAAAGATTCTTGAGCTTAACCTTCCTAAGGTTGATCCTATAGTTGCTTTGCCTACCCCACCTATTCCTTTGCCTACCATTCCTCAACTTGTAGTTGTTCCCTCCTCGAAGCCAATGACCATTGATCTTAATCCTTCAAGTTTATCTCGTAAACCCATTTGCAATCAACATTTTCGTAAGCGTCGCAAGAACCGTCAAGTTAAGGCCATGGCCCACACTCTTGCTTCTCAAACTGTATCTTTATCCCAACGTTTGCTTGAGCCTATGAAGGAGGTTAATTATAGTAACTACATGCACATGGATAAACATGATGATTTTGTTTGTATTTTAGATTCTATCATTCTTGATATGAAAGACACTCTTGATGATGATTCTAGTACACATGTTTGTGATGATGAGTATGGAAATATTGATATGGATTATGATTTTCCTAACATGCTTGTTACCTAGTTAACACTCACTACTAGTGACGAGCACAATGATTGCCACTAGAGTCCTTGCTTGGATTTGGTCGTGGTTCTTACTATGTTGGATGTTGTTCCTTTTGCAAGTCACTACCTTTCCCTAATGTTATAGATCAAGATATATATATATATATATATATATATATATATATATATATATATATATATATATATATATATATATATATATATATATATATATATATATATATATATATTTGGGGGGGGGGGGGGGGGAGGGGGCGCACATGACACGCTTGAAGTAGACTTCTCCAATATTGTAGTCTGTGTGTTCCTATTGGGCTCTTTGCTATATGTTTTGTCTAGATTGCTTTAGACGATACTTGTTGCTTTGTTGGCACAAGATGATAAGTAATTGAACACATCATATACATTCTTCTATTTGTATCTTTTCTTCTATATGTTGTTACATGTCATGTTGTATATGTGCTACTATTTGTACATGTGCCCTTATGTAGTCTGCTTGGATGCTTACAATGTGGTAGCATTGATTCTTTTTGGTCTTTGTGTTGCCCACCCAAAAATACTCTTCTTTGTATCTGTTACGTGCTTTTCTTCCATTGTGTTGTAGTTGTACTTCCTTTGGGCAATGAATGCCATTTCATATCTAATACACTATTACATATTATCATATGATCATATAGACCCCTAACATAGTGGATCCCTTTGTGCTCTCTTTTTGTCTTGTGTTTATTTCCCTTGAAGTGTTCTTCTTGAGGGTATTTCATAGTGGAAATGTTTTTAGTGGATGCAAGTATGCTTCCATCAAAGCAATTGCTCCCATTAATGCTTTTACAATCGCTTTTAGGTGGGGGCATACACTTCACTCACTTGTCATACACACACTTTGACAGTTTGGTTTCCTCTACTGAACTATTGACAAGTAATGGGGGCTTAATCTTTGTTCTTTTGGATCTCGCTTTGGACTATTAACAATCTAGGGGGTCCGATCCTTGCTTTTAATCCTACTTTGGATTACTAATAGTTTGGGAGGCTTGATCATTGTTTGATTCTTCTTTGGACTATTGATAGTTTGGGAAGCTTGATCTTGTTTATGATCCCTTAAGGACACACACATCCTTATGCATGGGTCTTCTTTTTGGGATATGGAGCTCCCTCGAGGATGAATCATTTTGATGAATTGACTAGCATGCGAAACACTTGCTAGACCATTTAATTTATGTTTGATTGGTTGACTAGCATGCTGCACACACTTGTTAGATCATTCAACACCATCTTTTTATGTAGCACACCTTTTTCATGTAGTTCACAATGAGGAATACAAACCTAATCAGGCAAGTTGGCTACACTTTTTGTTATCAGTGACATCTCTCTTATTGTGACACTAGATATGATGAGGATTCAAGTCTAATTCGGGGCTTAATGGTTTTTTCATCTCCTTAGTCATAATAAGATCACCGTTTGTTCTTGATCTACTTTACCTCGAGTTTGAGAGAACTCATACTCCTGCTAAAGTGGGGGCTAAATGGACCGTCTTAAAATGGAAGGACCCATCATTTAAGACCTTTGAGCACCCATCCTTCAGTGATCTTATGGACCATGGATGGATTTGTGCTTAATCATTTCTTTCTCCTATTATGCCTTGTATCTTCCCCTTTCACCAGTGCAGTTTATGAGACCTCAAGGCTAGCTCCTTGTGGGTCAACCCTAGAATAGGTCAACCTAGGTTGACTTGTTCCTAGAGGATTTTAAATCTTGGGGCTAGTTTTGTCTTGGGGTTTTAAAATGTAAGATAAGGTAACTATGTCAGCTTGCTTTGTTTTCGCACCCAAAAACTAGTATAAAAGGAAGTCTAGGTACCTCATTTTTACATCACTAGACATCAAGAGACATCCAAGTGATTGCAAGGCATACTTTCAAGCATTTAAGCAAGCAAATTTTCATCAAGTATTCAACGCATTCAAAGATTCAAGGATCCTTTGAGAGCATTTACTCTTGAAGATCTAGCATTTTGTTGGCCTTTAAGGGAGGAGATTTACATTGAGACATTCATCATCTTCTTCATTGATGCACAGTTACATCCATTACTCCATAATGTGGTTTTGGTAGATCCATTGCATTTGTTGAGATTTTTTTCATCTTGCATCTATAACATATGAACATTGGAAATCCTTATTGACAAAGATTTTTACAAGGTGAATTCTTACATTTGTCTTGCTTTCCTTTATACACATTTACATTTCAATTTCAAGGTTGATTCTTCAATCTAGGGCTTGACCAAGGCAAGCCCTCATCCACTGAAAAACAAAAACAAGTTTTAACTGTGTGCAGGAGTAGGATACTTGAATTGCGACCATAGATCAAGAAATTACTTGTTGAAAGATTTTGTGTTACTTTAGTGTATGGAATAAGGGAGATTTAATGCTACAGAGTACATGGATCAAATATTATGCCAAGAATTCTTCAAGTTTGGATAATGAAAATGCTTCAGATTTGCTAGATCCAAAATCAACATGTAGAATGCAATAGGGTGAGAGTAGAGTCCCACCGAAATCGTGATAGCTAAATAGGAAGGGTTTTCACTTCCGAAATGGCAAAACAAAAGAAACTCCAATTGGAATTCACAGTACGATGAAATAGTTCAAGTCGCATACCAAAAACATCCTACCCATTGACTATAAATATCCTGTTGGAGGATAACTCCAGAGGTGCACAACAAGTGCTGATACGTCAATAAACACTTACGACCAAAATAAAAAATGTGCCTGAGATATACATAAATCAATCAAAATCCCAAATATAGATATTTTTTATTTTATTAATTTGGGCCCTTGTTTATTAAGTTAAAGTAATTAATTAAATGTCCTTTTTATTATATAATTTAAATTATGGAACCAATTAATTAATTAATTAAATTACATTATTACAATAAAATTTTGGAACATCATAGTCCTCCACCTTTGTTGTTGTCCTATTAATTGCATTTACAAGCAACCTACAAAATCAGAGTGAAATCTAGTCTAGTACACAATTTTGATTTAAATAAAAGAAATAGCAATTACAATTTAAAAGCGAAATCAAGTGGATTCCAATTATTACTAACCTCCCACTCAAACCCTTTCGAGAAGGGACAGTGTAGCATTTTCCTGAAATTGTCATTTTGGTCACCAAATTTAGCCAATAGGGACTCTCAGCCACATGCAAGGGGAGATTGTTTAAATACAAAAAATCAACAAATGCAATTAGTTTTCTCATTTGCCTCCTTGATCCATCCAATGGCCTGTAATGATGGCTGTGCTTCAGGTGTGTTCGTGGTCATAAAATAATTGCCTATCCTAGATGTTGATGGTTGTGAAGAATCTTCCACTCTACTAGAGCAAGTAGAAGCGGTAAAAGAGGACACACTCTATTTGCGGATGCGCGGGCCACGAAGAGAGCCCACTATTCTCTCAAGTGCTGTTTTTTCTTTTTCAATGTCAATATGAGCACCTAGAGTTTCAGCTAGGGATGCCCTCATAGCTAATCTTCCCCTCTCCCTTTGCAATTTGTTCTCTTCCTTAGCTGCAAGTGGGGCATTAGCAAATCTTTTTACCTCTTGTTTATTTTTGTTTCAGGGATTTGTATCATGCTTCGTAACGCCTGCAAGGTGGTATTTTGAGGCAGTTTATGTTTCCAAAAATTAATTCACATTTTATGCAAATCTTCTTCCCAGGCTCATCTAGCACTTCATAGGCATACCTCCATGCCTTATCTCTAGCATTTTTATGCCGGGTGCATATATATCTAGAAGGGCATGGTGTTAGTGGCCACATTTCCTTTGAAATTGCCATGCTGATTTACTGGTTAACTGCAGCCCCACATAGAGAAATTGAAAACACAATAAATATTTTAGTTAAATAATCAAACAATGTTAGAAACTATCTAAATTAGTTTTGATGTTTTTAGACATCATTCAATGTTAAAAAAACAAAACTAAACAAACTGCTAGGGTTGGATTTAAAAAAAAAACTTGATATTTCTTCAAAACAATTGGTGATAGATTCAACAAAAGTTGTCAAAAATTGTGTTCAATCTTGTTTTTAATAGCTCAAAATCATTTCTAACTACTTAGGGACGATTTTGTATTCATTTAGATGCCACAAAAAAAGAATACAACGTGTTTAAAAAACATAAAAGCAAACTCAACAAACCTACATGGGAATGTAATTTTCCTTGAAAATCCAGTTGAAATCTGCCTTAAATTCATAGTAATCAGCCTCCAATACTTTTCAATTACCTAGCAAGGGCTTGGTGCTTGATAGCCCAACAAACTCCACTCACAAACCCAACAGCTGCAAACAAGAAATTGAAATGAAAAGAGCCAATTTTTGCGTGCTAATGTCAACAGTCAAACGTGGGCAAATTAATTTTAAAAGCTAGCTGAGTTTTTTTTGGGAAAAAGTGGACTAGCTGTGCTTGCAAATTTTTCTTGGAATAACTAGCTGGCTGGGAAAACTTGGCGATTAATTGCCATTCGACGATTACTTGGTGAGTGTTCCATCTATGGTTTGATCCATGCCATGTAAAATAACCGCTTCGTTCAGTGATTGAAGAACTTCCTTGACTTTAATATCTTTTTCTAGAGCATTCGTGACTATTTTGGAGATGGATTATCGCGGCACTGTTTATCTTTGGGGATGAGTACCATTAGGATTTCTTCAGAAGAAGAATCTTTGATAGATTGAGCGACATAAGTTCAAATTTGAAAGGTGAGAGCACTGGAGTTTGATCTAGAGAAATGGGGAGATGAAACAAGTCTGAAACAATATGGATCACACTTTCCATCAACCAAACTTGACTGAGCTAGGAATATAAGAGAATAAACCTGTGTAGTCTATATGCTATGTGACAAAATCCCTATCTTCAATCTGACCATGTGAAAGAGCTAGATTTATGTTTGATGTCTACCAACTTTCGTTTGTCGTCATGCAGAAAATCCAGTTGTAATTTAAGGGTATGTTAGCACTGCTTCTTTTTTGATAGGGCAAAGGAAAGTGTTTGTAAGTCCATGTCCAAAAGAAAAATGTCTCTAGGTATTGAGTAAAAAATCACTGACACTTGATTCAAAACACCCTTTTTTGCCAGACACTCAACTGGACCATTATATGCCAGAAAAACAAAATGCTTGAAGAAAAGCTGCAAGTTATGTAAACTGACTATATGTGCTGTGACCATCATTTCCACTTTAACTGACATTGGAGACCACAAAATTTCCTTGTCACCACTTAGAGCCCCTGCTATCTCTGCCTAGTCTTGATGAAAGGGGCAGCTTGATTTGATTTCAGTTTTGTTTCTCGAAGGAGAATCAAGTTACCAAGTGTTGTTTGTTAATGGTGTTAATGCTGCTAATAGTCCGAAATATTAACTTCATTGATTTTGAGGATGGAATTTTGCAGCACTCATCCTTAATTTTAATTTTAATTGTTGAACCCTGTTGATGTGTGTTTTGTGACACTTGCTAACACAATAAAATACTAAGTACTCTATCCTCTCTTGAATAAGGAAACCTCAAATGCTAAACAATATGACAATGTGTGATTAAGGCAACCCCAAGGTTTAAACTGCGAACTAGCGACTTTGTGTTGGATAGATCTTAGTGAATATGGTGTGATCTCACTGGTAACACACAAAAGAACTTACATGATTGTTCCTAGACTTATTCAGTTCTCTTCCCTCAAAGCATGAATGAACTTAACAAAGCAGCTGGAACTTGAACTAAATTGAGTCAAATTTCAAATCAGAAACAAAAATAAAAGGATTTAGAGAAATCTGATCAAACTCAATCTAAAATCTAAGGACAATAATAACAATGGATAATGTGTCGATTATAATTCCTTAAACCATGTTTTGGATTTCCATGGGGAAACAACTATACACAACTTGATGCAATCTCCAAAGGTAATGAAGGATTTCATTTTGCAACATTTATCCAAATACCAAAACTGACACAATCTAAATCAACATCCACGATTGTAGTAGTGCTTAAGTGGGTTCAAACTAACCATGCATTGTAGTTTGCAATCAAATAATTCAGTGTAACACGGGGACTCGCACCCACCCCCCAAACCTTGAAGTACCCATCCTCGAGACGTCCCCGCACTGGGTACTTGTGCACCCAAGTACCCCCACCTCCACCATTCCGCAACCATGCTTCCGCTGGAATGGACACTTGGATTTCTATTTGAATTTTTTGTTTTGAGTGTTACTATTGGGTATGTAATATGTTACCATGTTGAATGTTCAATTGTTCTAGTTCATGTTGCAATTTTGATATGTTCAAGTATTTTAATTTGGTATGTTCTATTGAAACATCATTTCATAACAAGCATTTCAAGTTCTATATGTATACTATACAACACCCCTCCCTGCCCCGTCCTCCCCTTGCCACAGTCCCTTAGCCATCCCCCCGCTGTCCCGAAAATGAGATCCATTTTCTTCCTGTCCCGGAAACTTGTCCCAACGTCCCCCCGTCCCGATGTACCCCAGTACTTGGGTTACAACCAACAAACCACTAATGATTTGAATCAAGAATTCACCACACATGTCCACGTTTCTCCATTAAAATCAATGAACTTTAATCAAACTTGAGAAGTAGAAACCATGAAAAAATGTTGAAACAACACAAAGATCTTTTTTTCTGATCAGTAAGAGGCAAATGCTATATTTTATTAACATAAAAAATATTTGCAGTTTTACCCTGTTCAAAGTGCGGGCACCAGAGGAAAATGAACGGGGAAGAAAGCTCCCGACGAAGCCCAGAACCAAGGTCCTGCATATGAAGGGAGGTGAAGATGTGGCTTCCAATACAAACTTTAAAAGGGCATACCCTTGATTTACACAACGTCAGAATAAGATCCTGGGTTACACTTGCCTCGCTCTGGAGGTCTTGGATAGCCATACCCACCCTTACAAGAGGGAAATCAAAGTACCGGAAGATCCATGACAGACACTAATCAGAATGCTAGGAGGGGCCTTACTGTGTCCCTGTCGAAGCTTGACATCTTTGCTGGGTAGTTGATAGAATAATATTGAGAAAGGAAATAATTAGAAAGTAAAAAGGATATGAACTCCTCAGTGATGGAGTCCACGCCTCACACTCGCTTAAGACCTGCAAAACAGAAGCTACAAAGAAAACTCCAACCGCCAACCAGGCTATAAGAGTATAGAGATCAGTCTAGAAAAAAGATATCATTGATATAAGACCAGATAAAAACTCATGAATTTCATAGAGATTTACATGGGAAGCGTAGTTAGGAGATAAATTTACCATGGAAGATAAATTTATCCAAATTTCATAGAGAGCTTGAAAACATATTGCTAATAATGAAAAGGAAACAAACTTAGGAGCTCCCACTATAAAAGAATCAAAGGAGCCAAATTACTGCTTCTGGGGAAACATGACACAATACAGAACCTTGGTGCTCCAAATTCGGAGCAAACTTTATAAGCTCTGCTTGCTCTCAGTAAAAGCATTAGTCAGATCAGAAGTGCCCTCTTGGCATTGTTTGTTGGCTATTCCTTTTGCCAATGCCATTTCCTTTTTCTAAAATGTGGTCAGAATATCTTTGTATGACCATGGTTATGGCAATGGAAATATCAGGGAGAACTTTGAGTTTTTTGCTACAAAAGTCCAGAGGCAGATTCTAAAACAATATAAGTGGGGAGATGATTTGGAATATGAATTTTGAGACAGAACATTGCTTGGATTACTGCATTGCCTTTCAAGACATTATCATCCACCATTTGGAACTTATCTAGTGAGTTACTTATTTGGACTATAGCAGAAGATCACAATATTTAGCTGGCAAATTACAAAGACAGAACCATACAGAAGTTTGCAACAGACTACAATTTTCTGGGTTGAAGTATGACCGTCAATTTAGCTATGAGCCTCTTTTAAAAAGTCTGTACTTGAATTCTGCATTAAGGTAGAAGGAGAAAAAGTGCCATAGGCAAGAAAAGAATTAATCGCTGCACCCCATTTTGAAGAAGTTTGTATTGAGGGCAGTGGATTGAAGGGGTTGGATTTTCTCACCGAGGATGGTATGCAACATGTTGATATCAATATCAGAAGTCTCGGATAAATATCATGTGAAGACCTGTATGGAAGTCTATAATTGGTCAAGGGACAGCGTGGCTTCCATAGCCACCTTCCTGATTACTCTGATACAGTCTCCTTCAAATCTACCTTTCAGCTCTGCATCTCTGCTTTTCATTTCTTCATGCTATTTCACTGATCTTTACTGCTGTGCACCTTAATGCTACTTTGCACCCTTGCTATTCATTTCAATCCACACAAATTTTATATAAAATATAACCTGCTAATGTTTTATTTCTTCTGTCAGATAAAACATGAGAACAATTTGTGGATTGTGTGTGTGTGTGTAATTGTCTAATTGTGTATGTCAATATTTATATATCTACTATAATTATAAATCAAAGGTCTTTCATTCATGTCCATCTAATATTAATATTAATATTTCTATGTGACCAAGCATGATGCATGTGTTTGTGCTGCCATGTATGCAATAGTAATAGGGGCCTTATAGTCATGAGGTTCAATGTCTGCGTAAGGCATTTTGTAATCTCCTTAGTCACGTTGGTCATTGTGTTAAACCTGATGTGACCCACCATAATATTTACGTTCTTGCTTAGGATTTTGGTGCACATTCCAATGTTTATCATGCCCATGTTGACCGGAGATTATAATCATTGTGATTAGTTCCTTTACATTACCTTTGATCAATTTATCGGTTGAGCAGTTTTTATGTAGGGTCATGTCCCCTTTGTTTGGAATCATATTTATAATGGTAAGACCCCCACTTTGTATGATAACATAGTTGAAGAAGAATCCTGATTAAGTCTGGGAAAGCTTAAATATTTATAAGAGTTTTATATCAAATTATAATTTTTGAAAGGATTGAGAACCTTTCATATATATATATATATATAAACTAGTGAATATAAATAAATCTAATCCAGAAATTTAACATAGCCATCTCTAAATCATTTGTTAGTGATAATTATTACTACTTTATTTCCCTTTTGCTTTGAGCAGTTTTCAATTATAAAGATTTTCTTGCATGTTTATCTTGACATTCTTCACTTGATGAGATGGGAACTCGAATTGATGATTTGGAAAAGAGTATTGAAGATCTGACAAAGGAAACAGCAGGGGTGGTTCCATCTTCTGATTCTTTGTCACCTTCCGATCGGAAAGACACTAGCTGATACAGTTAATGGAAAACCAATGTAAAGGATAACAGATGATTTCTGCAGTTCTTCGAGTTTGTTTACTAAATCTGGCAACTTGTATTGTATTTCTACAGTTACCTTGAAATAGTGTCTGGATTTTAATGGAACTATTATACTTGATTGTGGTTATTTCATGATATTTATATTTTTCCTTTGATTGTATCGATGATAATGATAGTGATGGTGTTTACTTTCTGGGTAGGCATCTTTATTAAAGCACCGCATTGCTTTATTCTCTACAAACAGATATATGCTTATATCTACTGAATATGGATATGTATTGAATCTGACTTAAAGGTCTATCTGGTTTATATGCAAGCTGTCTTAGGGCTCGTTTGGTAGCTGGAATTAGAATGGAATTGGCATTTGGAATTCTAAAAAAATTCTAATTCATTGTTTGGGTCCGTACAATCGGAATTGGAATTGGGAAAAAGTGGAATCTGGTATCCCCATTTGACCCCCAAAACAAGGATTCCAAATTCCTTCAAATACTTGTTATTTGGGATTCTCATTTTAATTTCCATTTTTTGAAAATGATAGTTTCAACTAAAGTAAAATTTAATTGGGTTTGACTTCCGGATGCCCATTTGGGAGCACTTTTTTTGGCACTAATTTTTGAAATTAATTTCTTTTAAATGGGGGGAAATTTTTTTGCTATTACTTGTTCATATATTTGCCACTGTTGAGTAATTTATCAGGCTTTTTCCACCTGATCTGCCTTAGTAGTTACTGCAAAAAAGTTTGGTGAAATAAATTTTTCACATACATTGTTTCTCAGTTAAATGAATCGTATGTAGGACAAAAACAATCTACTCTGTTGATTTTTTTCTGGCGTAAAAGTCTTTCCAGGTAAGATTTCGTAAAATTTTAATATAAACATTTAGACTTTGCACCTATGAGTTTGAATGTTGTGATGATCAAATTTTTTATTGGATCTCTAAAAATATATATTTTTTAATGGGATGTTTCTGACTCTTATTTCATCAATTCCTGTGATTTGGATTCATTCAACGAGACTTGAACAATATACATATTTCATATCAGTAATTATGTGAATTATAATCAATGTTATTTTTTTAATAGAGCAAGAGCCATAAAATTTTTAGTATCCATTAGTACAATCTCGTCGTCATCCGTTATGATAATGTTTACTTTCAACATGACTTAATTTTTTTATCCTTGTTAAAAATGTTTGGACTCAAACAAAGCAAATAAGTATTGAATTTTTTTGCATGATGATAATGTTACATCTGGATGATAATATTTTGCATGTTATTTTGGCTAGTATTCCAATTCCACAATGTGCAACCAAACGGAGGAAAGTTGTATTCTCACAATGAATTCTTGGTCAACTAAACAGTCCCAAATTGGATTCTCTAATCATAATCTGGATTCCAAATCCTAGAATCCCAAAGCCAGCATTCTGAATGCCAATGCTTAATTTATATTCCACCAACCAAACGGGCCCTGATGTATTAGGGACATATATGGAACTTAATGGCCAATGTTGCCTGTCATAATGAAATTTATGACTGTTTTCTATTTTAGCTTTTAATTTGTCCTAGGAAAATCATTGGTCTTTAGAATGTCATTTTATATGAAAAAAGGCACTGCATTACATTCATATGAATGTATGAATATGTTCTACGAAATTGTATTGACAAATTTGAAGATTTCAAATTATTGCACAAGGGAATTATTTTTTGAGAAAATATTTTTTTAATGATAAAATAAGGTATTTCTACTCATGGAGAATATATATATATGCGCCCCAATGCTGCGAAATGATTTGGATGGTCTAGATGCATGAATAACCTGTCTAAGAGTCCTGACCTCACAAACTTTGTCCGGGGTAGTTTCCCAGCGTCGTACCTTTAGAGTTTTGGGCCTTTGCAATCAGCAATACATGATCCCCCATGTATTTTTCTTGAGCCATACAAAAGGTGAAAAGGCCATTTCATTGGAAGATATATGTTTAAATTTTAAATTGATTAGATCTCAGTTCAATTTAATAATTAAGATACACATTGAATGTCTTGCCCCAAACTCCATGTTTCTTAATGTTGTCCAACCTCTTCACACACAAGATCATCAATCAACTTTAAATTTAAGGTTTAACAAATGAATATGAGATGTTTTTTTTTGAAAAATTTAGGGACACTAGAAATTTATGGTCCACTTCATCTTTTAATTGAAAAACTTAGGTATATGTAAAACCCTACATTGTAGCGTTTGCGTCCCACCTATTGGATATTCATTTGGTTTGCACCGGTTGCGGATCTTTATCTGCTTCTCTTGTGGGTGCGGATTGGATGCTGGAAAAATAAAGTTGGGTTGTCCTCGGCAAACTCCGATCAAAACTTTGACAAATTTGTAGTCTTTTCTTGGTGTTACGACGAACCCACCCTTTCGGTAAATTGCAATACTCACTTTTTTTGTTGATTAATAAAGAAACTGATTGCCTTTCCTAGAAAGCAACTGAGCCGTCAGTTGAGCATCCATATCTTTCCTTTTATGTGATCACTCATCCCTCCCTGATGAACCATTAAACAACTTTCCCTTATTTAAGTTAACTAGTTTGGCATTCTTAGGGTATTCTTTAAGAGTCGGGTTCTCCATGAATTAATGAACGAAGCCTGCACCACTCGCTGTGTTGCCATCTATGCCTAGTCATTCTGTGATAATGATCGTACAATAACAAATCCTATTTTCTCCATGTATATTCTTCAGAGATGTGTTGTTACCTGGCCAGTGCTCGAGCATTTCAATTGTTTTTCTATAAATCACAATGCTTACCGTTTTTGCCTACTCTTAAGTGAAGACCAAACTATTAAAGATTTGCCTGAATATAATATAATAATATTATGATTGTCTGCAATTTTTTTTTCTAGATTTTGTGTAAATATTTTTGCATCACTTTAGGATCCATCATCGTGATGAGCATGAAAGAGAGTATAAGGAGTAAATGAGTAAAGTAACATGCTTAACCCATTAAAAACGATGGGTAAAGGAGGAAAAGTATATCATAAGAGACCCAATAAAAAGACCTAATTAATAAATAAATAGAGCCAACAATAAAATGTACTAATAAGATAAACAAGGAATAATACTCTAGCACCTCTAGTTCATCGGTCTCCTCTTTAGCTGAGTAGTTTCTGTAGTTTTCATTCTCTCGTGGTTTGTCATTTTCTCCGTGGGATTGCCTATAGTTTTTGGCAGTTTTTGTCTTATCCTCTATTGACTTGGCTTTGTGTGTGCATGATATATATGTGTGTGCGCACACACTCGACACACAGGGAGAGGGAGGGAGGGGGAGAGAGAGAGAGGCACACACTTGATATTTGATATTTTTAATTAAAAATGAGAAAAAAAAAGAGAATTTCTTTTTAAAGAAGGGTAAACACTTTGACCTTGAGCTATGAAATGGTGACACACACACACACACACACACACACACGGAGAGGGAGGGAGGCAGGGAGAGAGAGACACACACTTGATATTTGATATTTTTAATTAAAAATGAGAAAAAAAATGAGAATTTATTTTTAAAGAAGGGTAAATACTTTGACCTTGAGCTATGAAATGGTGAGACCACAAATGAGAGACCTTATTCCCATGGAATTCGAACCTTAATGGCAAGGACAACACAACTACTTAACTATCATAACATGCCACTATTGACAAATATGAGGGAATTTAATTAAATAAACAAACATTAAATTAACAAGAGCTCTGGCGGAGCTACAGTCCTTGCCTTTTGTCAGAAAATAGAAAAGATAAGAAAGGTCAACAAAGTTTTCCATATAACACTTATAAAAATGGATTGATAAAATCTTGAATCTGCAAGTTGAAAAAGAAGTTCAAATGCATTTTTGGTCTTGCATATTCCAACACGTTGTGCATGTACATGAGAAATATTTAAGAGATGGATATGAGACATTTACGAATCGTCGTTTGTTTATATGATTGTGTATGAATGTGTAGAAAAATTTACATATAGATCAAACCAGACACTCGTCATGAGGAAATATGATGCAAATGTAATTTTAAAAGTAATTTATATGATTGTACAAAATACCATAAATATAAATAATAAAAATTCAATTTTATTTTTTACACAATATCACTAAAATTTGTAAAATAATTAAAAATAAAATAAAATTTCAATGTATTATTAGATTGGATTAATAATCATATTCCCTTGCACGTTTTTATCAATTTAGTTAATAATTTTCGTGCACTTACATATTAGACTTATTATTAATTTATTTATTCAAATTAAGCAACATTTGTTACAATGCATTTGTGTATTGTTATTTAATATTGGTGAGAGCCTTATTTTTGGAAAAAATAAATAAAATAAAATATAATATATAGTTATTTATTGAAATATATATTAGCAAATAATTTAACTTTGATTATTTTAAAATGATTATTAAAATATATGCTTGATGTAATTTTTCCATTTTTACATCTGTAAATTTGATATTAAATTTTAAGATGTAGAAAGATTTAATAACATTTATAAGTTATAAGCTTTCTTCTTAAATTCTACTACTATTTACTATCTATTTTAAATGTTAAATTACATATTAAATTTGAAATTGTATAAACATTTATTAATAAATATAAGCTTTTTTTTTTGCATTTTACTACCATTTACTATTTATTATAAATCTCAATTTTTTTACATGCCAATTTTATATAAAGAATGATTTATTTAAAATTTAGAAACATCTAACATAACAATTCTATATATCTGAATTAAACAAATAGAAACAAAACCCTCTTAAAATATATATTATTTATTGTCAAATTTATTGTAATAAGATATATATTATCCTTCATCAATTTTTTCTCTATTGTTGTATAGATGAATGGTTAGCTCACCATGTAAAATGATGAATTTTGCTCATATATTTTTCTATTTTATCAATCAATGCCAGAATCACAATCATATATGTAAAATTGTATATCATGAAATATATTCAATAAAGAAAACCTAATGACAATACTTGATTACCATCGACAAAGACAAAAGATAGGAAATTATTGTGTGCAAATTACCATGGACAAGATCAAAATAAAGTTTCTAAACAAATTCAAGCCCTAGCAACTGGTAATGATTGTAATGAACCAAATCATATGAAACACACTTAAAAACCTCTTTACAAAGGCTAGTAAATATAGAATATACTTCGCAGTAGCTGGAAGGATTTGAAAATGAAGAAAGAAAATATGGGTTTCAAAATGTCTCTATGGATTCAATGGCCAAATCAGATGAGGTGGAGAATGTCATTTTGTGAAATGCTTTTTTTTTTGGTTGAAAATTGCAAAATTATGGAGCACATGATGAGTTTCGCACCTTAATCTTCAGATCTTCAACATTTCCATTTTGACCTGGATGTTGGTGGCTCCATTTCCAATGCTTATGAAACCCTTATTGCCGATGATTTCTTAATGAAAATCTCATTTGTCTACCAATGACTCCAAATAGGCTCTTGTTAAATGAAAAGCTTCAGGTTATTTGTGATGAACTTTTTAATGAAAATAAAACAGAGTAAATGATAACAGTAGGACAAAGACATAGTAGCCAAAAATAGAGTTAAATACAACAGATATGAACACTGAGAATCTGTAACTTTATTAACATAACATTGCAATTTTTTTGTTATTACAAATAAACCATAGAGGCTAGCAATTTATAATCACTTTTTCAAACTTCTAGAAAGTTCTTGGAACAACTACGATGAGGATAAGGATAAGGATAATGATCAATTTGGCAACTAGCACTATACAAGATATTTCTAGACTTTATATTAAATGCTCACCTACTAGGCATAGTAAACATTATTCTAACAGACTCATTATAATGCTTCAAAAGACCATGAATAATATTTGACAAATCTGAGTATACAAATTTTTCATATAGTAGTTGCAACCATTATTAACAATCTACATCTCCACCAGTAATAGAACAATCCCAACCTTGGAGGCCTTTCTCCTTTGTCATTGCCCCAGAGCAATGTTGTAGATGATGGCTAGGCTTGACTTTGTGGTGACTGGGCATATGGGCTCTCGGTCTTTCACTTTTTTCAGCGACATCTCTATATTTAGTCTTACAAACAATTTTCCTAAATTTTTTTGTAGTGTTGTCTTTGTTTTGTGGAAGAAGCAACATATCAAATGACACAAAAGGCCAACCCTGCCATAGATTTGGTTCACCCTCATGTCTCCTTCAATACAATTAATAACAATATTCATTGTCACACTACTATTACTACTATTTCGTTCTCTTCCACCATTTTCTAGGCTGAGTATTAGTAGCTATCTAGATGGTGTTTTTATACAATTTTTTTTTTGTGTATGCATACTATTTCTGCATAGATTTCCTTTCTAAGCTTGGTTAAACATAGGGGAATTGCTTGAGAAAGTAGGATCAAGATTTCTTCTAGGAACAACGCGTTGCATCATGGAAGGTTGTAGAAGGAGGTGGAGAGTTGTAGATGATGTGACATATTTCTTCTAATTTTTGAGTGAAGAATTTTTTTTTACCCCTGGCAAAATTGTTTGTGGCCAAACAAAAATTAGAAATTGTTGATTAAAAAAGAATTAAAAAACAAAATGATTCTAAACTTTAGAATCTAGTAAATTTTGAGTGTAAAAATTAATTGCGACCATCACTGAAAACATTAGTTCCCTGCATATAAATAGGCAGGGATTAATAAAGACAATAGGTAAGAAAGGGACTATGAATAAATGTGATTAAATTAATTGTGACTTATTTAATACCAACACAAAAATGATAGAAGAATAAAGATGACGTGATTAATTAACAATGAGCAAATTTAGGAGCCTACAAAAAGATCAATTAAATAACCATGTGTAAATTAAATTAATAGAGACAATGGGTAAGAAAGAGGACTGAATTATGTTGATTAAACTAATTGTGAATTATTTAGTACCAACACAACAATGATGGAAAAATAAAGATGATAAATGTGATTAATTAACAATGAACAAATTTAGGAGCCTACAAAAAGATTCTAAGAAATTTCTTCATCTCAAACCTCTTATTATTGAAGGTTTAGTAATGGACTACTCTCTTTACAAGAAAAAACATTTAGAGACATCTTAAAAACAATGAACTTCACCATATAGTGCTTCTTAGAGGATTGCTAACTAACTAATGAGCGAACACTAATATGACCACCTTAGAAATCTCTCCAACACTTAAGCATTATATATAGTAGATAATAAATTGATTCGAAGCCCCATGCTCCACTTGTAACCAAACCTCCTTTGACAATGCTTATGAGGTAGGTTTCTATTTGACTTAAAATTGAGAAGTGTATCATATTATTTGTATTCAAATGTATCATCAATCTCCTTGATAAAAAAGATAAACACACACAAATTTATTTGAAGTTCTTGACTTAATATTTTTGTTGTTTAATATTAGATCTATATAGTGAAGATAATTTAAATCTTAATTAACTCTTGACAAACCAAAGTGGACTAACAAACGAAATCTAAAAATTTCAAATTTCAAACTTCAAAGCATGCTAATCCCATGATAATATTTTAATGAACAAGAGAATGCAGACCTCTATCATTATAGTGTTTTTATTTTTTTGGTTTATAGTTAGCAAAACAATATCTTGAAAAATACATTTTTTAATGTGAAACGGATGAGTTTTTATGCTTCCTCACACAATGTAGCTTCATCACACTTGCGTATGAATTGGGTTAATGTCATCATCAACATGACAGGTGCTTCTATTCTAAAGTTGAAAAGATTGATGGATGTATTTACTAGGTAGCAAAGTCTTCCAAGTTAAAGGATAGAATATTTAAATCAATCATGATATTTTGGAAATATCCAAGGCAAGTGTCTCATTGATTTGATTTGAAAATTCAGTTAGGGGAATGTACATTTTAACGTGGATATTTTCAACTTTAATTTAGGTAGAAGTAGGGCCATGAAAACTTTATTGAAATTTCAAGGTACGAGTCTTTTCAACTTAATAACTTAGGTAGATGTGGGGCTATTGAATCTTTGGTCAAATGATATTATTCTTTCATAGGTTCCATTTTATAGGTTGTTAAGTTATTAAGTTTTATTGGGTTTTATGTTATATAGATAAAATAGGTTGTTAAGTTATTAAGTTCTATTGGGTTTTATGTTATATAGATAAAAAGTTTTAACTTAAAGATTCATGTTTTATAGTGAGACAATTTTAATAGATTTTTATTTCTTCCTATTAAAGGTCAGATACTAATGGATTGGAAGAAGCACATTAAAAAATTAAACACGAATTAAATAAATTTTTATGACTTATATTTATTTTCTATTTTTTAGAATTTTATTGGCTTATGTTAATTTTTGTAAGGGAGAATTAATTTTCATGAAAAAATCAATTTTTTTTAGAGAACAAAATACTTTGGTGCTGACATCAATCAATAAAATAATAATCGTCTTATCCTCTTGTACCTTCTATGTAGCCTTGTCAAGAATCATATTCGAATTTGAAAATGATTAGTTTCATAATAATACGTAACTAATTATGAATATTAAATAGATTGCATATGTTAATGGTATGATAATAATAATAATACACTAATATTTAAATTTTTATAATTTTATAATATAGTTACTGTATTTCTTATTTCTTTAATTATATAACCAATTATATATAATATAAATTTAATCTATAATAAATTTAAATTTAAAAATATATTTAATTATAATAAAAATATATTATATAGATATATAAATTATTGTAAAATAAAACACCATAGAAGTACATCTTTAAAATTGTATATTAATTGAAATATAAAATTTTGTAATTGAAATGTAGAATTAATATAGAATTTTGTAACTGAAATGTAGAATTTTTTTAAATAGTCTAGATCTAATGAATTTGTTTGATATATTATTCAATTTTTTAAAATTTATTTTAACTTAATTATAATAGAATGGTAAAGTTATTTAAGCAAAATAAAAAATTAAGAGTTATTATATTTAAGATAAGCGCTCTCATACTTTGTTATATAATTTATAAATAATAGAATTAAATATTTAGTATCACAAATAACCATTAGAACAAAAAAACATATATATTTTAGAATTTTTTCTCTAGGATCTTTAAAGGTTTAGACCATTTGATCATTTCTAATTATATTTGATAATTATATTCAATAAAAAATTAATAACAATTATGTCAAATCTCTATGCAACAAATGTTATGTATTTGTATCTAAAATGAATACCTTTAATCACTATCTTATCTTTATAGTTATTTCTCCTCTCTTTCCTTATTTCAATTTTCATCCATTCCTCCCTCTAACTATTTGGTAGGAACTTAGACGCACTACATCTCTTGTTAAATATAATTTCTCAAAAAAAAATATTGGCCTGCCATCTATTCATGCTTTAGTAAGAGTATTCGTTTGCTACACAAATACCATTAATCTCTATCTTATCTTTATATTTATTTCTCCTCTCTTTTCTTATTTCAATTTTCATCCATTCCTTCCTTTAACTATTTGGTGGGAACTTAGATGCATTACATCTCTTGTTAGATGTAATTTCTTAAAAAAATATATTGGCCCATGCTTTAATCAGAGTATTCATTTGCTACACGAAAGTCAGTACCAAGAAATAAAATTAGGAAAATTTAAAGTTTCTATACTTGTTCATTCTATCAAGTGTCAGTTTGAGATGCTAGTCCATAACATAACTCTTGAAAGAAAACATAGGAAACAACAGATTGTACGGACAAGAGGGGAACCTGGTGGTCCAAACGCTATTGTCAATACATAACTAATTATGAATATTAAATTGTTTGCACATGTTAATGGTATGATAATAATAATATACTTAATATTTAAATTTTTATAATTTTATAATATAATTAATGTATTTCTTATTTCTTTAATTATATAACTAATTATATATAATATAAATTTAATCTATAATAAATTTAATCTATAAAGGTGTATCAAATGGATGTCAAATCTACATTTCTGAATGGAATCTGGAGGAAGAAGTATACATTGATCAACTTGAAGGATTTGTGGAGCCAAATAAGAAGCACATGGTTTGTAAACGGAATAAAACTATGTATGGATTGAAACAAGCATTGAGAGCATAGTATAAAAGATTGCATTCCTATTTGATTAGAATTGAATTTGTTAGAACTAGTGATAAAAATAACCTATACTTGAAGATTACAACTGAAAACAAAGTTTTGATAGAAGAGATATTTGTGGATGACATTATATTTGGAGGAAATGAATTGTTGTGCAAGTCATTTGCTGATCAAATGAGTAAAGTTCTGTGAGATAAAGTTCTTCATTGGTTTACAAGTTCATCAAGCTAAAGGAGGAATATATGTTACTGAGTCCAAATACATCAAGGAGATATTGAAAACATTTTGCATGGATGAGTCAAGAGCGGTTGGCACCCCTATGGTCACTAGATGTAATTTCTCCAAGGAAGAAAACTTGACAAAAGTTAATGAGACTTTGTACACATCTATGATTGGAAAGTTACAATTTGTAGTTCATACTAGACTTGATATTGCACATGCAATTGTGATACTAGTACGATCTTCAACCAATCTTAAGGAGACACATATGACTACAACAAAGAGAATCTTCAAATATATAAAAGGAGCTGAAGATTATGGCTTATGGTAGAAGAAAGAAGGTATTTTTGAGCTAAGAGTGTACATCGATGCTAACTAGGTAGGAAATGTTGATGATAGGAAGAGTATTAGTGGAGTATCTTTATTTTTAGGAGAAAGATTGGTAACATGGATAAACAAGGAACAAAATTGTATCTCTTAATCTAATGCTAAAGATGAGTATGTAGCTACTACATTAATTGTTGAAACATTGTATGAATCAAACATTTTTTTGGAAGGTATGTAAGAGGAAGTCACATAACGTGTTATCATCTATTGTAACAATACTAGTGGTATTAACACATCAAAGATCCTTGTGATGTATGCAAAGATAAGGTACATATCTATCAAGTATCACTACTTGAGAGAGAAAGTTCAAGAAAAATAAGTCAGATTGGAGTATGTGAAGTCCAAGGAGCAGATAGAAGACGTATTCACAAAGCGATTGCCTAATGATTATTTTGAGTATCTAAGAGGCAAATTATGAGTCCTTCCCCTATCCAAAATTCACTAAGTGAAGATGCATGTTTCCTCAATTCATGATTGATCATAATATTTTTATGGAGTTGATGTTGGAGTTCACTCTTTAGGGACTATCTAGAGTTGTGAAAATGATTGTACTATAGAAGATGTAATCAATACATGCAAGGTACAAGGTATGACTACAAGGTTTTATAAGTTTCTCATTGAATCTTATAGTTACCTTTGACATTGCTGTCAAAGGGGGAGAAAATGCATAAAAAGTGAGAAGTATTGAATGAAATGTGTGTGTATGAAATGAGTTGCACAAAGGGAGAGAATGAAGATGATGATGTATGAATATGATTATTATTGTTAAAGGGGATAGAACATGGTGTATACCTAAAGAGGAAGAATGAGTTGAATATGTTGTTGAACATTGAAGTATATCCAAAGGGGCAACAGTTGTAGACTAATGATGCAGATCATAGAACTTGGTAAAAAGAAAAGATCATGAAGTTGTAGAGAACTTGAATGAAGACAGAGCTGAAGATGTTTATGTTGGTATCTAACAATTTATTTCATAATATATTTAAATGTAATAATGTATTTTCATCAATGCTAAAGGGGGAGATTGTTACCCCCAATTGATAATCTTGATAATGTTTGTGAAAGTGTCATATCAATTTGTATGTTGTCATTGATGTTAAGCCTGGATTGGCAAGACATTATGCTAATTCAATAGAGTGTAATGTCATTTGATTGATGAAGATAATTTGATTAATGACGAGGATTTAAAGAAAATATAATGATGAAGAAAGTGTTGGTAAGTGTATGGATTTCAAAAGGAACTTGACAAGTTAGGCTTTGACAGTATAATATTGATTTGATTGTTTTACATGATTTGATTACATGTTGAGATCATGTGTTACAACTAAGTTATGGAGTCATGAAGTAAGAAGCCAAAGAAACCACAAGTTCCACTAAGCTAGCAAGTTTGTTCGGTGAATGAGAACTCAGTAGTCACCGAGCTATTATAGTTATCACCGAGTGCATATTAAGAAAGCAAAGGATGGATAGTATTAACCAAGAAATAACAATGTTAACCAAGCTTAGTATTGATTGAGCGAGTGTAGTGTTAACCGAGCAAGGGAAAGGAGAAAAATTCCAAGAAGAATTGACTTGAGGCTAACATTTGATGAAAATATGGATTGTTTGAGAAGTTTTGAAGATAAGGATGAAGTTAGTTACGAGTTCTATGGCTGTAGAAATTCAAAGAAGATCCGATGAAGGAGATTTAGTGATTTGAAGTGAAGCACAAAGTTTAAGGTAAACGTGTGATACCTGAGAATCTAGATTAAATGAATGTAAATTGGATGAAGATTAGATGATTGTGATTAAGCAGGAGAACTTTGGATAATTTGGTGAAGTGGCAATAAGTTGTCTATTTAAGGGATGAACAAATTGTTCATTGTGGGTGATCAAGTTGAAGTTGAAGTTGATAGTGATAACCAAGTAGAGCAACATTGTGAGATCTAGCAAGTGAAGTGCGAAGTTGATGTGTATGTGAGTGGACCAGTCAAAATGAAGGAGGAGAATGAAAGAAGGACAAAGAACGAGTGAAATGTAGATCTGACCAAGCAAAGGTAATTGCTATTTCAAACAGATTATTTCACTGTTACTCTCTAATCATTGTAGCATAAAATCTCTTAACCAAGTGGACTTAACTGTCTTATTTGTAAATCCATTTGTATGGTGACATTTAGATGAATGTTTGTAAGTCCTTTAGAGTAGACCAATCTAAATATTGTGGAGTGATCAGGCCTAGATGATTTTTGGTGTAGATCCTCTAACCAGGTCACATTAACAATGTGTATGTAACCTTTATCAAGGTTGGCTCCTAATCAAGCTCACTTTAGAAGAATGAAATTTTTGGGTTGCCGATTCCCAGGTGTTTTTTTTTTCCCCCTTACTAGGGTTTCCACGTTAAAAATACTTATATCAAAATGTGTGGATGTTGTTCTTGTTGCATGTTATTTCATGTTTACTATGCATTGCTACAAGTCAGTATACGTGGTATATACACATGAAGTTTTATTCGATACTCGTGATATGAAGTTAACTATTTACTGCAAAGATTAAGTTGATTTTTATTGTGAAAATTGATCTTTTTATCGAGCTAGTTGGAAATTGTAAAGTGTTAAGTTGTTGAATAGTGTTTTGAGGACCTATAGGATAATTGGTTATAATAGATTCACTCCCCTCTCAGTTATCTAATAGAGGGTAGAATAAACCAACATATTCCAATTATTATAGAGAAACAATTTATTCAATTTTACTTGGATAAGGTCTCGACCTTTTCAATTGTTAGACCATGTGAATGGGGCCCCTTGGAGCTCCATGTCCAGGAGATCATTATTATTAAAAAACTTAGCCAAGTCCTGCATGCTGCCAATGAAATTGATCACTCTTCCCAACTTTTTAGAAGGGTATAAAGGAGTATTGAAGTCTCCCATACATATGAATTCAGACCCCCTATTATTTTTGATAAACTCATAAATCTCTTCCCAACTCACCACTCTCCCAACCCTCATATTGGGGTCATAAATATTAAAGAGACACCAAGAATAATTGTTACAAGCAAAAGAGGTGGTAACATAGGTATGAGAGAAAAACAATGTTAACAATAGTAGTCCTAGGATTCCATAGGGTGGCCGCACCCCCCAAAGTACCATCCGCTTCACTGTAAACAAACTTTGCACCATGTCACAACTTACTGACCAAATTGATAAAACAAGGAGATGAAATTTTCACCTCTTGAATAAGAAATACAACAATCTTCATGTTAAAGAAAGTTCGCTTAAGAGCATATTACTTTTGAGGGATGTTCAACCCTCCCATGCTCCATGATAGACAAGTTTTTTGTTATATTGTATGCTTCTTATAATTTTCTATTTTTTGATGCTACAAGAACTTAATGACAACAATTAAAGGGCATCCAATATCATGGATGCATTGAGATCTTACATAAAGTTATCTTACCACATATCCAAAACAAAATCCCCATACACAATGACTCTTAGGAATTTTTTCCTCAATCCAAGCATGCGATTATAACAAGATATGAATAGGCCAATAAAAAAATAAAATTGATGGGGATGTTATCAAACACAAAGGATAATTTCAAGAGGTTGAGTTTAAGTGGTTATTGAAGCATTGGGCTTGGGTCGAGGACAAAAAGTTCAAGTCCTAAAAATTGACATTTATGATGGAATTCTAAGTCAAGACTCTTGATTTTCCACTATTTCACTTCTTGTGGTAAGCTGTTAATTAAATATTGATTATCATAAAATACATAAGTATTGGAGTGCTCATAAGGAGTTAATGATTGTTATGAACTAGCTCATATGCTTGTTTGAGCTATATTTGAGATCTAGCTAAAATATGAAAGACAAGAAATAATTTTTTGTCCAAGGTCTTGACAAGATATTTTCTTATGTTTCTTGGATTAGTAAAATGCATAAATACTTTCACAATTGCCCCCTTCAAGTAAAGAGATCATCAAACAAATGTGAAATGCACATTTTATTTTTTGCGGATGACAAAATTCCTCTTGTTTATAAGTATTTATATTATTTGAAACAAGCCCATGTATAAACATACATACTGTAGTGCCTGCCCCTGGTTCACATTTTGTTATCATTGCTGAACTCTTTTAGAACTAGTTTTATGTTGTTGGTTAGCAACATTCTTTTGAGATTATCAGATATTGTGCTATGGATTCAGTTTATTATGTGATGAGATTACTTAGACTCTACATTTCATGTATGTATGATGATTATTTTTAGTGTTCGCAATTATTGATGATGATTATTACATTGCTTTTAGTTATTAATGATGATTAGTAAGATGATTTATTATCATATGTGCTTTCTTATGGATACTTACCCCATACTTGCATGTGTATGGTGTGCGCGTTTGCTTTTGTATGGCGTGTCTGATGTGGTTAAGGAAGGGAGTCGTAGTCACCTGCTAGTCGGGATCTACATGATGCACCACTTCCTACCATTGTCTGTTTAGTTTATTATATATTGTGTTTGTACATGCATGGTTTTATGCAGGTTGCAGGTCCTGGGTATCAACTTCCCTGAATTGCCAGGATGAGCATACCCTATCACATTATCTCAATGATAAGAGAGGGGAGATAAATTCTCAAGTCCAAATCCCAACCCTTTGAGCCATTTGTCCTAATTGAAAAATTAAGACAAGTATCTGAGTTGAATACCCACCAAATGTGTCGGATGACATATTGCGTGATTTTTAACCCTTTAGATTTATTTTGTATGATTTGTTCTATGATGAGTTTTCATATTTTATCTTGGAGGTCTATGGTGAATTTTTCATTAATTAAGTCTTAATAAATAGATTTAATTAATAAATTATTTATTCAAGAAAATTAATAAAATATCATGATCTTTCATATTTTGATTGTAATTAATTAAATGTGAATTATTGAAGAAAAGGAATTAAATAAAAGAAAATTAGAAATTAAAATTAATAATAATTATAAAATAATAATAAAGTAATAAATAAAATAATAATAATAAAAGTTATAAAAATTAAAATGAAAGTTATAAAATTTAAATAGAAATTATTTAAAAAGTAAATTGGAGTTATAAGCTTGCATGGGAATTAACATGTGTCAACAACACAGGGGTTAGTGCATCAATTAAGCACAAGGGTCTACAATTCTATGACTCATCAAAAAGAATTGGAAAAGATCCATGCTTAGTTGGTGACACCTTTCAGCGGTTTCAAGAAGCATTCCAAAGGTTTCTTGAGAGCTCTTGATATTCAGGCATTCATAGAAGCTTAAATGAAAAACTTAATGGAAGCTACAAGCTTAATGGAAGCCTCGAGCTACAAGCTAAAAAAAAAAATAGAAGCTTCAAAGCTTACATGCATGGGAGAAGATTCATATGCTCATATATTTTCTACTTGCTTCTATGCTTCTTCGAGCTCTTCTAATCACTTGGAGGATTCAATCGGCTTGGATTCTTGGAAGAATTGTGAATGATGGAGAAGGGATTTTCTATGGACTTCTGAGGCATGGCAAATTAGCATCAGTGTCCAGGTGCACTCGTGATATTCTCATATTCCCTTTGCACTCTTTCTCTTCCTGTCTTCATCATATCGGTTTTATGTGTCTGAATACTCTCTGTATTTGAAATTGGAATCTAGATATTTTATTTGGATGAGAAGAAAACAATAGAAAAATCCTAGATCCAATTAAGGAGAAATAATTAGATCTTAATCGGGTTTGGGTTCGAATTTATATTGTGAAATTAGATAGACAAGATTTGAAATTAAAATAGAAATTCTAAGTTGAAAATTCGTATGATTAGATGTAATCTTTCTATCAAATTATATTTTCAGATGCATATGGACAAACCTATTAGATGGATGAATGGGTAAATTTAGAGAACAATTACATTTTATGAAGAAATTTTTAATTGTCCTATCGCTGCCCCTTGGATAGACCCGAACTTAGTCATTCATAACTTTTTATTGGGATCAAATTTATTCGATCGCTCCGATCAGCATTAACGCAACTTGGCCCTCTCCAACATATTTAAATTTCAGCCCGATCCAACGGTTCATTAGGGAGATATGGCTGTCGTACTGAGACTGTTTTATTCAAGGACAGATATTTCTCCATTTCAATTTGGATTTGAAGTATAATTGATTTGTAATCAAATTGATATTCATTGAGATGATATTATAACTATGATATTAATAATTAAGTTGTGCGATAGAGTCTTATTTGAAAAGATTAATGATAATACGAATTTGTCAAGGGAATGTAGGTATTCTTTGAAAAATGACAAATGTGGTCATACGAAATTATTATTAAGATTCCCAACATAGTTTGTATGCAATATTTATCAAGGTATTGTTATTAAACTATTAATATGATCATTTGAGTATTGAATTATAGTTGACTTTTATCTTACAGAATTCTAGTTAGTTATTAGTCAACCGATATTAATTAGAACGTTGCTATAGTTATGCAATTATTAATTAAATCAATTAATGAGAGCTAATTAGATTTAATTAATAATTAAGTTAAGTAATGAAAATTTAATTGATATAATTCTTTTAATAAGATTGTAGAAATATTGATATCAAGTTGATAGGTCTTATTCTTATGACTTGAATGATGACCTTAGATATTTAATGGTGAAGACTTAGTAATATTTAATTGAGGAATATTAGAATATGGACCTATGTTAATTGATTGATGTAATGGATCATTTTAACAAAGTTATAATCTCTTATTCAAAGAATGATAATTGGTCCTCTTATAATATAATGAATAATGATCCTTGATTTATGAAGGAGAGTTAATCAATTAGAATATGGATCTTAGTTAAATGAAGAAAACAATTTAATTAAAGGTCAGTGATGATCAGTTTAATGAGTAAATAATTATCCTTAAGTTATTATTAGAATAATGTTATCGGAGAACAAATGGGTTGACTTGTAGGTCAAATGATAACTTTATAAACTTGAAAGTATACTTGCAAACAGAAAACTGGAAACCCTTACACATTATTCAACTATGTGAATTTAGTAAACCAAAACATGTGTTTGCATCGTGTATTTTATATGCTTCTTGTTTTGGGTTTTGGGTTGACTAGTGTTGACCAGTCTTAGGATGTTACCAGAGGCTCGGGGGTTATGAGATATGATGGCATGTTGATCTTATTTGGTCTCGATCTTTATAAGCCCAACCATGGTTATGTGATCGTATGCTCTATGAAATGTTTGTTATTGTTCATCAGTCTTCATGTGTGAAGCTGAGATGTATGTGTATGAGACACTTGAGCTAATCATTTTTGAGTCATCGATCAGTTATCCTTGGATTATTTTCTAGTCGCCATGATGAGACTGAAATATGGATTTATTTCTTGATGATGTCATGTTGTGACATGTTTGACTCTACCATTTTGGAGTCTTCGATCAGTATGATTTTGAGATATTCTTGGTTGCTTGTTGAGAACCATTTATCTCGAGATATATTGTGGTTATTGAGAACCAATGATTATTATGATTATCAGTGATGCCTTCAGTTGCCAATAGAGAACTTTTGTGGTCATGATTTTCTATGGATGCTTTTCCAGATGCTCATGGAGATTTGATGATTCTTATCTTGAAGATTTGATGATTCTTATTATGGATATTTGATGCTTTTATGCATATTTGATGATTTTATTATGGATTATCTTTTATGATTTTGAGATTTATGATTCCATGAGCTTAGGGTAGGTAATCTACTTGTAGTGTCGGGAAGTGGCTTGCAATGGGGGTCGGGGCCCTAAGTGGCTGCCAGGGTAACTCATTGTAAGTTTGGTTAATAAGTGATAACATTTACACACTAAATGGAGATTAAATGAACCTAAAAAGATAATTGTTTTGATGTTCTCGCCCATGCCTTGAGTGCTTGTATAGGCTAGGATGGGAGTAGTGAGAACGCATGGTTGCAACCGTGCATTCCATAGTATGCCTCGTCAATATGAGAGGATACTAGTGGCCGCATGAGATCAGTATGGACCCGTGAAGTTTAGCTAACTGCCAGGGTAACTTGTACGTGATAATTGCGGTGACACTTTCCCGCTTGCATAGTAGGTTTCCTACATGTCATTGTGTGCCTCTGGGAATTAGATGTCAATTTTGTGTGTGTTGGAACCTTTGAGTTAGTATACTTTTAGGATTCCTGAACTTTTTATGCTATGTGTATTGATATCCTGTTTGGGAATTGAGATTATCTCCTCAGCACGGTGGGAGTGGACCACTTAAGTTCCACGCGGTCGGGTGGTAGTGTATTTTCACTCTTATCATTTGAGATCCGTCCGAGACACCGTGGCTGGAGTATCCTTGGTTGGTATTTATTCTTCATTATGTTCTTGGAGCATTATGATAGATAATATACCTTATGATGGATGTATTTACTGGTATGTTTCTTATATTGATGATTTGCTTTACTTTGCATATGTTAGTTGATGATTTATTATGCTTTACTTTGCATGTTAGTAGGATGTTTTAGGAGTGACATTCTTACTATGTTAATACCGATGATCTCTTCGGTGCTTTGGAATGTTACGCACAGAGGGATGGCTAGGATCCATGATGGTCTAATGATGCTATTTACAGTTGGGAGGAACCGTGCACTTAGTTATTTATGTTTGTGATATATGGTTATCTTTTGTGATGGATGTTTATATCTTTTGTGATGATGTATCATGTATGATATGTGGTTTCATTTATGTTATTACATCATGGATTAATATTAGATGATGATGATGTACTTTATTTACTTGGATGTTTATTCTTTTAAGCTTTTCATACGCTGTGATATGTATAGTGGATGATTGAGCTAAACTAAAATATAATTAAAAAAAGACACTTGTATATTGTTTAAGTAAATTGGATGTATCATTGTTATTTCATAAGGATGGGATGTTAGATGAATAGTTAATTTAGATGTGATACAACGTTAAGGGATCTTTAAAGAATGTAGCCTGTTATGTATATATGTTATGTTTATTTTCATTGCTATTGCTTCCGCAAATGTTATGAATGGTTTTATCTTTCATATTTAAAAAAAAAATTGTTTGGCAAACTTAGTAAAATTCTTTGGATCCCTTGGCGGGGCATTACACATACACATATATAAATATACATACATATATATAGACATATATTTACACTTACACACACACACACACACACACACTCTTGTTTTGTTTGCTATAAAAGAATTATTATTTCTATGTTGAGGAAATTATGACTTTTATATGAAAAATCAATGTAAAAAAAATATTATTATTTCTATTTTGAAGCAATTTTGATCTCTATATGAAAAATGAATATGTAAGCATCCTTGTTATCACATGTAAGATTTTTGATATAATCATGATCAAAGACTATCCTCTCTTATTTTGAAATAGAGATTAAGTTGCAAGTGGACAAAATATTTTTAAAAAACGAAAACATTTTTTCTAATTCTTCATACTATTGAGAATAAGAAAATCATAAAATAATGACAAAGTGGATTGAAGAGCCTTTTCCCCTCCATGAATCTCGCCATAAATAAACTTTGGGTTCAATCTTTCCCTAATCATATGGGACAATCTTGAACGATGTAGTGAGATTTGGTCATGGGACCCATCACATTTCCAACCAATAATACTAAGAATATGTTAAAGTTTCCCAACAAAGGTAATTCCCACCATTTTAAAACCACAAACCAAGTTTCAATATAAAGTCTTGTCCACCATGTATGTGTACTATAATATTTAACTTTATCTTAAAATATTTGTTGTCCACTTGCATGAACATTTTACTTTGGATACAATTTTATCTTTCATGTTAAGAATCCAAGAAAAACTCTTGATTAAAAAAAAAAACAACCCCACTTGGATGAACTTTCATTTTAAAGGATATAATAGAATATAATGGAGAAAGAACATTCTTTCTTTCATATTAAGATTTGAATGGAGAACATTCTTTCTTTCATATTAAGAATTGAATATTTCACAATTTCTTTATATTATTCCAGATTTTTTTTTTGTAGAAGATAAAAACATAGAATATTGTGTAAAATCATACATGCCTTTGATTAATCAAAATTCTCTTCACTTTTTACTGTTTATATCTTTGGCTTTGTCGACATTTTAAATAATAAATAAAAGTTAATGTATAAAAGTAGCCGCGTCAAAGCCACGTTAAAGGCTGTCATTTTGCAACGCGTTCATTATAAAAAAATAAAAATTGAAAAAATCAGTTTTGCGGCTAACTGACAATTTTGTTTTTTTATAATATTTTTTAATTTTGTAAAGTGAGAGGTGAGTAGATGCTTTGAATGATGAATGATATTGATGGGAACATAAACCATAGCATTCTACACAATAATTATTATATTGAGAGTAAAAAATAATAATTATTGGTATTCTAAGGCTGTTTTGATTATAGTAGCACATGGGTGATCGCTAAGTATGAATTATTGTGGGTTTACTTATTATATTCTATAATATGTATTTTATTTATTTGGTGGATATTAAATATGATCTTGATAAATTTGGATTTAAGAATAAAGGTGTGGTGATAGATTTCTTGGTACAATGAGAGGATTATGTTTTATGTTTTGGATGCTTTCTTAAAGATCTTTTTGTAAGGTGGAAACTTTTCATTTTTAATTGAAACATTTTATTTATTTAAAGAATTGTATTTTTTAAATGAGAATATTACATAGGCTATATTGTTCTAAATGTTTCAAGATTATTTTAAAACAATTTATAATCAAATCTTAACAAATGTAGGGTGTATGTGTAGGGTGAGGAGCAAATAATATAATATAATATAATATAATATAATGATACTGTTTATTTAAACATCAAAATTATTATATCTAGTAATTTTTGAATGTTTAATTTGTCTTCCTTAAGACATCATAGATCCAATCTTGTTGTAAGCTTATTGTAATCTAAGAATATAATGGTATAAATTTTTAGAAACCCAGTCGATGTAACAATTTGAAAATGAAATCCTAAAACAAAATTTCATAGATTTTGAAAGTCTAAGTTGATCGAGAAAGCATTTTGGCTAGGTTATTAGATCCATTAAAGAGTCTCCTAGGATAACATTAGGTTCTTCAAAATAAATTTACTTTTGATAAATCTATTTTATTCAATGCTAATAACTTCTCGAACCACAAATTTAGTTATGATAGCTTAATATTTTACAATAATTTTGCAAGATGTGTTTTATAATACAATTAGTCTCTAACTAGAAGTACTAACATTTTTTCCCTTTCAACTAACCTTCTATTATTTGGTTCTAGAGAGCCATTATGACGAGCCTCAAAATGGAGCATATAAAAATCCTCCTTGATACTATTTCACTTGATACAATTTAGTTAAAAGAGCATCAAAACTTGGATTTTTATTAAGTCCAATAGGAAAAAAAATCCATTTTTCCAAGGGAAGGATGTGATCCAGATAAGGACCACAAACAAATCGATTTTATTAGGAATATACTCTCTGACAATGTCTTCCAAATTTGTTGCACATCCATTTCATTCTTGTCTTCTTCAAATAGTTTTACGTAATATTTCTAAAATACTATAGAAAACACAATAAGATCAATGTGAAACCCATGTTTATTTAATATGATACAAATTCCTTCTTTGTTAAGTTTATAGTAGATATATTTAAAGAAGAATTTAGACCCTCTATTTCCTTTCTTGATCTAATGAAGTATAGCTCTTATTTTAGCACCTTCACCATTTTAATTATTCTTTTTTGTGTGATTGAGGTCCAATAATAGCAATAAAGGTTTGACTATTTTCATTAATAGGATCAACATTCAATCATCCCTTAGCAAGTTCAAGATTCATATGAAGGGATTTTTATCTATGTTTTTGTCTCCAAGCTCTTCTACAAACAAATGATCAAATAAAATTAACACATCAATTCAAAACAAGACACCACCTCATGAGGTTTGCGAATGAAATTTCAAATTTTTATCAAAGCAACAATGATTCACAATTCTTTGAATGTAGTTTGTGTTAAATTTATAGGGGAGTTGAAAAGAAAGTCTTAAAATTTGATAAGTGTATATAGAGAAAATAATGACAAAATGATAAAAAATAATAGTTAAGTAATTTATTCGTGCACTTACCCCTAAAGAATGTGTCATTCTTGTTGGAAGTTCAAAGCACCTCTTTGGATAAGAATCAAGGACTTAAGGGTATCCATTCTACAAAAATATGCTTGGGGCATGATCTCCACCTCATTTCTTATGGTGTCAAAGTCATGCACTCAACAAGATTTGATCTCTAGCAAGATCATTAAGAACCAATCAACTTCACCAATAGACCAAAGGCCCATTGGCATTAATTACCTTTTAACCAAGCTATATATTTCACTTTGGGAGATTTAATCCTACTCATTTAATCTTTATTTCATTACCAAATAAAAATGACCTATCTATATAGTTGAAAATATTTAACAATAATAGATCATAATAACACTTGCCCCTAAGGAATGTATCATGCCCATAATTAAGCAACATGAAAAGCCCAAATATTTTTTTTATTGTCCAAACTAATTTCTTAATCACCTTTTTATCAAGAGATATATCTCACTTTGAGAGATTTAATCCTACTTGTTCAATTTTGATTTCATTACCAAATTAAGATAATTTGTCCAGAATAGATCACCAAGACACTTGCCCCTAAGATTGTGTCATGCCCAAAATTAAGCAATATGAAAATCCAAATATTTAGTTAATTACCCAAACTACTCATCTCACTTTGGGAGATTTATCCCTACTTTGTTTCATTACCAAATTAAGATAACCTATCTAATCAAAGATATTTAAGAAGAATGGGTTCCACATTCTTTGTCATATTATTTCTTAGGAAAATCACATCTTTCTTGATTTACAAATGGTATCCTCGTTGTATTATTATTAAATATTAATAATTTCACTAATAAATGATTATAAAATTTGACCTTTATAATTATATATAAATAAATTAATAATAAAAAATAAAAAAATCCCTGTTCATTTTTTCCTAGTGCATGCACTTTGAATGAGAAAATAATGTAATTTAAATAAATATTAATAAAAAATAGGTAAAAGCCTTTTTCTGATTAAAAAAATAAAAATAAAAATATATAATAAAAAATATTATTAAGTAAAACACACATTTATGCTTTCTATATAATTCAATTCTTATAGCAATATTACAATTTGACTTCCACTAGAAAATATCTCTTACTTATCAAATATTATTTTTATATTAAATAAAAATCTCAAAAATATCCACATATTATCTATTTATTAAATATATGCTAAAATTATAATAAATTTAATTATATTTAATTAAAATATAACACAATAACATTTACGTTCATTAATCACTTAATAATACTTAAAAAGAAGAAGATGATTGAACAATGATCTTAAATGATAATGATCAATGCTCATCAGATACTTAAAACTTTGAAGACACTCATTTTCATACATATGATCTAGAATAAAGGAGATAATCACAGAATTAAACTTAAGAACACTCATTTTTACTACATAGACCAAAAAATAAATAAATGCAAGAATGAAATTGAATTTAAGTCAACGGGCCCTTGGTCTATTGGTGAAGTTGAATGGCTCACAAAGAGCCCACCAGGGATCAAGTCTTGCTGAGTGCAAGGTCCAAAGACATCAAAAAGGGATGAGGCCAGGATCGTGCCTCGGGTGAATTTGGTAGCGTGGATGCTCCTCAGTCCTTGGCTCTTAGCCGAAGAGGTTTCAGGCACGCGTGAGCCCGTATCGAGTACCTAAAATGTCTTTATGGATGACCTCCATTAAAAAATAAATAAATTGAATTTATATTGGTAGAAATAACTAAAATTATTTATGAACACATATGTACTAAACACACTTTAAATTTAATATCAACTTTTCAATTTAATTACTTTTGAACAATCCTATCATGAATAAATTCTTATTGAATGCAAGATATGGGCACCATCCTATAAGAAAATCACATGTTAGCAATAAGTTGAACTACCTAAATCCTTTTAACTCCCTTCCAATACCAATGAAGGAAACACTAGGCTATATTATATAAATATGAATGATAATATAAAGAAATGTCCTCTATGATTGTAATGAAAGAGAAAACCGTGTAAGCATGAGGAAAGACCAAAATGCATAGATTGTTCATAACATTTAAATATGCACTTAACTTAGGAAAGAAATCAAAATCAATCTTGTTATGGACATAAAATTAATAGAAAGTATAGGATTCCGTGTCCATGTAGACAACTTAGCATGAAAATAAAGGTGATAAGTGATGTAACCCCTTGTCCATACATTATTAAATTTCATTCACAACTTGTGATCTTTTCACGTCTAAGCCTTCCTCCTTAAGGAATGTATATTTAATATTTAACATACATAGAGACAAATTTATTTCCTAATTATTTTTGTCATTACTATTACTATTTTATAGTGCATGCATTGCTAGAAAGCTAACTAAAACGACTTAAAGTAGAAATGGATAGAAAATATATTAAGTCTCAGTAATGTCCACGTCATAGGAAAAAGACCCTTCAAATTACAAGTATTTCATCCTAGGTATGACTCAATTAGGTGAGATGATGGCTATGGAATGTGTCCAAGTCTTTGTCACTCATTTATCAAAATATCTTTAATTTTTTTTTCCCCTTGTTAGTCCTTGTTTATATAATAGGGAGGGAACTAATGGTTTCATTAGCCCCCTCTCAATTAATTTTACATACAACAAAGATTTTCAAAGTCTAATGTTTGGCTAATGTTTGGCTATAAGATCAATTTGTAAAGAATAATTACTAATTTTTCATTGGCCAGAGCCAAATTTGATGGGGTTTAATTTCATTTTTCAATATTAAAAAAATCAAAAATAACAATGAAGTAAAGAAAATAGATAACCATGACTTTATTATGTTGTCAGGGCTCATATCAGTAGCAGAGTCGTCCGTTTTTAATTGCCACTGCACATTTCTGTAACTTTAATGCATATTTCTTTATGAGACTAGTTGCCCAATCGACGAGGTGAAAATATAAAAACTTAATAGACAAATATAACATTTCATTATTATTTTTTATTTCAAGAAATTTTAAAAAATATAAATATTTTTTTTAATAAATATAAATTAACTTAAAAAATAATTAATTATAATTAATAATTTTTATTAGTTTTTTTGTTAGCACTTGTATAATGTGTAAAATTATAATTAAATAATTTAAATAAAATTCTCAAATGTAATAAATATTTCTAATATATTTAAATAATTTTTTTAATACATTATATATAACTTTATTTTTTTAGCAATATTTGTATATATAATAATTAAAATATTGATTGTTGTACTATTTATTAGATTTGTTTACCTATATTCTTTATATAAATTTAATATGATTGACCAACTTATATAAATCTTTTCATGAGATCTATCTTACATTTTAGACAAAGGCAGGGACTTCAGTTCTCCTAGAGCTCTTGTTGTTCAATTGATTGATTTTTTTTCTCAATTTAATTTAGATATTTATTGATTCATGAAAATAGATCAAGGAGTTTGATGTTGGAAACTACAATTGAAACAATTGTTATGTTGTCATTGATGTCGAATCTACTAATGAGACATGTTGCTATTTGATCTAAATTGCATATCTATTTGATTGATAAAGAGGATTTGAGAAGTTGCTCATAACAAAAGCACCTAGAGGAAAGGTTGAGTTATGAAAAGGAAGCGACAACGGATGTTTGATTAGTTAGATTTTGACAAGATAATTTGATTGTTTAAATTATAGAGACATGATAAAAGATTGTCAGATGCATAACCTTGATCAAGGAATACAACGAAAGATTAAGGAACTTGAAGTTCATGCGGACTGATGCTAGTGTCAACTGAGCCATAGTAAGTGCTGGAAAAATTCAATGTTGACCGAGCAAACAATGTTAACACCGAGCTCTCTATAGCAACCAAGAAAATCAGTGATGACCGATTGTCAGAACCTAGTGATGACCAAGTGACAATATTTTGAATGTGTATGAGAAATCATGATTTCCAGCAGACTTAGTTGATTTCTTGGGATATGGAAAGCGTGTTGAAGATAAGGATTGACATGTTGGATAATTTATTTCAAGGAGAGAATTAGGTAAACGAATTCCATGAGAAGTTTCTAGAAAAAAGGAGATGAACATATATAATGAATATGTTGGATTGGATCACAAACCCTAAGATCTATAATGATTGTGAGAAATGCCAAAGGACTAGAATTACCTATTTAAGGAGGCACAAACATGAACGTTGAAGTGCATGAAAGAAAGAGATGCGAAGAAGAGAACAAAACAAAGAAGTTGTGTGTGTTTGAAATATTTCCACTGAGATGGAACAAAGTTGCTGAGGTTGATAAGAAAATATAGGCGAAAGGCTTAAGTTTTTTGTGAAGAGAAGGGTGAATGCTTGAAGAGTTTCCAAACAAATCAAAGATAGAGGTGATAAGGAAGGCTTATTAGGGAATCAATACATGAACTGAATAGAGATATGAAACTGCAAAGTGAGTTGTAATCATAAAGATCAAACACTACTATTTTCTTTCTAATCATTGTAAACAGTTTGTATTGAAATCCTTTTAATCAAAGGTTGACCTAACATTCATTAAGGACTTAATAGTCTGTGTAAATCCTTTAAGAGGGTGACATTCAAATGGAATGTTCTAAAGTCCTTTGACAAGGCCACTCCTAATAGGGTGATTAAATCCTTTAACTAGGTCATATTTAACAGTTTGTATTGTAACCTTCAACAGGGTTGGCTCCTAATGGGGCTCACTTCAGAAGAGTGAAAAGTGGTGACATGTTTTTGGTGATTTTTTCCAAATTGAGTTTCCACGTTAGTTCCCAAACATTCAACAAGTCTGTTATATTAGGACAGTGAACTACTAGTTAATATTTTTATTCAGATTACAGTAGAGACCAAGTCATAATAGGATAATCAAGATAGAACTGTGTGCAACTGTTTGTTTGTTCAATTGGTACTAATGGACCTTGAATAAATGATTCACCCCCCCTCTCAGTTATTCTAAAAATTCTAACATTTGACTCAAAAAACTATATAGTTGAATTCTAATAATTAGTCAATAGGCTATTAGAGGTGGAGATTTCAAATAAAATATGTTTGTTCATACCAGATACCAATAACTATTTTAATTTCAAAACTACTAAACAAGCAATAAATGAAATGAATTTTTTTTTTTGAGATTTCTTCGCTTCATAGAGTTGATCACACATTAACAAAATTGAAAGCAAATTGGGAAACTACGAACTGTCCTAAAGGTCCATATGGCATTGGCAATGGTGACATGGATGTAGTGTTGCCAAGTCTACAAAATTTAAATGTATGACAACAACCCAAATGCCAGGTGGATGATTTTTTTTCCTACGTGGACCAGATGAAAGGGATGTTAGCACATGTAGATATGGAAGAGTGAAATTTGTTGTCCTATTCAACAAGCGTTTAGTAGGATTTCTGCCCTACTAGCACACATACAAAAAACATGAAGTCCATCAAGAAATTGATGCAGAAGATGGATTTGGGTTTTCTTGTTGACGTAGTCATGAATAACATGCAAATGTTGATAATAACTAGTCTCCAAAGGCACACAGCAAAGGTAACTTATCATTCTTTTTACTTGCCAAAAGCACTTAGAATTGTCATTACTGAGCAAGAGAAAAATCTTCATGATTTGACTTAGCTAGTTATTCATAATTTTTTATGTCAATGCTTATAGAATGTCTTTTTAACACCTGTAGGCTTCCAAATATTGTACTTTGTTTATTGGATTAAATGACTACAAGCTATGTGAATAAGATTTTGGAAGTCATAATTGGGAAACTAAGATACTAAGAGGTAGGGGGGGGGGGTGAATCAGGATCTATAACACTTTTAACCTTTTAACAATTCTTTACTACATTCAACATATTTAGCATTTTATATCCAATACATGCATAACATAACTTGTAAATCCAAACTATAGTAACATATAGATCTAATCTATCAATCACATGCATGAAATGTAAGCACATAACACAAAGATTTGGTTACCCAAAAACAATTCAATGTGAAGGTAAAGTTGGGGTGGGGATGACACCCACAAATCTTAACTACTGCAATAATAAAGTTAACCTGTTAGGGTTAGAATGTTTGAGCACTTCTGATGATCTATCATGTGTGGGGTCTGACATGTTAAAGGATTTTAAGAGTATTAGGTCTTACCTCGTGAGAGGATTTTACACTTACAACAAAGTAAGGACTTGGTTAAGAGATTTACAAAGATCTATTAAGACCACTTTGTTAAGAGATTATCCTTGACTAATTATGTTAAAATTGATTTAGTACCTAATCCTTGGTCTACTCTGATAAGCTGGTTTTGGATCTCCTCTCTTCAATCCAATCTCTAATCTGATATAGCTTTACTATCCTTCACTACTTTGACAAGGTCGCTTCCTCTATTATGCAATAACAAAATTTAAATCTTCTTTCTTCTTCGCAAAGTTCACATTTTCACACTTGATCTCTATGATCACACAAATAGCTCGCTTCTTCTCCATATATCAAATAGGTATAAATTTTCTTTATTTAAAGATTTCATAAAGAGTTTTCTAGATGCTTTCTTATTTTGCCTCTTCATCTGATTAGTTGATCACAACACATAGGGATTTGTGATCCACATCATAAAACATGTTATAACCTCTACAAGTATTAGATGTCTTATCAATGTCAGCTTTGAAATAGTTTACCTCAAAGTTTGTATCATTCCTAACTTGAATGCCAATTCTACATTGCTCAACACTTACTATCTCTGGTACTCGACATTCATTGTATGCACTGCTGACACTCGGTCTCTACCGTTCTTGACACCTTCTGTGTAACTTGACATCAATATGCTCGAACTGCTTGGTAAACATTAGACTCATCTTATGTTGAAAATACTTGGCGACCAAAAACTTGCTCGACTCCTATAGAGCTTGACATATACATGTTTATGTGCAAGTCTTTATATGACTTAGCTTGTGTAATGTAGCTCGGTCGTAGTGATGACATTCTAACTTTGCCTAGTATATGATTAAGTGTTTGACATTAATAGACAATAGTAGATAGAGATACCAACAATCTCCCCCTTTGACATTAGTGGTAAAAATACTTTGTCATGATTACATTGTTACAATGATAATATGAGCACCCCCCTAAGCCTATGAATTATTTGATATGGAACTTAAAAACTATTGACTTTTGTGGAATAAACAAACAACAAACAATATATACACATGACTCTAAGTAGTTTGATTGTTTTAGTGTCATACCCTATTTGGCTTGTTAATTTTGATCTTTGAATGCTAAATCTGACTCTGACTCTTCTGCTTTGACTTCCTCATGTGATCAATATTCCATTCCATATGTAATCATCATTTCATTCTTTCTTTGCCCCTTGTTTTCGTCACTTATGACTTCTATTGGGGTGGAATGGGTGGAATAAAATTGTATTTTTCAATAAATGGTTTATGTACTTGGTTGATCATAGAAAGTGCATGATCCCAAGTGGTTCTTGTTGATTCCAAGATGTGATTCTACAACTCCAATCTAGCTGCCAAATTAATCAAACTATCAGAAATTGAGTGATTGTGACCTTCTCGTATAAGATCTTATGCCAACTTTAATTCTCGTTGTATGACAACTCAATGGGTATTAACATGGATTAGATGGACATCAATTTTGATCTCATGCTTCTATCAACTGTCTAAAGCTCGACCAATTTTCCTTGAGCAAATAATAACTTATTGTAATGTTGTGAGGCAGATTCAACTGACTGAGAAATAATGCTACTTGTTCTCTGCATATTAGCCTAAATCTGCTGTATGTTTTCCTAAAAAATCATTGGTGAATCTTGACACATCACACAAAATATTGTATAAATGTTGTAATTTTTGTATAAGTTCTTGTTAGAATGAATGTTGATGATACTATGTTGGGGAGTATCCTAAGAATTGGAGTATTGACATGTTGCATTCATGACTGTGTTTGTCATTGATGTCAACATAGCATGGTTTTTGTAAAGATCGACTGAGTAGCAAATAGAGATCTTAATGCTACAGACAATTGTTTGATTGTCTGGTGATGCAAAGTCATGGACATGTTCTACACTATGTTTTGATGATGTGGTCAAGTGTGTAGAGTCTAAGTCGAAGATGTACAAAAGATGTACCTAATTTATAAAGAGCAATTTAGAGACATGGTATTGGGAAAGTAGTTCCCGATGTTTGTTCACTATCTCACATCTAAGATGTAGTCAGAAGATGCACAGTCATATAGTAACAAAGGATAATTTGTTGGTGACATCAACAAGTGTGCAAGTGCTAGTATCATAGATGTGAAGTTTTGTATAGACTATGAGCTGAAAGTGCTATTGTAATTGTAATTCAATAATTATCTTATTATAATTAAATGGAAAGCCTCAAGGCTGACTCACAAAATTATTTTGAAGATATGGTATAAAGGAAAGATATTTTCCTTGTTTGTAAGTGTATCCATTGAAGTGAAAATTGCAAAAAGGAACATTGTGTTTGAGGAATGCATGTAAGTGATCCAAGGGATTATTGGATGGGGATTTTTATGAACTGGTTACAAGATTAGAAGAAGCAGAAGTCCAGTTGATAGGACAAAATAAGAGGAAGTACATTTAATTTCTATTATTCTACAAGTATTACTACAAAGATCATTTGGAAAGTGGGTTCATTGGTCTTATCCTTGAAGCTATTTGGGCAGTGGGTCCAATTGTCTTCCACAACTCCTAATAGGGATTCAAAGTCTCCTAACAGGGATTCATATGTACTGAATGTATTCATAGGCTCCTAATAGGGTCCATCCTCTAACAAGGAATATTTATATTAGTGCATCATACTGTGGGTACCATCCCCAATGAGGTTTTCCCTCTGATCAAGGGTTTCCCTGGTTATATTGTGTATGAGTATCTTGTTGTGGTTTCAATTTATATTACTCATATGGTTAAGTTTGTTTAAGGTTGATATTTTAATAATAGTTGGATAACTAATTCACCCCTCCCCCTCGCCCCCACCCCCCCTTCCTCCCTCCCCCCCTCAGTTATATCAGTGGACTATATATTCTAACAGTTCCATGGTATTCTGTACACGTTCTTGTAATGCAGACTTTTTCTTGACAATGGTTGTGATAAATTTCTCCACAACCTTATTCTCAAATTTCTTGGTTGACCAAGCCATCAATTTCTCATTTGTTTCTATATCTACAACATTTATCTATTCAACAATAGTAAAAAGCTAGGAAATAATTGGGGCTTGCCCATCAAAATTCTATATATCAAATGCTTCTACAAAAGTGTCCTTAACATCATGTACTACTTGCCTCTATTGATGTTCTCTTCTAAACTCTTCCTGTTTCTTATTTTTCACCAAAATCTCTTGCACCATGATAGTTTTCTCAAGAGTGAGATTTTCTAGATCCCATTTTGGCATCTCAATAACTTTGTCTAGACTAACTTGAATATCTATTGAGCTATCCTTTATTGCTTTCCCTTTCCTTGGTGAGGGAGTGCTCCTGTTTGCAACTTCTTTTAGAGATGGTAAGGGGGTATCACCACTTAGTCTTGCTTTTATATCGATGCTGAAAAAAACAATATTAGCACTCGACACTATTTTATTTTCATCCTTATTTTCCTCAATATGAGGTTCTCACGCATGTGGTCCTTCTTGACCTTTGGTATAAATGTCTACACTTGTGTCTTTATTTGATTCCTTTGCCTCTTTCTACTCTTTATCTATTTATGAGCGCTTCTCTTGCTTGACAACTAAAGTGTTAGGGGTGTCGACATGAATAGGTGACATGTTGCCTTGTGGACTCGACACACCTGAAGTCATTTCATCACTTTGATCTTCTTGGATGGTTACTATCTCAGTTTCTTTTTCCCATGTCATTTCTTTAGTGACGAGACCAAAAATGCTTTTCTATAGTAACTTATTCTACTGAACTACAACTTCAATTTTATTTTGTAAGATCATAAAAATTCTAAACTTAGGAAAAAATCTATTTCTATACTTCTCCAAAAATGTTTCCTTCTACTCCTTTGATAGATCAGGCATAATTTTTTTCTAATGTGCCTTCTCTAATATCTTTTTCTACCAATGACGCTTCTTCCCATATTTTATTGAAGCTACCATGTTTCTCTATTAGGGTTTAAAACTTCTTATTTCTAGATAACTCGACACCACTCAAATCTTCACTTGATCAATCTTCTATTCCAAATTTTCTCTTAATCACCTTAAGATCTCTTTCACAAATTTCTCAAATTGCTCTGCGCTCTCGTAATCTTTATACAAGGTTCAAAACAATATCTTCAAATCTTGATATAGAATTCCTTTTACTCAAATTAGGGTCTCCATTGATGTTGTGTACTTAGGTAGGTGGAAGCCAGCTATCTCGGTCACTATTGTGCCCTTTGAACTAGGTCTTCACTATACAATTTGGTCTCTTCCATCTAACTCAACCTATACACCAGTTAAGCATATGAAGTACTCATTACATGTTGCAATGGTCAGTCAATACAAACAATTTTACTAATTTTTGACACTAACTATCTAAGATGATTCTTTTGCACTAGTCCTTTGATAGATCAATTCTTATGCATCTTTACTTATGAAAATATGAACTTTAGCACATTTTATGTTAGGAATTGATGTGAGATATATTATTGGATACATAGTTGCTTACATACCTTTCTTGAGATGATATGATCACCTCCTCCATCGGATTGGGTGATCTCAACTCCATTTATTCCATTCTTTCCATCTTCTACCTTTTTCTTCTAGGTTTGTTTAATCTCCTTCCTTGTTTGTTCAATGTCCACTTTTCCTCTACCCTTAGTGTGATTAAGATTTGTAGCTGGTACTTGGCATCTATAGATTTTTCTTGAATTTCCAAACTTCTGATATTTGGAACATACTTTGTTAGGTGCATAATTCTACCTTTGGTTAGTCCAATAGGGCTTTGTTTGTGATCTGTATTCATATTCTCTATGTCCACACTTTTGATAATTGTAATAATAGCCTTCAAATCTAGGTCTAGCAGGTACTTTTCTCATCCTTGATCTACATTCATGTATTTGATGTCCTTACTTCTTGTAGTAAAACCAATAACCAATAAAATTAGGTTTAGGGTTTTACATACCATTTTTTTCTTTTGCAAATGTTTGTAGTGTGATCAAGTTTACAACAATCATAACATTTTGGTCCTTTTGAATTTTCATTTCTTAGTTCTCCACTCTTGGATGTTTCTCCTTTGTTAGTAGATGAATGATTTTCTCTAGAGGTTCTGCTAGATGATCTCATTAGTTCTTCAAAGTATTTCATTGCTTCATTAGGCTTGTTCAAAATTTCCACAAGTTCTTTCTCAGTCTTCAGTTCATTCCTCAATATATCATTCAATGATCTCAAATTTTCTATGTCCACATCCTTTCTATTCAATTCCTAATTTTCAAACTTCATTGATTGGATCTCATGTTCCCTTGTCCTCCGACTTCTTCATTCAAGATTTTGTTCTTTCCTAGTAGATCTGCAACAACTACATCACCATTACTTAATTTTTTTTTTTTTTCAAATAGTCCTTGAGTGTCAACTTCTTCATAATTGAATTCTTTTATCTATATGGACAATTTCTTTCTCCTTTTTTGGAATTTCCTTAGTTCCTGTCTTGCTACCTCAAGTTGTTTAGTAATAGCTGGATGTCAATCACCTAATTGCCAATAAATTTTTCCTATTTATGAGACTCCAGTTCCATGATCTAATCTCCCAAGCTGTTAGATTTCTTCAAGGGAAAATGTGCTTTGATACCAATTTTTGGAAGTCTCAATTGGGAAACTAAGATACTAAGAGGAGGGTGGGGGGGTGAATACGGATCTGTAACACTTTAACCTTTTAACAATTCTTTAGTGCATTCACCATATTTACCATCTCTTATCCAATACATGCATAACATAACTTGTAAATTCAAACTCTAGTAACATATAGATCTAATCTATTAATCACATCCATGAAATGTAAGCACATAACACAAAGATTTGGTTACCCAGAAACCATTCAATGTGAAGGTAAAGCACAAATCTTCACTACTATAGTAATATAGTTAACCTGTTAGAGTTAGGATGTTTGACCACTTCTGATGATCTAGCTTGTGAGGGGTCTACCCTATTAAAGGCTATTAAGACTATTAGGTCTTACCTTGTGAGAGGATTTTACACTTACAACAAATTAAGGACCTGGTTAAGAGATTTACAAGGATCTATTAAGATCACTCTATTAAGAGATTATCCCTGAGTTAATTTGTTAAAATTAATTTAGTACCTAGTCCTTGGTCTGCTTTGATAAGATGGTTTTCGATCTCCTCTCTTCAATCTAAACTTTGATATGACATAGCTTTACTATCCTTCATTGCTTTGACAAGGTCACTTCCTCTATTATGCAATAATAAAACTTAACTCTTCTGCCTTCTTCAAAAAGTTCACACTTTGATACTTGATCTCTATGACCACATGAATAGCTCACTTCTTCTCTAAATATCAAATAGGTTTAGATCTTCTCCATTAAAATATTTCATAAAGAGTTTTCTAGATACTTCCTTATTTTGCATCACAATGCATAGGGATCTGTGATCCACATCATAAAATGTGTAATAACCTTGTAACTACCTCTACAAGTATTGAATATCTTGTCAATGCCAGCTTTGAAATGGTTTACCTCAAATTTTTTATCATTTCTAACTTGAATATCAATTCTGTGTTTCTCAGCACTTAGTGTCTTTGATACTTGACATTCATTGTATACATTGCTGATGCTCAGTCTCTATTGTACTCGACACTTTTTGTGTAAGTCAACATCAATATGCTTGAACTACTTGGTAAACATTAGAATCAACTTATATTGAAAATACTCGGTGACCAAAGACTTTCTCGACTCCTATAGAGCTCGATATATACATATTCATATACAAGTCTTTATATGACTCAACTTGTATAGAGTAGCTCAGTTGCAATGATGACCTTCTAACTCTGCCTAGTATATGACTAAGTGTTTGAGAAAAAATAGACAACAATAGATAGAGATACCAATGTAATAGTCTTAGATTAAATGGGAGGGAATCCTCATCTATAGTTTTGTGATGGATCTGTAGCTTGTCATCACAGATTTTGTTTGGCCCTGATACATCTCCAATATTTCCCCTACTTAACCACCAAAAACTTTGTCTTGTCCAAGTTGGTGTGGCCCGTGGAACAGAGGGACATGGAATGGGAAATCTAGTGGAAGCTGCACTCAAAAGGACAATCCATACCCAACCACTTTTTATCAATGGTTATGGAGATAACATTTCTGAGGTACCTCACTACTATAGGTGGATTTTTCAGCTTGAGGAATTGCACTCTCATGTTATTGTCATATTGTTTGCATTCTTCCTTTGTGAATTTTTCCTGGTAAAGGAAATTACAATTTAAAAAAAAATTAAAATTAAAAAAATATATTTCTTGTTAGAGTGTCGATGGAATCTTTCGTGGACACCTAACTCTTCCACAATTCATCTCCCTTTTTCAATCAGATTAAGCCATGGAATTTTTAAGAGAGTAGCTCTAGATAAGTAGAACTAATAAAAATACTATAGATGACATCCATAAGAAGAATGCGAGTTATGGAGTAGTATATTTAAAATTTCAAAGTTCGTACACAACATTGCCAATTTTGGTTGAATTATGTTGGATATTTTTAATTACTAAATTTAGTTGCATAATATCATTATTTATTGTGTGATATTATATAAATTAAATTAAAAATTAATTGAAAGTTAATTTAAGATATATCTCATATTAAAGTTAATAATGAAGATCAAATGAATGTGTGATTTTCTTAATTTAAGTCATGAAGTTTAATAGTCTATTGACTATTCTTATTTTATTTCTCAAGGGAAAGTAGAGCATTATTAGGTAAGTGAGAATCCTTTGACTTGTTTTCTATTCTATTTTTTAGTTTTGAGTACATCTTTTTTGAAACTTAAGCGAGGTTAAGTGATTTTAAGTTGTAAGAATTTCCTTTTATGCATCTTAAAATGACTCATAATCTAAAGAATTAAGTTGCCTCCTTAGTTTAATCACTTAAGTGATATGCATTTTAAATGATTTTAACAACCACGTGCTTAAAGACAAAGGGGGTGTGGGATTCAAGGAACCCATTGGCTCATATTAGTGGTATTGTTTGGAGCATTTGAATGAGTTGGTAGTGGATCAAGGGTTGAGGTTAAATCATAAAAATCTTCTAGGATACTTTTGGAGTCCACTACGTTATTATTTTATATATATATTATTGTTGCAATCTTTTTCTTAAGGTGTAAAATCCTTATGATATCCTTGGTTTTAGAGATAGGTGAGTTCTCCCTAGTTAGAAGGTTGTGTTCAATGGAAGGGCTTTGGTTTGTGATGACCTAACACACCATTTTTAGAGTTGTGATTGTCTATCAAGTTTGAAGGCCAATTTGGGGGTGCACATTAAAGTTACATTTCAGATTGGATGATATATAGCAACGTGTCTTCACATGTCTAAGCATTATAAAAAATAACAAGAGAAAGGACAAGTGGATAGACCCAACACTAATTTTCTAGGAGTTTTTCCAAGCGTAGCTAGGGTTTGAAAATATTTTTGAGATTTCTTGTCTAAACTTGCACACTTTTAATAGTCGTAATCTCTTCTCGCTTATACATAATAGTCTCTTTTGCGAGATACTTACTCTGGTAGAATTTGGGTTTCATCTTGCATTACCAACGCTCATGGAGGTACCAATGCTGATGTTGCTGGAGGAGGTGGTGTTGAATCTTGAGCACATTCTCATAAGTTAAAAACATTTGATAGCTAAATGTTAATTTTAGAAAATAATTTGTTGGCTTGGAAATTTTATTGTAGTGAAATCTTTGCCTGCATGGTCTTAATCTTATGACCTCTCTTGATGAAGGAAAAATTCCCTATAGAGCTAGGCTATGGTGACATAATCGTGAAATGGAGATGGAGGCTAGAGAGCAGTTTGTTACTACTCACTTTGAATCTCTTTTGTTCCCTCGGACATCAAGATTGAATGTTTGTTGTATTTCTCTTGGCATAGTAGTTAGGTTAGGCAAGGTTTCCTAAAATCCAAGTCTTGATCATTAAAGCCTATGTAGATTCTGACTAACAAGTGAGCTTCATTTTTTACATTTTTATGTCATTTCTAATATAAATTTGAACTCTATTTTTCACTTTCCTAGAGATATTTAAAATAGAAAAATTTAAAAAATCAAATAAAAATGATGGCTATTGGTGTTAGCATGTGTTCGACTAGTTTTCTTAACTCTCCATTTGCATGAAAACTATCTTTTTTCTATGTTTGTGTTTTATGTGTTTTTCCCTATTGAAGTAGGATAATGGGAATGGAGTCATGAATTCCATGAAAAATGGGTTATATAGATATACATGCACACACAAGCTCAATCAAAGTACAAAATGATATCATTGAAGTTTCAAAGGCAATATCATTTAGGTTGGTTTATGAATCTCTTAAGTACTAAAGACCCCTAGAATTTAGTTTCTAGTATTGACTTTATGTTTACCAACATTTAGCTTGAAAATCATTTTTTTAATGTTGATCATTTATGTTCCTCAGAAGAGAAAATAATCTGAGGTTTTAGAATAAATTTTAAACAATAGAAACATAGCAGTGCCATTAAAATAATAGTATATCACGTATGAGACAAGTAGAAAATTGAGAACGAAAGACATAGGTCTGCCAAAGTAGATTTTTTGTGAATTTTGAAATATTGTACTCTTTGATTTTATTTTATATATTAGTTATGACAATTAACTAATGACTTAAGACTCTCGAGTAAGGACTCTCTCACACATTGATGCTTTATAAGATTGTTCTCTTTCTACACATTCTATTTGGTGTGAAAAAACATTTGTAGTTACTTTTTCTATGTCATGAGCATTTGACGACTTATAAATTGCCCCTTATTTCCCAATGCTTATTTCCATTTAAAGCCTGTGCAATTAAATTCCATTTAGCCTTATGGTTTTCCACATATGTATAATGCAACTATAGTTTAAAACTTATTTTGGTAATAGAAAAGAGAAACCAAGGAATAAGGTCTGACTAAGGAGCCAACTGGGATAAGCCATATGGTTTTCACCACAAAATGACTCATGGCCCAAGAATGTTGGATGTGGAAAAAGACAAGTTTTTTTGAGGAAGATTCAATAATTCAGTTCTAGGAATCACATCAAAATAAATTCTTAGACCATACAGACAAAAGGTTGACTATGATTATATACAAATTAATTCATATGAAAGCCAAAAACCCTTTTAGAATTAGAAAGAAAATATTTCTCATTTTCTAAGGAAGTTATAGATTGTGTGCCATAATATACAAATGACTTCCATTTCTATAAGTATATTAGGCTTATTTAGAATAAAGTGGTTTATTTATGCAAATTTATCTAATCTAGCTTGTCCAGTAATTAATAATGTAGAATTTTCCAATGAACCATATAATGTTTTTTTATACTTCACAAATCTAACAATTGAAGATATGTGTAAGACAAAAATGAAAGGAAATATATTCTACAAATTACAAAATCTTATTATTATTTTGGTTTGCAAGAAAGAAACAATAAAAAAAAGAAATGGCTCGACAAAAAAGAATCTCTTTCAATTACCATGCAAATCCAAAATGGAACCAGTAAACATTCGAAAAGGATTTCATAGTAACTTCCTCCTAATATATAAATAACAGTGCCTTTTTTAAAGAATTGTGTGATCTAATAGTTATGCTGACTTTGATTTTGAGTAAAACATTCAAGATACACCTATTGAAATAATGTACACATTGCCAACGAACCATGTAGTTTTGTTTACTCTTCACAAATCTAACAATTGGAGAGACATGTAGGACAAAAATGAAAGGAAATATATTCGACAAATTAAAATCATTCATTATTTTTGTGGTTTGCAAGAAAGAAACAATCAAAAAAAGGAAATGGTTAGAGGAAAAATAAGCTCTTTCAATAACCATTTGACCCCATAATGAAATTGGAAAATATTCGAAAAGGATTTCATAGTAACTTCCTCCTAATATACAAATAACATCACTTAAATTATTTTAAAAGTGTTTGGTGATCTAATAACTATTATGGCTTTGATTTTAAGTAAACCATCCAAGTTATACCTATTAAAATCAATTCAAATTTAAAACATTTGATTAATATACATTAAGATTTTAAAAGTAAAAACTACTACATAACAACAACCAATCAATGAACACTCATCTTTTGTATTATCTTCTACTTTGAAATATGGAGTCAAATAGCTTTTTGAAAATGGTGTCATATTTTGAATAGGTGTTTAATTCTCTGTAGGATTTTTCTTTGTTTTCTATTAGCTTCTCTTAGAGCACTTTGTAATTCCACGGTGTGGAAATTTGTAGCAGAAATACAAGATCCATATGCACAAGCTTGAAATCTCTACCAAGAAAACCACTAACTATAGCCAGTTAGAGACTCAAATAGGTTTTCCTAGTGGACATATGTAGAACAATATCTTACATCTTTTAGCAATACCACGTGGCCAATAAACATTGCTTGGAACAAAGAGTTTCTACAAAGTGTTCCTAACAAATATTCTCAGTCGATAAAAGTGCCAACTTGAATTTTTCAATTTTTTCCTACAGTTCAAACTGAAGAGACTTTATAGATATTACTTGTCAACCAATGCATTATTGACTACTAATCATGCACTATTTGTATTGTGACTTGTTATGCAACATTGCTTATTTTTCTTTGAAAAATTGAATGCAATTAACTAGCTACATTTTAAAAAAGATTTTTTTTTTGTTTCTATGTGATTAAAGAAAAGATGGATTGATTGGGTGACATAATCCAAGATTTTAGGGATGCAATTTGGAAAGGTTTGTTGGGAATTAAGATCTAACAAATCCTAATTATTAAGAGAGTTTTGAAAGTAAGATATTGCTTCTTGAGATATCTCTTTCAGATCTTCAAGCAATAAACTTTGATTGTTTTTAGTTTTATTAATTCTATTAATACAAGTATAAACGTTTCAAACATGCTTTGCGACATTGATGTTGACCATGAAATTGAGCTAGCAATTGACATTGAACAATGACACATAAGATAAATATAATAAAAGAAACCTTGCAAATTATAGATGCAAATGACTCTGTTATTCATTGACCAGAGCTTGAATCTTCTCAAATAAATTAATATAATATTGAGGTACTTCTAGAAATGGATTTTCCCACGCCCTTCTTGGATGCTATTGCATTGTGAATGTAACCTCGCTATCATCAAGTTAAAATGCATGAATATGTATTACACTTACTGAGATTCCATGATAGAAGATTTGGAAACCAACCAAGGTTTTTATTTTTTGTATTGTATCTAATGATGAGATATCACAAGAAATGACTCTCTTCTATGTTTGTTAGGAAAAATCTAGATGATTACATCCCAACAACCATTGAACAACTTTGCAATCACATACCATAATTTCCCAACATTTAATTGGCTAAATAATTGATTCATTTTGGATCTTCCTTGCAAGGAACCCAAGTGTATTGGAGAAAATTTCTTACTGATATTTTGAATATGATCAACCAACTAGGATCCCCTACTGTATTCTTCACATCCAGTGTCATAGATACTAAATGGTCAGAGTTTCAATGATTGTTTGCAAGTGGCCTTCTATCTATCCTTCAAAGTAACAAAGAACACACAATTATTATTATTAATAACCTAGATACCACATCCCTATTATTGCATCAAAGGTTCACATATTTCCACAAAGAATTGCTATAAAACTTCTTTTCTATGATAAACTAGTGGTATAAATAATAATGTCAAATAAATTTAAAAATAAACTATACACGTGACCCAACTATTTATAACCATACCAATTTAACTAAGTTTATTTTGTTTTCCTCTTTTACATTTCTTTCCATGTATTATACTAGAAATGATATATGTGGGCAAGCATCTTATATGTGCTTGCACCTTTTCTCACTATTGGCGTACCCCTTGCTCCTTTGGGTGCAAGTGCTAGTAATATCTCAATTTATATTGTTGTGAAAAATATCTTCTACTTATTATGTGTATTTGATTATTAATATACAATACAAAATTACTTATTTTGAAAATACATTTACTTATATATGTAATAGTATGGTATGATGGTTAAGATGTGGTAAAATGGTTATTACCATCAATATTTAAACTCCACTCATGTTGTATTTTTGAATGTTCAAACGATGAGGATATCCCTTGTTTATAACTTCATGGGTTCATAACTGTATACACTAATCTAATGTGCTAGAAATACTAATTCAATGAAAGCATTTACACATTAAACTAACATAACATATAAGAGAGACAAAGAGAAGACAAAATCAAATGAGAATGTGAGCCATGGATAAGCTCTCTCAATGAGATTGTTCTCTTGTTTTTGAGATGTGTCTATGTGTAGATTGGGGATGTATGCTCAATTGCTTGCCCAAAGTTGCTTCAATGGTGGAGATGGGTAATGGAAAATTGGTAGCTTTGTGAGCTCTCAGTTTGGCATTATAAGGGTATGGATATGGATTTTGGCTCTCAAAAGGGCATGATAACTTTACTCAAATGGTTGTGATTAAATGGATTGGGAGGGGATTCAATTTATAGGCTAAGGGCTTGAGGGATGGAGGGCTAAGATTCAAGGGGAGATGAAGGCTTAAGGAGGGCTAAGATGCACTCAAAGGAGAGCACATGGATTGTGCTTGTTTAACACCAATGGTAAGGTGACACTTGTCACAAGGAGGATGAGTGTGAGAGGGTATGGTAAAGGGTTGGTTAAAGGCATGATGAGTGGGGTTGAGTATGTAAGAGAGATGTAAGAGGAATGAGGGTGGAAGAGGGAAGAGTGTGGAAGATGGATGTAAGAGTCATGAGTGGGCTTGTAAGAGTCTTTTATGGTTTGTAAGAGCACTCATGACTTGGTGGTTGGGATTTTTGAGGGGAGACTTTGGTTTGGTTTAGGAAAGTCTTAAACTTGCTTAGGGAATGTGACAACATTAGGGGGTGGATTAGGCTTGGGTTTAGGATTAGATTAGAGATTTTAGAGATGTACAAGTGGATGGCATTAATGAGGGTGGGTGAGTTAGTGGCTAAGCTTGGTTAGTATGGGTGGATGGGGTGGATTAGGCTAAATGAAGGATTAGGGATAAGTTAGGGGTTTTTAGATTTGAGGATTTTATTTATCAAATAGATTTATTTAATAAATGGGGATTTTTGGAATTAGATAGGAGAAAATGATTTAATTGATAAATGATAGGTTATTTGATTTATCAATTAGGACTATAGATGATTAATTAAATTAATCAGCTAGGGGATGACAAAGGATTAATTAAATAATAATTTAATTAATGATGCCTTTAGAGATAACTAAATAGGATTACTAAAGTGGTGTAATCAAATTTAGGTGTCTACAATAACTACAAGTCAAAAACATTTACCCCTTCTTTAAAAAAAGATCAAATTATTGACACATGCATGTAAAGATCACACAATGCATCATAATGCATGCATTATTTTGTATATTATTGACAACATATTTACATTTATGAGCTTTATTAGCGTATTCATCTTATTGGTCTTTGTTTGTTTCTTTTATTCATTATTAAAGAAAATCAACATGTGAATACATTTAGCCAACGTATAAATGAATAATAATTTTTTTAGTGATTGTATTAGATGAAAATTGTAGATAATGAAGAAAAGTCCAGAACATTAGTACCTAACAAAATTTGATGACTAGAATGAAATACTAACAATGTTAGAATGTATTCATCACAAATTTGATGGAAAAAGTCTTTTTAATGGCCATACTTTTAATTTCCATCAACACTGTATTTTCTTTACTTTCTTTAATCTAATTTCTCCCTAAATATAATATTAACTCTAGAAAAATAAGAGATTGTGAGACTCTTGCATTTAATTTGTCAAATTATTCTTCAAATTATTTTCAAAATTAAAGTTTTAAACTTTCACAAGGATAATATCAATCAACAACTACCAAAATAGGGGCTATGGTACATTGAACAATAAGTTCAAGTAGTACTAAACATTGTCGAGTGTGTTCCATATTTTTTCATGCTAACCTACATCCCAAGTGGCTTTTTCTAATGAAACCTGAGCACCAATAGTAGCATGGGTATAAATTAATTACAAATTTAAAGACAATTAGGATCCTTCCATTTCTAAAAGCACAAAAATTATATTTTCATCTCCATTTTCACGTGTAATCAATCATTGTAACTGTTACATATTGTGCCCCCTCCGCCAAATATTTGAATTTTAAATACTTGCTCGCCCAACGGTCGCTTCTCGGTTTAAGGTTATTTTAAACATTGCAGGAATATCGAAAAAATTAAATGATCTAACCTTATGATATTTCTTCCTTGCGCATTTTAGTGTTTTTGTGGGCCCGTAAGTCCCCATTGTCAGATCAAGGGATATCTACGATTGGCGCTATCTCGTTATGGGAAGTTGCACATTGTTTTCCCATAGTGACATAGCGCCTTTCGGCCGCGTGTCAGGTGGTTCCTCCCTTTCCTTATTGTTTCTCCGGTGCTAAATTTTGCTAGATCCACAACGGGCGCTATGGCACTATCGAAAAATCTGTGTTCCTCGCTGTTAGCGACATAGTGCCCAGATGAAAAGTGATACTAAGGCAACATCAGAAGGAAGGTGGGTCCCAAGTATGCCCCATCGGATATCAGTGATGAGGATTTGTCAGACATGCTGGCACGTGGCCAGTTCTTATTGGCTGGTATACTGATAGGTCAGATCCATCTTGCTCGCTGCCAAATCTAAAAAAATCAATGGTGGGTGCTATCTCGCTATGGAAAGCTGCGAGGATATTATCCATAGTGACATAGCACCTCGATGACACCTGACAGGGTGGGGCCGAGTGTTATGAAACCACAGGGATGGTACTAGATTGGGCCAAGTTGGATGCCAGGTGTGCTACGTTGGTTCGTGGCCCCAAAAGTTTTAAGGGCAAAGCACAGTAATATGGCAAGTCTTCACGATCGTTAGATCAATTTGGATCAACGATGGGTGCTATCTCGCTATGGAAAGTTGCGAGGATATTACCCATAGAGACATAGCGCCATTGTGCAACGTGGATTAGCGGGGCCACGTCATGACAAGATGAGGATGCCAGGATGTGCCAGGTGGTTGCTAATTATTTCGTGAGCCCAAAATTTTAAGGAGATAACACAGTAATATGGCAAGTCTTCATGATTGTCAGATCAGTCTAAATCCACGGTGGGCACTATCTCATTATGGGAAATTGCTCGGAGGATATGCATAGTGACATAGCACCTCGGTGACACGTGTTCTAGTGGGTCCAGTGCAGGCAGTAACGATTAGTGGTCGATAGTTAGTGTGATTGTCGCGGTTAGGGTTGCAAGGTGGCGTAGTTAGTAAGAAAGATTGGTCAACCTCAGGAAGACCTTGTGGGTGGCAAAGTGAAATGAACTAATTGGTCCATGTGGCCTATTTTGCTTGCAGTGTTCAGCTGACTCGTTGACTCTGCTGATTCATGCACCGAAAAATGATAAGAAATTGAGGTTTTACACGAATCTGATCTTCATGATCAATTTCAACCACCAGAAGTGAATGTGAAGCATGCAAAGACACTCTACCACCCCAATCTAATCTATCTACCTGGTCAGAGCATAGTTATAGCGCTGCCTCTATCTTCTCAAGGACCTGTTTTAGTTAAAAATTAGATTTCGTGGTACCCAAAGCTATACTTAGATCATATTTGTTCAGATCCCCATGATTGTTCTTGACAGAGCCTTGATGGCGGTGGTTGCAGGATAGTTTTGGAGGGAAAATCTTAGTTATGCTTGAACTATAAAGGCAATTTTTGTGATTTTTGTAGGGGGACCTTTCTCTGTTTTCTTTGTTACTACTTTGCAGATTCTCAGTGTAAATTCCCCTGTGCCTCTGAACTATATGATTTTCTACCTTATCTCTTTCAGCCATTGGTATGAAAGTGCAAGAACTCCTTGCCTCTTACTGGTGTTTTGTAGAGATCTATGATCTGCATGACTGTATCTCCTTGGCCTATGAATGATAATATAAGTGAATCTCTCTTTCCTTGTGTCATTCATCTTGGTCTTCTGATCTACATGTGATTATTAGATTAAAGCAAATCTGAATGTGTATATCCGTAGTTTCATTCTGGTTCAATAGTGCATATATGGGCAGAGATTGGTCTGAACACTCCATTTTGGTGCATCACCTCTTTGGATTAGATTAGGTAGAATTTATTTCATGCTCTCCTTCTCCCTTTTCCTCTCCAAGAGTAGTTAGGTGTGCCCTAATAGTAAGAGGAATCCGACCTTCTTCGGAGACTCAACCTCACAGTTCAAGTCCCACAGCTTGGAGGTTGTTTCCATGTTTCACTAGGTTGTCCTCATGCATAGGCTTTGGACAAGGGTGCAAACCTAAGTGACAATAGTAACATTGTATCACATTGGCTTCAAAATTCTCAAGGTGTTATCTCCTTTTGTCTATATCACCATAAAAATTCTCAATCAATGTTAGAATACACATCCTTGTTTATAAGAGAGATGTATCTTTTGAGATGGGTATCAATTTTTATTTAAAAGAGGATGTAATAATTCTTCATGAAGTCTATTTTGTAGAGTGTATATGGCACAATCATGGATGAAGGGACCTCAAAGAGATCCATCCAAGAATTATACAAGAATAAACACAATGAAAAACAATAAGAAATACAAGAGAACATTGTGAGATCCACTTTTATTAACTAGAAATGAAATTACCATAAATTGGAAACATACATACCTTCACACATTTGAGGCTACAACATGCCCACTCATTTACAATCTTCATTCTGATACCTTAGATCCCATTCTAATGATATCTATCCCTCCTATTCTCTTTGTCCCTCTAGAGACACATTGAATTGCAATATATAGGCATTGTGACATCTAGGTCAGCCTAAAAATAGATTACATTCCCCAAGAACAAGAAATGTATCGCAAACAATAAGTCTAGTCCTTAATCATAAGAAATGCAACCCATAAATCATGCGAGGACCAAAAAACTAAGATTTTGGTTCACATATGATCCAAGAGCATAGTGCTATGGACCATTGATGATTTATGATTGAGGATTTGCATTGCAAGATCAAATTCCATGAACAAGTTGAAGAATAGGAAAGCACACACCACTCAAGAGATAACAAATCATAACTTGAGAGAAAAAGATCCAAATGAGATGCAAACCTAGGAACATGATCTAAGATAGTTTTTTATAATAACTCAAACATCACATATGAATGATTCCTGAATCAATCAAATAGACTATACAAATTGGAAAAATGAACAAATTGGAAACAAAAATACTTTAGGCTGATGCAAGATTTTTTGAAAACTAAGATGCTCCCACATTAGACACATGAGGTTATTAAGAAATAGAGTCTCTCACTTTGAAATATATGAAGAATCAAATTGACCCAACTCATCTTGAGAAATCCATGAAGAAACCTCAATTGGTATGTCCTTCCACTTCACCAAATACTCTAAATACTCCTTACCTCTTACACCCCTTCCAACTTTGTGTAATGTCCCTACTAATTAGGACAATAATACCTATAAAACTAATGTTATAATTTATACAATAATAAAATACATCTTACTAGTCTACCCTCTATCCTAACCCACCATGAAAGACATCACTAGATCAGGCTTTCTAATTCTTAGTTATTCAACCGTCTTTTCTAGAGTGCACCCTTTAGGGTTCACATATGCATATATTGACATCATCAAAATATCCTAACCATTTCTCATCTAGCCATTCATATAATATTACTCATCTCTTGCACTGGCACGATAGCCATTCATATGAGGATCTCACTTCTTATATTGGCACTATGAGATCCCATTTACTCATCTAGCCATTCATATAGAAACACCCTCAATCTCTATATTGGCACAAAACCATTCATATAGAGATGAGCGTAGTTCCTAGATTGGCACTAAAGAGTTTTATTTAACTAATTAGATCCATTAGAATCACATCATTATCTTGTAATACCTCAATTAACCCTTAACAAATAATAACATTAATTCATTAAGTCTCATATTATTGAATATTACACTTACATATTATTTTTAAACTTATCCTTTATATATATATTAAAAAAAATAAAAATAAAAAATAAAAAATAATTAAAAAAAATAATAAATAAATAATTATATATATATATATATATATATATATATATATATATATATATATAGAGAGAGAGAGAGAGAGAGAGAGAGAGAGAGAGAGAGAGAGAGAGAGAGAGAGCTAATACCTCCAATATATCCATTAATAAATAAGTGATGATGAGTTATATATAACAAATATATAAAGGGAAGCTTAAATAATATAGTTACCTTAATGGGCTCAATACCAGAAACTCTTGGGCTGAACCCACAATAATGGGTTCCACTTTTGTGGGACAAAAAAAATCCAAAAAATTTGCAAAATTTGCAAATCGCATTTATCAATTGTTCACCTGAACATATTAACCATGTTCGCAGCAAACATATATTATAATAATGTTTGCAGTGAACATATTTCACATATAGTAGGCATGTTCATTGCGAACATACATCATTAATATGTTTGCAAAATATAAGGGTGTGTGTTCGCGTGAACCCGTTATGTATGTTCCCAACGAACATGTCAAATTACAAATTTTTAACCCTCTTTTCTGAAAAAAGTAAAATAAAATTGGCTCTTTTGACACCCAAAATTGAAAATGATTGGCCTCCTACTATAAAATAAAAAATGCCAATTTGTGTTGCTCAGAGCAAGCTTTCCAATGACTATAATTGTAATACATATTATATTCATTAAGACTTTCAAATATGAGTTTAACTCATTATAGGTTTATTACTGATTGAATATCAACTGACTTTGACACTCTGGAAAAATTAGTAAATTAGGTCAAAACTTCTTTGAAAAATATCTAGGAAATAGGTTATTGAGATAGCTTTCTATTCAATTTTTTTTATTTTAAGATTTATGATAAATTGAGTTCAAGTTATCTATGTCAAAATGAACGTATGTCTAAATTACAATTGGTGTCACTTCAAAACTTCATAAACTATACAATATTTGACCAAATCGAATCAAACTAATTGCATCCTCTAGATATTGATGTTACAAATCCAACTCCGAAAGAATTACCTCATTATCTTTTCTAGAAAAAAAGGTTGTGTGTCAAACAGATTGTCACTCTTTAAAAATATTGAATTTTAATATGTACCACTTTTCAGAGGAGAAAAAAAATTGGCATAATTTTTTTTTAAAATTAAAAAATATGGTTACAAAGTAGGAACAAAGTACTAGAAATCACTAGTTTATGTCATCTTAAAATTATTCATAGTTTTAGAGATATAGTCACTCGAACGTGAGCTTTATTTCAAAAATATTGATTTCAGTGTCCAAATTGGTCAAAAAGTGGAACCCATTATTATGGGATCACCCCTCAATGAATACTTGGTGTAGGTTGATGCTTGAACTAATACCTTGATGTCAAAGTCTCTGCTTCCCTAACTAGATGAATGATGTTCCTTATAGCTTATGTCTCTTAGTACTATGTTTTAACTTAATTTATAGATCTCCTCCCTTTCTTTTGAACGCATGCCTATTGGTCACCTCTGCTTTGTACCGTCCAATGTCTGATATGCATGGAATCTTGTCATACCTTAGTAATGGGGTCTTTAACATGCATTATTTATTCCTGTGCATTATTGTAATCCGCCTACCTTGTCCACATCCCAATAAACTCGTATGATCTCTGCGCTCTAGTCTTCCACCATCATTCATAAAAAAATATCTCCCTACTCATTTATATAAGTGGGTCGGAGGGGTTACATCCCTTTAGAAGGTTATAAATGTGCGGGGTCCACCTTTTAATTAATTTTTTTATTTAAACCTTTTTAAATGTTTATATAGTTTTGTTATATTTATTGGATAGTTTTTTTTAATCTAGATAATGTAGTTCATTTAATTTTGTGTTTATTTATTATTTATTTTAACACTTATAGTAATTTGATATAGGTAACATTAATTCATAACCATATATGTATTGTCTTATTAATATATTATATTAGGGATTTAAAAAGTTTGAAAATAACATATACATGTATATATGAAGTGTATTTTATATATTCAAATGTTAACCTAGGCTCATAACAATTTGCCCTTCCCTATTTTGCTTGTCTTCAAGAATAACTACTCTTAAGATTTATTTAATTGGTGATTCCTTCTTTTTATAATGTTCTATTGATACAAAAGGAACTATCCCCATTGTCTTGAGTGATGACTGCTAATGTCCCATGTTATTGTTCCTTATGTCTCACCTTTTTGTTGGGATTACCTTCATATATTTCTTTGATCTTATTCATTTTTCCTCTTTTATGCCGATGTCCATTGTTCCATGGTTCCTTACATCTAAAGCATAGTTCTTCTTGGCTAACTCCTCTCTCTTTTGACAATGATGTTCCTTGCTCCAAGGTTCTTTATACACATAGAATGGTCCCTCTTAGTGAGTCCCTATTGACCCTTCATCTTGATAAGATCTTTGGAATGTGAAATTCTTAGATCTTTCCTTAGGTGTATTAGACTCAACTTTTTATGCCTTCTTGATGGCTTCCTCTAATTTTTTTGATTCAAGGGGTTTTAAATGGTTTTTATTAAAAATCTTTTAGTCCTATAAAGATATAAATGAGTTGGAATTGGGATAGATTTGGAACAATTATAGCTAGATCTTTAAATTGATTTACATATTCTTCTACCAACCCTAATTGTTTTAGGTGAGTTAGTTGTTGGAAGTACCATTTAGGATCCTTTAGATCAAACCTACTCATCAATCTTTGAATGAATTCACTATGGGAGGTAATTTTTTTGAGCCCCAAGGAAATCTGACCATAGTACCACCATTTGTGGGCTAATCCTCTTAAATGAAGTATGGAAAACTTGATAGCACCTTTTTTTGTCATAGGACTATAGGATAGATATGTATCTAACTTTTGGACCCATGATTGAGCAGTTTTGTCTCCTAACCCATTAAAACACGATAATTTTACCTTATTTACCTTCTTTTGAAGGTCTTCATCTACATGATGTTTCTTTCTATTTTCCATGAGTTTAGATTCATAGTATTATTTAAAGGGAATAAGTTGTCGAAGTGTTGGATCCAAGCTAGTATACATTTGTGCAATTTCTTCCATACTATTAGTGGTCATTCCATTATCCACAATAGGTTCTTCTCTTGGGATGAACGAGGGGAATTTTTCTCATGGGACTAAACTTTTTGACGAGGGTTCATTTTACTCATGAGTGGAATGATGGTCCCTCTATGAGTTAAGTCTCTCATTTTTGTTATTAGTACTGCTTAATTTTTGTATAGCTTCCAGTAGTACCTTATTGGAGTTTTCAGTCCTTTCAAATCTCTCATTAGTTTGTTCTACAAAGTTCGTTACTTCTTATGCTAGTTCCCTTGCCATCGTTCTTTAAGGTGTGACGATGCATGGAATAACTTGTTCCATAGGATGATAAGATTATGCTCTGATACCATTGTAATGTCCCTACTAACTAGCACAATAATACCTGTAAAACCAATGTTAGACTTTATACAATAATAAAATATATCTTACTATTCTACCCTTTATCCTAACCCACTATTAAAGACATCACTAGATCAGGTTTTCTAACCCTTAGTTATTCAACCGTATTTTCTAGAGTACACCTTTTAGAGTTCACATATGCATATATTGACATCATTGAAACATTCTAACCATTTCTCATCTAGCCATTCATATAAGACTACTTATCTCTCACACTGGCACAATAGCCATTCATACGAGGATCTCACTTCCTATACTGACACTATGAGATTCCATTTACTCATCTAGCCATTCATATAGAAATTCCCTCAATCTCTATACTAGCACACAACCATTCATATAGAGATGAGCATAGTTCCTACATTGGCACTAAATAATTAGATCCATTAGAATCACATCACTATCTTGTAATACCTCAATTAACCATTAACAAATAATAACATTAATTCATATACATACATATATACATATATATATATATATATATATATATATATATATATATATATAGAGAGAGAGAGAGAGAGAGAGAGAGAGAGAGAGAGAGAGAGAGAGTTAATACCTCCAATATTTCCATTAATAAATAAGTGATGATGAATAATATATTACAAATAAATAAAGGGAAGCTTAAATAATATAGTTACCTTAATGGGCTTAGTACCAAAAATCCTTGATGAATACTTGGTGTACGTTGATGCTTGAACTAATACCTCAATGCCAAAGTCTTCTCTTTCCTAGCTAGATGAACAATATTCCTTATAGCTTATGGCTCTTAGTACTATGTTTTAACTTAATTTATAAATCTCTTCCCTTTCTTTTGAATGCATGCCTATTGGCCACCTCTGCTTTGTATTGTCCAATGTCTGATCTATGTGGAATCTTGTCATACCTTAGTAACAGAGTCTTTAACATGCATTATGTATTCCTATGCATTATTGTAATCTGCCTACCTTGTCTATGTCCCAATAAACTAGTATGATCTCTGTCCTCCAGTCTTCCACCAACATTCATAAAAAAACTATCTCCAGTTCCCTTATGTTGCATCCTCCCTACTCATTTATATGAGAGGGTTAGAGGGGTTACATCCCTTCAGAAGGTTATAAATGTGTTGGGTCCACCTTTTAATTAATTGTTTATTTAAACCTTTTTAAATGTTTGTATAGTTTTGGTATATTTATTGGATAATTTTTTTAATTTAGATAATGTAGTTCATTTACTTTTGTATTTATTTATTATTTATTTTAACACTTATAGTTATTTGATATAGGTAACATTAATTCATAACCATATACATTCTTGTCTTATTAATATATTATATTAGGGATTAAAAAGTTTGAAGATAATATATACATGTATATTTTAAGTGTATTTTATATATTCAAATGTTAACTTGAGCTCATAACACTCTACTATCCAAAATTCTCTAGATATCTCATCCATCTACTTCTTAGGATACTGTTGCTTCTTAGTTGAACCATCCTCTAAACTCAAACTAGCCTCATGGTACTTATACACATGTACACCATTGAATATGGGTGATATATCCATATCCCTAGATGATTCAACTTCAAAAGCACTTACATAAACATAATTTCTTAAGATCATACAAGGTCCAAACTTCCGCATCTTTAACTTTCTATATGTTCCAACTAGAAATATCCATTTCTTCAAATGAACCATAACCTCATCTCATATTGGAAGATCCTTATATCTCCTAGTCTTATCAAATGTCTCCTTTTACCTCTTAATATTGTGCTCCAAATGATGTTTCACCTCTTCATGCAATGACTTCATAAGATCTACATATCATTTTTCTTCAACACTTTAAATTATTATTCATCTTCCTCCAAAGTTTCCTCCAAAAATAACCCACAAACTTACTATCCCTATTTAAAAATATAGTCCTTAGCAATCCATGCAATCTCACAATCTCCCTAGAAAATAAATCTACTATATGCACTCATTTGAAGTTTTCTTACAAGGAAATAAATGTGGCATTTTATAAAATATGTCTACCACCATAAATAAAATATAATTACTTATCTGTGTTTTAGGAGATCTCAAAACAAAATCCATGTTTAAATCCTCCCAAGGTTTACTAGGTACATGCAATGGTGTATACAATTTGACATTTTGACTACTACCTTTACCAACTTGACAAATTCTACAACATTGAACATATATCTAAACATCCTTATGAATATATGACCAATAATATCTTTTCCTTACTAATTCAATGTCTTATCAATAGAAAAATGTCCTACAAGTCCTCCACTATGTTTCTCCTTAGTTAGTTTATCCCCCATTGATCCTCTAGGTATGCACAAATAAAATCCTTTGAATAACATATCTTCCTAAATAAAATAATCCAACCACTTACTTTGGTTAGCTACAACATGTTACTTATGATATTTCCATGCTTCTACAAAATTAGAACATTTCTCATGCAAACTCTTCAAGTAATCAATCCAAATTAGTTTCACTCTCATCTCTGTTAACAAATTTATTTTCCTACTCATTACATCAACTACCTTGTTTTAATTGTCCTCTCCCATGTTTAAAGTATAACCCTACAAGAGCTCAACCCATCTCATGTGTCTCTGATTTAATTTACCTTGACTACTCAAATATTGTAATGCTTGATGATTGATATACAATACAAACTCCTTCAACAACAAGTAATGTCTCCATTTCTTAAGATATTGAATTATGAAATAACATTGTTGTTCATAAATTGAACATCTTCTCTTGGAATAATTTTATTTCTCATTATAAAAAGTAATAGGTCTACCTTCTTAACTCAACAATGATCCAATTGAATTACCACTTGCATCACAATCCACTTGAAATACCTTACTGAAATTAGAAAAAGAAAACATTGGTTGTTTAGTAACTTTTTGGTTCAATAATTCAAAACTTTGGTCTGCTCCATGTGCCGACTTGAAATCCTTCCAACTACCTCTCATAGTCTCCATCATAGGATTGAAAAATAAAATGAAATTCATAATAAACCTCTAGTAGAAACTGGCCGATCCATGATTTGAATTCCCCAACACTCTTTGGTGTATGCCATTCAACAATCTATTTAGCCTTCTTAGGATACATCTTCAACCTTTTAGTTGAAATCAAAAATCCAAGATACACTATTTCTTCCCTCATGAAAGTATGTTTCTTGATATTTATCAACAAATTCTCTTTTAACCTCTAAAAAAATTTTCTCACATGAAAAAATGATCTTCCTTACTCTTACAAAAAATTAGAATATTTTCCAAATATACAATCATAAAATTACCTAAAAATTTCTTCAATACTTCATTTATTAGTCTCATGAAAGTACTACATTCTTTGGTCAAACTAAAGGGCATAAACGTTCACTCATACAAGTCCTCATTAGTCTTGAAATAAGTCTTCCATTCATCGCATTCTCTAATTCTTATAAGATGACAACCACTCAAATCAATTTTGGTAAAATACCTTTCTTTACTCAAATAATCCATTATGTCATCCACAATAGGTAAAGGAAATATATGCTTCACTACAATTTTGGTTATAGCCATGGAATCAATACACATTCTCTATTATTTATATGTTCCATTACTACAGGTGCTGCACATAGACTTGAAATTTCTTTGATCAATTATTTCTGCAATAATTCTTGCACTTTTCTATTAAAATCCCCATTCTCTATAGGTTTCATATGATGTAATTCTTTTTTTGGTAAACTTGCTCCCAAAACTAGATTCGTACAATGACTAATATTCCTAACTTGAGTTAACCCATAAGGTGCATTATCCAAAATGATGTCCTCAAATTCTGTCAACAATTTCTTTACTTCCAATGGTTATTCATCCATTGTTCCCAAATTAGGTTACCTAGGAATCAAAGAAAAATACATACTCTCCTTGTTCAATCCATCTAGGTATGTCCTTCCATCAACTAAAAAAACTATTATAGTAGTAAAATTATGTTGAGATTTGATTGAAAAGATCATTGTTGAAAGAGATTATTGAAAGAGATAAATTGTTGAAGAAGACTATTTGTTTCAATCATTTTTTTTTCACTGATGTCAAACCTACTATTTTCTGGTAAGACAAGTACTTATAAGCTTCAAATACTATCACTTAATTGATTCATGAAGAGGATTTGATCAATAAGATGTAACAAAAGCACCTAGAGGAAAGGTTGAGTTATGATTATCTAATGAAGTAGATGAATCAGTTAAGACAATGATGACATGATGTATTGATAATCTACTTAATGTTACAAATGTTGGCTACACTTAGAAAGTTTAGAAGAGCAATTTACACAAAGTTTGTCTGCCAAGCTTAACTGAGTGGATAGTAGGTGCCGAACAAAGATAGTGCAAGCCGAGTAGAAAGTCAGTTAGAGCTAAGTAAAAGCAAATTCTAGTGAATGTCGAGCAAGACAATTGATGTTGAGAAAATTTTCATTGATACCAAGCATTAGTAAACTTTAGTTGATGCAGAGTGATTTCACAGTGGATACCGAGCAACACAATATGTGCCGATCATGAGAAGGTTGATAATGCCGAGCTACTGCATTACTTTAAAGATCAAAGATTCACTAAATTTGAGCCGACAAGTTTTTTCTCTTGAATTTTGTGAACCAGGTGAAAGATAAGGATGATAAGCTGGTGACACAAAATTTGATGTAAACCATTTTTAGAAGAATTTAGATGGATTCTAGGAGAAGTTTCTAGAAGAGATATGAGATATGGGGTAGATACATTATATCCTACCTAATCCATCCAAATCCTAATTTGGACAATGGAAAGTGAATTAGAAAATATCCTAATTTCCTATTTATAGAAATGTTTGGTCATGAAGAAAAGTTGTCATGTGCGAGAACCCAAGGAAGAAAAGGAGTTAAGGGTTTTGCTTCATCAAGTGACCTAAGAGAAGAGTTTGCAATGGCATGTTAAGAAAGAAGGCTTAAGGAAATGAAAGCTTGAAGGGTGAACAAACTATCAGAGCTGCAAAGTATAAAGGCCAAGTAGAATTGAGGACTAAATAGAGATTTGTAATCTGCAAGAGAAGTTGTAAGTTGTATCAAATCAAATCTCTGCTGTTACTATCTAACAATTGTATTAGTCTAGGGTAAATCCTTTGGATAAAGGTTGAGCTAACAATCATTTGTAAATCCTTTAATTGGGTGGCATTCCAAGTGAGTGGCCTAAATTCTTTTAATAAGGCTCACTTTTTATTTTTATTTTTATAAAGAGGGGTAAATGCTTTGACCTAGAGCTATGAACTAGTGAGGCCACAAACGGGGGACCTCATCCCCATGAGATTTGAACCTTGATGGAAAGGATAACAACACAACAACTTAACCATCACAACATGCCACTATTGGCATAACAAGGCTCACTTTTAACAGAGTGATTGAAATCCTTTAATAGGGTCACATTTAACAGTGTGTATTGTAACTTTTAACAAGGTTGGCCTTTCATAGGGCATCACTTCAAAAGAGTGAAAAGGAGTAGCTTGTTATTGGTGATTTTTCCCAAGTTGGGTTTCCATATAAATCATTGTGTCAAGTGTGTTAATGAATCTATTGTGTTTCATGCTTCTGCAAGTTGATTTGACAATAACTTACAAGTTTTAATGATTGCAAAATCCAGTGGGATGCATGCATGGATATGAATGTTTTATGGGTTCACTAAGCTGTGAGAAGTTTTATTTATACATATGGACCTTGGATAACTGATTCACCCCGCCCATTTATTCTAAAGTGTTCCAACAATTAGTATCAGAGCAATCTGGTTTAAAGGTACTAGATGCACAAAGATTGAGATGCCAAAAAGAGATGTACCCAAGGTCAATAGAGATAACTTTCCTGCATGGAAAAGTTTGACGAAGCTACACCTTGGAGGACTTGGAGATCATGCATAATCTACCATTTTAGTGAAACATGTTGATCCAATTGGAGCACTAACTATCAAAGATATGAAGAAGAAGAAAGAACACAATCAAACAATGTTGGCGATTGTCTCTACCCTAAGCTATGCCAAATTTGATGATATCAAAGGTCTCGACAGTGCAAAGAAAATGTGGGATGCCCTAGCCACCATCTATGGAGTAGAAAAAAATGTTCAAAGAGCCAGAACTGAGAGTCTTAGAGGTAAGTTTGAAGATATAAGAATGGAAGAAGGTGAAAATATTGCTCAATATATTGCTAGGATAAAAGTAGTTGTTAGTGTAGTAAAAGGAGCCATTGGCAAGATAGATGATGATACTATGTTAATAAATTCTCGATAACACTACTACTTATTTATGCTATTAGAGTTTCTACAATTCAAGAACTGAGATGTATTCCAAGAAATGATCTAACCCTTGAAGGTCTGGTAGGTAGACTCACTACTTTTGAGCTATCTAACTTTGATAATTACAAACCTTAGAGTATTGAATCTACTTTTAAAGCTAAGTTGTTATTGAAGGATTTTGATGAGAAGAAGTAGAAGAAGAAGAGAAAGATAAAATATGTACCTAGTGACAGTAGTACAAATGAGGAAAATGTTGAACAACTGGAAGCACTATTGGCAAAAAGATTCCATAGAGGTAAAGGCAAGTTCAAAGGTAAGTTACCCATCATTTGTTTCAATTGAAATGAGGTTGGTCGTATTACTACAAGATGTACATAGAAGAAAAAACTATAGAGGCGGTGACAAGTACAAGATCAGAAGAGAAGATGAGAACAAAGATTACAAAGACAAGGCAAGAAAGTCATGCTACATTGCTGAAGAGGAAACAAGGGATGATTTTGATGAACATGATGATGAAGTGTGTATGTTGCAATAAAGGAGAAATCTAATGAGATGAGGCAACTGCACTTGTGACTTGTGTGAACAAAAGTGATAGATGGATCATTGACAGTGGATGCTCACATCACATGATTGGAGACAAAAGTAAGTTCATTACCTTAAACTGTTATGATGGAAATGGTGTAAGATTTGGTAATGAGGCACCATGATTGATAAGAGGAAAAGGTTCTATCAAAATCACATATAATATTTCATGTGACAAAACTTACTATAGTGCCATTTGATTTCCACAATCCATTAGCAATGTCACAATTTTTTTGGAATTTGATTGTGTTTGAATTTTTTTAGCATCAACGTTTCGGATCACACACAATGATCCATCATCAGGATGAAGAGCAAGAGAATTAAAAAAAAAGTTGCAAACTAGAGGAGACACAAAGATATAAAAAGAGGAGGAGTGGGGGTGGGGGGGAAGGAGCGACATGAAGACCGAGAGGTGAGATGATAAGATAAAAAAGAAGAAGAAAATGAGTTTGACCTTAAATGAAGGAGAAGAAATTCAAAAATTAAAATCAATTAAAAATGAACACATAGATTGATAACTAAAGGACAAAAACAAGGTGAACAAGCCATAAGACGAAGAATGAAACATAATCAGAAAGAATATGCAAAACCAAGCAAGACAATACAAAGATAAAATTCAAAACCTATATACATACATATAATAATAATGAATATTAATAGTAAAATGGACGCATTATGTATATGAATATGAATGTATAAATATTATAATGATAATAATAATAACACAAATACTATAACTAAATAAGACTAATAAATAAATAAATAAAAATTAATTATATATATAAATAAGAAGAAAATAAAAATCAATAAAATAACATATAAAACATTGAGCAAAATATAAATATAATGCAGGAAAATGACAAAATATAAATAATAATAATAACGAACTAAGTAAGCGAATTTGAAAATGAACCATAAAAAATAATAATACATGTGAAAATAATAAAAATAATAAAAATAATACTAATAACAAATGGACACATTATAAATATATATATGAATGTAAAAATATTATAATGAAAATGATAAAAACATCAATAATAATATTAACACAAATAATATAACTAACTAAGACTAAATAAATAAATAAATATTAATTATATATAAATATGAAGAAAATACAGATAAATAAAATAACATAGAGCAAAATGTAAATATAAAAATAATAATAATAATTAAACGAGCTAAGCATGTGAATCTAAAAATGAACCACAAAAAATTAATAATACTTATGAAAATAATAATAATAATAATAATAGGATGGACGCATTATAAATAAATAAATAAATAAATAAATAAATAAATAAATAAATAAATAAATAAATAAATATATATATATATAGTGTTGCATAAAAATGTAACTAAGGAATAAAAGCTAAGCAACTAACATCTATTCCTACATTATCATGCAAAACCTCAAAATATGAAAGAAGACATGTAAATGAACAACATGAAACAAACAAGAGTGTTAATGAAATCAAAATAACACATATGCAAACCTCATGAAACCATCAAGTCTAGATGATTTCCTTGCTCATGGGATGTGGTTGCTCACTATTCCTGCAACATAACAATGAGGTAGATAGTGCTTGTGAAAATGAGGAGAGGGCTCTCCATTTATAGGAAAATGGATGCAACAGACGGTTGAGATTAAATGCAAGATGGAGGGCTAGGATCTCTCAGGATCGATGAGGTGTCAATGAGGTGGGGGACAAGTGGACTCCACATGGATTAGGGTTTTGACCATTCAAAGGGGGCAATATGCTCACACATGTGTGAGCAACCTTTGATGGTGACATGATCAATGAGGTGTGAGAAGCATGGCTTCTCACACATGCGTGAGACAACTTGATTCTCATGCAAGAGGACAAGTGTGCAAGAGGTGTGAGAAGGTTGGCTTCCCACACATGTGTGAGACAACTTGGCTCTCATGCAAGAGGACAAGTGTGCAAGAGGCATGCAAGACATGAGGGATGAGGAAAGTGTGAACATCTCTCACATATGCGTGAGGATTCCTCACACATGTGTGAGAACACACTTAGGATTAAGAGGTGATTAACTAGGATGATTAGGAAAAGAAAGCATGATTAGGGAAGTGGGTAGGTTTAGCATGATGGGTTAGGTAGGCTAGTGAGGTTAGGTGAGGGTTAAAAGTAGGAGCCATGTGCTCAAATAGGATTAAATGTAATATTTAATTCCTAGTGGGATTAGGAAAGGGATTAATTAAGTAAATGTAGTACTTAATTAAAGTGAATGGGTTAGGATTTAAATAAACCTTAGTTTATTTAAATCAAAGAATGGCTAGGATTTAAGTAAACCTTAGTTTATTTAAATCAAGGTAAGGCAAACATAATTAAATAAATGTAAAATTTATTTAATTAAGGTAGGGAAATTAAATAAATAATGAATATTTATTTAATTGGTCAGCAACGGATTTTTGGACAAATTTAGGTGTCTATATATATATATATATATATATATATATATATATATATATATATATATATATATATATGAAAATGATAAAAACACCAATAATGTAACTATATAAATATATAGATTATATAAATATGAAGACAATCAAAATCAATAAAGAATAACATTAAGAACATTGCACTAAATATAAATAAAATGAAGATAAATGACTAAATGTAAAAATAATAAAAATGACCTAAGAAAGTGAATATCTCTATGTAACTTCACTAGTCATAATATGATGTCTGCAACAAGTTATAAACAAAATAATACACTATAGTAAAGAAAATTCTACACTTAGACAATTTTCTAATTACCAAACACTAAGTATCTTTATTTTCGAGGTTTCATATGAACATGTACATCATGTGTTGCCATAAATGACAAAAACTACATATCACTATTAGCTAGTTGTTAACATATTCACCCTTCTCTCCTTCAAACATTGATAAATATTGAAGCAAGAGATGGAGGAAAGAACCAATTATTTTTAGACAATCATTTGACTAAATCAGCAATCAACAACAATGATGATGTCCCTTCTACTACAACTTCTCTTAAGAAAATGAAGATCTGGATTATTCCAAGAAATTTTACTTTTTGAAAAGATTTTATGGTAATAGGAGACTTGATCCTACAAAAGTACTCCCACGTTTGCTTCAAAAATTGCAAAAGGTTAAACAAGAAGATGAGAATAAGAATCCTTACAAAATAGTCATTTCTTGTACAAGTTTTAAATTTTCTTCTCTAAGTTGATAGGTGACATGTGAGAATTGCAAGATAAATTTGTAATTTCTTCTCTATCTTATAAAAACAATGTGAAAAAATATACCTACCATCAAAGGAATCTCCATATTCCTTGCATTTCAATTGTATGTATTGGAAGCAACTTTCATTTTTTGTACAATGATGATGTCCTCCAATTTCCCCCTCACACAAAAGTCGTACTCTACTCATTCCATGCAAATGAGTTTTGTATCCTTTTTATTTTATATGTATGGTATATATTCAATTATATATTTATTTTTTCGAATAATTTCAAATTATCTTTGTTTCTCCCATACTTTTGGTGTGTGTCAGTATTTCTCCAGTCAGTCTCTTTTGTTGACATCTATTTATGTGACTCTATTTCCCATGTTGGATAATGCATTGATCCTTGATCCCATGAAAGACATCTTTTAGCAACATATGTAAGATGATTTTAGAAGAACAACAACATTTCATAAGCTTACGAATGAATATGTAAGATGATTTTAAAAATTATAATATCATTGGTTGAAAATTTGAGTAACTAGATTGCTTATTTCACAATAAGAGAAGTGCATAAATAGAAGAAACTATTGTGGAAACTGTTGGTGTTTAAAACTACTGAACAACAAAATGCTCAATACCAAAGTGATAATACTCACATAACCTAAGGATTAGCCACTTCCTATTGACAATTACATGAGTAAACCACTTGGACCCAACTTTAACAAAACCAAGGATGATTTTCTACTCTTTAGGCTCTACAAAACTAAGGTGGGTATACCTAAGGGATGATTCAAATGCAAACTGTTGTATAAAAAATAATCTTAGTTTCATTCTGATTTTCATCTTCTATCTTAAAATACATACACAATTTATCCAATTCTTCAATATTTTCAGGTTTATATACATCCCGCATAAGCAGATTTGGTCATAATTCTCCTAGTGTTTACAAATATTTCTGGAAATAGTAGCTACCTAAGACTTAGAAACTAGATATAAATGAGTGGTGACCAACATTTATAACTTTGAACAAAATGGAATGAAAATGATTTTGATTTTATAATTAACTTGATATGTAATGGTAGAATTTACTCTCTCTCACTTCTGATTTATATGACCAATACCTTATCCATTGGGCAAACAATTAACTATTGGTGAGAGATCTAATTCAAATAACTTGTAAATGAATCTATCAATTGTAATCACCCATTTCCATTCTTATGAATTAGCCATTTTATAAACTCATAAACTCTACTGATCTACTGAAGCATTTACATAATCCCTTGAATTAAAAACAACAATAGAACTAGTATACAAGCCATCCAGACTGCATGCAATCAATTAAACCTTATTCAAATGACTTCAAAGTAAACAAACTCATGAAATAGTGATGTAGGAGCATCTTGAATGGGAAAATTATTGAAAAAAAAAAATTGAAAAAAAAAAAAAAAATTGTGGAGGAGAGAAAAAGTGACGAAAATTAGACGAGAAATAATTTTAAAAAAATAAAAAAGGGGAAAAAGGAGAAAAGAAAGGAAAAGAGGATTTTTATTTTTGAGGTGTATAGGTGGCATAATAGAAAAAATAAAAAATAAATGGTTGTCATTCCATTTATCGAGGTGTGTGGGAAGAATTCTAGAAAGTTATGAATATTGTATAAAGTTTTGGAAGTTGCAGAAGGTTGTGGAAGTTGTAGAAGGTTGTGGAGGAATTCTAGAAGGTTGTGGAAAAGTCATGTATGGGGTGGTAAATGCCTATTTAAGCAAGGCATATGAGCATTTCTAAATCAAGCTCAAGGAGAAGCTCAAGGGGAAGCTTGAGGAGTAGAAGCTCAAGGAGAAGCTTGAGGAGTAGCTTGGAAAGCTTGGAAGGCTTCAAGGTGTGAAAGAGAAGGAGGAAGTGAAGAGTGAGTTGTCTTGAGTCTATGGACAGAGTGCCAAATGTGAGGCAGTTTACAGCAGGATTGTGATAGAGTTGCGAGTGTGTAGATAGAGCGCCGAACGTGAGGCAATTTACACTTGGATCTTGGATTAGGTTTGTGAGAAAAGCTAGTGGCTGTGGTTTAGAAACAAGGAGGTTGCTTGGTGGCTTGAAAGCACAAGTTGAGATCTCAGAGGTTTCTACCAGAGTGTGGATCTGGACTAGTTTAGGCTTGGATTGGATCTTGAGAGATCTTGGAGAAATGTTATTGTAATTACTATTGGATTTTCAAGTATAATAAAATTTTCTTCATATTGTTGCATTCTTGGTTGTGAGTTGGTAAGGGTGGTGTGGCCCTTCGTTAGTGATATCAGAGCCATACTTCATCAGTGGTATCAAAGTGTGCCTTCATCAAGTGGTATCAGAGCAGGAGTTCCTGAGTGTACAAGCAGATTGCCGAAGTGTGAGGCAGTTTGTACTAGGACCTTGGTTGGGTGAAGTTTATTAGAGTGGGAGTTCCTAAGCATGTAAACAGATCACCGAAGTTGAGGCAGTTTGCACCAGGACCTTGGGAGGACATGCAAATGGATTGATGGATGCAGAGATGGAAGACTGGACTTGTTGAGGCATGATTGTGGAGAGCTGGTGGATTGCAAATCTGTTGTCCTAGACTTGTGATGTGGTTCCTGATTATTCGTGCGAGGTGGCAGGTTGCAATCTGACTTGCAAACAATTTGGTTGTCACAAGGAGCGTGGGAAGGATTTGTTGTAGAGGGTTTACGAAGATCTTGGAAGATGGCTCCAAGAGGATTGGACCCTAAGATGATTGCGAAAATCCATGATATAGTGGAGAGGAATTTTTCTAAGATGTTTGCTCAGTTGGATGCTAAAGCTAAGAAGGTCAAGGTGGAAGAGGATGGTTTTGCTGATCAGTTTGTGGAGCCTGATGCAGAACCTGCATAGCAACTAGAGGTTGTTGCTAAAGATATTCCTAATGTTGTTGATGCTAGGACAGAGGTTGGTTTTCATGATCAATTGGTTGAATTTGACATGGAGATTGTGGAGCACTTGGTCGTGAATGATCCGATTGTTGGAGGTGAGTTATGTATTGCAAAGCATCTTGTTGTGAGCAATGAGGTTGCTAGTGTTGAGAGTTTGGCATGTGTTGATGGAGATCTACATGTGGTTGCTAATGTGGAGTTTGTTATTGCTCATATGGATGCACTAGTTGTTGATGTGAATGGGAGTTTGCTAATGAAGCATTACATTCAGTTTGTTCTTAGGCATGAGCTTGTTGATTGGATGGTTGAGATGTTGGTGTGGCAGATTTGCATGGTGGTTTTGTTGTCCCTGTTGAGGTGGAAGCCTTTGGTGAAGATGAAGATGGTGGTAGATCTTTCTTTTGGTGTCAAAGTGTGGGACACACTTTTCTATCTACCAGGGGAGTCTGATGCAGGAGCATCTTGCATGGGAAAATTATTGAAAAAAAAAATTGAAAAAAAAAAAAAAATTGTGGAGGAGAGAGAGAGTGAAGAAAATTAGAGGAGAAATAATTTTAAAAAAATAAAAAAGGGGAAAAAGGAGAAAAGAAAGGAAAAGAGGATTTTTATTTTTGAGGTGCATAGGTGGCATAATAGAAAAAATAAAAAACAAATGGTTGTCATTCCATTTATCGAGGTGTGTGAGAAGAATTCTAGAAAGTTATGAATATTGTAGAAAGTTTTGGAAGTTGCAGAAGGTTGTGGAAGTTGTAGAAGGTTGTGGATGAATTCTAGAAGGTTGTGGAAAAGTCATGTATGGGGTGGTAAATGCCTATTTAAGCAAGGCATATGAGCATTTCTAAATCAAGCTCAAGGAGAAGCTCAAGGGGAAGCTTGAGGAGTAGAAGCTCAAGGAGAAGCTTGAGGAGTAGCTTGGAAAGCTTGGAAGGCTTCAAGGTGTGAAAGAGAAGGAGGAAGTGAAGAGTGAGTTTTCCTGAGTCTGTGGACAGAGCACCAAATGTGAGGCAGTTTACAGCAGGATTGTGATAGAGTTGCGAGTGTGTAGACAGAGCGTCGAACGTGAGGCAATTTACACTTGGATCTTGGATTAGGTTTGTGAGAAAAGCTAGTGGCTGTGGTTTAGAAACAAGGAGGTTGCTTGGTGGCTTGCAAGCACAAGTTGAGATCTCAGAGGTTTCTACCAGAGTGTGGATCTGGACTAGTTTAGGCTTGGATTGGATCTTGAGAGATCTTGGAGAAATGTTATTGTAATTACTATTGGATTTTCAAGTATAATAAAATTGTCTTCATATTGTTGCATTCTTGGTTGTGAGTTGGTAAGGGTGGTGTGGCCCTTCATCAATGATATCAGAGCCGTACTTTGTTAGTGGTATCAAAGCGTGCCTTCATCAAGTGGTATCAGAGCAGTACTTCATTAAATAGAGATAGAAATTGGTGACATAAATATAACACAAGTACCCCTTTGTATTATCCTTTTAGATGAATAATATAATGACCAATAGAAACTCAATGACAAGCCTAGAATGTCTTGCTGATCCTATCATTTTTAAATATGATCAAAGAGTACACAATTGAAAGTAAACTCAAAACAACTACATACAACTAGACTGACTGTACTTTTCTTGAACGAAAAAAAAACTATACAACTCTCAAACCATCACAATGCCTTGAAAACTCACTTACATAGACATAAGTTACAACAAGCAAAGGGTAATTGTGAGTGACAACTATCTTTCTGGAAAAGATACTTTAAACTTTGCAAACAACCACATAAGGACAAAATTTTGTGTAACAGAAAGTTAATATATCAAGTGATTCTTTTGGTTGGTCTTATTTCTTTTACATCTTCACAAGCTATTGATTCTTTGATTGGAAACCACTATTCTAAATCTTCTGCATATGCAACTACTGTATTGGCCAATGACGAATCTTGTTGTAGTACTTGCAAATAAATTTCTACCCGTGAGTTTTCACTATTTTTACCCTGAACTGAAAAAACTAATTTTAGTTTTGATTGTTCCTCTATCATGTCTACATCCTAGGCTTCTAAATCTATAATTGAAACTGATTATTGACCTTTATTTTCTTCATCTCTCTAATTTGGTGCTATTGTGTCAATAATCTGCACTTTGTCCTCCTACACCTCATCATCATCTGTTTCAGCTTTTTCAAACTATTCATTAGAACCAATCTCTACCATCCAATTGTCAAAAAGTGTGTCATCTGGCCAATTGAATTGCAAAACATCATGTTGCTTCCTAATCACATACTCGGCTTCCTTATCAATACTAACAAAATATTTTTTAAAGAATAAAAGAATAATTGGACTTTCACCAATTCCTCTATCGTGGTGGCCCACCAAGCATGCCCTTTTTCATTGATGACCTTATTCATTCTCAAATAGAACAGGTCATCCAATTCCTTGGCCCATTCATCCTTATTCTTTAATTTATTCTTTCTATCTAATGCACGAGAGAACATATCAAATTTCTCATTCTTATACTTACTTAGATAAGAAACAACTTTCAGTTGTAATGCAACCCTTCTGCCATCAAAATCTGACAGATCATTAGCAATTTCATATGTTTTTTCAATATGGTCATGGGTAGACCTTATAACAGAATAATATAAAAAATTCATTTCTTTCCTTCTCTTTCCCCACTTATTAACAATGGGTTTCAAAATCTCTTCATGGGCTTTGAGTTCTTCCCATATGCTTATTACTTTTGATAATTGATCATAAAATAATGGCCATTAAATTTTATCTACCAGATACATTAGAGCCTTTCTCATTTTATCTTCATATTGCACATTTAGCTCTACATGTAATGCCCACAACTTGCTCCTTTCCTCTTCAAAGTCTTCAGTTGAGTAATACTATGGCCTTTGTGGAGTATCTGGCATTTCTATAAGTGGAGTGGATTTAAAAGGTTCCAATCAAGGGTGAGGATATGTAATCCTTGGTCTGGAAGACCTCCCCATCACTTATTCTCAAGCTCAATCTTCTTTTGGACCTCTTTATTGCAAGCTTCTAGAATTCTTTCATACTTACTCTACAATTCAAACATTGCCTTTTCCTCTTTTTCTGTAGTAGCCAGAACAAAGTGAGATGTCCCTACATTCATATGTGTAGCTTGCACATGGGTGGTATCTACTACCCTTCTTACAATAATATTTCCCATCAATCCAGAGTCATCTGGCTATGATGAGGTAGCTTGTGATCCCTTCGTTAATGACCAAATGACTAAGGCAGCCTGGTCTTCACTGAATGCAATACCCTAGAATTCATTCTTATCTTTATTCTAAAAGTCCAACTTATTTGAAATAGAATTAAAAAATAAACCATCCGCTATATCCCAATTAGGTAGGAGTAGAATATTTGATGGTTTTACCATTTGCCTTCCTTCTTCAGGGCTTATATTTTGGAACTCTTGCATAATTTCTCCTTTCATCTGATTCTTCAAGGCAATCTCCTCCATTTTTGGATGCTTTGTTCTTAGTTTATTACATCTTTCTCCAAATTTTTCCATGTTTTCCTACCATGCAAACTGATAGAAGGCTCTAGTTTTAACAAAGCCATCATCTAAGAAAAAATGATGACTAGCTTGTTCTATAATAGGGTCTAATTCCCTTCCTCTATAATCTGCCACTGTTAAATCAAGGCTTGGCATTGGAGGCTCTTGGGGGTTTCCTTCATCCAATTCTACTCGAGTAATAAAAAATCCTCCTTGTGACCCCAATTTTTCAATCTTCTCTCCAGTGAGTTGCTCCTCTCCAATCCATAAAGGGGATTGAGTGGGCTAATATTCCTCAATATGATGATCCCATTCTTTCATTATTCTTTGTCTCTTAGGAGAGGGCTCATCAAGTCTCTCTTCCAATACAACGCTAGTGGATCCCATCATTTGTTTTCTCTTATCCATAGTGGCCTTTTTATTTTGAATTGTGCTATAGCCTAGCCTCTTTTGGATAATCAAGTGTCTTGCTCGTACATTAGGAGTGAATGCCAACCTCCTCATGACCTCCCTAGCCTTATCTGGGTAAGAATTAATAAAGAATTGTTTCTTCTCATTCATAGTCTCCATTATTTCAAGAAAAGTATTCATGAGCTTATTTATCTTATCTGCCTCTATTATGGCATTACCCAAAGGACTATAATTTTTATCAAAACAATGTATAAATTCCAAAACCCTTGAGTAAACTCTGCATTTTTCTTTCTTAGTTTCTTGTTCTTTCAAGGAGAACTCATTTCTTATGATTTCCTTAGGGTAATAAAATTCATGGTCAATTTTACCAAACTTAATTATGTGTCTAAAGGCCAAGTTATAAAACCCCTTAGTGTCACAAAAATGAGGATGAGAAACAACCATCTTATATTGATCCAATATCTTGTGTAGAGAAAGCTAACCCCCTTTGGTGATTACAAATTGGTGGACTACAGTGTAAGTGGGGAATATTGAACCTCTACATCTTTTCAAAAAATAAGTTTCCTCTAATCCTTGTAGCTTCCACAAAAATTCAGCCACTCCTACCTTTAAAGGCACTCGGCAAGGTAACACATGGTGGGTCCCTCTAAAACCACAAATTCTAATGATAGTTGAGACTGAATATGGGATGACGTCTCCCTAGTTTTGTGAAAATCTCAAACCAATAGGATTATCCATAGGCCTAATGAGACTCATCAGTGCCTTAGGTATTTTGGGATTGTCACTTAATATGAGGTACCTCAACTTTGAAGAAAACTACCTATCAAACCTAAAGCTAGCATTCTCTGCATCCTAGGTCATATCTACACTCCATAACTTGACTGGAAGTTCTTCTCCATCCTGTTCTCTATTTAATTCCATTTCCTTTACAAAATATGTCACTCCTTTAAACAGGAACATATGCATCAACAAAGAATAATGGCCAAAAGTCTTTTCCACTTTCCCCTTTGCAATTCCTACCAAGCCAATATGAATTTCTTGTGCTAAATAGGAGGCAAAGTCAAAAATAACATCCACACCAAAATAAGCAATCTGAAGCATCATGCACATGAGACTGATGGGCATGAAATTATGTTCATCTTCACCAAAAACTCGACATAAAGTCTTGTATGCCTCTACAGCCAAGAAGTGAAATATTCTTTCTTGAAAGGTTCCCTAGAAGATGTTGTAATTATTGGAAAATTTTTGATTGTGCCAATATTTTCCCTCAGTGCACCCCCCCTAATTACATCCCTCTTTGACATGTACTCCTTTTCTAATTCTTTTAAGTTAATGGGTACATGATAATATTTTAGAGGCTCTAGACCAAATACCTCTCTAATCTCTTCAAGACTAATTGTAACCAGAGGTACACCATCAGTTCTCCTTACTATTCTAACTACTTGATCATAATTCTTTGTAACAGCCTCTAAGAGGTCAAAATCCATAAAAACACCTAGAACTACTAACTTTCCCAAATCAAACTTCTAGATATTAGCATGTGGGGCAAATAAGTTCCTCTCTGCAAACCATTTCTTAAATAAAGACAAACCAGTTTGAGAAGTTTTGCTATCCCAAACCCAATTCCCCTTTATCAAATAGTCCATTTGTGATTTTGAGCTTAGGGTTTAATGAGGTTAACTTTTTTACTTGCATAGTTTTAGTGGTAGACTCAGGGAGCAATTCAAGAAGGTCATCATGAATATTCCTAGCCAAATATTCCTCTTGCCCTGAGAACACCTTCTTTGGAGGCATATTGATTGTAGTTTGCAAAAACTAAAATGCTATAGAGGTTATAGTATATGGGAACTTACTTTATTTTCTACTTGTTCTACTCTATAATTCTATAATATCTTGCGAACAATGGGAAATTACTTTATGTTTTGATCAAGCACCAATTCTCACTTTTTTCTTCTACTCTAAAAACTTGAAAACTTGCTTGCATGGGATGAAATGGTGAAATCTTCTACAATATACTCTATTTTTCTTGTACACGAAGCTTTCATTCCTCATAAATGAATTGTAAGGGAAACAAAATGGCACCACCTTCTACTTTTAAATTCACACCGTTGATCTTGAAAAATCATATGATCCAAGAATGCAAACAAGAATGACTCATGTTCCACTTGACATGTTGGTAGTCAATCCAATGAGATTTTTCCATGTGTACCTTTCCTTCATTGTTGGTAACAAAAATTGGACCCACTAATCCTTGAGGGCATGTGTCATTGAGTCGCTACCTCGCGATACATAAGAAATGAGCATGTTGCCATAGCAATGAAGTGACAACCACTTGATCTCATATCAGTATAATGGAAAAAATTTTAGTGTATTTTTTAATACTAGGGTGGTGGGTCCCTCCTTCATTTGCCTTACTTTCTATGTTGCTATCCTTATATCTCAAGCAATTCTCTATAGTGATGAAGTGATAGCCGTAGATCCAAGCTTGATCTAAAGGCAAGGAAACTACATTTCATCCTTATAACTGTGGTGGGTCCCATAGATGTCAAGTCACATTGGGTAAATAGTGCACAACTTCTCATAGTGACTTGGCGATGATCGTTGAGTTGATCTTGATCCAATGATCATTGTCTTGCATCTGACATCTGACCTGGGCATGGGTCTACATTACTGATGACATGGGAAAGTCCTATCAAACTTGCATTTATTAATACTTTAATCCTTATTGTGACATCAAGTTTTTAGGGCCCCATCATGTTCCTCATTTTTAGGCTTGGCGCTATGTTGCTACCAGTGATGCATAAGATATTCTGAGTTGTGACATAGTGACCTCTAGTGGTTTCAAAATTTTTGGTATCCACACATTCTTAGCAGGATACCACCGTGCCATTTTTCAAGTCTGATGAAGAAAATGCTAGGACCCACCTTTAATATTTGCTACCAAAAAACCATTTTCTCAATGAATCACTATGTCACTATTGGCGAGATCCATTACTTTCTTGATCGTGATATAGCAACTTGCAGTGATCTGTTAAAATTCGGTGATGAGAGAATGACTACCTATCAATTATGATTATATTAATTAATACCTTTGTTAGAATAATGAATGTGCACATTCATGATACTACTTGGGAATTTCACAGTTGCTATCATTTTCAAAGGGCTACCATTTTCTTTATTCTCCAGCAAGGTGCTATATCACTATTAGCAGGATGCAAAGATTTTCTGGTCGTGACATAACAATTCACTAGAAAAACTAAAATTTGGTGACACCAATTACAAACTGCTCCAAGTGGTTCCTTTTTGACACTAACAAGTCTGACATGGAGCATGTGACTAAACCCTTTCTAAAACAATGCACCTTTCAGGTGCTGACTTCCCACTTTATGACACCACAATTCAATTTCATGGAAGTTGGTATGTCATTATCATAAAAAACCTCACACTTTCTCATAGCGACGACACAACAGTCATAGATCTTACTTAGATCAGATAGTGGAAACAATCTGGGAAAGAGACACTTAGCACCACATAAGTTTTAAATGGGTCAAGGAATATTCAAAATTTAAAAGGTTCACACCTGGATAAATTCAAAAAGAAACAAGACCTAGGGCTTTGAAAAGGTTTTTCAAAGGCTATTAAAATTGCAAGGCCAAAAACCAAAAACCCTAGAAGACAAGCAAAGGACTCAATTCTAAATTTTAACCTAGAATTTGGAAACATTTATTTTGTAAAAAAAATCAAACCAACAGTGGCTCTTTTTGGGGATGATAGACTACTCGAGTCTATGCAAGAATCTAGAATCTATGGTAGAGTAAACCACATACTTGATGCAAAATGACAACTTCTTTAGAGAGCATATGAACATAGGAGAAAGAATATACATGAGCTATTTACAAACTTAAAGAATATACAATTGTACATAAACCCTAAAACTGTTGTTCAAGGAAACAAAGATACTTTAAGAAAAATACCTCTTCAGGAAATGTCCATGAACAAGAAATTCAAGAATATCTCTAGTTAGATCCCTCAAATAATATGAATCTTCACCATTTTTCTCATAAAATCATATGGACCAAGCCAGATAGGATCAAACTTACCATGCTTTCATTTATCTTCCATTCTAGCATTCCACATCAATACCATATCACCTATTTCAAATTTCCTCTCAATGGCCTTCTTGTCATATAAATGCTTCATCTATGACTCTAACTTGGCATTTTGAATAGAAGAATCCCTTCTTGCTTCTTCTAATTGTACAATATCATCCATTCTAAGCTGCATCTCATTAATGATATCATCTTCATAAAGTTGAATGAATTTATACATATCCTTTAGATTATTCTGTGGAAGTCTAGCTTGTATGCCATAGACCAAATCAAAAGCAACACATCCAATGGAATTTTTCATAGTAACCTTATCAACCCAAAAAGCTAATGGCAATTTGGAATCCCAAGCATTTTTATTCTCCCCTAAGATCGTCTTGATGATTTTCAATATGCTCTTGTTGCTTGATTCTACTTGACCATTCCCTTGGGGATGGTGAAGATGTATACTCTATAATGCCATATTTCCTATAGAATTATTTATACTCCTTAGATCTAAAACACATAGCATTATCAATTACAATCTTCTATGGGCAACCAAAATCTGGTTATAACACTATTTAAGATGAAATTAATCACTACTTTTCTTGTTGCATTCTTAGTGGGAATTGCTTCAACCCACTTAGTAAAATAATTAGTAGCCACCAAAATCCAGGAATGTCCACCACTAGATTTGTTGGAAATTTCACCAATAAAATCAATTCCCTATTGCTAGAATGGTGCTTATACTTCAATAGGTCTCAATGGTAAATTTCTAAAGAATTTTAGTTTTCCACCAAATTTTTGATGAGCATCACATTTAAAAAAAAATTCATGGGCATCTTTGAAAAGTGTTGGCCACCACAAACTAGATCTAAAGACCTTGTGAGCTATGGTCTTCACCATATAATGACCTCCACACACACCTTCATGCATATCTCTTAAAATTCTTTTAGACCCAATTTCATCTACACACTTCAAGAGTATCCGTTCCATATCTATCCACCATAACTACCCTTGCACTATAACATATCTTATAGCCTATAATTTTAAGGATCTTTTTTGGTTGTTTGTTAACCTAGGTGGGGACTTCATACTTTGCAAATAATAAATCACACCCTTATACCAATTAGAAGTATCCATATCACAAAGATTATCCCTATAATTATTATCCAATTGATTGATTTGATTTGCCTCTAAATTGGCTTCTGCCATCAATTTGGCCAAGCCTTGACCTCTAACTAGTTTGGTGATCTGAATATTAATGTTAAATTCTTGTATTATGTTAATCCACCCACATCTTCTGCCAGATACCTCTTGTTGTGAAAAGATATCCTTTATAGTAGCAATAGGGACGAATGCAATGATAGTAGCTCCCATTAGGTAACATCTAAAAGCCTACACTCCTTTCACTAGTGCATATGCCTATTTTTCATTTATATCATACTTGAGTTTTGCTACCTGTAAGGATTTGCTAAAAAATGCAATGGGTTGTTCATAACCTTCCTCATTTTTCTATAACAATACTACAACAATAGTGTGAAATGAAGAAAAATAAAATATATGCATTGGCTTATCATAATTAGGTACTCTAAGAATAGGAGCATCTTTAATAGCTTTCTTGATCTTTTGGAATGCAATACTAGGCTCCCCATCCCATTTTATCTCAAATCCTTTCTTTAACATTCTTGATATAGGCCTACTAATTTCTGCAAAATTAGTCACAAATCTTTTGAGAAATTTGATCTACCTAAAAAATGACTGAATTCCCTTAACACTTTTAGGCTTTTAAATTTTGTCTATTGCTTCTACCCTTTCAGGGTCAATCCTCACTCCATGCTTACCAACTAAATGACCTAACAACTTTCCCTTGATAACACCAAAATTACACTTTCTTGGGTTCAATAAAATACCATACCTAAGAGATATGATAAATACCTTTTCTAGATGCATGCAATGATCATTCTCATCCTTAGATTAAGTAGTTAAGTCATCTTGATACATAGCCAAAAATTTATCAATAATATCAGCAAAAGCCACATCCATTGCTCATTGAAAAGTAGCCCCAACATTAGTAAGCCCAAAAGGCATCCTGACATACACATAATTATCCCATGGAGTAGTAAAAGCAGTCTTAAACTATTCTAATTCTTTAACAACCACTTGATTATAACCTGAAAATCCATCCATCATGGACATAAGTTCAGAACCAGTGACCCTTTGCAACATAGTCTGCATATTTGGCAAACCATAATTATCTTTTAATGAAGATATATTAAGATTCCTAAAATCAACACATAACCTTATGTCTCCATTTTTCTTCCTGACAAGAACTAAATTGGAATATGATCCCCGCATCTCTTAATTTGATTAGTTCCTCTTGCATTTTGGGAGCCAAAGTTGGATTTATTGGACTCTGTTTCTACCTAAAAGGTTTAGCATCTAGTTTCAAAGGGATTTCACGCTGAAAAAGATCTTCTCTATAATCTTTTAGGTCATCATATGACCATGCAAACACATGTCTATATTTCATTAACAAATCTATCAGGTCTTTCCTAATTTTAGGAGACAATTTCTTACCAATATATACCTTCTTAGGTGTTTCCTTAGTTCCTAAATTTACCTCCTCTAGATCTTTAGCATCATATTTACTGGCATCAACTTGTGATCTGTCTTGGTTGTCAAAAATAGTTTTAAAAAAACTAAACCCTTTAGGATTTTGTTTGTCTTCAATTGCACAACTTCCTACCCAAAAATAGTATATTTCCATTTATATTCTCTACATAAGTTGCACAATCAATTTCTTGTCCTAACAATATATTCTCACAATTCAAAAATCTTAGAATGTCCTTGTCATCTTCAAATACTTGCCAATTCTGGACATTATTAGGAACATAGGGTCTAGTTTTAGTCTCAATTTTAGATATACCAAAAAATGTAATATCATCAAGTTTTATTGCTATATTTTCTAGTAAGTTTACCATCTTGTTATTAGTCCTATCTTTCCAAACTATCCCAAATGCATCAAAATATTCGATCATATCCCATACAACATTCCTATATTTTTTTGATCTTTTATTTTTTGACACATAAGAATTTCTTACTTGGGATACCACCAATTCAAAATCTCCTATAGCATGAAAACATTTTATCCCATGCTTATGAGCTAGTTTAAGGTCTAATAGCAAAGCCTCATATTCTGCTATATTGTTGGTACAAGGGAAACTCAATGTAAAACATAATTTGTATGTTACCCCTGCTGGAGATATCAACAAAATCCTTGCACCAGATCCATCCTCACAATAAGCACCATCAAAGAACATAACCCATAGATCACCTTTGTCTATTTTTGTGTCAGCTTCTACTTCCATCTAAGATTTATGCTTATTTTTCTTCAAAGTGAGAATTTCAGCTCAGAATGCATTGACATCTGTATCCACAAAGTTTTTCATATCATCCTCTATCTCTTCTTCTATCATATATATACTTTTAGACTCCCTATTTACTTTTATCAAATTCCCCTCAATGCTGAAAGTAGCAAATTATAAATCACACTGTAGACTCCCTCCCATGGTAGTACTCCACTTTCTAGATAACAACATGCCATATTGAGGTGGAATATCCACAACCAACACACTCATAGTAAGCTCTTTGTCAGGATAGGCTATCAGTCTATATGGTAAAGAATTAATAGTACCTATGACAGTCATTCTCTTTTATCCATAGCACAACATCTTCCCTGAGTAGTAACTACCTTCAGGCCTAATTCCTTCATTATTTCAAAAGGCATCAAAGTATTGGAAGCACCAGAGTCAATCATGAAATTTTTTGATGTTTTACCATTTACTAAAATACTCAAGAAAAATAGCTCAACATTTCCCAAACATTGATTTATAGAGTTATCCAAAAACATTTGAGGAATTTGAGACACAACTACTTCAACTTCTTTGTCTTTCACCTTTTCTTTATTGCTTTCCTTGGGATTTTTATTTTCATTACAATCATGTCCTACCTTTATATCAGTATCTCCCAACCATGCTATGGCTTTATTTCTATGTTCAGGGATTCTTAACAATTTAGACAAGGGACTTTGATAGTGATTTTTGATAACACAGTAGTCATATCTATAGAAGAATTAGATAGGCGATCAATAACCATATTCCTTTTGTCATGATGTTTATCCAAAATGTTTACAATACCTTGGTGATTCTTGTCACTTGTGGTGGTTGCTTTTGGTATCTTCTCATCTAACTTCTTGGGAGCAATATTTGGAGACTCAAAAACCTTGGGAATATCTACCTTCTTTGGTTCCCATTTTTTACTGGTAATCTTAACCTTCTCAGCAGGGATTTCTTTAGGCTTCATAGCTTCCCCTTTTTTAAGAGTAACTCCTTTGATCAACATACCAACCACCTTGCAATCACCCTCTTTTTGAGCCATGTTTCTAATCTACACTTGAACTATCAAGTTGGTAGTAATTTGATCAACCTCTTCTCTAGTAGGCTTCCTTAATGTCACTTCTTCTTTGACATTTACCATATTGCATACATTATCTTCATCATCATCCTCATTAGAAAAGACTTGTTGCTGTATTTCATTCTAAAACTGCCTTTGCTCATTTACATCTCTATCATAATCTTCACAATCAGAGTAATCATAGTGTGACTCAAACATGTTGCATCCTACATCACCATTGTTTTCTTCATGTTCCTGACATCCTTCTACTATAGTCTGATTTCTAGGGAAAGACAAGGCTATTGCACAAGATTCAGGGACATGGGGTAATTGACACACAAAGCACCATGTAGGCTTAGCAATGAACTTAGTATCATCCACCAAATTTATAGAGTTTTTGGATAAAGGATCAGGGGTTACCTTATTATTTGTATTCTTGGGGGGAGGGACACTAGGTTGACCATATTTCCAAGTGGTGTTATAGGGTAAATTTTGCAACCTATTTTGTCTATTGAAATTTGATTGGTAAGGAACCCTATTTTCAAGGGAATTCCTATCATTCTTTACCTAAGGGAGATTTAGATTATTTATAGCATTTAGAACTTGACTGATCTCACTAGGCTCTTGCTTTTTTCCACCTACATTTTTGTGATCTTCCTTTCTATTTCCCTTATTCCCAAACTACCTAGGATCATCTCTTTAACCTTCTAATATCCCTAAAATTATTAAACTATTCTCTACATTTATAGCAATTTTGAAAGCATCTCTTAAAGTCCTAGATTCTTTATCCCTACACTAGTATGCCATTTTTCCATCAAAAGCATTCAAGTAGGTAATAAGACATATCTTGTCATCAACTTGCATAGCTTGCATAAGTTTATACATCATTTTTTGGAATCCATTATTGAACTCAATGATAGACTCATTAGGTAGCCTCTTAATGTTACTAAATTCACTTAGGATATAGCTTTGATTCTACTTGTCAACATATTGTTCTTTGAAATAGTACTCTAGATCCTTCCAATCAACAATAGATAATTCAGGAAGCCTCTTGAACCATTCTCTAGCATCTTTAGTTAATGTCTGAACAAATAATTTCATGATAATATCTTCAGCCTCAACTTCATAATCACTCGTCATATTAAGAAAACTCCTCAAATGGTCCTCACAAGTGATAGCATTGTTCCCAGAAAATTTAGGCAACCTTTTCCTTATTTCTTGTGGGATGGGGTTAGGGAAACCATGAATTCCATCAAAAAATATTTTCCTATAACCCTCTAACTATATGGGTCTCCTTTGTGAATCAATCTTAGGATGATGGTCAATATCTCTCTTAGTATTATCTATAGTATTGCTAGTGCTAGCATCACCAATAGATTTATTAAGATCTACTTTCTGTGAAAATGAAGATAAGAAAGAAATAGGTAACTTAGTAACATTTTTATTTGCATCATTAGATCCACCATCATCTTTAGGCATAATTGTAGACTGCCTCCTAGCACTTTCCAAGAACTTAATTTTGTTATTTATCTCAGCTATAGCTGCTTCATTTTTTGAAATTTCCAATCTCTTGACCAATGCATCCTTTTCTTTCCTTTTCTTTTCCAACTCAATATTAGAAGGTGATATGGAATCATGGATTTGAACAATCTTAGCAGGTTCCTTAATCTTAACACCAATCTCTTTCTATTTTCCTTTATGCTTAGCATCAACAACATGCTCTACATCTTTTTCTTTATTGTCATTAGCTTCTAGAGAACTATAGTTCTTAATATGTTGTATTATAGGTCCTTCTAGATCCATATTTTGAGTTTCCAACAACTTTTGTTCCTGTGTCTTAAGTTGTTCAACTTGATCTATAATCTTTGGTTGCCATGCGTTGGTTGCTATCTCATTTTTCTTCTTTAGGGTAGCAATTTGCCTAAGTAGTGTTTGCTTTTCTTCAAAAGCTTTCAAAGTCTTTTCTTCCCTCTCCTTTTGCAATTTCTTATTTATGGCTTCTTGCTTAGCAAGTTTCATTTTTAGGATCTCAATCTCATCATGATCAGGGACAGTAAACTCAGAACTAGCAATTTTTTCATCATTGAAATCCTTAGGATCTAAGTGTTTTGGTCCTATTTCCTCTTGAGAACAATCAGACAAGAAAGGGTTTGTACTTTGTTGAAAAATATTATTAATATTTCTTTTGTCTAAACTGGGTGTATTGTGTTGCCTAACAATTTCCTAACATATTCCTTTGGGGGTGCTAAAAAAGTCATCACCAAATAATTCGGGATGGGATCTAGAACTTTGGCAAGATGATTCCCTTTCCATAGCAGAAAAATGAATATTCTCTCCCCTTATTACTTTCTCTTGGGAGTGACCTTCTCTATGCATCTGAGACCTTTTCATAGCCCAATTCTATCTTCCCCTAGGAGGGAGATTAGTTTGTAATTTGATTCCTGGGTTTTTCTTTACATTTGCCAGTGTGTGTTTCTTATTCTCCATGATTTGAGACAACCAAATTCTAAATATTGACATTGGTTAAAACCTTCTGAGTCGCCACCCACCCTATCAAAATGGGAGTAATTGCTAAAAAGATTACAATTACTTCACTAATGATCTTAGACAAAATGCAAATAACCCTCAAAACCACATAAAAGTTCATGTGAAAATGCCTTCCTTAGACTACACCTGAGGGAAACATAGATCTTAAAGGATACACTAGATTATGACAACATCAAGTGTTACTCCCTAGCAGAGTCACCATTTTTGTTGGTGTTTAAAACTACCAAACAAAAAAATGCTCAATACCAAAGTGATAATACTCACATAACCTAAGGATTAGCCACTTCCTATTGATAATTACATGTGTAAACCACTAGGACCCAATTTAACAAAACCAAGGATGGTTTTCTACTCCTTAGGCTATGCAAAACCAAGGTCGATATACCTAAGGGATGATTCAAATGTAAACTATTGTATAAAAATTATCCTAGTTTCATTTTGATTCTCATCTTCTATCTTCAAATACATACACAGTTTATCCAATTCTTCAGTATTTTTAGGTTTATATACAACCCTCATAAACAAATTTGGTCATAATTGTCCTAGTGTTTACAAATATTTCTAGAAATAGCAACTACCGAAGGCTCAGAAATTAGATATAAATGAGTGGTGACCAGCATTTATAAATTTGAACAAAATGGAATGAAAATGATTTTGATTTTATAATTGACTTGATATGTAATGGTAGAATTTACTCTCTCTCTCACTTTTGGTTTATATGACCAGTACCTTATCAATTGGGCAAAAGATTAACTATTAGCGAGATATCTAATTCAAATAACTTATAAATGAATCTATCAATTGTAATCACCCATTTCTATTCTTATGAATTATCCATTTTATAAACTCATAAACTCTACTGATCTATTGAAGCATTTACATAATCCCTTGAATAAAAAGCAACAATAGAACCAATATACAACCCATCCAGATTGCATTCAATCTATTAAACCTTATTCAAATGACATCAAAGTAAAAAAACTCATGAAATTGAGATAGAAATTGGTGACACAAATCTAATGCAAATACCCATTTATATTATCCTTTTAGATGAATAATATAGTGACCAATAGAAACTCAATGACAAGCCTAGAATATCTCGCTAATTTTGTCATTTCTAAATATGATCAGAGCATACACAATTGAAAGTAAAATTAAAACAACTACATACAACTAGATCGACTATACTTTTCTTGAACAAAACAAAAATTATACAACTCTTGGACCATCACAATGCCTTGAAAACTCACTTATATAGACATGAGTTGCAAAAAGCAAAGGGCACTTGTGACTGACAACTGTCTTTCTCTCAAAGATACTTTAAACTTTGCAAACACCCGCATAAGGAAAAAAATTTGTGTAACAGAAAGTTAATATATCAAGTGATTCTTTTGGTAGGTCCTATTTCTATTACATCTTCACAAGCTATTGATTCTTTGATTAGCAACCACTATTTTGAATCTTCTACGTATGAAAATGCTATACTTGCCAATGACAAATCTTGTTGTAGTACTTGCAAATCAATTTCTACCCATGGGTTTTCACTATTTTCACCCTAAACTGACAAAACTACTTTTACTCTTGATTGTTCTTCTGTCATGTCTACATCTTGGGCTTCTGAAGCTATAACTAAAATTGATTGTTGGCCTTTATTTTCTTCATCTCTCTAATCTGGTATTGTTGTGTCAATAATCTGCACTTCATCCTCCTACACCTCATCATCATCTATTTCAACTTCTTCAAACTATTCATTAGAAGCAATCTTTGCCATCCACTTGTCAAAAAGTGTATCATTTGGCCAATTGAATTGCAAAACATCATGTTGCTTCCTAAGCACATACTTAGCTTCCTTATCAATACTAACAAAATCTTGTTTTAAAGAATCAAAGAATAATTGGACTTTCACCAATTCCTCTATCATGGTGGCCCACCAAGCATGCCCTTTTTCATTGATGACCTTATTCATTCTCAAATAGAACAGGTCATCCAATTCCTTGGCCCATTTATCCTTATTCTTTAATTTATTCTTTCTATCTAAAGCGCGAGGGAACAAATCAAATTTCTCATTCTTATACTTGCTTAGATAAGAAATAACTTTTAGTTGTAATGCAACCCTTCTGCCATCAAAATCTGACAGATCATTAGCAATTTCATATGTTTTTTCAATATGGTCATGGGTAGACCTTATAACAAAATAATATAAAAAAGTCATTTCTTTCCTTCTCTTTCCCCACTTATTGACAATGGGTTTCAAAATCTCTTCATGGGCTTTGAGTTCTTCCCATATGCTTATTACTTTTGATAATTGATCATAAAATAATGGCTATTCAATTTTATCTACTAGATACATTAGAGCCTTTCTTAGTTTATCTTCATATTGCACATTTAGCTCTACATGTAATGCCCACAACTTGCACCTTTCCTCTTCAAAGTCTTCAGCTGTGTAATATTGTGGCCTTTGTGGAGTATCTAGCATTTCTATAAGTGGAGTGGATTTAAAAGGTTCCAATGGAGTGTGAGGATATGTAATCCTTGGTCTAGAAGACCTCCCCATCACTTTATTCTCAAGCTCAATCCTCTTTTGGACCTCTTTATTGTAAGCTTCTAGAATTCTTTCATACTTACTCTGCAATTCAAACATTGCCTTTTCCTATTTTTCTATAGTAGCCAAAAAAAAGTGAGATGTCCCTACATTCATATGTGCAACCTACACATGGGTGGTATCTACTACCCTTCTTATAATAATATTTCCCATCAATCTAGAGTCATCTAGTTGTGATGAGGTTGCTCGTGATCCCTTCCTTAATGACCAAATGACAAAGGCAACCTAGTCTTCACTGAATGCAGTACCCTGGAATTCCTTCTTATCTTTATTTTGAATGTCCAACTAATTTGAAATAGAATTAAAAACCAAAGCATCCGCTATATCCCAATTGGGTAGAAGTAGAATGTTTGATGCTTTTACCATCTACCTTCCTTCTTCAGGGCTTATATTTTGGAACTCTTGCATCATTTCTCCTTTCACTTGATTTTGCAAGGCAATATCCTCTATTTCTAGATGCTCTATTCTCAGTTTATTACATCTTTCTTCAAAATTTTCCATGTTTCCCTGCCATGCAAACTAATAAAAGGCTCTAGTTTTAACAAAGCTATCATCTGACAAAAATTGATGACTAGCTTGCTCTATAACAGGGTCTCATTCCCTTCCTCTATAATTTGCCACTGTTAAATCAAGGCTTGGCATAGGAGGCTCCTGGGGGTTTCCTTCATTCAATTCTGCTTGAGTAATAAAAAATCCCCCTTGTGACACCAATTATTCAATCTACTCTCTAGTGAGTTACTCCTCTCCAATCTACATAGGAGATTGAGTGGGCAAATATTCCTCAATATGAAAATCTTGTTCTTTCATTATTCTTTGCCTCTTAGGAGAGCGCTCATTAGGTCTCTCTTCCAATACAACACTGGTGGATCCCATTATTTGTTTACCCTTATCCATAGTGGCCTTTTTATTTTGAATTATTTTATAGCATGGCCTCTTTTGGATAATCAAGTGTTTTGCTCCTACATTAGGAGTGAATGCCATCCTCCTCATGACCTCCCTAGCCTTATCTATGCAAGAATTAATAAAGAATTGTTTCTTCTCATTCATAGTCTCCATTATTTTAGGAAAAGTATTTATGAGCTTATCTACCTCTATTATGGCATTATCTAGAGGACTATAATCTTTATCAAAACAATTTATAAATTCCAAAACCCTTGAGAAAACTCTCCATTTTTCTTTCTTAGTTTCCTATTTTTGTAAGGAGAACTCATTTCTTATGGTGTCCTCAGGTTCAATTTTGCCAAACTTAATCCTGTGTCTAAAGGTCAAGTTATAAAATCCTTCAGTGTCATAGGAATGAGGATGAGAGACAACCATCTTATGTTGATCTAATATCTTGTGCAAGAAAGCCAACCCCATCTAGTGATTACAAATTGGTGGACTACAATGTAAGTGGGGAATATTGATGCTCTTTGTCTTTTCAATAAATAGGTTTCCCTTAATCCTCTTAGTTGCCACAAAAATTTAGCCACTCCTACCTTTAAAGGCACTTGGTAAGGTAACACATGGGGGGTCCCTCTAAAACCATAAATTCTAATGATAGTTGAGACTAAATATGGGATGATGTCTCCCTAGTTATGTGAAACTTTCAAACCAATAGGATTATCCATAGGCCTAATGAGACTCATCAGTGCCTTAGGTATTATGGGATTGTCACTTAATATGACACACCTCAACTTTGAAGAAAAATACCTATCAAACCTAACAAAGCTAGTGTTCTCTACATCCTAGCTTATATCTACACTCCATAACTGGACTCATAGTGCTTATCCATCCTATTCTCTATTTAATTCCTTTCCTTACCAAAATATGTCACTCCTTTAAAAAAGAACATATGCATCAACAAAGAATAATGGCCAAAAGTCTTTTCCATTTTGCCCTTTGCAATTCCTACTATGCCAGTATGAATCTCTTCTACTAAATAGGAGGAAAAGTCAAATATAACATGCACACCAAAAGAAACATCTGAACCATCATGTACATGAGACTGATGGGCATGACATTCTATTCATCTTCACCAAAAACTCAAGAGAAAGTCATTTATGCCTCTACAACCCGAGAAGTGAAATATTCTTTCTTGAAAGGTTCCCTAGAGGATGATGTAATTATTGGAAAATTCTTGATTGTGCCAGTATGTTCCCTTAGTGCACAATCCCACCCCCCCAAATTACATCTCTCTTTGACATGTACTCCTTTTCTAATTCTTGTAAGTTAATGGGTACATGCTAATGTGTCAGAAGCTCTAGACCAAATACCTCTCTAATCTCTTTAGGACTAATTGTAATCAGAGGCACACCATCAGTTCTCCTTACTATTCTAACTGCTTGATCATAATTCTTTGCAATAACATCTAAGAGGTCAAAATCCATAAAAGCACTTGGAACTACTAAATTTCCCAAGTCAAAGTTCAAGATATTAGCATGTGGGGAAAATAAGTTCCTCTCTACAAACCATTTCTTAAATAAAGACAGATCAGTTTGAGAAGTTTTGGCATCTTTGACCCAATTCCCCTTATTATATAGTCCATCTATGATTTTGAGCTTAGGGTTTAATGAGGTTAACTTTTTTACTTGCATAGTTTCACTAGTAGACTTAGGGAGAAATTCAAGAAGGTCATCATGAATATTCCTTGCCAAATAATCCTCCTACCCTAAGAACACCTTCTTTGGAGGCATATTAACTATAATTTACAGAAACTGAAATGCTATAGAGGTTATAATATATGGGAACTTACTTGATTTTCTGCTTGTTCTACTTTGTAATTCTACAATATCTTGTTTTTATCAAGCACAAATTCTCACTTTTTTCTTCTGCTCTAAAAACTTGAAAACTTGTTCACGTGGGATGAAAATAGTGAAATCTTCTACAATATACTCTATTTTTTCTTTCACACAAAATTTTCATTCCTTATAAATGAGCTGTAAGGGAAATCGAATGGCAACACCTTCTATGTTTAAATTCACACTGTTGATCTTGAAAAATCCTACGATAAAGGAATGCAAATAGGGATGACTCACCTTCCACTTGACATGTTGGAAATCAATCCAATGAGATTTTTCCATGTGTACCTTTCCTTCATTACTAGTAACAAAAATTGGACCCACTAATCCTTGAGGACATGTGTCATCGAGTAGCTACCTCACTATACATAAGAAATGACCATGTTTCCATAGTGATGAAGTGACAACCCTTGATCTCATCTCAATCTGATGGTGAGCATTTTTAATACCAGGGTGGTGGGTCTCTCCTTCATTTTCCTTACTTGCTATGTCGCTATCCTTATATCTCAAGCAATTCTCTATAGTGATGAAGCAACAACTGTAGATCCAAGCTTGATCTAAAGGCAAGGAAACTACATTTCATCCTTTTAACTATAGTGGGTCCCATTATCACCAAGTTGTGTTGGGTAAATAGTGCACAACTTCTCATAGTGAATTGGTGATGATCGTTGATCTGATCTTGATCCAATAATCATCGTCTTGCATTGGACATCTGACCTAGGCATGGGTGCACATTACTGATGATGTGTGAAAGTCTTGTCAAAATGGTATATATATATTAATACTTTAATCCTTGTTGTGACTTCAGGTTTTTAGGGCCCCACTGTGTTCCTAATTTTTTGATTGGGTGCTATGTCACTACCGACAATGCGCAAGAAATTCCCAATCATGACATAGCGACCTCTGGTGGTTTCAAAATTTCCAGTATCCACACATTCTTAGTAGGATGCCACTGTGTCATGGTTCAAGTCTGATGAAGAAAATGCTAGGACCCACCTCTAAGATTTTCTACCACAAAACCATTTTCTCGACAAATCGCTATGTCACTATTAGTGAGATCCATTACTTTCCCAGTCACAACATAGTGACTTCTAATGATCTATTAAAATTTGGTGACGAGAGAATGACTACCTGTCAATCATGAGTATATTAATTAGTACCTATGTTAGAATAATGAATGTGCATGTTCATGATACTACTTGGGAATTTTGCAGTTGCTGTCATTTTCAAAGGGTGTTCATTTTCTTCATTCTCTGGAAAGACACTATATCGCTACCAATAGGATGCAAAGACTTTCTGGTCGTGACATAGTGATTCACTAGAAAAACTAAAATTTGGTGACACCAATAACAAACTACTCCAAGTGGTTCCTTTCATACATTGACAACTCTAACATGGAGCATGTGACTGAACCCTTTCTAAAATAATGCACCTATCAGGCACCAACTTCTCACTTTATGACACTATAATTCAATTTCATGATAGTCGCTATGTCATTATCATAAAAACCTCGCACTTTCTCATAGTGATGATGCGACAACCATAGATCTTACCTAGATCACACAATGGGAACAATCTGGGAAAGACACTTGGCACCATATAAGTTTTAAACGGGTCAAGGAATATTCAAAATTTAAAAGGTTCGCACCTGTATGAATTCAAAATGAAATAAGACCGAGGGCTTTGAAAAGATTTTTCAAAGGCTATTAAAATTGCAAGGCCAAAAACAAAAAACCTTAGAAGACAAACAAAAAACCTTAGAAGACAAGAAAAGGACTCAATTTTGATTTTTAACCTAGAATTTGGAAACATTTATTTTGTAAAAAAAATCAAACCAATAGAAACTACTCATTTTTAGTGTGTGTAAATTATAGTTACAAGTGATAAAGTTATATACCTTTGATTCTGGGTGCACAACCAATGGATACAAATAGTTGATTGACTAGGATAGTGCAAATGTTGAAGTCAAAAAAATTACCTCTATGATAGGCATCCGTACAAAAGATCAATTTCATTAAATGATAAACCAATAAAGTTTGAAATGCATAATAAAGAGATGTAAAATACCAACAATGAGGAAAGAAACATACCTTAAAGTGATAAGGTTCTATGCCCCCCAACATAACTATAAATTTTCCATTAACATCTAGCATTTATTCATTATTTCATCTATTAATAAAATATAGCATTCATTCATTATCACATGAATTAAAAAATTTATGAGCATCCATAACGTAATCTAATAATACCCAAATCTAACATCTAACATTTATTAACACTAACACATAAACACATAGAATTCAATAACATGTGAAGTAAGCTATTTAAACATACCTTGAGCAATTACAATTTATTTTGGGTCAACTGCTACCTTTTTAGTTTGGAATTTCATTTTCACCAAAAATCAAAAAAGAAAGAACAAGGTCACGACAAAAAGAGCATAAAAAGATGATGATCGTGCACCAATTATACTAACCAGTGATTTTTATGCTCTATTTGGCATAATGATTCTTACAATTTTTTGGCTTAATTTCCAGCTTGTTAGCATGTGTTTAAAAAAATTTATTGGTGTATTGTAAGCTAGGAAAAAGTGAAATATAGAACTTGAAAAAGATGTGCATAAATGTAATTAATTTTTAAACTTCAATTTGATAAACTTACAAAGAGAACCACAGAATTAGAAGAAACTATTGTGGTTGTATTATTTCCAAATTATAGTTACAAGTGATAAAGTTAGATACCTTTGATTATGGGTACACAGATAATGGAGAGGTTATACATATCGAAAGGGGTAAACTTTGGAGGGGCTCCAAATATGCCTCCAAGAATGACCGACATTGAACTTTCCAAACTAGTGGCACAACATGAATAGTACAAGAAGGTGATGAAAAAAATGAAAAAAATGGAGAAAGAATTGGAGAAAGTAAAAAAGAAGAAGAATTAGGGAATTGATCAAGAGGATCAGAGTGCAGATGAAGAGGAGGAAGTGGAGATTGAAGGAGAAAGGGAAAGAGTATCTAGAGAAGAGATGGATCTGGATGATATGAGGATGGAAAAGTTGATAAAAGTTGTTAAATTAGAGGATTACAAAGGTAAGTCTAAAAGTAATTGATATGCGGAGAGTACTAGATCCTAGTGGATTTTAACCATTGATAGAGCTCTTGAATGTGAAGGATTTTTGGTACAATCATAGTTTGAGAAGGCGATTAGATATCAAGCTTTACTTTGTTTCAAGAATAGTTTACTATTCTCTACTTAACATGTCCGACCACATGAAGGTGGAAGCTCAACTACCAGTCCCCTCCTCACCTAGCATAACTCTAAATTCCATGTTAACATCTAATATTCATTCCTATATGTTCAGTGGAAAACACAAGTGGGGGGTAGAACACGGGCATTACCTACTCCTCTTGAGATACCCTAATCAAGGAAACAAGGCTCATGATTTTGCAAAAAATATATTTAAAAAAAAACACATATCAGTCAATTCTGTGATAATAAAATCATAATCTATGTTGAAGCTTCTTTATGTCCTTATGTTATCTAAATAAAGGATTAAATTTTATAGAAGAAGCAAAAGATTGAAGAAGATACCCATGCAATAGAAGATCTTCAAAGATCATCAAGGTTCTATAATTTAATTATAATATAATATATTCACAATTACATTAGGATAACTATTATAATAGTTCATAATAAAGTTCATCCCAATTACATTAGGTCCATAAAAGTTCATAATTTTTTTTTGTTATGAACTATTAGTTCATAATTTGAATAGTTAAAGGCTGGAAATCATACTTTAGTTTATACACTACAATTTTCTTATGAACTATTAGTTCATAATTGGAATGGTTAAAGATTGGCAATCATACTTAGAATAGTCTTAGTTATTATGAACTATTCTAATTATACAAGTTCAACCCAATTTTAATATGAAATATTCTAATTATAAAAGTTTATCCTAATATATAATTTAGATGATTATGAATTATTATTTTGTTCAATGTATAAACTAAAGTATGATTCCCATCTTCCACCATTTGATAGGAAAGAAACACAATATGACTTCTTCATTTCCACCCTTATGTTAGAACTTGTAAATAAATGGAATTGGTGATGGTAACTATCAAGAATGATAGAATTATGTTGGTTGGAGATGAAGACTTCCACAATTAACCACTATATTTTTCTTAATGTTCATACCATGTTCCCATTTTAGCATAGGTAAGAAGCATGCTAAAAAAGTTGTGAAATGTTTCCTGGCAGCTACCGTCACCAATTCTATTTGTTTACAAGTTTGAACAATAACCTATATCATTTATTGCATGTCCCACAATCATGAATTTCTATGAGATGATATCTCTTCAAATCATTATGTGAAAGAATAACCCAACACCAATTTTAACTGTCAAATGAGTCATTGATATCCAATGTTGCAGCATGCTTTTAGAGTGATCATTAAGATGTTATATTGTGTTTGTTTCCTATCAAATGGTCAAAGTCTTCCTCTCCAACACAATTTGTGGCAACAATATTTTTGGAATGACTTCTTGAAAACACTATGTTACAACACAAATGCAACCACCTAGCCCATTAGTACATGGATATATTAAATATAGGTTGTTCAAACTTGTAAAAAAATAGAACTGTGCATAGTGATTAATGGTGGAGGTCTTCCTCTCCAACTAACATAATCATATCAAATCTAGAATTGTGCATCTAGAAATGCATAGTTCCATTTGTTTACAAGTTTGAACAACCAATATTTAATCTATCCATTTATTGCATATCCCACAAGCATGGATTTTAATGAGATGAAATCTCTTTGAATAAATATGTGAAAGAATAATGTGGCTTGTCTATTATTTTGTATTTTTCATATGTATCTACTAGTGCGTCACCATTTAGCAATTATGAGATGATCAAACAAGAGGAAATAGTTGAAAGTTTAGATTGGCATAATTTTTAGAAGATCATATGAAATGAAATGAGTATGTGAGTTCAAAGAAACTAGAAATAATTATGTGTAGATGAAGGTATGAAATGGGTGTGTGAGTACAAAGAAATTAGAAAGACATTGTGTATAGATGAAGGTATAAAATGGATAATTTTGAAGAGTTTAGAACAAACACTCAATATTCAAATTGCATATATTATCATTCAAGATCAAATGGTTGTGTGGGATTATAGACACGGTGAATAATGAAGGAGGGAGGTCCCAAGGCTCACACTTGTTGAGGTCCACTAGTTCAGTAATGGCTCTTTTCTGTGAAATTTTTGTCTAAAATCTTTCTCATGAGATAATGTGTTATGAGCTCTCCATTAGTGGGATGGAACCTGGGAGCTACTTATGCATAACCTTATCATGACTATAATCAAAGTTAAGAGCCTCCATTACTGAATTATCTTCCCAATCTTCACACAAAAATACAAGAAACAAATAGGTTATTTCAACTATCCTCCACCAATTTGTCAGATGCCCATTTAGCCTTTTGCAAAATCTAATATGTGGGTTGTGGGGAGATGTTCTGTTGGCTTCTTATATGGGTGTTAGGAGAAGTGGGAAAATGAAATTGTTTGAAACTTGATTTATGTGATTTGAAAATGAAATTGCCTAGGTTGAAACCAAATTTTATTTAAAAATAAAATTGCTTGTGTTGGAATGTTCAACTGGGAAGAATACTTCTGGGGGTGGGGGGTGTGGTGGGGGGGTGAATTAGAAGTAACCAATTTTTATTCTTTCAAACCCATATTAACACATATTTGAAAAACAATTTGTATGCATGTAAACATATAAACAAACATGAAATGAAAACATGCATCAACACATAACACAAAGATTTGGTAACCTAGCTATTAAGCTAACCTATCAACATAGGATTTCAACTTCTAATACAATTGTGAGAGAGTATTAGAACATTTGACTTGATTGAATGCAATCTCAAATTGCTAGATTTAGGTACTAGATCTGTTCTTCTTGTTCTAATCCTTGCTTGATCTGACCTTTGTATGTGTTCCTTGTCCCTTGTGCTATTTTGATCAACTTGATATGAAATTGTTGCTCTATTCCTCTAAGTCTTTTCTCTTCACATTGAAATTTTGCTATAATCTTCCCTTATACTATTTTCTTCCACACATGCAATGGTGCATTTGGTCTCCTTACAAAGAATGTGAAGACTTAGGGTTAGGTATGGAGCTATGATCCATATTGAATCTCGAATTCCCGCTCATACTTTGCATTTTTCTTATTGGTTGCATGCCTTCACCATTTTTTTGATTGGTTGCATGCAAATTGCATAGGGAATGTAAATGATTGAATCCTTATCCTTTTTCTCCTTCAAAATTTCTCTAAGTTGGCTCCAAAAATGGTTTACATCTTATTTTTTGCAAATACAAACTCTTATGCTAATCCTGAGTTACTCAACACTCATTACATTACTGATGCTTAGCATGAACTGACTCCTAGATTGCTCGACATCTATTGCTTTCTTGGTTTGCTCGGCACCTGTTAAACACTATATTGCTCATCACCTATATATTATGTATGGCTCGGCACCTGTACATTTCCTAGATCACTCAGCACATAGCATTCTAACTTTCTTGGCACCAACTATGAATCAACACCTATTGAAATTCTAGCTTGGCATCTATTGTGTACTTGACATGTATGATGAAAATGGTTAAGTGTGTTGACACTCAATTGTCAAGACTATTCTTTTGACCAACAATCTCCCCCTTTGACATGAGTGTCAAAAACACTTAACTAAGCATTTATGAACTTAATCATATTGAGTACATCCTTTATTCATTGGTATTCATGCAAAATTTCAAAAAATATTGTATGCAACAATATACCTTATGACTCCCCTTGGGTTGATTATGCTTTGAGACTGGAATTCTGTGCTAATGTGCTTGATCCTCTCTTGTCCTTTGCACTGTTTCAACATTCTGAGCCTCTATGCTATATCTGATCTATATGAAGTTCAATTTTTTTTTGCATCTCCCCCTTTCTTCTTTATTACATGACTTCCCCTTTTTGGCTATTTACAAACTTTCCACTATTATTCTCAAAAATGAACGAAAGAATGTAAATAAAAAATGGTTCAAAATTTAGTATCTCCCACAGTATCTGCATAAATCTCCCCCTTACTTTATTATCTCCCCCTTTTTGACACTGATGTTAAAGGGTTCTATGGACTAATACCGTGCTTAGCCAAAAATGTGTTGTTTACCTCCAAAAGTATCTTCAGAACTACATCCCAATTTACTAGTGCAATGTCCAATGACTTATGTTGGATGGAAACTTCTGCTGCTAGATGTACAAGTCCATCAGAGGTAGAAAGATTTGAATCTTGCTTGACAACTGTCTCTGCATACATCTACTCCTTATGGAGTACCTCCAAGTGAGGGGTTATAGAGGACTGGATTTGCATCAACTTTGCTTTTGCATTTTCCTCCTCTGTTGTTAATACACCTAATTCTCTTTGTATGTGAAGCGTTTGAGTAAAATTCTTCTCACTCTAAGCTGGATTGGTTTGGAGTTGCATACTAGAAATCTTTAGATTTCTCTCCAAGCTCATTATTCTCTAGCTAGTCTCTTGTGTGAAGTTGGAAAAATCACACAACTTGTTGTACAGGGAGAATATATTTCCAAGTACAATTTTGACTTTATCTATTTTCTTAGCCAATTCAACTTGTGATAGTGCTATATCACCAGATATTTTCTCATTTACCTTTCCTTGGAATTTCCTTTCTGACCACTCATTAATTTTGCATTTGCATCATGGTCCTCATTTGTCACCTAATCAACTATGTCAGATAGTTGTTCTACTATTGGCCTTGATTCATCTAGTGTTTGCAAGCTGAAGGCATCCATAAAGATGTCCTTAATCTCATTCAGTGCTTGCCTATATTTGCATTCTTTTCTCAATACCTCTTGTCTTCTTCTTCTATCTAGTGCATATCTTCTCCTCAGTGAGAGTGATGGATTCATAGTAAGGTATTGTGATCTCCTCATCAAGCTGAGGAATTCCATAATGAAGTTTCCTGGCAACATTTTTTGAGCTCGAGCCTAGTGTCCTAATTTGTAATGCTAACATTTTAGTCCTTAGCTTCTGAAGAGTTTGAGTGGGAGTACTTGTTTTGGGTAGTTCAACCAAAGTTTTTACTGTAGATTGCTCCTCATCTCTTATCTCTTCCTTCTCTTCAGCTTTTTTCTCCTTTTCACTATCACTGGATTGGGGTGCACTTTTTGGTTGTTCAGTTCTCTCTTTGTCTTCCCCTGGTGTTGCACTTGGCAGTTGAAGTGCATCTGTAACTTCTTTTTGTGGAGATGTTGGAGGAAGGAATATGATTCCAGTAGTTTGTATGGTCGAAGGTGTTTCTTGTGTTTGCACCTTGACTTCCTTTGATTTCACTACTACCTTTTGTAACTCATCAACACTGACTAGTATTGGACTTGAACATAGTCTAGCTGCTTGTGTTGATTGGTCAAGGATCTTTGCTAGATCCTCTATAGTTAATGGATTAATTTTTTGACTAGAAGTGTCACTAACATCTTTGATATTGATAGTCTCTGCAAGTGTGATGGTGGCATGAGGAGGGCTAGGAGGTGATAGTTGTGTGTCTTGCACACTTTGTTCTTGCTGCTCTTCTACACCCTTTTCTTCCTCTCCTCTTTTTTCTCCTCTTCATCTTTCTTCTCTTCCTCATTCTTCTTCTCTTCTACATTCTTTTCCTCCTCCTTCTTACCTGTTTCTTTCATTTCATTTTTCTTGGCACTTGCTTCTACCTTATATGCTTCATCAAACACATGATCAATTTTCTTGTATATTATTTTCCACAATCTTGTGGATTTTCTGACTACATCTTCAATTTTATTTTTCAAAATACTGAATGCCCTATATTTTGGAGTAAATCTATTATTGTGCCTCTTAATTGCATTAGCTATTTGACCCTTAGTCAAATCAAGCAACAATCTTGCTAAAGTAGATTCTCTTATTTCCTTCTCCATATGTAGGCAAAAATACCATTTGTCTTCTACTAATTTGTACAATTCCTTGGGCATTGAGCCATCTAGCTCTAGAGGTGTGTGCTTGTATTCAACCATCATAGCATACATAGATTCCTCTAATTTATTTTTCTCTTCTTTTGTGAGCTTATTAAAATCTAAATTCTTTAAATCTTTCAAGTCATCATTTCTAATCTTTGTACATAATTTATCAATTGAAGACTTTGGTGGATGACTTACCACTTTAAATTGACTGCTATCATTTGTTTCAGTGTTTTCTTCATTAGATTCAGGCTGAGCCACATATTTTCTTCTTTTTCTTAGCTCTTCATTAGTTTTCTTGGTGGCTTTCTTCTTCTTATCTGCCTCTTCTCTTGCCTTTTGTGTTGTGGCCCTAGTGGTAGCTTTGGTAGTGGGCTTCTTTGGTGCAAGTTTTGCCACTTTCTTAGCTTTGGGTTGAGGAGCAAGTGGAGCTTTTGCCTTCCTCTTGGTGACTTTAGCTCTGATAGGTGCTTCCTTGGCTTCTTCTTTCTTGTCACCTTCCTCTTTATCCTCACCTAAGCCTTGTGTCAATTGTAGAGGCTCTTGTTCAGGCTCATCTCCTTCATTTTCATTGTCTTCCTCTTCTTCATTTGCTTCCTCTTCCTATGTTGTGCCTGCCTCTTCAACACCAAATTTCTTTTTGATCTTCTTAACCAACTTATCCTTCTTCTTCACCATTGTGGCTGATTTGAGGTCTGTTACCACCCTTGATTTAACAATGTCATAGGTTCCAAAATGTTTTGTAGTTTTATCAATTTCCTCTACAAGTAGAGCTGTTATTGCAGCTAAGGCTTGTTTAATATAGAGTTCATAACCTAGTGGCCTAAGCCATCTTACTCTAGGTATGATTGCCTGTATGTAAGTGTAATCAATGTCCACAAGATTTTTTTTTTCCTTTTCATGCTTCTCAACCAATGAGACTGGTATCCTCATTCTTTGTTTCATGGACTTCTTGAAGTCCTCAAAATAGCTAGTCATTTGGGCATCAAAATTCTCACCCATTTGATCAATGAATCCATTTATTTGGTCAAAAATGGTCTTATTTGGATCCCATCTCACCTTTCCTAATGAAGGGAATTCTTTCATAATGTAGAAAAATGTACAAACCAAAACTGAGCCAAATTTGCATTGAGCTCCCTTAGACTTCCTTATAGCTCCCAGATTTTCATTGATCTGTTGTAACATGAGCTCTGCAAGATCATATGTATGATCTTTCTTCACCAATTTATAAGCAACATCCACTACTATGCATGGTACACTATTCAGTTTTCTTGACTGGTAGAATTTGTGTGATATGACTCTCACAACAAAATCTAGTAGGGGTTCTGTGATGGTGTCTATTGCCATTCCCCTATTATTCCATTTTGCCCCTATATTCTTCTCTATGGCTTCCTTTTTGTCACTTCTTAGGGTCTTTGGCCGATCTAGGCTTGGAATACCAGTAACCCTATGTATAGTTTTCTTTGTAAGCTTTACTGACCCTATTTCTAACCAAAAAGCTCCATCATGTATTCTACTCAACACAATGTGTATCCATTTTGTTTTGAAGACAATAGGGAAAACTAGGGCTTTGGTCAGATCCTTCTTCTCAACTATGGAGAATTCATCTTTAAATTTCCCATTTTCACGGAGTTTATCAAATGTAGTAAAAATATCCAAATCTCCTATCGCTCCAACTTTACAATTATAAAATTTTTGAACATCTTGGACCATAACAACTTTATTAGGAATTAAGGATAGGGCACCAATGGGATAATTTTTATAAGCAACTTTAGGGATGGGTCTAAACTTTGGCTATCTAACTTCATTACTGACTAGTTGTATTTCATGAATTTCCTGCCCTTTGGTAGGTTTTGACCCAGATGCCATCTTTTCCAAACTAGGGTTTAAAATTAAATAGACTTTCAAATTCTACGTAGCTCAACACTTGGATGGAATACCTATAAATCAATGGACTGGAGTTGAATCATGGTTGAAATCACTGCAAATCACTGTTTGATCACTCTAGAATCACCTCTTCATTCTGCTTGACTTCGCTTTGTGTTTGAATGATTAAAAAATGAATGATTTTTACCTTTATTAGGTTCAAAAACCTAGGATTTATTTCACTTGTGATTATAGCTGTAAACTCAGCTTCCAAAGATTTTATCAACTCGACTTCCACTAAAGTTCATTTACTCAACATCTGCTATCTTATTTCACTCATCATCAACTGAACCCTTTTTAATCACTCAGTAGCCACTAACATCTCTTTACTTGTCATCCACTATGCTATCCAACTCAACATATACTGGAGTTTTACTTGGCAACCAAAGGTAGCTCAGCATCATCTTCTAACTTTTAACTAGGGATCGTTTCTCATACATATTTCTTCTTTGTAGTACTTCTATGTTTTCTTGGGCTGATGCATGATACATCTTTATATGTATCAGCCCCATGTATCTGTCTTATGCTAAATTAGATGAGGCGTGATCACTTGACCTTTTGGGTGAAGTGATCTCTCCATTTGATGTGTTGCATTCATCTTTCTTCTTCCAAGTCTTGTTCATTTCTCCTCTTATTTGTTCAACATCAATCTTCTATTTTCCTTTGTTGACTTTAGTCTTTTATGCTTTTGACTTTGTAGGATAGTTTTTTCTGATATGACCAATCTTCAAACAACTAAAACATGTATTTTGGTTTAGCCATCTACTGTGACTTTCCATGAAATGTTTCCTTATGCAATTTTTAGGAATGTGTCCATACTCTTGACAATAGTGATAGCTATACCTAGTATTGTAGTCCCAATTGTAGTGATGCGAATGATTGATTCCTCTTGCAAGTTGATTAGGTGTCCACATAGGATTTGATCTACATTCAAATGCTCTATGTCCATACTTTTTACAATTATAGCAGTGACCCTCAAATCTTTGTGTCCTCATGGTCTTGGTTCTATAGTCTTGTGTTAAATGTCCTTGCTTTTTGTACTTGTGATAGAAATTTGCATTTTTAGGCATGTCATGTTGATGACTATTCTTGATTCTGCACACATTAAAAAGAGCACACATTAAAGGTATGTCTCTTTTTACCATAGAAATGACAAGTAGGTTTAGTGTTCTTACCTTTTTTGCTTCTTTCTTCTACAACCTTGGATGATTCTCCTTGTTCAGTGCTGATGTAGACAAGTCTTGTAGTGTCATTACTAGCCCTTGGTGATTTTAGCAATTGCTCAAAGTACTTGATGACATCATTGGGTTTGTTGTAACTTTTTGCTATTCATTCTACAATTGTTCATTCTGTATCTTCAAGGTGGAGATCTCAATATCCTTCATGTTTAGCTCGTGATGAGCATTCATCATTTGACTTAAGGTGTCTAATTTCATGCTTGAAATCTTTTCAAATTCAATTATCTTCTCTTCTAGCCTATTGATGAGATTTCTCTTGTCATCTTCTACCATGGCCTTGTCTTCAATAACTCTTTTCTTTTGTTCAGTCATTTCACAATGCATTATGGCTTGTGATTCTTGTTCAAGCTTGAGTAATCTAATTTCTTCAGCTTGTGCTCTATTTTTCTCCATTAATTCTTTTATTGCTACATCAAATTCCTTGGAGTCTCCATTTGAAAACACTTGTGAGGTGTCAATCTCCTTGTAGTGTATGTCATTTTCAGCTATGGCTATCTCTTTTCTTCTTTTCAAAGATTTTCTCAGTTCCTCCTTGGCTTCCTCTACTTTGTGTAGAGATAGTTGCACATCAATCACCTGATTGTCAATGATCTTCCCAAGTTTGAAGACTTCCATCTTCTGAACTTTTTCTCCAAGTTTTTAGGCTTCCCCTTATGAGAACTAGGCTCTGATACCAATTGTTAGAATTTTGAACTGGGAAGAGTACTTCTGGGGGGGGGGGTGAATCTGAAGTAACCAATTTTTATCCTTTCAAACCCTTATTAACACATATCTGAAAAACAATTTGTATGCATGTAAACATATAAACAAACATGAAATAAAAGCATGCATCAACACATAACACAAAGATTTGGTAACCTAGAAACCCTCCAGGAATAAGAAGGTAAAACTAGGGTGGGATGAGACCCACAAAAATCACTGCAGAAATCAATGTTCAACCACTTCTAATGGTCTGCCTTGTGAAAGGCCTACCTTGTTAAAGGCTTTACACTATGTCAATAGTGACCTAGTTAGAGGATTTACAAACACTTACATGAAGTGTCACCCTATTAAAGAATTTACAATAGGTTGTTAAACCCACCTAATACATAGAATTTTCAATCACCTTCTCCAAAGGTTCTCCTACCTAACTGTTAAACTAACCTATCAACATAGGATTTCAACTCTAATGCAATTGTGAGAGAGTATTAGAACATTTGACCTAACTGAATGCAATCTCAAATTGCTAGGTTCAAGTACTAGATCTACTCTTCTCATTTTGATCCTTGCTTGATCTGATCTCTGTATGTGTTCCTTGTCCCTTGTGCTATTCTGATCAACTTGATATGAAACTAATGCTTTGTTCCTCTAAGTCTTTTCTCTTCACACTAAAATTTTGCTATAATCTTCCCTTATACTATTTTCTTCCACACATGTAATGGTGCATTTTTTCTCCTTATAAAGAATGCAAAGACTTAGGGTTAGGTATGGATCTATGATCCATATTGAATCTCAAATTCTCACTCATACTTTGCATTTTTCTTATTGGTTGCATGCAGATTGCATAGGGAATGTAAATGATTCATCCTTATCCTTTTTCTTCTTCAAAATTTCTCTAAGTCAGCTCAATAAATGGTTCACATCTTAGTTTGTGCAAATACAAAATCTTAAGTTGATCCTGAGTTACTCGGCACTCATTACATTACTGATAGTTAGCATAAACTGACTCCTGGATTGCTTGACATCTATTATTTTCCTAGTTTGCTTGACACCTATTAAACACTATATTTCTTGGCACCTATATATTCTATATTGCTTGGCACCTGTACATTTCCTAGATCACTCAGCACATACTACATTCTAACTTTCTTGGCACCAACTGTGACTCGACACCTATTGAAATTTTGGCTTGGCATCTATTGTGTACTCGACATGTATGATGAAAATGGTTAAGTGCGTTGAAACTCAATTGTCAAGACTATTCTTTTGACCAATAGCTTGAGACCACGTAAACTTGAATTGGTACATGTCCTTACCCAAGTAATGTCGATGTTATGTTGGCTTCTAGTATTGAGTCACACATACACATACACATTCACATACACATACACATATGCATACACATGCACATGCACATGCACATACACATGCACATGCACATGCACATGCACATACACATATAAATACACATATACATATACATATACCCGTATGGCATGTTAGGATAACAATACGTCATGGTCGCATGGTGTTCTAATCAAAATTAATGTATCCAAATGATTCTTAAAATTTGATTTCCTCAAGATTGCTCAAATGGCGCATGCTTTTAACATCTACAATTTCATTCTCTTCAATACTTAGTTGCAAGACTTCTAATCTTAGAGTCCTCAGATTGGAGATGTTTGCTATTTCCTTCGGCATATGCCTATGAAGTTCATCTGAGCAACCACTTAAATCAATGTGGGAAAGATATTGGACCTTAGCTATCCACTCAAGTAGACATTGTACACCTTTACATCCAAAGAAATCAATAAATTGAAGTCTTCAATCTTTTAACACAATCTTGCACCTCTGTGATCTTTGTTTGAGACAAATTCAAAACTTTTAGAAGCTTCAATTTTACCACACCATTTGGTAGTGTTTCTCACATCCAAAACATAGATTAGTTTCAAATGATCAAATAAATATTCTAGAATACCTATAATTTCTATATTTTAAGAGAATGAAAGAGTGTGAAGAAATCACTAAAAATGAACACATCATGCTAAAATTGTTGCTTGGTAAAATTATTTTACTAGAAACTAAGGTTTGTACATATGGATTTTACATCCAACATAGCATCCAAAACTATCCATTGGACCCATTTACTTAATCAACTAGGGACATAAACTTGAAATGATGTCTACAAAGTATATTCTTTAAACCTCTTTAAATGACATTTCCTTTCCTATGGAACTAAGAATAGAAGTACTTAATCTATATGCAAATGTGGGTAACCTTTAGCTAAATGATAGAAATGAAATACAAACATGATTCTACACTGTCTGTCTTTATTGCAAGAACAACTAGTGGTTTTGTTACCAATGGCTACAGGAACAAAAAAGATCTTACTTAATCCTAACACAAGAAAAATAAATTCTACCAACTAGTTTCACTCACCAAGTGCCCCCCCTTGGGTAAGTGAATGATATAAACTTCAAATACTAAAACACAATAGTAACAACTTGTATTGATATCAGCTCATAGAATAGTACAAATTGGAAATGATAGTCTATATCTAAAAAATGCTATTTCAATTACAAACTCCACTTTAATATATCTAGGGTCTTGTTCAACGGCTTTAATTAAAGAAACTAAAAAAACTAACTCCCTAAGATCTAGCTTCAACAAAAATAACTTAGAAATTTAATGAGTTATTACATCATGCACATCTCAATGGAATGAGCTTTAAACAAATACATGACATAATGGCTTCTATATTTTCATAGTAGTTGGTAGTTAGGCTGACTTGATCTTTAGCAATTTATAAATATTAGGTAATTGCATAACTGTACCATTAATGTCTTTTTATGCACTCCTTCCTTTGATTGATTCCTGCAATAGATTAGTAAACATGCAATAATTTGTAGCACAAATTTACTCCATTATTCATGATAGCCATTTAATCCATATATCAATCCTTGCTCATAATGCATAGCTATTGGAACCTACCCATTAAAATTAAGAAATGAAAAAGGTATGCACATCTATAAATCACACATATATAATCCCATTTTTCTATATAAATTTTAACTATAGTGGTATATCTAGGAAATCATATAGTATCATGAAGCTTATAGAAAAGAAAGGCCGTTATAGGTTTATACAAAGTATTATAGTAAACAGTCTTTCAACTTAAACATGAAATTGTTGATATCTAATTGAAAAGATCATTTGATTAGAACGATTGCTGAAGAAGATTGTGTGTTTCAATAATTGTTTCTTCACTAATGTCAAACCTTCTATTTTGGTAAGATAATTTCTTATATGGTTCAAGTACTATCACTTAGTTAACTGATGAGGAGGATTTGATCACCAAGATGTAACATAAGTACTTAGAGGAAAGGTTGAGTTATGATTATGTAATGAAGTACAAGAATTAGTTAAGACAGTGATAACATAATGTATTAATGATTTATTTGAGGTTACAAAATGGCTGGCTACACTTAGAAAGTTTAGAAGAATAAAGTTAAACAAAGTTCATCTGCCAAGCTTGACCAAGTGGATAGTACGTGCCGAGCAAAGTTAGTTCAAGCCAAGAAAAAATTCAGTTGGAGCCAAGTGAAAAAAAATTCTAGTGGATATTGAGCAAGTTAATAGATGATAAATAAGTTTTCAATTGATGTCGAGCACCAGCAAAATTCAGTTGATGCCGAGTGATTTTGTAGTTGATACCGAGTGACACTGTATGTGTCAAGCATCAGAAGATTGATAATACCGAGTTGCCACATTATGACAAAGATTGAAAATTTACCAAATAAAAGCCGACAAGTTTGTTTTCTTGAAACTTGTGAATTAGGAGGAAGATAAGATTGATGAGATGGTGGAAACAAATCTTATGTAAACCATTTTAGAGGTGAATTCAAATGGATTCTAAGAGAAGTTTCTAGAGAAGACAAGATATGGGGCAAATACATTGTATCCTACCTAATCCATCAAAAACCCTAATTTTGATGATGGATAATGAGTGGAAAAATGTTCTAATTTCCTATATATAGGAATGTTTGGTCATGAAGCAAGAGAGTTAGAGAGTTTGACGTGAAAATCTTATAATGAGATGGAAAGGGGTTTTGCTTCATCAAGTGTCCCAAGTGAAGAAGTCTGCAATGACATACTGAGTAAGAAGGCTTTAGATCAGGATGAATGCTTGAAAGGTGAACAAGTTATCAGAGCTACAAAGAATGGAAGCCATGTAGAGTTAAGGACTAAACAAAGATCTATAATCTGCAAGTAAGGTTGTAAGTTGTATCAAATCAAAGCTCTATTGGTACTTTCTAACAATTGTATTAGTCTAGGGTAAATCCTTTGGAGCAATGTTGACTTAATAGTCATTGGAAAATCCTTTAATAGGGTGGAATTCCAAGTGAATGGTCTAAAGTCCTCTAACAAGGCTCACTTTTAGCAAGGTGACTAAAATCCCTTAACCAGGTCACATTAATAGTGTGTATTGTAACCTTTAACAAGGTTGGCCTTTAATAGGGCATCACTTTAGAAGAGTGAAAAAGGAGTAGCATGTTACTGGTGGTTTTTCCCAAATTGGGTTTCCACATTAAATCATTGTGTCAAATGTGTTGTGTTTTATACTTTACATTTTTTCAAGTTGATTTGATAGTAACATATAAGTTTTAGTTGATACACAATGAATTCATGCATGGATAAGAATGTTTTATGGGTTCACTAAATTGTGAAAAGTTTTATTTGTACATCTAAACTTTGAATAACTAATTCACCCACCCCCCCTCACCCCCCCCCCCCCCCCCCCCCCCCAGTTATTCTAAAAGAATTCCAACAATTGGTATCAGAGTCATTTGCTTAAGAGGATTAGTTTCAAGGTACTAGAAGCACAAAGATCAAGATGTCAAAAAGAGAAGTACCCAAGCTCAGTAGAGATAACTTTCTTGCATGGAAAATTTTGATGAAGCTACACCTTGGAGGACTTGAAGATCATGCACAATCTTGCATTTCAGTGGAGCATGTTGATCTAGCAGGAGCCCTAACTATTGAAGATATGAAGCAAAAGAAAGAACACAATCAAGCGATGTTGGAGATTACCTTTGGCCTAAGTTATGCTGAATTTGATGATATAAAAGGCCTTAACAATGCAAAGAAGATGTGGGATGCCCTAGACACCATCTATAGAGGAGACAAAAATGTTCAAAGAGCCAAGTTAGAGAGTCTCAAACCTAAGTTTGATGACATGAGAATGGAAGAAGGTGAGAATATTGCTCAATATGTTGCTAGGATAAAAGAAGTTGTTAGAGTAATAAATGGTGCTACTGGTAAAATATATGATGAAATTGTGCTAAGTAAAGTCTTGAGGTTATTATTGCCTATTTATGCCATTAGAGTTTTTGCAATCCAAAAGTTAAGATGTATACCAGGAAATGATCTAACCCTTGAAGGTCTGGTACGTAGACTCACTACTTTTGAGCTATCTAATTTTGACAACTTCAAACTAGAGAGTATTGAATTAGCTTTCAAAGCAAAATTTATATTGAAGGATTCTAAGGAGATATAGTAGAAGAAGAAGAAAAGAAAGAAAAAATATGCATCCAATGATAGTAACACAAATGAGGAAGACATTTAACAATTGGAAGCATTGTTGGCAAGAAGTTTTCACAGAGGAAAAGGCAAGTTCAAAGGTAAGTTACCCATCATTTGTTTCAATTGCAATGAAGTTGGTCATATTGCTACAAGATGTACACAGAAAAAGAACTATAGAGAAGGAAACAAGCACAAAAATAGAAGAGAAGATGATGGAAGAGACTATAGAGACAAAGGCAAGAAGTCATGCTACATTGCTGATGAACATGACTCTGATGTAAATGATGATGAAGTGGTATATGTTGCAATGAAGGACAAATCTAGTGAGGATGAGGCAACTGCACTTGTGACTTGTGTGAACAAGAATGAAAAATGGATCATTGATAGTGGATTCTCACATCACATGACTGGAGACAAAATTAAGTTCATTACCTTAACTTGTTATGATGGAAATAGTGTAAGGTTTGGTAATGATGCACCATGTTTGATAAAAGGAAAAGGGTCTATCAAACTCACAAAGAAGATTTCATGTAACAATGCTTATTATGTTGAAGGATTGAATTATAACTTGTTAAGTGTATCACAATTGAAAAATTTGGGATGCAAAGTTGAGTATGAAAATAAATCTTCCAAGATATATGACACAAATGGAAACTTGATTGGAAAAGGTGATCAAACTAGAAGTAATCTGTTCTATTTGGATATAGAAGATGCTACTTGTCTTATTGCAAAATTTGATGATGTATGGCTTTGGCACAAGAGATTATGTCATATTAATTTTGATAGTCTAATTAGTATCAATAACATGAAAAGAGTTAGAGATTTGCCTAAGTTGAAGAAACTAGATAATATAATATGCAAACAATGTCAGCTAGGCAAGATGACAAAGTCAATCTTTAAAAGTAAAGCTTATACCTCTAAGGAAATACTTGAAATTGTTCAGACTAACTTGTGTGGACCTATTGAAGTGCAAAGCTACAAAGGAGATAAGTACATAATGCTATTTGTTTATGATTACTCTAGGATGATGGCAACCATTTTTATGAAACAAAAATCTAATGCTTTTCAAATGTTTAAGTGGTAATTGGCAAGAGTTGAAAAAGAAATAGGTAAAAGTCTAAAATTCTTGAGATCAGATAGAGGAGGAGAATTCACTTCAAATATTTTGAGATGTTCTGTATTGATAGAGGAATCAAAAGATAGACATTTGCACCTAGGACCCTTCCACAAAATGGAATTTCTGAAAGAAGAAACAGGACTATAATGTACTATGTCAAAACACTCATGATGGAGAAGAATGTTGCTCTAAAATATTAGAGAGAAGCTATAAGTACTACTATATATACCTTGAACCATGTGCAAGTCAAGAAATGTACTTATTCAACACATTTTGAACTATGGTATGGATATCCACCTAATGTGAAATACTTTAAGGTATTTGGAAGCAAATGTTATATTCTTAAAGACGTTAGGAGTGGAAAGTTTGATGCAAAAAGTGAAGAAGGTATATTCCTTGGTTACTCCACAAGAAGTAAATCTTATAAGTGTTTAATTACTAACACTAACAAAATTGTGCAAAGTGCAAATGTGAATTTTGATGAGTTTACAAAAGTACATGAGGTTGAACCCACAAAGGAACCCGAAGAATACAAATTATTTGTGTATTTCTATAAAGGAATGCCTGCTAAAGAAGATGCTACAAATCAAGTTGTAAACCAATAGCAAGTCTCAATAATTATTGAGTCACAACCTGTTAATGCCAAGCTGCATTCAAGAACCGAGTTGTAGAATGAGGAAAATGCACGTTCTGATTTTGAGATTAGCACACATGAAAGAGATGCTAAAACACCTAATAGAGATGTACACAGTGACTTTGAAGCTGAGAGAAAAAATATAGTTGCAAGAACTAATCCTAGACGATCCAAATATGTCAAAAGATATCATTTTGTACATCAAATCATTGGAGACAAAGATGCAAGGCCAATGATAAGAAATAGATTGAGAAGTGAATCATGTTTGTTAAGCATGAAGGAACCTAAGACAATGAAAGATGTATTCAAAGATGATTATTGGTACAAGGGCATGGAAGAAGAAATTTAGCAGATAGAGAAGAACAAGACATGGAGTCTAGTACCAAGACCAGAAGACAAAAATGTGATTGACATCAAATAGGTATACAGAAACAAGCTAGATGAAAATGGTGAAGTGACAAGAAACAAAGCAAGACTAGTTTGCAAAAGGTATGCACAAGAAGAAGGAATTGACTATGCTGAGACATTTTCCCTTGTTGCAAGAATGAAAGGAGTAAAATTTTTTTTTGCTTATGATGCATACAAAAGTCTCAAAGTTTATCAGATGGATGTCAAGTCTGCATTTCTGAATGGCATATTAGAAGAAGAAGTCTACATAGAATAGCCAGAAGGTTTTGTTGATAAAAATAATAAGAACATGGTATGTAGACTACACAAAGCCCTATCTAGATTGAAACAAGCACCAAGACCATGGTATGAGGGACTTCATACTTATCTTGTGAAGATTGGATTTGAAGGGATAGATGATAATAGAAATTTGTACATGAAGACAGATAAGGACAAAGGTATACTATTATCTAAAATATTTGTTGATGATATCATATTTGGAGGTCAAGATGCTCTGTTTAAGAATTTTGCAAATCAGATGAAGCAAGAATTTGAAATGTCAATGTTTGGTGAGATAATATTCTTTGTGGGACTACAAGTATATCAGATGAAATATGGTATATATATCACTTAGTCAAAATATGTCAAAGAAATAATGAAGACATTTGGACTAGAGGATTCCAAACTAGTAAGTATACCTATGGTGACAACACTCAAGCTATCAAAGAATGATGATTCAATTGAGGTAAATCAAACATTATATAGATCCATGATTGGAAAATTGCAATATGTAGTACACAATAGACTTGATATTGCATTAGCTATGGAGATAGTTGCAAGATTCTCTGCTAATCCCAGGGAGAATGACTTGATGGCTGTAAAAAGGATAATAAGATACTTGAAAGAAACAAAATAGTTTGGTTTATAATATAAGAAGAATGAAAAGTTTGAACTGAGAGCCTACACTAATGCTGATTGGGCTGGAAATATTGATGATAGAAAGAGCACCAGTGGAGGAGCATTCTTCTTAGGCAAAACAATTGTTACATGGACTAGCAAGAAGCAGAGTTATACTTCCCAATCTACTATTGAAGCAAAGTATGTTGTTGCTACTATTAACTGCACAAACATTGTATGGATCAAATAGCTACTTAAGGAAATGAAGGAAGAAATCATAGAACTAGTAACAGTTTATTGTGATAATACAAGTGCTATCAATATATCAAAGAATCATGTGATGCATACAAAAATAAATCACATTGCAATCGAGTGTCATTATGTACGAGAATTGGTTCAAGATAAAAAGGTAAAGATAGAATATATTAACACAAAGGATAAAATTGCTAATATCTTCACAAAATGATTACCTAAGGATGCTTACGAGTATCTAAGAGGTAAACTAGGGGTGATACCCCTATCAAAGGCTATATAAAAGATAGAGGGAGTGCCCTACATCAAACAAGATGACACTCATTTAATACAAATTGATGCAGTGGATCTTACTTTAGGAATTGCCTAAAGTAATCACAGAATTGGAACTACAAATTAGTCACAAGTAAGGTGACAAAGGAAGAACATTGAAGAACCTACAAAAGCCTATATTTGCATATATTAAAGATGCAAAGTGTTAAGTATATGTCTTTGGCATTTAGTTACTGATCAAGTGCAAGAGGAACAATGGAGAGAGTACATCATTAAAAGATCAAAATATCAAAAGAAAGAAAGAGGAAGAAAACAAAAAGTAATCAGAGGAAGGATCAGAAAAAGAGAGAGATATATATTCTATTGATCAATTCAGTAAGAAAGAGAAAAGATAAAGAAGGAACTCAGAGGGGGTTATATTTTGTAACCTAATCAAACGATGGAAGTTGTTGATAGAGGGAGAAATTTCAAATACAAGTTTTCTTTTTGGTATTGTCTTGTTGTTTTAACCTAGTCAGTTTGATGGAACAAGATGTTCATCATTTGTTTGATTTGGTTGATCAGTTTGATTTCCCATCAATGCCAAAGAGTGAGATTATTGATATCTGATTGAAAAGATCATTTGATTAGAAAGATTTTTGAATAAGACTATGTGTTTCAATCATTATTTTGTCACTATTGTCAAACTTGCTATTTGTTGGTAAGACAATTGCTTATATGTTTCAAGTACTATCACTTAGTTGATTGATGAGGAGGATTTGGTCACCAAGATGTAACAAAAGTACCTAAAGGAAAGGTTGAGTTATGATTATGTAATGAAGTACAAGAATTAGTTAAGATGGTGATAACATAATATATTGATGATCTATTTGAGCTTACAAAATGGCTGGCTACACTTAGAAAGTTTAGAAGAATAAAGTTAAACAAAGTTCATCTACCAAGCTTGACCAAGTGGATAGTAGGTGCTGAGATAAGTTAGTTCAAGTTGAGCAAAAAGTTAGTTGGAGCCAAGTGAAAGAAAATTCTAGTGGATGCCAAGTAACTTTTCAATTGATGTCGAGCACTAGTAAAATCCAATTGATGCCAAGTGATTTTACAGTTGATGTCGAGTGATGCAGTATGTGTCGAGCATCAAAAGATTGATAATCCTAAGCTACTACATTATGACAAAGATTGAAGATTCACAAAATAAAAAAACAATAAGTTTGTTTTCTTGGAACTTGTGAATCAGGAGGAGGATAAGATTGGTGAGTCAATGGTATAGAATCTCATGTAAAATATTTTGGAGGTGAATTCAAATGGATTCTAAGAGAAGTTTCTAGGGAAGACAAGATATGGGGCAGATACATTGTATCCTACGGGAAGACAAGATATGGGGCAGATACATTGTATCCTACCTAATCCATCAAAAACCCTAATTTTGATGATGCATAATGAGCGGGAAAATATTATAATTTCCTATATATAGGAATGTCTGGTCATAAAAAAAGAGAGTTAGGGAGTTTGATGCAAAAATTTGATAAGGACAAGGAAAGGGGTTTTGCTTCATCAAGTGACCCAAGTGAAGAAGTCTACAATGGTGTACTAAGCAAGAAGGCTTGAGAAGATGAATGCTTGAAAAGTGAACAAGCTGTCAAAGATACAAAAAATAGAAGCCAAACAAATTTGGGGACAAAATAGAGATCTGTAATCAACAAGTAAGTTTGTAAATTGTATCAGATCAAAGCTCTACTATTACTTTCTTACAATTGTATCAATCTAGGGTAAATCCTTTGAATTAAGGTTGAATTAATAGTCATTGGAAAATCCTTTAATAGGGTGGCATTCCAAGTGAATGGCCTAAAGTCCTCTAACAAGGCTCACTTTTAGCACGGTGACTGAAATCCCTTAACTAGGTCACATTTAACAGTGTGTATTGTAACCTTTAATAGGGTTGGTCTTTAATAGGGCATCACTTTAGAATAGTGAAAAAGGAGTAGCATGTTATTGGTGGTTTTTCCCAAATTGGGTTTCCATATTAAATCATTGTGTCAAATGTGTTGATGGACGTGTTGTGTTTCATACTTTACATTTCTACAAGTTGATTTGATAGTAAAATATAAGTTTTAGTTGATACACAATGAATGCATGCATGGCCGATAAGAATGCTTTATGGGTTCACTGAATTGTGAAAAGTTATATTTGTACATCTGGACCTTGAATAACTGATTCACACCCCCCCAGTCTCAGTTATTCTAAAAGAATTCCAATAGAAATATCCCATCAACAACCATAAAAACCCATAGACTTATGTCACTCCTTTAGCACATCATTCCCCTCAAATTAGAAGTTGTTTTTTCCCCAGACAAAATGTAATTCTTGATCCTAGACGTTAATCTGAGATCTTCTACAACACTGGATCCTACTCCCCTTTTCTGCCAACACCAGTAGTACCCTTAGAATCTTTAAGTTTTTTCAGGCTTGTACCTCGGCAACCATGTCATGTGCATTAACATCTTCATTGATTCTGAATAGTGGATGCATTAATAGATGGGGTTGGAACCTAAGTGGAATCTAGAAACTACCCCTAGTTTATCCCAATATAACATACCACGACACATGCTTGCTAGCCATAATGAAATTATAGGGAGAGTGTGGCTCCTTAACCTACAAGTCACAAGAACTCTTATCCATCTCTAAATGACTGATCTCTCTACTTCTTGTAACTCATTTTCTTACATCTCACTAAATTCTAAATAAGCAACTTCCATTAGATGTTTTATGTGTTTCTCCCCTTTCTTAGAATTTGCAAATTTCAACAAGTCATAATAATATGTCTGTGGATCCTTTTCCTCAAGCCTCAAATACAATGGTTTTAATTCCTCTACATCTCTATAAGGTTTAGCCTAATTTTCTCTTATAATTTCATATTAACTCTAGGACATAAATGCTCTCAATCAAATATCCCCCACACACATCAAAGGATTTCTTTCTTTATCATTAGGAATAGCTAAATTATGCATATATAGTTCACACAACAAATTCTTAATGGTTGTAGGAGATTGTTGGAAGGCATGATAAAATTCATGAGGAGTATTGTGGATAGAATTAAGAAGTTGAACAATCTCATTCATCTAATAGTTCAAAATCTACTCCCTCAGGAAAAAAGTGTAGACTTGAGCCAATGGTCTATATTGGAGAAGTTAAGGAATAAAATTAGTCAACTAAGAGACTTTTTCCTCCAAAACCATAATCTTGTCTTCCTGATCCAATGGCTCCCTCTAATAACTCATTGCATCGTCTTATTTTCTTATAACCACATAGCTTTCTTTATTAAAATCTATTGGTATAAACTCATTCATGTTTCTAATGGTGTAGAGAGGGTAGGTGGAGGCATTGATCCTTGATTGTTAACATCTACCCACACAAAATCATTATTACCATTAGTTCTTTCAATAGGATTTTTAGTAGTAGATTCTCCCTTCCATACCACAATTCCTCTTTCAAGGTTTTCAAGAGGTGGTTGTTGTGATGAAGAACCCTCTTCCATTTGTTTTGCAGCCTGAACTAAAGTCTCTAATTCTTCACTAGCCACTTTCTTAAGAACTTTATCAACAATATTTATATCAACTGCAATAAAAAAAATCATCTAGGTCTTGAGGATAATTAATTATAGGTTTTGTAGGTTCATCTCTAGAAATAGAAACATCATCATTCTCAGATTCATATACAACTTGAGGGATCTTCCCTTTCTTTCAGACAAAAAGTTATCATGCCCTAAATCATTGTCACTATTGCAATCCCCTATGTAAACAACATCCTCCTAGCACTAGCTAGGATTCTTAGGCAAACTTCCTAAATATTTTCTTAATTCCTCTAATTTATCATATTTAGGAATTCCTTCATTATTTTTAGGAATATCAACTTGAGCAATGTTATCGATAGGGGTATCTGTTGGAACAAAATTCTTAGAAATCCTCTCACTCCTCCTCATAGGTGTTTCAATAGGGTTTATAGAAACCTTCTTCCTTTTCTTTGAAGATCCTCCTTCAACATATGTTGTAGGAGTCTCCTTCTAAACTCTCTTTTTCTTAACAGAGGGTGAGGGAGTAACAAAATTATCATGAATATCTCCTGACTCTTATGTGTGATCTAGGTTAAATTCTTCTTACACCTAGATTGGTTCACATTTAATGTTATGTGAAGAAGACTAGTTTTTATACTAGCCTTGGATTTAGGTGCAGTAGGGTTTACTTGAAAATATTTGTCCTCCCCTTTTTCCAATTTAGAGATGGATGGTGATTTCTCTACTATTTTCTTCTTTTTTTCACCTAGGTGAGGGTTCATGAAATAAATATTGCTCTAAAATTTTTATAGTTTCATTTGTTGTAGCAACCCTTCTTCCTATTGTTTAACCCCTAGGTCCACTAAGTGTTGGAAATAATTCATCCATCAACAAGAAATAATGCCAAGAGATAGTAGAAATTTGTCTTAACACCTGCTCTATTATCAATTTAATCAAACAATGATGGGAGACTAAGTTCGGCTTACCTTCCTGCACATTTACAACTCATTTTTTTAGTAAACTAAACAATAAATATGGAAGGTTGAGAAATCTATTGCCATGCCTAAAAAAACTAAGGAGTTTGAAATGAACACCATGGAACCATTGATTTTCCTCCATCACATGTAATGTACTTCACGATAGAAAGGACACACTGATTATAGGGTTCTTGTATAGAAAGCCTCCTTGTCCCTTCCTCCCTATCCACTTCCAATGGTCTATCTGTGTATAAGGTGAATTGGGCCCTTTTCATTCATGGGGCCATATCTTCTTCAAAAAAATCCCTTTCCAATGGCAACCCTGAGACTTCTAAGATTATCTCCTGACTTCATTTGACCTTGAGCCCTTTTACCATACCTACTCCATTACTCAAACAAATTCATAAACTAGAAAGCAACTTCATCATCCCAAGCAATGAGCTTCTAAAAATACTAGAGCCAACTACAATTTTCAAATAATGAATGAAAAATGTTGTCTTGGAGAATGATTTCATGAACTATGGGCTCATATTGTATCAAATCACCCCGCATGGTTATACCAGCAAAATGCCAAAATGTAAACTTCCACACACTTTAGAGAAAGAATGCAAGGTAAAGAAACAAATTCAAGACTTTTAGAGTATGTGCCTTTAGAGACAACAAAGAAAAAAAGGTTTAAATATTTTAGGAAAATAACATGTCATATAATAATGTAATGTCATCATTAAACTTTTACCTTTTGCTCAAACTCCCATAAATGCAAGTTATGTGCATACTTTCCAAAGAAGAAGGCAAGTTTCACATCATCTTGATAAATGTAAAGGTAATGATATGGGATATCTTCAAATAATTACTCAAATTATGATATACTACTTATCCAATAATTGTGAATATATATGTGAGATAAAAAGAATAGACACACACAATTGCGCACCCCCCCCCCCCCCCCCCCCCCCCCCACCAAAACTTAAAATAAAGCATGGGCTCCACCACACAATGTGAGAAAAGAATGTAACAACATAAAAAATTAAATACATGAAATTAAAGGAAATAACTAAGGAAGGAAAAATAAAATGTATGGTACGAACCTATGTAATGTGTTGAAAATTTGTATTGTTGCATACCTGTTGTGGAAGTGAAAAACTAAGATGGATGGGTGAGAAAGAATGAAGGTGAGATGGAATTATTATAGAGAAAGTGGTGATTTATTATGAACTTTGATCAAATCCAAAGTAATGAGGAACATTGTGTGGAAGTCTCATGTTCAATTATTGTAGGAGAATCAACAAAAGAAAATTGCTACAAGAAGTGCTCTCTAGTCTACAGTTTATTGTAGATTTTGAGTCGATGACAGTTGACCAAAAGTTTGAATCTAACAAGATCAATTGTATCCAATTTTACTACTCCATTATCATTTACTACTTCAATATCATATGGTCCTAACCATCTAGTTAAAAATTTTCCTAGATTGTGTTGATACCTTGAATCGTAGAGGAGTTCACAATCACCCACACTAAATATCTTTTCTTTAGTAAATTTATCATGCTATTTATTGTGTTGCTTTTAAATCAATTCAGTATTGTGCAATGTAGATTTTCAAAACTCATCAAGTTCATTCACTTGTAGGAGGTATTCTTCTTTAGCATCATGGAGATCTATATTGAGGTCTGTTAGAAACAATAGTCCACTAGTATAATTGAGAGGGTGGGGGGAGGGGGGGTGAGTGAATCAATTATATGATAGATTGAAACATTTATCCTCTTAAACAATCTTGACCATTCAACCAAAGTAAACAAAAACCATGAAGAGATGTACATAAACAATTACACTAGATATGTTGACTAGGAAAACCCTTGATCATAGGGAAAACCCCAGTGGCAATGATGCCCATAAAATGATGTACTAATAAGAATATTCCTTTCTAGAGGATGGACCCTATTAGGAGTCTATGACAACATTTAGTACAAAGAGTACCCGTTAGGAGACTTTGAATCCCTTTTAGGAGATTCTGACCCTATTAGGAGTTGTGGAAGGTAGTTGAACCCACTATCCAATTGACCTTAATACTATTCCTTTTAGAATAATAGATGTGTAACTGTTAGGAATAAGGTGTCTCAACCTTGGATAATTCCTATTCTTATTATTTTTTTTGTAAAATGTATTTCTTGCAAATAATGTTGATGTGTTGGCATCTTGAATTGTGTATAAGGAGATCCTAGCTAAAACGGTTATTATGGATTCCTATGACACGTAAGAGCTATGTCAAGAAGATTCAATGACAGGTTATAAGCCCTAAAGTGAAGCGCATGTTATAAGCATTTTTAGTGTTGTGAAGAGAAGATATGCAAAAAGTGTATTGTTGGTACCGTGAGTTTCTACTGGGGTCTTTTGTTGTCACTGTTGAACTTGCATTGCAAGTGTATTGTAACCTTGTGTTGAAGATAATACATTGTGCAGGTTCTGGAGGGGTGGGGTTGTTTTACCGAAAGGTTTTTTCCCACCGGCAAATCTTTTTGTTATGTGTTTCTTTCTCTATCTATTTTCTTTATGCTTGGTTGGCTGAAATATTGTTGTTTACATGATATTGAATCTGTAAGTGTAAAATATTTTAATAGGATTTGCACCATAGGATTTTAATTGTATAGGAAGCTATTTTCGCACCTAAGTTTCCTTACAGTAACAAGCTTTCAGTTCTTCCTCTATCCAGTATGCCAGAATCTTTCCTTTATACCATGCTTAATAATAAATCCTTAAGTTAGCTTTCCACACATTAATTAAATGAAATACACATTTAATTAATGTTGCCAGCTCACATTTATACTCAAACTTTCACATGTGTGACTTCCATACATGCACACTCTCTGACATCATCAATAGTTAGTAAACTATCTCCAGTTCACTCTGCAACCCTTCACTACAATTGTAACAAATTGTAGCAATCGTGCAATAGGAACTACTTTCCTAATACTATGTTTCCATATGGTTCTCTATAGATTAACCATATCTTTTGTACACTATTGATTCAGGTTATGTGCACTTACCCTTGTAACAAATACACAATGTAGTATGTGTTGGTAACTGTGTATCATCGGATAAGTAATACAATGTTCTCAATATAGAAATCATAGGCTGCTGCTATGTCAGTCTTTTACAAACTTATTACTATGTTTTCATCAATGATAAACACACTTATAAATACATCATATCAATGTTCTGCAATGCTCCCCCATAGCATCAACATTCATGCTAACAATCTCTCCCTTTGGCATTGATGGCAACATAGATGAAAAACATCTATTTCCAAGAATACCAACAAGTCTTTTCAAATCTTCTTCATCAATCAAATCCTACTTCATGCAAACCCTTTATTACAATACTTCTCCACATCTGCTTCATCAATCAAATCTTGCTTCATGCAAATCCTTTATTGAAATACTTCTCCCCCATAGTACAATGTTTTCCATGCCATACTTCTACCCCATTGACATCAATGTCAAAGATAATACACAAATGGTTCAATTTTCTTGAACATCCAATAATTTATCAACACGACCACAAGGTGATTTTTTGCTTTAAATTTTTTTATGTAAATCCATAAACAACTCAAGTGTCTAAAGATATTTTTGTATACCAATTACTAATTACCAAGAGTCCTTTGCTGACTCTATTCATCACAGATACTCCCCCAATGAGGAAGCATTAGCATTCAGTCCAGTCTATCAATGGTGCTCTATTCCTTGGACTGATGCCCTCTTGCATCTTTTATTCTAAAATAGGTAGGGGCATGACCCCAAGCACACCTCTTAGGTACTCAAACATATCCTTTGGTAAGGCCTTTGTAAAAATGTCAACAATCAGTTCCTTAGTGTTAATGTACTCTAGTCTGATTTCTTTCTCTACAACTTTCTCTTTCAATACATGATACTTTATATAGATGTGCTTAGTCTTATAATGCAAAACAAGATTCTTAGACATGTTATATGTGCTTGTATTATCACGGTAAATAGTAACAGGTTCTTTGAATATAATTCCAATATCCTTCATCATTTGCTTCATCCATATAACTTGATTATCATTTTTTGCTGCTGCAACATATTCTACCTTTGCAATACTTCATGAAGTACAATCTTGTGTCTTGCTTAGCCAAGAAACCAATCTTCCACCAAGAAAGAATGCTCCTCCACTAGTGCTTTTTCTATCATCCATATCTCTAGCCCAATAAGCATCACTATAAGTGCAAAAGATAAAATCATTACTTTTGTCATACCAAATGCCATAATCAGATGTCCCTTTCGGATATTCGAATATCCTTTTTGTGACTATGTAGTGATATTCTTTAGGATCAACCTGAAATCTTGCAACAATTCCAACCACATTTTCTATATTAGGTCTACTATGAGTTAGATACTGCAATCCTCCGATCACAGATCTATTCTTCTTTTGTTCAATAGTAGGTGTCTCATCCTTGCTTGATAGCTTATGACTAGTTACCATAGGAGTTCCAATAGGTTTGCAATTTTCTAGTCCAAATATTTTCAAAAAATCTTTTAAATACTTGGTCTAACAAATAAAGATTCCTTTCTTGTTTTGAATAATTTTCAATCCTAAAAAAATTTCCATTTCTCCTATCATGCTCATCTCAAATTCATTCTTTATATCTTATGAAAATTTGTTACTGGCTTCATCATTTCCTCCAAAATTGATATCATCAAAAAATACAATGATTATCAATAAATTATTTTCTATTTCTTTCAAGTACAAGTTGCTATCTATTGTTCCTTTAATAAATCCAAGCTTTGCTAAGTATTTATCTAACCTTGCATACCATATTCTAGGTGCTTTCTTCAATCCATACAAGGATTTCTTTAATATGTAAATCATATACTTCTCTTATGTCAAAGGAAAACCTTCTAGCTGCTCAATATAAACTTCTTCTTCACGTTCTCCATTTAAGAATGTTGACTTAACATCCATCTGATATACCTTGAAGTTTTTATTTTCTACATATGCTAAGAACATTTTGACTGCTTCCATTCTTGCTATAGTTGCATATGTTTCCTTATAGTCAATTCCTTCTTGTTGAGAATAGCATGTTCATACTAGTATTGCTTTGTTTCTTATTACTTCTCCTTGTTTATTCATTTTGTGCCAATCATATTTTTGTCCTTAGGTCTAGGGACTAGTTCCCATGTGTCATTCTTTATTATCTATTAAAAGTCTTCTTCCATTTCTTTCATCCAATGATCATCCTTGATTGCTTCATCTACACCTTTTGGTTCTACGTGAGATATTAGACATAGTTCTTCATTGATTTTGCTTCTTGTCATTACTCCTTTTTCTTTACTTCATATTATCTAATCAGTAGGATGATTTCTTATCATATTCTTATTTGGGGTAGGATTTTCTCCTTCAACTCTAATTTTAGGTATTGTGCTCTATTCTTCTCTTATTTCTTCAGTTTGTACATTATTTTACAAGTCATTATTAGTTTTGAGAAATAATTCATTAAATCTATTGGTCATCCTAGAATAATCATCTCCATCAGACTTATAATCCATCACTTTCTCTTTGGTGCCAAACTTTTCATCTATTCTCACATTTGTGCACTCTACTATAGTTTTTGTTCTATAGTTGAAACATCTATAAGCTCTACTTTTTAATGAATAGCCAAGAAACATACCTTCATCGCTCCTTGGATCAAACTTACTGATATCATCATCTCTTTTGATGTAGCATTTTCTTCCAAATATTCTAAAATATTTGACTGATGGTGAGTATCTAAACCATAACTCATAAGGTATTTTCTCCATACCTTTTTTGATCTATACTCTGTTTAGAGTGTATACTATTGTATTAATTGCTTCTCTCTAGAAAATATTTAGTACATCATTTTCAAATAACATAGCTCTTGTTGCTTTAGCAATTGATCTATTTCTTCTTTCAGCAATCCCATTTTTCTCAAGTGTATGGGGTGAATATAAATATCTCCTAATTCCATGCTCTTCACAGTAGATATTGAATTCTCTAGAAGTGAATTCTCCTCCTCTATTAGATCTTAAGCTTTTGATTTTAACTCCAGATTCATTTTCCACTTTGTTCTTGAATATCCTAAATTTCTTGAATGCCTTTGATTTTTCCTTAAGAAAAGCTACCCACATCATTCTGGTAAAATCATTAACAAAAATCATAAAATACCTCTCTCCATAGAATCCTCTTGTTCTTGTAGGACCACTCAAATTTGTATGAACCAATTCCAGCTTTTGGGTATTACTAAACTACTTGCTAGGAAATGAAACTTTCTTCTGCTTAGCCAAGATACATTCCTTACAAATAATGTCAGTTGGCTTAGTGATCTTAGGTAAATCTCTCACAACAACTGTATTACTAGCTTTCACAATAATATCAAAGTTTATGTGAAAAAATCTTTTCTGCCATAAACAATTGTTGTCAACTTTAGCTACTAAACATGTAGTTTCAGTGGTGTTTAACTAAAATACATTACCTATGGTTCTTGTGCTAGTACCAAGAAATTTTTCTACCTTGTTACCAAACTATAATTGGTGACCTTTGTCCATAAGCTATCCAACACTTAACAAGTTATGTTTTAGTCCATCAACAAAATAAACATCATCAGTATTTGTTTTACCATCAAGTGTGATAGATCCAATTCCTATAATGTGACAAGAACGTCTCCTCCTCCCACTACACTAGGTTGGGTTGGGCCTACTCTAACAATTCCTCCATCATGGCTTCTAAATTTGACAAATTTTCTCATATCATCAATCATGTGATCTGAACATCCACTATCAATGATCCAATCTTTCCTTTCAGCTTGTGAGATTAGTGCACTTTCTTCTCTGATTTCTCTATCAAGATCATCCTCCTTTATAGCTACAAATCCTAATTAATCTTCACTTTAAATAAAAATCAGATTCTTCTTCTTCTTCTTCATTAGCGTATAAACAATTTATAGGTCTTCTAGATTTGAATCTTCCCTTATACTTTCTTTCTCTTTTAGGACACTTAGATGCATAATGACCATATTCATTACATGTCCAACATTTAAAGATATTCTTACCATCTTTTTCTCTTTCCAGAAGAAGAGCCACTCCTTCCGAAATCTTTTCTTCAATACACTTGCTACTACTAGCAATGTCTCCTGAGGCTTTTATGTTCCTTGCTAGACCAGGTATAATATTAAATGCACTAAATGTTGTCTCAACTTTTTCTAATTCTCTAGATTGTTCTAGATCAAATTCTTTAGCTTTCAATCTACCAAGCAATGTTTCTTTGGTGAAATTAGTAGTGTAGGGTATCATCACCTGAATCATCTATGTTATTATTTTCAAAGGTGGTGTCAAACTTTTCAAGATCTTCCATATTACTTCATCAAAATTCTTTCCACCAAGAGATGTGATTCCTGCAATAATCTCAAATATTTTGTGAATATAGGTTCTTACAGATTCATCTTCCATCATTTTAGCATCTTGAAATGTGAAATATAGATTTTTTAATCTAACTCTTTTTGCATGTGTATCAACCTCATAATTAGCTTCTAAGGTTTTCCAAATTTCATGAGATGTTTTGAGTTGTTTTACCTAGCTATACTCACTTTCAAAAAGAGCTGACAATATTGCTTCTCTTGCCCTTATGTTGCACATAAATGCTTCTCTTTTTTCCTTGGTATAGCTTTCAAGATTGTCATCTTTCACAATATTTTTAGATGCCTTGGTTACAAGCCAATATCCTAGAACCATGCACAAAAGATGAATCTTCATTCATAATTTGTGCCATCAAATCTTAGACTTTCCTTTCTAAACATTTTCGCCATGGATCTCTCAAAGTTGTTAAACTTTTTCTTCAGGGACTTGATGCTCTATACCAATTGTTAGAAACAATAGTCCACCAGTATAACTAAAGGGGGTTGGGATCAATTATATGATAGATTAAACCCTTGATTAGAGGGAAAACCTTGGTGGGAATAATGCCCACAAAATGATGTACTAATATGAATATTCCTTGTTAGAGGATGGACCCTATTAGGAGTCTATTACAACATTTAGTACAAAGAGTCTTTATTAGGAGACTTTGAATCCTTGTTAGGAGATTCCAACCCTCTTAGAAGTTGTGCCAACCCTATTAGGAGTTATGGAAGGCAGCTGAATCCACTATCAAAATAGCTTCAGGATCATATCAATGAACCCATTGTCTGATTGACTTCAATACTATTCCTCCTAGAATAATAGATGTGTAACAAGCTTTCAATTCTTCCTCTATCTAGTACGTTAGACTCCTTCACCTTCAGATCATGTAATCGGATCTGGAACTTTGAACTCAGTAATAATAACCCTTAAGGTTACTTACATGCATAAGTAGATCACTCTACTTTTTTATCACTTTGTTGCATAGTAATTTGCAAGCCTTCTCTTCTCATCTATATGTAAAACAAGGAAAACATCTTTCCTTTATACCATGCTTAATAAAAAATCCTTGAGTCAGCTTTCCACACATTAATTAAATGAAATACATATTTAATTAATGTTGTTAGCTCACAATTATACACAAACTTTCACACGTGTGACTTCTGTACATGCATACTCTCTGATGTCATCAATGGTTAGTAAACTATTTCCAATTCACTGTGCAACCCTTCACTACAATTGTAACAAACTGTAGTAATCATGCAGTAAGAACTGCTTTCCTAATACTTTGTTTCCATATAGTTCTCTATAGATCAACCATATCTTTCATACACTATTGATTCAAGTTTTGCGCACTTACCCTTGTAACAAATGCACAATGTAGTATGCACTGGTAATTTTGCATCACCAGATAAGTAGTGTAATGTTCTCAATACAAAAAACACAGTCTGCTACTCTGTCAGTATTTTACAAACTTATTACTATGTTGTCATCAATGGAAAACATAGTCATAAATACATCATATCAATTTTTGACAATGCTCCCCCATAGCATTAGCATTCATGCTAACAAGATCTAATATAGTGTGGAGTGTTTTGTGCTCAAACTCAATTGGCATCATGGTTGTTTTACCATATACTAGTTCAAAAGGAATAAATCTTGTTGTTGTCTTCCATATTTTTCTATTTGCCCATAATGCCTCTAAAAGCTTGGTTGCCTAGTCTTTCTTATATATTTGAACAATATTTGTCAAGATGGCTTCCAAGTCTCTATTTATTATTTCAGCTTGTCCATTTTCTTGTGGATGGTAAGGAGAGGATTTACGATGCCAAATGGTTTATTGATTCATGATTGTAGTAATGAGATTGGATGTAAATTACTCCCCTTGATTAGTTATCAATTCTTTAGGGACTCAAAATCATGTAAAAATGACTTCATATAAGAATTATGCAACATTGTTATCCCTAGCATGTTTCATAGGTTTTTCCTCAACCCATTTAGTGACATAATCAATGTGAACCAAAATATAAGATTTACCTTATGATGGAGGATCAATTGGTCCAATAAAGTATATTCCTCATTTGTCACATGGGATAACAACTACTTGAGGTTGTAGGAGCAGTTCATCTAATTTTGTTTGTCATCCAATACATTGGCATCTATCATACTTCTTTATGTATTTTGTTACATCCTTGTGTAGAGTTGGCCAATAGTATCTAGTTGTCAAGACCTTAAATATTGTCCTTTTAGCTACAAAATGTCATCCACATGGTTCATCATGATAGGCTCATAAGATATCATAAGTTCCATCTTCTTTAAGACATTTATGCATAACTTGATCAGGTCCTGTATCAAACATACAAATAGCGATCCAAGAAAATTGAAACTCTTTTCAGCTAGGAGTCTTTTAATCATTAGAAAAGAAAGGAGTTGGAGTTCTCCCTATAGTGAGATAATTGGCAATATCAACATACCATAGATTATGTGCTATTAAAGAGAACATGTGTTCATTTGGGACACTATCATCAATAACTGTAGGATCATTAGGGACCTGCAATCTTGAAAGGAAATCTATCACAACATTAGCCTCTCTTGGTTTGTCTATTAATTTGATATCAAATTCTTGCATAAGCACTAACCATTGTACTAATCTTCTTGAAGTAGATAGTTTATTGATTAGATGCTTGATTACAACATGGTCAGTGTGCACAAAGATTTCATATCTAATGATATAATGTATGAACTTGTTGAGACATAAATCACAAATAACAATTCATTTTCAGTGACAGTGTAGTTGAGTTTGGATCCTTGTATATTTTTACTAATATAATAAATAGAATGTTTAAATATCCCTTCTTTTTGTCCTAAGACATATCCTAGAGTATAATCTGAAGCATTAATGTGGATATGAAAAAGAATGTTCCAATTAGGACCTCTGAGTACATGTCCTTTATTCAACACATCCTTAAGGTGTTGAAATGATTTGTCACATTTTGAACTCCAAGAAAATTTTGAATCTTTCTTTAACAAATCATATAGTAGAGCTTCTATTTGACTGAAATCTTTCATGGATCTCTTGTAGTAACCAACATGACCTAGGAAGATTCTAACATCCTTTTGTTTTGCAAGTGTGGGCCAAGTGCTAATTATTTCTATCTTCTAAGGATCAACTTGAATGTCACTTGAAGAAATATAGTGACCTAATACAACTCCTTCCTCCATAATCATATAACATTGTCTCACTATTTAATGAAATGTTGTGTTGTTGACATATTTTCAACACTTTATCCAAATTGGACTTAGCTTCATCAAAATTAGAGCCATAAACAGTGAAATCGTCAATATAGATTTCCATATAGTCTGTAGACATATTAGATAAAATACTTATTATTGCTCATTGAAAGGTAGTAAGAGCATTACACAATCCAAAGGGTAACACTAAATTAAAAAATGTCTCACAAGGATAGGTGAAAGTTGTATTGTCTAATCTTCTAGTGCTATATGTATCTAGTTATACCCACTAAATCCATCCAATAAAGAAAAATACTATTTTCCAGCCAAGTTGTCAAGAACTTGATTAATGAGAGATAATGAAAAATAACCCTTTTTAGTTGTTGTATTAAGTTCTTTGTAATCCACACATACTCACCTTTTACCCCCCTTTTAGGCACAATTAACAAAGGTGAGACCCACTGACTATTAGAAATAGGATAGATGAATCTAGTATTCAAAATGTTTTGCAATTCAATTTTTACAATATCTCATAATGCAAGATTGACTCTTTATTGAGGTTGTCTGATAGGTTTACATTTAAGTGTAATGTAAATTCCATGAGTGTAGAGTTTTGGGTCTAGTCCTTTCATGTCTATGTAATCCTAGGAAAATGCTTTCTGATTTTCTTGTAGCAGCTTAAGTGTACTTTCCAAATTGTTAGGAGTAAGATTCTTATTGATATTGAGCTTATTTCCTAGACTAACTTCAACTCTAGTGACTTTATCAACTATAGCTAACTTGTTGAAGTTAGAAGACTTAAATTCATGAGGTAACAAGGTATGAAGGTAACTAGTGGCTATAGGAAAATTAGGTGTGTCTTTAGGAGGAAGAATTGTCTATAATGAACAATTATGGTCAATACACAGAGTGGTATCTTCACCATATTCTTTGAATAGGATGGAAGAGGACATCATCATCATTCTAAGGAACCATAAAGGGGTTTCTTTCAATAATCATGAGTTGAGTTAATGAGTTTATCTTTGGTTCATCATCTCCAAAATTAGGCCACACAACTTGGTCATCTTGTAAGAGTGGTTTAGTGGAAGAGTATAAGGCCAACTTCTTAATAGTGGATCCATTAGATATGGTCATTTTTCCTGATCGGAAAGCAATACAATCATATGTTGTGGCTAACCAAGGTTGTCCTAGGATAATATGATAACCTCCTAATGTTTAATAAGGTGATAAAATGACAAAATTCATTGGATACTCCCAAGAATCTAAAGTAACTATGACATCCTCTATCATGTCATTAGGTTTAACTGTGCAACTATCAACAAGCTAAAGTATGGTAGGGGTTTCCCTAATACCAATTATGTTAAGGTGGAGAAGTACCCTCCCTAGTCATGACATTACTATATGCACCTAAGTCTATCAAAGCATTTTGCACCTATACTTCATTGATATGTACTATGACAATTGGACTCCCTGGATCAAAATATTTTGGGAATATTAATTTATTCAGTTTAAGTTCAGATAATTGTCCCATGACATGGATAGTTTTAGGGTCCTTGCACTTTCTACTAGGTTTTTCTATATAGGCTTCTTTAATAGCTTTGATATATACTAGAATTTCCTTGAGGGCATCTAGCAATAGTATTTTGACTATCATTTGTTTCAATTGAGTGAGATTCTCCTACAATGGGATTTTTAGGAGGACTTGATGTTTGAGAAAGTTTTTGTCAAAATGATGGTGACTTAGCTATAGGAGGTTGTGATGGAATAAGAAGGGATTCTTCATTCAAGATTTCCTCAAAAGTAACCTATGTTATTACTGGTCCTTTAGGATTTAGAAGAGTGGTTCCATACATAAGGTGTAAATCATTGGTTGAATAGGTTTGTTGTTGAGTATCATTGGAGGAATATACTTTCTTTTGAGTGGTCACATTATTCAGATTTGGTGTTGGATAAGCAGGTAACTAAGTTTGTTTGGGTGGATAGTTATTGGTTGCAGGAGGAGATGGCATTAAATATTTCTACTAAGGCTATTGCAAGGCATTATACTATTTATTAAGTCACCATTGAGATGATTGTTGCTAGTTATTATGTGGGGCTTTCCATTGATTGGATTGATGCTTCTAATCTTGATGAGGTTGTTACCAAGTGTGTTGTTGTAGAGGGGCTTTCCAATTGGGTTGTTGCCACTTGTCAAGTGGAGGTTGTTGCTAGGATTGGTTATTCCACATAGGTTGAGACTAAGGAGGCCAAGAGGGATTCTAGTGATTTGGGTTTTAAAAATTAGGATTTTTCCATTGATTATTAAAATTCCAATTTTTTTGGAGAGGATCTTGACGTATACTTTGTCTCTGAGCCCATGGTCTCCTTTGAGTGACATACAATATATCTCCATTGTCATCAATTGATTTAAACTCCACTAACATTTGATGTGGTTGAGTCTCCAAATTAGCAACCATCCTACACTTGAAATTCATCTTCTTCTTTGAATAATGAGAGCATAACTCAACTAACATAGCATCAACTTCTTCATGTTTCATTCTATCTTACATTGTATCCAACTGGGTTGCAACATTATTGATAATGTATTTCTTGAAATGAGACAACAAATTTGGAAGATCCATTTTTTATACAACAACTCTACTAGCCTTAAAGGAATTAGAACAAATTTCTCTTCCTTATTTTACATTAGTCCTTGACTAATTCTTACATTATCTTTTGATATCCTCCCATGTACTTTGTATAATATCTCCTCTAGCCATGAGGTCTAGGGCTTGCACACAAGTCTCCTCTACACCCCTTAAAAAAAAGATGCTTATGAGATGACTCATTTAGCTAATGTTTAGTATTTCTTTGTAAATTATAAAGGAATCTTGAAACATAATCTTCAAGAGTTTCATCTTCCTTCATTGCATCTTGAAGATATCATCTCCTCCCATACTCACTCTGCAATAATATTTATATTTGGCAAGAAAAAAGTTCTTCATTCTATCCCACTCCAATGTAGCATTAGCTCCTAAATCCATGACCATCTTAGGGCTGCTTCTTTCAGAGTAGAGGGAGATAATTTTAGCCAATGAGCATTAGTTGTGTAGTCATACCCTCTACAAAGAATGTCAAATTCAAAGAGAAAGGTTTCTAGGTCTTGAGTAATAAGCCATAAAACTTAGGGAGTGTAGAGGTGGGAATTTTTTTCAAATTATTGTTATCTTGGAGGTCAGATATGGGAAATGGAAATGTAGGTTGAGTCATTCTGGGTGGTGCTAGTGGGTGTGTTTTCTGATAAATGACAATGGCTAAAGGACTATCCTAATATACATGGGCAGAAAAAAGACTATTCAAGCCTAATGATTCATAAAATCATGGTGAATGGAGGTTTACATGATAGGCTACAAAATGATTTTCAAATGGTGGCTTTTCTATTGCAGTTGGTTTTTCTTCAAGGGGTTGTTCTTCTTCAGGGTGTTGGTCTTCTTACTTAGGATATATAATTTCTTCTATTTGGAATGGGTCATTTTGAGGAAGAAATCACCCAAGAAAGTCTATTTTCCTATACATAGAGATAAAATAATATGAAGTTCCACTTGGAATGAAACTTTAACAACTGATTATGCACAAAAAATCCTTAAAATGACCCTAAAAAAAGGTTTAAATTGACACCATCCCAAGAAACTGTATAGAAATGCTTGTTAAAATGATTGTACTAGAAACTAAGGTTTGTGCATATGGATTGTACATCCAACATAGCATCCAAAATTATCCACTAGATCCACTTACTTAATTGACCAAGGACGTAAACTTGAAATGGTGTCTACAAAGTATATGCTTTAAACCTCTTTAAATGTCATTTCATATCCTGTGGAACTAAAAACATAAATACTTAATCTATATGCAAATGTGGAAACCTTTAGCTAAATGAAAAAAGTGAAATATAATTAGGATTCTACATTGTCTACCTTTATTGTAGGAATAATTATTGGTCATGTTACCAATGGCTGCAAGAACAATGGAGATCTTACTTAATCCTTACACATGATAAACTAATTCTACCAACTAGGTTCACTCACCAAGTGGGCCCCATGGGTAAGTGAATAACTATAGATATAAACTTCAAATACTAAAATACAATAGTAACAACTTGTATTGATATCAATACATAGAATAGTATAAACTAGAAATGATAATCTATATCTAAAAAATGTTATTGCAATTACAAACTCTGTTGAACTATATCTAGGGTCTAATTCAACAACTTTATTTAAAATAACTACAAAAACTAACTTCCTGAGATCTAGCTTCAACAATGAGAATTTTTTTGGCAATATTATCAGTTAGATGTCTTGATGGTTGTCATTTATGGCAACATTCATTAAACATTTCATTTATACATTTAGAGATAGAAATTGTCTAAGTATTAGACAATTTGCAACAGCATAGAGTACGGTTCTTAAGAGTATAGACAATGCAAAGAGAGTTAGCTTATGTGTAGTTGAGGAAAGATTTTTGACACTAGCATGATAATGTGTACCAATGTGCATGTGTGTATGGATAGTACGGTGCAAGTTATACTAAGATTAACAATGCAGGTAGTTAACAGTGTAGAACAAAGCACAGTAGTAAACAAAGTTGTACGACTTTAGGAATTATTTTGGTTACAAAATAATTACTAAGTTATGTTGAGCCGACTATGTGGATATTACTCATAATTTAGTTTATATTATGCCAAGCATGTGAAGACATGAAGGTTGACAATGCAGAGTTTTGTGATTTTTCAAGGTATAAGTAAAGTTCTTATCTTGCACAAATAATGGGGAAGTTGTGTGATTAGATAATTGTCTCCTAACAAGGTTGTAGCAACTCCTAACAAGGTTGAGGCTTCTAACAAGGACTTGAGACACTATATGTACTTAATAGACTCCTAATAGGGTCAATATCCTTAACAAGATCCTATTGTTTAGTGAATCATCTAGTGGGTATCATCCCCACTGAGGTTTTCCCTTGGTCAAGGTTTCCCTAGCTAAAAACTAATGGTGTTATGAGTTCTCTATGTGCATGGTTATATTTACTATTCGACATTGTTGGTTTAATTTCATGTGCATGTTATAAAGTAATTAACAATATTTAGTTGTGGGCAAAAGTTTGTAATATACTAATTCACCACCCCACCCCACACCCCCCCCTGCCCCCCTCCCCCTAGTATTATCTATTTCTAACAATAGGTATTAGAACATAGTTACTTTGAAGAGACTTATCAACTTAAGTAAGATCCTAGTGAATATGGAATAGTTGAAGAAGAATCTTGAAGAAGCCCTTGAATAGATTGACCTTCTTACTGAAGAGAGAGATAACTTAAAAGATAGATCTAAAAATGCAAAAGCTTACATTGGAAAATTGAAAGATGAAATTGATGATCTTAAATATAGCAAAGAACCTTTTACACACATTAGTGTTAATGATGATACAAAAATCTCAAGAAAGAGAATGAGATCTTGAAACATGAGTTGAAAATTTTTGAACTAAAGTTGAGTCTTAAGACTAGTGGCAATAAGAGTAAACCTAGTCTAAAATATGAGAATGCAGACCTTAGATCCTAGCTAAGTCAAGTGACATCTGAATTAGATTCTATTAAGATAGAGCATGCAGAATTGGAAAAATACAATATCATCGTGAAAGGAGAGCTCACACAAGAAAAACAATAGTTAGAGAAGCTTTACACAAGTTTAGAGAAAATTGATGAACATATATTTCATCAAAAACCTTCTTATGATAAGATAGGCCTTGGATATCTTCTTGGAGAGAAGTGATAAAATAAAGATGAGAGTAGGATAGAACCAGATCCTAGAGTGGAAATCCCTAAAGAAAAGTTTAAATGGCCTGATGAAGTTGAGATAATTGAATTAACAGAAGTTAGATGTACCACATATGTAATTAAGTTGGACACATGAAGAGAGATTGCATAGGTAAGTCTTTTAAACCCATTACTAATTTCTATTATTATAATTATCATGGTTATGGACATAAGGCAATAGAATGTAAGAAACCGAAGTTTATTGATGATCAATAAACTAGTTGGTGTTTTGAAACTACTAAGCAAAAAAATGCTTAATACCAAGATGACAATACTCAAACAATCTAAAGACTAGCCAATTCTTATTAACAATTGTATGTGCAAACCATTTGCGCCCAACTTCGACAAAACCAAGGGTGGTTTTCTACTCTTCAGGCTCTACAAAACTAGGGTGGGTATACCGAGGGATGATTCAAGACTGGGAAACACTGTATGAGGATTATTTTAGTTTCATTCTAATTCTCATCTCAAATCCTCAAATACATGCATGATTCATGACAATTTGCTGAACACATCTCGTATAACAGATACAGCCAAAATCCTTCTATAGATCTACAGGTATTCTCAGCAATAGTGGCTAACTGAAGCTAAAACATTTCATGCAAACAAGTACTGGCCAACTTTGAAGATCTACAGGAAATAAAAGTAAAATTGATTTAATTCTACATTTTTGACAACCATTTGTGACACATTTCTCTTTCAGCTGGATCAAAATTGATCAGTGCCTAATCCATTGGGGTTCATAGTCTACAGCAAATTCTTAGATCTAATTTGTTGCCTTACAACAAATTTTATCAGCAATTCTTATCAAAATTCATCATTCAAAAATCCTTTCCCCTACTACAAAAATCTTATCACATTCATCAAAGCTTTTACTTAATCCTTTGAATTAACAACACTGATAAACAGATATACAACCTAATTGGATTGCATTCAATTGCACAAGCCTTTACTTATACAACATCAAGATAACCAAGTAATCAAAAGGAGACAAAGTTTAGAAAGAACTGATATGGGGAAAGTTCATAATTTTTATTCATTTTCCTTGAAAATTGTATACAATTTACAATAGACTCAAAATGACCAATTTTCTCAAAAATAATGGACCAAAAAAAGACTAAGTATCACTTAGAAAAATAGAATTCGGACCCTTTCTTTAGCCCTAGAATCTCACTTATATAGTGTGAGATGCAACAAGCTTTAGGCTAAGAGAAAAAGATAGGTGTCCTTTATAAGAGGAAAATGCATACATCTGCCCAAAAAGAAAAGGATTAACAAGAAGTTATGTAAATAATATATTCTCTTGTGGGCTTCTGTCTATCACATCCTTTTTCCGATTTAGCTTCAACTGTGATTCTATCATATATGTAATTGCTAAGCTTTCCTGTACACATATTTTGATCTAAATTTTCCACTTGATTAAAACCTATAGCAGGGGTATTGATATGCTTATTTGAAATTGAAGCATCAACACCACATTCATCATTTCTTTCGAATACATTATATCGGCAATCGTACATAGAAAAATGACCTCTATTCAATCCATACTTCAAATTATTTTCAATATCCCTAGTGGTCACAAAAGCCTGATATAATGTCTGTGGTTCTTTATCCCTTAGTAGCTAGTTCATTTTCTTGTCAAATGCATCAAAATACACTGCTAAACACATTTGATCATTAGGTCTATAATTCTCAGGGATTTCATTTAAAACTCTCACAAATTTGATGTTAAATTGAGAGACAAGTTCATCACTCTGAATATGAATCTTCAAGAACTTGTCATATGAATCAGATATGCTTACCCTTTCTCCAAATTGTTCCATGAAAGCATAATGCAACTCACCCCAAGATGAAATAGAACATGCTGGTAGAAAAGAAAACCAGTCTCTAGCATCACCTTCTAAGGTTTGAACAAATAACTTCATGTGCACGTCCTCATGGGCAATCTCACAGTCACCCATCAAATCAGTAAACAACTCAATATGATGACTGGTTGGAACAAGATGGTTCCCATTTAACTTAGGCAAACCTTTTCTAACATCACTAGGAATGACATTTGGGAAACCATGAATACCATTAAAACATAATGGCATATACTACTTGGTAGAGATGGATCTAGGAGCTTCAGTAACTAGTTGCATCTTAGGTGAAATGAATCTTGACATTCTTGAAAGATACAAAATTCATTCACTAATAAGTTTGGTTTACAACTTGTAGGAGATCTACACAACCCTCTACCAAATGAACACTTCAAATACACTTCACGACTTTAAAACAACAAGCTAAAACTTAATCAATGAAGTGTATGAAAAATTTCAAACTATTCTCCTCTTCTTAGTGCTGAAACTCACTTGACAGAGAACACATATGTAAAGCTTACTTTCAAGGAAAAAAAATCACATGAAATTGTAAAATACCTCAAGTGTTGTTGCTGAAAACATTTATCTGCTGGTTGGCCTGGTGTTGATCTCAATTCTTCACACCACTGATCATATCCTTTGTAGAGTTTCCATCTCCTTGAGGAGAACTAAATTAAATCACAGCAATGATTCACATTTATCATTCAAATTTGTTATGATAGCTAATTAGACAACACTTTGAAATTTATTGGTTAGAAACTTATATAGATCTCTCTTTTTGCTTGGAAATTCACACAACTTTCAGATCTACCTATTTCGATTGAAAACTCTTGAAAACATTTATAGGTAACCAATCTACACTAGTTTAGAGATCTTTTAGAGAGAGTCACCACTCACTATCATGAGAAAGATTTAAAACATAAATCATACATGACAAATCTAAACTGGAATTTCACTTCGTAAAATTTTTCAAAATTTTTAAACATTTACAAGAGAGAAACCATTGTTAAACAATTCTAACTCTAAAATTACAATAGTACTTTGGAAATAACAACCGGCTAAATTGACTGAAGATGAACACCTTTTAGCAATACACTTTATATTCAACCTCAAAGTTACTGCTGTAAATGGATAAAACTTAACTGGGGAACCTGAAACCTTGCACACAAAACTTGAGTGTGCACAATATATACCAGAGATTTCCAACTCCTTATCATTGAATTCCTTCATTGACTCCCCAGCAGAGTCACCATTTTGTTGATCAAGTTGACTAGTTGCACAAAGTGATAAAATGAGTTTTTAACGATCAGTCAGTGATCAAATGTGATTCTAGTTAGTTCAATAGATCAGTAGACCAGTCTGAAGGTTTAGTTGTTCGAAAATGAAATTTTTTTTAGCTGGACCCACTTCAGGGCCCGAATAATTTCATTTGACTTGCAGTATATGAACCTGGACTCAGAGGAGTTTTATGAAGTTGCCAAAGTTCTCAAGTTAACGTTTTCAGTGCCTGCTCCTAAGCAAGCTTCTAGCTTTCAAATGAACCAACTTACCCCTCTAAAAAAATACAAGAGGCCTATGATGAGCTATTTTCATAACAAAATAGTAAACAAAAAGGAACTGAAGTTCAAAATACTAAGAATACACTGTAGTGAAATTTGAGGGAAATGGGCATCCACGCAATTTAGAGAAAGATTTTTGTGACCGAGGGTGTAGTGTCCTATTTTTGGAGTCAGCTTGGTGAAAATTTCAATCAATATAACTTTGTTGATGGTCTTTTAACTAGGGCTTTAAAGAATATATGTAGCAACACTAAAGGATTCTGGAAAATAACTACTGAGTTTGGTGCTGTTAAATCTTTTCTTAAGCCTTTAGATCCCAAAAATGAGACCTCTACATGTGCTGAGGCAATTGGTGTATTGCAAGCTCTTACTGCCAAGTTAAAAAGTGCAGTGAAATCTCTATCAGTCGAAGCAAGAAAAGAAAAAGTAGAGCCTCGATAGTTAAAAAGACCCGCAATTAAGGAAAGATGCACCCATACTTTTGTTAAAAGGGAACCCACATCATGTCTAGTGCCAAGCTCAAATAGAGAAGTCCACACATGTTTTAGAGGAGAGTCTGAATCATCCAGAGTAGGGGAGTTTAAAATCAAAGCATCGACAACTTGCATGTTGCACTGAGCTTGGAAGTGCAATCAAAAGAGGTGCCAATTACCTTATAGATAGCTAGTGCCAAATTAGAATTTGCAAAAGACTAGCAGGCAGCGCCAACTGCTAATTACATAACTCATGCAAACTATAATGAGAAAAGGCACAAAAAATATAGCAAAATAAAAAGAGGAGGCTTGGATTTGAGCTAGAAGGAAGGTGTGGTGTGCATTATTTGCAGGTGATTTGGAGGGATAATATTTATGCAGAACAATAGGCGGTGCTCTCTCATGAATCTTGACAACACCTTTGTTTTGTTTTCTCTTTACTATCACATGCACCGCTTGTAGAGCTCTAGTTGATTTTTAGCAGTTGATTTGGTTGAAGATGGAGTGTATTTGTTGTGCTTTGGCAGTGGGATCTCTTTCCCTTGCCATGAATGAAGAACTTAGAGTATGTTACTTGAGTGATTGAATGAGCTAACAGGGGAGGTAATTGATGTCGTTGGAGCATGAGGAATGCCCCACAAATGGTTGTGATGAAAATTTGGAGGAGAAGAGATTTTCTTTGCAAAAATTCAAGCTTTATGAAACTAAATCATTCTAAAATGGATATTTGGGAGCTCTAAAAACTTGAACAAATTCTCCTATTTCTCTATACATTCCTAAGATGCTGCCAAAGAAGAATTTCAAATCAAAAGGAGATGGGGCTAGTGGTATATCAAAAAATTGAGGGTTTGTATCAAGTAGAAGAGGTCATCCACAACAGGTAGGAGCTTCAGCGTTGAAAGAGAGATCCATGTGGAAGAAGGGCGCAGTGCAAAGCAAAGAAATGAAAATTTTTTAATAGCTAGTTATTTCAAAGAAATGCGCCTTTTAGAAAGGAAATGCTCCTTAGCAGGGCCCAATATCCATGGATGATGTGGATAGCTGGCGGTCATCTAGGATAAAGTTTTGAACAGACACACACAACGAAGGAATGACATCAGCAAGTTGGAGGTCACCAGAAAACTAGAATTCGTCACCTCGCTACTTCCTAGCCAAGAATTTTCAAAAAATCTGGCCAGCAACATAGCGAGTCACTAAAAATATCCAGAAATCTGATGAAGACAAATGAATTTAGATGGAATGAGATCACGACACGTGTCCAGATCAGAGGGTCATCACTAACTCGCCAAGAAAAAGATGCACGAGGATTACCATAGCAACATGGTGAGTTCAAACCAATTGCAACGAGATCATGACATGTGGCGAATCGAGTGGCCCTTGCTATCTCACCAAGAGAAAGATGCACGGGAGTTAACATGGTGACATAGTGATGCTGACATGGCGTGGGTGATGTGGGTGCTGAGTGGGCAGTTCGTGAGCCAGTAAGGGGCTGCCACGTGGTAGCTTGGGTGGCGCCTAGTGGGCCCTGGGAGGAAAAGGAGTTCTAAAATGAAAAAATATCCTTGTGCACGTTCAGTTTGAAAATGAAATTTTTTTTTCAAATTTTAAATTTCTATAGTTGAAAACTTTAGAATATTTTAAAATTTTCATTTTATTCTTTGATTATGGAAGCCATGAACAGAGGCTTGATGTTCAGAAGGGCATAACAGGGGCAATTTTTATCCAAAATAGACGTTCCAATATACCATCAGAACTGGGAGAACCTAAATTTTCCAAATTTGAGGTCATTTTTTGCACAGGTACTTACTAGTTCATGCTATAGGTCATTTTGCGAAATCTAGGGTATTGGCAGTAGAATAGGAAAAACTCATCATTGATCATTAAGAGTGGTTAAAAGGCAGATGTGGAGGCTTGTTGAATCCTAGGCATGTAGGAAAACTAATCTAAAAAATTTATTTTTCCCATGAGGTCTTATAACTGATTTTCGCCTTTTGCTTGGAGTTAAAATTTGACATCAGAAGTCAGTTACCTTTCCAAATCAAAATATCTGAGATTCTTTATGCCTCTAAGAGCCAAAATGATGAGATTTGATTTTCAGTTATAGAGAGAAGGTAGAGAGAGGTTTTTTCTACTTCTTGGAAGGAATTCTAAAAGGACACTTGTCATCTCCTAATCAGATCCGAGATACTCTTCTTCTTCCTATATCTATCTTTTTTCTTTCTCTTTGTAATGGTTCCAGTTTTTTGTTACTGAGAGACCATTGTGGATTGTCTTGATGTCACAGATGTATGTTTTAAATTCATGGAATTGCCCAATGGATTAGGCACTGATCAGTTATAGGATCACTTGTTATACTTCTGCATATTTGAGGATTTGTTGAAAATCAACATCAATAATCAAATGCTTTTCCCCTTTCATGTTGAAGAGCTATAATAAAATGCCCTCACTCAGCTTTTGAATTTCCTAGATTTGCATTTAGCTACTGTAGATTGATGTTATTTCATGAGTTATTAGGAGAAATAAGGGTTTTATCTGCTTCATATTAGATTCAGTGTATGCTTTGATAACTAGTACCATATAAAGAATTTATAGGTATACCTACCTAGGTTTTGCAGAGCCTGAAGTGCAGAAGGAGTATAGCCTTATAGTTGGCCTAGGTTCTTGGTGAAGTGTGTCCATTATTGGAGATAGCTACCCATAGATGCATTCTTTCCTTGCATACTTGGTTGTTTAAACACTGTTAAATCAGGAGCCAACAAAATGGCGACTCTTCTAGGGAGTGTAGATGGCAATACATCTTGTTACAAGGACAAGAAACTCTGGTGTAAATTGAATACTTTAGTCCTAATTTTCAGTATGGTTTTGCCCATCCAAGTCACCAACAAAATGGCAACTCTGCTAGGGATGATAGTGAAGTAAATCACTATTAAAAGGACAAGAATCTCTGGTATATAAGTTGAATATTTCAGTCCTACTCTTAGTTGGGTTTGGCCCATCCGAGTCACCAACAAAATGGTGACTCTGCTAGGGAGTTGCATTCAAAAAGAACCAAAATCTTTGGAATGAAACAGATTGAATATAGCATATATATAGCAAGAGGCATTTCTTATTTTCCTTGCTGAAGTTTCATGTTCCCCAGCTAAGCTTTATTCATAATCAGTAGTATGTTGTAAAATTGGATGAAAATTGTGTCCTATGGCTGTTATAAGTCTATCTTCAATTAGTTTAGTCTTTGCAAGTGCTGTTGAGAAAGTTTCAGAGTCAAGAATCGATTCATAAAGTATATTTTCTTTTCAAGGTGTTAGTGATCTATAAGTTTCTCCTATATTGAAGGTCTAGTTCAAATTTGTCAAGTGACAAATTATGTTTTATTTCTCATAAAGTGTGAGTGGAAACTCTCAAATCTCAGTACCAATTTTTTCCTAGTTGATTTCATTGAAAAATTTCGAAGGACTTTCAGTTGTATGGGCAGATTTGATGCTTTTGGTAGTCTCTTGAAAAGGGAGTTTGAATTCTTGATAAGTTTTTAAGTGTTGTTTGCAATCTACTGTTATAAGAAATTGAAGTGTAAAAAGTAGATCACAATAGTGATCTCTTTATCCTCTTGAAAGGAGGTGGTGACTCTACAAAGTTTTGACCAATGGTGTGAAGGAATTTCAGTCTTGCACCTATGTCGAACCAACAGATCAAAGTTTGCATCAGTACTTGAGGTATTTTGATTTTCATGTTTTCTTTTCATGGAAGTCAAACGTTAAAAACATGATTGCCTCTATTAAGTGATTTTCAACACTAAAAGGAAGAGGTAGAAATTTTATTCTAAGATGGAGTCAGATCTCAGATCTGAGATTAGTTTGCTAAATTCTAAGAGTTTAGAAACTGTGAGTAGTAACATTGCTATGTTGAATAGACTCGTTTACAAAAGTATTGTCAATCTTATAAGAATTGAGGTAGGAAATACTCGAGGTTTAAGTGCCGAAGACTGTTATTTAAGGTTTAACTTAGTAAGATATCTTTTCATTGTAGACCTAAAGAATCTTCCCTGCCTAGTGTTTTCCTTGAGGTTCTAGTACCCGATTCAGTCAATTGGCCAGCACCTATAAGATTACAAAGGTTTTTACAAATTGAAAGATTCATTCAGGAGATGGAAGATGATGATTATAGATTTCATGTTATGTCTCTTGATGATAATGAGTGTGCTAAAAGTCAGGGTAGTAATGAATACAATGAGTCCGTAGAGAAAGATGATCTGTTTTTCGAATGTGAAGAGGTGGATTCAAATGTTAATGAATCAGGTAATAGCAATCAGCATGAAAAAGATGGATATAAAAGAGAAGATAAATTTTGTTACAGTACATATGAAGTTGAAGAAAGTTGTAACAACAGTAGGTCTAGTGATTGCCATGATAAGAAAGAATGTTGTAATAATGTTGATTTTCCATATTGTTACACTAAGGATCCTTCTGTTGTAAGTTCTTCATGTTATCCAGATGATAACCACAGCCAGGAGAAGATTTGTGAGGCAATCTTCTTGAGCTTCGATGAAATTTCAGAATTGTTGGCTCGTGAGTTTGAAAAGCATGTAAGTATTTCTAAGGATCTTCATATTTTCTCTCATAATACTTTCTCATTCAATCAAATCAATTCCCCAAAGTTTGATGTGGAAAAAGAGGTAGAATCTGAACAATCTTTGTTAGACTTTGGAGGTGTAGATGACAGTACCTCAAATGTCTTTGCATATGACAATTTTTTGGATGTGGAGCATGTTAATGAAGGGAAGGTTAATGTTGTTTCAGAATCTTTTTATGTTGATCTAGCTAAACATTGTTTTGATGTTTCATGTGATGAAGAGGAAAATAGTGAATATTGTCAATTAGATCATAAACTTTCCTTATATGCTGATAGGTCTTGTAAAGATAAGTTCAAGGTTTATTCTGACAATCAGTTAGATGAAGAAAATGATTGTGATCAACATAGTTTAGATCAACACTTTCAAAATGAGTTTTCATGTTTGGTAACTAATCAGTTGTTTGAAGAATGTGAAGAGGTTTCAATAAAGGATAAATCTGATTTGATGAGTAACATGGTTGCAAGTAGGCAACAATCAAATTTCACACATTCTTCACATTCGGAGACACAAGGTGAGTTGCAAGTTTTTGGCATATGCAACTTGGTGAATGATGTAGATTATGAAGTTTTTGTGTTTCCGATCAGCATGTATGAATCATCGTTGGATTTTGATTCTTAGTTTAGTTTGTGTAGTCATAAGCATGCTGATGTTTCCTCTCATAGTGAGCAAGATGAAGAAAGTATGTCTGATTTTTATATGCACTATGAGAATGAAGAAAGATATTCATTTTGCCAAGTGATGTGATTCAAGATGCTAATCTGATTGGTAAAATTGAGAGAGATAATTCCAGCTTACCTCACAGAGATGGTGATGAGAATTAGGTGTATGATAGTAGTAAGGAGTTGTGAAAACTTTTCGGTGGCCCGGGGCCATCGCTTGTACATAGTAGTGCTAGTTTTTTTTTGCTTTCAATAAAGTTGTTCGAGAGATTTTTTAAAGTTCAGGTGTGTGGTCTGCTTCTTCCAGAGATCTAAAATCTTGCCATGCCCACAAGGGGCATACATCCCTAGATAGAGCCATTGTTGGTGCTCAAAATCGCAACCTGATTTTGAGCACCATAGAGAAAATTAAGCCCTATAAATGCTTTTTGATGCATTTGTACCCGACTTTCAGTTTGAGGCCTAAGAGGTGTTTAATGTTTCTAACACCTTGTATTTAGCCCATCCACTTGTTCCATGATGATAAAATGCCATTCTGAGCCATTCTGTAAAGTCTCATTTTGAGCTAATGTCAAATCTGCATTTTTACCTTGAGTCAAATAGCGACAGGAGGCTGTGTTTGCATCTAAATATCTCGCACCCAAAAATGTTTTATGACTCATTGCTTTGGGAGTGTTTAGTTTCCACCTCTGAGAACCTATGTTTTAGGTCTAGAGTCATTTCGAGTCTGTTTGACTAGGTTTTGAATCCCTCAAAGTTGGTCATTTATTGTTTTCATGCTAATGCACTTTGCACATAATTCTGGGAAGCCCTGTTTCACATGTTGTAACTTTTGACCAGTTGACTAAAATGCTAAATTTCCTTTTGCATTGTGTTGTAGATGTCAGAGACTTGTTATGTTTCAAGTTTCAAATTATGATGAATCTATTTGATTAGTTTTCAAACACGATTCCAAACGCAATTTCTAAAGTTTTACAGGTGAGTATTTGTAGATTGATTGGAAGCCCTATTCAAGATGTTGTATCTTTGAATCCGTGATTGGTAGGACCAAATGGTTTGTTCCCCTATGTTCTATACTGAAAATAATTTAAGTGTGCCAATTTTTAGGTCATGACAACCATCTGCACACTTTTCCAGGGTCATTCCATTTGTAAAAATCATTATCTTGTCATTGTTTCCTATCCTACAAATCCAAGTGACATACTTTGATTGCTCGCCAAATGCATCATGTTATTCGTCATGACCCCAGATCGCATATCCATAGTGTCCTCATGACAGAGAACCAATGGGACTTGTCTTCCCAAGTGTCCATTTGCCTAGTTTTCCAGGTCAAATCTGAACCTAGTTTATTGCTTTTTGACATGTTTTCTTGCAGGTAAATCTGAGAAGGCAACTTTGATATTCGATATCTTTTAACCCTAGATTCGTCATGAGACGAGATCTGACAGGGTGAAAGTATGTGGAGCAAAGAATTAGTGGGTCATGTTTCAGATCCTAGTCAGTTGTTCGGGTTAGTTTTTAAAGGCAATCAACAGACCTCCTAGTATGAAATTTGACTAGTTGCAAAAAGTGATAAAATGAGTTTTTAACGATTAGTCAGTGATCAAATGTGATTCTAGTTAGTTCAATAGATCAGTAGACCATTCTGAAGGTTTAGTTGTCCAAAAATGAAATTTTTTTTAGCCAGACCCACTTCAGGGCCCGACTAATTTCATTTGACTCGCAGTATATGAACCTGGGCTCGGAGGAGTTTTATGAAGTTGCCAGAGTTCTCAAGTTAACGTTGTCAGTGCCTGCTCCTAAGAAAGTTCCTAGCTTTCAAATGAACCAACTTACTCCTCTAAAAAAATACAAGAGGCTTATGATGAGCTATTTTCATCACAAAATAGTAAGGAGAAAGGAATTGAAGTTCAAAACACTAAGAATACATTGTAGTGAAATTTGAGGGAAATGGGCATCCACGCAATTCAGAGAAAGATTTTTGTGACCGAGGGTGTAGTGTCCTATTTTTGGAGTCAGCTTGGTGCAAATTGCAATCAATATAAGTTTGTCGATGGTCTTTTAACTGGGGCTTTAAAGAATTTATGTAGTAACACTAAAGGATTTTGGAAAATAACTACTGAGTTTGGTGCTGTTAAATCTTTTCTTAAGCCTTTAGATCCCAAAAATGAGACCTCTACATGTGTTGAGGTAGTTGGTGTATTGCAAGCTCTTACTACCAAGTTAAAAAGTGCAGTGAGACCTCTATTAGTCAAAGCAAGAGATAAGCCACAATAAGAAAAGAAAAAGTAGAGCCTCGGTAGTTAAAAAGACCTGCAGTCAAAGAAAGATGCACCCATGTTTTTGTTAAAAGGGAACCTGCATCATGTCTAGCGCCAAGCTCAAATAGAGAAGTCCATGCATGTTTTAGAGGAGAGTCTGAAGCATCCAGAGCAGGTGAGTTTAAAATCAAAGCATCTACAACTTGCATGTTGCACTGAGAATGGAAGTGCAATCAAAAGAGGTGCCAATTACCTTATAGACAGCTAGCGCCAAATTAGAATCTGCCAAAGACTAGCAGGCAGCACCAACTGCTTATTACATAACTCACGCAAACTATAATGAGAAAAGGCACAAAAAATATAGCGAAATAAAAAGAGGAGGCTTGGATTTGAGCTAAAAGGAAGGTGTGGTGTGCATTATTTGCAGGCAATTTGGAGGGATAATATTTATGCAGAACAATAGGCGATGCTCTGTTTAGCTCTCGTGGATCTTGACAACTCCTTTGTTTTGTTTTCTCTTTGCCGTCACATGCACCGCTTCCGGAGCTCTAGTTGATTTTCAGCTATTGATTTGGTTGAAGATGGAGTGTATTTGTTGTGCTTTGGCAGTGGGAGCTCTTTCCCTTGCCACAAATGAAGAACTCAGAGTATGTTACTTGAGTGATTGAAGGAGCTAATAGGGGAGGTAATTGATGTCACTAGAGCACGAGGAATGCACCACAGATGGCTGTGATGAAAATTTGGAGGAGAAGAGATTTTCTTTACAAAAATTCAAGCTTTATGAAACTCAATCATTCTAAAATGGATATTTGGGAGCTCTGACAACTTGAAAAAATTCTCTTATTTCTCTATACATTCCTGAGACGTTTCCAAAGAAGAATTTCAAATCAAAAGGAGATGGGGCTAGTGGTATATCAAAAAACTGAGGGTCTGTATCAAGAAGAAGAGGTCATCCACAACAGGCAGGAGCTTTAGCATTGAAAGAGAGATCCACGTTGAAGAAGGGAGCAACACAAAGCAAAGAAATGAAAAAGGTTTAATCCCACATTGGGAACGCGAATAAAGATTTAAAATTTTAAAAATCCTAGCTCTCAATAGCTAGTTGTTTCAAAGAAACATGCCTTTTGGAAAGGCAAAGCTCCTTGGTGGGGCCCAATAGCCATGGTTGATTTGGACAGCTAGCGGTCATCTAGGATAAAGTTTTGAATGGGCATGCATAGCGAAGGAATGATGTCAGCAAGTTGGAGGTCACTGGAAAACTAAAATTTGGCACCTCGCTACTTCGCTAGCCAGGAAATTTCAAAAAATCTAGCTAGCAACATAGTGAGTTGCTAAAAATATCCAAAAATCCAAGGAAGACAAATGAATTCAGATGGAATGAGATCACGACACATGTCCAAATTGGATGGTTGTCGCTAACTCGCCAAGCAAAAGATGCACGAGGATTACCATAGCGACATGGCGAGTTCAGACCAGTTGCAACGAGATCATGACACGTGGCGAATTGAGCGGCCCTAGCTATCTCGCCAAGAAAAAGATGCATGGGAGTTAACATGGTGAGATAGTGATGCTGACATGGCATGGGTGATATGGATGCTAAGTGGGAAATTTGTGAGCCAATAAGGGCTATCACGTGGCAGCTTGGGTGGCGCCCAGTGGGCCTAAGGAGCAAAAGGAGTTCTAAAATGAAAAAATATCCTTGTGCACATTCAGTTTGAAAATGAAAATTTGTTTTTAAATTTTAAATTTCTATAGTTGAAAACTATAGAATATTTTAAAATTTTCATTTTATTCTTTTATTATGGAAGCCATGAATAGAGGCCTGATTTTTAGAAGGGCATAATAGGGGCAATTTTTATCCAAAATAGACGTTCCAATATACAACCGAAACTAGGAGAACCTGAATTTTCCAAATTTGAGGTTAGTTTTTGCATAGGTACTTACCAGTTCATGCTATAGGTCATTTTGTGAAATTTGGGGTATTGGCAACAAAATAGGCAAAACTTATCATTGATCATTAAGAGTGGTTAAAAGGCAGATGTGGAGGCTTGTTGAATCCTGGGTATGGAGGAAAACTAATCCAAAAATTTTATTTTGCCTTTGAGGTCTTATAACTAATTTTCACCTTTCACTTGGAGTTAAAATTTGACATCAGAAGTCAGATACCTTTCCAAATCAAAATATCTAAGATTCTTTATGCCTCTGAGAGCCAAAATGATGAGATTTGATTTTTTGTTAAAGAGAGAAGGTAGAGAGAGGTTTTTTTTGCTTCTTGGAAGGAATTCTGAAGGGACACTTGTCATCTCCTGATCAGATCTAGGATTCTCTTCTTCTTCCTATATCTATCTTTTTCTTTCTCTTTGTAATGGTTTTAGTTTTTTGTTACTAAGAGACCATTCTGGGTTGGAAATCTTCAATCCCTCTATGAGGCCACTTTGTTGGATCCAGATTTGTGATTCCACCTTCATTATTCAACATATTTCTCTCATGTGAATAGCAAGTTTAAATATAATACAAGAAGTTCTAAGATGTTAGGTTGTTTCATGTTTTAATTTTATGCATCTGACTATATAGTTTCAAGGAAATGAATACATATGAGCAGTAATTTCACTAGTTTCATTCTGGTTCTTGTCTCCTATCTCAGCAATCTGTAAGTCTTATGTGGTTTTGGAACAAAGATTTGAGACCCATTTGCATCCCTTTCAGGTTGTATGTTTGATGTATTTTTTTGTTGGACCAAAGGGCCAAGTAAATGCTTGATATGTTTAACAAGGTTATTGGTTACTTGAGAAGGATATTTTGTGAGAATGAGATTTGAATGAACACTAATGTATGAATCATAAGATGATTAGATAGATCTGATGTCTGGGTATACAGAATATGTCCTAATGTCACAGATGTATGTTTTGAATTCATGGAATTGCCCAATGGATTAGGCACTGATCACTTGTTATACTTCTGCATATTTGAGGATTTGTTGAAAATCAACATCAATAATCAAATGCTTTTCCCCTTTCATGTTGAAGAGCTATAATAAAATGCCCTCATTCAGCTTTTGAATTTCCTAGATCTGCATTTAGCTATTGTAAATTGATGTTATTTCATGAGTTATCAGGAGAAATAAGGGTTTTATCTGCTTCATATTAGATTCAGTGTATGCTTTGATAACTGGTACCATATAAAGAATCTATAGGTATACCCGCCTAGGTTTTGCAGAGCCTAAAGTGCAGAAGGACTATAGCCTTATAGTTGGCCCAGGTTCTTGGTGAAGTGTGTCCATTATTGGAGATAGCTACCCATAGATGCATTCTTGCCTTGCATACTTGGTTGTTTAAACACTATTAAATCAGGAGCCAACAATAAGAAAAGTAGAATGTTTAGGAATACTAACCCTATAGGTACTAGAAGAAGTAGATCTCATATCAAATCTAATGATGGAGAGAAATGTAATGGTGAGAAAAAGTAGTTTGGGACACATTGTAAGAAATTGAAGAGCACCCAAAAATTAGAATGGAAACAATCAAAGGAGAAATGCACCTGAATATCAGTTATGCAATAACTCTGGACACATAGCAAGATTCTATAGAATGGAAAAAAGGAACTTCAAAAGAAATCCTAATCACAGAAGGAAAAACAACAAGAATGATAGAAGGAATGAAAATGGAGGTAACAACAGTCAAAAAGAAATAGTCAAAGAACATGTCATGTCCCCTATTCAAATAATTAAAAAAAAAAAAACTTTGTTAAGGCAGGCAGGCTCCAAAAAGGTGAAATTTCGAAAAAAAAGGGTTAATCTTTGGAAACCAATGGACTAATAAATAAAAATTATTATTAAATTATATTTTATTAACCCCTCTTGGACGTGAGTTAGGGTTATGCCCTCTTTAAAAGGGGTTTGGAGGCATTTTGGGCTCATTCTACATCTTGATTCTTGATAATTTTCTTGTTGTTCTTCAGAGGCTGCCAAACCTGTGGAGAAGGAGACCCAAGAACGGGAGTTTGCAGGTTTCCAGGAAGGCTAAGGACGGGAGTTTGAAGCCAATCCATGTGCATGCTCATACAGAGTTTGCCCTTGTGCTGAATAGTGCCGATTTGGGTGTTTTCGGGGTTGTTTTTGGTTTGAATTTGGGTTTTCAGTTGAGTGTTTCATATCAGTTTGGTTTGCTGTTGTATTTCAGACTTTATGATGTTAAAATAGAGCTGAATATATGTATTGGGTCGTGATTAAACTTCTGAGATAATTTATGAGTGTTTTGTGGTGTTTTCGGGCATTTTTTGTGTTAATTTCGGGAGCCCGATTGAGCATAGTTTTGCCCTACATTTGTGATCTGTTGTGTAAGGGCTATACAAATCTGGAAATGTCATTTTGTGGGCTGTTATGCTGCTGAAATCTCTGTAAAAATGTCCATTTTCAGATTTATTAATAATTTGTGAAGTTGTGAAGTTTTTGGCGCTAATTTGGACATACCCGATTTGGGTTTTATTGGAAAATTGACAGATCTTTGTTATATTGGTTGTTTGATTTTAAAGTTCAGATTTGAGGCTGGAAATATCATAAAAAATCAGTAAAGGGACATTTCAGTGGTATCAGAGCCGTGATCTTGCCAGCCTGAGGGTTTGTAGAAGTTGCATGTCAGTTTTAACAACTACCCAGATCTTGCATGTCAAGTTTTGATAACTACCCAGATCTTGCATGTCATATTTTATGATTGCATGCAACTAAGTGAAAGAGAAAAAAGATATTTGCAGCGAGAAAAGAATAAAGAAATTTTGATCAAAGCCCCAGTTGAAAGAAAAAGTACAAAATCCAAGGAAGAAAAAGGTATGGCTGATCCAGATGAGATGGCAAAAAAATTCTTCCAAGACATCCAAAATACTCAGAAGCAAACAGTGGATGGTTTGGCGGAAACTAGAGAGGCTTTGCGAATATTGACAGAAAAATTACAAGGAATTGCATCTATTAATGAGAAAGGGAGCACTTCAGAGGAGCCGAGAAATGGGAGATCCACACCATCTAAATCAACCAAATCTATTTTCTTGCCTGCAGATGAGCCACCAGTACCAAATCCAGCCATTAATCCAGTGGAAGAGGTTACAGGTAATTTGATTACATTAAGAGCTACTTACAATGGCTTAGATGATGACTTTCGTAGTTCAGTTCCTTTTAAAGAATATGTGGATATGATGAACGCTTTGATGCCCAAGAAAGAGAATAGGAGGGAGCATGACACAAGTGGAAGAGAGCTCAAAAATAAAATAAGCAAGTTTACAGCGCCTACTTTTGATGGAACAAGTAAAATTTCAGCTAGAGCATGGCTACAAAAATTGCAAACTTTCTTCACACTTAACCCCATGAAAGAGAGTGATGCTATTCAATTTGCAAGTCTACACTTGGAAGATGCAGCCTATGATTGGTGGTATCATGGAATGACTACTCAAGGTCACGATCAGGTAACTACATTTGAAGATTTCAGTCAAAGGGTGATAGATAGATTTGACCTCAAGGATGATGAAGAGTACTTTAAAGAATTGTCAAAGTTGAAGCAAACCAAATCAGTTAATGAGTATATAGAAGAATTTCAAAAAGTGGCTGTTATGGTACCTGATATGAGTGAAAAGAGGATTGTTTATCTTTTTCTTGATGGTTTAGAAGATTCTGTTAGGGGTTTGGTTAAGGCTTTCTCACCCTCAACCTTACAGGAAGCTATCAAAAGAAGCTTGCAACTTGAAACTTGCGTGCCTATGAAATCAATCACTAATCAAAAACCCCCAAATCTTTGGCAACATAAGGGAAATTTTCAGAAAAAGACTTTCCCAACACTACCACCAAAAGATGTGACAAATGTGGCGAAAAAGAAGGTAGATGAAGAGACTAGGAGTGAATTACGAAGGAAAAAGCTTTGTTTTACTTGCAGAGAACCATGGGTTCCAGGACACAGATGTTTGGGGAAAGGTCAAGTGCACTATATTGAAGTTGCTTCAGAATCTGATTCAGATGAGCATGAGGAATTTCATGATACTAAGGAGGAGGTAGAAGAAGAGAAAGTAAAAGAAACCAGCAAGGATGGTACTTTAGCAGCATTATCAGGAGTCCCAAGATACCATCCCTTCCGAATTCGAGGGGTACTAGCAGGGCAAAGGTTGACTGTTCTTCTTGATAGTGGGGCAACTCACAATTTTATTGATGATGGATTTGTCATGAAAAGAGGGCTTAAAGCAGAAGATTTTGAGGGATTCAATGTTACTGTAGCTGATGGATTCACTATGCCTTGCACACGGGTGGTGAAACAACTCAAGATGACCTTAGGAGATTATGAGTTATGTGATGACTTCTATGTGGTTGGTATTGGGGAGACAGATCTTGTATTGGGTGTTCAATGGTTGCACTCTATCGGAGGCTATTACATGAACCATCAAACTATGGAGTTTAAGTTTCATTCTAATGGGAAAGAAGTCATATTGAGAGGGTTATCGAATGGAGCACCTAAGGCAGTCTCTGCAAAGAGGATGGAGAGGACTTTTCGAAGAGGACAAGTAACATGGGCAGCAGGAGTCATAATCCAACCAACAAGCTCTCCCAAGAATCAAGGTAATTTCCATTTTGAAATTCAAAATATTCTTGATAAGCATAGTATAGTTTTCAATGACTTGCCTCCAGGATTACCACCAGATAGAGGTTTTGAGCATGTTATAGAGTTAGAACAGGGTGCCAAACCAGTTATAACAACCCCATACCGCCATCCAAGAGGTTATAAGGAAGAAATTGAAAAAACTATTAAAGAACTCCTGGACATGGGATTCATAAGGCCTAGCTCTAGTCCATTTGCATCATCTGTGGTACTTGTCAAGAAAAAGGATGGTACAATGAGAATGTGTATAGACTACAGGGCTCTAAACAAGAAGACCATAAAAAATAGGTATCCCATACCACGCATAGATGAACTCATTGATGAGTTACATGGTGCTGTATACTTCTCAAAAATTGACTTAAGATCAGGCTACCATCAAATCCGAATGAGGAGTGAAGATGTGGAAAAGATTGCTTTCAGATGTCACTATGGGCACTTTGAATTTCTTGTTATGCCATTTGGACTCACTAATGCACCAGCAACATTCCAATCTTGTATGAATAAGGTATTCAGTCAGCATCTTCGAAAATTTGTTTTGGTATTTTTTGATGATATCTTGATATACAGTAAAACATGGGAAGAGCATCTAAAGCACATAGACACTGTTTTGGGAATCTTGGAGCAGCAATCCTTCTATGCTAAGCTATCTAAATGTGAGTTTGGTTTGACAGAGATCCTATATTTGGGACATATTATAAGCTCTAAAGGAGTACAGGTTGATCAACAAAAAATCCAGGCAATTTTAGATTGGCCTCCACCCACTAATCTTACACAGTTGAGAGGTTTCTTCGGGTTGTGTAGCTACTATAGGAGATTTGCCAAGGGATTTTCTCATCTTGCTGCCCCCTTGACTGATTTGACAAAGAAAGGAGCTTTTGTTTGGACAGAAGAGGCACAAAAAACATTTGATAAGCTTAAGGAGGTAATGAGTTCATGCCCTGTGCTTGCAATTCCAGATTTCTCTTTACCTTTTGTTGTTGAATGTGATGCTTCGGGAGAAGGTATAGGGGCTGTCCTAACTCAAAGGGGACATCCAATAGCATTTGAGAGTCGAAAATTAAATCAATCAGAGAAAGGGTACTCCATCTATGATAAGGAAATGTTGGCAATCATGCATGCACTTCATAAGTTTAGACAATATTTGGTATGTGGGAGATTCATTGTAAAGACAGACCATAATAGCCTCAGGTTCTTCTTGAACCAAAGGGATTTGAATGATCGTCAACAAAAATGGGTAAGCAAATTGCAATCTTATGATTTTGATATTGAATACATGAAAGGAAAGAATAATGTGGTTGCTGATGCTCTCTCAAGAAAGCCCACTTTGTGTTCCTTATCATCTATCTCTGCTGATTGGAAAGTCTCCATAATTTTAGAGTATGCTAAAGATTCATTTGCCACCAAGATTTTGGATAAGTTAGTGGATGATAACAGGTACAAGGTTGTTGATGAATTGATTTATTACAAGAACAGGATCTTCTTAGTGCCAGGGTCAAAAACTAAGGAGAGGATATTGAGGGCCTTTCATGACACACCTTTGGCTGGTCACCAGGGATACTTCAAGACATACAGGCAAATTTGAGAGCGGTTTTCATGGAAGGGTATGAAGGAGGATGTCCTTAAACACATTAAGGAATGTATGGTATGCCAACAAAGCAAGAGTGAGCAAAATTTTCCTGCAGGGTTGTTGCAGCCACTTCCTATTCCTGAACAAAAATGGGAAAGTATTTCCATGGATTTCATCACTGGGTTGCCCAAGGTTCAAGGTAAGGATTGCATATATGTGGTGGTAGATAGACTAACTAAGTATGCACATTTCTTTCCTATCACATCTGATTTCAAGGCATCACAAGTGGCCGAATTGTTCTTCAAGGAAATTTTTAGATTACATGGTTTGCCTAGAAACATTGTTAGTGACCGGGACAGTAGATTCCTCAGCTCTTTTTGGAAGGAGCTCTTTCATTTGGCAGGAACTGAACTCACTCCCAGTACTAGCTATCACCCTCAAACAGATGGACAAACAGAGATAGTTAATAAATGGATAGAAGGATATTTGAGGAACTATGTTTCAAATCAACAACATGCTTGGGTGAAATGGTTACACCTAGGGGAGTATTGTTACAATACATCTCATCACATGTCTATTGGTATGCCTCCTTTTCGTGCTCTTTATGGTTACGATGCCCTTTCCTTTGTTGATCTAATACTTTCCGATAGCAGAGTACCCGCAGCAAGTGATTTCATCAAGCAAAGCCAAGACATAATAAGGTCCCTCAAGGATAATCTACAACATGCACAAAACCAACAAAAGATATATGCTGACAGAAAAAGGATTGAAAGATCTTTTGAGGTGGGAGATTTGGTATTTGTGAGGTTGCAGCCATATAAGCAAAGCACCTTGAAGAGAAGTGGGGCAGAGAAACTCAAGCCAAGGTTCTATGGGCCTTATAAAGTCATCAAGAAGGTAGGAGAGGTAGCTTATGAATTAGAGCTCCCACCAAACAGCAAAATACATAATATTTTTCATGTATCTTGCTTAAAGAAGGTTCTAGGCCAGAAAACCATAGTATCTACAGAATTACCACCTCTTGATGATGAAGGGAAATTAGTTTTGATACCAGAAGAGATTTTGGATACAAGAGAGAAAAGGTTGAGAAATAGGAGCATCACAGAGCATTTGGTCAAATGGAAAGGATTACCACTAGAGGATGCAACTTGGGAAGGAGAACATATTCTTGAGAATTCCAACCTTCATTGCTTGAGGACAAGCAATATTTGGGAGGGGAGGACTTGTCATGTCCCCTATTCAAATAATTAAAAAAAAAATAAACTTTGTTAAGGCAGGCAGGCTCCAAAAAGGTGAAATTTCGAAAAAAAAGGGTTAATCTTTGGAAACCAATGGACTAATAAATAAAAATTATTATTAAATTATATTTTATTAACCCCTCTTGGACGTGAGTTAGGGTTATGCCCTCTTTAAAAGGGGTTTGGAGGCATTTTGGGCTCATTCTACATCTTGATTCTTGATAATTTTCTTGTTGTTCTTCAGAGGCTGCCAAACCTGTGGAGAAGGAGACCCAAGAACGGGAGTTTGCAGGTTTCCAGGAAGGCTAAGGACGGGAGTTTGAAGCCAATCCATGTGCATGCTCATACAGAGTTTGCCCTTGTGCTGAATAGTGCCGATTTGGGTGTTTTCGGGGTTGTTTTTGGTTTGAATTTGGGTTTTCAGTTGAGTGTTTCATATCAGTTTGGTTTGCTGTTGTATTTCAGACTTTATGATGTTAAAATAGAGCTGAATATATGTATTGGGTCGTGATTAAACTTCTGAGATAATTTATGAGTGTTTTGTGGTGTTTTCGGGCATTTTTTGTGTTAATTTCGGGAGCCCGATTGAGCATAGTTTTGCCCTACATTTGTGATCTGTTGTGTAAGGGCTATACAAATCTGGAAATGTCATTTTGTGGGCTGTTATGCTGCTGAAATCTCTGTAAAAATGTCCATTTTCAGATTTATTAATAATTTGTGAAGTTGTGAAGTTTTTGGCGCTAATTTGGACATACCCGATTTGGGTTTTATTGGAAAATTGACAGATCTTTGTTATATTGGTTGTTTGATTTTAAAGTTCAGATTTGAGGCTGGAAATATCATAAAAAATCAGTAAAGGGACATTTCAGAACATGTTGAGGAATTCAAAGAAGAATTTTTGAAAGTTTGTAATCCAAAGAGTTCACACACAATATTGGAAGAGCAATTCTTTGATGCACCTCATGGAAAGTTGAAGTCACAGATTGTTTGTGGCTCAACTTGTCTAAATTAAGCTATTACAAAAGTAGTAGAGCATCAATGGTCAAAACTGATGTTAAAGAGTGAGTTAGAGATTGCTTAGTTAACAAAAGGTAGAAGACATAGAGAGAAATCTATGGCTCAATGCACAAGTATTGATATGATCATAGTAAGTGGGAATTGTAAGAACAAGGTCGCTACAAAAAAGAGACAATATTTTGAGTTTGTGGTAGATATGCATTTATTGCACAATCCATTTTGAAATGATTTAAGGATTGTGAGTAAGATTTGATTAACCATTTGTTCATGTGAAGTGTCTTGAGTGAATTGAAGAGTGATTTGATAGCAATTGAAGTGCGTAGTAAAGTTTGTGAAGCCAAAAGTTGCAAAAGCCCTCAAATCATGAATTTAAGGTATTTCATGGAGTATTCAATCCAATTTATTGAAGTATTTATAGTTATTAAGTAATGTCTAGTCAAAGAGTTCATGATGTTAGTGACAGACTAAAGTATGAGTTAAAGAAACACCCATTTGTTTGTAGGCACATTTTTGCAAGTTCCAAAAAATGTGTTACATGTAGAGGATATAAGGAGTTGTATACATAAGAGATGAGGATATTAAAAAATATTTAGGAAAGATGTGCAACAATGACTTAGCCCTGAAGTCTAAGTATGTACACATTGAAGATCTATATTTGGTGAAGTATATGTTCTACACATAATTCGATAATAATGAGTGAAACCAAACTATCTTGAGCAGAATACATGATGATATGTTCTGGTTGGGTGATGCGCAGATTGTCATTGACAATGACCTAGTTCACAAGGTCACAAGATTAAGCAATGAGAGCTGTAATAATGCCAATGAAAGAAATGTCAAGAAAATGGTGGAGACAAACCTGAAATCCAAGTTTGACAGAAGGAATATGAAGGTTGATCCTATTTATGATAAAGGAGTCAAATTTTTGACTACGATCTTAGGATACAAGTTAAACCATGGATCAAGGGTTAACTTTGTACTAGTTAGATTACTTCATGCAGCATATGTGATGGTTGTTGAAAGGAGGAAATTTAATTTGTGCGACATTATTAGATTGCAACTATTGGATAATATTGCAAAGATAAAGAAAACAAAGAGTGCAGTGTTTAGATTTGAGTCCCTATTAACTCACTTGTTCTTCTATATTACAAGAAAGGTAGCAAGTGCACAATGAAGATGATAACTCAGTGCTATAGATCCAAACTTGAGAATGTTAAAGACATTGATATTGATAGAATGATGAAGAAAATTTAGTCTAAGATGAAACTGAGGTATAGAAGACCTCCCTTTATGGTGGAAAAATATAAGGATGATTTGTGCTTCATGGTGTAGACTGATAACACTTGCATGGAAGCAATGATACCTAGAGTAATGTTCATTGAGCCTATTGGCTATGAGATTAGCATAGAATAAATAGAAGGGTATGTGCAGATTATACTTGAATCTAAGTAGGACACACAAGGTCCTGATGGGGAACATATGATGAAAGGTTAATGATAGTAGAATTTGAGCTCAGTAGCAAAGAGAGTAAGAAGAAAGTATAAAAAGAGATAGATTCCATCCTCAAGGAATTTGGCATGTCAAGGCATGAATTCAACGAGCTAAAGGGAATTGTGCTAGAAATGAAGGCTAGTGGGTAGTCTAAATTGTTAGCAACAACACCTATTGTAGTGGTAGGACCATCAGAAGAAGTAATGGTGGCATGTCCATGTGTGCAAGCTCCTATTGAACCATATGCAACAGTCATGCAAATGCAGCTTGTTAGGATTAAACCATGGAAAAAAATAACAATTACATGCAAATATAACCAATAATAGAAAATAATAGATCACATAGAAAAGAACAAAAGGCACCAAGATTTAACGTGGTTCACCCAATCCTGGGGCTACGTCCACCAAATAGCAAGTTTGATATTATTAAAATTCAGTGATTACAGCCTGATTACAATCTATAATTCCTTACAGCTCAATACCACCGCAAGAACCAATTTTGAATCACCACTATAAAACAACCCTAATCCTAAGCCCTTTTATACAAGTATTAAACCACTTTAGGGTTACTACATGTCAACCATAAATTGGTGAATATTAACCATTACTTTAGTGGTAAATCTATGAATGGTGAATCTATGAATAGTACCACAAAAAAAATTTGGGCGATGCCCCAAGCCCCAAAGAATTTATGAAGTATGTACAATACTTTCCTGATCAGTCACCACAAACTAACAATCTCCCACTTGGGGACTGATCAGGCTCCACACTAAACAACAATCTTCCACTTAGAGACTGATCATGTAGTAATGTCACTACTCCATGAGGCTCCCACTGGATCAAACCACCTTGGACTCTACTATTGTTTTATTCATGTTCAATCTAGAAGACTAATCAAAGCTAAACAACAGTATTGATAGCCTCCACCCACATGTGCAAGGGCAACCCAGCATGCAACCTCATGCTCCTTGCACACTCCATTATAATCCTATTCGTATGTTTAGCCACTCCATTTTCCTATGGTGTCCTTGGAACAATTTTTTGTCTATGAATACCATTAGTGGAGCAATAATCTTCAAATTCATGACTACAATACTCACCACCACTATCAGATCTAAGACATTTTAATTTCTTATGAATCTCATTTTCAACCAAGCATTTCCATTTCTTAAAAGTTTGAAATACATCAAATTTATGTCTAAGAAAATAAACCCATACTTTTCTAGTTGCATCATCAATAAATGTAACATAATAATGAGAGCCACCAAGGGAAGATACCTAAGCTGGTCCCCATACATTGGTATGCACAAGCCCTAATTTTTCTTTTTTGTTTTCCTTCCCAGTCTTTACAAAACTCACTCTCTTTGGTTTTCCATATACACAACTTTCACAAAAATCCATATTAACACATTTCAAACCTGGTAAAACTTTCTTTGAATGAAGTACTTTCATACCTTTCTCACTCATATGCCTAAGTCTATTGTGCCATAACTTTTATCAGAATTTGTAGCAGCTATTTGTTCTCCCTACTCAACTGGAGCAATTTTTCCTGAACATTCTTTTTTCTCTGAAATAATTAAAGTAGAAGGAACAATATGACCTGTACAAAGATATAAGGTGCCTACTTTCACTACTTTTGCTACTACAAGGGAACCTTTGGAAACCTTCCAATTTTTATCATTAAAAGTAACTACACAACCCTCATCATTGAGTTGCCCTGCTGAAATTAAATTCTTACTTAGCCTTGGAAAATGTCTTACCTCATGTAGTAGCCAATGATTCCCATTTTGCAACTTAATCTTAATTTTTCCCTTTTCAATAATCTAACAAGGTTCATTATCCCCCAAATAAAAAAGTCCAAAATCCCCTTGGAAATAATCAATTAAATAACCTCTATGAGGTGTAGCATTGAATGAAGCACCATAATCTAAAACCCATGACTCATCAACACTTTCTAAAGACAGAAGCAAAGCATCCTCTTCAGATTTGTTACTTACCACATTTGTCTCCTCGTCTCCATTTGGTTTATCTCCTTCATTTTTCTTTCGATTCCAAAAATCTTTCTTTTTGTGCCCTAGTTTCCCATAGTACCAGTAGTCATTGGGTCCTCTCAATTGAGACCTCTTCCCCTTTGACTTTTCTCTTGTTTTCCCATGATTTCCAGAGTTACTTCTGTAAGGAAACTCAGGTGCGAAAATAGCTTCCTACACTAATCTCATAAGGAAAGTATGATGCAAATCCTATTAAAATCTTCTACACTTACAAATTCAATATCATGTAAACAACAATATTGCGGCCAACCATGCATACAGAAAATAGACAGTGAAAGGAACGGATAACACAAGGATTTTTTGGTGGGGAAAAACCTTTCTATAAAACAACCCCATCCCTCCAGAACCTGCACAATGTATTATCTTCAACAAAAGGTTACAATACACTTGCAATGCAAGTTCAACATCAAAAACAGAAGACTCCAGTAGCTACTCGCAGTACCAACAATACACCTTTTTCGCATCGCATCTCTTCGCAACCCTAAAAATGCTTATAACATGTGCTTCACTTTAGGGCTACTCCCAAAAGGTAAACCGTATTACGGTTTTACCATTCTCTGAGAAAATAGGAACCCCAAAAAAAAATTTCGGGGAACCCCACTATTGGGGTAGAGTGTACAGTACTCAAATATCTTAGTTGCCACATGTCTTCACCTGTCATTGAATCTTCCTAACATAGCTCTTACGTGTCATAGGAATCCGTCATAACCATTTTAGTCATGATCTCCTTACACATAATTCAAGATGTCGACACATCAACATTATTTGCAAGAAATACAATTTACAAAACAAATAATAAGAATAGGAATTATGCAGGGTTGAGACACCTTATTCCTAACAACTTCCTCTCTCATTCATTCTACCCCTACTTTGTGTATTCAAAGTACTTCCTAATGTAGATCCATCTGAGGTTTTCCTATGAGTTTCCTCAGTCAAAACAACACCAATCACATCTTCACATTTAAGGGTACTAGATCTAGGAACAGAATTACTCATAGCCATTACCAAGCCATTCCAACTTTCAAGAAAAGAACACAAAATCAAGAGAGCCCTAATTTATTCATCAAAATTGATACCCACAAAAGATAACTGACTAGTAATAGTATTAAACTCATTTAAATAATCTACAACAGATCCACCTTCTGCCATTTTCATATTAAATAAACACTTCATGAGAAATACCTTGTTTGAAGTGGAGGGCTTTTCATATAGTTTCACTAGGGTTTGCATCAATTCTTTTTTCATCTTCACTTTTATAATATTAAATACCACTGATGGTGCCAAGCATAATTGAATACTTCCAAGTGCCTTTCTGGCCAAAAGATTCCATTCATCATTTGACATAGATCCCTGATTCTTGGCTTTTCCTTCCAACGGCTTCCATAAATCCTTTTGATAAAGATAGTCTTCCATTTGCATCTTCCATAACTATAATTTCTACCCATTTAATCTATCAAACCTCAGCTTACCCTCATCTGCCATTGTTCCCACTCAATCATGAGACTCCCACTCAACCTTGAGACTTTCCTATAGAGGATAACTAAAAAAAATAACTAGGCTCTGATACCACTTGTTAGGATTAAACCATGGACAGAAAATAACAATTACCTGGAAATGTAACCAATAACAGAAAATAATAGACTACACATAAAAGAACAAGGCACCAAGATTTAACTTGGTTCACCCAATCCTTGGGCTACATCCACCAAACAACAAGTCTAATATTATTACAATCCATTGATTACAACCTTATTACAATTTGTAATCATTTACAACTCAATACCACTGCAAGAACCAATTTCAAATCACCATTATTAAACAACCCTAACCCTAAGACCTTTTATACAAGTATTAAACCACTTTAGGATTACTACATGTTGGCCATAAATTGGCAAATATTAGCCATTACTTTAGTGGCGAATCTATGAATAGTACCCAAAAAAAATTCTAGGCAATGCCCTGAGCCCCAAAGGATTTATGAAGTATGTACAGTACTTTCCTAGTTAGTCACCACAAACTAACACAACTAGTAAGTGCTAGCTATGAACAATCAAGAAGGCAGCTAGAGGTAGAAGCACCTATTGTGTAGAGGAAGTTAGGAAGATTGGTAAAGGTTAGACAAGAACCTACAAAGGAAAGGATCAAACATACCACCAACAGACCAGGAAAGAGAAGAAAACCCATGCAAGTGAATAGTTTTGATAGCTCAGAAGATGATACTGAAGATAGACCTGTTGAACAAGATGTGCAAGAAACTAAGATAGAAACAGGAAAAAAGGGATGGAAACCAAAGGTAGAGATTTTGAACATGTAGATTATAAATGATAAAAAATTTGTATAGTTAAATAAATTGTATAGCATGTATAGCAGTATGGATAGGAGGAAATTAGAGAATGCCATAATAAGAAACATGATTATGAGGAATTAGAGATTTGATAGCATTTAGAATAAAATTCCTAAAGACATATACAATAGGTTGATTAATAAGAAGAGAAGAGTATTAGAAGAAGCTTTGAACATGAGGATCACATCCATAAACAAGTTATGTGATGTTGGATCAAAAGAAGAATCTGACAAAATTTTGAAGGGTATTGAGCCCTTGCCGAGGAACAAAAGAAAAGCAATTCTTCTGATGGGAGGCAATTATGAAGAGGTTAGGCAAGAAATAGAAGAGGCAATAGTAAAGTACATGTCCTCAGTTCCTAAGGAGAGTGTGCAAGCTAAAGATGTTAGTTTAGTGTATGTGGAAGTCCATATAGCTTCTAGGGAAGAGAAAGAAGTAGAGGAAACACAACAAGCTCTATCACCACCTCATATTGTTATGGGTATTGAATCCATGCAAGTTGATAGTATGCACACAATTTTGGACACTAAGGAGAACCCATTTGCAGGGTATGGAGCAAATAGTGTTGGCAATATCAGCAATATCAGTGATTATTCTAGTTCTAATGATGAGGAAGAAGAGAAAAAGAAGAAGGAAGAACAAGAAAAGAGGGAATAGGATGTAGAAGTAAAGAAAAGAAAAGAAGAGGTAAAGAAGAAGAAAGAAGAAGAGGTAAAAAAGAGAAAATAAGAAGAAGAAAAGAGGAAGAAAGAAGAAGAAAAGAAGAAGAAGAAAGAAGATGTGAAGAAAGAGGCTGAGGAAAAGAAGAGAGCAAAGGAATAGAAGATAAAAGCTATTGTACTTTCAGTAGTGTCAGTAGCTAGAACATTAGCAACAACATCTATTCCATCTAAATATGAAGATTAGAAAGAATTAATGGGCACCTTGAGCAAGTTATTTGAGAAGAATAAAACTGTTAAGTCTTTGGAGAAGACTTTTGCTAAAGTCTTGGAGTGAATGCAGAAGATAGTTTCCACAACTGTATCAAATCTACAATTGTGGGTCAAGGCAAAAGAGTTGGTGAAGACCTTTGATGGGGAATTCACAAATTTGGCTAAAGTAGCAACAACACAAGTGTAGGCAAATCATGAAGCAATCCTATTCAACAGAGGGTGCACCAATATGTGTAATGATTTAAAGGAACTTAACGGAAACATCAAGGAATTGAAAAAATGTAATACTGAAGGTAAGAAGTTGTATGGACAATGTGCAATGTCTTACACTTATCTATTAGATTTTGATGCGAAGATCAAAGGCCATATGATTGAGCTTCAAACACTCACTACAAGATTGCAGCAACTTATGATTAGAATTAAAGATTCTGAGAATGCCATTGAGAAGGCCCACAATTTTTTCATAAGCATTGAATGTGACAAGGAGAAGGTAATAAGAAGATTCTCTATTCTCAGAGAATATCTAGCACCTAAAATTGTAATTTTGCAGAGGCAATTGGAGGAATGTCTTTCAATAAACACTTCCTATGACAAATTTGCCTATACTAACATAAGCACAGTTGAAGTGGCATCTTATGAACTTTTCACACTCATCAGTATATCAAATATAGTCAGAGGAAACTAGAAGAAAGACTTCGATAAACTAAAGATTGATTTTGCAGATTGCATATCCAGAATGACGAGTTGATCAATAGCAAGCAACAAGTTTTGTGATATTATTTTTTGCACCTTTGCCATTGATGTCAAAGGGAAGTATTATGTAAAAAATAATTTGTATAGATGTAAAGATATATGTAAGGGGGAGCTTATTTATGTATCAATGTAAAGGAATGATAAGAATGTAATGATCCATCAAAACGTGAATAAAATTGTTATTTTTTGAAGGCAATTTTTGTGTAGTTACTTTTATTTGTTTTTGTTATGTATGACATCATTGTGGGACTCAGCCAATTTTCCCAAATGTTTCCATCAATGCCAGAGGGGGAGATTTTTGGCAATATGGTTAGTTAGATGTCTTGATGGTTGTCATTTATGGCAACATACATTCAACATTTCATTTATGCATTTAGAGATAGAAATTGTCTAAGTATTAGACAGTTTGCAGCATCATAGAGTACAAGTCTTAAGAGTATAGATGATGCACAGAGATTTAGCTTATGCATAGTTGAGGAAATATTTGTGAGACTGTCATGATGATGTGTGCCAGTGTGCATGTGTGTATGGATAGTATGATGCAAGTTATACTAAGATTAATAGTGTGGGTATTTAATAGTACAGAATAGAGCATAGTAGTAAACATAGTTTACAACTTTAGGAATTATTTTATTTTGGTTATAAAATAATTACTAAGTTATGTTGAGCCAACTGTGTGGATATTATTCCATAAGTTATTTTATATTATGTGCGTGAAGATATGAAGGCTGATAATGCAGAGTTTTGTGATTGTGTAAGGTATAAGTAAAGATCCTATCTTGTGCAGATAATGGGGAAGTTGTGTGATTAGATGTGACAAGCAAACTATTGTGAGAACTATTTGTGAGCCTTATGTGATGCAAAAACTGATGTAAGATCAGAGCAATTGTGAGTTACAGCAGCAAAGAAAGTATTGTATGTATACCTATCTTATGAAGGAATTGAATTGTATAATTGCATGTTAGGGCAGTGAGTTCTTCTTTCATACATTGTAATTGTTCTACCAACTCCTAACAGGGTTGTAGAAACTCCTAATAGGGTTTAGGCTTCTAACAAGGACTTGAGACACTATATGTACTTCATAGACTCCTAACAAGGTCAATATCCTTAATAGGATCCTATTGTTTAGTGAATCATCTAGTGGGTATCATCCCCATCGAGGTTTTCCCTTGGCTAGGGTTTCCCTAGTTAATAGATAATGGTGTTATGAGTTCTCGTGCATGGTTATATTTATTATTTAATTTTTTTGGTTTACTTTCATGTGCATGTTGTAAGTAATTAACAATATTCAGTTATGGAAAAAGTTTGTAATATACTAATTCACACCCCCTCCTCTTAATGTTATTTATTTCTAACAAACTTAGCAACATAATAAATTATTTCATCATGGTACACAACTCAATGGAATGAGTCTTCAAAAAATACATGACATAATGGCTTCTAGATTTGCACAACATTTTGTAGTTAGGTTGACCTCATCTTCAACAGTTCATAAATATCAGGTAACCACATAACTATACTATTAATGTCTTCGTATGCACTCCTTCCTTTGAATTTTTCCTACAATAGATTAGTAGACATGCAATAATTTGAAGCATAATTTTACTCCATTAATTTATGATAGACATTTAATGCATATATCTATCCTTTCTCACACTACATAGTTGCAGGAACCTACCAATTAAAAGTAAGAAAGGAAAAAGTTATGCACATCTATAAATCACACATATATAATCCCATTTTTTTATATAAGTTTTAACCATATTAATATATCTAAGAAATCATATAGTATCATGAAACTTATATAAAATCAAGGTGGTTATAGGTTTATATAGAGAAATATAGTAAAAAGTCTTTCAACTTAAACATAAAATATCTCATCAAAAACCATAAAAACCCATAGACTAATACCATTCCTTTAGCCCATAAATTGCATCATTGGCTATACCTTTCTTACCCAATAGTAACCAGAAATAGTTTGCTTCTTGGAAGGGAAGATGAAATTCATAATTATGTTATCTACTTATATTAGTAATTGTTAGCGTAAATGTTGATGCTTCCTGTATGGGGGAGTATCTGTGGTTGAGAAGAGTCATGAAGAACTCTTGGTAGCTGATATGAAATGGTGCCTTTGGACACTTGAGATGGTTGAGGACATTAAGTTACAAATTGACATAATGATACATTTGACATTTTTGTCAATGGGGGAGATGGTCACATAAAAAAACATCTTCTGATATTATGTAGGAAATATGTAAGAATGAGGGAGATGAAGAGATATATTGAAGGAAGAAGTACATTGAGTTATATCAATAGGGGAGAACTGTGAACAATTGATGTCCATCCATGTAAGAATGAGGAAGCACTAATGAAGATTTGTTCCTAAGAGTTTTAGATTTGATTGATGAAGAGGATTTGAAAAGATGAGAGCAATTGCATCAATGAAGTTGGATTTGGTATTCTTGGAAATTAGATTGTTTTTATCTATGTTGCCATCAATGCCAGGGGGGGATTATTAGCATGAATACTAATGGTATTCCTTTGGGGGAATATCCTAAGCATTGTTGAAGCATTTGAGAGATTGACATATTGCATTCATGAAATTGTTTGTCATTGATGTCAACGTATATTGTTTCTATAAAGATTATGAGAGTAGAAGACAAAGAACAAGGTTGTAAAAACTATTTATTGATGATGACATGAAGTGCAGTTGAGGATATGTTCTATAGTGTGTTCTTATGACATAGACAAGTGTGTGTGTAGGAATTTGAAGACATCTGAAATATATTTATGATTTACAAAAGATAGTGTGTAGATAGAGTACCTGAGAAGTGGCCTCTAATGTTCACATTCTACCTCCTAACAGAGATAGAATCATGATGAGAGAAGTTAGATAGTGACAAAAGATAACTTGGTGATGATGTCAGTGAGTGTGTGACATTTGAGGTCACACATGTGAAAATTTGTGGAGTCTATGAGCTAACAGTGTTTTGTAATTATGAAAAGATGTAATGAATTGTATTATCTTAATGAGGTCCTATTGTAAATAATTGGGAAAGCCTCAAGGACAACTCAAAGAATTATTTTGAGGACATGGTATAAAGGAAAGTTATTTTCCTTGTAATGAAAGATGTAATTGTATATTGTGAAAGTAATATGTGAAGTTGGTAAATGCGAGTAAGCAATAAAAGGGATCATTGTGATGCAAAGTTGGAGATTTGAAAGGTATTTGGTGCGGTATTGGTATAGCAAGAGGATAGAATAAGGATTTGAGTTGCTAATATCATTTGTATTTTTATTATTCTAAAAGGAATAATATAGAGGCCACTTTGATAGTAAGTTTGATAGTCCTACCTCTAAAGTTATTTGGATAGTGGATCCATCTATCATCCACAACTCCTAACAGGGTTAGAATCTCTTAATAGGGATTCAAAGTCTCCTAACAGGGACTGATATGTATTGAATGTATTTCATTGGCTCCTAATAGAGTCTATCCTTTTACAAGAAACTTAAACATTAGAACATCATCTTGTGCATATCATCCCCACTGGGGTTTTCCCTTTGATCAAGGGTTTCCCTAGTTAACATATGTGGTGTTATTGTGTATGTGTATATTATTATGGTTGTTGATAATATTGATCACATGTTTAAGGTTTAATAAGCTGATAAAATTAATATTAATCTGATAATTGATTCACACCCCCCCCTGCAATTATCTTGGTAGACTTTAATTTCTAACAATTGGTATCAGAGCTTGGTCACAAGTTCGAATCCTCAGACCCTTAGGTAATGTTGAGGGGGAGATTGTTGGAAATTTTTTCAGTGCTCCCCTCGGGATTCATGACAAGGGCTTAATTGCCTCATGTGTACTATATGTTGAGTAGTTGTATTGGGTATTAACACCTTAGTCTTTTGGTGCAATGGCAACCTCAGTCTAACAATAACTAGATCATGCAATTAGTCATGCATAGTGTAACAACCAATAAATGTGTTTACTTCTAGAAAACACAAATCTACAAGTTGGTATAGGTAATTCAACCCAAATCTTCCATTATTATTGTGGAATAAAACTTGTAACCATCCACAAATATATCAAATAAAAGGTTCCATCAGTAGTAAAAAGTAGAATCTAATAGTGAATTCTATAGTGCCCTCCAACATTAACATCCATGAGGCAACTTTGATTTAGCCTAATCTCAAGGAGGGAGCATTTTTTTAGAAGATCAATTAGATCTGCATTCTATGGCATTTTTTTGGCCTTAAAGAGGGTTGTTTTGACTAGTCAACAATTGTTGACATCATGTGATTACCATATCACTTGTATGATCCACACACTTAGAGACACATCTGCCATATCAACTCTAGCATAGTTAGATTTTCCATCTCATCACTATCAAATCCAGTCATCACATATATTAGTTTTCTTGTCCTAAAATTGACACCCATCAAGTTGTCAAATAGTAGTAGGAGACTACTTTTCTATGACCTCTATACAACCATCAAAACTAATCACAGGTTTTGCTAACATCATGTGATTGGTTTGCATATCTTCCTTCACCATTTGAGTTTTTGGTTTTGTAGCCTAAATTTAAACGCTCATATCTTGCTCAATCTTGGTCCTTTTTTCATGAAGTTTTTTATTTGAGGTATAATTAACTACATTTATTATTGGTGGTATTGGTTTTTCATTTTGGTGTCTTGTTTGATCAAAAATTGTGGGTTTTCATGAATGTACTTGCCTAATTTTGTATTTGGCAACTTCCACAACATTTTTTGGGGACATATGGTAACATTTTCAAGTGCAATTATTTTTTTAAGTGCATGATTTTTTGTCTACTTTCTAGATCTACAATTATTTTGTAGTTATTTGGAGTAGACATGTCACTTTTAGAAATAGATAATTTTTAAAACTATATTTGCATTTTAGTTTTTTTATTTGCATTAGTCATTTGAAGGAGCTGTCAATTATTTACAGTAATCATTTGGGGTCATAATGGATTTTTCAAAGGTTTCATTTCTCACTCCATATAACTATCATGAATAAAAATGATAAATTTCAAATTTGTTGTTGAGTATTGGATTGCTTAGAATGATTGTTGGACATGATCTAGAACTAGCTATAGGTGTCGTAGAAAGGAGGAAATATTTTGATCTAAAGGATAAAGCACCTGGATTTCTTAGATCTACCATTTGTTATGATTTTATGTATTTGTCATGATTTTATGTATTACATCTCATCTTGCACACGTCCTTGTGATGCTTGGAAAATATTGGAAGGAATCTTTGGTAAACCTGATAGAATGCAAAAGTTTAGACTAGAGAATGGGCTCATAGGTCTAAATACTTGTGATTTTAACAATATTCAAGACTTTTTCTTTAAGTTCAATTCTATTAGATTGGATCTTTTTAATTGTGGCATTACAAAAGATGATGAGTAATTAATATTATCTATCTTGTCCAAGCTAGGTCTTGAATATTCAATCTTTCTTTACACATTCTATACTACTATGAATGTTCTTGGTAATCATACAAAAAACCTTCTCTTGATGAATTTTCAGCCCATCTCACAAGGAAATAAGAAAATTTAGAACATATTGGTCAATTGAATCCTTCAAAACACCAAGCATTGGTCGCAAGTGACTCCACTCCAAATGCTTCCAAAGGAAAAGGAAAGAATCAACACAAGGATCCTAAGAAACATGACCAATTTGGTGACTCTCCTTCACAATCTAAGCTTGAATCAAAGTCCTCTTCAAGAGAGGAACCATCTAGAAGAAAGAGAGATAAATGTGCATATTATGAAAATCTAAGACATGGTGAGTATAAATGTTTTCACAAGTAGATTGATGGGCTCACTCACATTCTTCAAAAGAACAATATCAAGTTTCCCTCATCAATGTCTACTCCTTCTATACATATATAAAATTCTACATCTATGTCATCCTCCAAAGATAAAGGTAAAGGACAAGCACTCATTTCTTTCATACAACCTGAGAAAGCTAAATGACTTCTTGATTAAGGTGCATCACATCAAATGACATCTTCTATGGATGTGTTTTCATCTATTGAGCCTTTTCATTCTCCACATTTATTGATGGGTAACAACACATACATGAAGGATTGTGGGAAAGGTTTTATTCCTATGGGAAAGGGGACATTTAGTGATGTTCTTTGTGTACCATCCTTAATCACTAATCTCCTTTCCATTTACCAAATTACTCATAGAGCATAAGGTAAAATTGTTGAGTTCACTCCTAATTATATCTATATTAGGACCATGGAGACTACAAATTTCATATCTATGGTATTTTTTTATCATACATTATTCTTGTATTCTTTTTCCCATTTTGATGATGATAATAATAATATTTATAGGGTATCGCTTTACTAATGATGTTTTTTTGTAGGTGGACAGAACTTTGGACACTTGCATCATTGTGTTCTTAAGGAAAGTGTTGATAATCCTACTTCTCCACCTCCTATTTATTTAGTGATGGTTTCTTCTACTAGTCAACAGGATAATCATATTTCTTTAGAGCTTACAATGTGGGATGACTACATGGATGACATTCCTACATTTTTTGTTGATTCTCATATTGCATATTTGGGAGACATACTTGAAGGGGTTTCTCTTCTCCATGATGATAGCATAATAGTTGGAGATATTTATTCACCTTCTTTGGAGATTATATTACCTAACTCTTCAACTTTATTTGGTTTTTCACATCTTATAGGTTAGCTCGCTGGTGTGATGGAATCTTTGAGCTTGGAGACACCTATTCAATTGTCAAAGATGCATACTTGGAGACGTTATTCCCCCTTATTCCATTTGTATATGGATTGGCTTCTTCATCATTTGATGCATTTCTTTCTTCCTAAGGGGGGACATGTTACTTGTAGGAATTATATTCTTTTTTGTTTGTAGGTACACTTCATCAACATTGGAGCTGCTTCATTGTGGGGGTGATATTATATCTCCTATCATCCTCCCTATGGGGGGGTTATAATTTGTATATATGTGATGTATGTAGTTCTTGTGGTGGGGGGGGGGGTGGGTATTTATCCATCCATGCATTGTGTATTTTCATCTCTCTTTTTGGGGGAGGGTTTTTCCCATGAGTTTTTATATCTTTCTCCACTTTATGAGATATTTCATTTCATGTATTCTATTGCATATTGTACGTGGGTACCTAAAATGGCCTTGTATGTGAAATCCATCTTTCATTATGAGTTTAAGTGCATTCCCACAAGTTACAATTAAGGGGGGTATTGTTGTAATTAAATATTCACTAATTACACTTACTCAATCTTACTTAGGATAATGCATTGCATAATAGTTTGTCATTAAGATGGTTAGGAGTTTGTGCTTCAATTAAGCACATGGTGTAGAAAATTTCAACTCTAGTATGTAATAGTTGTTATCTCAATCCACCTTCAGTGCTCATATCACATAATCATCCTCAATATTTTGCATACTTTATTGCATAATGGAGGATGATCCATCTTTAGTGGACATGTGATTCCACCTTGTGTAGATGATAGGTTATCCTCTCCTTATCATTGTCTTGTATTGCCTTTCCTATATAAGGAGACATATTTTGTACATTTCAATTTATGTTCAAGAATGTTCATGCAATACATTGATGTTCATTATCAATAATATCATTCTTGCATCTTAATACAATTATCTTTCCAATCTCTTGTCGAAGTTATCTTGGTCTTTCTTTTTATTGTAGGGGTCACCTAAAACTCTAACAGTTCACTATAGAGGTAGAGTATCTTGCTACTATAGAGGCATCCAAGGAGATGATATGGCTTTAATTTTTCATGGAAGAGTTGGGGCATCCACAAATGAAAAATTATTTATTTATAGATAGCCAAAGTGTCATTTATCTTGCCCAAAATTATGGTCTACATTCAAAGACAATACACATACAACTACATTACCATTTCGTTCAATTAGTTTTGGATAATGGACAATTAAAGTTGGAAAAGATACATATAGAGTATAATTTGTTAGAAAGTAAAGTCCACTGAGATAACTGAGAGGGGGAGTAAATCAATTATCCAACTATTAAAACACTTATCAACTTTATTAATCCTTAAACATATGAACAATATAATCAACAACCATAACAAGATACTCATACACAATAATAGCATATATGTTAACTAGGGAAAACCTTGATTAGAGGGAAAACCCTAGTGGGGATGGTACCAACAAAATGATGTACTAATATTAATGTTCCTTGTAAGAGGATGGACTCTATTTGGAGCTAATGAAATGCATTCAGCACATATCAATCCTTGTTAGGAAACTTTGAATCCTTGTTCGGAGATTCTAACCTTGTTAGGAGTTGTGCCAACCCTATTAGGAGTTCTAGAAGGCAGATAGACCCACTGTCCAAATAACTTTAGGGGAAAGACCACTAAACTCACTATCCTACTAGTCTCTATATTATTCCTCATAGAATAATATAAATGAAATAGTCTTAGCTCCTTCTCTATCCTCTTGACTGGACAAGACCTCTTTTGATCTCAATATTAGATCACCAATCTCGCATCCAAATAATCCCTTGGATCACTTACACGCATTTACCAACTTTGATTATTACTTGCATAGTTCAAACTTCATACATCAATCACACTTTTTACCACAAGGAAAATAACCTTCCTTTATACCATATCCTCAAAATAATACATTGAGTTGGCCTCAAGGCTTTTCCAATTAATTATAATAGGACTTCTTTAAGATAAACAATTATTTTACAATTATACAACATTGTCGACCCACAGTTTTCACAACTTCTCACACATGCAACATCTGACCTTGCACACTTGTTGACATCATCATTAGGCTTTATACAATCAGTGTTTAAGTGCACTCATCATGATTCTATGTTATTTAAGAGGTACAAATCAATCATTGGAAACCACTTATCAGGCACTATGTCTTCTTACTATCTTTTGTAAATCAAGCATATCTTCTACATGTCTCCACCTCTTTTTATGTGCACTTATCCACTTCATCAAGATACAATGTAGAACACATCCTTAAGTACACTTGACTTGGTCATCAATATAGAGTTTGTACAACCTTGTTCTCTATCTGCTACTTTGCTAGTCTTCTTAGAGACAATTTTATATTGACATCAATGACAAACACAGTCATGAATGCAACATGTCAATAATCCCTAATGATTAGGATACTCCCCTAAAGGAATATCATTAGAATTCATGATAACATAATCTAAAAATATATATGTTTACAATGGCAGTGACAAGAGAGAAGATTAACTCATCTTCAATTTTGGTTCATTTTGTAGACTAAACAAAATAAAAGAACATCGAAGTCAAGGGTGGTTTTACATTCCAGCGGGAGCTACAAGTTTACTAGTGCTATGATCCATATCTAAATGTGAGGTTAGTGTTATGGAGTTTAATCAGTCTCTAAGTGGGAGATTGTTGTTAAGTGGAGCCTAAGTAGACTCAAAGGTTATTATTACCTCACTTCATCTAGCATAGTCTCCCCCTAGTTTTTCCTACATGGGTTTGAAGGTAGTGCCCCCATGCTAGGGGTCAAGGGGAAATGCCCCTTTCAAGGTCAAGTGGAAATGCCCCATTCAAGTTCAAGGGGCAACACCCCTTGTAGGGTCCAGCGATAGCACCTAAGACATGGTCATGGGAAAGGTTGAGGGGAAACAACCACAAAGCCAAAAATGAATTTACTATTGTAAAATATGTGGGGAGTTATCATTTCTATTGATCAACATGTTCTATCCCTAATTACTCAAGTGTCATAAATCTTGTATAAAATGGATTAGGGTTAAGGATTTTATGATATATGATTATTTAGTAGCTTCTTCTAGTGGTATTGAGTTGCAAGTGGTTGTAGATTGTAATCAAGTTGAAATCATATGATAATAATATTGGACTTGTTGTTTGGTAGACATAGCCTAAGGATTGGGTGAGCCATGCTAAATATTTGTGTCTTCTATTTATTTCTATGTGCTTTAATTCTTTGTGATAGTGGTTACATTGTCATTTAATAATTCTTTATGTCTCTCTAATCCTAACAATCCCAAATCAATAGTAGAGTTACAAAAAGATGGCATCTTATAGGTCAATGTTGATATGTAGAATATAAATGTTGAAAATGCATAAATGTCATTTAATAACCACAATTAAATCTATATTTCCATATCACTATCTATAACTATGTTGGATCATCAAAATTGAGCCTCTTTGAAGTAGTATGTGGCTCACTAAGTGTCTACACAAGAACAATTCAAATCCTAAATCAAATATCTTATCTCTAAATAATATCAAAATAACTAAATGATAGACTATAATTTGTTGGCAACTGATTTTTTTATTAATCCATCTCTTTCTTTTGTACTTGGGATATGTAGTAATGTTGATGGGATCCTTCATGGGCAAGGACTCCTAACAAAATAGAAAGGTAGAGGATCTATGGGTAGCTATGAAGGTGGCTATAAGAGGTAAAGGAACAATTAATAAAAGTTAATAACATACATGTCAATAAATAATACAAAACTAATTATGCATGGACCAAATCATGAATGCATAACGGAGCCTCAAATAGATCTCATATGCCAATAGGAGGCATTACCACTAATTAATTAGTTAAGATATCTTCCTTTATGGTAAGTGTTAAAAGTTTTTATAATCATTTAGGGAAGAATTAGGTCTTTCTAACAAACATGAAAGAAATCTAAAGTGAGTTGACAAAAGGTAAACTAAGAAGACATGCATACCTCCTACCCTTGTTTTGTTGGAACTCCTCTTCAATGATCAACACTCCTAACAAAATTAAATGATAAAGAATCTATAGGAAGTTGCGAAGGGAGTTGTAATAGGTAAAAGACAATTAACAAGAGTTAATAACCCAAAGTTGATGACAAGCACTACAAAAGTAAAAATGTATGTACTTATATATAAACCAAATTTTGACATGTATATAAAAGAAAAATATTCATACCAAAACCTCATAGAGATCTTATTTACTCTTAGGAACCATCATCACTTATGAGGCCACAATGACCATTTCATGTACATGAAAATCATAACATAAATCATAGTCATGGAGGAAGGATTTTTAGTGCAAGACTACTGTAGGACCCATGGGGGTCCAAGAAAGAATTTTGGAAAGGAAGATGTGATCAAAGGTCATGTGGGCCTAAACATGATGTATTTAATCCTTCTAAGACATAAGTTGTAATTGGATTGATAATAAGGTTAAAGGACCTAAAATGTCCCAAAATGATGTAATAAGGGTATTGTGGCCTAGGATTTGATATGTGACAGTTTGGGGCTTAGGGGCCCTAGGTTGGATGTTGTAATCATAAATTTCATGATCAAGGCCTTTTGGAGCCTATTCAATAGTTAGAAATAGTTAATTTTTAATTGGAGGGAAAACTATAGATTTGAATATGAAATTGAATGGCTAGTTAGCCAAATCAATGTTTTACTTCTTTGTAAAGGGACAGGTGATTGTAATTAGTTTAGGAAGGTTTGTAGAAGTCTATAAGACATCATACATGATTGGAAATGGTAAGACATAAATTGATAAGAAGATTCAATATCTAATTGTATAAATTACACACAAATTTTGAATAAGATGATGAGTTTTTGCTACATTTTGATGGTGTCTTATTTATCCCTATTGGAAACTCATTTGAATTGGATTATCTATATATTAATTGTTGATATCTAAGCCAATTTTTTCTATTAGTTTCCAAACACTTAGTCATTTAATAGGAAAGATTACACAATCATCACTATGACCGAGTTATCTAGTAAAGGTCAAGCATACAATGCTTATACCAAACATGATAGTGATTATTAAGTATTCACTTGAAACTGAGCACATGAATGCACCAAGAAATATAGTTGGAACCAAGAAAATTAACACATTAATGAATGCTAAGAAAGTAGGTGTATAGAAGTCAAGTGACAACATGAAGAAGTTTATATGATCGAGCGTTAGAGCATTCAAGTGCCAAGCAGTTCATTTTTGACATATGAGTTTGTAATGACAAAAACACATACATAAACCATTTTGGCTTAATTTTATATGACATTTAATATTCATAGAGCCAATTAAGAAGATGATCACACATCATTATAGAAGGTAATGATCGTAAGGCATGCAATTCAACCAATTAGAAAATCAGATAGAAATGACAAAAGATGAAGAATCGTAAACTATTGATCAAGATCTAGAACCTTCACATAACATCTATTTAAGGAGGATTCTAACCCTATAATCTATATGTAAGTATAAAGGATGGAATGATTGGGTGTATGTGCATGTAAAGAAGAGAAGACTAAGTTTGAAATCAGATCAGATAGAGAGCAATCAGAGTAGTGAAGGATTGAACAAAGCCATCAAATTAGGACATTAGATCAAAGATATAGCAAAGAGGAGATCCAATACCAGCTAATAGAGAAAATTGAGGGTCAGGTACTGAATCAATTACTATTAATTGATTTAGGGTAAATCTCTTAACATAGTGGTTTTAACAAACCTATGTAAACCTCCTAATAGAGTCCTTACTTCATTGTGAGTGTACCTTCAATAAGGTGAGATCTAACAGTCTCTATAGCTTTTAGTAGGGAAGACCCCTCAAAAGGTAGATCATATCTTATGATAAAAAATTGTAACCCTAACAAGTTAACTTTATTGTTGCAATAGTGAAGATTTGTGGGTTTCATCCCCACCCCAATTTTGCCTTCACACTGAAGTGTTTCTGGGTTACCAAATCATTTTGTTATGTGTTAAAATCTTTCATGAATGTGATGTGTTTCATTTATGTTTCAGCATTACATTTTTAAAGGTAGATCTATAATTTGAGATGAATTAGATGTGGATTCATTAAATTGGTTTTGAAGATAAATAGTTTAAGATCCTAATTAACACCCCCCCCCCCCCCCCCCCCCCCCCCCCCTCTCGGTATCTTGTTTCCCATTAGCACATTCCAACAATTGGTATCAAAGCTCAATTCTCTTATTAGGAAGCCTAACAGCTTGAGAGTATTAGATCATGGAGATGTAAATTTATAATATGGAAAAAAATCATTGAGAACTAGATGATTAAAATCCATATCATATTACACCAATTAGAAGCACCAAAAGAAGAGTTTAAGAAAACCTTGGAAAGAAAGAAAGAGATAGTTATTCAACAAAATGACACACGATACAAAGAAGTTGACACATAATGACTTCTTAATAGTAGAAAGACTGGTAATAGTGATGAAGCATTGACAAAATTACTAGAGAAGAATAGTGCCCTAACTAAAGAAGAAAAAGATCTCAAGATAGGAAAAGAAATTCAATCAATTACACTATGTGAAGCAATGAAACAAAAGAAGAAAGAAATGGAAGACAAGCTCATGGATAAAGAAAAAAAAAGACATATGGCTGTTAGACTTGAAGATAGGTCATTTGAAGTATAGAAGCTTACAAATAATCAGCTAGATATGATAAATCAACTAGTAACTACAGATCAGGAAGAAAATAGAAAGGATTTGGAGATCACAAATTTAAGGTTACAGAATGAGCAATTGAAAAGTGAGTTAAGGCATGAAAAGGAACTTATGGAGAGAATGGATAAATCAAATGAAGTAATCAAACACTTTGAAGAACTATTGAGGTCACCTAGAACAAAAGACACCTCTAGACTTGGATACAACAAGCACTCTTCATCTACTAAAGAAAGAGAATCATCCAAGATTGGAGAATAGAGAAATTCCAAATCCAAAGGAAAACCTACATGTCATTACTATGGAAAAATTGGTCACACAGCCAACATTCGTAGAAGAAAAAATGGTATACAAACTCCTAAACCAAAATTAAGTGGTAAATATTTTAATTGCAAGAAAGAAGGACATCAAATAGATGAATGCAGATCAAAGAAAAATCACTCAACCAAAAATATATCTAAATTCCAAGTTCAATGTTACAACTATTAAAAGTATGAACATAGAGCTCATGAGTGTAGATTCAAGAAAAATTCAAACTAGATAACTGAGAAACAAACACATACATCAAGAAAAGGCATACACTCTAGAGAATTACATCAAAACACATTTTAGAGGAAATTACAAGAAGTGGATAAATGGAGAATTGGTATGTTATAGTTGTCTCAATGTTGGAGATATCAGTAGATGACAAAATTTGAAAGAAAGAAACATGGATAGAGATAGTAAGAGCTAGATGTAGTGGAGTAGACAAAAATATGATCACCCAATATGATGGATTAGGTGATCACACTACATCTCTCTAAATAAAGAAGGCATGTAGGAACTATACATTCAATGTTATATTTTTACATTGGTTCCTAGCATAGAAGCGCTAAAGGTTCATATTTGCATAAGTAAATATTCATTAAGAACTAAAAGAAAAAGAAAACCATAGTACTGAGCATCAATGGTACAATCTATATTGATCAAGCCTTGTAGTATATATTGAGTGATCAAGGAAGTTAATGTATTGACTGAATGAAATAGTAATGGCCGAGTGAAGTAGCCTTGATCGAGCAAGAAATTGAGATCGAGCTAGCTGTGATACACCAACCATGTACAAAGACATTAAATGCAAACCTAAAATTAAAATTTGAAGGTATTTATTAAATTTGGATATTCATTTTCATTCACCAAGTGATCAAAAGAGTTTATGAGAAATTTCAAGATGATTTCAGTGACCAGGGAAAAAGAATCAGAGCAGTATACCAACCAATCTATCAAACAAAGTAAGTATTACTCTTAGTGTTGAGTTAAGTATTTAGTGGATATATTTTAAAAGGATTTTTTATTAAACCCTAGTTCATAATGGTATCTAGAAGTGAAATGTTGAAGGACAACAGTGCACAAATTTTTAAAAATAATCAAAGTCCTCTACCTAATTTTAGAAATTTAGTAAACCTCGAAAACATTTTTGATGATATTGGAGCTTCATCATCAATTCCACCTAGAGTCTTGATTGTTCAAGATGTAAGATCCTGTTATCTATGTAAAGTAGGAGAAATTGGAGATTTTGAGATTAGAGCAGCTTATGATAAGCTATGTGTTGATGGAATCTTGAAAGATGAACACAAAATCATTGCTGAGAAAGGGTTTACCCATGCCTTAGGTTTTTCAAAGGATTTTAAGGTTGAATGGAAAAGATTGTGCTTAGCCATATTCATGACATGAAAATATGGTTACAAGGTGGGTCAATCAAGATAAACAAGGTTATCATTCACAAGGTAGTTGGGTACCCTACCTTGGATTGACAGAAGACTATAAGAAGCACAACAAAGAATAAAATTGAAAATCTAACCACAATACAGTGGAATGGTCGAGTAATGTCAATTGATGGAATTGAGGGAAAACTATCTAGAGTAGGGGTCGCCCCCCACCCCTCTATAATAGCTATAGATGCAGGGATTGGTGAGACTTCTACTCTATCTGGTCGGGGCTTGACCTTTATTTATTCTCGTCTGAGCCCATTAGTTGAATTTATTGTTCTTTTGATTGCACACAAAATCAATCTAGCAAGTTGAATAGTATACCATGTGTAGTAGTAGATTTGGGCTACAAAATTGTGAAGAAGGATCATTCCTATGATCTTGTTGAGCTACAACTTCACCAACTTATAGAGAATTTAGAGGCAGTAAGGAAAGTGAAAAGTACCTCTTGTAAGTTTGGATCTTTATTAGTTTGTATATTTTTCTATGTACAAATCTCTTTTCCTACTATTGGAACAATTTCTTAGGATATAAATCAATCAATTATAAAGCAGATAAGTGATTTAAGTAGCAGATTGGGAGAAAAAATTGAAGTAATAATGGACAACTATTTTGAAGAATTCAAAGTAAAGATGAGGAATAGGATGAGGACTCCTAAGTCAGTTGTAGATAAGTACTATGATGAAGTATATTTTATTGTAGATACAGATTTTATTTATGCTCAAGCAGTTTTGATGAGGATAGCATGGCTAAGGCTAATGCCCTACAAAGTGAATATAGATGAGTTCAATGCAATTGTCACTACACTTTTGGCTGAAATCATAGATGTAAGTACTGAGTAATTTGGCACATATGAAATAGTAATTACCAAGATGACTATTGAATTTGGAACATTCAAAGCAGGAAAGAAAAGAAAAAGAAAGATTGTCAAGGGTGGAAATAAGGAAGAATGAAAAGGGTCTGGACAACCTATAGAGGCTGAAGAAGGCAAAAGAAAAGAACTTGTTGTTGTGAAGCCTAAGGCTACTAAGAAGAGAAAGGTTGTTTTTATTGAGCCTAAACTAAAGGCAAACCTAAAGAAGTATGTGCAAGGGATGGTGACACCTCAAAAGCCAAAGGGATAAATGATTATCACTAGGTCAAAGACATCTTAGCTCCCTACCAAGCAAGTCACAGAAAGACCATCAAAGAAGAGGAAACTGGCTGAAATACAAAAGCATCTGACACAAGAAAAGTCAAGGAGAAAACTAAACATAGCACAAGAGGAGGAGGAAGATGATGAAAAGATTGAGTCTGATGAACCTAGAAAACTTCAAATAGTGAAGAGACTCCCTCCAATGACTGTGGATCAAGTATGTGAAAAATTAAGAGAATCAAAAAGTTTTGTGGGATTCAAAGATATTAATTATGATTCTTTGAATAATGTTGATCAAGATAAGCTACAAGGAGCTATGATTGACATGATGATCAAGTTTAGACATACACCCTTGGAATTGGGAGATGGATTCCTAGTGGGGTTGTACAAATGAATGGATGCAAAATTGAAGTGGGTACTAGCCACCAAGAAGAAGATAAGAGAGACAACACTGGCACAAGCTATGCCAAGTTTGGGGAAGACTCATATGCCTATATCCCTTAAAGATTTTGTAAATAAGTTTATGCTGAGAGACAGAGCATATAAGATTTTGAAAACTAAAGCTCATGAAATTGAGCAAGATTGCATTCAAATATGGAAAGAAGCATTTGGATTGCTTACTCCATATGTGGAAGTGAGGGAAGGTTGAGATGCATTAGAATTTTAAGATGACTACAAGAAAGAAGTTGCTAGGCTCACTGAGGAGATTCAACAACTAGTCAGTCAGTGTAAATAGAAAGAGACTATCACAATAGAAGATGACACTGACACCCTTTTACTGAATTTGAATATATTAACTAAAGAGGACATTCAAAGCTTAATGTTAGATTCAAGAAAGCCATGCACTACTCCAATTGTGTTAGAGATTGTAGATTATCGAAAGCTTGACAAAAAGAAGACTGATGATATTGATGTGACATCAATTATAGAGAATATAAGTGCCAAGAAACTTGGTAAATCTTTATTTGTATTTACACCATTTACTATTATGCCTATTGTGAAAATAGAGGGAAATTTTGGAAAGGACACATGCACTGAATCGGTAGCAGAAGAAGTAACACAAAAAGAGGAAAAGGATACTCAAGCTCTTATTCAATTGCTAAGTGCAAAGGTTTTCGAACACACAATTGAGACACCTATGCAACAAGTGATTCCTATACATGTACAGAAGCTAAGATCAAGATCAAGTGACAAGGGAAAATCGCTACAATTACCACTACCAAGTGATACACCCTCATGATCTCCAGATGTGACTCAATCAGGTGAGAGTGATGAGTCAGTGAGCCTTGATGAGGTAATCACATTACCTATGTATGATTTGAACAATATAACACTTGAGAAAATGCAAAAGCTAGAAACCTTGTTGAGTCATAAGGCAAAGCAAGGACAACTAAGAAGAAAGCATAAGAGAAGGCAAGTATTACAGAATATCAAAGATATTTTTGTAGATGCATTTGAAATCATAGATTTGAATAATCAGCATACAATTTTGGATCAGCTAGTATATTTAGTTGATAAGATTTAGATGGAAGATATAAAGACCAATGATAAACTATTACAATGGTTTGAAAGAAGATTGAACATAAAGTGCTAGAGAAAGTCTCACATGAACTTGTACATAGACAAGTTGAGTTTTCTACATCAATCACACACCAAGAAAAAAATTTGTAAACTATTGATTCATTGTATTTAAAATTGTGTGATATTGATTTCTTTACAGTAGATAATACGTGTTCATTATTAGAGTTGTTACATGCAGCCATAAGAGCAAGTGTAATTACATTGGGCAAGAATGCATATTCAAGCTCATCCTCCTATAATGAATTGGCATCTAGTCAAAAGAGGTTAGTGGAGCTCACAGCTAAAGACATAGAGATCAAGAATAAGTTGATACTAATTCAACTTTAGTTACTCCCACATACAGAGGTTATTCAGAAGGAGGTATCTGTTGCCAAGAAAATTTTGAATAAAGATACACATTTTTCACACATTGAAAGATTTATTGATCTAGGTTCTGAGCTAGAAATTTAGTTTCAAATTTTGGATCAAGTTAAGGAGAGATGGAATAAATGCTATGCCAATATTATGGAAAATCATCAGCAATTCTTTGATAACTATAAATTGGCCCTAGTAGCCCCAAGTTCCATCAGTGACAAAAACAAGGAGGATATAGTATGAAGAATAAGAAAAGGGGAGATAAGTAATGAGCAGATTAAGGATCAAATATCAAATTTTGTAGGTTCAAACTATGGTCTCAGGGGGAGTACTCATTTTGAAAGAAATTATTATTCATGACAAAGTTTTTTGCCACTAATGTTAAAGGGGGAGATTGTTGATCTCTAAGTCTATGTTGTCTATTAGTGTCCAAACACTAAGTCATTTACTAGGAAAGCTTACATGGTCACCACTACGACCAAATTATCTAGTAAAGGTTGAGCATACAAAGCTTATACTAAACAAGATAGTGATTGTCAAGTATTCAATTGAGATCAAGCACATGTATGCACTAAGAAATATAGTTTGAACCGAGCACATGTATGCGCCAAAAAATATAGTTTGAACCAAGCACATTGACAAGTTAATGATTACCAAGAAAGTAGGTATATAGAAGCTGAGTGATAGCATGAAGAATTTTACATGATTGAGTGTCAGAGCATTCAAGTGTCGAGCATTTTAGTTTTGGTATATGAGTTTGTAATGGCACAAACACATATGTAAACCATTTTGGCCAACTTTTATATGACATTTAATATTTGTAGAGTTAGCCAAGGAGATGATCACACATCATTACATAAGGTAATGATCCCAAGGCATGAAATTCAACCAATCAAAAAATTAGATAGAAATGGAAAAGGATGATGAATTTTAAGCCATCAATCAAGATCTATAATGTTTACAGAACATCTATTTAAGAAGGATTCTAACCCTAGAATTTATGCGAGTATGAAGGAAGGAATGATTGGGTGTATGCACATGTGAAGAAGAGAAGACTAAGTTTGAAAGAAAATCAGATAGAGAGCAATCAGAAAATGAAGGATTGAAAAAAGTTATTAAATTAGGAGATCATATCAAAGATATAGTAAAGAGGAGATCCAAGACTAGCTTATAGAGAAAATTAAGGGTTGGGTATTGAATTACTTATTGTTAATTGAGTCAATGTAATTCTCTTAATAGAGTGGTTTTAACATACCCATGTAAACCTCCTAATAAAGTCCTTACTTCATTGTGAGTGTAAAATCATTTAACAAGGTGAGATCTAACAATCTCTAAAGCTTTTAATACAGTAGACCCCTCACAAGGTAGATCATATCTTATGATCAAACATTGTGACTATAATAGTTTAACTTTATTGTTGCAACAATAAAGATTTGTGGGTTTCATGCCCACCCCAATTTTACCTTCACATTGAAGTGCTTCTAGGTTACCAAATCATTGTGTTATATGTTGAAATCTTTCATGAATGTGATGTATTTCATTTATGTTTTAGCATTACAATTTTAATGGTAGATCTATTATATGAGATGAATTAGGTGTGAATTCATTAAATTGCTTTTGAAGATAAAAGTTTAAGATCCCGATTCACCCCCCCTCTCTCATTATCTTGTTTCCCATTAACTCATTCCCACATTAATATTTCCATTTCATATTTTTGTACTAGTCTAAGGTCACATTTCAATTAATTATGTTGATTGGTCTGTGGTAACATAGGGTCAATTTGAATATGGAATAACTTGGCCCATCCACTTTATGTGACAACTATTCCTTGTGAAATAGGCTTGATATTTGTAAAACATCTTTACTAACATGATTGTGCAGGAAAGACAAGATTTGTGGGGTGATAAGTTATGAAGAATATGAGTTGTGTGTGAAGTATACATCAACAAGTCTAAGCAGGTATTGGTCTAAGAGTCCTATCCACATAAGGGAATTTTTTGTGTTAGGTTATGTTTGAATATGTTGAGGATATGGTGAAATGACTACAGTTTGGGTTTGGAAGTGCTTGGAAGTTGGGATTTGAGAAGGCTCTAGTATGGAAGGCCTAAATCGAAGGATTTGTTGGTTAACTTATTAAAAGAGTATGGATAACCAAATAAACATCATAATCTTTGGTTTGGAGTCCAACTAAAATACTTTACATGGTTTGGGGACTTGGTTGTAAGTTTTAAGGGTACTTCTTTCGTAAAGGTGGACTAATTAGGCCTAGTTTTGTGGTAGACAATGCTTGTCTATACACAATGATTAAGGGGGTGATATGAGGCTTTAGAGAATGTGATATAAATTTCAAATGGGTGTCTAAATGTTATTTAATTGCTAGGTGTCTTTTGAAAAGGAGTTAAGGGCATAAAAGTGAATTAGGAGCCCAATTAGGAACTAGGCCTAATGAGTGCAAGAGTGAGGGTTTGTGTCTAAATTAGGGAAAGAGGATTTCAAAACTATTTGAGCAAAAATATTTGAGAAAATTTAGATAGGTTTCATAAGAATCTAGAGGGTTTTAGATCTAGTAGGGAAGTTTGGACAAGATTTGGTGTCTTGGAGGGATTGTGTGTGGAGCATACCTAGTAAACCTTTGAGGGTTGGAATAGAATTTGCAAAATTAGTTTGAATATTGGTCAAGGGACATATCACTCTGCAAAATTTTTCCAAGAGATTTTGAACAAACAAGAATGCAATAAAAACTTAATATAAAAATCATGTGGCCTCTTCTTGATCTTGACCATAAACAACATATGGTTTGTTCATTAATTCTATAAAACCTGATTGCTTTTGTATATAGAACAAGTAAGACATGTGCATTCATCAGTATACATGTAAACGTTTAATCATGATACATTTCAAAAAATAAACTAAATTTGTACTAAATTACCTTTTTTACTTAAGGTTTCCTTGAGGAATTATTTTTTGTCTCAGTGTCTTGGAGCCAAGGGGGTTACACTCACAAAGACAAAATTAACATAAGAGAAACAAAATGATAACATATGGGTTTAGATAATACTATAAATAAGAGGTGTTAAAAATATGATACTACAAAGCTTTGTAGGCCAATGTTAATGGAAAAAAGTGTCACATCATTAACCTTATACATATGAACCCTCAACAAGCCCTATAAAACACCAAATAAATATACATATTATGAAAAGAAATCTTGGCACCAAGAAATTATTCTATTTCTATGAATATTTAAAATTTATACCTCGTGTGTTGAAGCTACCTATGCACACCTAGTCGAACGAGAACTATGTGGTGTACTTGTAGTATCACCTACAACACCCTACAATGCATATTATTCACTTACTAATTTAATTTGTTTTCTAAATAAAAATTTATATAATAATATTTACGTGATTAATTAATAACAAGTCAAAACACAAATAAATATACCTATGTCTAGCTCCTAGGAAACACCATCGTCAGTAGGTCATTGTGAAGGCCACATTCTTAGGAATAAATGCCTAACATCAACTCCCATAATGTATACTTGAATGGGATGTCAAACCATCCTCATTCGCGTCGGTATCTACCCCAACACATATACCTTGATAGTAGGAGAACATAAGCTCAATGAGAAGGGATAGGCCAAATAAAGAATCTAATGATCATGGAGCTAGTGCAGGTGTTAATCCATACTTCTTCTTAGCTAACTATGTGTCATGATTAATAATGACATCAGACAATGTTGTAGCTTTCTAAAGGGTATGTAAATCCATAGACTCCTTCACTACTACCATAATTGCAAAATAAAATACGGTTTTTTTAGTTAGATGCCTCTTATGTTGTGGCTCTACTAACCTATGCCCCCCAACTCTATTATACACAAAGCCTCTCCCTCTACCTTGAAACTATTGGGTGTCAAAGTAAGTTGGCTTCTCATCAAGGATAAACTCATATTATAGCTTTCACAAAAAATATAATCGCAGCTCACAATTATTACCGGTTGGTTGGTCAAAGACCATATACCACTTATCCCAAAATGCATCTCTCATCCTATTATGAATACACCAATGTATGGGAAATTGATTTGCAGTTACTTCTAGGGAGTTATAACTAATAGGATCAATGAACAAAGCGTATATGTCATCTTTACATATCGCTTTGTTTTAAAATGTACAACATCTATCCCTCCTTGAACCCCATGTTGTAATCTCCTTGGACACCTCATTTGTACTATTGGCCATTTTTTCTATAGTAGTGGCAAGGGATGAGTGGTGTGTAAGACTACATGGCCTCAACCTATTAACTAATACATGGATATTTGTGTAATTTTTTGTTCAAGGTAATTGATAAAGTCCTTTTGTGTATTATCAACATTACCTATTGGAGGACGTAAAGGGTTTGGATTCAGTTTTACTAGGTTTTCTTGTTGTGGGGTTGCATTTTGGGGTTCTCTTATTACTTGTTTCCAACATTATCAATATTTCCTTGTGTTTAAAGAGGTCTTTGTTGTCTATTTCATGCTTGAGGATTATTTTCTAAATCTAACATAAAAAGTAATTAAAAATAACTCAAAATGTTTCAACAAACCCTATTCAATTAAAATATGAATAAAAAAATTAAAAATCATTCTTGCCTATTTGTGAATGTGGCATGCTTGCAAATTGATGAAAATGGAAAGAAAATTAAATAGCAACAAGAATGTGCTTGGATTTTGGGGGCTTTATCTTCCTCTTCTCTCCTTTTAAACTTGATTTTGGTATGGAAAATAACAACCAAAATGCGGGTTCTAAAAAATAACATTTAAAACACAATCTTATTTTGAAAAATTAAAGTGTTTTTTTAATATGGCTTGACAAAGGCTCAACTTTTCCAAGCCTACTTTTTTCAAAATTTAAATAATAGGAGTTCATTATGATTTTTTTTAGGAGATGGCCACTTGTTTTCACACCATCTCGGTGCACTTACCCACATCCACAATCATATGCAAGCTAAGATCCACAATCATAGGCAAGCTAAGATACACAATCAAGTGAAATTATTTTTGGAAATCAAGGCATCAAGATTTCAAGCAAGTAATAGCAATTGGAATCAAGATCTGAAGGATCCAACATCAAGATCTCTAAATTTCCAATTCTTCAAGACCTCCATTGATGCAAATTTCTCTCTTATGATGGCCAATTTGAGGAATTCTCAAACCAAGAAAGAAGATTGATTCATTCATACATCCTTCTCTCTTCTCTTTATATGTGTTATCAAGCATAATTACATTCAATATCTAGGAGTGGCAATCATATATCTATGAATTTCTTAGACCATCCTTGATTCCACATTGTATTCCAAGGTCAACTTTTTGTCTATTCCAAACACACATACAAGCTATTAGAAATAGGAAATACTGAGAGGGGGGGTGAATCAATATTTTACAAACTTTAGCCCAAAACTGGATATAATTAACAATCTTATAGCTTGCATATGAAAGTAAACTAACTATGTTGAATAGTAAACATAACTATGCAATAAGAGAACTCATAACACCATATTTTGTTAACTAGGGAAACCCTGGCGACGATGGTACCCACAAAATGATCCACTAATCAAAAGTGTCTTGTGAAAGATATTGACCTTGTTAGGAGTCTATTACATCTATATAGTGTCTTGGTCCTTGTAAGAGGACAAGGCCTTGTTAGAAGCCTCAAACCTTTTAGGATTTGTAATATACAAATACAAAATGTATGCAAGATGAGCCCATTGTCTAAACATGCAATATACAATTTAGTTTGTTTAATACAAAGAGATAGATACAAAACCCTCTTGATACTGCTAATAATATCTTCAATATCTTATACTGCCTTTGATTCTCACAAAATTAGCATTCCTCTTATCAAACATTAGATTTTGAACATCACATAATACATACATGCATCACCAAAACTCCATGTTCAGAATCTTTCCTTTATACATTGCTAATTTACAAATTATCAGCCTTCATGTCTTATTACACTTTAAAAAATATAAAATAATATTTTTCTAACTTAGGGTTAGCATACAAAATGTTTTCCCTAATTAGTTAAGTAATTATTTTGTAAAAATAATAATTCCTTAACCCAAAATACCTATTTCTCTGTTATACTTTGTTCTACATGTGTATTGTCGTAACTGGTAATCTAATCATAACTCTTGTCATATTGTTTGTACTATTGTGTCGACTTGACTATAGAATCCTCATACTTTATATTATACATCCTCAAGTGTGCCTGTGCCAATATGACTTACATAAATTGCGTTGATCAAAACTCTAACTATTCTACAAGATAAGCTAAGTGATACTTAGACAATTTTCTAAGTATAAATACCATAACTCATTCCTCATAGTATGTCCTCTTCATACAGAAGATATTTTTCCATAAATGACAACATCCAATGTCTACCATATCCAAATTTCCAACAATATCCCCATTTGGCATTGATGGCAACATATGGAAAAACTGGCTAAGTCCTAAAAATTTACAACTTCAAAACCCTACAAAACTTGGCCTTAACAAAATTTCAAAACTGTGGATAATTACATTTTAACCATCTTTCCTTATATCTCTTAATTATGTTATAGAACTCCCCCTTTTACTATTCTCCTTACATTCAATATTATCTCTCCCTTTCATACATATCTATATACATCTATACAATTTTCTTTACTCTTCTCTCTCCCCTTTGACATCAATGACAAAGATGCCAAAATTTATGTACAATTCAAAAATGTGTGTTACCTTTCCCTCATGCTGAATTTGCAACTCTTGAAATACAATCTGCAAAGCTTATTTTTAATCTCTCAAATTCCTTCTTCTAGGTGTCCTTGATTGCTTCTTATATGCTGAGTAGTGCACATAGGCCATAGGATGCTACCTCCACTACATTCAAATTTGTATATACAATTTTTGCATATGATGTCTTGGCTACAGGACATTCTTCAAGTTACTTCTACATATTTCTTATCTTCAAAGTTAGGTACTCTCTTAACAAAGAGAACCTCTTTATCAAGTTCTCTTTTATTAATTCAATGATTTTGATGTCATCATGAACTTGTGCAATTTCCACCTCAAGATATTCTACCTTGGTGTCTAACTGTTGTAGTATGTTTGTCAAAACTTGTAGTTCATTTAACTTAGCACCAAATTCATCATTTATGTCTTTGATATTATTGTATGATAGAGTACATTGACCATATTATTTTCTTCCTTCCTCTAGACATCTCCCTAGTTCCTTGATGCAAGAATCAACTATCTGCAAATCACTCCTTACATTAGTACACACTATATCAAATAGTTGTGCATCATGTTTTATTTGAGCTTGACTTGCTACTACCTCTACCAACTAAGTAAATTGACTATCAAAAGCATTTATTAGCTCAACTACTCTCTATTGAGGATCATTTTCTATTATCCTAATAGACATAACTTCCTAAAATTTATCTAATAATTCTCCCAAAGTTTTCTCCAAGCTCTTTGCATTTTTATTCTTCTCAAATAGCTTGCTTAAGGATGACATCAGGCCTAGATGATCATCATCATTAGATAAGTTATCCAAAGTTGATACTAGAGGAGTCTTACCTTTCTAAGGTGTCTTCCTTTGTTTGTTTGTTTGTTTGTTTCTCCTTTTCTTTTTCTTCTTCTTGCATCTTTCTCTCTTTTTCCTCTAACCTTTTTTTCCTCTAACCTTTTTTTCCTCTTCTTTTTCTTTCTTTAGTTCTTCTTCTCTTTTCTTCATGTCTTCTTCTTCCAATATTTCCTTCTCATCTTCTTCTAATTTCTTCTTCTTTTCTACCTCTAACTTTTCTTCTTCTTTCTTTATATCTTCCTCCTCCTTTGGTTTATTTTCCTCATTTTCCTCTTCATTTTTGGAATTGGTGTAATCAACCAAATTGTTAACAACAACTTTTCCTCTTAATCTTTGAAAGGATCATCTTCATCATCTATGGTGATCTTTGTATTATCCACTTGAATGGTATCAGTACCAATGATCACTTGCGGAGTTGATTATGTCATTTATGTATCCTTGGCTACCTCAACAACTGATACAAATGCAGGTATAGTCTCTATAGACTTCTTTGTCACTGTTCCAGACTTAGCTAATAATATCTTCTCTTCTACCATAGGGATTTCTTCCCCTAAAACTTTGCTTGTCTACACAACACTAGGTGTAGAAGTAATGAATTTTACAATTTCTTGTCCTATCTCCTTATTCACTTTTTCATAATTTCTACCCATCAAAAGAATTGCTCTCTTTTTGTTTCTTAGCAAGGGCTCAATACCCTTGATCATTCGCTCCATGTCATCATTACTATTTATTTCACATAATTTTTTGATCTAGTTTTATCTAATTCCTCTATCTTCATCAACTACTCTTCTTTTTCTATTTATCAATCTATTGTACAAGTTTTGTGGTATATCCTTTTATATATCTTCAAATTTGTTATTCACCAATATCATATGTCTGACTACTGCATTCTCTAATTGTAGTCTATCAATATTACTATACAAATCATAGTATTTGATCAATTGTGCAAAATTTCTTTTATCAATAATTTGAACATTCAAATTCTCAACCTTTGCCTTCTAGGATTTCTTACCAAAGAATTTCTTCACCTCTGATTCTACTTTTTCTATTGGATTGTCCTCTACTTTTTCTTATTCAGACTCATCTAATTCAACTATTTGTAGTGTTTTCCTTCTTTTTCTTGGTCCACTGGACATTTTCTTTGTTCTCTTCTTGGGAGTTGGTCCATATTGTTCTTTCTTTACTTTTGTTAACCTTGTAGACTTCCTGGTGCTAAGAGGGGTCACTAATTGAACCTTTGTTATACTAATGTCCTCTTCATATTTTTTCTTGTGTATTGTCCATACAATAGCAAGTTGTACTTGGGATACTAATCATACATTTCATTCATTGCTTGTCCTACCACTATAACTCCTTGTGAAGTCCCAACTTCAACTGCTAGGGTTTTAGCCATCAAGACTTTTGCTTGACCACTAGCCCTCATTTACATAGCTATTCCCACTACCTCTTTATACTCTTCCCTTGTCATTCTTGATTCCTTCAGCATTACATCAATTTTCTTCTCATCTTTCCTCTTGATATCTTTGCTATGAAGTTCACTATGAATTTCCTTAACATTTTCCTCATAAGTGCCCTATCTAGGACATTCCTCATCTCTATTAGATTCTATAATGATCTTCATATAATCTTCAATCAACTCTTCTATCATCTCATAACCCATAGGGTCAATGAATTTGACTGTGGGCTCCACTACTTCCATATAGGTAACATTTGTCTCTACCATGAAGCAAATATCATTTTTGCACTTCTCAACTAAAGCAGGTGGAATTCTGAATCTTTGTTTCATTGTTGACTGGAAACTCTTCATCATTCTTGTTATATCATCAATTATCCTTTCCTCTGATTTCTTTATGTAATATTGTGTTATCATACTCATTGTGCATATATTACCATTCCATTCCTTGTCAGGCATACTAGGGAAATTTCTAATAACTTGAAAGAATAGATGTGTCAGTAAAGAATCAAATTTGAATACATCATTCTTTTTTTTCTTCAACTTTTCAACATTATCTAGAAACTATTGTTTCACAAATTCACACATGTTTACTTTCTCCTTCTTAACTATCATATTGTACCCAATAATCTTGCTAATAACTCTTACATCAATTTTAGTTATTAGGTCAATTCGTATATTCCTACCATCAGATTTCATTTTGAGGTTTCTCTCCACTAACTTCTTCACATTCTTCTCATTTACAGGATTGCATCATTCATTACTTAGACTAGTAAGTTTGTGAATCATATCATTATCAATCATGACAAGGATATCTCCTACCCAAAATATACCTTCATGAATTCTACTCAGAATGATTCTACTAAACTCGTGATTGTCAAAATATGTATAGAACATATGCTTAACAATATTCAAACCACTCAGATGTTCCAACTCATGTTTTAGAGATATCATTATTGCACACTAGGTCTACATCTTGATGTATGTCACTATCTCCAATGTTTTCAAACTTACAATGTATTTATGCTCTAATATCTTCAACATGTAAAACATTGTGTGGACCTTGCAAAAATGCTCCTAAGGGATCATCTTCCAAAGACACATAAGGGTGCTTCTTAAACTTATACCTAGAATGCTCACTTATATCATAGACTATTGGATTTTCTATTTCTCGTATTAAAGCTTCAATTTACAACTTCTCACACAATAAAAACCTAGTTTCCACATAACTAGGGCTTCTATCTACTCACACTTGAAAACTCCTTCAATTTTGCTTCAAATTCACTCCAAAACATTTCTTTAACTCTTGCATGATCAAATAGTACTCCATAACTCAATTTCATCCATTAAATTGTTGCATTGATAGCATAAGTATGCAATCAACAACAACAAAAATCTGATTACTAGACAACTTGATTTCTTTCACACACTCACATACAATCTCCAAACTATCTTTGCTCTTAACCATGGCTTAAAACATCAAATTGTACCTCACACTAATTGTGCAAACCTTAACTCACTTTCTGTCATCACTTCTACCTCTTTGATGCCCGATCACTTATGGAAAATACTTAATTCAAATAGGATGAATCAAATACAATCATTGACTACATTATGCCTTCAAATGTTTGATTTGACTATTCTTCTAATACCACATGTGAACTAGATGGATCTTTAGCTTTGACAAATACATCTTTAAATTCTTCTACATGTTCCTTTATATTGTCTTTCTAATTATCATTGTTGCTATTGGTTTTTCTGACATTCATGTTCATATTCTGTCTAAAGTTTGGATTCCTATTGTTGTTCCTCATGTCCATTCTATAAAATCTTGCTATATGACCAAAATTTTTGCATAAATGGCATACTAGTGCATCGTTTCCAAATCTGGGTCTAGGCTCGTTTACAAGTGTTCTGCAATTTCTAGTAATATGTCCAAAGTTGTTACACTTGTAACATACAATGTTATCCCTTGCTCTATTATTTCCTTCTTTTGATCTTTTTCTTGCAAGGATAGTGCCTCTAAACATTATGTTATTTCTATTACTATTATCAAACTTAGGTTTCTTACAATTTACCACTCTATGACCAAAACTATGACAATTATAAAATAGAAATTAGTAATAGGTTTATATGACTTACTTGTGTAGTCCCATTTTATATGACCAACTTCATTACATGCATAACATCTACCTTTGAATTCATATCTTACTTCCTTAGGCGATTCAATTTTCTTAGATTGCTTAGGTTCAAGAACTTGTTTAGGTTGATTAACTTGTTCAATTTCCTTATGTGCATCAACAAATTTATTTGACTCAATCTTGTTTAGATCTTATTTTTCTCGAATAGGCCAATGTATCTTAAGATTAGGTTCCTTTCTAGCTTCGGATTTCTTAGCTGACTTTTCTCCAATGAAATATCCAAGACTAGTCTTATCATTAAAAGGTCTCTAAATAGACATATATTCATCAATGTTTTCACTACTAGAATATAACCTCTCCTTTCATATTAATATTATAATTATCAAGTCTTGCATACTACATTTAATAGATTCAAGATCATATGTGACTTTCATAAGGTTGGATCTTAGATCAACACTCTCAGATTTCAAATCTAACTCAACTTTGCTATCATTTTGTTGCTTAGACTAAGCTAACTCTCCTTTCATAATAATATTATAATTATCAAGTCTTGCATACTACATTTAATAGATTCAAGATCATATGTGACTTTCGTAAGGTTGGATCTTAGATCAGCACTCTCAGATTTCAAATCTAACTCAACTTTGCTATCATCTTTCTATAAGCTCAATTTTAGATCAGTAATTTTTAGTTTATGCTTGAAGATCTCATTTTCTTTCTTTAGTCTTGAAACTTCATCACTATCCTTGATTTGATCCTTAGGCTCTTTCTTGGACTTGAGGTGATCAATATTGTCTTTCAGCTTTCCAATGTAGTCCTTTGCATCCTCATATATTTCTTTCAAAACATCTCTTTCTTTAGTAAGAATATCAATCTGCTCAAGAGCTTCTTCTAGTTTATTCTATAATTGTTCCACATCCATAAGGATCTTACTGAATATATTGTTAGAATATATAGTCCATCAATATAACTGAGAGGGGGGGTGAATCAATTATCCAACTAATATCACAACTATCACCCTTATTAAAGTTTAACTATATGAGCAATATAATCAAAAACCACCACAAGATACTCATACCCAATGACACTAGATATGTTAACTAGGGAAACCCTCGATCATAGGGAAAACCTCGATGGGGATGACATCCACAAGATGATGTACTAATATAAATATTCCTTGTTAGAGGATGGACCCTGTTAGGAGTCTATAACAATATTTAGTACATATCAGTCCCTGTTAAGAGACTTTGAATCCATATTAGGAGATTCCAACCCTGTTAGGAGTTGTGCCAACCCTATTAGGAGTTTTGTAAGACAGATGGACCCACTGTCCAAACAACTTTAGGGAAAGACCAATGAACCCATTGTCCAAATGATCTTTGTATTATTCCTTGCAGAATAATAGAAATGAATAGTACCACTCCTTCCTCTTTCTCTATCTTGTCAACTGGACTTTTTCTCCTTTTGATCTTGTAACCAGATCACAAATCTTGCATCCAATAATCCCTTGGATTGCTTACTTGCATTCACCAAACACTCTACTCCTTTTTGCACTTCTCACTCAATACTATGATCACAACACTGCTTACAAATAGGGAAAACATCTTTCCTTTATACTATATCTTCAAAATAATTCTTTGAGTCAGCCTTGAGGCTCTCCCAATTAATTATAATAAGATAGTTAATTAATTCATAATTACAATAGCACTGTCATCTCACAATCTATACAATTTCTCACATGTGCAACACTAGGACTTGTACATTTGTTGATGTCATCATCAAACTGTTGTATATCACTAGTTGACCATGCATCTCCAAATTATATCTCTATTAGAAGATATAGTACAAACATCAAAAATTTCTTCTCAGGTACTCTGTCTCTGTACTACTCTCTATAAATTAGGCATATCTTTCGTACATCTTTGACTCGGGTACTACACATTAAACCTTAACATCAAGACACCAAGTACAACATGTCTTTGACCGCACATCACCAGACATTAAAAAAATTGTTCGTACAACTAAGATATTTTTCTACTACTTCACCAGTCTTCATAGACTTACTGCTATATTGACATCAATGACAAACACAGTCATGAATGCAACATGTCAATGCTCTCTAATGCTTAGGATACTCCCCCATTATAGTATCATCATCACTCATGCTAACAATATCCCCCTTTGGCATTGATGGAAACATAGATGAAAAACATCTAAGTTCCAAGAGTACCTAAATAGTACTTTGTTGATGTTTTTATCTTTTCAAATCCTCTTCATCAATCAAATTTGAAAACCTTTGGAACATTGCTCTATTCTGCTTCTTCTTAGGATCGGCAATAGTTGTTCACAATAGACAACTCACCATACATCAAAATTCCTCATGCTACATATCTCCCCCATAGAGATATTCCTTCTTTCTTACATGAATCTTTTTAAATCTCCCTAATAAAGTGATAATTTGCATGCACTCTTCTCTACATACATACTTAGGAAATGTTTTTGAGGCATATTCTCCCCCATTGACATCAATGACAAAGGGCTCATTATGTCAATTTACTACTCCTAGTTTTCAACTAGCTCAAGTGTCCAAAGACATTGTTCAAGACCAAATACCAAGAGTCCTCAATGACTCGACGCATAACAAATACTCCCTCATACAAGAAGCATCAACATTCAATCCAATCTAAATGCAATCTCTGCATCGTCTACTCAGAAGTAGGTAGGGGCATACCCCAAGCATACCTATCAAGTACTCAAATGTATCTTTAGGTAAGGGGTCCATAAAGATATTTGCAATATGATCTTTAGTACTCAAATATTCAAATCTAATTTATTTTTCTATTGCCTTCTCTCACAAAGATATATGCTTAGTCTTAGAATGCAACTAATGATTCTTAGATATACTTACTATACTTGTCTTATCACAGTATATGATAGCAGGTTCTAAAAACCTAATCCTGATATCCTTCAACATCTATTTCATCCATGTCACTTGATTACAATTATTTTTTGTTGCTACATACTCTACCTTAGCTATACTCTATGAAATACAATCTTGTTTCTTCCTTAGCCAAGAAACTAATCTTCCTCCAAGAAAAAATGCTCCACCACTGGTGCTCTTTCTATATTTGGTCCATAATCCCAACTGCATTTTCTATATTCGATCTGGTGTGAGTTAGATATTGCAAACCTCCAATCATGGATATGTGCTTCTTCTACTCAAATGTAGGTATCTCATCCTTGCTAGATAACTTGTGACCAGTTATCATAGGTGTATCAACAAGCTTACAACTTTCCAATCCAAACCTTTTCAACAAATCTTTCAAGTACTTAGCTTATGAAATAAAAATGTCATGACTATTGTCCACAATCTATAACCCTAGGAAAAACTTAATTTCTCCTATCATGCTCATCTCAAACTCATTCTTCATTTCTTTAGCAAACTTATCACTTGCTTCATCATTACCTCCAAATATTATGTCATCAACAAATATTACTAATATCAACAAACCATTCTCAATTTCTTTCAAATAAAAGTTTCTATCTGTCGTACCTTTAGCAAATCCAAGTTTTTCCAAATAGTTGTCCAACATTGCATACTAGGTTCTAAGTGCTTTCTTCAATCAATATCGAGCTTTCTTTAGTTTGCATACCATATATTTGTCTTTTTTCAGAGGGAAACCTTCAGGCTTCTCAATGTAAACCTCTTCTTCAAGTTCTCCATTCAAGAAGGCTCATTTAACATCCATTTGATATACTTTGAACTTCTTATTCACTGCATAAGCCAAGAACATTCTTACTACTTCCATTCTGAATACAGGGGCATATGTCTCCTCATAGTCTATTCCTTCTTGTTGTGAATATCATTTACTCACAAGTTTAGCCTTGTTCCTTACAACTTCAACTTGCTCATTGATCTTATTTCTGAATGCCCATTTGGTTCCTATAACATTCTTGTCTTTAGGTCTAGGAACCAGTTCCCTTGTTTCATTCTTCACAATCTAATCTAGTTTTTCCTTCATTGCTTGAATCCAACGATCATCTTTGGAGGCTTCATTTGCACTCTTAGGTTCAACTTGAGAAATCAAACATATCTCTTCATTAACTATGTTTCTTGTCATCACTCCTTTGTCTATGCTTCCAATTATCTACTCTAGAGGGCGATTCTTTGTCATGTTTCTGTTAGAGGTAGGAGTTGCCAACTTAACTCTTATCTCATCTCTTGTTCAGATCTTTGTTCTCCTCTTTGCTCAATAGTTTGTACATCATTCTACATATCATTGTTAGTCTCAAAGAAAACTTCTACATTTTCATGGTTAGCCTTTGGATCAACAATAGTTACCAAAGCTATCTCTTCTACTACTTCCTCTTTCTTAACTAATTCAAGCTCATTATCTTTATCATTACAATCATTCAAGAATCTTTCCATACTTGCTTTAAATTCTTCTTCTTCATCAAGAAGTGAACTCTTTCTAAATTTTCTTACTCTCTTAGGACATCTTGATGAAAAATGACCAAACTCTTTACATGTCCAACAAACAAAAATTTCCATACCTTCTGGCTCTCTTTTCATAAGTAGATCAATAACTTTTTGTCTTCTTTAGATCTGGATCTATCTTTACTTGTGTCTCTATTCTCTTGTATGCAACAAAAGAATTCTAGATCTGTAAAGTCAATGCTCTATTCTATACACAATTCCGATATCTCACCAAAAAGCTCAATCTTCTAGGTGTCAAAATTTCCTCTATCTAACTTTGGACTATCTCTTCTTGCCATAATCTCTAAAAGTTGTTAAGCTTTTTCTTCAAGGACCTAAAGCTCTAATGCCAATTGTTAGAATATATAATCCACCAATATAATTGAGAGGCGGGGGGGTGTGAATCAGTTATCCAACTAATATCACAATTATCAACCTTATTAAACTTTAACCATATGAGCAATATAATCAGAAACCACAACAAGATACTCATAGACAATAACACCACCAGATATGTTAACTAGGGAAACCCTTGATCTGAGGGAAAACCCCGGTGGAGATGGTACTTGCAAGATGATGTACTAATATAAATATTCATTGTTAGAGGATGGACCTTGTTAGGAATCTATAACAACATTCAGTACATATCAGTCCCTATTAGGAGACTTTGAATCCCTATTAAGAGATTCCAACCCTGTTCGGAGTTGTGGAAGATAGATGGACCCATTGTCCAAACAACTTCAAGGAAAGACCAATGATCTTTGCATTATTCCTTGGAGAATAATAGAAATGAATAGTACTACTCCTTCCTCTTGCTCTATCCTAGCAACCAAACTCATGTTCCTTTTGATCTTGTAACCAGATCACAAATCTTGCATCCAATAATCCCTTGGATCGCTTACTCACATTCACCAAACACTCTGCTCCTTATTTCACTTCTCACTCAATACAATGATTACAACACTCCTTACAAACAGGGAAAATATCTTTCCTATACCATATCTTCAAAATAATTCTTTGAGTCGGCCTTGAGGCTTTCCCAATTAATTATAATAAGATAATTAATTAATTCATAATTACAATAGCACTATCAGCTCACAATCTATACAACTTCTCACATGCGCGACACTAGGACTTGTGCATTCGCTGATGTCATCATCAGACTATCGTATGTCACTGGCTGACCATGCATCTCCATATTATATCTCTGTTAGAATATATAATACAAATATCAGAAATTGCTTCTCAGGTACTATGTCTCTATACTTCTCTCTGTAAATTAGGCATATCTTTTGTACATCTTCGACTCAGATAAAGCACATTAAACCTTGACATCAGGACACCAGATACAACATGTCCTTGATCGAGCATCACCAGACAATCAAAACATTGTCCGTACAACTAAGATCTATGTCTGTTACTTTATTAGTCTTCATAGACTTACTGCTATGTTGACATCAATGACAAACACAATCATGAATGCAAAATGTCAATACTCTCCAATGCTTAGGATACTCCCTCAATGTAGTATCATCAACATTCATGCTAACAGTGTTACCATAAATGACACCATCCAATGTCTACCTTAGCCAAATTGCCAACACAAGCATCTTCATAAATTTGAGTGATTTTTACATCTTCTCGTGAGGGTTTATGCAAGGTGAATCAACGATTTGCCCTTTTACACACCTTTCTTTATGCAATTTCTTTTATATTTCAATGTTGATTCGTAAACAAGGGTTTGACCAAGGAAAACCCCTTTCCACAACCTTTCTCCCATTTTTCTATATGTAGGAATATGTTATGGAGCTACAAATTTGGATCTAAAAATAATAGGAACAACTATAGGGTGTGTGAAATATTTAGCTTAAAACACCAAGGACACATTGCCAAACTTGACCTGTCCCTGTGGCACATTGCCAAACTTGATCTGTCCTGACCACTTTTTGTAATATTTCTGTCATAGGTTTGTTTCGTCATCTAATTTTCATTTCTATCAATTTCAACCATTCTTTGTTTGTTACAGTCTATTTTCAACAACATTTCAATGTCTTTCCCATTAGATCAATTGCATCACCTAATCATTTTCATTTCATTCATTCATTATATTACTTAAGAAGGACATATCTTGTTTCCAATTAGTGCTTGAGTCACCTCTTCAACCTATTGGAGGCATTCTTCCTTCCTAATGTGCAATCAATGAAATGGGGAAGTGATTCACTTAGTACATTATATGTTGCTTTGCTCTCCCATTTCCAATTTTACATCCTTATGGCAAACTATTATCAGGGCGTCTCCCTCAAGACAAAGATGTTTAATGTTTAATCTTAAGCCAAACTCTAAGTCAATGAGAGTTTCTCTAAACTCCACCAAAATGTGGGTGGCCTTGCCAAATAATTTTGACCTCTTTGCAAGGATGGAGTCACTCTTATAATGTGACACAACTTGCATCGTTAGGCCCAAGGTTACCCTTTGATGCACAATTGAAGTCATTCTTAAACTACTCATGTTCAAGCACCTTCCATGACACTCTCATCTGAATATTAAGAAGAAGATTATCCTTGCTAAACCCATTTACAATTATATCGATTTATTTACAAGAATTTATTTTAAATTAAAGATCATTTAAAAATATTTTATATTATAATTTTAAGTTTTTAGTAATAGTTTTAAATACATTAAACCACTACATAACACCTTTCGTAATTAAGATAATAGAGAACTTAAAAAACCTAAACCTTTTTTTTTTCACAAGCTCGTTGGATCTCTATTAATTCTATTTATCCCTTGGAAAAGGGAGGCCATCCCCTATGAAACAGCAGACAACATCATATTTTAGTGACATATAAACTGATTCATTTCATATTTAATGGAAGGCTGGTTGAGGCTAATTGTACCTCGCTTAAATATCATTCGCCACTTGTAAAACGAAAGTCAAGAGAGTTCTTCATGGAACCACTTCTTTAAGTACCCCACCTAAGATGCTGCTTCTTGAATGCCTAACAGGAGTCAAACAAAAGCACAAAATATCTAAATTTAACTCACACTCCAAGAATTCCTTGAGCTGTTTGTGGATTCTGTCAACATTAAGAGACCTGTAAAAGTCATCAATGGAGGTGTTTTGGAACAAATCACATGGCCTTTGAATCCAGCTGCCGGCCATGTAGAATACAAAGGCGGAAGCTATTGAACACCTAATGTAAAAAGCATGGTCCCCCATCACATAAAATAGAAAATAAAAATCTTGATTCTCAATATTGTTTTTTTAGGACCTTAAACAAGGGCAGAAACTCCACTTATAGATAGGACGGGGATGAAACAAGCCATGTCATACCATTAGGTGAGAACACATCACTTGGAGGTGGAAAGGGTAGAAGAGGGTGGAAAAACTCAACTGCCAGCTGCATATATACTCTTGTACCATTACAACTGTTCTCACCACTTGGAGGTGGAAAGGGTAGAAGAGGGTGGAAAAACTCAACTGCCAGCTGCATATATACTCTTGTACCATTACAACTGACCCTGTAAGCTACTGGTCTGTAAAAAAACATCTTTGCGTTATTTCATTTGAGGGAGAAGGCTCTCGGGGTAGTTTAGCGATAGAAATTGACGTTTTAGATTTCTTCTATTGCTTCTTTTTTCATTGAAAAATGGCCCTGATTACTTTAAAAGCAGCAGAGAATACAGGAATTACAGATAGCTTATCTGGACATGTGATGTCTGATAAGGTGACCTGGTTTTAGGGAGATTGCAAGCACTCAAAAGAGAATTGCCTTCATACCCACGAGACCTCAAGATCTTGTGTTGTAATAAAGAGTAGGGTTTTTGTGGTTATTGGGGTGCAAAATTGTGGGAGATGGACTCTAACTATGCAGATTCCGTAAGTTCATCCCCTCGGTCTAGAGGGGCGGATACGGAGTATCCCGCTTCTCAGAGATGGGACGATCCGAATTCCTGTAAGGTGAGATTCATGTGCAGCTATGGAGGCAAGATCATTCCTAGGCCAAGTGATAATCAGCTCTGTTATTTGGGTGGAGAAACTAGGATGGTGACTGTGAGCCGGAACATAACATACAATGATCTTATTGCGAAGCTCTCAAAGATTGCAGGAGGAAGTGTTACGGTCAAGTACCAGCTACCGAATGAAGACTTGGATGCTTTGATTTCCGTCACAACTGAAGAAGATCTTGAGAACATGATGGAGGAGTACGAAAGGTCCCAGCAGGCAAGTCTGAAGCCATCCAGGTTAAGAATTTTCTTGTTTCCTTCAAATCTTGATAGTACGTCTAGTCTTGGTTCTATGCTTGACAATTCTAAAAGAGAACACTGGTTTGTTGATGCATTGAATGGTACTCCTATTCTGCAAAGGGTTGTCTCTGAGGGTTCATCTGTTTCAGAGATGCCTGATTATTTGTTTGGTTTTGATGGGCCTGAACAATATTGGGAGAAAACAGAAGAAAGGAACCCTAACATTAAGATGCCCGTTAGTTCAGGTGGTGTACAACAAGGTCCAAGTACATTAGGGAAAACTAGGACATTCAATCCCCAACCTGAGGGAATTGTAGGACACCCACCCCCAGATGTCCATTCAGCTCCTGACTCCCCTATGCTTGAAACTTCCTCCTATGGGTCCACTTCCTCGGCTCCTCCAGGGTCTAATTTGCCACCTGTGAAGGTAAAGCCTGTTCAGGATGAACCCCATGGAACAAGCCTTGAAAACCCCTATTTCAAGTTTGATCCTAATTCTCAGAATCCAATCATGGAAGGAGGGGAACCTAGGTATGCTTGTGAAGATGTGGTGAGGACAGTGGGATATAGAGTAAATAACCAAGGCATTGTTAGCAGCCCTCGTGATCAAGGGTTTGAAATACAAGGTGCGGGGGAGCATTTCTTCCGTGTCACACAGGATATGGGTCTCCGAACTCAGGATCCAAGGCTGAATGACGACAATATTGCTAAGCTGAGGTTTTTACAGAAACCAGAGCAGTATGAACCATACCCTTATAAGGATGGCAGACTTCCAGCTCCGACCCCATCCGACCCTGTGATTAATAAGCCTCGCCCAAGCATTCCTGAAAATGCACAAAGGCAGATCCCTACCCAGGAGTTCGAGCAACTTCATGTCTCAAACAAGCAGCAGCAGCAACAAGAGAGGCAAATTAGGCAGGAGAACAACATGCAGGATGAGATGGTGGAAGGAAGATACGATTGGAACTCAAAACTGGTTAATGTTAAGTCTCCAGAGATGGGTCCTGAGGGATTGAGCCAACCCACCATGAAGAAGGAAGAAAGCAACTCTAGTTTATCAGCAATGAGTGGAATGAAAAAAGATGGCAGCCAGTCAAGTCAAGATGGTGAACTAAAAAGTGCTAATAGACAGGTGCAAGATGAATTCAATTCAGTCAATATGGGCACAGGGCAGATGAAGCAACCAGATAGGCCCAAGAATCAAGACACAGGGCTGGTTAATGCTGCTATCCCTTCACCAAGAGATAGGCTTAATCCTAATTCGGATAGGAGAAATGAAGATATAGATTCTGGCCCTGACTTTAGTTATGCACAAAAGGATCAGAATGTAATGGTGCAACAAACCCATCAGGATCATGGTTATATGCCAGTTCAATATGAACATCAATATGTACCATCTCATTATGTTCATCAAGGTCAGCCTATGCAATACTATCAAATGCACCATGATTCCCAGCAAGGTGACCAGCAATATCCCATGTATTTGTATCCTTCCCATCATGGATCACCCATGTTACAAACAATGAATCCAGTTATTCGGCCAGGCCTTGGACCACAACAGGGCTACAATATGTCAATGCAAAGAAACATGGGAGTTGCTCCTGCAAATTTGCCAGCTGTTTATACTACCGATGTAATTTCATCGAAGCCGGTTACAACTACAATGCAACCACCAACAGCACCCCCACTTCAAAAACAGCCTGCCTATGATTCAATCCCAAGGAGCGCAGTTATGGCTGGAATTCAATACAGAGATCCACAGTATCCTTCACAGCCTAATATGGTTGCAGCTGCTCCAAGGTACAGAGCTCCTAGACCTTTGCAGAGTGATGTAAGGATAATGTATAGGCCACCTCAGCAGCTCAATCCACCTCCCTCGATGCATCTCGATCAGCAATATAATTTCCAACATATGCAAGTTCCTAATCAGGTGGGTTATGAGACCAATCCTCAACAGCTATATTACACTCAGAATTCATCTATAGCAAGCCCTCCGTATCAAGGAATAGGAACTGTAAGTTCTGATCTTCAATCTTCTGCGGAGATGCTCTCGGAAGGGAAGGGTACCAGAGTTTCACAAGGTTTTTAATATGCAATAATTTGTTTTGCCACATGGGAGGATTGCTTTTACTAGAAATATAAGGATGTCAGACAGAGATAGCCATTTTAGGGGTAGGAGTTCTATTTTAAACTATATATTTTTATTTTTATGGGGAGTGTTTGTGTGTAGAGTATCCAGTCAATAAGTCTCAGATTGCAGGGCTTGTACAGATGAATGTAGCCAAGTTAAGATAACCAGATCAGACACTAGATTATCCCCTGTCAAACATCAGCACAGCAGAATGATCAAATTTGTTGATGTCTGTGTCAACAAGTTTTAGCATATGCGAGGAGCATTGGTGCCTTGGTGGTGACTGGGTTTCTTTTATATATGATTATTGCATATACTGCAACAAGTATTCAATATATGGCTATGTATTTCAATATCAAGGAGACTGAAGAGGATTAAAATAAAATGGCATTAGAAATTGCAGCAAGAAATGTCCACTCATGAATCCTTATTTTTGTTTTGCATTTTGTTCGTAGATGGACAATCCAATTCCAAGTAAATTTCTGCCTGATGCATATGTTTATGGTTAATTTACATAACATAATGCAAACATTTAAGATGATTATTCTTTTCACTTTGATTCATGAGTGATTTTGTTGATGTAGCAAAGTGCACTGGAATTAGTAGATAGATCTTTGAAAAATAATATATTACAGGCTGAGTTTTAGTGGGGGGGTGGGGGGAGAATATACAGAATTTTGAGCAAAACTTTCTAGTTTGATCTGTTATTACTATTAAGATTTGATCTATAATTTTGGCCAATTCCGTTTCCTTGAAATTCTTCTTTACAAATTGAACTGTTAAAACTTTTGGTGGAAAGTTAGTTGATTGGCAAGGAATAGTCCTTGAAGATGCTTGAGTCAACAAGTTGTTGATTGCACCAGGTGGGCGAAGCTGAGGAGGGATTAACAACATAAGGGATCAACTAAAAAAAAACAAAAATAGACAAGGAAAAGGTCACGCTAAGCCTAGAGAAGGACAGATATTTGGCACAATTTTGATGTTAATTTCTTATATTAGAACATATCACATTGCATTATTAAACTTTTATTTGGTGGATGGCAGGGCTCTCAAACAATACAAAAGTGTGAATAAGATTGAACTTCGTAGCCAAATGTTGAATTGTCACCGTAAGGACAAAAATAGATTTGTTTCTTTATGGTACCAGAATTGTCTGTGGATTTGCCCATGTAACCTCCAAGTGGAAAGATACCTCTGCATAGCCAAACTGATGAAAGAGAGTTGTTCTATTCAATTTTGAGATGGGGTAAAAGTTTGCTTAAAGTGGCATATTTTACCATGTGCGTTGAACTGAATTTGTGGAAGTAATGTTTGTCAAGGCAGAAAGAACAAGACATGTCATGTTGAACAAGACATGTCCATGTTGAATGTCGTCTACTGCAGAATTAGGAGACCAGTATAGGAACAATTCACATACTTTAATCTTCAACGCATAGACCGTATCTTACATCCGCAAAAAAGTTATATGTTTGACAGAAAAGAAGACATTGCTAGGGATTGAATGTGTGGATGTCATGGATTAGATGAGTGACATTTTAGTTATGGGGAAGGACTTGGGACTGCATATGATATCTTCACTAACATATTGTTAGCTGGTGAAATCCAAATTTAGTGACACTTAATTCCATAAATTCCAAATGACTTAAGGGATGTGTTTGAAGGCAATTAAAAATGTCTTGCTGAATTTACATCATTGACAAGCTGTATGCAGAATTTGAACTGCACATCTATGTATCGCAAGTTAAGTATTCCATAAGTAAGAGCTTCCTGACCATCTGTTAACTTATGCTCACCCAACTCTCGCCTAGTTCTATGATAAATTGATATTTTTGGAGTGTATGCAGAATTTGAACTGCACATCTATGTATCACAAGTTAAGAATTCCCTAAGTAAGAGCTTCCTGCGCATGTATTATCTTATGCACACCCAACTCTGGCCTAGTTGCATGATAATTTGTTATCTTTGGAGTATCAATAGCCAGTTTGATGATCGAAAGTTGAGCACAACAGCTCTTACCTAGTTCTACAATCAAATGCTATCACTGAAAAGTATAGTCACTCTGATGATAAAAATGTAACTTTAATAAGGCTTTATAGCAGTGTTTAACATCACCTATCAAGCATGGCCACGTCAATTTATTGGTTAATACAATGAACTATTAAGCCTCAATTTTAAGATAGGCTGCATGGGTACACGTACCCACACCCCTGGTGTACGTACCAACGTACCCAAATACCAGGTATTCAGTGGAGAGCATCATAGCTAAGACCTTGATTAAGATTTCTGTTTTTTGTTTTCATATCAGCTTGTTGATTATCTAGCCTAATTCAATACGTAATCAATTTAAAACTTTGATTCAATGCTGATTAACAGCATACCTTATCACTAGTCAAGTTAGCAGTTTATCATTTGCAATATGATATTGTTATATGAATTATGATCTTGTTGTTCATGTTTAAAGTCTGCCTTCTCTGTTAAGCATCTGAACATTTATCATATATTATTATTACAAACATATTGCAAATCTAAAATTTAAAACAATACAATACATTTGCAAACTTTATTACTGTTCTTGTTTTGAAAAGCCATTGTCATGACTCATAATAAAAGATTTTCTATAAATATTAGTTAATGTTACAAAAAATTGTTGTACCCAAGTACCCCCTATTTTGAAAAATAGTCATATCCGTACTCATACCCATTCCCGTATCCTAAATGCTCAAGTACCCCATCCCTTGCAACCTTGATTTTAAGGTATTAACAATTTTACTTCCCACTTATAGATGATGTATGAAAACCTAACACTACCTCACCGAGTGTGCTAAAAGCATGATTTGAATCCCCTCTCCCCCCCTACCTCCTCTCACCTGAGATTGTCAATTGTTTCAGTCCCATGACTCATGGGCTGTTTCGAACTTAGTGGGTTATTGTCTATACAATCTCTGTTGCATCCCTATGATGAATTTCGCCCTGCATTAATAGGAGGGTGTTAAGTGGCTTATGAGGCATCGTCCGTGTGAAAAGCTTTTCCAATCTGAAAACATGATGTTGAGAGCTACAGCAAGACTTGGGCAATGAATCCTAAAGTTTGTGTTAGCATCTTCTCTAAAATTTAATCATGTACCAAGTGGCAGATTCATATGACAAGATTCCATTTCATACGGGCACTTTCCTAATAGTCTTGCCATCACTTGAGACAAAGTTGTGGGTCTTGTTGGGCTCAAATATGAGGTCTGTTGCTTTTGAGAAATTAAAAAGATACAGTTATCAGGATAAGATATTCGGACTCTGTCAAAAATATCACCACCTCGTCTACACATGGAAGGAAATGGGTTAGGAAAGAAATTTGCACTTTTACAGAGGAGATTCTATTTCTACTACTTTTTCCTTTTAAACTCTGACCCATCTGATATATATGTTATTGGTTTTTCTTCCCCACAAAGCATTCGATTGAATGAACCAGGCAGCAACAGCTCAGATTTTCTGGCCTTACAGAACTTTCGAGAATGGTATGAAAAAGATGGGTCCATGTTTTTAGGACTGACCAATTTGCAGCTTTGTTAAGTGTTGGGGGTTCCTATTTGGCAATCCTTTGCTTAAACAAAAGCCTGCTGAGACACAACCATAAATCAGCTTTAAGTTGTGGAAATATGTTTACAAATCAAAATCAAGTTTTAGGTGTTGTGGATAAACATATTGTATATCAAAACCAATATTATATTTGTACATCTGAATACAACTGTTAAACAGTAGTGGTTGATGCCAAAAATATATAAGAAACATGAACTGAATTGATAGAAAGGCCAGAGCTGAGATCCAAAAGTATACATTTTTTTACATATATAGTGCCACCAAACATGCCGCCTACTCTAGGGAGACAGCATAATTGCCTACCTAAGTTTAATCATCAAAAAGCCATCATTGGTATTGGTGTATATGACATATGCACTACAGCTTGCAGAGGGCTCCACAACATGAAATGGAATTAGAATAATCAAATAACTAGAAGCTGATGTTTAGCACACCTGGAAGCTATGATTTTGTCATAATAGAGCTTTTATATTTTCTTAATCTCTGAACAGTTTTTGCAGCCAATACAAATGGATTTAAGAAAACCTTTTCATCTCCTTGAAACTATAAACTCAGTGTAGGAAGTGGGAGGGTGTGATCCAAACTACGGATTATATTCATAGCATTGACTTCTGTTTAGTTTTAATCAGCCATGAAAACTCGAATATCCCTTCCAGTTTCTTGGCATAAAATTTTTAGATTATGGGAAATGAGATGGACGAGTGAGGTGCAAAAGTACATATAAACCGTTTTTGAACAGATGTAAACCTGCCTTGTGTAAAAATAAGAGACTTGTAAAGATTGAAAGTTTGTTCGGTGAGGTGGAATAATTATTCTATAGAAAGTATTGTCATAAGTTAATGACAATATTATGGTTCATTGTGGCAATTGTATTAAGGTGGCAATTGTATTACTTAATTATAGTTAGCAAAATCGTTCATTGTATCCTCAAATAAAGGATGAGATCTCTGATAAATATGAGGATAAATATAAGCAAATCGAAGACTATGCATGAAATAATGTTCAACATGTCATGACTCAACTCTCCAAAATTTGCCTTACATTCGTCCTTCTTTTTAATTCCTTGGTAATTCAGATTCAAATTCTATAAATGAAGCCTTGAAAGACTCATCACACAAGGTTAGTTGACATTAATTAAGATCTAAGTGAATATTAGGACGATAATGTTGTTATTCAAATACCAAGTATTTTTGGAATGTTATGAATTGGATTTGCATCAATAATTTGACTTGAGACATTACAAAAAACCTCTTCATTCGAACATAATTTATGATTATACTTTAAATTTATAGTCACCGTCAATCTCATAATTAATTCCTTAAAGGGTCTAATTATTGATTATTGTCACATCTTTATAAGATTTGGTTATTTGTTGATATCATTAGTAGACATTTTCATTACAATCCCACTTGATCAATTGATATTACTTCTTAAGAATATTAATGTTCTTAAGACTCTTAAGAATATTAATGTTCTTAAGACTCTGATGTTCCTAGAAAGTGAGAAGATCATTTTACTTTTGGTAACAATTTTTTATATGTTGAGAATAGTGGATTCATTTATTTCATCGAGTCTAGATGAAATTGGCGATGATTTGGTTCTTACTTTATCATTTCAAAGCATTAAGATGTGTTTGAGACTATTTTCAGAAATCTACTTTTCTAATTGAATGACTCTTAATAATGAAGTGAGATCAATACAAAATATATTCTTAAGAAGATATTATATTATATATTTATTGTAGATTCACGATTTAAAAATTATTCCATTAACTACCTAAGATTCAATTATTAATTCAAATTGCTATTAAATTAAAAACAACAAATTTATTAAAGATCACAAAATCAATATTTAAAATTTTACTACTATATTAATAAAACATGTCTTAATTATGTTTATTGTAAAAATATTTAGTGATGAATATAGGATTCTTTTATCACCTTAATTATTTTAAACTTTAGTCTCAATTTTAAATTTTTATAGATCACAAGTTATTGCCCTTCGATTATGACATTTAGTTTTTACAAAAACATAATTTATATCTATACAAAATTTAACTATTTATTTATAAATAATTAATGCAAATATTATTTTATATTAAAAAATATTTTATCAGTAGACTTTTTTTTTGGGATAAACTTATTAAAAAGAAAAGTTAAAAATTATATATTTATTTAAAATGCATTAAAGATTAAATTAAAAAACTAAAAATAATCCAAAAGAAATCAAATGTATTTGAATTGCAATTTGATTATTTTTTTAAAATTATAATAAAATCTAATAGATGTTGCGTGTGGAGAAATTAGACCACCAAATATTTCTTTTACCTGACGTTGAACGTTCATGCGCTTTAGAAAGATAAGACATTGGAAAATATACTTGTCTAGCCAATGAGATAAATCGAAAAAGTGATTAAAATTTGATATAACAAATTAAAATCCCACAAATTAAATATCCGATTTTCAGGATTAATAAAAAATGATGTAAATCTATTCGTGTTCGATATCGTAACATTGCTACATTAGACGACCATATTGTAACAAAGAATAGTCTAAGCTGTCAAAAATATTATAATATTAATCTTCCTTTACTATCTTATTAATATTTCATTATTAAATAGAATTTATTCTAATGCTCAACAACCCATCAATCAATCAAAAGTTGACAATTGTGTCAAAATAGGTGAGCTCTCTTAATCTCCCTTATCTTTTCAAGTTTCTCTCGATTTTTATGACTATTAAAATTTTATATTATTACTAAATCTAAATCACAAAATTCAAATACATCATTATCATAAAGGTAATTGAAATCTCAATTTATATTAATTCAAAATAATAATAAATGATATAAGAAAATGGTTTGATTTTTTAACAAAAATAATTGGATTATATAGTCATTAACATCTTTGTTCATTTTAGAAAAACTCCCACATGATAAGTATACATAACATCTATCTAAATCATACAATGTCTCTCATCTAACCTATTATGAGTAGGGGTTGTCTATCAATGTCAAATTTATTCAAATCTAACTTTGTTGATAATTGAAAATTGTAAATTTTGATAAATCATATAATCAAAGACTATAGTAAACTATTACTAATAGGTGTTGTTAGTCTATCAATATCGACAAAGAATTAAAAATATATATTTATATAACTTTAGAAATAATATGAAATAGAACAATTGTTAAATGATAAAAATGAAAAAATATAATCCCTCACTACATCACTTAACCAATTAAATTAGATGACTTTATTTTGACCTCGTACTATAACTAAACTCAAATGAGATTTTAAGGTTATAAAATTATTATCATTAACTACATACCCATAAAAGTTATTCAATGTATTTGTTGGTCTAGCTTTATATTGAAGTACAATCATTTGGCAAACTAACTACTTAAACAAAAAGTTAAAACAAAATGAAAAAATAATAATAATAATAATTTTTAAAATGCTTATACTTGGTACTAAATGGTTTGTAGTTTTCTTTGGTGTGATTCCTTACGGTGGGCCATAGCCACCAAAATAGTCTTATCGTGTTAAGATGTGTCGGGATGGGATGAGGAAAGCAAGTCCTAGTTTGCCTAGAACACCACCCTTTCATTTTAAATATAAAAAACAACATCTTTAAAATAACATCTTTCCATTTTAAATGGCTATAATGGATAGTTATCTCCTTCCTTATATGGGAATAGGTGGCATCATGACTATCTTAAGGTGTTGTGCCAAATTTATGAAAAATACCTTAAAAGATCATTGAACTTATTCAAAAGTTGGATTTATTTTCCAATTCACTATAGTTTCTACCATTTTGGTAAGAAGATAAAGGGTCTATTATTTTAGGGGATAAAATAATTTAATAATAATTTTGAATTTTTTATAGTTAATATCTTATGTTTTAGAAGTAGATTGGTTTTATGTTTTAGAAGTAGATTGGTTTGTGTTTCTATAAATAAAATTAGTGTACTTATAATTCATTTAGATATAATTATGTATGTGATGACATCTAATCTTATCTTTAAGTGAATTAAAGTGGAAACAAGAGAGAAACAAATTTTGTATTTTAGATTTTATTTTATTAAAACTAACAATTCAAGTGTTTGATTCTTGCGTTTTGATACGTATGCCAAAACTTTTTAATTGAAAATCTAATATTGTGTATTTAAGGACAATACTTAGGTCATTAGTTTCATGATGATGGAGATATAAACAAGGCATTGAAAATAGAAATGAATGAATATTACTAGCTTGCATGAATACTAACTACCGTCATAATATTAGATAATCTTGCACAATTTTTATGTGCTTATGACATTGTGGAATAAGGGGGTTTGACTAAGAGGCTCAAAGAAGTTTTGAGTTTTGAATCTAGATAGTCATCTCCTAAAAATGTTCCTCAATGCTACATTATGTACTACGATATAGGTAAGTTCAAAGAAATTTTGAAAAATAGGTGTGAAGGACATTATCATAACAAAATGATGTAATTATAGCAAGCAATTATAATTGCAAGTGAGATTATGTATAGAATTATGAACAACAAAATTTTATTTATCACAAAAATCTATACATCTTCATCAATGTTCATTCATCACATCAATCTATCCATCTTCATTGTCTTTGATCTCACAAATTAGTCAATATTACACAATGAAATAGCTAAGCAACTTCTTATCCCCCTCCCTCCTTTAAGATTTTATTTTAAATGTAATTCATACTTGATGTTATACATTTTCTAGGTATATATTGAATTAACTTAGTCATTATGTGCTAGACCAAAATTCATAGTAGATTGGGCCTTAAGGAACAACTCAAGTGTACCTTATTTTCCTACGTTTTCAGGAGCTTGACCAATCCAACACAACTTAATATTTTCCCTTGAAATTTTTCCTTCTTGTATTGTGGATTTATAATCTAATATTTATTTTATTTTATCACCATTTCAAAAATGAAATCGGTGTGCAATTATTTCCTCACTCTCCAAGGTTTTCACTCTATCGCACGCCTCTCATTTATCCACATTTATTTCCTTACCATAGGGTTTTAAACTTAGTCTCATATGTTATTTCTATTATTAAAAGGCTCAGTGTTCCCCTAAGGATTTGTGACAAGGGCTTAACCACCTCCTGTGCACTATAAGTTGAAGTTGAGTGGTTGTATTGAGCACTAACAGATCAGTCTTTTGGTGCAGCGACAACCCCACTCTAAAAAGTGGTATTTAGCTTGGTCACAAGTTAGAATCCTCAAACCCTTGGGTAACGCTGGGGGGAGATTGTTGGCAAAATGTTCAACGCTCCCATCGAGATTCGTGACAAGGGCTTAACCACCTCTTGTGCACTGTAAGTTGAGTGGTTATATCAGGCACTAAGAGATCACTCTTTTGGTGTAATAACAACTCCACTCTAACAATATCATATGATTTTTCCTTGATATTTTAAATCTTTAGCTATGATATTCAAGGTTTCCATTCCTTTATCCTTGGTGATTGAAATAGGTTATTTAGTCTTTTGTTATGGATTCTTATCAACATTTCTCCTTGTTTTCTATACAAACACACATTAAAGATTTCAATATTTTTAATAGTCCGTTACATCTAAACTTTGATGGTATTATCTTTATTTTTTACCATAAAGATGACAATATATGGTCTATGGTTGTACTTGAGTTGATGAAACAACCATATGAGCCAAGAATTGTCTACAAGCAAAACACTTATCACACAAAAGAGATCAAGGAAAGATAGTACGCTCTAACAACCAACATAATTATGTACTGATTGCACTATAATGAAATGGGATAGAGAATGGGATTAATGACACTTTTACATGCATAGATGAATTGACTTTATAGAAAGCAATAGCTCTAATAATAGCAAAAAAGCTAAGTCAAACTAAAATAAATAAAATCAAAGCTAAATATGGAAACTAGTGCCAAGCTGCAATAAGCTAGATTCGGCTCAACTAAATCTCAACAAAGTGAACTTAACTTATGCATGCATGTGCAAAAATGTGTTCAATTATGCATAAGAATATTCTTTGAGCATGCATAGAACTAATTAATATAATGATACCAAATGCACCTAATGCAACAAAACAATGTATGTGTGTATTCACCTGAAAAGAGGTGATTGTTATTGAAAGGTCTAGATAATCAAAATCAATCACATTTCCCCTAAATCATTAAAACAAATCAATCAACTCTATTGCGCTAGTGAATTTCATCAATTTACTTGAATAATTAATTCTAAATCAAAAATTAAGCTTTAATGGTTATCAAACATGATTAATTAACGAATTAGTTCTCTTAAATTAAATTAGGAACATTAAATCCCATGGCTAGAGTAATTAGTTTTAAAAAATTAAATAAATGTCCTTTTTCCATCTCATCACAAAAAGACAATCAACTTAAATCCTTTCAATCAAGGATTTATCACATGGATCAAGTGAGAATTAATCTCAGACATCCCTAAAGGATGCATCCACACCACTCATATTGATCTCAAGTCTATGAAAGAGATTCACCCAAAGTAATGGTGTTTCTCAACACCTCAAACTTAAGCAATAGTGTTTCTTGTAAGAATTTGGTATAGCGATGATACCGTGAAAGAATTTTCCTAAGGCAAGAATGAAATGCCAAGATCTAGAAGCTCAAGAGATAGCACAAGAGAGACAAGATATGATCAAATGAGAATGGATTGATCAGATAATTGGATTAATCAGATAATTGGATAAATACATCATAGAAGTGCCTTGTATATAAAAGCAATTGATATGACTAGGAGTTAGCAACGAGATAAGCATACCAACTAAGCACATGTCCACCAAGAGTGGATTATCCTCCATCGTGCATGAATGTACGTGCAACAATGAGAGGATAAGAATGTAAAAGTGTATCTCATAAAGAGATATAGTAGACAACATGTGCTCAATTGGAGTGCAAACTATTGTGTTGTCTATATGACAACTCATATGAATATGCAAACTCTTAGGTGTCTACATGATAACTAATATGGATATGCACTATCCTAAGTAAACTTAAGTAAAGTGTAAATAGTAAATACTTATTTACACCAACACCCCCCTCCCCTTAAGTACAGCTTAGGAGAATGTACTTAAGCTCACAAAAGATAGATAATAATGCAAGATGGGTCATGACTACTAGGCCATGTTAGGTACCCATGTACAATATGCAAGTGCAAAGATATGCAATGAAATCTCTCATAAAGTGGAGAAAGATGGAAAACCACAAGGGAAAAACCCCCCTCCAAAAAGAGAGATAAGTACAATAAAAGAAAATGAGAGAGAAGAAGACCTCATGTGAGTAAAAGATCCCCCCCATAAGAGAGAAGAAGAGGAAGATAGACCAAGTAACCCCCCCTCAATGTAGAATGTATGCCTATGGTAGATGTGCAAGGCTCAATGTAGAAACTCCTCCATGAGTGTAGAATAACATTCCTCCCCTTAGGAAGAAATAGAATCAAAGGTGTATCAATGAAGCCTTTCCCATTTGTAGGAAGAAACCTCAAAATGTATGAAATCTATGAAACCTGCTCAAGTGTCCCCATGTCGATACTGAAAGGTGCCTCCTCCAAATCATGTGTACTATGCCACTCTGTTGAAAATGTAAAGCATGTATCAAGGACTCAAATATCTTGTCTAAAAATAAAGTGACTTCCTCCAACTGTTGTATCAAAGGATCTACCATCATGTCAACCTTGAGAGACCAATCAAGTAGAGAATGAAGATGAGGGTCAGAGTGTTCCCTCACAACAACTGAAGAAGGATCATCTTCACCAAAGATTAGATTAATGTCATCAATAGTGTCTCCCAAATCTACAATTTAGGACTCCACAAACAAACTAGAAATGTGTGTCAAGTAGTCATCTCATGGAACTGATTCTAGAAGACAACAAATATCCTGTTGCACTAAATCAATTGAATCCATGGCTATGTGAATACAACTATCACCAGGAACAACAATAGATGGAATATCATTAGGAGGAGAAGCAATGGATAGCTCAAGAACTTGATCACATGTGAGAACACCCAAGTTCAAGTAGCCAAAGTTCTCCTCAAAATCTGAATCAACACTAGAAGTGTGATCAAAATCTACTGAAAAATCACTATCATCATCATGGACATAGTCTGAGAAGTAGTATAGTCCAGATGCATGATCAACCACCCCTATAACAATGATCTGTCTAGTCTCCAAGTCTTTGATAAAAATTGAATCAGGTGTGAATTCTACAACCTTCTTCTATCTCCATGAGTGTGCTAATAGATGGAAAGAAGATTATGACTTAGATGAGGTAGACACAACACATCTTTGAAGCATCCCTCCCCTTTATCAATAGTGCCTTTCCCAACAACATTCATGTAAGTATGATTTCCCATCAAAATAAGTGGAGTATGAAAAGGATCCAATGATGAAAATATAGACTGTGAAGATGCCATATGATGAGAAGCCCCTGAATCTAGAAGCCATCTCCCTGAATCTTGACTTGAAGTAGCTACTAAGGCTTAACCTTTGCCCATGTGATCCTTTCCTTTATCAAAATTTGAATGTGAAGAAGAGGGTGAAGTAGTCATTCTTGAATGTAGACTAATGTGATTCTTCTTGAGAAGATTCTTAAGTTCATCAAGTTCCTTCTTGTAACAATGATGTTCTTCATGTCCATTCTTCTTGCAATATGCACAAGTACAAAAATCCTTCTTGGATGATTTTCCCTTATTGTTGGATTTGTCTTGTGGTGAGGAGCTTGAGTGTTCTTTCTCTTGTTGTGAATTTTGTTGCCATGATTTATGTTTCTTGTTAGTTGGTTTGGACTTTGAAGAATTGAGAATCCCCGTGCTAATCAAGTTTGATTGTTCTACCATCAACATCTCTGTGAAGGAATCAAATGAATGCATGGTTTAGGAAGAACCTAAGGTCAACTTATGAGTGTTGAAGCTCGAAATAAATGATGCATACTTTGGAGGAAGTTTTCTCATCAAATTATAGATCAATTTTTCATCCTCTATGGTAATTCCACAATCCTTAACCATTGACCTTAGCTCATGTGCCTTGGTGATATAGTCTTGAATTATGTCAAACTCCTTAGGATCTAATGACATGAGATTTTCATCAAGTTCAAAACCGCTAGCTTTGTCTACTTATGCATACAAACTAGCAAACGTAACCCATGCTTCCTTTACTATTTTAAAATTATCAATATGGAAGATAAGATCTTCATGTACATACTTCCTCAAAGCACCAATAGAAACCTTATTGTTATGATTCCATTCATTTAGTTTATTGGGATCAGATGGTGCAACCATGGTTCCATCAACATAATCAATTAAACCTTTTTCCTTCATTTTACTCCATGCTCTAATTTTCCATGTAGCATAATTATGTGGAGTTAAAAGTGGAAACCTAGGAGAACCTGTGATGCAAAATAAAAGAACACAAGAGAAAGAGAATTGCAAACACTCAAGACACCCCCCCCAAATCACTCAATCAAAGAACCCCCCAAAATAGATGATTTTGGCACTTTATACTTAGTGCGTATACAACTACCACTTGTCAAAATGAACAAAAGTGGACTTTTGATTTTGATGGTTACAACAACAAATATGAAGCTATATCAGACTCCACAAGATAAGACACAAGACCTCTCAAGGATCTAATTAATTACAAGTGCCAAAATAGGCCAAAAATGACCAAATGTTGAAGGTACTATGTTTACTCATAATTACTCCAAACTTATACCAGATCTAGAAAGTAGACAAAATATCATGCACTTTCAAAAAAAATAGCACCTGAATATTGTTGTGGTCTCCACAACACACGCCCCATTCCTTACTAGAAATGGGGACCCCCTACCTTTTTTCGACTCCCAGACTCATAGTTCAGAAGTTGGGAGAAGAAAACTCAGTTAAATAAGTTAGAATTTTAAAGTCAAATAAACAAAATTTTAAAATTAAAATTTTTTAAAAAAATTGCGTGCACGCTCATCGAGGCACACACGCCTTTGCAAAAGCAAGCAAAAAAAGGGAAGGGAGGTTATTAAACTCCCCTTCCCCCCCCCCATTTTTTTTTACCTCATTTTTTTGAAGAAGAAGAGTTGAGGAGGGAAAAGTATGGAAACCTTCCCCCCTCCACCTCCATGCAACCCTAGCGCTTGCACGCGTGCGTGACCAGAAGAGGAAGCGAGCGACGCGGCGCTGCACGTGCCCTTTTGGACATGTGCGCACCGCCGTGGTGCCCTTCTGGGCTACGCACACCCTCTGGGCCGCACGCGGTCGTCGCTGTCGCGCCCATTTGGGTGCGCGGTGCGACTGCCACCGTCGCGCCCTCTTGAGCATGTGCACGATTGCCACGCCGCCATGCCCTTTGGGCTGCCGCCAGCGTGCTTTAACCCCCCATTTTTGTTTTTTTTTTTAAATTTAGATTTTTTTTATAAAGTCAAAAACCCAAAAAATATATATAAAAAAAACACAACAAATTAAATAAGTTTTAGGAGATCATTTTTTAAAAAATGTTTTATATATATCCAATAATTAATCATTTTTTTCTCTTTGTGACATGTAGGTAATATAATCAAATGGCGTCCACATCCGGATCAACAACAAAACAAGTTGTGTACAAGTTCCAAGGCATAAACTCGAAGTCACGGTTGCACGATGAACACTCTGAGATCAAAGACACAGAACTTGGACACACAGACTTGGGAGAGTTTTTGAGGGTTTGTAACAACCCAATTGAAAAATCTTCTTTGAGATCTGCCTTAATCCGGTTTGGATTTGTAAATGCAGCATCACATCCTGGGATCATTCAGTCAGCTGAATTAATTATGACCTTATCTCGACATTTTGTTCCTAAGGAAACGGTGGTAAAGAGCATCACTGGGGAAGTGGTCTAAGATCTATGACCTGATAATATCGAGAGGGTTTTTCACCTACCTAGAGCTGATCAATTTATCAGGCTTTCATATGAAGCAGTTGAGAGGTGGCATAAGGATCATCACTAGGAGGCTATCGACATCATATATTCCTCATACTTCATTTAGAAGCCATCTCAGGGAAAGACAATTAGTAAAGTAGATATGACTCGAGGATACATGAAGGATGACATTGGATATTTAATCATTCTCTTGAGCAGAGTTATGGGATTGCCTGCAGCGGGTCATCTCACTCCATTCATGGTTAACTTCATTGAGACCATCAGACACACAAAGATGCCACTGGATTGGGCCACCACACTTAGTGAGAACTTGTGTGATCAGTTGCGGACAGTAAAGGACAAGAAGAAGTTCTATATGACTTCTTATGTGGTATATCTACTTGCAGCAAGAGCCACCGACTATCCCGGGTTGTACAAGAAGGGCAGTATGCAGGATCCTAACACATGGCCGTATATAGTTTATCCTCAGCTAGTTAAGAAGAAGCTCTTGTCGCAAAGAAAAGAGTACAGGATTGTGAATGATGCCTTCATCTTTTCCATCATTCGATTCATCAAAGGGGATTATGGGAAGAGATTGTTTGATGAGGCCAAGGAACAAATCACAGCTCTTGGTGCATATTTCATCCAGTTTCAAACATTCACATACATTCGAGTTGGTGGTGCATCCATCCATCCAAAGAAGCTCCCAAGATACCCAAGTGACAAGTTAGTTCTAATGGAAATTTCTAGGCAGATTGAGTCAACTTATGAGAGGATCAAGAAATAATGAAGGCCTTGTTGGGATTGGCCTTTTGTAATAGGAGCATACCAGGTAAAGAGAAAGCAAGATATCCCAACTTTCAAATGGGAATGGGAAAATTATCCTCTCGAAGAATAGAACTCTCCCCGACCATTCTTTGACAATGTTGGTAAAGTGGAAAATCTGGCAGGAAAAGAGTTCTACCATGAAGATGCCATTGAAGATCATTGGATGAATGCCACAAATGACTATGATGTTCGTATCAGGGACTATTGTAGAATGACTTTGTATTTAGTGGAGAAGGCTCTTCATTTGACCATCCCAGATGAGATAAGGTTACAAGATTCGCAGGAGCTACTGGATCCCTTATTCAATACAGATAAAGTTGGTGAAAGGCCCATCTGAAATGCAAAAATTGATAGAGAGGAAGGAGATGATATTAATCATCGAGCAAGACATGTCATCAGAATGACAAAGAGTTGGATCAAGAAACCCTTTCCACTTGATCAAATTTCAAACACAGTGATATTCCATGCACATGCTCACCCAAAAAGGGTAAAGGGGAGGAAAGTCACAATTCCTATCTTTGCGCTCCAGTCTCCTATTAGGCCAGAAACAGTCTACCAGCTTGATCGTCCAGTGGGATACTACCATCCGTCAAAGAAGAAGAAAGAAAAGAGGAAGAGAGCCTCTCCTTAGAGGATCTAGACAGAGCATGTTGAAGAACAAGCCCCTTCGCAACAACATGAATCTACTCCCTAAGACCCCTGAGACCCTAAAATTTCTCATATCCAGGTTGATTTTCCATTGCCTCATGTTTTCTCAAGCCAACAAGAAGAGGGAGAGATTCCAGAGACATCCATTCATCCGATGCATGAAGAGCCCACTTCTCCTATGGTTCCACATAAGCAAAGGAGGGTCAAGGTTAGAATGAACAAGAGGCAAAGAGTTTGTAAAAGATTGGTGCCTAATCCATCTGTTCCTGAAACCATCCCCAAGGATGAATCAGATGAGGATGAAACAGAGTCAGATGGGGAGGAAGAGCAAGTTCCTCTACAAGGGAGAACCTGACTGGCCAAAGCCACAAAATTGGAAAGAAAGAAGAATGTCACAAATACCCCACCACCCAGCCAAGCTAAAACGGTAGAACTCTCTTCTTCGGAAGATGAAGTACAATGATGGGTGAATGAGCAAAGGGAGCTAGGTGATGATATTCTCTCCATTCCAAATTTTGATTTCATGTCAGTGGGTACAAAATTGGTTGGAGATAAGATTAGAGATACTCCTACAGGTGAATTTCAATAGCAAGATTGGATGCAGATGCCACCTGAGACACAAGGTCCTCATCCAACGCCCCCATCTTCACCTCAAGTTATGATGGTAGATAAGGTTTCAGTGACACTTCCACCTCTGAGTTCAGAAGAACATGTTCAGAAGGAATTATCATTACAAGGAGAACCAGAACCAAAGGTTATTGATGAGCCCTCAAAAGAGGCACAGGTAGTAGAATGTATACAACAACCTCCCCAAGAAGTTGAGGATCAAAATACGGGATCTACAGAAACTGAGACTACAGAAGAATAACCCTCACAACAAGAGACTCCAAGCAAGAGCGAAAAAGGGAAGGAGGTAGTTGAACACATCCCTTCATCATCTAGAGCCAAGGTTACAGAAAGACATATCCCGAGATGGTTTCGAAAGGAAATAATGAGAAGTGTTGAGCATCATTTCCTTGCTTCAGAGGATGATATTTGTGACATTGCAGAAATTTTGAACAAGCCTGACTCTCCATTATAGGATGCAACACCATTTGCATTCATTACTACTACTCAGAACCAGGACTTATTTACATAGGTGGCTCACCCTCTAAAAGGTACAGATGAAGAAGCTGTCAGTCTTCAGGGCTATGAAGTGAAGGATATCATGTTAGGAAAGCCTACATGGGATACTTCTCGACAGATGATGACTATGGGAATCAAGGAGGTTCTTAACCATATGGAACATGATGAGATTGAAATTAGAGCACTTCAAAGGCAAGTTGAGATCTTGAAAGGATATTTAGCTGAAGTTATTGGTCCTCTTAATTCTAAACGCGCTGAGGAGACTTTGACTACCATTCTTAAAGAAGGGGAAGGTGTATGGCTCAATCCATTTTTGAGAGCTTGTTAGGATTGGCGAGACAACCTTGAGGATAGGGGTGTCACTGTAATTACAGGAAGTTTGAAGTTATTACATGCTACACAAGAGAATGTTGATAAGATCGTGGCAATTTTGAGGCAGGACTTCAGCATTATGGATGAGGTACGAGTTTGGAGCAAGGATTTGTAAACTCTACAAGCCATAAAAGGACAAAGGTGCCGCATTCTGATTGATGTATATACCGGAGAAGAGCTAGACATGATAGATGATTAGATAGAAAAGATTGTAGAGGGAAATAAAGTGATGGAAACATTACATGATGAGATACATAGGCTCAAGGACCAAGCCCGAGAGCAAATTTTGGAAGCAGAAAAGTTGTACAGTGATGCATGCTTGGATATTTTTGAAGATGAAGAATGAGAGAAGCTTTTACCAGTTGAGGTAGTTGTGGAAAATTTCAAAAAGACTTTAGAGGAAGCATCCAGTGATGAAGACATCAGACAAGCCTTCAGGACAGAAGAAGCATTGTTAGAGTTGGATACCAAACTCGAAGATTTTGCAAAAACTTGAATTAAGGTGGACAACTATAGATAGAAGATCAAAGATAAGTATGAGGCTTTGGATCTTCCCGATGCTGTTAATATTACTGAGATTATAGAGAAATTCAAGGGCAAACATCCAAACATATCTTTAGGATAGAGATGAGCAAAACCCAGATGACAGAATTTCAATTTTGAAACTTAGTAAAATTTTGAGATTTTGATCTAGTTGCAGCTCCACAGATCCGCAGCTCCGCAATTCAGAGGTGCGCCGACAGTTGACTGCCAGTTCCAAAAATAACACTTTCCATGCATTGGAAATGCATTTTGATGGCAAGTTAACTTCGACACACATCAAGTGAAGGGCCAACTTCTATTTTTGGTGTCTCCATGCACTTCTACTTCGACTGATGGCTTCCTCCTACTTTCTCTCTCATGCTTTCATTATTTTTGACGTGTAAAGGGCTCATGCATCCAATTAATGAATAAAATATGGATGGAGTCCCTCTAAGAACCAGTTAGATTATCAGTTTGTATATATTTAGTTTGTTTTAATGTTTTAAAAGCATTTTATTGCATCAAGATATCTCTCACTCTCAACACATATTGAGGAGATGATTTCTTATAAATACCCCATTGTAACATTATTATGCAATAAAATTATGCTTTTGGTGCTAGCATTTGGAGTGTAGTTATTCTTGCCTGAATGTGTCATTGTTTTGTGGATTTTATTCATGAGATTTTGATTGAGCCAAAGGTTTATTGTGTTGTTTCTGGTTGTGTGATCTTTTAGTTCTGGTGCTTGCTACAGATATATGAATTCTGTTGACGTAACAAGCTTGAGAAGAAATCACTCGATTGTGTCTACATAGCTTTTTGTCTCGCATGAGCACACTTTCTATGGCCTTGCAATTTGATGAAGAGTGAAACATCATTCGATTTGTTAAAGATTCTCACCAACGATTGCATCAGTGGATTCTAGGAAGCGTTGCTCCTATTTTCATTGGTTTCCTACCGATTTCTTCAAAGGTTTAACTCGCAGCGTGTTGTGCTCAGTAGCTTATGTCCGTTTAGGAATTTCAATTTCAAGTTATTTGATTTCATTTTTTATTTTTATTTTTATTTTAAAGAGGGGTAAAGGCTTTGACCTGGAGCTATGAACCAGTGAGGCCACAAACGGGGGACCTCATCCCCATGAGATTTGAACCTTGATGGCAAGGATAACAACACAACAACTTAACCATCACAACATGCCACTATTGGCTTTTGATTTCATGTTATTTGCTTTGAGTTTCGTTATTTGCTTTGCTAACCCCCCTGTTAGAATAGGACCTCATAGTAGTTGCATTCATTGAAAAATAGAAAATACAAAAATATTGTTCTTTTGGTGTGATATTTTGAGACAGCAAACAGATTTTACTTGATTCCAAGGTAAAAGAGTTTTTGGAACTAGCAAAGGCCTCCTTGTGAACATTCACATTTATCTTCTACTAAGCGGATTTTGGTACGTCACAAGACAAACACTGAACCTTGGAGTGGATCCTTAAAAATATTTGCTTTTCAAGAGAGGAATTACACTATGGATTCTTGCTGTTGACCTCGTGCAAAATGAACGCCCAACAAATATGTGTCCATATGAGCCTGAACAAAGCCTTTGAAGTTGCAAAAATCGAGATTTGCAATTTTTGGAAAAATTCAAGAATAAGGATTGCAAACGACCTACAGTAATGTGTAGATCATGAAATTCTACCGCAAAAAAAAAAAAAAAAATCTCGAAAAAAGGAGTCCATATGAGGGAGATATCACTATTTGAAAATCACCTCTATAATTATTTTTCCTGAATCACTGTCACGCACCTCCAAAAATCAAATGACTCTAGATTTCACCTCAGATGTCTAATTTTGTTAAAACAAAATTCAATTTATTTATTTTTTGACCTTCTGAATGTGATGCCAACACTGATTTGCACTAACAAGCTCCAATCTTGACTTGCGAAAAAAGTAAAAAAAATCTCTCCAATGGCTATGTAATGAAACTCCTATGGCTCTAATACCATGTAAGAATTTGGTATAGCTATGATACCATGAAAGAATTTTTCTAAGGAAAGAATGAAATGCCAAGATCTAGAAGCTCAAGAGATGGCACAAGAGAGACAAGATATGATCAAATGAGAATGGATTAATCAAATAATTGGATAAATACATCATAGAAGTGCCTTGTATATAAAGGCAACTGATATGACTAGGATTCAACAAAGAGATAAGCATACCAACTAAGCACATGTCCACCAAGAGTGGATTATTGTCCATTGTGCATGAATATATGTGCAACAATGAGAGGATAAGAATGTAAAGGTGTATGTCATAAAGAGATGTAGTAGACAACATGTGCTCAATTGGGGTGAAAATTATTGTGTTCTCTACATGACAACTCATATAAATATGCAAACTCCTAGGTGTCTACATGACAACTAATATGGATATGCATTATCCTAAGTAAACTTGAGTAAAGTGTAAATAGTAAATACTTATTTACACCAACATTTCTCAACACTCATCAAACTAACAATGATCACAAAATAAAACCAATCATCAAATCAATGGTGTGTCTCAACACCAACAATGAACAAACATATGTTCACAACCAAACATCAAACCAAAACAAATATTAGATCCATACTTTCTTGAGCTATGTCAATCATATTTTCCTGAGTAACTTGATGATGTCTATGGACTAGAGGAACAAATAAGAAGATATGAACTTATCTTTATTTTTTGTCTATTATCTTTGATTTTTTCTTTTTATTTCTTTTGAGCAACTCAAGGATGTCTACAAACTAGAGAAGCAATGACAAGGGAACATGATGTTTTCTTTGATTTTCACGTTTGGTTGTTTGTTCCAGTAATCTGGAAGCATCAAATAAACTGGGTGTTTGGGGTAAGAGCCTTCATTTCATGTGGTACACTATACATATCTTGACTCTTTTTATTTGAATACCATGATGAGGTTGGAGCAATTTTCTTGTCAATTTCCTAGAGTAATTTCTTAGTAAGGTGAAACTACCAACATATGTCCAATGATATGAACGATAAAGGGTCATTGCAAACATAAAATCACCATTATACATGAATATAAGGATCTCTTGTTTGTCTATGTATACAAAGCATACATAGATCATAATAGATGTTTATAGTTCGATGCTTGTGTGGAATTACGATATCAATAGAGAGTAACACTCAAGTAATCTGGGCTTTGTACACCCTAATGCTTGTGTTCACTTTAGACATCAAATTTGATTAAGTTAGTATTTGTATTCTCATGATTTTGACTTAAATTAGAAAGAGTTATGCTAGTCTTAATGTTCCAAAAATACTCAATGAGATAAAATAGCCTATCGAAATGATTAGTGATGGTCATATTGTTCATAGTTAGTTGCATTCATTTTTAGCAATGCATTCATAATATTGCTTTGAGTAAAACGTGCTTGATGAGATCATTCTTTTGAGGGACATTCAATATTAATCTAAGATCAAATCTAAATCACTACATCCAATCCTATAACATCATCCTTTGAATCATAACCATCATCGGGTATCTCTATCACTGGTATTACAAAAAATATCTCATTGCATTTTTGTTACATTCAATGCATATCATTTGTTCATGACATCCATGAAAAATTATCATGTTGACTTGTGTTGTATATCACAAAGGAGTAAAAATCACGAAAGATAGAAAGCATTGCTTACATTTACATTATCATGTGCATTCACAAAAGTCCATACATACATAGCAAGTAAAAAAAGACAAAAAGAAATGCATCCATTGCATGAACATAATAATGCAATAAGGAGTCAAGTACATTAGATCTTATAAATGTATAAAATATATTAGTGAAATATGTACAATGAGATCAAAAAAAAAATGGATCAGTGATCAATCTATCAAAAATATCAATGTACCAGAGTACATTGTGTGATCATCAAAGGATCAATATACATTATTGTGTACATGTATCAATAGATTAGTATATAAAATCAAAAATCAATAGTGACCTCATGATTCACTTTCACCCTTTGCACCATTTGGAGGCGGGCTAGCTAGTGAAGCCTTATCTCTAATAGAGGCATGTGCATGAACACCACCCTTAAACTAAGTAGAAATAATATGAAGAAGTTCTAGCACTCAATAAGCCACACTATCTAATTATGACTTGGTCCTCGATAAATAGATGCCTAATCATTTGCATGGTCCATGGATATTGCTCATGGAATGTGGCAACAAGGAAGTTCACTTGCAAGAAGATAACACTAGAAAATTATCAATAAAAAATAAAAAAGATCATTGTCATAGTGATTTTCTACATGTGAACATCAAGTACAACATAAATGCAACCTAATCTAGAAGATGAAAATTAAATTGATCAAGAAAAGAAATGCAAAAATTAAAAATTCACAGATTGATCAACTCTAGACAAATAATCATATATGGTCCATAACCTCATACGATCTAGCATATATGATATGAATCGAAGTACAATACCATATATTCCAACTAATTTTATATGATCCAAGACATAAGAGGATATGACTTGTTGGATGCAATTGGTTAATTGTGTGTTGTCTTTGATGTTACAAAAATGTCATAATCATTATCAGTCAGTATATGTCGAGCTCACTTAGGCAGTGAAGACAGTTCTCAATGTCTAGCAAGCATTCCTGTGTTTTCCTAGTTCAGAAGGCAGTGTCTATCGAGTTCACTCGGGCATCAAAGGAAAAGTTCCAAAAAGTGAGTGTTATCCGAGCTCACTCGAGTAACGAATGAAAGTTGGATGAAACCAGTGCTAACCTAGCTCACTCGGTTGCCAAAGGATTTTCATAAGTTTGTAGTGTTAACCAAGCTTCTATTGGTTAACAAAGGAAATCATTTCAAAGTTAGTTTCTACCGAGTAGGGTTAGCTAACGAAGGATTTTCTTATATTGTTGTATTAAGCTTAATTGACTTATCTATTGATTCTAGCCAACTAAGGTAATGAATATTGATTATTGTAAGTTGTATTTGAGCTAACTTGACAAAGTGAAAGATATAAGTATAAGGTCAAGTTGTGATTTCAAAGTGTGTGAAAAGTGCAAGAGAATGTATGAATTGTGATGATGTGATTGAAGATCTATTGATGGGTAGAGGAAGCGAATTTGAAGGATAAGAAAAATATCCTTCAGGTGTAACAAAGTTACATTCGATCAGGAAGGATCAAGTACAAGCCAGAACAAAGATCTAAAATCAGCAAATTAGTTGTAGTCAAATTAGGTCATCTCATTATTACAACTATTGTAGCAGTGATCTAAATATCCTAGTAGAGTTGACTTAACAGCTATTTGCAAATCCTCTAACAAGGTGGCAATTCCATTGAATTGTTCTCAAGACCTCTAACCAAGCCACTCCTAACAAGGTGATTAAATATTTTAACAAGGTCACACGTAATAGTGTGTTTTGTAACCTTTAACAGGGTTGGCTCCTAATAGGGCTCACTTTAGAAGAGTGAAAATCAGTAACTAGTTGCTATTGGTGGTTTTTCCCAAATCGGGTTTCCACGTTAAGTCCTAGTGCCAAATGTGTTCATGTTATTTTCTTTATGTGTTTGCAACTAATTTAAAGTAACGGTAATCACAGATAACATCTAAAGGTTTATATGTTAATCTTTTAATGAGCTAATCCAGTTACTACCAAGTTACAACATTTTTGTATGTTTACCGAGCTTCAGCAATATTTAGTTATTTGTTTGCATTTTGTACTAACATCTAAGGGATCTGGGATTTTTTTTTTTAGTAACTAATTCACCCCTCCCCTCTCAGTTACTCCTCTTATATTTCCAACAATGACTAAGTGGGTTTTTATCATAGGATGTGGGGTATAAGGGTATACAAACTATAAAGAATAGCATAAGTCAGGATGACCCTCTATATGAGCCTAAATTTCAAAACATAATACCATCCGATTCATGACATGTTACTATGTGAGCTACAAATAAAAATGGTAACACCACAAAAAAAAAGGTAGAAAAATTCAGCCAAATTGGAAAAATGAGCGATCAGATTCGACAACTCACAAGTAGTGGGTAATGTGTGGATCTCTAGTATGGTCACATATGTTGGAATTGATGTTTTTATATAGGAATTGATATTTTCACTCAAAGCTCATACATTTAACAAAGATAAAAGCCAAAGTAAATAGTGAAAATGTAACTTATAACCTTTTTATACATGGGTAAATTAGGCAGACAGATCAAAATCAAAGTTAGGAGCTTAGATTCATCTAGCAAAATTAGTCAAGCTAAAAGTGAACATTGGTTAAACTAGGGTCAAACATAGTCAAATAAGGTCAACTAGGACTCAATCATATCAACAACTATAGTATTTAGAGGGGAATTAGTTTTATCAAAACAAATTGGTCGAATTCAAGTTAACTAAGGTCAAACTTGATCAAACCTTATTTGAATCAACATGAAATCAATCCAAATCATCTTCTAATGAATCCAAATCAGTTCAACATCAATCAACATTTGTTTCTTATTAATCAAATCAGTCAAGATTGGGCTTCTATTGGTTGTCCAATTTGATTTTGATCCTGAGAGGGCATGATCACATCATAATTCATCAATTAAATCAAAGAATATTATTGAATATGTTTCATCAATCATTAAATCAAAATGTATCAATCAAATTAGAGAATCTTATTGAATATGTTTCATAATCATCGAATCAAACTATAACATCAAATTGATCAAAATTTCATTGCTAGGGGCTTCAACTTATCTGAAATCAGATAAAGTTGAGGGTCTTGAATTAATCAAATCATCATTCTTGGAACAAGTAATTTCATCAAAACTCATATCAAATTGCTCAATCTTATAAGATCATTGAATCACTAGGAGCATGTTCATTTCATTGTACCACATCAAATTGATAATGTCTTTTTCAAATAATTGATTTCATTAGGACTCATTTCAAGTTGATTATTTTTATCAAACTCTAAATAGTAATCAATTTCATTGCAAGTCACAATAAACTAGTTATTTATTCAAATCAACCTTAAGATTTTAAAATGTTTTAGATAATGATTAATTTCATGTTTTAGATAATGATTAATTTCATTTCTTCACATCAAATTGGTTACTTTTTAATGTCAATATCATCCTCAAATAGATTGTAAGTTTCATTGGTTCACATCAAACTGATCATTATGGTCTTTATCTATATCTAAATCAATGTCAACTAGGAGCAATTTCATCATAATCCATATCAAATTTTTCTCTACATCAATCATCAGACATTCTTCAAATCACTGAACTGGTCACACATTGATTCAAAGAGGGAAAATATAATTACCTAAAAATGGGCTATTATCATTGAAATGCCTAGATTAATCAAAATCAATCATATTTTCCCTTAATCATCAAAACAAAATCATCTCAATTATGGTAGTGAATTTCATCAATTTATCTACATAATTAATTCTAAATAAAAAATCAAGAAATCATGATTCAATGGTTATCAAACATGATTAATCAATTGATTCTCTAAGCCTAATTAATTAAATCAAGAACATTAAATCCCATGGCTAGAGTAATTAACTAACAGAATTAAATAAATTTCTTATTTCCATCCCATCATAAAATAGCAATCAACTCAAATCCCTCCAATTAAGGATTGATCACAAAAATCACTCACATGGATCAAGTGAGAATCAATCTCAGTCATCCCCAAGGATGTATCCACACCACTCAAATTGATCTCAAGTCTATAAAAGATATTCACCTAACACACGACAATATTTCTCAACACCTCACACTTAAGAAATGGTGTTTCTCAACAATCACCAAATAATCAATGATCACAAAATAGAAGAAATGAAATACAATAAATTATTGGATTTTTTCAACATCGCCTATCACAAACGAACTTGGTGCTAATGTCTTCCAAGTTCCTCGAAGATGTCTTTGTTAGAGTAATTAGATATTTTCTAATTAACTATAGTCTACTTAAGATAAACTTTAGGCATATAGTAATTAATTATTTTATTAATTATTATTATGCAACCTAGGTTAGACCTTTTTAGGGTTTTGATCTCCTTTATAAGGATGATCTCTCTTTGTAATTATGAACCAATTCACTTTTGGTAATAGCAATCTCTTTTTTTCTCATCAAGAATGTCTCATCTGTGGATCTGGGAAATCTAGCCTCCATAGCTTTTGATTCTTTCTTTTAGTGATAGGTTTTTGCATGTAGGTGATTCTTGGGAGCCATGGAGTTGATCTTTCATCAACTTAAACATGGTATCAGAGCTTCAGCTCTTGATGCCCCTATTCAATTCTTGAGAGATTTGGCATCGATTTTCAAATCTAAGCTTTCAGCAATTTGTTTTTATTGGATTTGGAGGGTCACTAATTTTTGAGGCACTTTGAGTGAAAAAAAACATCACCTTTGAGCTCAAAGCGCTTGAAAACCCCCATTTCTATATAAAATATGTCCAGTTTGGATGTTGTTGAAATCTGAGGCAAAAAAATTATACCCAATTCATTTTGACGTAGGCACACAAAACAAGGGAGCAATTTTTTTTATTCAAAAAATATTTCAAGTCATTTTAAAATTTTTTTATTAAAAAAGTTTTGTGGGCATGTTTTTTAAACATGTTAGAGTTTTTTTCTCAAAGAGGGGGCATTATTTTTTTTGGGTCTGGTCCTCTATGTCAGGCTTGTACTTGACACCCTGTGGCTCTTCTCCCAGCTCGGTGTACTGTAATGCCTACCCCTAGTTGACTTTTCAGATTGTATTATCAAATTCTTTTAGGCCAATTTTATGATTATGTTTTATGATTAGTAGTACTTGGTTACCAGATTTGATTAGATGTTACTTCATATTCAGTTGATATATGTGATGAGTTAGTTATTTCATGTGTTCGAGATTATTTTGATGATGATACATGTATGTTCATACAGTGATCTCAATTATTTCATGATGATAGTTAGATGTGTGATTTATATACAGTTTTTATGGATACTTGTATGTTTTACTTTATGATTGGCATTTCTAATGTGGTTGAGGGAGGGATACGTAGTCACCTGCTAGTTGGGATCTACACAATGCACACTTCCTACCATTTCCTGTTTAGTTTAGATTATATGTGTATGTACATGTATGGATTTATGCAAATTGCAGGTACCAAGCATTGACTTCCCTAAATTGTCAAGATGAGTGTGACCTATCACAGTATCTCAATGGTAAAAGAAGGGAGATAATTCTTGAGTCTGAATCCTAACCTAAGCCAATTGTCCTAGAAATTAGGACAAGTATCTGAGTTTTTTATCCATCTGAATTCATCAGTGACATGAATTCGTGATTTTGACTTTGGAGTTTGATTATGTTCTTTGTCTTCAGTTGATTTGTCATATTTAGTCTTGTGGGTCTGTGATGATTTTTAGTTATAATTAAATCAAATTAAAATATAATTTAATAAAAAATTTATAAAGAAAAATCAATATTTGATTATATATAATTAATTGAGAAATTAATTAAATAAAAGAATTAAATTTAAAAGATTTGATTAAAGTTTTAATTTTGGCATAATCATATTTTTAACTTTAATAATAATATATTTAGGAGTTTCAATTTTATAATAAAATCTAAATATTATTATTAGTTAGATTAATAAATATCTTATTTAAAATGTCTCGAGATTTAATAAAAGAGAAAAAGGAACTGATTTAATAAAGTTTATTTTAATTAAATTGCAAAAGTTTGTGTATGAAATTAAAATAATAAAGGAAAAGGGGTTTCACATGATTGCACAATCAAAGCCCTAATGTGGGAAAAAACTCTTTATTAGGAAATTAGAGTTTATTTCTCCAGAGTGAGATTTGGGGAGACAATTTCTAACAAGAGGGTTTTCGAAGGAAGAGGAAATTTCTTGCGAGCTCTGTGTGTTCGTTGTTTTAGCATCAGATCCAGGTAGGATCTTGTGGGTTTTACACAATAGATTCGTTCTTAAAAATATATGTCTTCCTCGTGTCTAAAAGAAATTGTTTTCAAAATTTCAATTGGGTTGAAACCCTTGTTTGTGATTCGATCGTTATTTGTTTTTGAAGACGAGTGTGAATGAATTTCATCTTTTTGAAACTTGTGGTTGTTTTTTTGGATATTTGTATTAGGAATGGTTAAATTTGAGATGAGGATTTGGAAAGGAAATCGAAATGTAAAATGCAATATTTGATTGGATAATCGTGTTTTCTCTATCAGATCTATGGTGAAAATTTCTTAAAAGAAAAATATATATTTGTATTTATAAAATATTACCATAGTAATTGAAATTATTGTGATAATTATAAAATAATTATATGTTTTTGGTTACTGAATGGGGGGCTATGTGTTTTATCTTATAAAAAAATTAATAAGAATTGTTTTGGGGAGGTGGGCCACCAATGCCATCTTCCTCCTTTCATTTGTTTTCTGCCAATGGCTTTGGCTAGCATGCGGCTACTATAGCAAACCGCAGTTGCCTAAGCAATCTGTGACTTCCAAAAGTAGTTTGTGGCTGCTTGCAGCAACCCACGTAAGGTAGGTTAGGTGAGTAAATTTGCTTTATTATTTTTTGATATTTTGTTTTTAATTAATATTTTAATTAATTTAAATTTAAATAAATGATTTATAATATTTTTAAAAATATTTAATATTAATAATTATTAAATATATTGTTATTAATTAGTAAATATTATAAATGTTATTAAATTCATATTTTATTAATGGAATAGTAATTATTTTATTAATGATTTAATATAAATTATTAATAAATCAATAATTATTATCATTAATAAATTAGTTGATTATTGTGAAATTTTAATAATATTTAAATTGAAGAATTTTATTATTAAAACATATTGGAAAGTAAATTTGATAATTGAAAATGAGGTTTCTTTATTTAAACGAATTTTTATGATTTGTTGAGTATTGAGACTCATGTGGACTTGAGAACTTTTGTGAATCTGTGACTTAAAACGAAATGAAAACTGAAACCCTGATTGTAATTGAAAACCCTGTCAAATTGTAATACTTGAAAACGAAGTGGAAACCTGAAAACCTTTAGTGAAAATTGAACTTGTGTGTTTCCAAAACCTAATGAATTATGAAAAGCTACTATTACATGTGCTTTATGTGATGTGTGGTTTACTATTGAGGGTTTTGGGTGTGACTTAGTGCTTGAACATTCAGGATGTTTACCAGAGGCTTGGGGGTTTTGTTTGGTGATGATGTTTTGTATACGATCCTTTATTCCTAACCATTGTGATGTAGTCACATGTCTTATATGATGAGTTTGATCTAATTGTTTGTAGTGCTTTCTAGTTTCTTGTGTAGAACTGAGGTGAATGGCATGATTTTCCTAGAGTAACCTTTGAGTCTTCAATCAGTTATCTTTTGATGCTTTCTAGTTGCTTATATAGAACTGAGGTGATTATGGTGTGAATTTCTTGATGTAACCTTTGAGTCTTGAATCAATTATCTTTTGATGCTTTCTCGTTGCTTGTATAGAACTGAGGTGATTATGGTGTGAATTTCCTAATGTAACCTTTGAGTTTTTGATCAGTTATTTGGTGATGCTTTTCAGTTGCTTCTATAGGAATGAGGTGATTATTGTGATTTGTCTTGTGGTGCTTTCCAATCGCTTGCAGAGGACTAAGGTGAATGTTATGATCTGTCTTTAGGTGCTTTCTAGTTGCTTGTAAAGGACTAAGGTGATTACCATGTTTTATCTATAGATGCTTTCTTGTCGTTTGTAAAGGGTTGAGGTGAAAATTGTGATTCTATGAGTTGTACTTGTATGAGCCTAGAGTAGGTAATCTATGTGTACATTAGGAAGTGGCTTGCAATGGAGGTCGGAAACCAGAGTGACTACCTGGGTAACCCATTGTAATTTGTTTCAATAAGTGTTAACATTTCATTAAATAGGTTTTAAAATGAATTAATAAGAGTCATTGTTTTTCCTCACCCATGCATCAACTGCTAGTATAGGCTAGGATGGGAGTAAAGAGGATGCTTGGTTGTGACCTTGCTTCATTAGTATGCCTTGTCTATACGAATGGATATTGGTGCCACATAGAGACACTAGGGGGCGAAAGTTTAGAGAGGTTGCTAGGGTAACCTTAGATTTGGCTCATGTGATACATAGTAGATTTTCTATGTGTCTTTGTTGCCTTTGGGATTAGATGATACTTGTGTCTTGGTACCCTTTGAGATAGTTTACTTTCAGGTGTTTCCTTGACCTAGATGTTGGTTATGACTTGTGGTTTGATATATGTATGGGACTTGAGTTTATCTCCTCAGCATGGTGGGAGTGGGCCATTTAGGTTACCACGAAGTCGGGTGATAGTGCTTTTTACTTATACCATTGAGATCCATATGTTGGATGTATTTGTGCAGTTGATCCTTTCTATCTGATCTTATATTTTTGTTAGATGGTTATATTCTATTGTATTGTATTTGTTTATCAGAGATCTTATGAGATGGTGTATTCATTTATGATGTATATTCTTTGATCTTTTCATACCTTGTGACTTGTATAATGGATGATTATGCATTCCGGTTATGCCAAGTTGCATCTTTTGTAATTGTATATTATTTAAATGGATTCACACTTGTGATTATTCTTTGATGTGATTTTCTTATGTATTGGATTTACTATTAATTAAACTATGAAATGTGATTCAACATCATGGGACCCTTAAGAGATCTAATCTATTTTGATGGTTATTTATGTGTGAGTTATTACTTCTGTTATATTCTATCTATTGTTGTTTAATTGTTATCTTTAAAAAAAAATGTTTGACAAACTTAGTGAAACTTTAGGTTAATTTATTTTGGGTTCCCTAGTAGGGCATTACATGTACTCTTGGGGATCAATGCAACTCATTTTTTTTTGGCCCTCACTGAGTGACTTTTGGTAAATGAGCAACATTTTATAAAAAAATATTGAGCAGCCTGGGACCATACAAGATCCCACATTCACAATTTTTGGTGGAGGCACATTTTTAAGCATGCGCAGGTGGTTAAGCCAACTTTCTCGACTGTTTGACAAGAAGTTTCTGCCTTTGAACAAGGTAGTTAATTACTTTTTCCAAGCATGCATTATTTTTGAGCCCTCTTGTGATCTTGCCTTTCTTAGGAGTCTCACCTTGTTTTTTAACGTCTCTCTCCCTCTGTTCATGTAGTCAAAGGTTTGCTGGTGTTTTTTAGGAAGCCACTCTCTCCTTGTGATTTCTTATTATTTTAGGCCCTTTGAAAAGCTTTAAATGGTATTTTGGATGGGATTTTTGGAAAACCTCATGTGCCACTGACGTCACCTGTGATCCTTGCTCAACCTCTTCATCCAAGTCAACATTTTTGTGGCATTGGAGGGTGTGTTGAAAGTTTTATTGGCGAGCTTGTAGCCTCTCCTTATTCACAAGCTCATCCCATCTTTGGAAAACCATTGGTTTTCATCGGCGATTAATTCATGTTTTGACTGGCGATTTCTTAATTGGTGAATTTGACCACTGATTACTATTGGTGATTTCCTAATTATTTTGGAGGTGATTTCCATTAAAGATGGTGGGACCACTTGCTCATGCCTTACTCTAGGCTATGGTTGGATGTCTACATTTATAGTAGCCTCTGCCGTCCATTGAGCTCCAAGCATCGTACCTGCAAAGTCAAGACACATTTGCTAATGGGTTTACACTATCTGCCCCCATAGATGAGGCATTCAGTGGAGTTGTAATGTCTAAGATGAAGAAGCTTTCAAGTGCTCAGTAGATTTATGTTCTTGAATACCATGCTCTATTGGAGTATAGTTCCATGTGAACTCTCAAGACATCTAGCAGACCAGTTAGTACTTTGACTACGAGTAAAGTGACATTTGGTTCTCCACCATATTTGGTGCCTTCTCCATTTTTTTTGTGTTGATTGTGCATTGTGCAATCACGTGAATTTTTTTTGGGAATAGAAGCTCACCACCCACATTAGCCTCAGTTCTTTTTTGAGACTTTATAGTTTTTTGCATAGAGGTTTTTGATTTATGGAGCCACCTCACCTATGCCTTGGCCTTTGCGCAACATATTTGGCCCATCCTTGTTGGGTTTCTAGGCATCCATCAACAGGTGTTTGGTTAAACTGTTGGAATTCAGAGTGGAGTCCAAATCAACCATTGGTATTGAGTTTGCAACAAGGAGCCATAACAAGTGCTTATTATCTAGGAATTGTTGGTACATTATTAGTGTACGATGCAACAAGACATGTAACCTTTAAAAATGTGGAGAGATGGCTTAAAGAACTCAGAGACCACACTGATGCCAATATTGTGATAATTCTTGTTGGTAACAAGGAAAATCTGCTCCATCTAAGAGTTGTTTCTACAGAGGACACCAAAGCATTTGCAAAACAAGAATCTACATATTTTATGGAGACATCTACCCTAGAATCAACAAATGTTGAGAATGATTTCATAGAAGTGCTTAGTCAAATCTATCGGATTGTGAGTAAGAAGGCATCAACAACCCCTTCCTTTAATCACCTTGGTTGATAGGGCACAATCATAGTGTAAACTTTCTAGGCATGTGTTTTTTATTGAGCGTAATTTTTTTGCACCCTCTTTTTTAGTGTACTAAGCCTACTTTCATAGTTGCCTGCCCAACTACATGTGGATGTCTAGTTTGAAGGGGTGATCTTTGGAATGGTATTTGGCTATTGCATGGTGGTTTTGTTGATTGTCATCCCTTTTTAGCATTTGACATGCAAGGGTGGTTGGCCAAAATCTTTCTCACATATGCAATTTGGGCACCAAATTATTTTTTATAGGGGTCATTTTTCAAGCGTTTTTTTTTGCCTCAATGGTTGTTTAACTATCAAATTTGGGCTCGTCACTTGCTGACATTAGTGCCATGTCAGCATTGCATCAGCACTACTGTCACCTTTTCAGGCTATGTTTGGACCTACCTTCACATTTTTTCTCATATCTCGGGCATACACACTCCATTTTCTAAAAATGAGATATCATCAGAAAGATGTTTTTGATCTCGTCATAGTGGTATAGTTAGTTTTAGTTACAATGTCTTTTTGATGGTGTTTTCTACTGTCAAAGTTGGGGATATATTTTACACTCTGGGAGACATAACTTGAGAATTCAATCTCCAATTTGGGAATTATTTATATCGTTGGAAAGGTCTTTCCAAGCTCTTTCCAATGATGTTGGTTGTTTTTTCTAGATTTTACATTAGGCACATTCTATTCAGTCTTTTGCTTTGTATTCTAGTGAATATCTTGGTTGTCTTAGGTTTGAGGATTGATTTTGTTTCTTTAGTTGATTCATCATGACTTGTACTATCTATTATATTAGTCTTATGTCTCTTCTAGTCTATTTAGACATCATTTGTATGCATTCTTGCAAATGCACTAAGATAAAGTGTCACACTACATCTATATTTTCATTTCAGTTGTTTTGCCTTGTTTTTCCTTCTAATTCAAGCAGTGTCATCTGAGGACACACATGTAGATTATTGTATTCTTGGTATTTATTATGTCTTGTGCCTTATTGTACATGCACTACTCATGATTAAAGTGCCATGGTGGGTTGATGTTTTTCCTTTGTTTTCCATCTTCCTTCGTCCAATGAGCTTCCCTTCTATAACATTAGCCTCATGACGTGTCTAAGATTGATCACCTTAGTACACACATATGTACTCTTTTATGTATATTAATCATGGTTCCTTGGCATGTAGTTCTTTTGCCCTACTTTTCTAGTTGCCTGTCACCTCACCCTTGTCTGCATTAGGGGGGTTCTTTTGTTGTTTCTCATGCTTCCTCTATTTGATGGAGTGAGTTATGTATCCAAATTTTGTTCCTATTTACTAGGTAGATGTAGTGGTTGGGTACCTATGCATTTTGGTGAGATGGATCGTTTACCATATAGGCACTCTTCTTTTCATTCCTGCTTTGGTTGTAGCCTTCTATGTTCGATTAATCAACTCTTCAAGCTTTGGTATTTCATGTCATTTATATCTTCAAGTTCAATTGTTTGCCTTATTTGCCTCCTGATTCAATGCAAATTATAGTCTTATCTACCTATTCAGGTTCTATTTCAGTGGAGGTTCTTTAGATCAGTAATTACTTTTGACAAAGCTTTGCAGCTTGATCCTTTATTGGTGTTCTTCATGATCATCTTTCATTCCTATCTTTTGGAATATTTCCTAGTTTGGAGGCTTCTTCAGTCCTTCACTAGTTTCTTTTAGCATGTTTTCCATCTCTTTTTGTAGTAGGGTTTTTCTCATGTGGTTTTCTCTATTTCTCCTCTTTCCAAAGATTTGGTTGTGCTTGGGTACCTCATCAGGGCTTTTTTGCCAGGACCCAAATCTACTTTCAGTAGCAGTTTTTAGGTTTTTAGCTACTCTCTAAGTTTATCTTGGGGGGGGGAGGGATTAGAGTAATTAGATATTTTCTAATTAACTCTAGTCTACTTAAGCTAAACATTAGGCATATAATAATTAATTCATTTATTAATTATTTTTATGCAACCTAGGTTAGACCTTTTTAGAGTTTTGATCTCCTTTATAAGGATGGTCTCTCTTTGTAATTATGAATCGATTCACTTTTGATAATAGAAATCTCTTTTTTGCTCATCAAGAATGTCTCATATGTGGATCTAGGAATTCCAACCTTCATAGTTTTTTCTTCTCTCTTTCAGTGGTAGGTGTTTGCATGCAGGTGATTCTTGGAAGTTGTGGGGTTGATTTTTCATCAACTTCAACAGTATCTAGACAAGAGAAATAAAAAAGGGGCATGAAAATTTCTTTTTTTGTTGTCTATTGTTGTTGATTTTTTATTATCATTTCTTTGGAGTGGCTCAAGGATTTCTATGAGCCAAAGAAACAAGAATAGGGGTCATGATCTTTTTATTTGATTGGTGCATATAGCAATAGTGCCAGTGATCTTTGAACATCGAATATTTGTGGGTATTTATGCATAAGTTTCTTTATACATCTAATAATAATAAAATTGTGTAAAAGGGCAACATAAATTCTTGGATTATGAAGTATGATACATACCTCAAAGTTCTCCAAATATTTATACATAAAGGTGAGGTTATGATGCAAAGCATCTTGGACCCACTCACTACCACAAGGCACAACTTATCATTTTTCCTACTTGTTTTGTAACAAAATTCACCTTTAAAATATTATCAAGAAAAAACCTACCCTTCAACAAAATTTAATCCTTCTCAAAATCCTTGCCAACTTGACATTAAAATAAACATTCACCATATCACCACAACACCTTCTCAATAGGATTAGATGAGTCATTGTTTGATTACAAAAGCTTTATCAACAAACTCCCTCAATGTAATATTTTCCATTCCCATCACATAAATCCCAATTCACATTTCATAGAGTAAGGGAGCATAACATTTATAATTTTACCTAAAAAAACTCATTGTAGAGAGACACCTTCAAGGAATCAAATCCCAATCATGACTACAAGAACAAACAAAATTGATAGTATATGGAACATTCATATACTTGATAGTAAAAATAGACAATTTGATGATCACTAAAATAAATCTCCCTTGGAACCCCTAACCAATTTGAAAAGAAGATTATGAAAAGGTTAGTGACAAGGTGTTGTGAATTCCAAATAGACTTGGGTGTCAAGAACAAATAAATTTTACTATAATTGGTTAATAAATAGGATAGTATGACTAAGAACCATGTTGTTATGCCCTTGAGACAATATGAAATCTCCACCCAAGGTTTGGGAAGTATGTAACATTCAATTATGATCCTTCCTTCATTTGGAGACCCTAAAGAAACTCCAACAATTAGTTTGGAATAATGAAACAACTTAGGTTATCCTTGTCACAATCTAGGACAACAAAATGTGAATACTAGTTGCAACCCAAATTTGGGCATTAAATGGAGTTATTAAGAATATGGGGGCTCCTATGATAGTTATCCCACAACCTTTTCAATCACATAACAATAGTAAATGATAATTGTAAGATATAAAAATATGGATCAATAGGGTTTAGAATAATGTGCATGAAAGAGACCCTAAACCCATATTTTTATATATACATATGAATTGTAAGGGGATGGAACTGGAAATGCTAATATTTAAAAGAATAAATGAAAGTACTTATTTCCAAAAAAGAACTTGCTAAAAACCCTATCAAATAGTCTTAGAAATTGTTGATTTCTGTGATCCTAAACCGAAACTATGAGATCTACAAAACCTAGAAATATTTTTCTTTTCTAAACTAGGTCGATCTTGACCCAAAGTTGGGGTGAGATTGTACTCCTTTATTTCTGACCTTGACCTGCACTACTTTGATGGAAATTCTATTCACGAATCTTGAAAGTTTTCTGAAAAGCGTACTCAAATCTGTACTGATATTCATTGTCCCTCACCTATATCTACAAGAAAAGGATTTTTTTGTTTGGATGAGGGGTTTTCATTGGTCAATCCCTGGATTGGAATCAACCTTAATAATGGAATTGAAATAGAGAATTCTAGCAAGTAGTATAAGTAGATCTATCAACAAAGCTATGATATTCACTAGATATGCAATTGTATTTGAAATGTAAACAAGTATATTGATATGAAAGCTTTGACTCAATAATGTAAGTCAAAACCATAAATGTAAATCAAAACCTCCATGATTGTATGATTAAAATCCACCTTGAGAGAAGAATGCATAGATCTTGAAGATGAACAAAGGATCTTGAAGGAAGATCACACCACCATGATGGATAGATCTAGGGTTTGAATGATGAATCTTGAATGCTTGAACCAAATCCCTTCAAAGGCTTAAATGATTGAATCCTTGATCTTCAATAGAGAACTTGAATATTTGAATAGGTGATTGCTTGCTCACTTGATTTTCTTGCTTGAATTCAATGGAAGGTGGATGCTTGATCATGATAAGTAGATATCTCCTCATGAAAAATAGATCTTTGATTGCTTGATTGATAAAAATGAGAGAAGAAGGCTTCCTTTTATAATAGTCTAGGGTACAAACTTCTAGAGAGGTCAACATAGGAGAATTAAATTCCAATTAAGCCTGAACCCCTAGAAATGGACCTAGATTTAATGTAATTTAAGGATTTACCATTCCAAAGCCCAAAACAGCTGACCTATAAGTAGGAAAACAAACTTTTGTACTTCCCCCCGCATCCAAAAAACTTTCCAATGAAAAGGGGGACCTCGGTCAAGGTTGAGGTTGGCGTTGGCCTAGGTCAAGGTTGAGGTCATCCTTGACCCAGGTCAAGGTCAAGGTTGACCTTGACCCAGGGGTTTAGGACCCTTAGAAAATGAGCCAGAAGGGAAAAATAGTGCCCAGGGAGGCCCAGTTAGATCCCTAAACAAGCATAGAACATGAGAAGGGGGAAAAAAATTGGGGAAAACTTGGTGAAGGCCCGAAAAAACCCCTAAGGAGGTCTAAACATTCTTAACATGGAAGTTCTTCTATTTTAAGATGATACATTAAGCCCCCACTATAGCAGGAGTATGGAAATTGAACATGCTCATAATAAAGGAGAAGAAAGATCTAAGTGGGTTCATAATGAGATAGAATAACACTTAGTTAAGAACATGAGCCCCCAAGCCAAGGATCCTAACTCAACATTTATGCATAAGGGTGTGAAAATGAAGAAAAATAAAAACAAAGCCGAAAGACACAAAAAGAGGGGTTAGTACTAAAACAAACCCAAATAAACTAGTAAAGAAAACCTTGCTAAGACATGCTTCCTATACTAATATCATATTTGGAAAGCTATCATAAAAGAATAAATGATTACAAAAGAAAGACAAGAGAAAAACTATAAATAGCATAGCTTCATGATCCAATCCTACTAGCATGAAATTGAAAAGAGAGAAAAAAGAGAAAGTGATTACCTCACCCAGTAAGATGCCCACCTTACCATGAATCACCAAGGAGGGAGAGCCCAATAGGTAGCCAAACCTGATAGTTCACCCAAAAATTGTGTTTTGCAATTGTAATGCATCTTCTGATGCCTTTTGAAATACCCATAGATCCACCTTCTTGTATCACCATTGAATATAAAATGTATGTCCCTTCAAGATTTAGCAACTAATGTGTGTTACCTTCCATGGATTTAGCATATTGAAAAATTGAAAAATGTGTCTCTTCAAGATTTAGCAACTTATGTGTGTTAGCTTTGGAGGATTTAGCATATTGAAAATTGAAAAATGTGTGTCTCTTCAGGATTTAGCAACTTATGTGTGTAACCTTAAGAGGATTTAGCATATAAATTAAAAACTATAGTGGTTGTCTACTAGACATGATAAGGAAGAGAAAGAGGATACCTACTTCACAACATAAGGAGATATTATGTTCTTTACTGTATTTTCTGGGCATATTGTGTTACAATTTTTGCATCAATGTTTCATATCACACTCTGTGATCCATCATCAGGATGAGAGAGCTGAAGGAAAAAAGTGTTAACAACAATGTACACTATGTTCTTAGCGAAGGGTATTGACCCCTACATCCAAGAGCATAGATAATTGTGAAAAGGATATGTCACTTATGGAAAAAGGATATTCAAAGAGAAAGAGATTTTATTAAGAAGACCCCCACCATAGAGGAGTACTTTAGATAAAATATCATCTTTCAAAGATAAGCCAAGCAACAACAAAGATTCAATCATCAAGCCCCTGCAAACAAGAGGAAGAGGAATCTTCGATTGAGAGAAACAAATCTAACATCAAAGCAAGCGTAAGAGCTTATAAAGTACATAACTTGCAAAATAAATAATAGGTGATGACCTAGGACAGAAACCTCCCATAAAAAATGAATATTCATAGTAAAAAAACTAGTCATTATAATGAAATAATGTTGCAAAATAAATAAATGACACTAAGCTAAGGAAAGTAGATCCCTAGATAAAGAGAAAGAAGGAAGAATCTTTCCCCCCAGGGATGAAGAAAGGGGATACCTTTGCAAAAAAAAATGTTTTTAGAAAATATATCTAGAATAATAAAAGAAAACTATGGATGATTATTAACATAATACAAAACCACAGGTATAAAATACAGAAAGGATAACCAATTAAGCTAAAAAAAAAACATAATGGGTCTTTAGAGAATTGAAAGAAATACCTCTTGTCCCTTGGTGAAGAGACAAGAGGAGAAAAAATCTATTTTATAGAAGAATGGGGAGTAAAATTATGAAGAAATCTCAAAGGGGAAGTTTCTTTTCTCTTCCCTTTAATATCATTATGGATTAGATAAGAAGGGGAAGGTAATTTAAAGAATCCTTACACATCTGCATCATAAACCATAGTTTGAGCTTCATCATAAGTGTAGGAAGAACTAGGAATAGTAGATGGAGAATTGGGAATATGAATATTGGGAATCAGATTAGGAAGTATAGGATTAGGAACTATATTAGGAAGGATACAATCAGGAAGAGTGTAGGAAGTGGCGAGAATGGAAGACACAACAAGAGGAACACTTAGAAACACAGTTGGAAGAGGGTTGTAATAGGTATAAGGAATACTATGGTAAGAAGGTTATGAGGTAGGAAAAGACATCGGTAGAACACTCATGGGAAGAGATGAAAGAAATGTAACCACTATAGGAAGAGTATAGGTAGGAATTCTAGGTAAAGGAACTGAAGAAGGTTCCACACTAGTGACAGGAGGAGTGAATCCCAAATCTTGAACTACTTGAATTAAGGATTTGATACCACACAGGAGATTAACACCTACCTTGATCACTATCACAAAGGACTTTTTTTAAAGGCCTTTATAGTTTGAATAGAATTTTGAGGATATAACATTCTAGGTGCATCAATGTTGTAAGTAGTGAAACATGAAGGTAACCATGCACACACCATATGGTAAAGATCAATTGAAGAGGTTGTAGAGGAAGATGAAATAGGAATAGGATCAATGGAGATCTCATTCGAACAATTTTCATTCTCACTTCCATGTACCTCATTAAGGGACCTATCCTTATTTGTAATAAAAGCCTCATCAAAGTATTCAAAACAAAAAGCATACATGTTGAACACAAAGTAACACTAAAAGCATGAAAAATGATTTTTTTTTTGTATTTGCTTGGCCAAAGAAAGGGATCAAAATCCTACAGCAATGGACTACTTAACCCAAGATTGGACATCTCAATTGGTTCTTATTTAATTTATCAACCAAGGACGTAAACTTGAAATGGTGTTCCCAAAATATATGCTTTAAACTTATCTCAACTTATAGAAATTCAAGTTCTTAAACTACAGGAAATTTATTCTAAAGTTGAGAACCAAATCTATTTTTAATAAAGCATGAAAATACAGCTAAGAATTACTTCAAATACCTATACTACAGGAATAGTCTACTAATTCTGTTATTAGTGGTTGCAGGAACAGTAGAGTCTACTTGGATTCTACGAACTAAATATAAATCCTATGCTAACCAATTAGTTCACTCCCTATGTGGGCCCCCATAGAGAAGTGAAGTATAATAACTCAAAGATGGAAACATAAAATAATCTTTTTATTCATGACAACAAACGTACATATTGATGAATAACAAGATTATATTTAGTACTTAAAAACTTAGCAACTTCTTCTTTCTATTGAAAAATGACTAACTAAAACCTAGCACCTCTAGAACACAGACTTCCAGTTATTTAAAACACAAACTAGGAATAGAATTCCTAAATTCAAGACTCATCAACTATCGAAACAAATGATGACATTGATTATTACAATAGGCACATTAAGTCTGGTGCCAAATAGAATAGTAATTTAGGAGCTTATGATCCCTTAATTTCCTCTACTCAAGGCTAGTCTATTAATGTGAGCAACAACTTTGACTCCTGCTTTGCTGACTTGGCTTTGCATTTATATTTGCAAAATATTGGTGCCTCCAAAACAATGACATACATAAAGGCTTATTCAAAACATGTTATCTAAATTAGTTTACCCTATGTCACATTGTTGTAGGAGAACTACCCAACCTAGCTAAGGAAGAAAAAGCATCATTCTCACTATTTTGTAATTAAATGATATATCTTTTAACAACGTATTCATTTTAATCCTGAAAAGTAATTATGCACACATTTTTCTGAAATCATCATAAAATCATGTTCTTGAACATCAAAGTCTTTTAGAGAGTTTACAAATTAAACTGAAAATGAAATGAGAAAATAGACCATATTCTGGTCTCATCAGTACTATTAAAGAAATTATGCGAAAAAAAATTGTATTTTTGAAACTTAAGCATAAAATAATTCTACTTTTATAAATATGCAAGATCTAACATAAGATGCAAATCTAACACCAAAAAGAAAGATTTGTCATAAACAGGTTCACCAAAATGTAAGATATAAAAATATGGTTGAATATGATTTAGAATAATGCACATGAAAGAGACCCTAAACTGATATTTTTATACATACATTTGAATTGTAAGGGGATGGAATGTAAATTTGGAAATGCTAATATTGAAATGAAGAAATGAAAGTACTTAGCTCCAAAAAAGAACCTGTTGAAAACCCTATCAAACAGTCTCAGAAACTATTGATTTCCACGATCTTGAACTAAAACTATGAGATCTACAAAATCTAGAAATATTTTTCTTTTCTGAGCTAGGTTGACCTTGATTTAAAGCTGAGGTAAGATCTTACCCCTTTATTTCTGACCTTGACCTACACTACTTTGACAAAAAATTTGTTCGTAGATCTTGATAGTTTATCGAAAAGGCTACTCAAATCTGCACTGATATTTGTTGACCCTCACTTATATCTACAAGAAAAAGGGTTTTCTTGTTTGGATGAGGGGTTTTCCTTAGTCAAACCCCAATTTGGAATCAACCTTAATAATGGAATTGAAATAGAGAATGCTAGCAAGTAGTAGAAGTAGATCTATCAATGAAGCTACGATATTTAATAGATATGTAATTGTATTTGAAATGTAAACAAGTATATTAGTATGAAAGCTTGGACTCAATAATGTAACAAAACCATTAATTTAAATAAAAACCTTCATGATTTTATGCTTTAAATCCACCTTGAGGGAAGAATTAATAGATCTTGAAGATGAACAAAGGATCTTGAAGGAAGATCACACCACCATGATGGATAGATCTAGGGTTTGAATGATGAATCTTGAATGCTTGAACTAAATCCCTTAAAATGCTTGAATTCTTGAATCCTTGATCTTCAATGGAGAACTTGAATATTTGAATAGGTTATTTCTTTCTCACTTGATTTTCTTGCTTGAATTCAATGGAAGGTAGATGTGTGATCATGACAAGCAGATATCTCCTCATGAAAAATGGATCTATGATTGCTTGATTGATAAAATGAGAGAGGAAGGCTTCCTTTTATACTAGTCTAGGGCACAAACTTCTAGAGAGGCCAACATAGGATAATTAAATTCCAATTAAGCCTGGACCCCTAGAAATGGACCTAGATTAAATGCAATTTAAGGGTTTACCATTCCCAAGCATGAAATAACCGACCCTGAAGTGGGAAAACAAACTTTTGAGCTTCTCCCCGCATCTGACAAACTTTCTAATGAAAAGGGGGACCTAGGTCAAGGTCAAGGTCATCCTTGACCTAGGTCAAGTTTGAGGTTGACCTTGACCCAGGGATTTAAGACCCTTAGAAAATGAGCCAGAAGGGAAAAAAGGGAAAAAAAGTGCCCAAGGAGGCCCAAATAGAGCCTTAAACAAGCACAAAAGATAAGAAGGGGGTAGAAAATAGGGGAAAAGTTGATGAAGGCCCAAAACACCCCCTAAGGAGGGATAAATGTTCTTAACATGGAAGTGCTTCCATTTTAAGATGATACAATAATTAAAACCAAAACAACGATAACTATTCCTACCACTAGATTAACAAGCCAAGACAAAGATTAAGGAATTAAACTTCAAGAATATCATAGGATCCAATACAATGATGTGAAAGATATTAATTGAGTCTCATACAATCTTTTCAACTATTTATAATCAATAGAACCTTTATTAAGATTGATTATTATCAACCTAAATGAAAAACTACAGTTGTAGTGCTATAAAACTAGAAAGGAGTCAAGCTAGGGCTCAATTATTCTCATACCATAGACCATGATGTGCTCTCAAAGTAATTAAAAATTTTAGACACTTCAAATTACTAATTAATTCCAAAGAATGAGAATTTTTGGATGGTTGAAAATAGAGATATTAAACAATGACTGAGAAAACCCTTGATCTTGAGGGTTTAATGGTAGATTTGAAAGAAATTATTGGTTCTCCCTATGTTCTCCATGGCTTAGGTTTAAAATTGATTCAAATGAAAAAGAGATAATCAAAATTCACCCATCAATTTATTTGGTATCAAAACACATTACTAGATTTGAATGCCACATCATTGTTCATGAATTAATTTACAAAAAATAGTGAATTGCAATGATTTTATTAGAATTTTTTCTCCAAAAACCAATTGTGTGTACCCTCAACCCAAAAGGGATAATTTAAGAATTAAAAATTTGGTTTCAAATATCCTCAATTGATATTTATATTAATTTTTTGTTGGTTTCTTAATTGACAACTTGTTTTGTAAAGTTGCGCAAAGTTGTCAAGCAATTTTAGTGCAAGTTTTTTAATACTTACATCCAAATGACTTCAAAGATATTCTATGACCTTATGGAGATGTAAAAAATTTATAATAACCCTTATTTTAATAGTCTTTCCTCTATTTGACAAGTTGACCACCTTAACCAATCTACGACCTTATAGGCTAAATGATTACATAGTGGCTCAATAGGCCTTACATTTGGAATCTAAAGCATAAAATATGTATTAAATAGATATGAAAATTGTATGGATGGACTTATCATGTCCTTATTCCAAATTATTTTACCACTCATGGTCATAGTTATATCGGTGCACGTACACCAAGTTAGAATTATTTCCTTATCTATTTTCATCAAGAAATTTCTTAGCATTGTAAAAATCATCAAAAATATGACCAAGCATATGAAGGATAAAAGATCATTATAGGAACATCAAAATGTTAATCCAATTATATGGATGTATGGGCCATTGCAGATAACATAATCATTCCACAAGAAAAGAAATAACTCTTGTTTGTTTGCTTGCTTGCACTAAAAAACTAACAACTAATAACTCTCTGATGACAAAAAGCATAACAAAACAATCAGAAGAATGAAACTTGTGGAATACAGCATACCATTCAGTCTTGAATTCATATGAATTGATCACAAAACACCTCAAGGAGGGAAATCTATCTTCAACATGGTATAATACCACATCGGTGATCCTTGCATTTATCATCATTGTTGGTCATTATCTTTGTAAAAACATTATTGGGAGCTCAATAAATATTGCTTCTAAATCAATCTTCTTCATCATAAAAATCATTTCAATATTATAAATAAAATAAATATCCTTCTAAATAAGTCCAAATCATCATCCATTATTCTCTTTCTAATTTTAATCTCACTTCTAAGGGGGCATCATTATCAACATGTCCTTGCATCTAGATCATCTACAACTTGTAATCAAATTTGATATATCATTTTTTTGTCATTAACTCAAATTTATCAACATCATCAATTGAATCAAAGAGTGTATTGAATCAAATTGAACCATTTCGATAGGGGCATCTCAACTCATTCAAGACCCATACCAAATTGGAGATCCCTAGTCTATCTTAGTGAATGAGTGATTTCATCGCATCACATCAAATTACTTAGTCAATATCAATATTTTTAATATTATTGAATAAAAAAGAGCATATCAAATTTATCACACAATATAAAATTTATAGTGAATTCATCCTTGGATACTTGACTTCTATATCAAAATAAGACACTAATCATCAACTAATCAATCATTTCCATGGTTAAAAGAGTATCATTCCATTTTGGCATTAAGATCTTCTATCCAAGCATTAACATTACACAATTAGTTCTTAAATCTTCAATATATATTTCATGTTCATGTCATTTTGGTCCATAAGCCTCAATATAATGTGTTTTTTCATTCAATTATTAAGAGTATGGACTCATCCAATATAACATCTAATAGTACATTAATCTTTCACATTTTTGTCCTGATCATAGGACCTAATTCACTTTCATAAAGGCTATTGTAGTTGTATTTACTATATCCATTCAAAGAACCTTTTATCCAACCATTAATTTGAGTATCCTTATCAACAACTACCAATTTAATGTTCATTATCGTCAAAATAAACTACTCTTCATACACTATTTATGCTCTAATCAAACAACAACTATAGATTAAAATTAGAGTGTCATTGTATTGATAATTTTAACTATTCATGAAGTCATAACCTTTGAACTATTCTTGGATCCTTCTCAAATACCTACATGTTATCTAGTGCATTCTTTTAATATCTTCCAATCATTTCATACCATTTTTGCTCATACCAAATGCAAACAAGAATCAAAACTCTTAGTAAATATTTTCAAACCTAGGAAACTATTGATTCTACATGCTAGGGCTTAAAATTACATATAGATTAAAAGACCATGTCATTTGAAACAAATTTTATTCATTATCCCCTTGCATATGTTTTTAAACAAGCCAATAAGCACATTTTTCTATTGGCTATAAATGTAGATAAAGAAAAAACCCTTGCCAAATGCTTTGAAACTGAGGGTTTCATGATAATTTTTGAAAACTCCTTTAGTATAGTTTGTGGTAATTCATTTATCATACTTTCCTAATATTTTTTCAGTTTTTTAATAGATTTGGTGAGTTCTTATCCAATGTGAAGTTGAGAAGACATTTTGGGAAAGATTGAGGGTCAATGAGAAACCTAAGTGCCAAGAATAGTTTTCTCTTGAAACTTTATAGGTGGATTTTGTTACAAAGATATAAAATATTGAAACACTATGAAAAGAGAAATAAAAACCACATCTCACAATTAATACCCATTTAGAAAGCAATCAATAAGCATTACCTTTCATGTTGCAAGAATACTACACTTACCCATTTACCATAGCTCCTCAATACCTTGATTTGTTTTCTATACATAAACCATGAGATTATGTCACAATCAACAATTCTTAGTTCAATCTCAATAAAATTATCAACCAAAAAACCATAGTATGAATTTGAATAATTAGAAATCTTAATCTAAGACCTATTGCAAACTATTATTGGAACAATTGTTATGTTCTAGTGAGATACTTACTAATAGTGTAGAGTGCCATATTAGTTGATTGATGAAGAGGATTTGAAAAGAGAGATAACTAGATGAATTAGTGAAGTTATTGAGTGAAGAGGAGCAAGTATGATGGAATTACAATGTGAACTTAATCAATTAGTCTTTGAAGAGATAATGCATTGTTTAAGCATCATATGAAGTGAAGAAGACTGTTGAGTTGATGTGTAGAAGAGAAGACAAGAAGTTGAGAAAAATAATAAGGTTAGTCAAGTAACAATTTCACTAGGTTAATAAAGGAGTTGAAGCAGAAGATTAAGGAACTTATGAGTTAGCTGAGAAAACAATATTAGTTGGGCTGAGCAAGATGAAGAAGAAAAATGTAGTAGCGATCGAGCTATACAGCGATCACAAAGTGTCAACAAAATAATAGTTTGTGTAAGAATCAAGTTTTGAGGCTGACATAGTTGAATTTTTGAATTGGTCAAAGCATGTGGATGATAAGGGTTGATGAGCTAGAATATTTAATGCACAAATTAAGTTTGTTATGAGATCAAAGGCTAGGATTCAAAGAAAAGCTTCTAGAAGTAACAAGAAAGGAGTAGAAGGATAAAATTATATTCAATGAATCTAATCAAACCCTAAGATCTACATTGATGTTTAAGCAAAAAAAGCTATAAGCTATCTATTTAAGGAGGAATAAGAGATGTTTTCTAAGGTTGGTTGTTGATTGGTAATTTTATGGAGAACCTATGACTAATAGAGTAGCAAAGGAAAAGTGAGATGATTAGTGAAGTGTGATTTATTGAAGGGTTGCCAAGAAGATCAGAGATGGAGAGTATAATGAAGTCCAGTTAATGAACTAGTAGATGAGTCAAATGGAGATATGAATTTGCAAAGTGATTTGTATCTTCATAGATCAAACCTAGCCATTAATTTCTAACCACTATGATAGTAAAATCCTTTAAATCAAGGTTGACCTAACAGTCATTTATAAATCATTTAATCAAGGTGATATTATAATGGAATGATCCAAAGTCCCTTAAGTAGGCCATTCCCAAAAGGGTGATTAAATCCTCTAACTAGGTCACACCTAACAATGTGTTTTGTAACCTTTAACAAGGTTGGCTCTTAATAGAACTCACTTCAAAAGAGTGAAAAGTGGTAGCATTTTACATGGTGGTTTTTCCCAAATTGGGTTCCCATATTAAATATTGGTGTCATATATGCGTGATGCATGTTATTTATTATTGTTTTATTTGTTGTTAGTCAACATATACTAAAAAGATAGCTGGTGGTGAATGAATAAGTTAAGTTTCTATATTGGTCGAGTGATTTTGTGAGATTGAATAAGTTGTTTAGGTTATTAAAAGTTGAACTAGTACATCTAGACCTGAGGATAAGTGGTTCACCCCCCTCTTAGTTATTCTGAATATTCTAACAATTGGTATCAGAACTTTTCGTGCTTGCAAGGAAATTTTGAAGGACTTAAGATCAAGATCAAGATGTACAAGAGACAGGTACCTAAGTTGAACAAGGAGAACTTCCTAGCATGGTAACGACTGATGAAATTGCATCTATTACCTGGAAAATGAATATGTTGAATTTTCTAGACCTATGATAGTTGAAAAAATGAAGGAGAAGCAAGTCCATTATCAAATAATGATAGATCTGGCATCTTCTCTAAGATATGTTGAATTTGATGATGTGAAGGAGTGCATTTCTGCAAGGAAAATGTAGGACAAGTTGGCCAAAATCCATGGAGGAGACAAAAATGTGTGAAGGGCTAAAGCAAAGAGTTTGAGAGGTAAGTTTGATGATATGAGAATGAAAGAAGGTGAAACTATTGTGCAGTATTGTAGCCAAATCAAGGAGGTTGGTAAAGCTATTAGAGGAGATAGAGGAGACATATCTGATGAGACTATGATAAGAAAGATATTGAGGAATTTATTTCCTATCTATGTAATCATAGTGTCTACAATTCAAGAACTAAGTTGTATACCTAGTAATGATTTGACCTTGGATAGTCTAATTGGTAGACTCATTGCATTTGAATCATCTAATTTTTATGATTCAAATGTCCTTTCAAGTCTCAATTAAACTTTGATGGATCTAAAAGAAATAAAAAGAGTAAGCATGTGGATAGTTATAGTGAAACAAATTATCATCTTGATGATCTTGAAGCATTATTGGTAAGAAGGATACCAAGAGGAAAAGAAAAATATAAAGGTAAACTCCCTATTATTTATTTTTTATGTACCAAAGTTGGTCATATTGTTGCAATATATCCTTATAGAGATGAGAAGGAACAAAGGAAAGAAAAAAGAGACAGCCAAGGTAACAAAGAGAATAAAGGAAAAGGTAAGAAATGTTCTTACATTACTAAAGAAGATGGTTCTGATAGTGATATTGATGAAAATGATGAAGAAGTTGTTAATATTGCAATGAATGATGAATCTGATAAAGATGAGAAAACTACATTGATTTCACATGTGAATAAGTATGAAAGATGGATAATTGATAGTGGTTGTTCACATCATATGACTAGTGATACAAGTAAGTTTGAAAAGATAGAACATTATAATGGGAGTAGTGTTAAGTTTGGAAATGATGCTCCATGTTATGTGAAAGGTAAAGGATCAATTATACTGAATGATAAGATCAGATATGAAAATGCATATCAGGTTGATGGTTTGAAATATAATTTTTTGAGTACGACATAGTTGACCAATTTAGGCTACCAAGTTGAATTCCAAAAAAGAAAGGAAAAGATTTATGATGCTACTGGTGAACTAATTGGAAGTAGAGAGCAAAGAAGAGGCAACTTGTTCTATCTAGACCTATGTGAAGGTACTTGTCTATTTACAAAATCTGAATATGTTTTGTTAGAGCATAAGAGGTCATGTCATGTGAACTTTAATATATTGGTAAGCATTAGTAAGATGAAAAGAGTAAGAGGATTACCAAGATTGAGCAAACTTGATAAAGTGATGTGCAAACAATGTCAAATTGGAAAAATGACAAAGTCTAGTTTTAAGAGAAAGACCTATTCTTCTAATGATATTTTGGAGTTGGTTCATATTGATTCATGTGGTCCTATTGGAGTGCAAAGATATTATGATGACAAAATACTTTATTTTGTTTGTTGATGATTTCTCTGGAATGATGACTGTTATATTTCTTAAAGAAAAATCTGATGCATTTCAAATATTTAAGTGGTATTTGGCTAGAGTTGAAAAGGAAATAGGCAATAGTCTGAAGTTCTTGAGATCATATAGAGGAGGTAAATTCATATCAGATGAGTTTAACATATTCTGTAATGACAAAGGAATCGAGAGATAAATGAGCACACCAAGGACTCTACCACAGAATGGGATAGCTAAAAGAAGGAATAGGCCAATCATGGGATGTACAAGGACACTGATGATGGAGAAGAATGTTTCAAAAAAGTATTGGAGAGAAGTTGTAAGTATTATAGTCTATACTTCAAACTGAGTTCAAGTTAAGAAAGGTTCAAACAAAACCCCTTTTGAACTTTGGTATGGCTATGCACCCAATGTCAATTATTTCATTTTTTTTGGAAGCAAGTGTTACATTTTAAAAGATGCAACGAAAGAAAAATTTGATGCAAAGAGTGATGAAGGTATATTCCTATGATATCAACTTAAAGAAAGGCATATAAGTGTTTGAATTCTAATACTAACAAAATTGTTGAAAGTGCAAATGTTAGAGTTGATGAATTTTTAGAAAATAATGAAGAAGAATGCAAGAAATAACCTAAATATTATAGAAACTTTGTGTACATCTATGAAGGAGAACCTGGTACATTACCTAAACTAGAGAAAGAGGTTGTCAAGCATCAACAGTCAGGCACCGTCAGGGTTCAACAAAAAAGCTCTATCAAGCATTAGCATGTTGTCGAACATCAGGTTATAGGATTCAAGTCACATAATGAAGAAGTCAAATATCAGAGAGATGAAATTGAGCACTAGATAGACCATGTTGAGGTCTAGCCAGAGATACCTGAAGGATATGAGCAAGCGAAACCAAGTGAAATACATGAAGAAGAAAGAAGACTTGAACTTGTCTTAGTAAAATATGTAAGGAGGAATCATACACCTGACCAAATAATTGGAAGTAAAGATTCAAGAGACATGACAAGAAGTAAGTTGAAAAATGATCCATGTTTTTTATGTGAAGTTCAACCTAAATTAGTTAAAGATTCTTTGGATAGTGAAGATTGACTTAAGGATATGATTGAGGAGATCGATAAAATAGAGAAGAAATATGGACATTGGTACCAAGGGCAAAGGACAAGAACATGATTGGAACCAAGTAGATATTCAAAAACAAGCTGAATGAGAAAGGTGAAGTTACAAGGAACAAAGAAAGACTAGTTTGTAAGGGATATGCACAAGAGGAAGGAATTTACTATGGAGAGACATTTTCCCCAATTTCAAGGTTGGAAGGGGTGAGAGATTTTCTTACGTATGTTTTTTACAAAGGATTATATTAGAGTAAATAATTATTATTTATGCTTTACTTAAGTTTACTTAGGTTAAATGCATTAGTCACCTAGGAGCTAGCATACATTTAGGTATTGACTTGTTGACAACACGAGAGTTTGTTCCTACCTAGTCATACTTATCCTTTCACCTACATGAAGGATAATCCACCTTTTGTGGGCATCTACTTAGTTGTCACACTTATCTCCTAGCACTTTCTAGCTTGTTCTACAAGCTTCCTAGAGGCTTTTATAAATAGGCTCTCCCATTGTATTTTTGTACAAAAATTTCTTTTTTGATTGTTGCAATATAATTTCTATCACTTCGTTGAGATTCTCCAAGCCATACCTTTCCTTCTTTGGTTTCTCTTTAGCAAGTTATTTGCATGCAGGTGATCTTGGCGAGCTGTGAAGTTGGCTTTCATCAACTTCTACATGGTATTAGATCCTCCCTGCTACTTGCTAGTTAGAAGGATTTTTGAAGTCGCGATTCAGAGACACAAACCCTAATTTGTCTGTGTTTTTTGTTCAATTAGGAGGAAAAGCATTTTTGGGGGCACTTTGGGCCTAAATGAACGCTTTCATTACACTAAAAAGGCGTGTTCCAGTCAGAATTCATATAAAACTTTTGATTTTCAGCTACTGTAGCGTCAGGCAAAAAAAAATTTCCCCTTGGTAGGTCATACGGATGCATTTATTGTGAAAAATAAAAAAAAGGTTGTAGAACAGCTGCTGCCCAGTGGTCACCATGATACCACCACCATGCGGCTAGCACGTGATCCAAATGCAACCACCGCAATGCAGCCGAAACCTGGCTACCACTCCATGGCCACCGCCACACCACTAACCCACCACCCTCCCTAGTGGCATTGCCTATGTTCGCCACCCGTACGGCCACCTCCACCAGCTGTGGCCTCCCTACTGCCACTATGACCTCTTGCACACTTGACACCTTTTGTACGTGCCACATGGCACAGGTTCCATGTCAGCACCTACCATGTGGTCATACCATGTCATCAAGCCTAGACCATACTACCACATGGAGGCCATGTGGCAGTCTTTTTTTGTCCCAACAGCCTCCAAGCCATCAATTTTAGGCTAGTGATATGCTGACATCAACACTACATCAGCCCTCATGCATCCTCTTCAGGTCCCTTTTTGACCTACTTTTAGTTTTTTGGCCATAACTTAAGTATACAGAGGTCTTTTTCTGATCCAAAAGAAGTGTCAGAAAGCTGGTTCCGAGACAGAAAGATTGGTATAGGTATTTTTTGGTTTTGATGCAGTTTGGTTGCCTTTTTTTGTAGTTAAATTTGGATGTTCTATTTTTCACTCCAAAGAGCTTATCTTGTGTGTCTCATCTCCATTTTTGAAAGATGGTTCTATCATCTTTTCAAAAATGTTGTAATTTCCTTCATATTCTACTCCATGCTCTTTCTATCATGTTTTTTTCTTTTTTGCAATATGGTGGATATCTTGGGTTTTTCGGGTCCGAGGATCATTTTTCATGGCATGGGGTCTTTTCTTTTGGGTTGTACTATTTTTTGTATCATCTTTTTTCCTTTTTAATCATTGTTGATATCATTTCTAAGCATCTTCATGTAAACGTACTAAGATAAAGTGTCACTCTTGCATTTTGGGATCATGAACTTTGTTTTGAGTTAGTTGTACTCGCACTATATTATAAAGTGCCATAGGGGGATAGTTGTATGTCATTTTGTGCCCTCTTCCTTTTTCAAGTGAGTGTCCCTTCCATGACATTAGCCCCATGATGTGTCAGTGACACATACCTTTATAGGTGTTTGTACCTCTTACGCTCTCTTGTTGTTCTTGGTTCTTTCTACAGAGTTCCTTTGGCCCACTTTCTCAATTGCCTGTCACCTCACCCTATTTGGATTGAGGAGGGGGGGGGAGTGTTTTCTAATGCTTCCTTGGTTTGATGGTTTGATGGAGTGAGCTATGTATTTCATATTTGATCCTATATATTAGACAATTGCAATGGCTAGCTACCTATGCATTTTGATGAGATGGATCATCTACCATATAGACATTCTCTTGTTTGCAGCCTTCTATTTATGTGGAGGATCTTCAAATCAATAGTTTCCTTTTGACAAAGTTTGCGGCTTCTTCATGCTTCAGTGATGTCCTTCATGATCTTCTCTTTGTTCCTATTTTCTGGGACATTCCTCTAGTTAGAGGCTTCTTCAATCCTTCACTAGGTATTTTGCTATCTCTTTTTGCAGAGGGGTTTTTCCCACTGGGTTTTCTCCTTTGTCTCTGGTTTATAGAGATTGTAGTGCATTTGTAAATGGGTACCTAACATGGCCTTGTTGTCAGGACCCATTCTGCATTTCATCTTAGCTTTTTTAAGCTTAAGTGCATTCCCCTAAGTTGCACTTAAGGAGGGGTGTTAGAGTAAATTATTATTATTTACACTTTACTTAAGTTTACTTAGGTTAAATGCATTAGTCACCTAGGAGTTAGCATGCTTTTATGTATTAAATTTTTGATAGCATGGGAGTTTTCTCCTACCTCATCATACTTATCTTCTCACCTACATGGAGGATTATCCACCTTTTGTGGGCATATGCTTAGTTGTCACACTTATCTCCTAGCGCTTTCTAGCTTGTTCTACAAGCTTCCTAGAGGCCTTTATAAACAGGATCTCCCATTGTATTTTTGTACAGAAATTTCTTTTTTCATTGTTACAATATAATATCTCTCACTTAGTTGAGATTCTCCAAGCCCTACCTTTCCTTCTTCAATTTCTCTTCAGCAGGTTATTTACATGCAGGTGATCTTGGCAAGCTGTGAAGTTGGCTTTTATCAACTTCTACAGATTCAAAGTATATCAAATGAATTTGAAATTTGTATTTTTTATTTGAATCTTGGAAGAAGAAGTCTACATCAATCAACCTAAAGGATTTTTTGATCCTAGAAAGAAGAGTATGGTATGCAAGCTCCACAAAGCATTATATGTTTTGAAACAAGCCCCAAGAGCATGGTATGAAATGCTATAAGTGTTTGAATTCTAATACTAACAAAATTGTGGAAAGGACAAATGTTAGAACTGATAAATTATAGAAAAGAATGAAGAAGAGTGCAAGAAAGAACCTAAAGATTACAAAAACTATGTCTACATCTATGAAGGAGAACCTAGTACAATATATGAGCCAAAGAAAGAGGTTTTCGAGCATCAATAGCCATGCACTGTAAAGGTTCAACAAAAAAGCTCTACCAAGCATCAATCTACCATCAAGCATTAGGTTGTAGGAGCCAAGTTATAGAATGAAGAAGCTAAACATCATGGAGAGGAAACTGAGCATGAGACAAGACATGTCGAGTTATAGCTAGAGATACCTAAAGGAGATGAGCAAGCAGAACCAAGTGAAATACATAAAGAAGAAAGAAGACTTGAACTTGCCTTTGCAAAATATATAAGGAGGAACCATATACTTGAACAAATCATTGGAAGTAAATATTCAAGATTCATGACAAGAAGTTCAAGAATGATACATGTTTGTTATGTGAGGTTGAACCTAAATTAGTTAAAGATGCTTTGGAGAATAAAGATTGAATTAAAGATATGAATGAGGAGATTGACCAAATAGAGAAGAATAAGACATCAACATTGGTACCAAGGTCAAAGGACAAGAATGTGATTCCAACCAAGTCGGTATTCAAAAATAAGCTAAATGAGAAAGATGAAGTCACAACAAACAAAACAAGACTATTTTGTAAGGGATGTGCACAAGAGGAAGGAATTGACTATGGAGAGACATTTTCTCCAGCTGCAAGGTTGGAAGGAGTGAGAACTTTTCTTACATATGCTACTTACAAAGGATTCAAATGGATGTAAAATATGCATTTTTTAATGGAATCTTGGAAGAAGAAGTCTAAATTGATCAACCTAAAGGATTTTTTGGTCCTAGCAAGAAGAATATGGTATGCAAGCTCCATAAAGCATTATATGGTTTGAAACAAGCCCCGAGAGCATGGTACGAAAAGTTACTCACTTATTTGGTGAAAAATAGTTTTACAAGTACTAATAACTAGCAATCTATACTTCAAAAGTAAATCTAAGAACTAGATATTACTAGTTGAAATTTTTGTTGATGATATTTTATTTGGAAGACATGATTTGTTGTAAAAATCATTTTCTAATAAGATGAAGAAAGAATTTGAGATGTCAATGTTTGGAGAGATCAAGTTATTTTTTGGTTTGAAAGTTTATTAGATGAAGAAAGGTATTTACATTACACAATCAAAGTATATCAAGGAAATATTGAAAACTTTTGGAATGGAAGATTTAAGACCAATTAGAATACCTATGGTCATTGGTCACAAAATTTCAAAGAATGATGATTTTGTTGAAGTGAATCAAACATTGTATAGGTCAATGATAGGAAAATTGTAATATGTTATTCATAGCAAACCTGACATTGCATTAGCAGTTGGTATTGTTGCAAAAAAAATTGTTAATCCTAAGGAAAATCACATGATAGTTGTGAAAAGGATACTGAGATATCTAACAACAAAGGCAAAGTATGTTGTTAGAGAAATTAATTTTTCTAATATTGTGTGGATCAGGCAATTGTTGGAAGGTATGAAGGAAGAGATTATTGAACCTATTGTGATATATTGTGATAACACAAGTGATATAGAAATATCTAAGAATCATGTGATGTATACAAAGGCCAAGTGCATTTCTATCAAGTATCATTACTTGAGAGAGTTAGTACAAGACAAAGAAGTGAGACTAGAATATGTGAACATAGAGGAGTAGATAGCTTATATATTCACTAAGGAATTACCTAAGGATATATTTGAGTATCTAAGAGGTAAGATAGGGGTCATTCCCCCATCTAAAGAAAGCTAAGAAGAGATGCAACATTGCATCAAATGTTATGATCATAATATCTTACACATTGATGTAGGAGGTCACACTTTAGGAGCTTCCTAGAGTTGTGAAAAGATGGATTGAAGCACAAGCAAATGAGACTACAAGGAGCTAAGTCAAACATTAAAGAGAAGGTGACTATTGCAATATCAATCATACAATGATACTAAGAGGATGATGAGTATGTAAAGGGTGATGTCTTTGACATTAATGTCAAAGAGGGAGAATATATGTAGTTACCATTCAATATCTATAGATGTAAGAGGGATAATGTATGATAGTTACCACCCATCCATCCATTGATAGAGGGAGAAGTTGAATTACAAGAAGAGATGTGAAAGAGAGAGTGAATACAATTGGTGTCCAAGATCCATGCACCTATGGATTAGAATCATAATGAACCTAAGGATATTAATGAAGATCTATACGGGCTACAAAGATATTTTTTACTGATAAATCATAAGAAATTATTTTGCATTTTCATGGTAATTAGAGGTGTTGCCATCAATGCCAAGAGGGATATTGTTGGAAACAACAATTGGAAAAATTGTTATGTTTTCATTGATGTCAAAGCTTACTAGTGAGATACTTACTAATAGTGTAGAGTGTCATGTCAATTGATTGATGAAGAGGATTTGAAAAGAGAGATAACTAGATGAATTAGTGAAGTTGTTGACTGAAGAGGAGCAAGTATGATAAAATTACAATGGGCACTTAATCAGTTAGTCTTTGACAAGATAATGTGTTGTTTAATAATCATATGAAGTGAAGAAGATAGTTGAGTTGATGTGTAGAAGACAAGACAAGAAATTGATCAAAAATCTAAGCTTGATTGAGTGACAGTTTCACTAGGTCAATGAAGGAGTTGAAGCAGAAGATTAACAAACTTAAGAGTTAGTCAAGAAAATACTATTAATCGAGCATTAGATATGGTTAAGCAAATGAAGAAGCTTGGTTTAAAGCTTGAGGATATAAGATTGAAATCAGCCATCCATAGACTAATAAAAAAGTAGCAAATAAGATTAACTAGAAGGAAACCAAAAACAATTGAAGTGCAAACCTGCATCACTTGTAGCCCCTTTGATGTGTCAATATGGTCGCAATGTATGAATATTTGCTCAATGGATGCTCAGTGCTTCAACAATAGATGAATTGGGGATGGATGTATGGAAATCTGAATAGCACCAAATATTATTTTGAAAGTATTTAGCTCTCAAAACAGTATAATAAGTTTACTCAAAAGGTGGATGATTTGTGAGGAGCAAAGGGTTCAATTTATAGGCAATTGGGTGAGCAGGAGAAAAAAATTCCTGATGGATAGTTAACTAAGTGAGGTATGAGATAGGCTTGATTTGATTGAGATAGGTGGAGGAGATGGACTTCTGTGCTTAGAGGTGGATAAGGGAGATGTGGCATGAGAGTGGACTTGGGCTTGAGCCAGGAAGAATAAACCATGCCTTAATTTATGCAAGTGATCTAGAGAGTGATTCTATACATGGAAGAGGAGGTGATGTGTTTCAATTAAGGTTGGTGAGGTGGCTTAGTTAGTTGGATGACGTGGAAGGTGGATGGATTTGTTAGAAAAAAAGTTGGTGGGTGAGCTTAATTAAATAAATGAATTATTTAGGCAAGAGCCTACAACACAATGGTAAATTGTGAGCCTCTTATCGAAGATGTCTTGGGTTTGAATGTACTCATGCTTAATGAATAATTTTAATTAATCACACCACATAATAATTAATCTTCACTTTGATCTCATACCGATCAAAAAATAAATGAATTATTTAATTAAAAAGGGGAATTATTGGTGCATGAGATATAATTAAATAAATGAATTATTTAATTAAAAGAGGAATATTTGGTGCATGAGATTTAATTAAATAAATGAATTGTAGAATTAAAAGATGAATTATTTGTGCATGAGATTTAATTAAATAAATGAATTATTTAATTAAAAGAGGAATTATTGGTGCACGAGATTTAATTAAATTAATGAATTGTTTAATTAAAAGAGGAATTATTGGTGAATGTGATTTAATTAAATAAATAAATTATTTAATTAAAAGAGGAATTATTGGTACATAAGATTTAATTAAATAAATGAATTATTTAATTCATTTAGAGGAATTATTGGTGAATGTGGTTTAAATAAATAAATAGAAGAATTAAATAAATGAATTGTAGAATTAAAAGATGAATCATTGGTGCATGAGATTTAATTAAATAAATGAATTATTTAATTAAAAGAGGAATTATTGGTGCATGAGATTAAATTAAATTAATGAATTATTAAATTAAAAGAGGAATTATTGTTGCATGAGTTGAGTTTGGGTAACTATTGGTTTAGAGGATGAGTTTGTGGTTGAAGGATTTAATTAATTAAATAGAGAGGTGTTTTGGAGATTGAATTAAATGGGTTTCACATCTATTTAATTTAAAGGAAGGGAGATTTTATTAATAAATTAGACTATTAGTTCTCTGTTGATTTATTAATTGGGCTATAATTAATTAATTAATTAGGGGATAGTATTAAAATAATTTAATATTTAATATTTAATTAAAATATGCTTTAGAAGATAACTAAATTTGATTATGAATTTATGTGATCGGGTTTAGGCATCTACAGTTTGCCCCTCTTCAATATAGTGTTGGTACAACACTATTTCAAAGACATTTTTAAAAAATAGAGGATACAAAGAAGATGTTTAAAGCAACTAGGTTGCCCTAGTCTTGAAGAAATATTATATTGTACAATGCCCCCCTCGAGAAGGCGACGAGGAGAGAATATGAAACTAGACAACATCTTGAAAAGTAAGAAAATTGGAGTGAGATGGAGGACACACAAAGGATGAAAGAGGTTTAAACATGGCTCATACTCTCATTATGGGAGTAAGAGAAATTAGGAGATCAATTGTACAAATTTAGACAAATTTGTGAAATAGGATGAAGGACATGAGGGATAAATGGGGGACTTCTTTTTGAATTGAATCCTTGGGATGTGGCAGATGAATGGGTGGGATTTTGGAAACTTTGTAGGATTTTATGGGATTTTCAGATAGGTTTCAAGATAGGATAAGGATGTAGGATAGATGTCGATAGGATGATTTTGATCAGGATTAAAAAATGAATCATTTTTTTGTTTCTTTGTTGTGAAATGGAGGGATGAGATGGAATCCATTTGAAGCTTTGAGCATGGGATTCTCCATGAGGAGAACTACCATGTAGTTGAGCACTTAATTTAATGTAACAGTATCATTGACTTGCCAAGGTTATCAAGAACATTAAGACCTTCTTGTCACTTTTTCATAGGACTGACTCAGAACAAACACACAAGGATTGCCCCAATATCACACATGAAACCCAATGGGCATTAGAGTGGAAACGACACTGAGTAACTCACAAATAAGAGATGTTTTCCAAGTGCACAATGTAATCATAAATGATCATATGTTTGGATATGTAAGGGTTATACCCAACTGACTCATAGGAAAGAAAGAAAAGAAAGAAAGACGGAACAAGACCTTGCTTGCTGATTGCCCCATTCGCAACACACCATGATATGAATGATCGTGGCAACCTTGAGGAGGGGATAACCAAATTGCTTGAAAAAGCTAATCAAGAACCATAACTGAAATTCAACATCAAAAGAAAGAGTAAATCAACAAAGAATAACTATGTGCTAGAGATATCAATAGGATTCAATACTAATGGACCCAAGTATGATGAGAGAAAAGATATATTTTGCAAGGACTTATTGGTAGGTCCTAACATCTAGATTCAAAAGCAACCAGAAATTATAAGGACAATGCTTTATTAATAGAGGGTTTGTGCATAAGGACTTTTTAAAGTATGGAGCAGTGAGAAGTAAAGGCCCTGATATGATGTAAACTGAAATGAGAATGGGCTATGTATGATGGGATCGACAAATGATGATGACTAAGGACTGACAACTAATAAGTTGATGACTAGTTACTAATATGGGGGATAGTGGTGATTGATGACTGATATGGGGGATTCTATGTACAATGAAAATGATTGAGATATTTACAAGGATGACATTGTACAAGAACTATTTATAGGGGATGGTGAGGATATGTTGGTTCTATGTATAGGGGATGGTGAAGATTATATGGGATGTATTTGTATAGTAAATATTTTGAGGGCATGGGATAGTGTGATTTTGAGCTATGGATATAGTACATGGGATATGTAACATTTGGATCTATTTGTAATACATGTGAAGATTTGAGATAGTATCGTACATGGTGGAGCTATAGTACATATGGATCATGGTAGAGTACAATATTTTTATTTTCTACAAGTATACTGTTTGGTACAAGTGTTTTGATCATGTGATTTTGGAACACCTTGGGGATATGGGTAAGTGGATGAAGGAATGCTATGGGGATTTGATAGATAATTGAATGTTCCAAGTACACATGGTGCCTATTGCTAGGTTTTCACCAAGTAACCTATCCAAGGCACTTGAATTGCCAAGTTTTCATCGTCATATGCTTATTTTTGTGTTTTTCTCTTTTCTATTGTTTTCCTTTTTTTTAAAGGCTTTTTATGATGTTTTGTACTTTTTTTAGGACTAGTAGGGTACATTAAGTGGCTCAAGCATAGAACATCTTGAGGTGAAAAATATTTGTGGGATCATTCAGAAGTTCACCTATAGAGTAGATAAGTGATATGCTCCTGAGCTAAAATATGTTGTGACAACATATGGACCTTGCTAGGCAAGCTCAATTTTTCTTTTCCTCTCTCTATCTGATTGGACCTTTGTGTTCTCTTTTAGACCATGTCACCCACTTGAAACTGATGGGGCTGAACCTTTTTATTAAATTTTTGCTTGAATCTATTTTGGTAAACCACTAGGTGGTCACAGGCTTGTTGCCTTTTCTCATCAAGTGGATCTAGCTAGGTGAATCTAGCAACTCTGTATTCATCATCAGATATTTCACCTTCCAAAGATATGTGCAAGGATGAGATTTCAAAGGGTGGGATTGATTTATAGATGCCAACCATGGTCATAATCAACCATAATCTTCTTTAGGATTTTGAGTGGTTTTATTAGCTTCCTCTTCCTGACCATTTCCTTATGGAAACTATGGGCTAGAAAAATGGTAATGGATGTGTAAATAGGAGCATAATTCTTCCATATTAATGCTTCCCCATGGTTTGAAAATATAGTGATTGGGATTAATGTGGTAGAGGATGAATTTAGAAACTTGGACTCTTGTGGTGTTGACAAATGGGACTTCTTCAACCCACTTGGTGAAATAATTAGTAGTTGTGATGATCTATTTATGTTCATCAAAAGATGGGGGTGTGATTACCCCCAACAAGGTCAAACCCCTAGCATGCAAAGGGCCATGGCAGTGTAATGGGTTGTTGTTCTTGTGCAAGTGCATGTATTAGACTAGAATGTTGCTGACACAGTAGAAATTTCTTAACAAACTCGCAGGCATCATGTTCTAATGTGGGCCAATAATACCCAGCCATTAATTTTTTCTTATCTAGGACCATTTCACTTGTGTAGGCACCACAAATTTTAATGTGTACTTCTTTTAAAGCCATGGCAACCTCATTTGAGTCTAGACATCAAGAAAGAGTATCATCATAACCTCGGTAATACAAGGTGTTTTCCACAAAAGTGTAGCAGGAAGATCTATGAATGAGGTTGAGGCATTGATGTTTTTTAAGATGGGGGGAGATGATACTCTCTTTAAGGTAAGAATGAATTTAATGTCACCAAGGGGATTGGGGACCAACTAGAACACAAACCATCATTAATTCATCATTTTCATAAGCGGGATCATATAATTGTTCAACTAAGAATTGGTACTATGAAGCTTTTGGTAGAATATCTAGGAGTGAGTTGATAGTAGCCATAGCATTGATAACCTTGTTCTAAAGCTATGGGATCTATGTGAATTGGATCTTGGTAAAGTGTTCTTTAATCTTGTCAACCATCTCTTTATAGTGAAATAATTTATCATCTTTTGTTTGATACTCATCCAACACTTGTTTGATGATGACTTGGGAATCACCAAACACTTGTAATTCTATAATGTTCCATTCAATGGTTGTTTTGAGTCCTAAAATAATATCCTCATATTATGCTATGTTGTTTGTGCATGGAAACCTTAGTTTGAAGGATTTAGGAATGTAATCACTTTCAGGGGTGACCAATTTTTTTTTCTCTTGATCCAATAGATGTATAGGATCCATCAAAATAAAGTGTCCATGGAGGTTGTTCTTCTATCAAACAGAGATAGTCATCAAGAAATTTTGTAATCAAATAAAGGTCATCTTCTAGAGATGTATCTACCAACTAATCTGCAATAACTTGTCCTTTCACTACGTTTCAATCTGCATACTAGATTTCGAGCTCACTGAGAAGCATGATTCACTTTGTGAGATGATATGTGTGAGATATCCATGAGAGTATGTACTTTGATGGGTCAATTTTGGAGATGAGCTTTACTATGTGGCTAAGCATGTAGTGGGAAAGTTTTTGAGTGGAAAATACCACTACAAAGTAGGGTTTTTTCCATAGGAGAATAGATAAGTTCATAGCCAACAAGAGTACATATTATGTGGTATATATCTCTCTCTTTTCCATTATCATCTAGTTGAGCTAAGATCACCCCCAAGATTATTGGTGTGGCTATTATGCATAGGATTAATGGTTTGCCTACAATTGGTGGCATTAAGATTGGTGGATTTTCCAGATACTGCTTGAGTGTATCAAAGCTACATTGACAGATTGGATCCCACTTGAAACTCTGGTCTTTTTTCAACAAGTGTGTGAATGGATGACACCTATTTGCAAGTTGTCAGATGAATCTATGCACTGATTGCAACTTTCTTTTTATGCTTATGAGTTTCCTAAGTGTCCTAGGAGGAGGCATGTCCATGATAGCTGTTACCTTCTTAAGGTTGATCTCTATACCTCTCCATGAAACTATGAATCCTAAAATTATCTTTGATGTGACACCAAAGACACACTTGTTTGGATTCAACATGAGATGGTGCTTTTCTAGATGGTCAAAGGCCTCTTCTAAGTAATGTAGATGATCTAAGTTGTCTAATGATTTGACCAAGATATTGTCTACATAATCCTCAAGAGTTTTGTGGATTAAGTTATGGAAGATAATTGACATGGCTCTCTGTTGTGTGGATTCAACATTCTTTAATCCAAATGGCATCATGTTGTAATAGAAAGTATCCTAGGGGGCTGCAAATGTTGTCCTATGTTGATCTTCTTCTACAATGTGGATCTGATTATATCCTGAAAATGTGTCCATGAGTGACAACATCTCATGTCTAGTTGTAAGGTCCACAATCATGTCTATATTTGGCAAAGGAAATTCATCTTTAGGACAATCCTTGTTGAGATCTCTGAAGTCAATGCAGATTCTAATGTCACCAAATGGTTTTGTAATAAGGACCATCTTGGAGATCCAATTTGAATAATCAATAGGTCTGATGACTTTTGCAATGAGTTTTTTCTCCAATTTTACTTTTACTAACAAGGCTACCTTAGGGTGTATATTTCTCAATTTTTTCTTGACTGGCTTTGCCTTTGGATCTATGGCCAAATAATGTACAACTAGTTATGGATCTAATCATGGCTTGTCTTGATAGGAACATGCAAAGTGCCCAATGTTTTCCCTTAGTACTTCAGCAAGTGCTTCCTCTTGGGGTGTTGGTAATGATGTGGAGATGTGAGAAATCCTTGGGATCTCTGTTGTACCAATGTTGATCAGTTATGTTTCCTCAGTGATGATACATGACACTTTTGGTTTGTTATCTTGTAAGGGAAGGATGAAATCTCCATCTTCAAGTGCCTCTAAGAGGTTTTCACCATCAGATATGTCCTTTATTATTATTTCTTTTTTGATTGAGTCTAGTAGTGCCCCAAGGGAGTTTTCACCAATAGACCCTTTGGTTTTCATTTTTTTCTTAGTGTTTTCTTCTTTTTTTCACTTTTGTGACTAGATATTTTCTCCTTCCCAAACTATCCCTTTGGATCAAGTTTGTAGATATATATTGTTGAGACTTTGACTTTCTAGTGTGATGATTCAACTCCCATGAAACTTAGGAGTGCAATCTTGCTGAGAAATTCATCAATATGGAGTATGTTAGGTTGGCCCCAATCAATGAGTTTGGGATGTATAAATGGAAGTTCAATAAGATGAATGGATAGTTCATGGAGGATGGATTCTCCTAGGTAGATGTCATTAGGGGTATAGCCATATGATCTATTTTCTACTTCTTTCAAGATGTTTTTGACTTCCACGAGTTCATTTTAGATGTTAAGGAAAGTGTGGTCATTCTCAGTTATGCCCCCAGTTGTGGGTAATCCAAAGCCAAGGCCTTTACTATTTTTATTTTCATATGCTTCTACAATTTGTGTGATGTCTATCTCTTTTTCACCTAGGCCACCTCTTGATAGTCTCATTGTCCTGTCACAAGCTTATGGGAATAGGGATATTTGTCTTTCAAATAGTTTAGGAGATCTTTTTCCTTAGGAGGTGGTTCCTTGTATAACCAGGTGCTTATGTCTAGTGTCATTTATTTCCCATTCAGTATTCCATTGGAAACAAATGTGCATTTTTCCATATGCTTGAGTTGAGGGGTGGTGTTCTTCTTTTTTCCTTGGTGTGATGGACACCCTTGTGTATGTGGGTCAGGGGGCAAGGCACCAACTGCAAATATATTTATGAGGTTGTATTTAGCACATCCCCAGTGGTTGATCTTAATGCTAGATAAAGTGAAGGTGAGTATAGTGTGTGGATCATGGTGCATATTGGAAGAGTTGGCAATGGTAGTGCCAAATTTGATTTTGGGATAATGGGTGTTGTAGGATTCTTATACAACATTACAATAGGCAAAGGGTTTTGGATCAGCATGGATGGTTACCTTAGTGCCTTGATGTAGAAATTTAAGGTACTGATGATATGTAGATGGAAAAACCTTCATTAGATGAATCCAAGGTCGGTCAAGGAGGACATTAAATGGTAGGTTTAGATCAACCATGTAGCACATTATTTCCTGAATAATTGGACCAACTTTGATAGGTAGTCTAATAGTTTATTCTAATGTTATTTCAAGGTTATCATATGCCTTAATTGTGATTACTTTTTCCATGATGTCAGCTTCAATATACCCTTCCTATTTAATGGATTTTAGAGTGCATAAGTTGAGGTTCGAACCATTATCTATCATGACCCTTTTAATGACAAATTTGGAGACCATGACAGCTATGCAAAGTGGGAGGATATGATCTAGCTCTATTATAGGAATGTCAAATGTATTTAAAGATAGTTCACATGGTGTAGATAGGCATCCTACAATATTTTTGAATTTAGTGGCATTTATGTCTGTGGGGACACGAGATTCATGGAGGGTGTTATCTAGGATATCTTGATGAAGTGGGCTTGTGCAAACAAGATCCAAGATGGAGATTTGGGCTGGTGTATTCCCAAGCTATTCCAAGATATTATATTGGGCTCCTAAGGTGGCAATCATAGATGGTCATTGGGCTCTTGAGGTGGTATCCATATTTGGTTCTACAACATTCATAGGGCCACACCAAGTTGTGACAACACATTGGCACTCAACGCCTGTGACATGGATGTCATTAATTGAAGGTTCTTCTTTGGATATATAGTTGATAAGATTGTCATAATTGATGTAACATGTGGTGTAATCCTTGTTATCTTGAAAGCCACCTTGCTTGTGTGTTCTATTGTTGTTCTTGGGTCTTTTGTTAGTGTTGGTGTTGGTGTTGTTGATAGGTACCTTTCCTATGATATTGTTGTGAGGTGGAAAATCATTTGGGTAGATTTGCAGTTTTGCATTTTGGGAGGTTTATGTGTTTCTGCCTATTATTTCCTTGTGATCAACAAGGTCTTGTACATAGTCTTTGAGGCTCATGCACTTGAGGGTGATATGTCCTTTTACTCAGTGATAAGCACAATATTTGTTGTGTTTGAACCAAGGTATTCATCCATTTATTGTGTGCAAGGGAAGATTACTAGATCATTCTTTACCCTTTTTTCAAATATAACATCTAAAGGTTCACCAAGGGGAATATAAACTTGTTTAGCCTCATTCTGGATGTGTGGTCTTTGTCCTTATGCAATTGATATGACATTTTTTTGATTTGTGTGGGCCTATTATTGATTTTATGATGTATTCTATTGGTACCCTTGTTGTTGATATGGTTATTGTCGATATGGTTCTTGTTGTTGATAGTATTGTTGTTGTTGGTAAGATTATTTTTGTTGATAGGGTTTTTGTTGTTGTTGGGGTGGTTGTTGTTGGTAAGATTGTTGTGGTTGATAAGTGGTGTTGTGTTGATTATGATTAATTCCTACCACATGAAAGTGATTTGTATTGATAGCACTGTCAGATACCACATTTTTGTTTTTTTTCTAGTACCTATACTTGTCATTAGGATAACTACCATCTTGTTTGTTTTCCTTGTATAGTTTTATGATGCCATCATCAATGAATTCTTGCTCTAGTTCCATACCTTTTTCTCTAACATCCTTGTATGCTTGTAGGCAATTTGTGTGCATGTGGTGTGCAAGTTTAGGATGTGTGTTGTTGATGAACATTTTACCAAAAAAAATTTAGTTAGGTTGTATGCTACTATAGCGGTGAGGGTTTGCAACCTCTAAAAGAAGTCAGCAAGGCTTTCACCCCCCTTTTGTTTGGTATGGACTATGTCCATCACTGATAGCTTTGTCTCAACTAGGTGAGCCTACTATGGAACAAATGTTTTAAGAAGTTCAAGAAAGGTATTCACAATCCCATAAGGTATACTATAGAACCATTCTAGAGCGATACCCCAAGACTTTTAGGGAATAGATGCATAAGGAACATGCCACTATATGCTACTTCCTGATAATGCACATAGAATTATTTGACTTGTGTTATAGGATATCCCTTCCCCCTAAATTTGTAAAACTTGGATATCTCAAAATACTTGAGAAAGGGTATAGCTATGATAGATCTATCAAATGGATAGGGGCATACAATCTCAAATTTGAAAGTCTTAAGTTCATTGTCTTCCTTGAGATCTTTAAAAGATTTTCTCATTTCTTCCCACTCTAGGTTTATTGGTGGTGTGGGGAGTGTCCCCATTTCAAGTACCACTAGTATATGACACATATTTGATAGAGCAGGAGAATATGATGAGTTTGGGAATATGAATGGTAGTTGTTAAGATAAGGATTATCCTTCTGCTTAAAAAAGATTTGGTGTTGGCCTCAGATGTGTTGGGACATACTACTATGATAAGTTTTTCACATATTGTGGTACTAAGGAAATGGGTAGTTATTGCATAGATGGATGAGTTTACATTGGCGCATATGGAATGTACTATTGTTCTAGGTTTTGTTGCGGTGGATGAAGTTGCATATTGGTTTGGGTGGCTATATTTTTTCCATTTTATGGTGGTGGTGTGTTGTTATGAGGAGGTACATGGGTAAGGGGTGCTATATCATAGTTGATAGGGGGGTTACCCTTTTCTGCTGCTAGAGAAATAGGTGAGCGGTGCAACTACTTCCAAGTGGTGGCATCATGAAGTTGTCAAGGATAGGTTTAAGAGCACTTTCCAGTGGTGGAGTTGGCACAATGAGGGTGAAGGTAAGGATTCTTACATCTTGTGTTTGTTCTTGGTATAGATTTTGTATAGATGGAGTGGAAGTAGTAATAGGTGGTGGGGTGATTTGAGTAATGGGTCCCATGGATGACATTCCTATACTATATCAGGGTGTAGATTGTGAACCTTGTTGGGTTGTGTTGGCAAAATTTCTAGTGGGCAGAATGATGGATGCAAATGGGGTTTGTTGGGTGGTAGTGTTTTGACTAGGTGTTTGAGAAGTGATAGGCCATGAAATGTTCAAAGGTATGGATATGGGTTGCATGACAGCATTAGTAGTAATGAGAATGCTAGTAGATGGAACTAGTAATGTGGTGGTTAGTTTTGGTATTATTTGAATTTTGAATGGTTTGATGGACAATGATTTGCTTTGGGCGATGGGAGCAGTAATTTGGGCAGATACAGCCAAAGGGTTTATTAGTGGTTATATCAATGGTTGACTTGCATTTTTGGGTTGTTCAGGATCTAAGGTTTCCCATGACATAGGCATTCTAAAAAGTGGATGGTTTGGATATGTGATAGGATTTGATGGTGGCATTCTCTCAAAGTCAAAACTTCCAATGTCTTCTCTTTGAAAATTAGCCTTGATGGTGTCTTTATTCTTTTTAATTATGGCACTAACCAATGATGTTTTCCTAGGGCAACCCATAAATTCCTCTATGGTAGAGTCTGTCTATTGTGTGAAGTCATGATATTTTTGGCGTTGGGTTCTAGATCTTGAGATGTTGGGTCTTACATATTTGTTGTTTTCTTAGGATTGAGACATGCACTAGTTCTTGTACCAGATGATATGGAGTGGTTTCCTTTTTATTCCTTTTACTAAGATCTATGGTTGGTGGCATGAAATGACACTATAACCTAGATGTGGGGTTAAAAAAGACAATATGATAGTGGATGCAAGCTTGGAGACAAAGTCTAAGATCTTTCTGAAGTGCACATATTTTCAAAGAGACTAAAGGTGGTGACCAATGTTGGAAGATAGTCTAATGGTGGAGGATTAGTCTAAGGATTGGATTCCTATAGAATCGTGAGGATTATCTTATTATCAAAGGTGGATATAATGTGATATGTGTGGGAGATGTAGGATGATAGTAGATAATCAAGTATGGAGACCAACCTTTTGATCAAGGTGATGAGGGATACAAATGATGAGATAAACTACCTTGGGAAAGTGTGTTAGCCAAGGGATAGTAGTAGTTCTATGTGGATGTGAGATATAAGATATGTGGCTATTGGGATGATGATACCAAAGATAGGATGTGGATCAAAATGTAACTAGGAAAGGATTCTAGATGTGCTTCTAAGGGATGACAAAACTAATAATGTTGAAGAGGATAAGCTATATGATGTCTCTAAGAAAGGACTATAGGGAAAATAAATTGCAAAGTGTGTGAGGAAGAAGATGGACCTAATCATAATAGGTTTAAGTGGTGATCTTGATAAGGGCATAGTTAACTCCGGGTTGGGCTCTCAGTTTATTGATCTTGCACTCTCACTCTACTTGTAATGTGCTTTCGATGCCATCTCTCTCAACTTGATCTAATGAAAAAAATCTTGGAATGGGTGTATCTATTTTTTGTGTTTGACTTCTATTTCTTTATATACTCGAGATGGCTAGAGCTTAACCTTTTTGAACTTGGGTTTATATTGTTTTAACATGAAGAATCAACTTCCTTTTTATATTTTCTTGGTATAACAACTTTTAGATTAGGTAGTGGCTATGGTAAGTATAGCTTAGCTTTGGTTGAATAACCAATTTTGCCAAAACAAATCTTAGGGTTGTTGTGAATGGACTGGCTAACAACCTTTTGGTACTTAATGATAAAGATCTCAGTAACAAAGTACAAGATGTGTGATGAGGCTAAAAGGAATCATGATGGTTAATGGATGAATGGTTAATAAGCATGTGGTTTACCCCTTTCCTAAGGATTAAATTGTTGACTTTGTTATCCCACTCAGTGTGTAATGTTGTTTTGACTCCTTTCTCAATTTATAGTTCCTTCACAAGTCTAGGATTATAGGGTGCTAGTTTTTGGCTTGTTGACTCTCTTTCTCTATATGATAATGATGGTTTAAGATTGACCTTTGTAAACTCTAGCTTCGATTGGTTGGACATGAGGACTTGACTTCTCTAAGCACAAATAAATAATTACAATAATAAATAGGAAAAGTAATCTTTCAAACAGATAAAGCAATGATATGATTTTATCATTTCAACCAAAACAATCCTAGGGTTGTTGCGAATGAACTTGCTAACAACTTGTCAGTACCCAAAAATAGATTTCTTAACAATAAATAAGATATGTGAATAAATAGTCTCTCAAAGGACATAGCAACTTTAAGAGAGAGAAGTGTGCAGTCTTTTTTGGAAAAGAATTTGTGGAAAATAGAACCAAAAACTATGTATGTTCAACAAATATTTTCATAAGGTAAAATCACAATGCAAGAACTTCAGAAACACATTATCCCTAAGGTCAAACTGGATTTTAGAATATGGCTAAAAAGGTAGCTACTAAGTTAGTTTGTAATTAGATCTGTGGAGTCCTCCCAAATAATTGTCACATGCATAATCCACTTAAGAGTCTATTCTAACCATGGTGAAATCATAGGGAATTTTCCCTACCTTAGACTACCATAAAAAATGCATCACTTGAACTTGCATGGATATAAGGTGAGAATATTGTTTTAGTGCTTCATTTCTATATTGGTCGGGGAATTTTCTAATGTGAGGTCATTCTCCGATGGGGTGATGCTTCCCAATGGACATGCCTCTTTAGAAGTGCTCCTAGGGTTGTTCTAGATGATCTTGCTTACAACCTTTTGATACACATGTCACTTAATTAACATGATTCTAAGATGCAAGAAAACAAATGAGCTCACATAAGTGTTGTAGTAGGAACACTCCTAGAAACATATCAAACAATCATTTTTTCCCAAATTATAGTTTTAAATTGTCTATCTGGAACAGAAGACACGTGTGTTTAAGATGCAATATTCATTTTTCCAACTTTGACAAATGTGCATGGTCAACTTAATAAATTGTTAGTCAACTTAGAAAATCATTTAGGGATCAACTTAATAACTCAAATCATGAGAAATTTAAAGAGAAGGGAATGGGAGCATTTTCACCTTAGTTATTCGAGATTTATGTATTCATTTTAAGCCCAAATCTAAGTGTTCAGTTTACAATATTCTTTAACTCTTATGCATTCAAGAATTGTGACTCTTTTTAACAATCCAAATTGAAGTTTTTATTGCCTTGTTCAATTCTTTTTACCATTCAATATTGACATGAGATGAGAGCACACATTATTAATTTTAAAGCTACCAAATGAAGTGTGAGTTCACTTTTATCCAAAAAAATCAAAATGATATCACAACACCCCACATAGTGAAGAAATGTGTCAAAAATTACATAATAGCGATCTCACAAGTCAAAAATATGTTCTCGTGGTTGTAGATTAGCATTCCTCTAGCTTCGGGAATCATGCCAAAAAATGGTAAAAGAAAAACAACATATTAAAATAGGGACTTGCAATTGGATTTAAAACAGAGAATTCACATAGAATCTTGATCCCACTTGTCAAACACGTGCTCCCACAAAGGCGCAAATGTGAAAAAGAACTTTATCACTAGAAAGTGTGATATTTGCCACGTGTCCTAATTCGGTTAGGTTTTAAATTACATTTTTGTGGTCACAGGATCACGTTCCCACAAAACAACAAAAATTTCAAATGAGAAAGAGATTTGAAATAATATTCCCATGAGTTTAACAAGCATTTCCCCATTGGTTTGACAAGCATTCCCATGGGTTTTCATTCCTAGGAATGTGTTTCACTTTTTTTCTTTTGCTTTCAAGATCGCTATAAAAAATTACTATAAGACTAGTGTCACCCTAGCCTCCTCTTTCGCTTCCAACCTGCAAAAACTCAAAAAACATCTTTGTAAATTACTCAAACAATATAAAACACTGGATTAATTGTTAGTCTTTTACCAAATAAAATAATAATAGAATGACCATATTGTGGGGTCCCACCGGGCATGCCAAAATGTATGCATTAGAACTAGTGTGCTTAAGGATATAAAATTGAAATCAAACATCTACTAACTAATTGCAAATCAACAAATATGATAAACTAGAAGTAAACAAAAAATAATAGAAGTGCAAACCTGCATCTCTATATAGCCTCCTTGATGTGTTGATATGATTGCAATGTGCGGATGTCTGCTCAAATGATTCTCAATGCTTCAACAATTGATGAATTGGAGATGGATGGATTGAAATCTGAATAGTGTCAAATAGTATTTTGAAAGTATAATAAGTTTACTTAGAAGGTGGATGATTTGTGAGGAGCAAAGGGTTCAATTTATAGACAACTGGGTGAGGATGGGATGAGAATTCCTGATGGATAGTTAACTAAGTGAGGTGTGAGATAGGCTTGAGTTTACTAAAGATAGGCAAAGGAGATGGATTTTTGTGTTTAGAGGCAGATGAAGGAGATGTGGCATGAGAAAGAATAAATCATGCCTTAATTTATGCAAGAAATTTGGAGAGGGATTTTAGACATGGAAGAGGAGTTGATGTGTTTTAGTTAAGGTGGGCGAGGTGACTCAGTTAACTAGATGACATGGGAGATGGATCAATTTGTTAGAAAAAAATGTTGGTGGGTGAGCTTAATTAGATAAAATAAATATTTAATTAAAAGGGGAATTATTGGTGCATGAGATTTAACTAAATAAATGAATTATTTAATAGAGGAATATTTGGTACATGAGACTTAATTAAATAAATGAATTATTTAATTAAAAGATGAATTATTGGTGCATGAGATTTAATTAAATAAATGAATTATTTAATTAAAAGAGGAATTATTGGTTCATGAGATTTAATTAAATAACTGAATTATTTAATTAAAAGAGGATTTATTGGTGCAAGAGATTTAATTAATTAAATGTTTTTTATGTTTTATTTTATCAGTAAACGATCAAAGCCTTGATTATATTGATTAATTAAATGAAAATTAAGACACATTAGAGTACCTCCATTCAAACAGGCACTGGTAGGAAATAACGGAGAAGAAAACCTCTAGCCTTGCTTGGGACCGCGGTAGTTTATTATTACATTATAAAAGGGGCATTGCCCTAGTTGATATATTACAAATTTGAGATAGTTCCACTGAGGTAGACTAGTGTTCTGCAAAGTTAGTGAAAACTAATGATTCTTGCTCCAAACAAGACCTCTTTGTCTTGCCAATACGCTTCTACCAAAGATTTGATTCTTTATAGGTAACCCTTATTTTTTGTGTACTGAGATTACATGAACCTTGTTGTACTACTAATTAGTTATGAAACATAGCTAAACCAACACATTTGTTAGCATAATCACAGAAAAATAATTTCTCGGTCGAAAGCTGAAGAGCTGCAATAACTTGGGTCAGCCCCAAGAAACCAAAATATGATCTGATCAGGCTTGTTATTCACTACAACCTACTAATTATAATTAAAACTGAATATACTTTACTTATTAAAATCTCATAAAGTATCAGGTAACTAAGTCGAAAAAGATCTCACTAGATATTCATGGATGAAACCAGCCAAAATAAAGAGAAGCTACTCAAGCAAGTATCATAGAACCCTTTGATCTTATGTTAGCTACTATTATTTTTTACTAGAAAGTGTGGAGAATTCTAAAATAATCAGAATTAACCTACTAGCCAAGTAGATAAACACTACTAAAGATAGCAAGGAAAATAAGGGGGAGCCCAAAATAAAAACAAGAAGTACAATCTACTAAATTTACCTTCTAAGACTACCCAACTTAAAGAAAGTAAAACCGAATCTAAAATCTGTTGTTTCCCAGAATGACTGATTGTCTAAAAGTAGAGCAAGCTATTCTTAGTACTAGTTTGAGCTAAAAGAGATAAAATTTCCTTACTCTACCATTTTCTTTAATCTATAAACCAAATAATTTACTCTTAGTGGTCTAAATTTTTAACCAATAACATTGAGTGTGAAGGCAGGGATGAAATAAAACTGCTAAAAACTAAAAAGGAAGGCAACTAAATTGATGAGATACCCGATGAAGACTTGAATCTTCAATGTTTTTAATACTGAAAAGCTTATTAAACCACATATCCTACCCTTCTGAAATGCAGTTAGTTGTAACCTAATCTATCGATTATAACTAATTCTTTCTAAATAACAAGCAACCATACAAATCTAATAAAAGCTTCTTTAATATTAAAAGCATTGGGGGAGCGTTGTACCCCTTAAACCTCCAAGATTGCTAGTATCCAAGAAAATTATATAAAATAATTGTTATAGTTTTCATTGTCTATTGAGTAGGAGAATTTACATATATACCAAACATAGGAGAGAAGAAAACCATTTTGCTAGCTTCCTGATAAAGAGATGGGAACCCAAACAAAACAAAACTGGAACTGAGATATAACCATACAAAATGTAACGAGTGATCTAAGGGAGCTAAAAACAAGAAACCTTAAACAAAAGCAACCAAAAATTTAGTTGTCTGATAATTAAAAATACCCAGAACAAGATACACTAGTGGACAAGCACAACCACTTAATTGAGAAAATAGAGGACCTAATACAAAAGGCACCATGCCACACTAACCGGTAGCAAATAGTGAAAAATATGCCAACATAGCACCTGAAAGTTGCCTACTTCCAATAGATCATGATGACTTCTAATATGTCATTTGGTTTCTCCAGTTGAAAATTAGGCAAAATTTCAAAATCAAACTCCTCCCTACTGGTCTTTTCCATGTTCAGAGTGTAGAAGTTTAGAGCTTCTAAGTTGTCAAAGACCACCCCAAGATGAATGTAGGCTTTGAATATATTGAGATAATTGACAAGCTATGTTTTGCTCTCATCCTCTACTATCCCCCTCCACCAGAGGAGGAACTGTATACTAGCCTCCATCCTGGGCCATTCCTAATAGAAGGCTATTTTTTTGTGAATAACTAAAGAGGGACAACGAAGAGCTATGTCCAAATTTGGGAAGCCTAGAGGAAGAGCTGTATACTTTTCTAGGAGAGGGATTCAAAGTTTTTCATCAATGCTTTTAACGGCTTGTTCAAGACCCTTCCTCCAGATTGGGTCAAAAATGTTGCAGTAGAGCCTGATGATAGCCCACAGGTCCACCTTGGCTTTGGCCATACAACCAATGAAAGTTCCCATGATATCTCTATTTTTCCTCCATGTGTATTCATATTTGAAGATGCCCTCACCAATGGTCTCACTAACTATTATCCTTGTCATCTCATCGACTAGCTTAAGAATTTTGCTTCATCTCTCTAGTTTAACACTTCCCTAAAATGCCATGGTTTTTGAGGTGTGAAAAAGACTAATGTTGGAATCCATCACCAAATTAAGATAGAGACCAAAGAAAGAGAAAGAAAATGATAGCCAGAGAATAAATAGCAAGGGCAGGAAGAAGGTGCTAGAAGCCCTACATGTCGTGACATCATCTAAGGATGACACCAACATAGGTAGAGGCACGAGGGGCACTGATGATAAAAATAATGACAAAAATTGGTGAGATAAAACCATGAAAAATCATAAATACAATAGACAAAAAACTAAGATAAAAGGTCATCGAGAAGCAAAAAGCAAACACAAAGAGATATGAGAAGAGAGTAAAAAGGACCAAACAATAATTACAAAGTCTATATGTGGATGAGAGATGAGCAAGTAGTCCATACCTAAAAAATTAAAAGGGGGACTAAATGACTGCCTCTACTAGGCACTAAAAAAGAGTCAATTATAAAATAAGAGATGAGATAAACTTATCTATCTCTAATAATCAGATAAGACTTTTCATTAGCCCCCTCGTTTGCCAATAGATCTGCCTCCTTATTGCTTTCCCGATAGATGTGATAAATCTGAGTTTCTTTAAACCTATCCTAAATGTCAAGAACCTCTACTAATTTTGAATTTAGAACCTAGTTGGGCATGGCTCTTTTCCTTATAGCATTTAATACAATCTAGGAGTCTCTTTCACTGATAATTTTGGAGAGACCTAATTTTAAACATATCAAGAGCCCCTCTTGTACAGCTTCAAGCTCTACTAAATTGTTAGTGGTTGGTTTGATAGATTTTACCCTTTTAGCTATCCAACAGCTTGACTTGTTGTTGATGATGCAACCAATGCCAGCCTTACCTTGGTTACCCTAGGAGGCCCCATCAAAATTTAATTTTGACCAACCATAGGGAGGTGGTTGTCATCTACAAGATTCCCTTGCTTCTTGATTTTTCTTTTTATAGATGAGCGGAGGGTTGATAAGGTTATTCCACTTGTTCTTGATGAAACCATCCCATCTAGAAAAAGATCCTTCTTCTTTCTAGGTCTTCCTAAGATGGGAGTTCATTTTTTTGACAATGCTTGCTTCAATCTTTTTGATGATCTCCTATGGCTGCATTGCCTACTCCCTAAAATGTAATGGACACCCAAGAATGCCCAAAAGCTGAACCAAGGCTGAAATTATATTAATGCTGAGAATGCTGCAATCAATTACAAAGAGATGTATTCCAAAGGCCAAACCCTAAGGGAATGACATCTAGAATGTTACAATAGAGAATAAACGTCCTCTATTGCCAAAAGAAGGGAGTGTGATTCACACATCCAAGCTCTTATCAAATGCAAGTCATAATCATCCAATGATCAGCAACGAGACTTTCAGCCCTATTTATCCTTTTCTTCATCCTTCTGGAAGGAACTAAAACATTAATTAATTGTAACAGCTAGAAGCTTCCTCCTTCCAATAATTAATGTGTTGTCTAGAAATTCCTCCTTGGCAATAATTAATTAAATGATGAGAGGCTTTCGTCCTTCCAATAATTAATACATACCCTAGAAGCTACACCTTTGTAAATAATTAAATTAATTAAATACAAAGTCACCTTTAATTTTTAATTGAATGACTTTATAAGAAATTAATTTGATTTCTTCTTATCCTTCACTTATACTTTGGAGAACGTGAAGGCCAAAAGATGGGATCATTACAAATCTACCCTCGAAATTGCTTGTCCTCAAGCAATTAAGTAACATAATGAACTCCAACCTCCACCTGGATCCCAATTGAAGTAATATGTGATATCCATATGGACATCAAACAAACTACAAATGAACAGCATTAAGACCAACCACATGTCCTACAAGTTAGCTCCAAAAACTTGTGCTGATGAAGTATAAGTCTAGATGTCACCAGAAGGCAGCTCCATAGAAGATCTATGAAACCTCTTCCTCCCAACTGTTGCAACACAAAATTGAATCTTTGTAGATGGTGAAAATTGAGCCCAACTCCACTCAGGTGAATGATCAACATCAGCCTCAAACATTAGATTGTCATAACACAATGTTGCATCCATGTTGAACATAGTACTATTCCAAGAGTGAACATTAACACTTTTTTGATCGATAGTATAATATGACTCTATCACTATATTGCTCACCTTATTAGAAATAACAAGTGTACTATCATCAGAGCACACATCTAAAACTGCATGCATACTGCCAAACTCCTTGTTGGATGGTTCAACTGACATAGAAGTGGTTGCTAATATGATAGTATCTTTGCATTCTTCTAATCCCACATCGATGGACTCCATATCACCAACATCATAGCTAGCTGGCTCTATATGTGTCTCGATCCCACCTGAGGAAACAACTTCTTTCTACACTGAAGCAACATACAGATTGTTAATATTGATGCCCATCTATCTAGCCATAAGCTGCAACATCATATCCATTTGTCTATCCATTCGCCTGTTATGTGCCTGTAATTTATTTAGTACCCTGAACATTACACTTTATTGATCTGGACTGGTATACATTTTGTCAAACTTTTTTCCCTTTATCTCACTATTCCAAATTCCCTATAAGAATTCCATAGGATGGCAGGACTAATTGCTTTGATACCACTGTAATGGACACCCAGGAATGCCCAAAAGTTGAACCAAGGCTAAAATTATATTAATGTTGAGAATGTTGCAATTAGTTACGAAGAGATGTATTCCAAAAGCCAAACCCTAAGGGAATGACGTCTAGAATGTTACAATAGACAATGAACGTCCTCTATTGCCAAAAGAAGGGAGTGTGATTCACACATCCAAGCTCTTATCAAATGCAAATCATAATCATCTGATGATCAGCAATGAGACTTTCAGCCCTATTTATCCTTTTCTTCATCCTTCTGGAAGGAACTAAAACATTAATTAATTTCAAGAGCTAGAAGCTTCCTCCCTCCAATAATTAATATGCTCTCTAGAAATTCCTCCCTGGCAATAATTAATTAAATCACGAGAGGCTTCCATCCTTCCAATAATTAATACATACCCTAGAAGCTACTCCCTTGTAAATAATTTAATTAATTAAATACAAAATCACCTTTAATTTTTAATTGAATGACTTTATAAGAAATTAATTTAATTTCTTCTTATCCTCCACTTAGACTTTGGAGAACATGAAGGCCAAAAGATGGGAACATTACATAAAAAATCTCATATTCCTTTCTTTCCATACCGCCTACACAAGAATGGAAGGGCTAATGTTCCATATGCTATTGTATACACTCGTAGGAGTTTGTTGGCCAACATCTAAGAAAATATACAAAAGAAAAATTGAAGGGGGCATACCACCCCAGCTCATGTCTGAACCACTCCTAGTAGTGTTGGGTGTAGGGACAATTATATAGGATGTGGTTAGTGTATTCACTGTTATGTTTACATAAGACACATCTAGATGGAGCTTCATAACCCAATTTGTGGAATTTCTCTGCTGTGAGAATCTTATTATGGTAAGCCAACCATAGGAAGAGCCCCGCCTTTGGCAGACATGAAGGCTCCCACAACAAAATAAATGGAAGGTTCTTTTCCTCCCAATTATGAGGGTTAGAGAGAGCTTTATAACCACTTTTAACACTATACCTTCCATCTTTAGATGCAGCCCACACCAGTCTATCTTCTAGCTCTGTTTGCTTAATCTTTATTTGTTTAATGATCTTTTGATATATCTCTTTTGTTGAGGGTTCCAAGTCTAAGTCATCCCCATTTTTCCATACCCAGGTAGAGGTACCATTAGTAGAGTCCTTAGTCTTATAGTCGCTGACTTTACTACCCCACCGAGAGGTTAACGTCTCTTTGAGTTCTCCAGGGATTTTTGGCCAATCTATGGGAGGCAGCCCATCCCATGAGTCATCCTAGAATAATGCTTTATCTCCTTTGCCAATATCCCAGGTGAGGAATTTACTGATGAGGGCTCTACATCTAACCATAAAATTCCATCTCTCTAATCCTTTAGGTAGATCCTTCATCCTAAAAATTGAATAAGGGTCCTTAGGATCTAGATACTTACAATATAAAATTTTAGCCCATTTACTATTTCTATTTTCAAAGAAGTGCCAAATTAATTTGGCTCTGAATGCTTTATTGTGCCAGCATAAGTTCTTAAAACCTAAACCACCAGAAATCTTACGTTTACAATTTTTTTCCCACCTTATAAGTGGTAAAAGTTTAGAGTCATCCCCATTATCCCAAAAGAAGTTCCTAAATAGTGACTCAAACTTCTTATTGATATACTTAGGAAGTGGGAGACAAGATAAAGGGTAAGAAGGAATGGCAGACAAAACATATTTGATCTTGATAGCTTTACCTACTTTTGTGAGCCATATATCCTTCCAACCACCTAGTTTGGATTCTATTTTGTCCAAGACATTTTGCTAGACCTTACAAGATTTGCTTGCTTTTTCTAGGTCTATCCCCAGATACTTGCAAGGAAAAAAACCCTTCTTATAATGCATGATGTGGAAAATTTTCTTTTCTACCTCCGATTTAGTGTTGATGAAGAAGATTTATGATTCTTTTGCATTGAATTTTTGACTCAAGGTTGCTAAATATAATTGTATAATAGACTTTATATTACATGCTTCTTTAGTAGTACTTTCACTAGGCAAAATAGTATCATCTGCAAATTGTTGATGGGTGATGTTGGGGGTGTTATCTGTGACTGTTATACCTGAGATATCCCCTTTGTTATGAGCTTTAGTGAGAGCTCTACTAAAGGCTTCTGCCATAATGATAAATAAGAATTGAGAGAGGGGATCACCCTATCTAATTCCTCTTGAATTTTTGAAGAAACCCTCTAGGGTACCATTAATCAGAACTGAGATCTTGGTGGTTGAAATACATTGAAAGATGAGGCTAATCCATTGATGGGAAAATCCAAATGCTTTGAGGGTTTTACAAAGGAACCTCCAGTCCACCATATCGTATGCTTTTTGAATATCTAATTTCATGAACATGCTTGCCCTTTTATTCTTGAGCACCGAGTGAATTGTCTCATGGATGATTAGGATTCCATCTAGAATTGATCTTCTTGGAACAAAACTAGTTTTTTCTTCAAAAGTGTTTTTAGGGAGAAGATTTTTAAGTCTATTAGCTACAATTTTTGCAAATATTTTATAAATAGTGTTGCACAAGGCAATAGGCTTAAAATCCCCAGGGTTGATCGGGTCCTCTACTTTAGGAATCAGAGTACGAAAGGTATGATTGATTTCTAACAAAATCGAACCTCCATTTCTAGAAACTTCAATAGCTTTCCAGAGGTCTTCACCCAAAATATTCCAGCATTTCTAATAGAAGAAAGTTTGGAAGCTGTCTGGGCCTGGGGATTTATCAAGATATGAATCAAAAACTACCAGTCTAACTTCTTCCAACGTAATAGGTTTTTTTCAATTGTTTATTGTCATCCTCAGTGACTATTCTAGGGATGACTTCCAACATACTTGTTTGGGTTGTTTTGTTGGAAAAGTCATGATTATTTAATATGTTTTAAAATTTCAAAAAAAATTATCAGATCTTTAGTGGTAGTGCCCGATTTATCTTTTATTTTGACTATTTTTCTTTTTGTTATATTATGAAGGGTGAAGTGGTGGAAGAACTTTGTGTTTCGATCTCCCTCGTCTAGCCACTTTACTCTAGATTTTTTTCTCCAAAAAATTTCTTCCTTAGCTAAAATATCTTCTTGTTTGGCGAGTAATTCTTTTTCCAAAAGATAGCTATTATTATTCATACCATTTTTAATAACTTCAAAGCTTATTTCCTTTAGACTCTCCTCAATTTCTATTTTCTCTTAGAAAATATTATTAAAATGTTTTGTATTCCATTTTAGAATGTTCTCTTTTAGCATTTTCATTTTCGAGACAAAGATATACATTTTAGAGCCTTTAAAAGTCCCTTGATTCCACCAAACTTTTAGGTGTTCTAAGAATTTAGAGTCACAAAACCACATTTTTTGCATTTGAGTGGATTTCTTATTGGTTTTGAGGGTTCAGAAAAACCATTTTGACTAAAAAATGATCAGAACCTGCAATAGGTAGGATTGAGGAGTGAAAGTTGAAATTGGTTTCACTTAAATCCCCTTTGAGTAAAAACCTATCTAGCTTTTTGGCTATATAACAGAAGTCTGTCCTTTTGTTGTTCCATGTGAATTTTCCATTATTAATCGGGATGTCAATCAATTTATTGAAATCATACCAATGTTTGAACTCTTTGGAAGCTTGGGAGGCTCATTGAATATCTCCTATTTTCTCCTCAATGTGTAAAATGGTATTGAAGTCTCCTCCTAAGAGGATTAAATCATCCTTGTGATAGTTTAATAAATAATTTATTTCATCCCATAAGTTTTTCTTGTCTGAATTGTGTGTTGGACCATATATATTAATTAGAATAAACTAAAGGTTGAATTCGATTCTTTTAACTTTGCAACTTAACCAGTTATTATTGGATGCTAAAAATTCTATACTAGCTTTTCTAGGGTTCGAGATGATACCCAGACCTCTGGATGCCCCTCTAAATTCCTGTAGTATGCTATTCCAGCTACTTGTCCTATTTTCTAACTTAGTTCTTCCTTATTTAACTTAGTTACCTATATTAAAATAATTTCAAATTCAAATAGTTTTATGTTTTGTTTTAGTAATCTTTTTGTCTGGGGGCATTTAATCCCCTAGCATTCTATGTGGTGATCTTCATGGCTCCTTGGGAAGGTTCTTCCCCTTCCCTATGTTAACAAGTTGATTGATTTTTTGCTACTCTCGAGCCTGACCATCTGCTTCTCTAAGTTCCTTGACGGATCTTCTTCCTCTTTTAGATTTTATCCTACCAACATTAGGGGATCTAACTCCTTCCTGGTTCCTTATTATACCCAACTATTCTAGATTTTCCTATGCACTTTTTACAGTCTCAGATAGCTTACTTTCCTTGTCTTCCTTATCTTCGCTTCCCAATTCTTGTAGTATCTTCTCTACTATGCTTTGATGATCCTTTATGGTTTCGTCCTCAACCTTTGATAACCTCCTAGCATTGTCAGTGTCTTTGTTTGGCTTATATTCTTCCTCAAAAGATAATAGGTCTCTTTTAAGATCTTCAAAAGTACAATCTTCTCCTTCCAACTGTAATGTAAGGAAACTCGAGTGCAGAAACAACTTCCTACACTAATCTCATAAGGAAAGTATGATGCAAATCCTATTAAAATCTTCTACACTTACAAATTCAATATCATGTAAACAAAAATATTGCAGCCAACCATGCATATAGAAAATAGAAAGAGAAAGGAACACATAACACAAGAATTTTCCAGTGGGGAAAAACCTTTCGATAAAACAACCCCACCCCTTCAGAACCTGCACAATGTATTATCTTCAACAAAAGGTTACAATACACTTGTAGTGCAAGCTCAACATCAACAAAAAAAGACTCCAGTAGCTACTCATAGTACCAACAATACACCTTTTTTGCATCGCATCTCTTCGCAACCCTAAAAAATGCTTATAACATGCGCTTCACTTTAGGGCTACTCCCAAAGGTAAACCGTATTAGGGTTTTACCATTCTTCGAGAAAATAGGAACCCCAAAAAATTTTGTATAGTACTCAAATATCTTAGTTGCCACATGTCTTCACCTGTCATTGAATCTTCCTAACATAGCTTTTACGTGTCATAGGAATCCGTCATAACCGTTTTAGTCATGATCTCCTTACACACAATTCAAGATGTCGACACATCAACATTATTTGCAAGAAATACATTTTACAAAACAAATAATAAGAATAAGAATTATACAAGGTTGAGACACCTTATTCCTAACATTCTCCCACTTGTTGAACACCTTGTAAGAGCAATAGGAACATAACAGGAACTAACCGCTATAGGCCAAAAGGCCCATAGACTCTAAACACCATCTGAACTTCTCAGTGCCCACTAGTTTCATTAATGCGTCTGCAACATTCTTCACAGTATCTACCTTTTCCAAATTTACCTTTCCATCTTCCACCATATCTCTCACAAAGTGATATTGCACATCAATGTGCTTCGTTCTGGCATGGAAAGTTGGATTCTTCGCAAGGCAAATAGCACTCTAACTGTCACACCAAATAGTAATTTGTTCTGCATCAACACCAACATCAGAACACAATCTCTTAAGCCAAATGGCTTCCTTACAAGCATGAGTAGCAGCCATGTACTCAACTTCTGTAGTGGACAAAGCAACCACAGGTTGTCACTTGCTCATCCAACTGATGGCACCACCAAACATAGTGAACACATAAGCACTGGTGGATCTCCTGCAGTCAATATCACCTGCCCAATCTGAATCCACAAACCCATGAATACAAACTGAATGCTGAGATCTAGAAGAGTTACCATGATAACATATGGAGTAATTTGATGTACCCCTCAAATATCTGAATACTCACTTAACTACGTCCCAATGTATCCGTCTAGGATTAGCCATAAATCGACTCAGGACTCCCACTGCTTGGGCAATGTCTGGTCTAGTATAGACCATAGCATACATAAGACTGCCAACTGCACTAGCATAAGGTACTCTACTCATGTCCTCCACCTCACTAGGAGATTTTGGACAATCATCTACAGATAACTTTGTTCCCACAGGAATAGGAACACATAGTGGTCTACAATCTACCATGCTGAACTTGTCCAACACAAACTTCACATACTTACTCTGACTCAACCAAAGTTTTCTGTTAGACCTGTCTCTACTGATTTCCATACCCAAGATGTACCTAGTTGCCCCAAGATCTTTCATCTCAAACTGTGCTGACAACTGAGATTTAAAATCAAAAATCATACCCTTACCCTTCCCAAACAGAAACATATCATCAACATATAATGCACCAATAAGAAGGCGATCATTTTCAATTCTGAAATAAACACAATGATCTGATTTCGATCTTACAAATCCAATTGACAACACAAAGGCATTAAAATTAAGGTACCACATCCTAGGAGATTGCTTCAAACTGTATAGAGATTTCTTTAATCTGCAAACTAAGGATTCTTTACCTTTAACAATGTAGTGCTCAGGCTGTGACATATAAATTTCTTCCTCCAAATCACCATGAAGGAAAGTTGTCTTCACATCCATCTGTTCTATCTCTAAATCATATGATGTAGCAAGAGATAACAGAAATCTAATGGATGTAAACTTTGCAACAGGAGAGAATATTTCACCATAATCTATTCCCTCTACCTGTTAATACCCCTTTGCAACCAATCTAGCTTTGTACCTTTCAACACTGCCATCTGCACAGAATTTCTTCTTGAACACCCATTTACAGCAAACAAATTTTCTCCCTTTAGGAAAAGGTACAAGGTCCCATGTTTTGTTTTTCTCTAATGAAGCCATCTCATCATCCATAGCCTCAATCCAAGAACTTGCATCTTCCATGCCCAAAGCCTCTTTCATAGATCTAGGCTCATCAGTGTTAGTAATCAAAGCAAAAGCACAATTGGAATCTAACATAGAATAACCAAACCTTTCTGGTTGCTTTCTTTCTCTTGTGGATCTCCTCAAGGGCTGAGGTTGAGGTTGTTCTTCCTCTTCTTCTGAACTATCAGAGCTGCTAGAGCTCTCCTCATCATTAGACCCAACATGGTCTCTCTGTTCAGTCTTCTCAGGGGTAGGAGGCAACTGAACAACATCTTTTTCCTTTTCTTTTTCATCTGGTTGTAGCACAATAGGAGAAGATGTTAGCTCTCTAAAAATAACATTTCTATTATACAACACCTTACTAGTCACAGGATCCAAAAGCTTGTATCCTTTCACACCAGCACTGTACCCAATGAAAATACATTTAACAGCTTTGTTTTCCAACTTAGATCTTTTCTCCTTTGGAACATGTGCATAAGCTTCACAACCAAAAACATGAAGATGTCTAATTGAAGGCTTCTTACCAGACTACACCTCCATGGGTGTCTTACCAACAAGGGCTGATGTAGGAGATCTGTTAACCAGATAGCAAGCAGTGGCCACAGCTTTGGCCCAGAACTTTTGTTCTAAACTAGCTCCACTAAGCATACTCCTAGCCTTCTCCATCAGTGTCCTGTTCATTCTCTCTGCAACTCCATTTTTCTCCAGGGTATAAGGAGTTGTCTTATGCCTCTTGATACCTTGTTCTTTACAGAACTGTTCAAACTCTGCTAAGCAAAACTCACCACCATTGTCAATTCTCACACACTTAATCTTCTTACTAGTCTAATTCTCTACAAGGGCTTTAAATTCCTTGAATCGACTAAAGACTTGTGTCTTAATTTTAAGGAAATAAATCCATGTCCTTCTACTGTAATCATCTATGAAAGATACAAAAAATATAGACTTGGAGATTGAAGGAACTTTTACAGGACCAAATACATCAGAAGATTTATGAGAACTAGAGTAAAACTGAACCCGATTTTGTTTACCATATAAACAGTGTTCACAGAAGTCAAACTCGAGATTGCAATCATTTAACCCCTCAACAAGATTTTTTAGGGTTCTGAGACCCTTCTCACCAATGTGGCCAAATCTCATATGCCACAACATTTTCTTTTCTGCAGGAAGCTTTCCTTCCAAAGTGTTTGCACCCTTAGGTACACTTGTTGCACTACCATCAGAACCACTAACCACAATCTTCTTTACTACTCATTCAGATGGTGGGGATGAAGTGATAGTTGCTCTCTTCTTTGAAACAGAAGAAATATTACACTGAGAAATGTGTGCATCAAGCTAAAACAAAGTACCTCTCCTAGTACCCTTAGCAAGCACCATAGCTCCTCTCATCATCTTACATCCATCTTTAGAAAAAACAACTTGCACACCTACATCATTCAGCATACTTACAGATAATAGGTTTCATGCCAAACCTAGAATGTGCATAACTCCATTGATTCCCTTTACTCGTCCATCAGGAAATTTGATAGTGACCCTTCCGCATCCAACTATCTTTAGGTGAGAATCATCACCCAAGTACACCTTTCCACCATCAAACTCTTCATATTTTGAGAACCAGTTTTGATGAGAGGTCATGTGAAAAGATGCACCTGAGTCAACCAACCACACATCATCAGATGCATGGGCTGCCAAAGCTATGATGAATGCATCGCCATCTTCTTGAGATTTTTCAGAACCAGAATCTAAGGCTTTCTTCTTCTTCTTAGGCTCTTTATAGTCTTTACCGAAGTGCCCAGTCTTATCATAGTTCCAACATTTTGCCTTGGACTTATTGGAAGTCTTTGACTTCCCACGGGATTTGGATCTACCCTTATTGTCAGACTTATTGTCATTTTTCTTTCCTCCTTTTCAAAACGGAAGCCTTTCTCCGCATCTCCTCTAATAGCAGTGAAGACAGCACATCATCCATTTTGAAAGTGACTAATGTGCTTCTGAGAGCCATCACAAGATGGTCCCATGAATCTGGTAAAGAACACAAAAGTGTGTAGCAACGATCCTTCTCCTCTAACTTGACACCAGCTGATGTCAACTGTACAGCCAGCAAATTAAATGCATTTAAATGATCCGTTAAGGATCCACCTTCCTCCATTCGCAGAGAATACAACTTCTTCCTCAAGAACAACTTGTTCACCAAAGATTTGGCCTGATACATGTCCCCAAGTCTCTCCCACAAACTATATATGGTTTTCTCATCTAGAACATTCAGAAGGACTGCATCGGTTAAACAGAGTCTTATGAGACCCTTAGCTTTACGGTCTTTGATATCCCAATCTGCTTGAGCTATAGTTGCTGGTCTTGTAGCACTTGTAGTCGCTTCCCATAGGTCACGATCTTCCAACATGTCTTCCATCTTGAGTTTCCACAACTCAAAATTAGTACCATTAAATTTCTCCACCTCCATTCTTCCATATGATGAACTCACCATCTCAATCTGTAAATAAGATTCAGGATGCTCTGCATAAGACTCCCACTCAACTTGAGATTAGCTCAAAAAACCCTACCCAACAACTAGGATCAAAAGTTGATCAAGCTCTGATACCACTTGTAAGGAAACTCAGGTGCGGAAACAGCTTCCTACACTAATCTCATAAGGAAAGTATGATGCAAATCCTATTAAAATCTTCTGCACTTACAGATTCAATATCATGTAAACAACAATATTGCAGCCAACCATGCATATAGAAAATAGACAGAGAAAGGAACACATAACACAAGAATTTTCCGGTGGGGAAAAACCTTTCGGTAAAACAACCCCACCCCTTCAGAACCTACACAATATATTATCTTCAACAAAAGGTTACAATACACTTGCAATGCAAGCTCAACATCAACAACAGAAGACTCCAATAGCTACTCACAGTACCAACAATACACCTTTTTCGCATCGCATCTCTTCACAACCCTAAAAAATGCTTATAACATGCGCTTCACTTTAGGGCTACTCCCAAAGGTAAACTGTATTAGGGTTTTACCATTCTCCGAGAAAATAGGAACCCCAAAAAAAAATTTGGGGCGATGCCCCGAACCCCACTATTGGGGTAGAGTGTACAGTACTCAAATATCTTAGTTGCCACATGTCTTCACCTGTCATTGAATCTTCCTAACATAGCTCTTACATGTCATAGGAATCCATCATAATCATTTTAGTCATGATCTCCTTAGACACAATTCAAGATGTCGACACATCAACATTATTTGCAAGAAATACATTTTACAAAACAAATAATAAGAATAGGAATTATACAAGGTTGAGACACCTTATTCCTAACATGTAATACTGACTGCATGAGTTCTTCTTTCTGTGAAATGTTGCTATTGTCTACAGATTCCAAGTTAAATATTCATATCAGTTCCTCTGAAAGCCTTTCTAGATTTTCCTTTTCGTTCTCTTCTAATGTCACTGCTTCAATGTCTTCATTCTCCTCCAGATCCTTATTCAAAAAATCCTAAAATTCTTGTACTGGGATGTCTTTTGACCTATTTCCTCCATAATTACTTGCTTTGGGTTTGTTTTCAAGAGATTCTCTCCTTGTGGGGAGTCTACTAGAACTTGGTTAGCTGCTTCAAAGTCTTCTTGTCAGATATTTTGGTAACCAATGAAAGTTCTTTAGGCTGCTACATTGGTGCCTTCAATTTATCTTATGTATGTTTAATCTTTCCATTAGCTGAGTCTTCACCATATGAGAGTGAGTTTTCCAACTCTTTTATATTACTGAGTGGGTTGACAGAACTCTTGATATCCTTATTGGTAAATTTTGAATCCAAAATAGCCTGTTCTTCATTTATCTTTGTTGGTTCTTTTCTTTCATTTTAGGTTTTTTGCTGCAAACTATTATGCTCTACCTTCTAGTGTTACCCCCATTTTGGATGTTTCCATTTATTGCTTTGCTGGGGGTTTTTCTGATCTACTTATCTGATTTGGTGAGATTCTATGAGCTAAGGTTATGGTCTTCCTTCTCTAGCGTAACTAATGAATTGAATTTGTCTCTACTATTATCTGTGCTTGAAGATTTATGAATATTCATGAATTGAAGACTTCCTTTGTTATTCTCATATGATGTTATGATTTTTTCCTTTTGATATTCCTTATCATGGAGTGTTAGGTTGTTGTCATTTTTTGTTTTAGTCTTGTTTGATTTTTCCATCCTTCCATTGCATGAGTTATCTCTTATGACCATTAGAAAATTTTCCTCAAATGCACTCTCCTTTTGCTTCATTCTTAGGTGCCTTATTTTGATCATGGGGAAGGAGGCACCAAGATCTGATGTAGCTTGCATAATTCTAAAGGAGATTTTTCACTCATCATCTAGCTTGATTATTTTTGAAACTTTGCCTTTGTACCTCTGAAAGTTTAGTTTGTAGATCGATATGTTGGTGATAATTTTCATTGGTTTGAGGTTCATATTGTTTGCCTTGCATTTGATTAGGAGTTTTGTGTTGTTGCAATACTCAAAGGAGGCATCTAATCCCATCAGGTCTCCCATTGAACACCTTTTTTTTTAATAATGTCTATCTATTTTAGCTCTAAAGGGATAGGGTTTAAGGAGAACCAGATTGGGATTGAGAAATTTAAGTTATCTTCCTTACAATTTGGTGACAATTCAAAAATTTTAACTGCATGACCTTTGAAAAAATAATTAGAAGTAAATAAAAAGTTTTTTTTCGCAGACTCATCACTACAATGGATGTATATTAATCTATCAGTGTGGTGAGTAATACTTACCTGAAAGCCACAAAAGTCCTCCAACCAATCAATTAGGCTATGTAGCTCTACTCTTGGACCATTCCAGAAAGCAAACAGTCCAAACTGTTGGCATTCTTGCCAATGATCTTCACTGTCTTGGTCGTTAATGATGATGACCTTATCTTCATTATCTGGTGATGAATGGTTGAGGGGATAAAGAATTAGGATAAAAAGTAGCCAGAGGGGTCGGCAACCTATGGTGGGGGGAAATATAGGACTTTGGGTTGGATGGGGCTAGGGAAGAACCAAAGGAAACGGCATTCCTGACTTGATCCTTATCAGTAGCTAAGTGTACTACAGAGGGTTTAATGGAAAAACCTGTCTATTGGGTGTAAATAGGTTTAGGTTAGAGCTTGCATATTTGGTTAGGTTATAGAATAAAATTCTCTTGTCTAAGTTGAGAGTGGAGTGGATAAGAGGTCGATCTCTGCCTGAGTGCTGATGAGGGAGAGGGTCAAAATGGCTACTAAGAAAATTCTTTGGGGGTGGAATCCTCAAACTCCACGAGCTATTGGATTGTTTTATTTCCACATTGGCTCCCAATTTAAAGATATTTTCTTGAATTTCCAGTGCCTTCAAATCAAGCAGGCCATCTAGGGTGGCAAAAGAGTTTGAAGTGTTTATTGCAAAGTTTAGATTCTTCTAAAGATTATCGGCCGAAGGTCTCAGAGCATTTTTGCCTTTGAAGATGGTGTCTTTCACTAGTCTGTTAATTGGTAGAGACTCAGTGCAAGTCTTTGAAAACCCTAGTTTTTTAGGCTGAATGTGCTTTTGATTACATTGTGAAACTATTTTTGAATAAAATGTCTTCGTGTTTTTTGCTTTTCGCTCTTCATTTTTCTTGCCATTTTCAACTCATTCATTAATCAAATGAATTATTTTACTTAAAAAAGAAATTTTTGTTGCATGAGTTGAGTTTTTGTAAATGTTGGTTTAGAGGATGAGTTTGTGGTTGCAGGGATTTAATTAATTAAATTATTTAAATAGGGAGGAGATTTGGAGATTAAATTAAATGGGGTTTGTATTTATTTAATTTAATAGGGGAAGAGTGATTTTATTAATATATTAGACTATTGGTTGCCTATTAATTTATTAGTTGGACTATAGTTAATTAATTAAATCAATTATTTAGGGGATAGCACTAAAATAAATTAATATTTAACATTTAATTAAAATATGCTTTAGAAGATGACTAAATTTGAATACAAATTCATGTGATTATATTTAGGTGTCTACAATTGTGTGCATGATGAGTGGGCAAGTCACAAGTTTTCCTAATTTTATGTTTCTATGGAATCAAATACCTTATCTTGATTGAAACCATTCATCCCCAAACCCACTACATATTAAAAATAATGAATCATAAGAAAGACAACTCACTATCAACCATTATTTAATCAAATTCAGGGCCTTCTTAATTAATTTTAACAAAGTTAAACAAAAATTGAAACAAAAAAGAACATGTCTACCAACCATATGAATAGTTAAGGTAAAGTTTGAAAGTCTTACTGGTCCTCCTCGCAAATTGATTCAATATGTGATGCAAGAGCATCCAGTGGTGTAAGGGTAGTCATGTATCACCCAAAATATGTTTAGTGTTAGTTTACATTAATGTGGTTATATTTTTGGATACCCATTTGGGCCAAATAGAGATTCCAACTCTCATAGTTTCACTATTGGTTTTCTGGGTTAGTGTTTTTTAGCACCTCGAGATATGTGCAATTGTAGAAAATGAGTTAGTTTGTAATTGGGCCATAAGTATGTTGAGCTAGAGGGTATAATTTTGAGGGATGATTTTACTTATTTTTTTAAGCATTCTAAAAAAAGAATCAGGACAAAAGCCTTTATGGTTTGAAAGTTATTGCAATTTTAAGTTGTTTGGAGACCTCCTAAGAATGCTTCAAAGTCATATTTGAGACACTAAATGACCTCGTACATGCCCAAAAAATGAGATACAAGTGAATCTTTTACATTAAATTGTAGAGAACTTAGAGAGATTTTCAAAAATGTAAATGGTTTGTCAATCAGAGTCTCAGATCAAAAGTTATGTCTGTCGGAAGTTGGACTATCATTTATGAATTCTTCTAATTTTGCACCAACTTCTAGTGTGTCTTCTAGAACCTTTTTCTTTGTTGATGGATGCCAAATGACATATTATAAAATTTATTCCTAACCCTAAATGTAATTCAAGTTACTTAAGGTCATTTCTTGCATTGTAAAGGCAATTTTTGTGGAGTTTGGGAGAAGGTACCATGAGAAGGGTTTTTCTCATGAATCTGATTATGTTGTAAGCCCGTAGGGCATATAGTTGAGTTTTTTTTTCAGTAATTAATGTACTAGCATATCATTTTGATAATAAAAATCTCTTTTCCTATTGTGTCTATTTGGTCCTGGGTTGTGCCCTCATCAATGTGTCTATCCAACCTAGGGGTTCAAGATTAATTCAAAAGCTAAGGTGTTGGATCATACAACTAGGCATTCTAGGTTTTGACATTGGTGTTCTAGAGTACAAACTAAATTTTCTCCATATTCAATCCAAGCTCCCACATTTTTTCTCGCTCCCACTACCCATCAAATATGAAGTTTAGAAATTTTTATTTTGTCTTTTTTTAAAGTAATGCCTGAGTTTGTTAGAATTATGAAAAAATTATCTTTTGTGAAGATTTTGAGGAATGCAAGAAATTTTTTTTAATAATAAAAAACTGACATAAATTACCTTTACAAATCCAATGAAGAAAAAAAATCCCATAGTTCATCAGAAAATGAATCCAAAAGAGGTAGTGGTTATAAATATTGGTATCATACAGAGTGTTAGTTTCATTGCATCACATCAAATTGATTATTGTGGTCTCAAGATCATTGATAGAAGGGAGTTCTTACAATCAACTAGGGATATTAAATCCATATCAAACTTGTCACTACATCAAACATTAGATATTCTTTGAATCAATGCACTAATCATACATCATTTCAAAGAGGGGGAAATGTAAACACCTAAAAATGGTCTAGTTGAATCAATTGCCATAAATCCTAATTAATTAATTATGAGCCTAATAAAGTGATCAAATAAAAAATCTCAAACATAATTTTGTAATTGAATTAGATCAATTTAATTATGTAATTAGTCAATTATCAATCATCAATTATCTTAAATCAAGGAATCACCAATAATCATAATCCTAGCAAATTCAATCAAGTCAAAGATAAAATGTCAAATGGCTAGTGATATTAATTCATGTGAACTAATTAATTGTCCTATTATCCAAACAAATCAATATCACATTTGAATATTAGACACAACTATATGAGGTATCATGCACATATTATATTGTGAAATTATAAATATCTATTATATTGTAAACTACATTCTTAAGTATATTGAGTTGAAACATTGTATTTGGAATCATCGATCATTTGTACTATTATAATAACTCATTATTGATTTTGGAATTAACTATCCTATGTACTATTGCATTTAAATTACTGGTCATATCTATTATTTTTTTATAAAGAAAATAGGTTTTGAAGGGCTCCTGAAACTCTTTACAGCGTTAGAGAATAAAACATTAAAAGACCAAGCTAACAAAAAATAGAGCTCAAAAAGGGCAGTGGCCAAAAAGTCCAGCTAGAAAGGCCATCAACATAGGGACAACCTAAAACAACACAAAAGAGACAACCAGAACTAGGATTCCATGTTCATAAGGAGGTTAGCAAACTCCTTCTCCATAGTGTTCATCATGTCTGCAATCTCTTTGATTTTGGTGAGCTTGTTGTTATACTCAAAGACTTTCTTCTTCTTATTGGACCTAGTCCTACTCCCTAGGCCTTTTGTTTCAGCATCAGCACCCCCATCATCTATTATGATCATCACCTTTTCCATTTCCTTTCCCTCTAGTCTTTTGATAAGAGCCTTGAGGTTTTCATTGGAGGCTTTTAGGATAAGGTAGCTCTAGTTAGCTATGTCTTGTAGGGTAACTTAAGTGTCATCCACTTTGTTGGTAAGATCCATCATTTTAGATTCCAAGCTATAGAAGGTAGCAAGGTCAGCATACTAGTTAGACTTAGCTATGTCCCCATCCACATAGGTCTTCTTTCCTTCCAACAAACTCATTCTTTCCTTAATCTTAACAATCTGGTGGAACATCCATTTAATGGACTTGAAATTGTCCATCATGTTGTTCTTGAGAAAATTGAAGTTATCTTCCTTGCTAAAGTCACTCATGATCAACATAGCTAGGTCAATGAGCTTTTGGAGTTCCACATTCCCCTTTAGGTCTTCATGAATTTGTAGGTTGAAAATTTCTTTGGCTATCCCCAGGCGAATGTTGTCCATGTTCATGTTTTTCCAAGTTGTCACCATCTTTTTAGAAGAGGTAGTAATCATCACATTTGTGTCTTTCATCTATTCTTCAACAAGGTTGGTAGGAGACTCAATTCCCTACTAGTCTCCCAGGTCCATATTGTTGATAGGTCTTTGCTCCCTGTCCTCCTCAAATCCCATGGTCTCCTCTTGATGTGGTCACTTTTTCATTTCCATGGGGGTCTTTCTCATAGCCTCTTCCTCCCCTTCTATTTTTATCTCCTCACCTTCCTCATCATCATTTTTCAGAAGATGACTCCCTTCCTCTCTTCTTCTGGGGTTTCAAAGGATTTTTATCCTTCCTCTATAAATTAGCAGTGCTAGTCTTCCCAGGCATGTACAAACCCTCCAAATCTGTGTCTGTGTCATCTTCACTAGAGTTGGGATCATCTTCAAACTCATAAAAGTTGTCCTTTTTCACCCTTTTTTTGAAGCTGATCTCTGGAAGTTTTCCTTTTGTCATTTTTCTTCTTTCTCTTGCTTGGTTCAAAGTTGTCTTCAGAGTCAAGGCCACCATTATCATCCTCATTTGAGGAATCATTATACTCATTTGAATTATCACCATCACCCTCTTTATTCTTGGTTTCAATGAACTTCCCTACATTGTTAGCTTTAATGTCCTCATAAATGAGAAGATGAGGCCATCATGAAGGGGGGGATTAGTAATACTTCGGTCATATCTATTGTTATTTCCTTTATTATTTCATAACTGTATTATTGCAATTTACTCTGTAAGAAATATTTCATAATTTAAATAGTGCCCCATATAATATAAAAAGGGTACATTAGACATGTGTTTGGCCAAACATCATAAGTATCATGCTTGCACTACATATATTGACATGCATATCACTTTGTGCAAGAAATGGTTGAGATGGTAAGGTCTTGATAATAAAAAATTGAATCTTTTGATGATGTTGTAGATTTTCCTATAAAGCTGGTGAACATAGAGAGATTATCTTGGTTGCAATAAAGTCATAGTCCTTGGTCAATATACTTAAATATTTTTTGTTATATCATGGATGTAATTAAAATGTATAATATTAAGTGAGATAATGTAGGGTGGGTGACATTAACCTTATATTCCTAAATTACTCCCATGTGTCTCTACATTCCATACAAACTTCTATAATGGGCATGAGAATTAAAATATTTAATATTTATTCCCTATGACAAAGAAATAGACACGTGTCAATGATGGTTTAAAATATTTTTGAGGAAAATTCCTTTATAGGGTTCACTTTGGGAGTTGGAGCATCTTATTTTGCATGTCAACACATGTTTAGTATTGTCAATGTTCTCCTAAGTGGGGCATCCAAGGGTTCATGTTGTTGAATTTATTGTTTGTGGAGGAGTAAAACTTGTTAGGGGGTAATGGAGCACTTGTAATTGTCTACTTTTTATTGGATATATATTAGGCACCCATATGAGAGCCATGTGATTTTACATTATTTTTAAGTGGTTTTTGCCTCTTATTTTGATATACTCCTATAGTTTTCCGACACACACACACACACACACACACACACACATAAGCTTTGAGATAGTAGTTTCATATTAATTTGGAAATATAGGTGTGGTAAAATTTCTCAAAGAAGTGAATAAAAGATTATTATTACATACAAGCCCCTTTGAAGCTTAATAATATTATTTTTCTCTTTTTCATGTGGACATTTTTTCTCAAAATATTTTCTCCATATAAATACTTTGTTCTCTTTGGAATTGATATCTCTGCTTTTATGTTGGACATAAAACCATTATAACAATCACATTGTCTTAATTGAATCTATTTTATATTTGTATTTTCATTTTAGATTAGTTAATATTGCTTTTTATTTCATCTTGCTTTCAATTCACATTTAGTAGGGTTTTAAAACACAATAAGCCGAGCATACTTAAAATTATTCCTAATCAAATTTTGTTTGTGTCACTTGATTCATCAAATAGCCTTGAGAGATGTTTAATAGTCTATATAGACTAATGTAACATTAATTAGTGATGCTAAAACACTTTAATTTGAAGCTACTAGAAGATACCTTTTGTTTGTTTCTCTATACCAATATGAAATAAACATATAGCTCTAAATCTATGGTATAAAGATAATTTGAAATTTCATTGAATAGATAGAATTGTCCCACCATATTCAAGTCGACAAATCTTTATTGATTCTTTATGATGAATTCTCACATGCACACCTACATACATTTTGACTAGTGAGAACACAACATGTAATTCCATAAGCCTCGTAAAATGCCACACATATTTGTTAAAGTTGATATGAGATCTTCTGTTGCTTTGAAACTAACATTTAATAACATGTACTCCCAAGAGTCCCATAACAATTTTGGGATTTGAATAAAATCAGAAATGTATCCCAAGGTATGATACCATGTAGGATTTAAGCAATACAAATCCACAAAACTTGAAGAACAACTGCATGCAAGAACCCATCACTGAGAAGAAAAGACAAAGAAGAGGCAAGGGTCTTGCTCTAAAAATATGAAAATTATATTATTAGACTAAAAAGATGAGAGATATTTACAAAAGATCAATCCTTATAGAAGGAGATCGAAAAACCTAAAAGGGAAACCCTAAGAGGTAAATGGCATTTAATAATTACTAATTAATTATTAAATAGAAGTGCAAATGTATAAAGAGAAATCTTAAAAGGGAGTAAAGTTAATTTAATAAATTAAATTAAATTAAACTTTTATTCTATCACCCCCCTTAAGATGAGCAATAATACAACTATAAACAATGCATGAAAAAGCAAGGAAACTATAATGCTAAAAGCAAAACTTGAGTCTTGACAACAAGGCCTGATGAGGTACCCAATCACAACCAAATCTCTATGAAATGAAGAAATCAAGAAAACCCAGTGGAAAAAACTCTACTCCAAAAAGAGAATTTGCTATTACAAAAAGTGAATTAATAAATTACAAAGATCAATCCTTATAAAAGGAGATCAAAACCCTAACAGGTAACTAACCTGCGTTGCACGATAATAATTAATAAAATAATTAATTATTATATGTCCAAAGTTTAGCATAAGTAAACTAGAGAAATAAGTGACTTAATAATTAAATCAATATGATTTAATTAAAAAGAAAATACTTTATTACTCTAACACCCCCTTAAGATAAACTTAGAGAGTAGCTAAAAACCTAGAAACTACTACTGAAAGTAAATGTGGGTCCCAACAACAAAGTCTGATGAGTTACCCAAGCACAACCAAATCTCTATGAAATGAAGAAATCAAGAAAACCCAATGGAAAAAACTCTACTCCAAAAAGAGAATTTTCTATTATCAAAAGTGAATTAATAAATTACAAAGATCAATCCTTATAAAAGGAGATCAAAACCCTAACAGGTAACTAACCTAGGTTTCATGATAATAATTAATAAAATAATTAATTATTATATGCCCAAAATTTAGCTTAAGTAAACTAGAGAAATAAGTGACTCAATAATTAAATCAATATGATTTAATTAAAAAGAAAATACTTAATTACTCTAACAGCCCCCTTAAGATAAACTTAGGGAGTAGCTAAAAACCTAGAAACTACTACTAAAAGTAAATTTGGGTCCTGACAACAAAGTCTGATGAGGTACCCAAGCATGACCAAATTTTTGAAAAGAGGAGAGATGGAGAAAACCACATGGGAAAAACCCTACTCCAAAAAGAGATAGGAATAATGTTGAAAGAACTAGTGAAGGATTGAAGAAGCCTCCAAACTAGGGAATCTCCCAAAAGATAGGAACAAAATATGATTGTGAAGAACACCATTGAAGCATGAAGCTATAAACATTGCCAAACTACTAATCTAAAGAACCTCTACTATATAGAACATGACTAAGTAGAGAAGACTAAGTCAAAAGAGTTGATCAATCAAAGATGGAAGGTATCTTCATGGCCTCCAAAAATAGGAATGAAAGAGTTTCTATATGGTAAATGATCCATCTCACATAAATGCATAGGTGTCTAGGAACCAAGAAAGAAATAGAACCAACATAACCCCCCTATAATGCTGAGAGATAAGACATGAACACTAAAACTAAATGCAATATCTCCTGTAGAAAGAAGAACCAAGAACATCGAAAGTGAAAAAGAAGTACAAACACTTATAATGGCACGTGTCATTGACACATCATGAGGCTAATGTTGTAGAAGGAACACTTACTTGACAAAGGAAGATGGCAAATATGGCCAACATGAAACCCCCCAAGGCACTTTATAATGTAGTGCAAGTACAACAAAACACAAAGATGTGCAAGATCTTGAAATGCAATAGAGTGGAGCTTTATCTAAGTTTTTTTGTGAAATTACTACAAAATGATGTCATCAAAGATCAAAAGAGACATAAGGTTGATACAAGAGATGGTACAACCCGTAAAAAATTATCTGAAGCAATAAAATTGACCTCCAAACTTGAAACAACCAAGATATCCACCAAAATGCAAAAGAGCAAAAAACTAAATGGGATATGCCTAGAGCAAAATCTGGAAAATAGAGTGTCTCAAGATATGTCTCTCAAAGTGTAAAATTAGAATCCTAACTTTGACAGTTAAAAAAACCATCAAAAAATGAAAATTGAAAATAACTTGCACCATCACGATGAGCTTGGAATCATCTTTCTGACAATATCTCATTTGTGAAAAATGGAGATCAAATGAGCAAGTTACGGCCAAGAAACCACAGATAGGTCAAAAAAGAGTCAAAAGGGCAAAATAAAAATTCACCACCTTAGGAAGCATGCTCATTCATACTAGAAATTACCTTGGGAAGTTAGTTTGTGGTGACTAATCAAGGAAGAATTGTACATACTTCATAAAAAGGCTTAGGGTTATGGATTGTTTCTGTGGTGATACAAAAAAACATTCTTGCGGTGGTGTTGAGTTGTAAGGGATTACAGATTGTAATCAGGTTGTAATCACTAGATCGTAATAATATTAGACTTGTTGTTTGGTGGGAATAGCCTAGGAATTAGATGGACCAGATTGAATCTTGGTGTCTTGTGTTCTTTTTTGTGTGATTTATTATTTTATGATATTGTTTATATTTGAATGTAATTGTTATTTCCATTCATGGTTTAATCCTAACAAGTGGTATCAAAGCCTAGTTTTTGTTTAGTTATCCTCTACAGGAAATTCTCACAATTGAGTGGGAGTCTCATGGATGAGTGGGAGTGATGGCAGATGAGGGTAAGTTGAGGGTTGACAGGTTTAATGGGAAGAACTTTCAGTTATGGAAGATGCAAATGGAAGACTATCTTTATCAGAAGGATTTATAGAAGCCATTAGAAGGCAAAACCAAGAATTAGGGATCTATGTCAAATGACAATAGGGATCTTTTGGACAGAAAGGCACTTGGAAGCATTTGATCATGCTTGGCACCATCAGTGGCATTTAATATTACAAAAGCAAAGATGACAAAAGGTTGATGCAAACCCTAGCAAAACTATATGAAAAGCCCTTCGCTTCAAACAAGGTATTTCTCATGAAGAATTTATTTAATATGAAAATGACAGAAGGTGTATCTATTGTAGATCATTTAAATGGGTTTAATACCATTACTAATCAATTATCTTCTATCGGTATCAATTTTGATGAAGAAAATTGAAATTAGGGCTCTCTTGATTTTGTGTTCTTTTCCTAAAAGATGGAATGGCTTGGTAATGGTTGTGAGTAATTTTGTTCCCAGATCTAGTACCCTAAACTATGATGATGTGAATGGTGTTATTTTGAGTGAGGAAACATGTAGGAAATCCTCAGGTGGATCTACATTTGGAAGTGCTTTGAATGCACAAAGTCGAGGCAAAATGACTGAGATAGGAAGTAATTTGAAAAATCATGGGAAATCAAGAGGAAAGCCAAAGGGGAGAAAGTCTCAATCGAGAGGATGAAACAACTATTCGTACTATGGGAAACCAGGGCATAAAAAGAAAGATTGTTGGACTCAAAAGAAAAATGAAGGAGATAAACTAGATGGAGACAAGGAGGCAAATGTGGAAAGTAATAAATCCAAAGAGGATGTTTTGCTTCTATTTTTAGAAAGTGTTGATGATTCATGGGTTTTAGATTCTAGTGCTTCATTTCATGCTACACCTCATAGAAGTTATTTCCATTGATTATGTCCAAGGGATTTTGGACTTGTTTATTTGGGGGATAATGAACCTTGTCAAATTTTTGAAAAGGGAAAAGCTGAGATTAAGTTGCAAAATGGGAATCATTGGCTACTACATGAGGTAAGACATGTTCCAGGGCTGAGTAGGAATTTAATTTCAGCAGGGCAACTCAGTGATGAGGGTTGTGTAGTTACTTTTAATGATAAAAAGTGGAAGGTTTCAAAAGGTTCCTTGTAGTAAAAAAAGGTGTGAAAGTAGGCATCTTATATCTTTGTATGGTCATATTGTTCCTTATACTTTAATTGTTTTAGAGAAAAATGAATGTTCAGGAATAGTTGTTGCAGTTGAGTAGGGAGAACAAATAGTTGTTGTAGATTTTGATACATCATTGTGGCACAATAGACTTGGGCACATGAGTAAGAAAGGTATGAAAGTACTTCATTCAAAGAAATTTTTGCTAGGTTTGAAATGTGCCAATATGGATTTCTATGAAAGTTGTGTATGGAAAACAAAAGAAAGTGAGTTTTGTGAAGACTGGGAAGGAAAATAAAAAGGAAAAATTAGAGCTTGTGCATACCGATGTATGGGGACCAGCTCAAGTATCTTCCCTTAGTGGATCTCATTATTATCTTAAATTTAATTATGATGCAACTAGAAAAGTATGAGTTTATTTCCTTAGATAGAAATCTAATGTATTTCAAACTTTTAATAAATGGAAATGCTTGGTTGAGAATGAGACTGGTAAGAAATAAAAATGTCTCAGATCTGATAATGGTGGGGAGTATTGTAGTCATGAATTTGAAAATTATTTCTCCACTAATGGTATTCATAGATAGAAAACTATTCCAATGACTCCACAAGAAAATAGAGTGGCTGAACGCATGAACATGACTATAATGGAGTGTGCAAGGAGCATGAGGTTGCATGCTGGGTTGCCCTTACACATGTGGGTGGAGGTTGTCACTACTATTGTACATTTGATTGATAAAGGTCCCTATATTCCTTTGGGTTGTGGTATTCTAGAGGAAGCATGGACTGATAAGAAGGTAAGTTATTCTTTTCTCAAAACCTTCAGTTGTGAAGCACTTGCTCACATAGATTTTGAAAATAGAACCAAGCTAGAAGCTAAGTCAAAAAATGTGTATTTTTTGGATATGGCATTAATGAATTTGGTTATAGGCTTTGGGATTTTGAAAAACATAAAATTGTAAGAAGCAAGGATGTCATATACAATGAGAAAGTGTTGTACAAAGATCTATTGCAACAATATGAGAAGAAAGAAGATGATTATGTAGTGTTGGATGCTACTCCAAAAGATGATGTTCCAACCATTCCTCATGACATGCAACAACCACAACAACAAATACCACACACACCAATGAATGTTAGATGGTCAACAAGGCAAATTAGACCTCCAAAAAGATTTTCTCCCTCTTTGTATTCTATTTTAATAACATATGTTGGTGAACCTAAATGTTATGATGAAGTGCAGGTGGATACTAAGATTTAGTAGGAGTCTACAATGAAAGACAAAATGGACTCTTTGCTAAAAAATAAGACATGGGATTTATGCAAGCTGCCTATAGGTAAAATGGCTTTACAAAATAAATGGGTTTACAGGTTAAAAAAAGAGGATGGAAGTAAGGAAAGATTTAAAGCCAAGTTAGTTGTAAAAGGATTTGCACAGAAAAAAGGCATCGATTTTGATGAGATATTCTCTCCTGTTGTTAAAATGACTTTTATCCATATTGTTTTAAGCATTGTGGCTACTAAAGATTTGCATTTGGAGTAGCTTGATGTTAAAATAGCCTTCCTTCATGATGATTTGGATGAAGAGATATATATGGCTCAACCACAGGGATTTGCGGTGAAAGGTAAGGAGAACCTAGTGTACAAATTGGAGAAAAGTTTATATGGCTTGAAACAAGCACCTTGGCAATGGTATCTGAAATTTGGTAGTTTTATGCATGAGCATAGATATAGCATGTTTCATTTAGATCATTTTGTTTACTTTAAGAGGTTGGATGATGACAATTACATTATTTTATGTTTATATATTGATGATATGCTTGTAGTTGGGTCTAACATGGATCACATTAAGGGGTTGAAATGCCAATTAGCACATGCATTTTCTATGAAGGATTTGGGGGCAAAAAAAAAAACCTTGGTATGAAGATTTGCAAAGATAGGAAGAATAGGAAATTGATGCTATCTCAGGCTAATTATGTTGAGAAGGTGTTGCAACATTTCTCTATGGAGAATCCTAAGGTTGTTAGCACATCTTTACCTAGTCATTTGAGGTTGACTAAGGACATGTGTCCTAAGAAACAAGAAGAGGAGAATAAGATGTCCAAGGTACCCTATGCTTCAACTATAGGAAGCTTGATGTATGCTATGGTATGTACAAGGCTAGATATTGCACGTTAATCACTAGATTTTAATAATATCAGACTTGTTGTTTGGTGTACGTCGCCCAGGGATTGGGTGAACTACGTTAAATCTTGGTGTCTTATGTTCTTTTATATGTGATCTATTATTTTATGATATTGTTTATATTTGCCTATAATTGTTATTTTTGTTTCTGGTTTAATCCTAACATGAAGTGTGCCAATGCATACTAGAAATTGTCTTGGGAAGCGTAAGGGTTCTGTACCAAAATCACCTCAAGATGCATGTCAGTCTATACCAAAATTGCCTTAGGAAGCGTGTAAGTTTCATACCATAAAATGTCACAATTTCTGTGCCAGAACATCTTGATTTCTATGGCCAAAAATTTCAATTTCTATGGCAAAAAATCTCAATTTTTATGCTGAAAAATCTCAATTTTCATTCCAAAAATCCCACTTTTTAGCAAAAAAAGCCTCGATTTATATGCCCAAAAAACTTAATTTAAAAAATCACAAAATCATCACCTCAAGAAATGTGCCCAATCTGGGAGCAATTTGTTTTTGTCTTAGATTCCAACTATGTCCAAATTGAACAACTTTTATATAAAAATAAGGGTTTTTGGGCACTCTAAGCTCAATGGCGATGTCTATTTGGGCTGAAAGTGACTCGAAAATTGGTGAACCCCCATATCCAAAAAAAATATTCTAAAGAACCAAAATCCTCTTAAATAAAAAACATAGATTTAAAAACCAAACCAAACCTCTCATAAATAGAATGGGGGTATGAAGATCTAGATTTTTTATACCATGTTGAAGTTGATGAAATATAAACCCCACAGATCCCAAGAATCACCTGCATGCAAACACCTATCACAAAAAGAGAGAAACAAAATCTATGGAGGCTAGAATTGCCACATCCATAGATGAGACATTCTTGATGAGAAAAAAGAGAAATTGCTATTATCAAAAGTGAATTAATATTTTACAAAGAGATCAAAACCCTAACAGGTAACTAACCTATGTTGCATGATAATAATTGATAGAATAATTAATTATTGTATGCCCAAATTTTAGCTTAAGTAAACTAGAGATAATAAGTTATTCAATAATTAGATCAATATGATTTGATTAATAATAAAATATTTTATTAATCTAACAATATGTATTTATCTTCATTTCTTGATTGTTAAATTGGAAACAAATTTGATTATGCATGTTAATTAACACATGGTTAATGGTGAGACGCCAACCTATATGCTATTATTTATTTCTCTTGTTGAGGTAGAAATGATCAATAAATAACCTCAAGGATTTACAAGTACTAGGTCTTCATTGACTTTTTTTTGTTAACCATGAGCTCATGATATTTTTCATTGTATTGATCCACATTTTCCCACAACCTTTTAGCTTTTTTTAACATAACTGATTAGAGATTTCCAACCATCTCATATTAAAAAGAAAACCTCCATGTTGGATTCTATATAAATTGATGAAGTGGATAACCTAATTCATATAGAAATAAATATGAAATTTCCATTATAGTTTGCGAACATTTTGCGAACATTTTCTATTTGGTGATTGGTCATAAAAAAAATCAATATATGGATATTTTCTTAGGTGTTTCACAACTATATATTTATATAATAAGAAAAAAATGTTATGGTGATATTACATTGATAAAATTGTTAGAATGGTTTAGAATAACTAAGAGGAGGGGTGAATTAGTTATCCTTGAGTCTAGATGTACCAATTGAACTTCTAATCACTTCAAATACTTCAAATCTAAAAATTTAGTAGCTTTGTCTCTTTAAAAAATAATCAACAACATAAACTTGCAATACATTATTCTAATAGTAACAAACTTGTAGAATGTACAACATTAACAATAAAACATCTCAAATAACATCCACACAAGTATGACACTAGCATTTAATGTGGAAATCCAATTTGGGAAAAATAACCAGTAATATGTCATCATTTTTTCACTCTTCTAAAGTGAGCTCTAGTAGTAGCCAACCATGTTAAAGGTTACAAAACACACTGTTAAATGTGACCTTGTTAAAGGATTTAATCACCATGTTAGGAGTGACCTTGTTAGAGGGTTGTAGAACTTTCAATTAGAATGTCACCTTGACTAAAGGGTTTAAAAATGATTGTTAGGTCAACCTTGATTAAAGGATTTCAAACTGATACAATGGTTAGAAAGTAACAGTAACTCGATCTGATAAATACAATTCACTTTGCAGATACATATCACAATTGAGTCCAACAACTGACTCATTGGTTGAACTCCATTAACATCTCCATCACTGATTCTCTTGGCAAGCCTTCAAGTAATCACTCTTCACCTTAACACTTCATTGTTTAGCCTTATGCTCAAGTTTTCCAATCAACGGAATCAAAAATTGCTCTAAATATTACTAGGTTAGCTCTTGTGCCTCCTTAAATAGGTACTTCTGATCTTTTATCACTTAAAATCACCATAGATGTTAGGGTTAGGTCAGATTCATCAAATCCCTCCATCATTTCATCTCCTCCTTTCTCTTCTAGAAACTTCTCCAAACTTCTCCTTGAATTCATGCATAGAAATGCTCAAGCATAGTTTCCCTTAAATTAAATGCTCCAAGTCATCCATCCTTATCTTTAACATGCTTTCCATATTCCAAGAATTCAATTGTGTCAGCTAGAAATCAAGATTTCCTCACAAATTGAAAAATGTTATCACTCAACCAATATTGGGTTCTAACACTCGATCATCACTAAATTACTCGATTGATACTAACTATTATGTTCAACATATTTTTTGATACTTGGTCAATACTAATGCTCGATCAACACTATTTTTCTCGGCTTATACTATCACTTGTTTAACTCTAGCATCACTCGGCATAAACTTCTAGTTCCTTACTCTTCTGCTCTTTTTCTTGGTCAAGCCTATGCATTTGGTTTTCTATTGATCACTTTTTCTAGGCTTTAGTGTAACTATCTTCTTCACTTCTATTATGATTAAACAATCATATTATATTTTTTAATTCTAACTGATCAAGTTCCCATTGTGGTTCCTCATAACTCAACCTTTCCTCTAGGTCCTTTTGTTATATCTTCTTCGCAAATCCTCTTTGTCAATCATCTTGATATGAAACTCTACTCAAATAGAGATTGTCTTACCAATAAGATTTGACAGCAATGACAACATAACAATTGTTCCAATTGTAGTTTCCAACAAAAATAACATATTTAGGCTTTTATACATAGGGTTAAATGATCCAAATAATCATAATTTACATGAAGAGATTAGTAAAATCACAAGTACTACTTTTGGGGGACATCCTAGACATCATTTTTTATTTTGAAGGACAATATGATGATGTAAAGAGCATAATGTTTTTTAATAAATATTTAGTATCAACATAAAGGTCAAGTAAGAAGAGGAGTGACAATATAATATCATAATGTATGAAAAGACAAGTGTATAATTGTATTAAAAATCATATAATTATGTATTAGTATACTAGGAAGATATGAACAAATATAGAAAATTAGGAGGATACTATCAATCTAGGCATTTGTATGTGTTTAGTATAAAATTGCACATATAAATGAATTGGGAATGATCATGTTCGCATAAAAATTGCTAAAATGGAGTATACAATTAAGCACAAAGTATGTGTATAGGAAATAAGAGTACATGACAACTATTATGAAATGTGATAGAAGTAAGATAAATAAGGAATATCAAAATGAAAGACAAAAAAAACTAGAATTTTTTATGGATGAGAACAAATATGAGCATTTAAAGTAAGAATATGAATAATGGACAAAATAATATCATAGAAATTTGTATGCAAGATTATAGATGAATTTATGCACATGTTGTCAACCCTACTAAGATGGTATCATTGTGATTTCTAATCAGATCATTATCTTCCATTCTCATAGAACAACATGTACATTTAGGTAAAAATATGGTGTAATTTATAAGTATAACAAATAAGGTTGAATGTATGTTATATTTAAGTTATCATGGATAGGTGGAAGGATCCATGATGATCGTCATCACCCCTAAATATATTGTTGGTGAACCAATTTGTCTTCTTACCAATAGTCCTTTCAAATGACTCTATCACCCCTTTTGAAGACAATATAAGTCCACTACAGATGGGTAAGCACATGTTTATTACTTCCCTATGAATTTTATAAGGTACACCTCCCTTTTTGGATTTACAATTAATCCCTAATCTAAATGAACATGCATAATTTTAAACTGAAAGTATGAAGGTAATCCTACTTATTCTTAGATAAGTGACTTCACCTAATGTAATCTTGAACTTATCACAAGAACTTGGATAAATAATAAAGCATTTCATGTCTCATTGAAATAACTGAAATGAACATCTAAATGATAATAGTTTAACTTCAACCACAAACACATTCAAGATGATAAGATAGTTCTACACATAAAAGCGAATATCTTGAAAAGAAACATCTAATTCATCAATATGAACACAAAAGTTGTAGATTACAATGCCATCTTTTACCATTATCAGAGTTCAAAAGAGTGAGATATTTTCATTCATAGCATGTAAATCATATCAAGTTGAAATTTTCAAAAGATAAAAATAGATAAAAAATTCTAACTAAAAATTGAGATAGTGTTTTTCCCCAATATCTTTTTTGAAAGAATTGATTAATATCAATTCTATAGAACCCAAGAAGAACCTATTAGCCAATAACCTGTCACAAGAGAAGAATAATGGAGACAGAAGAAAAGTTTCTCTCAAATTTGAAAAATGCATAAGAGATAATGAAAAAAAGTACAAGGCTCAACCTTATAAAGGTGAGATAGAAACCCTAAACTAAAAAGCAAGGTTGCACATTATTAATTAATAATTAATTAATAATGCACCTAAATGAAGCTTAAGTAACTAGAGTAATAGAAACTTGTATAATTAAATTAATATGATTTAATTAATAAGTATAAATGAAAAATACTCTAATACCCACCCTTAAGCTGAAAGCAAGGAGTAAGCTTACCTAGCAAAGAAAAGCTATGAAAGCAAAAATAAGTGGGTCCTAGCAACAAGGCCTGATCAGGTACCCACTACAAGGAAATCTCTATAAACTAGAGTAAAGGAGAAAACCCAATGGGAAAAACCCCTCTCCAAAAAGAGATGAAATGACTTCAACAGACTCTCTCAAAGCCATAAGTACAATGCGTGACTTCAACCCCCCCCCCCCCCCTCCTGTGAGAGAGGGTCGAGGCTCCAAAACCCCCCCAGAATGAAAGAACCCCTGGATCAATGAACAAATCACTGTGACTCCAATGCAAAGGAGTGAAAGGTAGTGGACATTGTAGAGGGAACCTTGAAAGCTGAGGTGTCACTGGAGGGCCGAGCTAATGCTCAAAGGAGTAGACACGAGGATCCTGAAAGGGAATCCACAATGTAAGTGGTATGACAGGTGTGCAAACACTATCATCAAAGAGGAGATGAATGTCCTCTGTAGAATCCTCAACAACTACACCTAGTGGCTTGATGAATGGAGCTGGAGGAGCAGGCAATGTTGAAGAAGAACCCTATTGAACAGAAAAGAGCTCAAGAGGAGGTGGCAAGGGAGTCACAATAGTAGTCTCAATAACCACACAGATGTTCAAGAAACTGGACTGTACCACATGATGCTCTCTCAAAGGAGGAGAGTTGTGCTCTGGCAAAGGTGGACCAAAGTGTGAAAAGGAGTAGAGACAGGTGGAAAGATCAACTGTCCCTGTAGCAACAATACCTCCTGTCATACTATCCTGGATGAAAATTGAATCTAGAGTGAACTCAACTGTCTTTTCGAACCCACTGTGAGAAATTTGATAAACTGAGAGAAGGTTTGTAGACAGAGATAGAGCATACAACACATCATTGAATGTGCCATCCTGAATGCATACAGTGCCTTTTCCGTAGACTGTCATAACAATGTTATTCCCAATGATAATATGGGGAATAGGAGAAGCTTCAAAAGAAGAGAAGATCTCTTGAGAAGATGCCATATGGTGAGAAGCACCTAAATCCAGTATCCTAGGGACCTATGAAGGGGATGTGAAAGAAGCCCGTAATGCATGACCCTTTCCAAGATCCTGTCCAGCTATAGGATTGATGGAAGAAGATTGATAAGAAGCCCCCTGTGAGCCAGAAGAGGATGGAGAGGAAAGATTTCTCTTCTGAAGAAGAGCTTGCAAATCCGCTATTTGTTTCTCATAACCATCAAACTTCTTCTGATAGCAAAGTGACTCATCATGTGTTCCCTTCTGACAATAGGAACATGTAGGTCTTTTAGTCTTTTGTTTCTCCTTCTTAGAAGAAGATGGTGGGCCAATAGATTGTTGAGAAGAGGAATCTAATATCTACTTCGGCTTTTGTGTGCTCTGAGGTGGCTTGGCAAGCAATGCATGTGATTGTGAACCTGTAAGAGAATCCATCTAATTGAGATTTGATTGCTCACGAGTCAATCGGTCACAAAAGGTCTCAAAAGAGGGCATAACATGTCGTGCACCTAGAGCATCCATAGTGGAGTAGAAGGTAGAAGTGAAAATCTAATAAGGTCCTTGAAGCTTGGACAGTATCAGGAAGATACACTCATTATCAGATTTTGTCTTTCCAGCAACCTGTAACATAGATCAAAGAGACTTGAATTTCATCAAGAAATCCTCAATGCTAGTAAATGATTCAGGAATCAAGGAGGTAAACTACGCATCTATCTATAGAATCTTGAATTGATTCATTGTGCCAAATAAGGTTGAAAACTTGTGCCACATAGCCCTGGGTGTATTCAAACCATCCAGGTGAAACAGTAACCCATCTGAAATATTCATTGTAATGAGACCCATTACCTCATCCATTTTATTGCATTGCATAAGAAGCTCATAAGGCCTCTATAGAACTGGCTGAGCCGCATCGAGACATGACCATAACCCCTTTGCCATAAGCAATCTAGTCATTTGTCCTTTCCAAGTATGGTAGTTGTGTGGTGTAAGGCAGGCGACATAAGAGTCTGCCACTTAGAGAAGAAGACAGAAGTAGAAGGGTCTTATTCTAAATTAAAGTACAAAAAAGAAAATACACCCCCCACAATAGATAATGAAATCCCTCAAATACCAAAGAAAACAACTATAGGAAGCATAAAAACTGAGAAAGGAACCTGGATTGTGGATGCAGAGAAGACAGAAATAGAAGCCTCTACTTCAATGCTAAAATTGGAAGCCCAAACGAACTCAAAATCAAATGAAACTAGCACCAATGTCTTCGTCTCTGAACCAGCTTTCCAGCGCTTCTTTCGGATCAAAAAGACCTCTGTATGCCCAAGTTATTGCCAAAAAACCAAGTGTAGGTCCAAAAAAGGAGCTCTCTGGAAAATTATAGACCTGAGGAAAAATTTGATTGTCGTAAGGCTGTCATATGACATTTTTATGACATCATCGCTGACTCATTGATGTGGTGGTTGACTAGGAGCTAATGTCACTGGTTGACTGGTCGTTGATGTGGTAGTTGACTAGGTGCTGACATCACTGGATGACTGTGAGCTGATGTGGCACCTCAAAATGCATGCCCAAAATTGAGCCAAAAATTTTGCCAAATTTGGCAAATTTCCAAAAAACTCGCCAAAAATGGTAGATTTCACCAAAAAGTTTGCCAAAAAAGGCAGATTTCAAATAAACTCACCAAAAATGGCGGAAGAAGAAAAAAGAACTTTAAAAAATTAAAAATTAAAATGCCAAAATAAATGGCATGCGTACCCCACGTACTGTTGATGCAGGGTACAGCACTGATGCGTATTGCCTACGTAGAGGTACTGCACTGACGCATATTGCCTACCCAAGGGTACTGTTTGACGCAGGCAATCCAAACCCCCTTTTTTTGTTTTAAAAGTTTTTTAAAAACTTTCTCAAATGCATGAACAACTTTTTAAATAAAATTTGTAATAAAATACTTTTTTCAACTGTTCAAAAAATTGAAATTAATATTTTTTTTATGCAATTTTTTTGAATGCACGTTTTTTTCAAAAAGATTTACCTCGAAAAGCATGACAATAGCTAAAAAATTTACAGATTGTTCTGGTCATCAAAATAGGTCAAATTTTATATCAAAATTCTTCGGATCGATCCTCTGAATCCATTGGTGAGGTCTATTTTGGCTCAACAGGCCTCCAACAAAAGTGTATCTCTAGATCCAACCAAAATAAAAAATCTGAAAGATCAAACCCTTGAAGCTCTAGAAAATTTCTCAAATCAAGAACAAACAGCCACAGATCTGAGCTCTGATACCATGAAAGAATTGATTAATATCAATTCTACACAACCCAAGAAGAACCTGTTAGCCAATAACCTATCACAAGAGAAGAATAATGGAGACAGAAGAAAAGTTTCTCTCAAATGTGAAAAATGCATAAGAGATAATGAAAAAAGTACAAGGCTCAACCTTATAAAGGTGAGATAGAAACCCTAAACTAAAAAGCTAGGTTGCACATTATTAATTAATAATTAATTAATAATGCACCTAAATGAAGCTTAAGTAACTAGAGTAATAGAAACTTATATAATTAAATTAATATGATTTAATTAATAAGTATAAATGAAAAAATACTCTAATATTTTTCTAACCCTTTAATCTACTTCTAGTTCTCCATATATAGTTTTGAGAGGTCTCCCTAAAAACTCAACCCCCTTGCAATAGTTAAGAAAATTATCAAAACTAAATATTGTATGGAGGAAACCTATCCTCTAGGTTCAATAATCATGCCAACATACATAAAACAAAGCTAAATTAAATGGGCAAATTGCCCTCTACTTCTTCAATTTGATCATCCTCTCTAATGGTTCCACATGTTAGCTTCTAGTTTTGGTACATGCTTACCAATTACTAAATGGCACTTGTTCTAGGGTTCTTCAAGCTCAACAATCTCATTTTCTAGGTGTCTTTGTCCCATCTCACCTTAAGGATCTAATTTGCATAATTGGGAAGTTGAGTTGTATACAAACTCAACATAGAATCCACTTGTGTGGCCTTTGTGAAATCTATTGATGTAAGGTTTACCTCTTCTTTGATTAGTTTCATGGTTTCTTTGAAGGCTTTGACCATTGTCTCCTAGTCTAGACTATCCTTTTCATAAAGTGGTAGACCGATTGGATTGACAATTTTCATTTCTTTAATCAAATTGTCATACATATTTTTTATTTTTCAATAATATGAGCTTGGGAAATCATGGACCCATATATGGATCATTTCCTTCCCATGTTTTTTCTTTAGGAAATAGAGGATTCCTACATCCACTATCTTCAGGGGATTCTTGGTTAGGAACTCAGTAACTCCATATTGTTCCACTTCAAAAATCTAAGTTACGATTGCCTTCCATTTTTCTTTGTTTGCCTCTCAGAGTGGCAGTTGGATTTGAACCTCTCTAAGAAATGCCTCTACATCATTAAATGATGTGTTGGATTCTTGAATGAACATCACTCCATCTTCAATTATTTCATCAACTCACTTATCCATCATGACAATGATAGCTCTCCCTCTTTGCAGTTGGTTCAATAGCTTTTTGTTATCAGGGGAATCTACGTTGGAAGCCTCTGGTGCCTACACTAGAGTTAATGCTCCAAATCCACCAAAGGAATCTATTTATTTAGTAAGGGTTTTGATAATCTATTTGAGTTCCTTTTCCTCTTTGTGACTAAACCAACATATTCTGAGTAGACTGCTCCAACCAGTGTTTGTTGGTCTCTTTGTTGAGCACCCCTAAATCCACTTTGGTTATTTCAAAATCACAAATGCTTAAATCAGTGGAATCTCCTTTGGATTTGTAGTGGTTAATTTTAGTACTAACCTCCCATTTTTTTGAATTAGTGAACATTCTGGTGACATTCTTTGTTCTTTTAGTCCTAGGAATCTTGACAGTATACTTGCTCACAATGTCCTTAATTGGAATGGACACAAGTACCAGGCTGCAATTTTTAGTTATGGAATTAGTTAATTAGTTTGACATTTCTTTTAAGGGTTCCTTCATTGATGTTTCCTTAACTATGGTAACTAGTGTATCAACTACTTGAGAAATGGTATTTGTAGGTCCTTGAACCTTGAGTTCATTGTCAATGGATGCGACATCCTACTCCTTATATTGGCTCAAATATATTACGATGGATTCCTAAAAGATGTAGGAGCATCCTAGGGTTGCTAGGAATCCTACATGTTGGATGGATTTTGGCTAGGATTTGTGGACTCGGTCACCAAAGGAGTGGTGCTCAGTTGCTTATGGGTATAGTGTTGCCTAAGGTGCTTGGTCATTAAGGGGGCTTGGTCATTGTTGGATCTCAACATATTTTGTTTCTCAACACTTGTTGTGCTTGACATGTGTTTGTTTCTTGACATGTGTCATTTTCTCGACAATGCTTGGGAGTTTGCTGACACTTGACAATGTGTTGGTGCCGACTAGAGTTCTTGCAAATTTTCTTAATCGAGTTAAAGCATTTAATGCAATAGCATATGATCATGACATGGATCGATCTGGGAGTTTGTGTGGACCTATTTGGGACTTGGTTGTCTCTCCTATGTGCATTTAATTTGTGGTTTAATCCTTCTAAGTCATTTATGGTATTTATTATCTATTGGAGGTTGACTTGTGGCTCAACATATATTTAATGTAAGGATTTAATTTAATTTGTAATGAACTGGGTCAACTTGTGGCTTAGTTGGGCATAAGTAGGGGGTCCTATGGATTCTTTAAGTCATTGTCATCCATCTTGGAGAAGAGGATGAAGTGTAGGAGCAAGTTTTAAGAAGGCTAGTAGATGTGGCTTGGAAAATTAGGAGATTGCTTGGTGGGCTTGTGAGCATAAGTTAAGATTTCCTTGGATATTTCTACCAGGGTGTCGATTTGGACTAGCTGGGATTAGTGTTTGGATTGAAACTTAAGGGATGTTGCATAACTATTTTGGTAATTGTTGTTGTATTTTTCTGTAACCAAGAAGACCTTACAGCCCAACACATTGCATGTAAACAGTTATATTTATGAATAAAGTGTTGTGACTTGGTATCATATCTTGCATTATTGTTGTGTTTCTTTTGTGTGGTTATTTTTTGGGGGCTAGGACATCTCCTTTAGTGATTCTCTTTCCTTGCACTCCATTAGGTGGTATCAGAGCGAAGGTTTTCATGAGTGTGTAAACTGAGTGTCGAAGCTAAGGTAGTTTGCATCAAGATTTGGGTGAAAGCTGGAAGAGAAGGTTGATCTAGTGGAGTTGATTGATCTTTTGGATTGGTGGATCTATTGCTTTGGGTTTCTGAAGATCTTGGAAGATGCCTCCAAGAAAATTGGACCCTAGGGTAATTGATGATCTTAGTGCCATTGTGGAAGAAAGGATCTCAGAGAAGGTTAAAGCATATTTTAGATCTGAAATGGAGGAGGTTAAAGCCAATTTCAAATCTGAGATGACACTGATGAAGAGTGACATGATTACTGAAATTGTGAGTACTTTAGGTGGTGTACCTAGGCATGTGGGTACTAAAGATGGCTATGAGGAAATTTTTGGAGTCTTAGAAATTGTTGGATTAGGTGGTGAGGATGGAATTGATCGTGTGGAGAGACCTATTGGAACAAGAGTTGGTTAGTTTTCTAGACTTGGATCTCAACTAAGACTGAAGCATAAGATGGAGGTTTCTAATTTCTTAGGTACTTTGACTCCTGAAGACCTAATTGATTGGATTGCTGAATTGGAGGACTACTTTGAGCTAGAGGATATTGGAGATCTGCTCAGAGTAAGATTGGCACAAACTAAGTTGAAAGGACATGATACTCTTTTGTGGAAAGAACTACAAAGAGATAGAGAAGAAGAAGTTGAAATGAAGATCACTAGATGGAGATTGATGGTAACTAAGTTGGAGGCTAAGTTCATTCCTACTAATTATGAACTTGAGTTGTTTAAAAGGTTGTAAAATTTGAAGAAGAAGGATATGACTGTGATAGATTATACTAAGGAGTTCTACAAATTGATTATTCAGTCTGAGCATAGAGAATTGTCAAAGGAAAAGGTATCTTGGTACATTAATGGTTTGAGATTCAATATCCAAGATGAGGTTGGCATGTTGAAGATTGATTTGGTTAAGGATGCTTATTAGTATGCTCTAAAGGAAGAAGATAAGTTGAAGAGGAAAAGTCAAGGTAATGCTAGAGGGAAGGAGAAGCAAGATAGCTTGGAAAAGGTTAAACCAAGTGATGAAGATGTACCAAAACTATTGAACAGAAGAGGAGGATAGGTGGAGGTGAGTTTAGAGGTACTTGCTAGAAACATGGTGAAGTGGGGCTTAGATCTTTTAAATGTCCTCATGGTAGGAGAGTTTCTATTATGAATGAGGTTGAAGTCCAAGATAGTTAACTTGAGTAAGGAGAGATTTTTCTAGGTTGGCAAGCGCTAATTGGTCATAGGACAATGGAATCTTGTCAAAGACTAGTTTGTTCAGGACTTGTTGTAAGTCTAGTGGTAAAGTTTGCAAGGTGATTGTGGATGGTGGTAGTAATGATAACCTTTTTGCTAAGGAGATGGTTTAAAAACTTGGTTTGAAGAGAATGAAACATCCTTATCCTTATAGGATTAGTTGGTTTCAAGGTGAGTAGGCTTTGGAAGTAAGGGAGCAATGCCTTATTGATTTCTAGATTAGGTAGTATAAGGATCAAGTGTTGTATGATATTGTGGACATGAACAATTGTCATGTGTTGCTTGGTAGACCTTGGCAGTATGATTGCAGGGATATGCATGATTGTGTCAAGAATGTGTTTGCAATTGTGAAAAGCAAAATGAAGCATTCCTTGATTCTTGTAGAATGAAGAGCTCAATAGGAGGAAAGTGAGTATTAGCAGCCGAGTTGAGTTGAAGGATTCTGAGAGGATTGGAGATTAGCATGGAAAGTAGACTTATAACACATCTAGGATGGATGTGAGGAAGTAGAAGAAGATCAAGAGAAAAGTGTACAAGTTGAGGACTTGGAGGACATGTATGTGAAGAGCCAATTTGGGATTTATGTGTTGAATCCTAGAAGATATTCTTCCATCTATTGAGAACATCTTTTTGAACCTGGGGTGTCTGATGCAAGAGTATCCTGGGGTTGTTAACAATCCTACATGTTGGAGAGATTTTGGCTATCAGTTGTGGACTCGTTCACCAAAGGAGTGGTGCTTGATTGTTGGTGGGCATAGTGTTGGTTGAGGTGCTCAGTCATTGAGAGGGTGCAATCATTGTTGGAGCTTGGCATCTTCTATTGCTCGACACTTTTTGTGCTTAGCATTTTTTGGTTTCTTGACAATGCTTGGGAGTTTGTTATCACTCTGCAGTGCATTGGTGCTGATTGGAGTTCTTGCAAATTTTCTCGATCAAGTTGAAGCATTTAATGCATGTAGCATATGATCGTGACATGGATCTATCTAGGAGTTTGTGTGGACTTATTTGATTCTTGGTTATCTCTCCTATGTGTATTTAATTGGTGTTGTAAGCCTTCTAATGTATTTTTGGTATTTAATATCTATTGGAGTCCAACTTGTGGCTCAACTTATATTTAATGGAAGGAATTAATTTAATTTGTAATGAATTGGGCCAACTTGTGGCTTAGTTGGGTATAAGTAAGGGGTCCTGTGGAGTCTTTAAGTCATTTCCATCCATCTTGGAGAAGAGGATGAAGTGTAGGAGCGAATTTTGAGAAGGCTAGCAGCTATGGCTTGGAAAACTAGGAGATTGCTTGGTGGGCTTGTGAGCACAAGTTCAGATTTCCTTGGAGGTTTCTACCAGAGTGTGGATGTAGACTAGCTAGGATCAGTGTTTGGATTGGATCTTAAGGGATCTTGCAGAACTATTTTTGTAATTATCATTTTATTTGGCCATAACTGGGAAGGCCTTACAGCCCAACACATTGCATGGACACAATTATATTTATGAATAAAGTGTTATAATTTGGTATTAGATATTTCTTTATTGTTGTGTTTCCACTGTGTTGTTATTTGTTGGCAGCTAGAACATCCCCTTTGGGGATTTTTCTACCTTGCACTCCATCACTAAGCTATCATTATCACATGCTTCTAAGCTTTAGTATTGGACTAGGTTCTGCAAACTATAGGTTGGTTAATAATTATTTTGTGGTTTGTCCCACTTGAACTCGCTTTCTTACCTACATGATCAACCAAAAGAATTTCATTAGCTATAGGAGAAGGGTGTGATTTTTTCTCTAGTCATTTCAATTGTGTGTTGGGTGTTTCCTCTTTCCTCTTTTATTTTAACTAGGTATATGTGCATTCAATAATGGGTTTAATCCTCTAGGCGATGTCAACCTCTTCATCCTTTGTCCAATCCACAATAGGCAAGGTCACTTCTTCCTAGTTCAAATATTTGTTGAAAATATAAGAGGAGTAACTGAGAGGGGAGGGATGAATTAGTTACCACTAAAACAATTCCAAATCCCTTAGATGTCAATACAAACTTCCTTTAAACTCACAACTCGGTTAGAACTAGATATTCATTGTAACTTAATTAACAAAGAAATCTGATATATAAATGTGTATTAACATTTAGTAACTTAGTTGCAGAAAGATAAAGCAGTAAGAAAATAACATGTACACATGAGACACTAATATTTAAAATGGAAACCCAATTTGGGAAAATCACCAATGCAACTAGTTACAACTTTTCACTCTTCTAAAGTGAGCCTTGTTAGGAGCTAACCTTGTTAAAGGTTACAAAACACACTATTAGGTGTGAACCTATTAAAGGATTTAAATCACCCTATTAGGAGTGATCTTATTAGACGTCTTAAGACACTTCAATCTAGAAATGCCACCTCATTAGAAGATTTACAAAATGACTGTTAAGTCAACTATGTTAAGAGATTTCTTCATTGCTACAATTGTTAGAGAGTAACAATGATTGACCTGATTAATGAAGCAACTAAATTGAAAATTTAGATCACTATTTTGGCTTAGCCTCTAGATCCTCCCTAATTAGAATATTATTTGTGGCTCCTTGGATACTCTACTCTTAATCAAATATCCTTCTCTATTTACATCTTATCTTCTTCACCACTTTCTCATTTTCAATCCACAACTTGACCTTTCATATTTATGAAACACAATGTCAAGTCAACTTGATTACCCTTTCAAATAAATAAATAGAATCCACTAGGTCTGCTTGTACAAACCAACTAATAGATAAAATTAATTTTCTAAAGGTCAGCTAAAATTGGGTCACTCGGTTACCACTAAGTTCCTTGGTAACTAACCTGACTTGGTTTACAATGAACTCCTTTGGTAACTGACCTAACTCAGTTTATATAGGAATCCCTAAACTTCTATTCTTCTAAACTTATGATTGGCGTATATTGGAGTCTTCTTAACTCACTTCCAATTTCCAATGCTTGGTTAGAGTATAAAATTAACATCAATGACAATTTACAATTGAATAATTGTTATCAACAATATCCCTCTTTAGCATTCATGGCAACACAACATGTCATTAAGAAAAGTTAAGTTAGAGAAATCAAATGATTTATAAGATTTTATATTATCTTTGGTTTCATTATGATTATCTATCCATCCATGAGAACTCCCTCTGAGATTCTCCCTCTACCATCTTATCTTCAGACTCTACCAGATCAAGCTCTCCCTCTTGCAGATTACTACCTATAATTTTTCTCTGATTACACCAATCTCTCTTAATGAATATATGACATGATTCTCTTTCTCTTTGACTTCAAATTCCAAAGACTTGACACATTGATTTTACAAAGTACCTGATGCATTAATTCATATGCAATGAGCTCTGACTTCTTTTCATCAACTTAATAGATCTTCAAAGTAGTTTGGTTGATGCATCACTAATTTGTACTCTACTGAGCATCAGATAGGATAATGAACCCTAGCTTTCCTCTTAGATACAAAAATGCATCCTTAGGTAATGGTTTGGTAAATATGTCAGCAACTTGCTCCTTTATGTTAACATATTCCAATCTAACCTCTTTCTCTTTAACTAATTCTCTCAAAAAATGATATGTGATTGCAATGTATTTTGTCTTGGTGTGAATCACTGGATTTTTAGATATATTGATTTCACTTGTGTTATCACAATAGATAACCATTGAATCCTTGATTTCTTCCTTCATTCCTTATAACAGTTGCTTGAACCACATTGTGTTGGAGCAATTAACTACTACAACAATATATTTTGCCTTTGTTGTAGACTAAGAGATTCAATTTTGCTTCTTACTTGTCCAACATACTAACCTCTTTCCAAGAAAAAATGCTCCTCCATTAGTGCTCTTCCTATTATCAATACTTCCAACCCAATCAACATTAGTAAAGGATTTCAACTCGAACTTCCCTCCTTTCTTGTATCATAGACCATAGTCTTGAGTGCTTTTTAGATATCTCATAATTCTTTTGATTGTCATCATATAATTTTCTCTAGGATTTGTAGAGAATCTTGCAACTATACCAACTGCTAATGCAATATCATGTCTCATATGAACAAAATATTGAAGTTTCCCAATCATATATCTATAAGTAGTCTAATTTACCTCTTTTGAATCACCATTCTTGGATAACTTATGTCCAGTAGACATAGGTGTTCCAACTAGTTTGGAATCTTCCATCCCAAAGGTCTTCAATATCTCCTTGACATATTTTTACTGAATAATGTAAATGCCATCCTTCATTCGATGAATTTTTAAACCAACAAAGAATTTTATTTCTCCAAACATTGACATTTCAAACTCTTTTCTCATTTCTTCAGAGAATAACTTGTATAAGTAATCATGACCTATAAATAGCTAGCATATCATCAATAAATATTTTTACTAAGAAAATATTGTTATGTGCTCCCTCTTTAATATATAGGTTGTTGTTATCACTGGTTCTTTGAAAACCAATCTTTAGCAAATATCCATGAAGTCTCTCATACCATTCTCTAGGAGCTTGCTTCAGACCATATAAAGCTTTGTGTAACTTATAGACCATGTCTCTTTTGTTTGGATCAATGAAACGTTTAGGCTGATAAATGTAGACTTCTTCTAGAATTCCATTCAAGCAAGTTGATTTTACATCCATTTGATACACTTTGAATCCTTTAAATGCATCATATGCAAGTAGTGTTCTAACTCCTTCAAGTCTAGCAATAGGAGCAAATGTTTCTCCATAATCTATGCCTTCTTCTTAAGTGTATCCTTTTCACACCAGTCTTGCCTTATTCCTTGATACTTCACCATTTTCATTCAATTTGTTTATGAATACCCACTTTTTACCAATTAAATTTTTATTCTTGGGTCTAGGAACAAGAGTCAAAGTATTGTTCCTTTCAATTTGCTCAATCTCTTCATTCATTACCTCTATCCAACTTTCATTTTTCAATGCTTCATTAACAGTTTTAGGTTCAAATTTAGTAAGCAAACATGTACCTTTTAGTTTGTTCCTTGTCATTTAGCCTCATATCTGATCTCCAATTATTTTCTCAGGTCCATGATGCCTTTTTACATATCTAGCAAGTACACGTATCTTACTTTTAGATTTTGGATTAGATTCACCATGCTCAAAGGTTCTATGAATTTCCAAATTTTACTCTGTTTCTATTGTCTGAGACTTGATTCAAATTGTCTCCAATTTAGGTTGCACTAGCTACAACTCGGTTGACACTTCAGAATTGGGTGACTTAGGTGGGGTAATGTATTGAATGTTGGGTAATGTATCAAGTTCAAAGTAAACAAATTTTATCTAATTCTTAGGTTCCTTGTTTCTTTGTTCTTCATGCTTTTATGCAAACTCATCAATTTTTACACGTGCACTTTCTATTACCTTGTGAGTAGCAAGATTCAAACATTTAAATGCTTTGCTCTTGTTGGAGTAGGAAAATGCCTTCATCACATTTCACATCAAACTTTCCTTTCCTTGACTCTTTTAGGATATAGAATTTGCTTCCAAATACTTTAAAATAATAAACATTAGGTTTATAGCCATACCATAATTCATAAGGTGTTTGATCTATACCTTTCTTTAGTTGAATTCTATTTAAGGTATAAATTGTTTGCAACATTTTTCTCTATCATCAGTGTTCTTGCACAATGCATGATTGATCTATTTCTTCTTTTTGCTATGCCATTTTGTTGAGATGTTCCAGATGCAGATACATGTCTTTTGATTCCTCTTTCATTATAGAACTCATTGAATTCATTAGAGATGAATTTTCCTCCTATGTCTAATCTTAAGCATCTTAACTTCTTCCCTTGTGAGCATCACCTAGATCCAATGAGTTTTAAGTATTCTATTTATTCTTATGAGAGATAGATTCATATTGAATCACTACTCATGAAACATAGGTCAATGAGTTTGACTCAAAATCACACAGTTAAATCTTGATAGCAATATCACAATTTTAACTTCTTAATTGTTTCTTTCTCAACTCTAGCCAGATACCACTTGAATTTTTGAAAAGCTTCATATTTATCCTTAGTACATTATTGTCATCATCCTAAAATAATCATCAACAAAAAAAATGAAGAATTTATCTCTAGTGTAGCTCTTTGTACCTATTGGTCCACAAAGATTTGCATGAACTAGTTCCACGACTTCTTTAGTGTTGAAATTTTTACTTTTGAAGCTAGTTTTACCCATCTTTCCAATCTAACATTGTTTGCATATGGTCATTTTAGGTTTCTTTGGATTTGGAATACCACTTACTTTTATGTTCTTGCTTATAGTAACTAGATTATCAAATTTTACATGACACATCCTTTTATGCCATAACCAACTTTCCTCTACATGTGCCAAGAAGTATGAACTATTAGTGAGATCAAGATATAATAGATTACCTTTTGTCTGATTGTCAGTTCTAACTAGGTTTCCTTTACCATCCAGAAGTTTGGCCTTCCCATTCATGAATTTTACCTTGAATCCAATGTTGTTTAGTTGTGCCACACTTAGAAGATTGTGTCTTAGTCCTTCAATCCAATAGGCATTATCACATCTTATTCCATCAGGCAATGCAATGCAACATTTTCCCTTCACATAACATGGTTCATTGTTTCCAAATTTAACACTTCCACCATCATAGTGCTCCAGGTGTTCAAACTTAGTTTTATCACCAATCATGTGATGAGAACAACCACTATCTATTATCCATGTGTCATTCTTGCTAACATGAGAAATAAGTGTCATCTTTTCATTATCCTCGTCATCCTCATCATCTTTAATAGCAATATATACCATCTCATCTTCATTATCACTTTTAGAATCTCTAGCAATATAATAAGATTTCTTACCTTTGTCTTTACAGTCTTTATAGCTCTTGAAATCTTTCTTGCCTTTGAACTTGTTGGAATTTTTGTCATCTTTACTTTCCTTGTTTGGACACCTTGCAACAATGTGACCAACTTCTTCACAAGAAAAATAAATCAAAGGAATTTTTCCTTTATTTTTACCTTTGCCTTTTTGTAACCCCCTTGAAAGTAAGGCTTCAATGGCTTCAAGTTCATCATCAGATTCTTATTCTTCTTCACTGTCAAACTATTTTCCTTTTGAGTTTCTTCCCTTTCTACCAAGGGTTAGTTTTTCTTTGAATGTTGATTCAATTTTGGAGATCCAGGAAGATAGTTATCAAAGTTATCCAACTCAAAATTTGTTAACCTTCCCAATAGTGCATACAAAGTTATATCACTTTTGGGATCATATCTCATTTCTTGAATAGTTGAAACTCTAACTGCATGAATAGTAAGAAGAGTTCTTAATACCTTGCTGACTATTATTTCATCTTGTATTTTTCCTCTTGAGGCTCTGATTGCACTCATGCTTGCTTTGATTCTCTCATTGTATTTTGCAATGTTTTCATCTTCTTGTTGATCTCAGATTGGTTTTGACAATTGAGTGTCAATACACTTGAGCTTTTTTTACTAAGTTCATGTCGAGCTAGTAACCTATGCTGAGTATAATATGTATAGATGTCGAGTTGCAATAAGTTTCGAGTCACTCATGTGCTGAGTAAATCAAGTGTTGAGTAAATAGTAAGTGTCAAGTGAATAGTAGATGATGAGCAAGTTCAAGTGCCGAACTAGACAGAATTATAGTATGTGTCAAGCATCAATATTAACAAGTGTCGAGCAACGCATGATTGACCTAGTTGTTTGTGATGGCACAAACAACTATGTAAACCATTTCTGAGATGACATATGGATAGATCTCAAATCTTTGAAGATAAGATTGAATCTATTTGGATTCCCTATGCGATCAACATACAACCAATCAGAAAAATGGAAGTAATTAAGAAAAAAAATGGATGAATCACAATCATAGATTCATACCTAACCCTAAGCCAACAAAGTCTTTTTAAAGGGAGACAAAGCCCCATAATTCAGTGTGTGAGAGAGAGCATTAGAGAATGCATGTGAGGAGGTGATACTAGCAAAGATTTGAAGGCAAGGAATTAGTATACATTCAAGGTGACTTAGAAGAAGGACAAAATTGCATAATTAGTTATCAAAATAGAGGATTGAGGATACAATTTTTTTTTTATCAAATCTGAAAGGATCAAGATGGACTAAATTGAGATATGAAATTAGCAATACCAGATTATAAGTGTATCGGATCAAATATTCTACGGTACTTTCTAACAACTGTATTAGCAGGATGAAATCCTTTGTATTAAGGTTGACTTAACAATCATTGTGAAATCCTGTAATAGGGTGACATTCCAAGTGAGTGTTCTAAAGTCCTTTAGCTAGGCATACTTTTAATAGGGTGTTAAAATCCTTTAACAAGGAAAATCATGAGAATGGTCAAATTATGTAACCTTAACAAGTGAACTTTATTGCTGTAGTAGTGAAGAATTGTGGGTGTCATCCCCACCCCAATTTTACCTTCTCATTGGAGGGTTTCTGGGTAATCATATCTGGTGTCAAGTGTTTATGTGGATGCATTTACTTTACATGTCATTTTATTATGTTTATGCATGCATTGTTTTAAAGTTAAAAGTTTTATTGGCTAGAGATTAATACTTCTGATTCACCACCCCCCCCCCCCCCCTTCGCCCCTCAAAAGTATACATTTCCCATTTGTATTTCGAACAATTGGTATCAGAGTTGATTTCTCATCAAGAGAAGCCTTACAACTTGGAGAAAAGATCTTGAGATGGAAGTTTACAAGTTGTGAAAGACCATTGAAAATTAGGAGATTGAGATACATCTCTCACTACAATAAATAAATTAAGCCAGAGATGCCTTGAGAAGTTCACTAAAAAGAAGGAAAGAGATTGCTATGGTAGAAAAGACACTCAATACAAGGAGATTGACACCACAAAGTTATTTGCAGATGGTAACTCCTATGAATTTGATGTAACAATTGCAGATCTCATGAACAAGAATAGAGCACAAGCTGAGGAAATTAGAAATCTCAAGTTGGAACAAGAATCACAAGCTATATTGCTATGTGAGGTGACTAAGCAAAAGAAGAAAGCTATAGAAGACAAGGCCATGATTGAAGAAAGAAATAGAATTTTGTCAAACAAATTGGAAGAAAAATCAACAGAGTTGTCTAGGATCTCAAACATGCAATTGGACACCCTAAGTCAAATGATGAATGCCCATCATTAGTTGAATGTCAAGGACACTGAGATAACTGCATTGAAGTTACAAAATGAGCAATTGCAAAATGACTTGAAAAGAGAAAAGGAGTTTGCTGAAAGTTTCAACAAACCTAATGAAGCCATCAAGTATTTTGAGCAACTACTGAAATTCCCTAGATCCAATAAAGACACATCAGGATTGGCCTACACAAGCACTGAGGAAGGAGAAACATCCAAAGTTGTTGAGGAAAGAAACAATAAAGGTAAGAATTTTAAACCTACTTGTCATCATTTTGGAAAGAAAGGACACACAAATAATGTTTGTAGGAGCAAGAATGTTAAGCCAAAGAACTTGACTCATTGTCACAAGTGCAAAAAACAAGGTCATCAAGCACATGAATGTAGAACTAGAACCATGCATGCACCAAAATTTGAAGGACATTGCTACAATTGTCAAAAGTTTGGACATAAAGTCTTTGAATGTAGATCCAAGTCCACATGGTCATCAAACAAGGGAAGAAGCCATGAAAATTCCTATAATTGGGATTACAATACAAGACATAGCTGTCATTATTGTCAAGAGTGTCATGCCCAAACTATGAGGCAAAAACACACAATTTTTTTTTTTTGAAATTAATAATTAGAATGCTCTAAGTTTGATAAGTTTTTGTTCAAAGTTAAAGTAGAGGTTCTCTACATTTCATCTTAAGTTTATAAACTTGTGGTTGAATACGTCATTAAGATCTTCATGATTTCGTTATTAGATTGATATCGATCATTAGTTACGTTATTACATTAATTTCTCAACAAGATATGAAAATTATTTAAATAACAATTTAAATGAATTCGGGTGTAAAATTAATTGAAATATCTAATCAAATAAAATCTACATTTTAACTTATCTTAAATAGCCCATTCACCTTTAAAATAAAACTACTTAATACTCAAAAATAATTAAATTTTACTATCAATATAAGACTAACTTAGAACTTTATTAATTTAACTATCATCACAAAAGCTTACACAATTCTAACTTAATTAAATTTAAAACTAACTTTAATAACTATTTCTAAAAACATGCTAATAAACTAATACTACCAAAAAAAAAAAAATTTAAACAAATAACTTTACACAAATAACATAATTAATAGCTAACTTTATTACTTAAAATACCAACTCCCCTAAATTTAAAACTAAAACTCAATTCTAACATCACTAACTACCAATAATTTTTTTAAACATACTAATTCTTATAAAGAATTTTATTAAATCACTAATCAAATTAAAACTTAACAAATTTACATTTAACTATGTAACCATTTAATTACTAAACATTAATTTTAACTAAATAATAAAAAACTTTATTTAAAATCTACTTACCAATCTAACCTTACTAATACTAACTAAAAAACAATAAACAAAACCTAAACTAACCTATACTAACACCTAACACCGAACACCTAACCTATACTAACCCCCCCTACACCCTTCCTACACCTAGGCCGAGCGTTTTCCAAGGCCAAGTGCTTCCCAAGTGTTGGCCAAGGATAGCGCTCTACCCAAGTCAAAACTAGTGCAGGCCCATCCCAAAAAGGTGGCGACCAAGGGATTATGAAGGACAAAAACTTAAAACAAGTTTTACCAAAAGCACATCAAGCCATGACAAAGCAAAGCCAGCACTTTCCAACAAGGAAACTCACTGCCCAAGAAGGATTAAAAGCCGGCACAAACCTACCACATGAGGTGGCGACCAAGATTGCAAAGGGGAAAAAAAACAACTTCAAACACATTTAATCCTCCTTCACCTTGGCAAGTGGTCTACAAAAATTAAGGAGGGAACAGGGGTGACATCATCTCTATGATGGCTATTGACTTTGTTAATAAAAAACCTTTTTTTAAAAGCATCTCCAAAACTGACGCCCAAGGGGAGATGGGTAAGCATTAAACACATAAAGTTTTATAGGTAAGTCTTAGGATATTTAGTTTAGTTATAATTTCTTTTCTTTTTTATATTTAATTTATTATTGTTTTTCATTTTAAAAATAACATTCAATAAATAAAAAAGGATATTAAGGGAATCTTTTAGATTCTCTATTACCAAAGGGGCATTTAATTAGTTTCCCCATACAAATTCCAGAGACTACTTGGCTCTAGGATATAACTTTTTTTTTTGTCATAATTTTTCTAAGTATAGATTTACAAAGCAATGTTTTTTTTTCAAGGTGTATATTTTTTAATGGATTTAAAACATAGATTCAATAGTTTGTTGTCACAATAATACAAGATTTATTTGATCTCCTAATAAGTACAAACTAGAATTGAAATATCACCCATATCCATTCTTCTTTCCTTAACATAATTTTCATTTTTAACATATAAGGAAACTTGAAAATTTTTCTTAACTAAACCATCATCATTTCATCCTATTTTTGATGTGCATCCATATAATTGAAAATTACGATTAAATCTCATGATAGGCAATATTACTCAATCACCATTTTATTGGCAAACTTGATTCAAAGGCTCAGTCGGGAAAGAACCAAGAAGAAAACCCGGCGTCGTTACCATTACAACAAATTTTGAAATACAATTTACATAGGATTCCAATCCCAAAATTTACAACAATTTAATTGGATTTCCTTCACGACCCTCATCAAGGGTTCTATATCAATTTTTGCACCACATTTCTAAGAACTGTGGAGAGAACAGAATCTGATCAGGTGTCAACAAGCATGACCAAAAGACAAATCAAACATGCATATTCATACAAGGTTTTCAAAATAGGATTCACAATGAATCAAAACTAGGGAAAGGTGGATTCTTCCAATAGGAGAAGTCAGACACAACACCAAAATAGATGCCCAATCAGGGCTATAAACCAAGAACTTCTGTTCTTCCATTTTAACATGTCAAACTCATACGAGGTTTGTGTTGATAGGTAGGGGCCCATAACACCCTACCCTCTCTCCCTCTTCTCATCCTGAGAAGAGACTCTATACTGGTTGGAGTCCAACTAAAAAGACCTTTCCCAAAATTGGTCACTTCTGCCCTATCCAAGGGTGAGTAATACCAAAACACCCATACAAGAAAACTTCAAAAAATTCAAACATAAACATGAAAGAAAAGCATTCAAGAACATGATTTTCAATCCTTCCCAACATACCCAACATATATACAAGCATTCAAACAACAACAAAGTAGCATAAGCATGAAACAAGTATGAAAATCTGAACAAGGGAGATGAAGAACTCCTACCTTCACAAAGAGGTAATGGCAAATGAAAAAATTTGAGTAGAGCTTTTCCCTTCCTTCCTTCACTCTTCCAAGACTCCTCTCTAAAAGTAGAGATTGGGTAACAACCTAAACTACTCCAAGAAGAGCCTCTAAATAAGACTCAAACTCAACCACCCAAAAAGGGCAATAACTTTCCCCACCCACCTACAAATCTACAAGTTCCTAACTCAACCCATACTATGGTTAACCACTAAGTAGAGTTGAGGTGATGCAACTCATGGCAACCATAGTCAATTTTCGCACAAAGGCAAAAACAGACTTTTTGAGTGACCTCAAAAGTCAATAAAAGGGGCTTAGGGGTTGGAAAATGCCCCCAACCCATACCCATACCCTATGGGTATAAATATTTCATGTTTTAAAGCCTTAGGAATAGGTTTGGAACCAAACAAAAGCTAGGAAATAATTATAACCATCTAACAACTCTAAAAATGTAGATTAAGCACTAATTTGGATTAAGGGTGACTAAACTCGATTAAGAACCAAATTAGCAAAAAGACACTAACTTAATCTGACTTAGGTCCAAAGGTTACACAGCTAACCCTAATTAGCATGCTGAAGAACATAAACAATTCACGAGTGTCAAGTGACACTAAAAGAACATAGTTACGAACATTAACATTTACTGATCACAGAAAGATACATACATACATCTCACAATTAATTTAATTATGAACAACAAGGTTTCCACAATTAGCACATAGGGATTAGTTATGTTCCTCCGTCAGGTTTCTCGACTAAAATATCCTGCACACTCATTGCACACATCAGTAGTCCCATAAAATCACATGCACATATTTATATACGTATCAGAAATCACATAAATTGAAACATACATCAATCAGGGTTTCTTTCATCCTACTTATATCCTTAATCATAAAAATTCCATAATCAAAATGTTAATCCTACATTTACTTATTTCATCAACATACTTATACATAAAACATTAAATGACGAACATCAAATATCTGAAAGTAACATCACACAACATGAAATAATATAATATGTTCAAAGCATCAGATAATGTCTCGACATCTTGAGTCGTGCGTATCAAAATAATAGTAATGTATCACTATGCTACGATGGGTCGGGGCGAGGCCTCACAAAGAGTATGGACACATCCATGAGAATTGCATAAGAACACATTTCAGTGGTAGCTATAATAGAGGGTTGAGTTAAACTACATGCTTTAGTTGTTTGAAGACTGGTCATATCAACAAGCACTACGCAACAAGGACAAAGGCACCTAACTCAGAGTTTAATAAAGGAAAAGGCAAGGTAGATATTGAACACATCAGAGGACAGATGAACAAAACATGGAGGAAGAAAGCTAGATGCAACACATAAAATGAGGGGATCACTTCACCCGAAAGCTTAATTGATCACATCTCAGCAAACTAAGCAAAAAGAGGTAAGTGGGACTGATATTTAAATGCTTCATCATACATCAGTTCCAAGATAAAGTTAGTACTAAAAAGGGTAAATTAGCATGAATAAAGATACAAGTCAACAAGGAAAAACCAAGGTCAAACTTTAAGTTTTCATCTTACTGCTGAGTGTGAAAAGTTCTCTTCAATTGCCAAGGAAATTCTAGTGTGTGTCGAGTTGTCAGCCAAATTAAGTTGCAGTCAAGTCAGTAGTAGCTGTTGAGTGAAGGAAATTCCTATTGGAGCCAAGTAAGGGTAATTCTAATAGCTGTCGAGTGATGGAAAACCAATGGATGCTGAGTGAAGCAAAAATTGCATAAAAGTTGAGTTTATAGTTGTACAAGCACCATGCATTAAATGCTATATTTTGAAAGGGTATAAGGCATATTTTTGCTCATTTTTTCATCATTACGAATGTAGAGCAAGAGCAAGCAGAGAAAAGAAGCGATTGATGAGCAGAGATTGAATCATTTGCATGGATTCCAACAAAGATCGAGCATTATTATATCGATCTAAAGGTATTCTTCATGAGCCAAGTTACATTGTTTTATATTTGTTGAAACCCTAGTTTGCAAAATGACTTCTAGCTCTAGGAATGCTAAGGATAAGGAACCATTTAAAGTTTAGTTGGTTAGTAATGAGGTAAAATAACCAGAATTTAGGGCTATTCCTAAGGTTGCCTACAAAAATGACCCAATAGGTGCATTATCAGTTATTCCACCCAAGGTCGTAATAGTTCAGGATGTAAGAAAGTGTTATAATTGTAGGGTTGGAGGAATAGGAGACATGGAAATTTGTCAAGCATATGATAAATTATGTGAAAATGGAGTGTTAAAAGAAGAATTCAAAATCATAGAAAGAAAGGGCTTAACCCATGCCCTAGATTTCCCCATTGTCTTCAAAACAGAATGGATAAGAATTGTCTTGAGTAGAATCCATGATGGATGCCTATGGGGACCCTGTATATGAGCAATGTTAGTATGCTAATAGAAACCAAATTTAAATAAAGCTTCTAAAAACTAAAAAAAATTCATAAACTTCAAGATAGACTAAGATGAGCTCTCAATTGAGAATAATGAGCCATTAATGGGCTCTCTCAATGAGAAGCTCTCTTGTTGAGTAGCTTTGTCTAAATAGATAGGATGTATGCTCAAGCTTTATGCTTCAAAAAGGGCTTCAAATGGAGTTGGAATTTGGGTGTGAGTGTATGGTTTTGATGTAAAATGGCATTATGAATTTAATTCATGGATTGTGTTATTTTGCAAAGGGGAAGGATCCAATTTATAGGCAAGAGGCTTGAGGGATTGAGGGCTAAGATGCAAGGATGGGAAAAAGCTCATAGAGGGCTCAGATTGCATGAGAAGAGAGCACATGGATTGTGCTTCCTTACAGCCAATCAAGGAGTGACACATGTCACAGGGTGAAATGATGGAAGAAAGGGGAAGGATGAGTCAACAAAGGAGGCTCAAGCGATAAAATCTTCATAAAGACCCTCATAATGGCTTGTAAGAGCAATAAAAGGGCTTGGAAGAGTCATTTATGGCCTAGTGGACTTCATAAAGTTTTATGGTTCAGATATTTTGAGGGAGATGAGAGCAATTTTGACTTGGGCTTGATTAGGAGGGTTTTAAGATTGCTTAGGATTGTGCAAATGATTAGAGGATGGATTAGGATGGTTTAGGATTAGCTTAGGGATAGGCAAGTGGATGGCATTTAATGAGGGTGGGTGAAGGAGGAGATATTTGTTAACTTTGGCTTGGGTTAGGAAGTTTTAACTCATGTTTAGGGAATGTGACAAGGTTAGGAGGGAATTAGGATTAGTTTTAAAGACATCTTCTAGAAGAGTCTAGACTTTGGATGAGGATAAAGACTTCCTAGAATAGTCTAGAATTTCCTAGGATGACGATGAATACTTTTTAGAAGAGTCTAGAACTTCTTAGGATGAGGATAAATTAGATTTTTAGGAAATAAATAAAGTTTTATTTATTTCAAGGGTTTGGGTTGAGGAGATATTTATTAAAACTTTTTTAATAAACATGAGGATTAATATTTAATCTTAATTAAATATTTTGAGTTGGGATTAGGGGTAGGAAATGATGGGATTAGCCTTTAATCAAAATTAAAGAAGGATTAGAAGATTTTGGAAGAGGTTAGTGGTCTTAAGGAAATTGGCCAAGTTTTGGGCAAAAAATAAATTTTTTATTTATTTTGGGTTTTTTGGTCAATTTATTAATTAAATAATTAATAAATAAGGAAATAATGTTTAAATAAGATTTAAACATTTTTGGGAGGGATTCTTTAATTAAATATTTTTAATTAAGATAAAGGGATTTAATGGCATAAAAATTAATTAATTAATAAATGATGATGTCATCAGGAATTTTCAAAAAATAAAAATATTTTATTTTCTAAAGGTTTTAGGTGTCTACATTTTGCCCCTCTTTGATGTGATGCCGCAAGTGCAATGGCATCAAAGATAAGAAAATAAGATGCCCAAGGCTAGAGCAGAAGAGGAGAGAATGGACTGCAAGATGCCCCCTCAAGAAGGCAGTGGGGAGACAAAGCGAGGCTCGACAACTTCTTGAAAAGTACAAAAATTTGAGATGAGCAAGGAAACTCAGATTGGCAAAGAGAAGGGGTTGAATTAGCTCAAACTCTCACTATGGGAGAATGATAAAGGAGAATCAGATGCACAAGAGGAAGCAAGATTAAGACCTTAGGGAAGGTGGAGGATGAAGGAGCGGAGTGCTATAAAAAGGAATCCAAGATAGGGAGATGGATGAGGGGATTGTAAAGCTGATGCAATAGGATTTCAAAGAGTCAGATTGGCAGAAGATGGGTTTCGGAGATCCCTAGGACTAGGATTGTGGATCTCGAAAGATGAGGCTTGGTGGATTGATTTGGATTGGTGGATCCCTAAGACTAGGATTGTGGATCCCTAAAGCTAAAGGTGAGGAGTGATTCAAAGAGATACTGATGCATAAGCTAGGGTAGGAGAGACAGATGTTGGATATGGATGGGGGATAATGGATATGAAGGAAAACCAGTGAAGCTTTTTGAGCGGGGGGATACTTCAAAGAGAAGTACCACCATGTAGTTGAGCACTAGATTTGCTATAGGACTATTGGTTAATTGCCAAAGTTACCAAGAACATCAAGGCCTTTTCACCAACTGTCCAAAGGACAGATGAACTGACTCAAAACAAACACGCAAGGATTGCCCCAGTATCACACATGAATCCCAGAGGAAGCAGTGTGGAAATGACATTGGGTAACCCACAAGCAAAAAAGAAAACAAGCAAAAGACATGATCAAGACCTTATGCTCTGATTGCCCCATTCACAATATACCATGATATGGAAGATCGTGGCAACCTTGAGGAGGGAACACAGAGATTGCTTGGAAAAGATATTTCAAGACCCAACAGGGAAGAGTCCAAATCAAAAGAAAGCAAAAATCCAAAAGAGAACCATTTGCCAACGAGATGGGTAGGACGAGGTACTAACAGACCAAGATCAGACATGAGGAAAGCTATATCCTGCAAGGACCTATCGAAGAGCACCTAAGCTGGTGGATTTGGATGAGTGATGCATCTGGCAAGCTGAACTAAGAAAGATAACACTTTGGTGACAGGAAATCTAGCTAAAGGATGCATTGGAATAGCTAACCAAGATGTGCGATGGGTGCAAGATGTTGATGAAGGATGAACTAACACGAACACTGGATAGATACAATGGTACTAAGCTAAAGAGGATGTACAAGCTAATGGACCAAGATATGTTACAAATGTACAAGTTTGTTCATGTTTTGGTTTTTGTGAGATGGAAATGTTTGTGAAGGATGGGATGTCTATAATAGGTGATAGGTGGATAGGTAGATGGTTTGCGAAAAGCTTAAGTGAAAATGGGGTTTTGTGTGTGCACGTGATAGTATACAAGCTAGGATACAAGATTATTTACAGGCTGGAATATGGTACAAACTTTGGACAAGATTCAAATATACAAGGTATGGTACAAGATTTACAAGGTATAATACAAGCTTTGGTACAAGATTTTACAAGCTGAGGTACAAGATTTTACAAGCTGTACAGGAGGTATTTACAAGCTCCATTAGATTTTGGATATTTGGTTGGAACACCAAGGGAACAAGAAGGTATTTTAAGGGATGGTGGGTGAATGGATGAGGGATAGGATAGTGATAGATAATGGATTAGTCTTAGTACACAAGGCGCCTGAATTACCAGGTTTTCACCAAGGTACCTATCCAAGGCGCTTGAATTGCCAAGTTTTCACCATTGGACGCTTATTTCTCTTTACTATTTTTTTTTTTTGTATTTTTCAAAAGCTGGGTATACCAAGGATCTTCAAGCATAGAACGTCTTGAGATGAATGATGTTAGTAGGATCATTCAAGAGTTCTCCTTCTAGTGTAGATAGCTGATAGGCTTCGAAGCCAAAGGAAGCAGTGACAACATAAGGACCAAGCCATGTAGGTTCAAACTTGCCTTTCTTTTCTCAATCTGCTTGGACTTTCATGTTTTCTTTGAGGACTATGTCACCTGGTTGAAAGTGTCGTGGAAGCATCTTCTTGTTGAAATTCCTTTTGAGACAAGTTTGATAGACTATGAGATGATCATAGGCTTGTTGTCGCTTCTCGTCTAAGAGATCTAGCTGGGTGAGCCGAGCTACTCTGTATTCTTCATCTGATATTTGCCCTTGCAAAGATATGCGCAAGGAGGGAAGATCAACCTCTATAGGTAGTACCGCTTCAGCACCATAGACTAGGGAGTATGGAGTTGTGCCTGTGGATGTACGAAAGGAAGTTCGATAGGCCCATAGGGCTGGATTTATTTGTAGGTGCCAATCACGGCCGAAATCATTGACAACTTTCTTTAGGATTTTGAGGAGGGTTTTGTTAGTTGCCTCTGCCTAGCCGTTACCTTGTGGGAAATATGGGCTAGAAAAGTGGTGATGGATGCGGAGGGAAGTGCATAATTCTTCCATGTTGAGATTTTCAAAGTTACCTCCGTGGTCAGTGAAGATGGTGGATGGGATGCCGAAGCGGCAAACAATGTGGTATAAGATGAACTTGGAGACCTAAACTCCTGTAGCTGAGATGAGGGGGACTGTTTCCACCCATTTAGTGAAATAGTCTGTAGCTGTTATTATCCATTTATGTCCATCAGATGAGAGGGGTGTGATAGTTCCAACTAGATCAAGGCCCCAACAAGCAAAAGGCCAAGGTGGTGCAATAGGTTGTAGATCCTGTGCTAGAGCGTGCACAAGATTCGCATGCTACTAACATGGGAGACACTTTCTGACAAAGTCACTGGAGTTTTCTTCAATGGTAGGCCAATAGTAGCTTGCTCTAAGGATTTGTTGCGCTAGGACAATACCACTCTTGTGGGCACTGCAAAGTCCAGAGTGTACTTCTTTTAACACCATCGTGGCCTCGTTTTGGTCTAAACATCGAGAGAGAGTATCATGATAACCTCGACGATATAGGGTATTGGCTATGATAACATAGCAAGAGGATTTTTGGATGAGGTTCTGGTGTTGGGTACGTGTGAGGTGAGGGGATATGATACCATCGTTAAGGTAAGCGTGAATCTCATGGTACCAAGGGGATTGGGGACCAACCAAGATACGAACACGGTTTGAATCCTCATTCGCATAAGCGGGTGTGAGGAGTTGCTTGACTAAAAACTCATACTGTGTAGTTGCTTGGGGAATTTCCAAGAGCGAGCCTATAGTAGCCATAGCATATGCTGCTTTGTTCTGTATTTGAGGCACTTGTGTAAACTGAAGCCTTGTAAAATGCTGGGTTAGCTGATCAACTAGCTCTTTGTAGGGTAATAGCTTTTCATCTTTGGTTTGATATTCATTTAGGGCTTGCTTGATGATGAGCTAAGAATCGCCAAAGATTTGTAACTCAGCAATGTTCCATTCTACAGCTATCTTTAATCTTGCTATGAGGGCCTCATATTCAGCTATATTGTTGGTGCTAGGGAATTGTAGCTTGAAGGCTTTTGGAATGTAATCTCCGTGAGGTGTGACCAACAATATTCCTGCCCCTGATCCACGAGATGTGTATGAGCCATCAAAATAAAGTTTCCATGGGGGTTGTTCTTCAATTAGACAGATATGCTCATCTAGAAATTATGTGATCAACAGATAAGCATCTATTAGAGGTGCATCAGCTAGGTGATCTGTTATAGCTTGCCCTTTGATTGCCTTTCTGTCCACATACTGGATGTCAAATTTCCTAAGGAGCATAACCCATTTGGCCAAACGACCTGTAAGTGTTGTTCTGGAGAGCATATACTTGAGAGGGTCAATCTTGGAGACTAGTTGGATGGTATGACTTAGCATGTAATGGCAAAGCTTTTGAGTTGAGAAAACAACTGCCAAACAAGCTTTTTCCATAGGAGTGTAATTGAGTTCATAACCAACTAGGGTTCTACTGATGTAGTAGATGGCTCTTTCTCTGTTGTAGTCATCGAGTTGTGCTAGAAGTGCCCCTAGAGTAGTAGGTGTTGCTGATATGTACAAAATTAGGGGACGACCAGGAACTAGTGGGACCAAGATAGGGGGATTGATGAGATACTGCTTGAGATGGTCGAAGCTGCGCTGACATAAAGGATCCCACTTGAAGTTCTCATCCTTCTTTAGTAAATGTGAAAATGGTGTACACTTATTTGCAAGTTGGGAGATGAAGCGCCGAACAGATTGAAGCTTTCCCTAAAGAGAACAAAGTTGTCACAGTGTCTGGGGAGGAGGCATGTCTAAGATAGCCTTGACCTTCTTGGGGTTGATCTCTATACCTTGTTTAGAAACTATAAAGCCTAGAAGCTTGCCAAATGTGACCCCAAAGACACATTTCTTGGGATTCAGCATGAGATGATATTTGGCTAACCTATCAAAGACTTTCTCCAGGTCAGTAAGATGATCCATGAAGGTATGAGACTTGACCAAGATATCATCCACATAATCCTCTAAAATGCTATGGATGAGATCATGAAAAATGGTTGTCATAGCTCTTTGATAGGTAGCCCCAGCATTCTTTAGGCCAAAAGGCATCATGTTGTAGCAAAAGGTTCCCCAAGGGGTAGTGAATGTTGTCTTATGTTGATCCTCTTCTGCAATCTTGATTTGATTATACCCAGAAAATCCATCCATGAGGGACAAAATTTCATGTCCAGCTGTAAGATCTACAATCATATCTATGTTGGGCAAGGGAAAATCATCTTTTGGGCAAGCTTTGTTAAGATCTCTAAAATCAGTGCAGATTTTGATGTCACCGGAAGGTTTAGTGATGGGGACCATGTTGGAGATCCACTCTGAATAGTCGATAGGTCAGATAACCTTAGCAACTAACATTCTTTCTAACTCAACTTTGACCAGTAATGCCACCTTGGGGTGCATTTTTCTAAGCTTTTGTCTGACGGGCTTGATCTGTGGATTGACTGCAAGATGATGAACTACAAGCTTTGGATCAAGCCCTGGAATGTCTTGATATGACCATGCAAATTGGCCAATGTTCTCTCTTAAGACCTCAAAGAGGAGATCAACTTGGTCTTGTGATAGGGATGCAGCAATGTGAACAAGCCTAGGGATCTCTGAAGAACCAATGTTGACTTCCCTAGTATCCTCAATTAGAATAGAAGATATCTCTAGTTGATTATGTTGAGGAGGTAATGCTAAATCCTCATGTTCTGCTTGTGGCTCTGGATGCTCTTGCTGAGGGGTTTTCTTCACTGCCTTAGCTAGTCTCAGATTCACCTTAGTTCCAGTTTTGGGTGTATCAGAACTAGGTTGGGGATTTTCTCCAAAATACCCCTTGGGATCTAGCTTGTAGATATAGGCAGAATCTGGCTTTGTTTTCTTGTGAGGTGTTTTAGCTCCCATGAATCTCAGAAGTGCTTCCTCTGATGTGAACTCATCAATGTGTATGACGCTTGGTTGGTTCCAATCTATGAGTTGTGGATGGGTGAGTGGTAGGTCAATGAGGTGGATGGATAGTTCTTGGAGAACAGAGTCTCTGAGGGAGATTTGGTCTAGGATATCGTCGTAGGCTCTCTTTTCAACTTCCTCAAGAATATCTTTGATTTCGACAAGGTCGCGATGAATGTTTGAAAAAGCGTGACCGTTCTCATTGGTGCCCCCAGTTGTGGGTATGCCAAAGCCAAGACTTGACTTCGATTCCCACTTGTGTGTGTCAATGGGGCACTGCATGCCTCTTTCTTCTGGTCCTAGACCACCACCTTGATAGTTCCATTTGTCAGTGATGAGCTTATGTTCTTGGGGATACTTCTGGCTGAAGTGATCAAGGTGTGCCTGATTCCTTTGAGGTGCATCCTTATGTAACCAATTGCTGATATCTGGAGTGAGCTCCTCATGAAGAGGGATTTTCGAGGATATAAAGGTTGTTGGGCCAAACTGTTTGTATCAAGGAGGTGGAATCTCCTTAGCTTTTTGATATGTCGGTCGTCCATGGGCATGTGGATCAAGTGGGAGTGCCCCGACAGCAAATGCATCCGACAAACTATACGCTCCGTAGCCCTTGTTATTGATCTTCACGGTAGACAGGGTAGAGGCGAGGATGGTTTCTGGGTCATTACAAGTGTGGGATGAGCTGGCGATGGATGTGTTGATATCAATTCCAAGGCAATGGTTTGTATATGAGGCTTCAACCGCATTGTAGTAAGCAAAGGGTTTTGGATCGGCATGGATGGTTACCTCAGTGCCTTGATGCAAAAATTTGACACACTGATGGTAAGTGGATGGAACGGCTTTCATGGCATGAATCCATGGGCGATCGAGGAGGATGTTGAATGGTAGGTTTAGATCAATAACATGGCAGAGTGTCTCTTGGATGACTGGCCCAACCTTGATTGGCAGCAAAATAGTTCCTTCTGTGGTTCTTTCCAAGTTGTCATAAGCTTTGATGGTGATAACCTCACTGATGATATCTACCTCAGTATACCCAGCTTGTTTTATGAATTTTAGGGTGCAAATATTCAAGGCTGATCCATTATCTATCATTACTCTTTTCACAGCAAAATTGGATACCATGATGGCTATGCAAAGTGGAAGGGTGTGATCTGGCTCGACCATGGGTATGTCGGTGGGTTTGAAAGATAGGGCACATGAGGATGAAAGGTGTCCAACAAGATTATGAAAATCAGTAGCATTGATATCAGAAGGGACACGGGATTCTATGAGAGCACAGTCAAGGATGTTCTTGTACATAGGACTAGTGCGAAGAAGGTCTAAAATGGAGATTTGGGCTAGCATGTTCCCAAGGTGTTCCAAGATATTATACAGGCTTTTTGACGGAGCTGATGGTGCTGGTGAAACTGGTGGGCCTACATTGTTAAATCGCGCTCTTCGAGTGGTGACTGCACACTCATTTTTTGGTCCTTGGATATTGATAACATTGACAGAAGGCTCTTTCTTGGATATACAACCTATAAGGCTACCATAGTCTGTATAGGATGAAGTGTGGTCATTGTTCTTCCCATGCTGTTGGTTTGGCTGACGGTTTTTGGTGTTGTTGTTGTTGGTTTGGATAGGTGCTTTTCCAAGATTTTGGTTGTTGTGTGGAGGAAAAGCATTTTGATAGATCTGTAAGCCTGCATTGGGAGAGGTTTGGGCTCCAATAGTGATTTCCTTCCGATAAATGAGGTCCTGCACATAGTCTTTCAGTTTCATGCATCTGAGGGTAGTGTGACCTTTTACCCTATGAAATTTGCAGTACTCATTGTCTTTGTACCATGTAGCTTTGGATTGGCTTGGGTCAATTTTCTAGGTAGGAGGAAATTTGATGAGGTTTTCCTTGACTAATTTCTCAAAAATGACATCCAATGGCTCACCAAGGGGTGTATAGTTTCTAGGTGTAGGTTGGAATCTGGGCTTTTGTCCTGTAGCTACATTGATGGCATTAGCTTGATTGCTAGACCCTTGGAAGTTGGGTCTTGGATTGTGGTTTTGATAGCGTTGGTTATTCTGTTGTTGGTAGTTGATAGCTTGTTGATTGTTTGGTTGATATGGTGGGTTGGACTGGTTGTGAGAAGGACCAACAATATTCACATGTCTGGTGTTAGTGACGCCATCTATTGCAACATGCTTGTTTTTGTTCCAATATCTAGACTTGTCATTGGAATGTGATTGATTTTGGTTGGCCTCTTTGTAAATCTTGACCACACCAGCTTTAATGAGTCCTTGCTCAAGGATCATTCCTTTCTCTTTGATATCTTTATAGGTCTGCAAACAGTTCATGGCCATGTGGTGAGTCAAGCTGGGATGGGCATTATCAATAAACATTTTCACCACATGGCGCTCTGGCAAGGTGCAGGATATGCGGGTGGTAAGGGTTTGCCATCTTTGCAGGTATTCAGCAAGGCTTTCTCCACCTTTTTTCTTAGTGTGGACAAGGTCAACTATTGATAGCTCTGTTTCAACAAGATGGGCATATTGGGCTACGAATGCCTCAGATAATTCAGCAAAGTTTTTAATTGTGCCATAGGGGATTCTGTAAAACCATTCAAGAGCTGGTCCAGCCAAGCTTTTGGGAAAAAGGCGCAAGAGGAAGACATCATCGTATGCCACGTCCTGGCAGTGCATGTAAAATTCTTTGATATGTGTGACAGGGTCTCCTTTTCCTCTGAATTTGTCAAATTTGGGTACCTCAAAGTGTTTGGGAAATGGTGTCATGGTAATGGCTTTGTCAAATGGGTAAGGACACACATTCTCACACTTGAATGTCTTCGGATCATTCCCTTCTTGGATGGCTTTCAGAGCTATCTTCATTTCCTCCCATTCTAAATTGATAAGTGATGGCTGGGGTGCCCCCAATGTAGGAGTGCCTTGAGGTAGGTATGTGCTAGATGGGGCCACTGAATATGGATGGCTGTGAGGGATTTGCTGATAGGGATTGTACATTGTTTGGGCAGCTGCATGGTGGATGACAAGTTGTTGAGGGGGATGTGGCGCATATTGCTGCATGTGCTGCGAGGCTTGCTGTTGATATGGGATTTGAGGTTGGAATTGAGGAACATAAGCTGGATGTGGGATAAATGAATGGCTTTGTGGAGGTAAGGTATAAGATGTTTGTGAAGCTTGGGGAAAGGATTGGGGGGCTTGTGGGGTTTGACCAAGGTATGTGGGCTGTGCCCCCATTTGGGATGGTACCTGCAAATAATTGATGGTTGGCTGGATTGGTGGGTTACCTCCTAGAAGTGGCATTGAAAAGTAGTTGGTAATAGGAGGTAATGGATTAGTTGGTGGTGGAGGTGGTGGGAATTGAAAGCTAGGAAATGGAATTGATGGGGTTTGATAGCTTGGTGGCTGGATTTGGAAGCTTGGTAGAGTGGTGGTGGGAGCTTGAGTCACTTGAGAGCTAGGTAGAACATTGGTAGTAGCTTGTGGGGTTTGATAGCTTTGTGGAGTGAGGGTAGTAGCTTGTGGATTTGTGGCTGATGGCACTGAGCTTCCAAGACCTAATGGAAATGATGGGATTGTGCTTTGGGCTGTGGTGAACAAGCTGGGGGTGATGAAAGGTTGATTACTTGGCCCCATGGGCGACATCCCTGTTGGATATTACTAAGGTTGGCCAAAGATGCTAGCACTGATTTGGGAGATGGGTGGATTTGGAAGGTTGGGTTGGGGAGCAGTAGCAGCAATAGTGAAGGGCATGAACGGTGAGGTGTTTTGGGTAAAGGGGGTTTGGAGCGGAGAGGTATGAACCAAGGATGGAGTGGTGGTGGCTGGGTTGGCTTGTGACATGGAGATTTCAACTTGGGTGGATGATGGTATGTTTGGGTCTGTTGGATCATATGGATTGGCTAGAGGCTCTTCTTTTGGCATATATTGAGGATAACTTGGATCATAAGAGCCTATGGGTGGTGGCAACTGCCCAAACAATGGGTGAGATGGATCTGATAATGGAGGGGGTCTTCCAAAGTCAAAGGTTCCTACATTGTCCCTTCGAAAATTAGCCATGATTGTCTCTTTGTTCTTGTCTATAATGGCGTTTACCAATACTACATTTCCTGGTTGGTTCATGAAAGCTTCAATGTCAGTAGATGATGGTATAGGTTTCTCTGGGCTAAAGGATGGTTGAGTGCTCAAGGGGGGTGAGGCTGTTTGATCCAAATGATAGGGCTCCATTGTTTCTTTCTTCTTGGCTAAGCGAGTGACGGGTGGCATGAAAAATGCTCCTAGGGATGAGATGCAACAAATGCTGGTGGATGCAAAAGGGAGGAAGGCTTTTCTATGCAAATGATTTCCTAGGTTGAGACAAAGCTATATGAAAAAACCTAAGGAGGATTGGGTTGGGGATTCTAACTTCAAAGATATGTTGCCAAAGCACAAAAGGTTTGCTTTCCTATGTGCAAGCTTGGTGGTGATTGTGTCAACTTAAGGATAGACTGATGATCCTTTAGGAAGAACACGAGATTGACCACTTGTGGATCCCAACCTTTAGCTCAAGGTGATGAGGGATAACAAGTGGCAAAGCTAGATTACCCTAGACAAAGCTTTGTCAAAAGGGATAACCTTGGTGAGATTGGTGGTTTTGAAAGTTTTTAGGAATGGCAAACTTTTAGCAAGGTGACAACAATTTTGAAAGCTTAGGTCTGCAATTTTTGGATTGTTGGCTAGATGGTTTGATTCTAAATGAGATGGATGAGCTAATAATGCTTAAGGGGATAACCTAAGATGGCTGGCTTTTCTACAAATATGACTCTAAAGTGAAGCTTATCCAAGAAGATGTGGAGAAACAAGGGTGTCTAATCATAGAAATCATGCCTAGTTGGTAAGGCATAAGCAAGATTAACTCCTGGATGTTGGCTAAATTTGATGGTGCACTCTAACCAGGCCTCTTGAAGTGCTTTGTCAGTAGCTCTGTCCTCTACTTTGTGGAGTTTGGCAATTTGCGGGCTTGGTGTTATTTCTTTTCTCTTGGCTGAAAGTTCTTGGTATGCCTGAGATGGCTTGAGTTTATTTTTGTGAAACTTTTGTTTGGGTTTGGGTTGCTCTGACATGAATTCTTGAATCTGCTTGGTTTTGAGAGACCTCGGTTATTTTGCTTCAACTTGTTCAACTTTTGGAATAGGCAGTGACTACGCTAAGTGTACCCTAAGCTAGGATTGACCAAGTTTGGTAAACATTCATTCAATAAGTAAAAGACCAAGCAATAGATAGAAATAACCAGATAGAAGTTTTGATTCCCAGAATGTGATACTTGCACCAAGGAGTGTGTGTGTTCTACAAATGTTTCAATCAGTCACTTCAAGCACATTAACATCCTAGATGGTTGTCTACAAGGCTAACAGTTGGTTTAGTTAGGGAGTCCTCGATATACCCAAGGTACGTGAGGCCCAAATCCGTAGATGAAACCAAAAAGATGTCACACAGCCGAGAGGAGCGGTAACCCACTTCTCCTCTTTCACTTCTCAAAGGTATAAAGTTCCTTGAGGCTTAGCCCGAGTGACAAAATCTTGATCCCAAGAGAGGTGTCTTTCGATTCACCTCCCAGTTCTTATACTCTGTCGGAACGCAGGAGTTGAGGTCGTCCAAGGGGTGATGAAATCCCCAAGCAGGCCTCCTAAAAAGAAAAAAGGTTTTGGATCCTAATCTTATGCACCCAAGATGGCCTCGAAAGACAACAAGGGGAGAGAAGACTTGGATGACCTTGGGCTAAAAAAAAACACGCTTGTTATTTTACCAACTGACTCTTATGTGTGCTAATCTAGACTTTTCAAGCACTCATGTTTAAGAGACAATGTTCAATTCTGACTTGAAGCGCCAACAAAAGTAAATCGATCAAAAAATGCAAACAAGAAGAAGAGTTAGGGTCAACAAAAGCAAACTCGCGTGCCCAGAGGCCCTCCACATCAAGTATCAATTAATTTCCTTTAAAGCATTCAAGAGTTGGTGTGATTTTGTTTTAAGCCCAAAGAAAAGATGTGTGAGACTCGATTTGTCAAGCGCGCGCCCGAAGGCCCTCCACATCAATAGTTGTTCAATTTTAGTGCCCAAACTTGAAGTGTGATCAATTTAATCTAGAGTTTTGGTCATTTAAAAATTTTGATAAATTTAAAGCAAACGTTCAAAGACCAAGTGAGTGAGTTAGATTATGGAACATTTAACACCTTTTTCAAGTAGACCCATCCCCATAAATGGCGCTGAGATTGTAACCAATGGTTGAATTGATGGGTGATTAGAAAAGAGGTGAGTCCAAGAAACTACTCAAATTGATTTTTGTAGATTTGTATTTAACTTAACAAAGTTTCTTAAATATCCAAAAATCAAACTTTACCTAAATTGCATGTGGAAAAGAGATTTGTTTTGTTCAATTTTAGAAGCTCCAAATGAAGTGTTTGATATTGCAATGGTTAATTGATCCTTGGCATTCAAGATTGGATCTTTTGTTTTAATCATGCATTCATAAAAAAAAAAAAACTTGATTTTAATCCATGGCACTCAAGAGTGATTTTAGCAACATGCATTCAAAGACAAGTGATTAAGCATTCAAGTTTTTTCCTTTGAGCATTCAAGATTCAGATTTTGTGTGTTGTTTTAAGAACTTTGAAGTGCTTTGTTTTAACCTTAGATCATTCAAGATTGTTTTGGACTCAAAAGTGAAAATGACTCTTTGGACTTTGGTTTTCATTCAAGATTTTGTGTTCTAGTTTGCATATTTTAAGCCCAAAAATGATATTCCTAGATTGTTTTGATGCATGAAAAACCTAAGAAACATTCAAGATTTTGCAACAAGACATTTGTTTGGAACAAATAACAAAGCTTTTAGGACAATTTTTGGCAACCATTTAGGACTCTTAGTTTTCATGAGATTTTTAAAAGAACTTTAAAATATTTGCAAATGAGGTTTATTTTATCCTTGATTGATGCTTTGAGTTTGATTTAGATTTTCGTGTGCACTTAGTGTTGATTTTGAACCTTTTGAAATGGAAACTTGAAGTTCTTTTTAAATTTCCAAAAATGAAGTGTTCCTAACTTTGCATGAATGCATCTAAAACTTTGATGTTCCAAGGATGCAAATGATTGGATTGGTTTAGTTTCACTTGTTAAAATGTTTTTTTTTTTTTTTTTTTTAATGGATTTAAGTATGATTTAGGGGTTTATTTTAAGCACTAAAAAGAAGTGTGTATGATTTTGCTTCCTTCAAAAAAAATTGCCAAGATCTCCCACAAGAAGAAGAAGAAGAAGTAGATGGAATAAGAAGAATATAGACAAGAAGAGGAAGAAGAATTCCAAGTGCTTTGTCCACCTATAAGCTTGAAAAATCTGCAAACACTATGAGATAGATTATGAGTTCCTTTGTCTTTTTCATGCTCATGTGGACCTACAAAACCAATTTATACAATCCTACAAATCACAAAAACAAACAAAATTAGCCAAAATTAGCAAATGACATACAAAACTTGACTACAAAAGTTAATGAAGATGACCCATGCGGGGTCCCACCGGGTGTGCCAAAATGTATATGAGCAATGTTAGTATGCTAATAGAAACCAAATTTAAATAAAGCTTCTACAAACTAAACAAAATTCATAAACTTCAAGATAGACTAAGATGAGCTCTCAATTGAGAATAATGAGTCATTAATGGGCTCTCTCAATGAGAAGCTCTCTTGTTAAGTAGCTTTGTCTAAATAGATAGGATGTATGCTCAAGCTTTATGCTTCAAAAAGGGCTTCAAATGGAGTTGGAATTTGGGTGTGAGTGTATGGTTTTGATGTAAAATGGCATTATGAATTTACTTCATGGATTGTGTTATTTTGCAAAGGGGAAGGATCCAATTTATAGGCAAGAGGCTTGAGGGATTGAGGGCTAAGATGCAAGGATGGGAAAAAGCTCATGGAGGGCTTAGATTGCATGAGAAGAGAGCACATGGATTGTGTTTCCTTACAGCCAATCAAAGAGTGACACATGTCACAAGGTGAGAGGATGGAGGAAAGGGGAAGGATGAGTCAACAAAGGAGGCTCAAGGGATAAAATCTTCATAAAGACCCTCATAATGGCTTGTAAGAGCAATAAAAGGGCTTGGAAGAGTCATTTATGGCCTAGTGGACTTCATAAAGTTTTATGGTTCAGATATTTTGAGGGAGATGAGAGCAATTTCGACTTGGGCTTGATTAAGAGGGTTTTAAGCTTGCTTAGGATTGTGCAAATGAGTAGAGGATGGATTAGGATGGTTTAGGATTAGCTTAGGGATAGGCAAGTGGATGGCATTTAATGAGGGTGGGTGAAGGAGGAGATATTTGTTAACTTTGGCTTGGGTTAGGAAGTTTTAACTCATGTTTAGGAAATGTGACAAGGTTAGGAGGGGATTAGGATTAGTTTTAAAGACATCTTCTAGAATAGTCTAGACTTTGGATGAGGATAAAGACTTTCTAGAATAGTCTAGAATTTCCAAGGATGAGGATGAAGACTTTCTAGAAGAGTCTAGAACTTCTTAGGATGAGGATAAATTAGATTTTTAGGAAATAAATAAAGTTTTATTTATTTCAAGGGTTTGGGTTGAGGAGATATTTATTAAAACTTTTTTAATAAACATGAGGATTAATATTTAATCTTAATTAAATATTTTGAGTTGGGATTAGGGGTAGGAAATGATGGGATTAGCCTTTAATCAAAATTAAAGAAGGATTAGAAGATTTTGGAAGAAGTTAGTGGTCTTAAGGAAATTGGCCAAGTTTTGGACAAAAAATAATTTTTTTATTTATTTTGGATTTTTTGGTCAATTTATTAATTAAATAATTAATAAATAAGGAAATAATGTTTAAATAAGATTTAAACATTTTTGGGAGGGATTCCTTAATTAAATATTTTTAATGAAGATAAAGGGATTTAATGGCATAAAGAAAAATTAATTAATTAATAAATGATGATGTCATCAGAATTTTTTTAGAAAATAAAAATACTTTATTTTCTAAAGGTTTTTAGGTGTCTACAGACCCATCAAACTATCAAAGAGGATTTTACATAGGGTTACAGGATATCCAACCCTAGAATGGCCCAAGACCCTAAGGAGCAACTCAAAAGAAGCAAATGAGAAAAATACAGGGGCAAAGTGGAACAAGAGAGGAATGGCAATTGATACCATCAAGGATCCACTTCTTGAATTTATAATGAGGGTCATATCTCACAAATTCTATCAGTCAAGCTAACTAAATAGTGTTCCATGCATAGTAGTAGATGTAGGCTATAAGATTGTGAAGAAAGATCATACTTATGATCTAGCAAAGCTACAGTTGCAGCAAATAATGGAGAACTTAGAAGTAATAAGGAGATCTAAAAGTGCTCAATGTAAATTTGGTTCCATATTGATATGCATATTCTTTTATGTTCAAAATGAATTTCCCTCTTTTGGTAAGGTAGGATGGAAGACCAATAGGTCTATGGCTTTGCAAATAAACGAGTACATTGAAAATATGGGAGAAAATTTTGAGTCAATGATGACTAGCTACTGCGAGGATTTCAAGCAGTCAATGAAATAGAGGCTGAGAATTCTAGTTTCCCTAGAGGAGAAGTACTACAATGACATTTGTTTCTTGGTAGACATTGACTACACCATTTTCCAGGTTGTAGTAGCCAAAGTGAGATGGCTAAAGCCTTTGGCTTACAAAATTAACATAGATGAAGCATCAACTTCCATCACTGCACTACTTGTAGAGGAAGTTGAAAAGTTACGAAAAATCTTTGGTAATTATGATGTTGTCAAATCCAAAGTTGAAATGGAGTTGAAAACTACCTCAACTCTAAAGAAGAATGATAAAATGGTAAAGAAGTTGAAAGCTAAATTTGGTGAGGGAGCTAAAGGCAATGATGATGATGATGATGAAGAATAAGAACAAGAACAAGAACATGGCCAAGAACCTCTTGCCCTAACCCAAGGTATGGGTGAAGATGAAGAAGAAGAAGGTGCTGAGGAGGAACAAGTTGAGGAAGCACCAGCAAAACAAGAACCAAAGAAGAGAAAGGCTAAGACACAACCTACAGCTTAGGCAAAGGGTAAGAAAATTACAAAACCAAGGCCTACAAAGCCTACTACTCCAACCACAAGAGCCACCACAATGGCCACCACTCAAAAGGCTATGGAGAAAATAAAAGAGAATAATAAGGCTACTGAACAACAAGGTCCTGTGGAGAAGAAATTAAGGAGAAAATATGTTGCACAATTAGAATCTAATGATGAAAAGATCGAGTCAGAAGATATAAGCCAGTTCAAAGTGGTAAGTCATGATCCCAAGTTTGATATTGAAAACATTTGTGATAATGTTAGGGATAATGCAGACTTAACTAGTTTGAAAAATATTGATTTAAATAAATTAAGTAGAGAAGATCAAAATAAGGTTGAAGAATTAGTTTATGCCATGATGGAAAAATTCAAGAATACCCCTCTTGAATTTGACAACTCAATGTCCAAAGACTTATATTCAATTGTTGAGAATAAATGGCATTATTGCCTAAATATGGAGAAGGAAATAAGAGAGTTCACATTGGCATAAGTGATCCCAAAATTGTTAAAAGGGAAAATAATAAAGGCAAACAAGAAACATGGTAGCAAATTTGCACCCAAGTATAGAGCTTTTAGCATACTGCAAAACAAGATTGAAGATGTTGTAAAGAAATCAACTCAAATGTGGAAGTTGATATATGGCTTGACTACTATCAAGGAAGGAGAGGAGGATCCGTTTGAGGTAAGAAATAATGGAGAAGATGAAGATAATGACAAGGAAGGAGAAGCTAAGAAAGAAAAGGAAGGTAACACAGTGGAGAAGACACAAAAAATGGAGATGAAATGGCAATAGCTGAAGAGCAACAAACAGATCAAAATGTGCAAGACACACAATTGCCACCATTAAGCCCTCCACATGACACAAACACACCTGTAGAGACAATAAAAGTAAAAGATGTTCTTGATAGCTCAACTCAGAAGATCAATCCACTAACTGTAGAGGATCTAAAGAAGATCCTTGACCAATCCACATTACAAGCAAAATTGTGTGATAATCTAGTGTTGGTCAGTGTGGATGAGCTACAGAAAGTAGTAGCTGACATAACCAGGGATAAGGTGAATAAACAAGAACCACCTTCTACCATCCCTACAGCTACTAGTGGTCAACCTCCAGTGCAAACATCAAAGGAGACATGAGTACAGGTTGATACCACAGTCAAAGTTGTTATGATTGAAAAATAGACTAAGACTATAGAGGAGCCCACAAAGGAACAAGTAGGACAAATAGAGGTATCTGTACCTACTGCACAAACACAAGGTGTACCATAGATAATAATGATTGATCAAGGAGGATCAGAAGAAGACAAGGGCATTCCAAAGGGAAAGGAGCAGGAAGCCATTCAAACATTGGTTAATTTACCAACAATTGGCACTCCTACCAAAGTCCTTCAAAAGTTGAGCACTGATGTAATGCCACTTCAAATTTTAGCACCAGGCTCAAGCTTAACAAAGGTTGCAAGGGTACTTCACTATGGAGACCCAACACCAAAATATGACTATGCAACCATGAACCTTGAACAGATCAATGAGATGCAAGCAGCATTGGAAAGGAAGAAGAACCAAGAAGTATAAGCAAAGGAAATCACTACATGAAATCAAAGACATCTTTTTAGATGCATTTAGCTTGCAAACACTTGACGAAACCAAGCCAATATTGAAATAATTGTAAGAAATTGTTGAACAGGTGACAAATGAAGACCAGGAAACCAATGCAAAACTCATGGAATGGCCTGAAAAAAATTTCAAGGAAAGGTAAATGAGAAGATATCCAGTGGAATAGCACTGTCACAAGTGGAACTGGCTATAAAGATAGAAAAAGTGAAGAAGGTACTTGAGAATATATTCTCACTATACACCAAATTGTGTGACCCCACACTCTTCACACAAAGAACAAGCCAAAGGATTCTGAGTCTGGAAAGAAACTTGAAAATATCTAGTATGCAATTAGCACAAAATCCAGTTCAAAGTGAGAAGCACTTTCATTCCACGCTTCACAGACAAAAGGAACTAGTTGTATTAATAACAGAAGAGGCTAATACAAGAGCCAAGCTAATCCAGATTCAAGCCTCCCTGACCCCTCACATGGAAATACTACCAAAAGAACTAGCCTATTTGAAATAGTACTCAAGAAAGATCCTAATCTTTCAACTTTGGATGGCTTAGTTCACCTTGCAGCAAAGACAACCATCCAAATCAAATCACTAGATGTTGCAATAAACAACTAGGATGTTACTCTCAAGATTGTAATGGAAGTGAATAAAAACTTTCTAAATAAATACACACTTAGTGTATAGACCCTTTGACATCAGTGTCAAAAAGGGGGAGAAATATTAAAGGGGGAGATATATGTAAGGGGGGGACATCTAAAAGGGGAGATAAAGTAAATGGAGAGAAGAACAAACAAAGGGGGAGTAAACAACAAAATAGGGTGTATCAGAACATATCAGATTGAGAGTACCAGAATGACTGAAGACAAAGAGTAACAACATAGGCAAATCTACTTAGAGAAATTTTGGATACAAAAAAGACACATTAACTCAGGGGGGGTCACAAAATTTTGAGGTATATAGTCTATTACAAAATTTTGAACAATTTTGAAGTTTTGTATATATGCCAAACTGGATGTACATTATACTCGAGGGGATTAGATTCATCATGTATAGTTAAGTGTTTTTGCCACTCATGTCAAAGGGGGAGATTGTTGATCTCAAATTGGTTTTGACAATTGAGTGTCAACACACTTAAGCTTTATTTACTAAGTTCATGTCGAGCTAGTAACATATGCCAAGTATAATATGTATAGATGTTGAGTTGCAATGAGTTTCGAGTCACTCATGTGCTGAGTAAATTAAGTGCCCAGCCAGATAGAATTATAGTATGTGTTGAGCATCAGTATTAACAAGTGCCAAGTAACATAGAATTGACCTAGTTTTTTATGATGGCACAAACAACTATGTAAACTATTTTTGAGTTGACATATGGATATATCTCGAAGCTTTGAAGATAAGATCGAATCTATTTGGATTCCCTACGTGATCAACATACAACCAATCATAAAAATGGAAGGACTTAAGTGGGAAAAATGGATGAATCACAATCGTAGATTCATACCTAACCCTAAGCCACCGAAGTCTTTTTAAAGGGAGACAAAGCCCCATAATTCAGTGTGTGAGAGAGAGCATTAGAGAATGCATGCAAGGAGGTGATACTAGCAAAGATTTGAAGGAAGTGAAAGGGGTGAATTGATCATTATACATTCAAGGTGACTTAGAAGAAGGACAAAATTGTAGAATTAGTTATCAGAACAGAGGATCAAGGATATAAAAAATTTCATATCAGATCTGAAAGGATCAAGATGGACTAAATTGAGATCTGAAATCAGTAATACCAAATTGTAAGTGTATCAGATCAAATATTCTACTATACTTTCTAACAACTGTATCAGCAAGATGAAATCCTTTGTATTAAGGTTGACTTAATAGTCATTGTGAAATCCTTTAACAAGGTGACATTCCAAGTAAGTGTTCTAAAGTCCTTTAACTAGGCACACTTTTAACAGGGTGGGATCTAACAATTCTTTGTAAGCCTTTAACAGGGCAGGCCTCTGACAGGGCAGATCATGAGAATGGTCAAATTATGTAACCTTAACAAGTGAACTTTATTACTGTAGTAGTGAAGAATTGTCGATGTCATCCCCACCCCAGTTTTACCTTCTCATTGGAGGGTTTCTAGGTAATCATATCTGGTGTCAAGTGTTTCTATGGATGCATTTACTTTATATGTCATTTCAATATGTTTATGCATGCATTATTTTAAAGTTAAAAGTTTTATCGGCTAGAGATTAATGCTTCTGATTCAACCAACCCCCACCCCCCTCTCAAGTATACATTTCCCATTTGTATTTCCAACACTTCTCTCATCTTCATCTAATCAAATTAACCTCTTAAACTTTCTACTTTGGCTCACCTCACATTGTCATCTCCTCCATAGATATTTTGCAACTTGTTCCACATTTCACAAGCAATAGGAAAATATTTGACTTCATCAAATTCAACATAATTGAGAGCAGGAGCAATGCTAATCATCATTGTGTTGGGATTCTTTTTATCTACCATTTGATCCACAATCAAAGGATCAAGAGGTGACACATACTGGTTCTCTAGGAATTGTAGTCATGTATCTCCAATGGTTGCCAAATGCAACCTCATCAGTTCCTATCATGCTTTGAAGTTTTCTCTATTCAACTTGGGAATATATATTGTCACCATATGTTAACGCATACACCTATGGCTGGTGTTGTGGACTATAAAACAAAATTTCCTTTCCTTTTTCTTTAGCTTAGGTCCTTGAAACCTTTTCTACAAGCACCAACAAATCTAATACTGATTATTAGAAATATAAGGAGTAACTAAGAGGGAAGGGGTGAATCACTTACCACTAAAATAATTCCAAATCACTTAGATGTCAATACAAACTTTCTTTAAACTCCCAACTCAATTAGAACTAGATATTCACTGTAACTTGGTTGACAATATAAATGTGTATTAACCTTTAGCAAGTTAGTTGCAAAAAGATAAAGTAGTAAGAAAATAACATGAACACACGAGACACTAAGATTTAATGTGGAAACCCAATTTGTGAAAACCATCAATGCAACTAGTTACAACTTTTCACTCTTCTGAAGTGAGCCCTGTTAGGAGCCAACCCTATTTTAAAGGTTACAAAACACATTGTTAGGTGTGACCCTGTTAAAGGATTTAAACCACCCTATTAGGCGTGGCCTTTTTAGAGGTCTTAAGACACTTCAATCTAGAAATACCACTTGGTTAGAGGATTTACAAAATGATTATTAAGTTAACTTTGTTAAGAGATTTCTTCACTACTACAATTGTTAGAGAGTAACAATGATTGACCTAATTAAGGAAGCAACTAAATTGTAGATTCAGATCACTATTCTAGCTTATCCTTTGGATCCTCCCTGATTAGAATATTCTTTGTGGCTCCTTGGATACTTTATTGTTAATCAGATATACTTCTCTATTCACATCTTATCTTCTTCACCACTTTCTCATTTTCAATCCACAAATTGACCTTTCATATTTATGAAACACAATGTCAAGTTGAATTGAATACCCTTTCAAATAAACAAATAACATCCACTGAGTCAGCTTGCACAAACCAGCTAATAGATCAAAGTAATATGCTGAAGGTTGGCTAAAATTGGGTCACTTGATTACCATTGAGTTCCTTGTAGTTGACCTGACTCGGTTTATGTAGGAATCCGTGAACTTATCTTCTTCTTAACTTCTGCTCGACGCATATTGAAGTATTCTAAACTTGGTTCCAACTGGAAATGCTCGGTTAAGAATAAAATTTGTGTAACATCAATGACAATATACAATTGAATAATTGTTATCAACAATATTCTGGTTCAACAACCTCTGAACCATTTTCCTGCACCCCATGTATATTAATTTTCAATTAGAAAAAGACAAATTGGGATAGTGATAATCTCGAGTGATCCCTCTTATTAACTTCTCTTTTATTGGGACATTCCTCCCAAAAATCTCCAATGTGAAGAGAAGGGGTAAAAGGCCCTTCTAGATCCAACAATCTCCTTGCAAATCCCTTGTTATCAAAACCTTCTCTACCTTCATAGAATTTGAAATCAAATTTACACAAATTGTAACTAATTTTGATTGCATCTTTCATTGATTCACATGAGAGTTTGCCTAGTTTAATAGGGAAAACAATCTCTTATTTTTCCTCAGGAAGGTATCTATTTACTACAAATGCCAACTGTTTCCATATCTCTGCTAGTACAAAATAATCTACAAAGTACCTAGGTAGCTTTGTGCGTTCATCATCAAAGCCTCCTAAATTAATGTAGGTGAACATGGGGAACAAAATGTATACACTACCATAGGTTTGAACTAATTGATAGGCTTCAAGGGAAATCCTTTGTTCTGACATGTCATCCAACTTAAAACACAATTTACCCATGAACACATCATTGACTCTTTTATAATCAGAAAGGACAAGATCTTTCTATAGAAAAGCATCATAGTCATAGATAATAATTTCACTGGTCCAAGGTTCATGTGGAATTGTTGTTAGGTTTTGTGTGCTTACTAAGAAGTACATCAGGTACGAAGACATAAAGAAGTATTTCTTAATTGTTTGAGTAAGCTTCAATCATTCCCTTAGAGACCTAGAAAATAACTCTCCTAGTTCATATATTATTTTCCATCAAATATAATTTCTATATAACCATACATCCAGTCATAAAAATGATAAGCCTTAACAGACCCTTAACCAGGCTGTGCAAAAGGATCACCAAATCATGTATATATGGTTTCATATGATCCTTGTTCAAACTCCTAGGAAAATGTGAACCTCCCTTGTAGAATTTCTCTATCCAAGTCCTAGCTATGACATTGCAATTTTTCTCAAGGGCTTCATTGAACACGTCTAGGGATTGGGTAGGAGTGTAATCTGAGAAAGCCTCATTAGGGATTATGAAGATAGACATGATAGTTTCCTAGTTTACCTAGAGTAATACATTGTTGTCATCGCCCCTAATGCATTTGGATTTGATATCATAATGTCTTATACACTCAAAAATTAGCTCAGGGCTTACAACGACCGATGAAAAAGTGGAGATTGACAAAAAAACACTATCAAGACTTTCACCATAGAAGGGTTTATCTACTTGATTACACAACTTATTCATGATGGCTACTACATCTACTCCTTTTAAGTTTGTATTCGTAATCAGGGGTCCTTTACACTTCATACTGTTACTACTAGCAAATGAATACAAAGATGACCTTATACATTTTTAATATAGGGTAAAGAAAAATACCCATCTTATGTACATATAAAACAACAGAAAAATAATATTGGGAAGTGTAATGCCCCGCCAAGGGATCCAAAGGATTCACTAAGATTACCAAAAAAAAAATTTTTTTTAAACATGAAAGATAAACCATTCATAACATTCACGAAAGCAATAGTAACATCCAACTGAAAGCACACATAATATAACATTACAGATTACATTCTTTAAGGATCTCTTAACGTTGAATCACATCTAAATTAACTATTCATCTAAAATCACATCCTTATGAAATAACCATGATACATCCAATGTTCATAAATTACATTTTCATATTGCTCAATCATCCACCATACATATCACAAGGTATGAAAAAGCTTAAAAGAATATACATCCGTATAAATAAAGTACATCATCATCCAATATTAATCCATCATGCAATTAAAGTAAATGAAACCACATGTCAAACATGATACATCATCATCATAAAGATATAAATATCCATCATAAAAGATAACCATATATCACAAACATAATTAACTAAGTGCACGGTTCTTCCTAACCGTTAATAGCATCATTAGACCATCATGGATCCTAGCCATCCCTCCTACGTAACATTCCAAAGCACCGAAGAGATCATCGGTATTAACATAGTAGGAATGTCACTCCTAAATCATCCTACTAACATGCAAAATAAAGCATAAGATATCATCATCTAACATATGCAAATCATCAATGTAAGAAACATACCAGTAAATGCATCCATCATAAGGTATATCATCTATCATAATGATCCAAGAACATAATGATGATAAATACGAATCAAGAATACTCTAGCCACGGTGTCTCGGACGGATCTCAAATGATAAGAGTGGAAATACACTACCACCTAACTGCGTGGAACCTAAGTGGTCCACTCCCACTGTGCTGAGGAGATAATCTCAAGTCTCAAACAGGCTATCAAAATCACATAACATGAAAATACTCTCTAAGTCTAGGAATCCTAAAAGTATACTAACTCAAAGGTTCCATCACACAAAACTGACATCTAATTCCAAGAGGCACAACAATGACATGTAGGAAACTTACTCTGCAAGCGGGAAAGTGTCATCGCATTTATCACGTACAAGTTACCCTGGCAGTTAGCTAAACTCCACGGGTCCATACTAATCTCATGCGGCCACTAGTATCCTCTCATACTGACGAGGCATACTACGGAATGCATGGTCGCAACCATGCGTTCTCGCTACTCCCATCCTAGCCTGTACAAGCACTCAAGGCATGGGTGAGAACATCAAAACAATTATCTTTTTAGGTTCATTTAATCCCCATTTAGTGTGTAAATGTTATCACTTATTAACCAAACTTACAATGAGTTACCCTGGCAACCACTTAGGGCCCCGGCCCCCATTGCAAGCCACTTCTCGACACTACAAGTAGATTACCTACCCTAAGCTCATGGAATCATTAATCACCATAGTCCTATACAAGTGACTATAAAGAAAATTCAAAAGATAATCCATAAAAAAGAATCATCAAATATCCATGATAAAAGCATCAAATATCCACAATAAGAATCATCAAATCACCAAGATAAGAATCATCAAATCTCCATGAGCATCTAAAAAAGCATCCATAGAAAATCATGACCACAACAGTTCTCTATTGGCAACTGAAGGCATCACTGATAATCATAAGTATCCATTGGTTCTCAATAACCAAAATATATCTCAAAATAAATCACAATATCCATTGGTTCTCAATAACCAAATTATATCTCAAAATCATATTGATCGAAGACTCCAAAATGGTTGAGTCAAACATGTCACAACATGACATCATCAAAAAATAAATCCACATTCAGTCTCATCATGGCAACTAGAAATAAACCAAGGATAACTGATCGATGACTCAAAAATGATTAGCTCAAGTGTCTCATACACATACATTTCGTCTTCACACATGAAGACTGATGGACAATAACAATCAGTAAATACAAATATTTCATAGAGCATACGATCACATTACCATGGTTGGGCTTATAAAGATCGAGACCAAATAAGATCAACATGCCATCATATCTCATAACCCCCGAGCCTCTGGTAACAACCTAAGATTGGTCAACACTAGTCAACCCAAAACCCAAAACGAGAAGTATATAGAATACACGATGCAAACACATGTTTTGGTTTACTAAATTCACATAGTTGAATAATGTGTAGGGGTTTCCAGTTTTCTGTTTGCAAGTATACTTTCAAGTGTCTTAAGTTTCATCATTTGACCTACAAGTCAACCCAATTGTTCCCCGATAGCATTATCCTTCCATTATTAAGAATTACATTCTAAGAATAACTTAAGGATAAATATTCACTAAACTAATCATCATTGACCTTTAATTAGCTTGTTCTCTTTATTTAACTAAGATCCATATTCAATTGATTAACTCTTCTTTAATGTTACTTCAACTTTTCGAGATAATCAAGGATCATTATTCATTATAATATAAGAAAGCCAATTATCAATCTTCAAATAAGAGATCATAACTTTATTAGAATGATCAATTAACATCGGTTCACAATCCTTGACCTTTTATCATTCTAATAATTCTCAATTATATATTACTAAGTCTTCACCATTAAAATATTTAAAGTCGTTATTCAAGTCATCAGAATAAGACCTATCAACTTTGATATTAGTATTTCTACAATCTCATTAAAAGAATTATACCAATTAAATCTCCATTACATAACTTAATTATTAATTAAATCCAATTAACTCTAGTTAATTGATTTAATTAATAATTTCACAACCAACCATCAACCCAATGAATATTAGTTGACTAATAATAGTTTGTACGAAAAAGGTCATCTTAATATTAATATTTCGATAATAATACTAATAATAAGTTATTTTGGAAATCTTATCCATAATGACCACATTCGTCATACTAATATTTTCTTAACAATTTCATATTAATGATAATCATTTCAAATTAAAACTCTGTCGCATATAATTATATTGACAACTCAATGTTTATCAATTGATTAAAAATCAATCATACTTCAAACCAAAAACTAATATCTTTACAAACTTTAATCATTAAATAATCTCCACTAGATTAAATCTAATCGAATTAATTGGAAACTATTTAAACTATTTATATTATTATTTATTAATGGTTTGTTAGACCCAACAAACATTAGTAAATAATAAACTTATCAAAACTATTATTAATTGATCTTAAAGAAACCTTACAAATTTCATTGGTTAATATTTAACTAATTCTTAGCACAATTAAGGTGTACCATTAATCTATTTAATAATACAAATGTATTAATAATTTAACCATTGCTATATTATAACAATGTTATAATGTAACTATGACTCCTTGCCAATATAATAATTCTTATTTAAATCCAATATCATTAAAATTTGAGTCTCTTAATAATCATCATAAAACAACTTTATAAATTACCACCTCTTAACTATTTAATATATATTAAATAGTATTGAATATACATTACATAATTAATATTAAAAGTTCACTCTTCTCTATTAACAAAATATTGAGAACCTCAAAATAATAGATAACTTAAATACTTAAAGTTCATTCTATTATCACTAATTGAAATCTAATTGACTTGATTAATTAGATAAATAAACTTTTGTTATATATATATATATATAAAATAATTAATAATCAAATGACATCATTATACTCAAAGATCGAATTACAATATATATATAATAATTAATAATCAAATGACTTCATTATACTCAAAGATCGAATTACAATATATATATATATATATATATATATATATATATATATATATATAACTCCATAACATAACCCTTTTATAAATCAACAATTAAAAAAAAAATCTATCATTCACTTTAGCGCATGTTAAAATAAAGGGAAGACGCGTTGAATGTTTAAGCGATTTAAAAATCGCTACCGACCTTGCAATAAATGAGGCCTGTTGATTGCAGGTACCCTGCGATGATGCAGGTACTCTGTAATCACGCAGAGCCTGCGTTCAATGCCGCCGACGGTAAGGGAATGGAGGGTGCGGTGGTTAAAACCCTGCCCACCCAAATGTATATAATTTTTATTTTATATAACGTTTGTAATAACGTTTTTCTATTATGCAGTAAAACATGCGATTCGGGTTTAATAAATAAAGTTCCTCATTTCACTTACACAAATTTACAAAAGAGAATATATACTTAGATTTAAAGAGCTTTTCTAAAAAAGAATTTTTCTTTTTAAATGATTAGTTTCTAAACATAACCATTAATCCATCCAACAGGTTAACTATAAATTTGAAATCATCATTCTCAATTTGATTCCTATTCGAACCCAAACTTGTTTAAATCTAATTTCTTCCTTAATTGGATCTAGGGTTTTTCTATTGTTTTCTTCTCAACCAATAAAATATCTAGTTTCCAATTTCAATTATAGATTCAATCATCGATAAGATTCAGACACATATAATAGACACGATGAAGATAGGAAGAGAAAGAGTGCAAAGGGAATATGTGAATATCACGAGTGCACCTGGACACTGATGCTAATTTTCCATGCCTCAAAAGTCCATAGAAAATCCCTTCCTTCTCCATCATTCACAATTCCTTCAAGATCCAAGCCAACCGAATCCTCCAAATGACTAGAAGTGCTAGAAGAAGCATAGAAGCATGTGGAAACATATGAGCATGTAGAAGCATATGAGCTTCTCAAATGCATGTAAGCTTTGAAGCTTTCATTTTAGCTTGAAGCTTGTAGCTTCCATTAAGGTTGTCCAAACACACTAGGAGAGCCTCTATTTAAAGGCCTCTAAGATGCATCTAGAGTGTCTCTAGAAACAACTAGAAGATAAGCATGACAACCAAGTATGGGTCTTCTCCAACCTTCTAGATGAGTCTTAAGGTTGTAGACACCATGTGCTCAAATAAAATGCTAACTCCTAAGTGTAGACAACTAGTGCATTCTTAGAGTACAAACCCCTGTGTTGTCTACATGACAACTCTCGAGAATTTGAGAACTCCTATGTGAGCAAATATTAAAATAATGCACAATAATTAATATAATATTTACTTTACTCTTTCCAATTTAATTTATTTATTTATTAAATCTCATGCACTAACTTTAATATCTCCACTTTTCAATCTTAATATATTTATATTTTAGTCACATGAAATTTAGAATATTTTATTAATTTAAATATATTTTCCACTTTTAAATTTCATTTTCCAAAACTTAATTGCTAACATATTTATTAGCTTTAATAATATTATTATTTAGCCATTTATTTAAAAATAAGCTCCAAATATATTATTATTAAAATAAATATTGTCACATTCCAAATTTAAACTTTTAACTTTTTATTTTCAAATTTAATTATTTTATTTAATTAATTTCTCAATTAATTAAATAAAATAAATATTACAATACCATATTAATTTTCCATTAAATTAAACCATTAATTAAATCTTTTAATTAGGCTTAATTAATAGAAAATACATCAAAGATTCATAAGGTAAAAATATGAAAACCCATCATAGCCAAAATACATACAAAATCAAACCAAGAGTTTATATCACGAATTACATTATTCAATGTATTAGGAGGGTACTCAACTCAGATACTTGTCCTAATTTTCAATTAGGACAAATGGCCTAAAGGGTTGGGATTTGGATTTGAGAATTTATCTCCCCTCTCTTATCATTGAGATGATGTGATAGGGTACGCTCATCCTGGCAATTTAGAGAAGTCGATACTTGGTACCTGCAACCTGCATGAAAACCACGCATGTATAAGCACAATATATACTAAACTAAATAGGCAATGGCAAGAAGTGGTGCATCGTGTAGATCCCGACTAACAGGTGACTACGACTCGCTTCCTTGACCACATCAAACATGCCATACAAAAGCAAACACGCACACCATACACATGCAAGTATGGGGTAAGTATCCATAAGAAAACACATATTATAATAAATCATCTTACTAATCATCATTAATAATTGAAAGCAATGTAATAATCATCATCAATAATTTTGAACACTAAAAATAATCATCATACATACATGAAATGTAGAGTCTAATAATCTCATCACATAATAAACTGAATCCATAGCACAATATCTGATAATCTCATAACAATGCTGCTAACCATCAACATAAAACTAGCTCTTAAAAGAGTTCAACAATGTTAGCAAAATGCGAACTAGAGGTAGGCACTACATCTACCCCCCCCTGGGATTAGGCTTACTCTTGGAAGCCTACGAGAATGCAAAAACTAAGATACTCACTATGTGGGTCCCATTGATCCTTTTTCCTCTATAGGGAAACATGATTCCACCGAGGATATTACAACACACTTGGAGCAATATGATTCTGGTTTAATGGTAAACCGAAAACCATATCGATCCAACATTTATTCATTTAATAACTACTAAAATAGATCCCCTAATACATTCTAAACAAGAGCAACTTAATGCTTGCAGAGATAGTCAAGGGCATATCACCTTACAACATAGATAAAAGATACATGTTTTGCAACTAGGATGAATTTCAATTTTCAGTTTTACCCTCATTTAGGTTTAAGTCGAATTTTCAGTTTTGAAAGCTAAGTGTTGAAGTATGAAAAATATGCAAGTAACAGTTTTGGCTTTGTTTTTAGTTCACCTAGTTTCAAGTTTTCAGTTTGAGAGAGATACACATGATAGTTCAAAATTTTCGTTTTGTTCAACTAGTTAACAACTAGTGGCATTCAAATATACCTAGAGCTCCCAATGTTGAAACTCGGGCTCTGATACCAAATGTAATGCCCCGCCAAGGGATCCAAAGAATTCACTAAGTTTACCAAACAATTTTTTTTTAAAACATGAAAGATAAACCATTCATAACATTCGTGGAAGAAATAGTAACATCCGATTGAAAGTACACATAACATAACATTACAGATTACATTCTTTAAGGATCCCTTAACGTTGAATCATATCTAAAGTAACTATTCATCTAACATCACATCCTTATGAAATAACCATGATACATCCAATGTTCATAAATTACATTTTCAGATTGCTCAATCATCCACCATACATATCACAAGGTATGAGAAAGCTTAAAAGAATATATATCCATATAAATAAAGTACATCATCATCCAATATTAATCCATGATGCAATTAAAGTAAATGAAACCACATGTCAAACATGATACATTATCATCATAAAGATATAAACATCCATCATAAAAGATAACCATATATCACAAACATAATTAACTAAGTGCACGTTTCCTCCCAACTGTTAATAGCATCATTAGACCATCGTGGATCTTAGCCATCCCTCCGTGCGTAACATTCCAAAGCACCGAAGAGATTATCGGTATTAACATAGTAGGAATGTCACTCCTAAAACATCCTACTAACATGCAAAATAAAGCATAAGATATCATCATCTAACATATGCAAATCATCAATGTAAGAAACATACCAGTAAATACATCCATCATAAGGTATATCATCTATCATAATGATCCAAGAATATAATGATGATAAATACTAATCAAGAATACTCCAGCCACGGTGTCTCGGACGGATCTCAAATGATAAGAGTGGAAATACAGTACCACCCGACCGCGTGGAACCTAAGTGGTCCACTCCCACCATGCTAAGTAGATAATCTCAAGTCCCAAATAGGCTATCAAAATCACATAACATGAAAATACTCTCTAAGTCCAAGAATCCTAAAAGTATACTAACTCAAAGGTTTCATCACACAAAACTGACATCTAATTCTCAGAGGCACAACAATGACATGTAGGAAACCTACTCTGCAAGTAGGAAAGTGTCATCGCATTTATCACGTACAAGTTACCTTGGCAGTTAGCTAAACTCCACGGGTCCATACTGATCTCATGCGACCACTAGTATCCTCTCATACTGACGAGGCATACTACAGAATGCACAGTCGCAACCATGCGTTCTCACTACTCCCATCCTAGCCTGTACAAGCGCTCAAGGCATGGGCGAGAACATCATAACAATTATCTTTTTAGGTTCATTTAATCTCCATTTAGTGTGTAGATGTTATCACTTATGAACAAAACTTACAATGAGTTACCCTGGCAACCACTTAGGGCCCTGGCCCCCATTGCAAGCCACTTCTCGACATTACAAGTAGATTACCTACCCTAAGCTCATGGAATCATTAATCACCACGGTCCTGTACAAGCGACTGTAAAGAAAATTCAAAAGATAATCCATAAAAAAGAATCATTAAATATCCATGATAAAAGCATCAAATATTCACAATAAAAATCATCAAATCACCAAGATAAGAATCATCAAATCTCCATGAGCATCTGAAAAAACATCCATAGAAAATCATGACCACAATAGTTTTCTATTGGCAACTAAAGGCATTGCTGATAATCATAAGTATCCATTGGTTCTCAATAACCAAAATATATCTCAAAATAAATTACAATATCCATTGGTTCTCAATAACCAAAATATATCTCAAAATCATACTGATCGAAGACTCCAAAATGGTTGAGTCAAACATGTCACAACATGACATCATCAAGAAATAAATCCACATTTAGTCTCATCATGGTGACTAGAAATAAACCAAGGATAACTGATCGATGACTTAAAAATGATTAGCTCAAGTGTCTCATACACATACATTTCGTCTTCACAAATGAAGATTGATGGACAATAACAATTAGTAAATACAAACATTTCATAGAGCATACGATCACATTACCATGGTTGGGCTTATAAAAATCGAGACCAAATAAGATCAACATGCCATCATATCTTATAACCCCCGAGCCTCTGGTAACAACCTACGATTGGTCAACACTAGTCAACCCAAAACCCAAAACGAGAAGCATATTGAATACACGATGCAAACACATGTTTTGATTTACTAAATTCACATAGTTGAATAATGTGTAGGGGTTTCCAGTTTTCTATTTGCAAGTATACTTTCAAGTGTCTTAAGTTTCATCATTTGACCTACAAGTCAACCCAATTGTTCCCCGATAGCATTATCCTTCCATTATTAAGAATTACATTCTAAGAATAACTTAAGGATAAATATTCAATAAACTGATCATCATTGACCTTTAATTAGCTTGTTCTCTTTATTTAACTAAGATCCATATTCAATTGATTAACTCTTTTTTAATGTTACTTCAACTTTTCGAGATAATCAAGGATCATTATTCATTATAATATAAGAAAGCCAATTATCAATCTTCGAATAAGAAATCATAACTTTATTAGAATGATCAATTAACATCGGTTCACAATCCTTGACCTTTTATCATTCTAATAATTCTCAATTATATATTACTAAGTCTTCACCATTAAAATATCTAAAGTCGTTATTCAAGTCATCGAAATAAGACCTATCAACTTTGATATCAGTATTTCTACAATCTCATTAAAAGAATTATACCAATTAAATCTCCATTACATAACTTAATTATTAATTAAATCCAATTAACTCTAGTTAATTGATTTAATTAATAATTTCACAACCAAACCATCAACCCAATGAATATTAGTTGACTAATAATAGTTTGTACGAAAAATGTCATCTTAATATTAATATTTTGATAATAGTACTAATAATAAGTTATTTTGAAAATCTTATCCATAATGACCACATTCGTCATACTAATATTTTCTTAACAATTTCATATTAATGATAATCATTTCAAATTAAAACTCTATCGCATATAATTATATTGACAACTCAATGATTATCAATTGATTAAAAATCAATCATACTTCAAACCAAAAACTAATATCTTTACAAATTTTAATCATTAAATAATCTCCACTAGATTAAATCTAATCGAATTAATTGGTAACTATTTAAACCATTTATATTATTATTTATTAATGGTTTGTTAGACTCAACAAACATTAATAAATAATAAACTTATCAAAACTATTATTAATTGATCTTAAAGAAACCTTACAAATTTCATTGGTTAATATTTAACTAATTCTTAGCACAATTAAGGTGTACCATTAATCTATTTAATAATACAAACGTATTAATAATTCAACCATTGCTATATTATAACAACGTTATAATGTAACTATGACTCCTTGCCAATATAATAATTCTTATTTAAATCCAATATCATTAAAATTTGAGTCTCTTAATAATCATCATTAAACACCTTTATAAATTACCACCTCTTAATTATTAAATATATATTAAATAGTATTGAATATACATTACATAGTTAATATTAAAAGTTCGCTCTTCTCTATTAACAAAATATTGAGAACCTCAAAATAATAGATAACTTAAATATTTAAAGCTCATTCTATTATCATTAATTTAATTGACTAGATTAATTAGATAAATAAACTTTTGTTATTTTATATATATATATATATATATATATATATATATATATATATATATATATATAAAATAATTAATAATCAAATGACTTCATTATACTCAAAGATCGAATTACAATATATATATATAATTAATAATCAAATGACTTCATTATACTCAAAGATTGAATTACAATATATATATATATAACATAACCCTTTTATAAATCAACAATTATAAAACAAATCTATCATTCGCCTTAGTGTAAGGAAAACTTGGAAACAAAGAATATAACCGTTTCCACATAACCCATAATAGATATGAAATAAACACGGAATTAAAATCCACATGCAAGAGAATAGACAACATACCCACAAGATTGTGACACAAGATATACCCTGGGAAACCCTCATTGAGGGAAAAAACCCAGCCTCCAAAAGCATCCATCATCATATATTATTCAGCAAAAATACCATTGCCATACAACCATGGAAGCCTTCATGGCCATAGCCACAACCGAGCAAACTATGTGAACAAGCATGAATCCACACATCCCATGCCATGCTTTCAACCTTCACAAATGCTCCCTTGGCTAACCTGTCAAGCCTTGTCCCGCTCGACTCTTGCCTTTTGTCTTCTTCTTGTCACTCTCTCTCTCCTGTCTATACAACAACTACCCTTGTGGCTGCTTATATAGTAGCAAGTCCCACAAAACCACCAAGTGGTATTACATAAACCGTATGCTAAAACCATGTGCTACCTAACCCACTGACCCCACATTTAATATTGGACATTTAATTCTTTTCCCCAATATTAAATAATTACATGAAATATTTTTACAATGTTACAATACAACTCATCAAAAATATTCCATGGGAATCTTTACATGTTGCACGTCCATCTAGGTACAACATTACATAATAAAATAAAATAACAATATTATGCAATGTGTGCAACACCCATTATCTCAACAATCTCCCACTTGTTGTATACATTGCATAGGGTCAATCCGTAGCCACATAAATGAACAAGGGAACAATCCCTCCCAGCACATCCACCATCATGGATCAAAATACACCAAGTGCTCCATCTTGGTACCCGCAACAAAATCAAAGTATCCAGCATCTCAAACATGAATGATCTCACCTCCTATTATGTCACTCCCACTGGACATACATAGAAGCCATCCAAAGAGAAAACCACCCAACCTGTCGCATTAGAAGATCATAAAATCCTGTACCAACTGAAATTCCAAGCACAAAAAAACCTGATCCAAAGGTAATCACATGTATCCGTAGTTGTCAAAATATCCATAGCTAAAATAGCACCCACAGCAAAGTGCCAAACCCATCCAACTATCCATACCTCAAAGGTATAACAAGTGAATCTTATATCACCGACATATCCAATCTGCAACCTGCAATCACAAGCCTCAAGAGCAATACCTGCCACATATATACCAAGAAGCTCCCACTGCAAAAGATAATGTCAAATCTATAACCAATCCACTCACAACATCTCAAAGAAGTGAATCCATGTAGTATCAAGGACATCCACAATACATAAACTAATATCCTACAAGAACAACTCTCCAATGCTCTCCCAAGTTCACCATAACCAACAGAGGAAAGAGATAAAGGAATAACCATGTCATCTCTCACATGACATACATGAGCACGAACCAGTGATCACAATCTCTAACCAATATCAAATCCAATGTAGGAAAAACTAAACATCCAAGAAGATAACCAAGACCAGAGAAACCATGCAAATCATAACCTGTATCATGTCCTTCTACACACACCTCTAGATGTAAACTGTGCAAGTATGATCTCCTCCATAAAACCCCAACAAGAAGCATCAACAACACCCAAACCATACCATATAACTCATCATGGGTGTAAGCCTCTCACAAGAAGATCAAACTCAATAAACCCATTCCTAAACCAAGGAATATGCCCAATAAAACCATCTCCCAAACTCAACCATCATAACAACATATGCACATGGAGATAACCAATGCTAAACCATCTCTCAAATGAACCCTCCAGAACTAACTCATGTAGCATAGCTCAAGATCCACATCCATGAAAGACAAGCATAAATATAATGCAACTGAGAGAAACAATGGGCTATACCTCTCAAGTAGCAAACCGCCGCGTAGACCAAGAGTGGGGAACGAGAATGCTCATCAAGATACCCAAGTCTCCAACCAAGACTCATCTAAGAACAATCTCCTCTCAAGTCCATATCAGGTGACTGCCCCTCGGACTTCCTGTTGAAACCATCAACCGTCCCAACAAATACTTCTCTAATCCAAGAGAAATCAGCATCACCACCGTCTCTAAGTATCCATGAGCACCTGTAACCAATCAATCCATGCCAACTCCAAATGCAACATAGCAATATCATGAAGTATCCAGCTTATGATCAGTGTACTCAATACCAAGAAACTAAACCAAGATCAATGTCAAAGTTCCAACCATGGCCTCAGGAACATAAACATGACAACATGATCTTACCATCTCAACTAAAGAGATAATATGCTCCACATGAACATACTATAACATGTCACAACTCTAAACGCGTATCAAGAGTATACCATGACATAATAATGAAACCATCCTCACACCAAGGATAACATGCCAAATAAAAGCATAAACCACACCTTTGCCAAGAACCCTATGAGTCCTCAAGATGCAACCATCTCCACACACCATGAAGAAAACCATCTCCACATACCAGGAAGAACCATCTCCACATACCATGAAGATAACCAAGAACTCCATGAGTTCTCAAGATCTAACCATCTTCAAATATCATGAAGATAACAAGTGCACCATGCAAATGTCAAAGACGCTTCTGCAGCAACAGGATCTAAGACAAACCTCCAACATCTGCAAACACTCAATAAATATATCAATGCCAAAAACTCCCACTCAACCGTGGTACCAAGTCACCTATGGCATCATAAAATCCATCTCCTATATGAAGATCCAAATCAAACCAGGAACTAATCCTGCACTGCCACCCCATCACTGTCACAAGCTCCCACTAAATTGTGTATCCAAGCTATCCATGACATCATGATGAAAAACCATCTTCTAACCATGAGAATCAACCAAGGCATCAAACCATCAAAGAACTCAAAGTGCACATCATGAGCTCCTCAAAACAAAAACCAAATAACCATGATCCTCTACCAAGAAGATATACCACCATAACCAAATCAGAAATCCAAGCTAATGAACATCAAGGATGTACCTGTATATCCAATCATGTCATGCCAAAATCCATGACACCATGATCACATCCATGAACCGAGCATCTATCTCTCAAAGTGTCCAACCTGTCAGCATAGTCAACCACAATCCTCCACCATGACTGTACCTGGTAACAACATCTCATCCCTTCTATATGAAGAAAATAGTAAATCATGTGACTTAGGGCATAGACAACCCAAATCTAAGCCACCAATCTGAATATGCATCAATAATGAAAGATCAATGGGCAAAGACAACCCATAACCAAGCTATAAATGCAACCTGTAAGTATAGACCGCTTACAACACTGCACAACTTGTAGACCCAACAAGTCATCATGCATATCCAAACCAAACACTGATAACCATATCATCATGAGACTAATCTGAAATATGAACTGAGTATATAATGACATCAAAACTTAAATCTCCAATGTCATAAACTCACAATGTTACCATAGTTAAAATATATCTATAAACTGTTCAGATCAATATATCAACAAATAAATCATGCCAAACCTGCACCAAATCTGAACCAATGTGTAGAGCTCTCCAAGAGCTTTCCGTTGACTACTCGAAGTCTAAAATCCGACTCCGTATGCCCAAGTTATGCCCTAATCCGTGCTCAAAATAAATAACATCTGACTTTAGGGCTCTTAAAACCTAACAAAATTTCAAATTCATAGAAGCAAACCTACACCATATTGTAGTGCTCTGAATTAGCTTTCCAACGCCTATAAGAACTCTGAAATCCGATATGCTGAGAGAAAGTTATGGCCATTTTATTAAGACAGTCTTTTTACCATTTTCAGTACGATTTTTCATTTTTTATTTTTTTCAGTGACGAAAATTCCGACGGGATTAAATTTGACGACCATCATGAGCTGAAACCAAAAAACTCTTTCATTCCCTCTGAACATGGCCAAACTAGGGCATATTATATATCAAAATTTATGGAAATGTCGACCCGGATCCAATGGTGAGGTCTGTTTTTACCCAGGAGGTCATTTCTGCAAGCTACCCCCCAAAACCCTCATTTAAATGAAACATCCGAAAAACTCTTTTGTCCAACAATTTCACATGCCCAAATCTTTTAACATCCCATCATAACAGCAAACCCAAAACCCTCAGATCTGCAATAAATCATTCATATATCTTGCCCTTTTCTTTTATCCTCTCATGCATTCCCATGGATTCAATCTAGGGTTATAATAATAAAACCATAGCTCTGATACCACTTGTAAGGAAAACTTGGAAACAAAGAATATAACTGTTTCCACATAACCCATAATAGATATGAAATAAACACGGAATTAAAATCCACATGCAAGAGAATAGACAACATACCCATAAGATTGTGACACAAGATATACCCTGGGAAACCCTCATTGAGGGAAAAAACCCAGCCTCCAAAAGCATCCATCATCATATATTATTCAGCAAAAATACCATTGCCAGACAACCATGGAAGCCTTCATGGCCATAGCCACAACCGAGCAAACTATGTGAACAAGCATGAATCCACACATCCCATGCCATGCTTTCAACCTTCACAAATGCTCCCTTGGCTAACCTGTCAAGCCTTGTCCCGCTCGACTCTTGCCTTTTGTCTTCTTCTTGTCACTCTCTCTCTCTTGTCTATACAACAACTACCCTTGTGGCTGCTTATATAGTAGCAAGTCCCACAAAACCACCAAGTGGTATTACATAAACCGTGTGCTAAAACCATGTGCTACCTAACCCACTGACCCCACATTTAATATTGGACATTTAATTCTTTTCCCCAATATTAAATAATTACATGAAATATTTTTACAATGTTACAATACAACTCATCAAGAATATTCCATGGGAATCTTTACATGTTGCACGTCCATCTAGGTACAACATTACATAATAAAATAAAATAACAATATTATGCAATGTGTGCAACACCCATTATCTCAACACTTAGTGCATGTTAAAATAAAGGGAAGACGCGTTGAATGTTTAAGCGATTTAAAAATCGCTATCAACCTTGCAATAAATGAGGCCTACTGATCGCAGGTACCCTGCGATGACGCAGGTACTTTGTGATCACGCAGAGCCTGCGTTCAATGCCGCCAACGGTAAGGGAATGGGGGGTGCGGTGGTTAAAACCCCACCCACCCAAATGTATATAATTTTTATTTTATATAACGTTTGTAATAACGTTTTCTATTATGCGCTAAAACATGCGATCCAGGTTTAATAAATAAAGTTCCTCATTTCACTTACACAAATATATATATATATATATATATATATATATATATATATATATACAACATTTGTTATCATTACTGCATTTAAAATATATATATACGTATATATATGTAGATATATGTATATATGTATATATATGTATATGTATATATATATGTATATATATGTATATGTATAGATATATGTATATATATGTATATATGTATATGTATATATATACATATATATACATATACATATATATACATATCTACATATATATACATATACATATATACATATATATATACATATATCTATACATATACCTATATATACATATATATATATATACATATATCTATACATATACATATATATACATATATATATACATATATATATATATACATATAGATATATATATATATACATATATATATATATACATATATATATATATACATATATATATATATACATATATATATATATACATATATATATATATATGTATATATATATATATATATATATGCAGATTTACAAAAAAGAATATATACTTAGATTTAAAGGGCTTTTCTAAACAAGAATTTTCCCTTTTAAATGATTGTTTTCTAAACATAACCATTAATCCATCCAACAGGTTAATTATAAATTTGAAATCATCATTCTCAATTTGATTCCAATTCGAACCCAAACCTATTTAGATCTAATTTCTTCCTTAATTGGATCTAGGGTTTTTCTATTGTTTTCTTTTCAACCAATAAAATATCTAGTTTCCAATTTTAATTATAGATTCAATCATAGAGAAGATTCAGACACATATAATAGACACGATGAAGACAGGAAGAGAAAGAGTGCAAAGGGAATATGTGAATATCACAAGTGCACCTGCACACTGATGCTAATTTGCCATGCCTCAAAAGTCTATAGAAAATCCCTTCCTTCTCCATCATTCGCAATTCCTCCAAGATCCAAGCCAACCGAATCCTCCAAATGACTAGAAGTGCTAGAAGAAGCATAGAAGCATATAGAAACATATGAGCATGTAGAAGCATATGAGCTTCTCAAATGCATGTAAGCTTTGAAGCTTCCATTTTAGCTTAAAGCTTGTAGCTTCCATTAAGCTTGTCCAAACACACTAGGAGAGCCTCTATTTAAAGGCCTCTAAGATGCATCTAGAGTGTCTCTAGAAACAACTAGAAGATAAGCATGACAACCAAGCATGGATTTTCTCCAACCTTCTAGATGAGTCTTAAGGTTGTAGACACCATGTGCTTAAATAAAATGCTAACTCCTAAGTGTAGACAACTAGTGCATTCTTAGAGTACAAACCCCTGTGTTGTCTACATGACAACTCCCGAGAATTTGCCAACTCCTATGTGAGCAAATATTAAAATAATGCACAATAATTAATATAATATTTACTTTACTCTTTCCAATTTAATTTTTTTATTTATTAAATCTCATGCACTAACTTTAATAGCTCCACTTTTCAATCTTAATATATTTATATTTTAGTCACATGAAATTTAGAATCTTTTATTAATTTAAATATATTTTCCACTTTTAAATTTCATTTTCCAAAACTTAATTGCTAAAATATTTATTAGCTTTAATAATATTATTATTTAGCCATTTATTTAAAATTGAGCTCCAAATATATTATTATTAAAATAAATATTGTCACGTTCGAAGTTTAAACTTTTAACTTTTTATTTTCAAATTTAATTATTTTATTTAATTAATTTCTCAATTAATTAAATAAAATAAATATTAAAATACCATATTAATTTTCCATTAAATTAAACCATTAATTAAATCTTTTAATTAGGCTTAATTAATAGAAAATACATCAAAGACTCATAAGGTAAAAATATGAAAACCCATCATAGCCAAAATACATACAAAAATCAAATCAAGAGTTTATATCATGAATTACGTTATCCAACGTATTCGGAGGGTACTCAACTCAGATACTTGTCCTAATTTTCAATTAGGACAAATGGCCTAAAGGGTTGGGATTTGGACTTGAGAATTTATCTCCCCTCTCTTATCATTGAGATGATGTGATAGGGTACGCTTATCTTGGCAATTCAGGGAAGTCGATACCCAGTACCTGCAACCTACATAAAAACCACGCATGTACAGGCACAATATATACTAAACTAAACAAGCAATGGCAGGAAGTGGTGCATCGTGTAGATCCCGACTAGCAGGTGACTACGACTCCCTTCCTTAACCACATCAGACGCGCCATACAAAAGCAAACACGCACACCATACACATGCAAGTATGGGGTAAGTATCCATAAGAAAACACATATAATAATAAATCATCTTACTAATCATCATTAATAACTGAAAGCAATGTAATAATCATCATCAATAATTGCGAACACTAAAAATAATCATCATACATACATGAAATGTAGAGTGTAAGTAATCTCATCACATAATAAACTGAATCCAGAGCACAATATCTGATAATCTCATAACAATGTTGCTAACCATCAACATAAAACTAGCTCTTAAAAGAGTTCAACAATGTTAGCAAAATGCGAACTAGGGGCAGGCACTATAGGAAGAGCTATAGAAAAATTGCCTTCAATCAATTGAATAATCCCAAAGAAAGCTCCCTTGAATCAGTCAAATAAGCCCAAAGAAAACTCCCTTGAACCTTTGTACCTCACCTCTTTAGTCAACACCTTCAAATTTTAGCAAGTTGTCATCTTGGAAATGCAACTTTTAAATTAAAGAGATAATTAATAGCATATCTCGAGGTAGAAAATGAAAAAAATGCATGTTGTGAAGCTTTAATGGATTTGGCATCTTACAATTGGCTCAATGAATACTTGTCTTTTCATTTGATTCATTCCTTACTTTATAACGATTAGGTGCATGTGAGAAGCCTCTTTTTATTACTTAAACTGCCTAACATGCATTTATTATCCATTACCTCACAATTTAATGATTGCCCTTAAAGATTAGCGTCATCTAAAATGTCACATTTTTCATGAGGTTCCACTACTTCGTGATACTCTATTACATGTTGCCTTGAGCTCTCTGCCACTTCATTTTATAATAGTACCATATCTAACAATCCATCTTGGAGAATGGGGTCCACCACCATTGGTATCTTGGAACATATTTGCATCGCTCGAACCTATTTGAACCATTTTGAACCATGTTCAAAGTGGTTCAATCAATTCAAAGGGGTTCGAAGGTTCAAAACCTTCGATGAGATTACTCAACATACTAAGGATATGAAACAAAAAAGAAACAACCTGACTCAAAGGGAAATTTTGACAATAACCAAAGATGAGGACTGACTGATTTGAAGGGTATTTTGACATTAGGAATTGGATGAGTGATTCCAAACCATGAGCTCGATCAAGCATATAAAAAAATTAAAAGGTGACTACTAATAGATTGGCTAACAGATATCAAGAACATAGTCAATAATGATGATACATAACAAATGCACATAAAAACAAACAATTTATTATATGAATATGTGGTAACTTGCATCCTCCCCTAAATAATTAAGAAAATGAAGTGTGCACACAAGAAAGAGTGGTCCAATGGACACATAAAGTCACATAGATGAAAGTAGTATAAAAGTCAACATCAATATTATTTCCCAGCATGGATTAGCATACACTTAAGGATACCATGTATCACCAAATAATTGTAGAGGACAATAGTAACAATGATATAGCTCAAAAGGATATGCACAAGATAATATATTGGAATATGGAAAACATCACTCAACAAATGATGTCTATATAATAGTTTTTAATTAATGTATCATTGGTACCTAATTATTAAGTATGTTACCTAATTTTGTGAAGAAAAATTAAATTAAATGAGATGATTAGAAGGATGAACAATGCAAACATTAAAGGAAGTAGACAAGTGAAAAATCCACCACGGATTGGAACATGCCATTTATACAAGGTGGTTCACTATTAGAATGGAAGGTTATTCTACATGATTAATTGCAATTTATAATTAAGAGGAATAATGAAAGCCTTAGAATGAAGGTAAGTAGTATTCTGAGTAGGAGAAATCCTTATGTAGAATCATAAATTGTAAGCATCTTTCCAATGTGTATAATTTATTCTTAGCTATCACTCATTTTGGTGTGTGCTAATTCCTTCATGCATAATCAACCTTCATTATGCACTTGATTAATAAATATTTTAATATTTTTCTTTTTTAAAATTTAATTTACAAGAGGTTCCCTTTTTTGGAGACACCCCTTTAAATTAAATCCACAGTAAGTTAATTAATTTGAATACAACCTCCTTTCTTATTAATGTCATCAAATCTCTACAAGGACCCCTTAATTATGGGCGTGTCTCATTTATCCTTGAAATCATTCACCTCATCTTGCATACATAGTCCCTAATTCAAGTTGAGTAGCCTTTTTGTATTTATTTCAAAACCAAGTCCAATATCTTGTGTACTTTTAGATTTTCCATTTTATAAATGGCCCCCTAATTTTATTTTCAACCCTTTTTCCCTAGAACAAGGTGCTTCACAAGGCACAAAGTGAAAAAGGTCACTTAAGACATCAAGAAGTTCCTTACTTCACTTAAATGTGGTCCAAATTTAATTTGGAGAAAACTCTTTCATTTTTAGCAAGATGTTCAAATCCTCATCAACCCTCTTCAAGTTTTGAGCCTTGAAATCTTTTGGAGAGGTATAAAAAAGAATACCTTTCTCATTTTTGCAATCCAATATCATCATGGTGATATATATTCAAAATAAAAAAATTATGTATCCAAGCAATCGAGCATCCATTCAAGTTCAAGCAAGTTTCAAGTATTCACTATGGAAAACTAAACAATCATTATGCAAGCATGTCTTCTATGATGTCCTTTTAGGTCCTTGTGGAATCATGCTATTGCATCAACAATTGTGATCTAATTTCAAGCACCATTGTATCATTTAAGATATAAGACACCATATCCTCTTAACAAAGCCTCTATTACTAACATCACACTATCCCTTTTATGCACTTTCAATTCAATTTAAAGGTTAATTTATAAATAGTAGCTTGGCCAAGGAAAACCCCTTTTCTCCAATAATTTTCCATTTTCTATGTGTAGGTGACAAGCAAAAAAGTTTTTGGATCAACTATAGGTGGATCTAATAAAAAATTACACGTGACAATATTTTTATATAATTTTATCAACCCCATACCCTCTAGGTCATCCCATTCCTACCATTTCAAACTGAAAATTGAATCAAGAGATACTTTTTGTTTTAAATTTCCAAAATTGGTATTGGAATTGAGTTCGACATCTATAATCTATCTGTATAGTAAATTTACCTCATTTTTTCTTGAGGAGAAAGTTGATTGTTGCAAAAGAGGAGGAAGATGATGAAAAGACAAAGTCTGATGAACCTAGCAAATTACAAATTGTAAATAAACTCCCTCCAATGACTGTGGATCAAGTATGTGCAAAATTGGTAGAATCAGAAAGTATTATGGGATTCAAAGAAATTCAGTATGATTCTTTGAATATTGATGATCACGTTAAGTTTGAAGGCACAATGATTGACATGATGATCAAGTTCAGGTGCACACCCTTGGAAGTAGGAACTAGATATCAAGTGGGTTTATAGAAAAGAGTGGATGTTAAGTGGAAATGAACATTGTCCACTAAAAAACAAATAAGAGAGACAACATTGGCACAAGTTATGCCAGATTTAGGGAAGACACACATGTCTATAGCCCTTAAAGATTTTGTTAAGAAGTTTATGTCGAGGGATAGGGCATATAAAGTTTTGAAAAACAAATCTCATGAAGTTGAGCAAGATAGCATTAAAGTATGGAAGGAAGCATTTGGAGTGCTTATTCCATCTATAGAGGTGAGGGAAGGTCGAGATGCTATTGAATTCGAAGATGAATATAAGCAAGGAATGGCCAAGCTAATAGAGGAGATTCAACAACTTGTCAAAAGGTGTGAACAGAAAGAGACCGTCACAATTGAAGATGACACTGACACCTGTCCGCCTAATCCAAATATACTAACAAAAGAGGAAATTCAAGGCTTAAAGAATGACTCAAGAAAATTTTGTACTAACCCAATTTTGTTATAGATAGTTGAATATCCAACACTTGAAGTCAAGTTTGATAATGTTAATGTCACATCAGTTGTAGAGGATACAATTGCCGAGAAACTTGGTAAGGCATTAAATGTATATACACCACCAACTTGTATGCAAATTTTGAAAAAGGAAGAAAATTTTGAGAAATATTTTTGCACTAAATCAAGAGAGGATGAAGTTACATAGAAAGAGCAAGAGGCTACTCAAGCTCTTATTCAACTATTGAGTGCAAAGGTTGTAGAACCAACAAATGGGACATCTATGCAATAGGTGATTTCTACACCAGTGCAATAGCCAAAGTTGAGATCAAGGGAAGAAGATGATGATGAAGAAATAAATGAGGACTCCCAAAAGCTTACAAAAGCACTAGAAATTCCGTAGTCCTCAAAAAGGGCCACAAAAGCATTAAGAGGAGTTCCAGATGAATTATTGGAAAAGTCTAGTTTGAGCAAAGATGCTATCACTACACCAAAACACACTAAAGAAAAGATGAATAAAGACAAAGGTCAATCATCTAAATACAATCCTCATAAAAAAAATTCCTCTTTCAATATTGTGCATAAAAATCCATTATATAGAAATGAAGAAAATAATATTTTTGTTAACTAAAATAAGGACCAAATAAATAGAGTTGGGAATAATTGGAGGAATAACAGTGTTAATAAGAATAAAAAAATCAAAATAATGTGAAGAGGTTCAAGTTTAATCAAAATAACCAACCGGCGAGAACCCCTATGACCATAGAATGCTACAAGCAGCTAGACTTCATAGGAATAATAGGGTATCCTAATCCTATATCCAATGATCTAAGGAATGTTATACCTAAATTCTCTGGGGAAGGAGACTAGTATGTAGAAATGCATGTCACTAATCTCAAAAGTATCATTGAGGAATTAGAAGAACATAATGAAGATGTATTCATGAAATTACTTGTTCAGTCCCTAATCAATGACACTGCAGAATGGTATAGAGGATTGTGTAAAAATTATATAACAAGTTGGCAGGATTTTGTAGACATGTTCCTTAATCAATTTGGAAATCATAATAACGCTTCTTGTTGATAATATATTTTTTAATTCCATCTTAATATGTTTGGAAGGTTCTTGTGAAGTTTTAAAGTCATTTGAGTCAAATATTATAAAAGTTGTAAAAACATAAAATGAGAAGTTGTATGGTCTAAGAGGAAGTTGAGTAGTTGTAACTTCTGCATAGAGGTTTTAAGGTTATAAAAACTAATGTATGGTCATTCCAAATCAAAATGAGAAGAAGGAGAACATTTTGGTACAAGTTTGTGCATTTATTTCTTGTTATTTTGATTGGTGCTAACAATTTTTATGTTGTTTCCAGGCCATTTATAGCCATTTACAGCCATTTATGGCCTACAAACCCTGTATAATTTATATATTTGGATAGTAGGATGAATTATCTTCCTTCTCTTTTTGGTTTGAGGAAGTTATGATAATTTTGGTGAAAGTTACTAATTTCATATTTGAGAACTCTTGCAATCAGTCATGTTGTAGCATTTGGTACAAACACATTTGGATGAGGTGGGGCCTCTAATTGGATTCATTAGAAATATATGTGATTAATATTTCATTTCCTTTTGGTTTAAGTCACTTTTACATAGATGTGTGAAAGTTATGGATCTTTTAGTGAAAATTGGGATTTCAATATCTTCAATGGAATTGCAGGAAAATATTTGTGCTCATGTAATGATTTATGAATTCAAAAATAGAATGACTTCCATATTTGGAAACTAGACTCATAATTATTTAATATGAAATGGGTTTTGTATCATTTGGTTTTGTTTTGTGAAAGATATTATATTCCCTTTGTAGGGTTACATGTATCCTTTCTAGTTTATGATAGTGAAAATGGGTTTCGATGCAAAGACCATAACATTTAAGTTAATTGTTGGATTGCACTCAGATTTGGATATGTGTTAATAGGCCTAGTTTGGAACAATATCACCAAAGGGTTTTAAAAGAAGATTATAGGAACACAAGTTATTACCAATGGAATTAGGAATAGAAATTAGACTGTGTGAATGGAGAAATATTGATAAACTTGTGTTGAAATATGTTTTGTTTTACCTCATGAGATGCCTCTAAATAATGAAATTATTGAATATATATTGAAGGGATCAACATGGATCCTACTAATTGGTTATTTTTTAGGATGCTCTGCATAAGAATATATGGGAGCAATTTAGGTGCGAGACTCCTAGTTTAATAACCCATCCTAGTTATTTCTCCTTTGCACCTATTTTCTTTCATTAAAACTTGAAAGCACATAAGCGGATGTAGAAATATGTCTAGAAGGGTCCTCATATACAAAAGTGTACTAGTAACACTGGGACCCTTTGAAGGTTGTAAGGGATTAGTAATAATAATAGTGAAACAAGATAACGGTGATGAATGAGTAATATTTGAGTGGGCGAAGGAAACAATGAGGCTAGAAGTAATGATGATGTAGAAGCATCCTTGGGTCATTGGAAATCTTGCATCACCTAAAAATATTTCCTTTTAGTTTATTTATTTACTGCTCATTTGGATAGTTTTCATGTTGTTTTAGTTTGCAATCGATCTAGTGGGCTTGTTCTCTTATACAATCTTTATGGCATGGTCTAAGCATCATGGATATTCTATGTCTAGATTCACATCTTGTTTTGATGTTTCCAGATGAAGTTATCTTAAGATTGGTGTGGCCCTTTAATGTCTTTCCTCTTCTAAAAGTCAAGGTGGTGGGTTGTAGCTTGCGATAAAGATTTATGATATGCAATGCATAATGGCACATTGTTCCATGTTGTTATACATTTGATCAACCCTCTTTTATGGTTCAATGACACAATGTATTCATTTGGGGTTGTTCTACGATTTGGGTCTTGACCTATTTATTTTATAATACATTTCCTTTATCTTGGAAATTAATGATAGAATAAGCTGACTTGGGGTTGTTGATCTTGTCTATAAGTAGGTTATTAGTTATTGATTGGGTAGTGCAAAAGTGTGGAAGAATGTTAGCTGATTAAGAGGTTAGAATAGATTTAGAGAAGCAATTGAGATAACTAATGTGTGTTTGTGGTCCATAATTTAAGGGATGATAATTTGTAAACTGGTTAATGAGGAGAGTGAATGTATCTAACTTGTTAGAAGTTATATATTGATAATGGTAATGTAATATCTATATTTAGAGGTCAACTTGATGATAATGCCACAACTTGGGTTTGGCATGAGCATGGTTAACATAGGGGCATCCTAAGAAAACATATTAGTTATAAATCGTTGGAGCCTCCGCTCAATTAATTTTATAATTCTAAATAATAAACAAGGGGCACATGCACCAAAGTTCCTACCTTATGTTTTTATGGTTGACTGAAGTAGCTTTTGGTTAAAATATAATGTATTTAATTTAATAAAAATAACAAATAACTATTAATGAAAAATATAATATTATAGTGCTAAACTATATTAAATTACAGAATATAGTTAGTATATTATTAAATTATATAATTGCAATGATATATATTAATTAAAGCTTTAAAAGAATATATAAATAAACATTATAGTATCATGCTAAATTAAAATTAGATGACATCCTAAAGAACATTTATCATACCAAAGATATTTACCAACTAATTATATATAAGATATAGATAAAACTATATAAATTTTTTTTATAAGAGTTAAATTGATTAATTTTAATTATTAAATTGTTTGATATATCTTGTTTAAGCGGTAAATTCATCCAATTCAAGAAGCTCTTATTCTTAAGCTTAAATTGCTTATTAATATGTGACTTTGTGTTTTGCATCCATTTGGCATCATTGTAAATTTGATATTAAATTTGAAACTAGCATGATCATGTACAAGACTGATAAATGGACTGTGGAAGGCAGAGAATTTTGAATTATAAATAAATTGATAAATGTTTGTAGATTTAAAAAAAAACTAATATTTATTATTATTATTTATTTAATTATGTCGTATATGAATAATACAAATAATGATTATGAACTAAATTTTTATCACTTAAATTCATATGAGTTCTTCTTCATAAACTATCCTAAATAATAAATATATTTAACTCTATATTTGATTAAAATATCTATATTTGAATGACATTTTACAAATTACAAATTATAAAAATAAACATCAACTAAAATTGATTGTCTTTTAAAAAAAAAAAGTTTATCCATTGCTACAAATGTGGAAAAAGATAAACTTGTAATTAATGCATATTAAATAATAGAGGTGGTAGAAAAATGATTTTTTTTTTAGTTTATCAACTTGTCACAAATGTGGAAAATATAAAGTTGCAATTAATGCATTCATTAATAGAGATGTTGATATGACTATTTGTATTTTTGTTAAGAAAATTAATTTTTTTCATTACTTTTTTATCATGAGCGAATACAATTTTAAAAAAGCTGTATTTTTCAATTCCAAAAAATCATACAAATTAATATAGCTTTTGCAAACATTAATATATCTATAAATTATACAGCTTTAGATTATGTTAACTAATATGAAACCTCATGATTCCATTAGTTTCCTCCAATAATAACTAACAAGTGAATTTTTCTAATAATAACTAGTGAATTTTTAACCTTTTCAAACTAGTAATGACGGTTTCCGAAATCTCAAATTTTACCTCCCTTGGCAGCGAAGGCACCTGCATTTGAATCTCACAGGATAAATTAAATTCACTCCGATTTATATGTTGATTATCTTTTTTTTTTCTTTGATCGGTATGTTGATCAGCTCGTTTGTTGCCTTGACGTAAATTCTATTTTATCTCTCTATTTCAGAATCTTCGACCTGAAATCAAAATGCCCACGAAGTTTGTTCAAAATTCATATTGAAGGCATACCCCTTGTCTTGTGAAAAGGGGTTATGCAGACGGACATTTTCTGTTATAAAACACTTGGGTCTGCATTTCGTTTCCGTTGCAGGTAGGAGGGTTTAACTTATAAAACAAAACAAAATAATCTGGCCATACATTTGAAAAGCATTTTTGCTCACAATTAATTTACATTCTCTTTTCTCCTTGGGTGCATAAAGGATTTATGAATTTTGTTGCGTTTCGAAGCTTAGTAACTACCTGGATCTGTCGAAAACAAGAAAACTGCATATTTGCGTTAAATTATATTGAAAGGGGAATTGCAAAATTAGCCAATTGGCTTGGAGATAAGTGCTGTTTTATATTGAAATGAAAATTGCCAAATCGGTTAATTAGGTTGGAGATCAATGTTCTTTTATTTAATTGGTGAGGCTAAGGGGCTAAAATGCACGCTCATGCTCGAAGACAATCCCCATAAGGAGAGACACATAAGCCGAATTTCACATGCTTTTACACCATTCTAGGAGGGATTATCCAACTCCTACAAGCGGTAACAGTCCTTTACCAAGTTTCAACGCCTTTGTAGAGTCTCACATCCCATTTTCAGTAATCGCCATTTTTTAATGAAACAATCAGAAATATAAACTTCACTTCATATTCGGAGCATAAAAAATATTCTCGCACGCAATAAAATCTATTGATCATTGGATTCATTTTGTTAGGCCTGATTGAAAATCACTTACTAATGGCTAACACTGTATCTTTGCAAATTTTCAGAACGTGGGGTAGATGGAATGATTTGCTACTAAACTGGACTGCCCCTTTAACCTTGTGTTGGTGCTCTAGGTGGTTCCATTTGAGCACAGTCTATTATAATCCATAAATGAGATCCTAGCTGATCGCTTGCCGAATGGTCATATATGAAATCCTCCTCAAAATTGGGAGACATTCACATTAAAGTTTTAAACCTGAGCGCAAACATGAATTGTTATTATTTCTGTGGAAAGAGGTTTTTTTAGTAACTACTGCCAAGGGTCGCCAAGATGCCAGTCCTCTTCTCTACAACTTATGCCTATGACTTAAGATGATATATTCCCCCTCTCCTTACCTTCTTTTTACATATTAGTAACTACCATTTTGGATTTGTGGCTATGCGGATTGTTTATAATGCAAGATATGTATGGTACACCATTGCTTTTGGATCTTTTATTTAGGTAATATCTCCCAGTTTCTCCTTTGCATCTCCTCGGTGAGTCTGTGATATTCTCGTGTTTGGAGAGAGTTGTAGCATTGAGAATTCTTTCATCACATCTTTGATCGGTTTACTTGCTCTCTTGTAATTTGCATTGGTAGAGCTAGCTCAACATGAAACTTGTAGTATTTAAATGATTAATACACTTCAATTTCTAATCTTGTTGCTGTCTGTTTCAAGGCAGAAAACATACAGGAAATCCATATATCCAAATAAAGCATTTGCTGTAATATCTAGTAAAATGGAAAAGAAGGGCAGAGCAGCTGTTGTTGTACTTGGTGACTTGGGACGTAGTCCTCGGATGCAATATCATGCTCTTTCTCTTGCACGGCAGGTCTGTGATCCTATATCTGCAAATAGTTATCGTCTGAACATTTTTTTTCTGAAACAATTCAGAAGCTTGTTCATATCAGTAGGAAGGTTGTTTAAATACATCAATTTTAAGTTACCATACATCATTGAATCTGTATCTCTATCGTAGTTCACTAATTGTGGTCAAGGGACTTCAGAGAAGGTATTATTATCATTAAATAGGACCCAAATCACCCTAAAGTAAACATTCCCATACTTAATGCTATTAAATATCCACAGTTATATATGGATGTTTTTGGATTTGGTTGTGTAGTTTTTTTTTCCATCAATTATTTAGATCACACTCCATGTTCCAGCATTGAGATACAGCTAACAAGAGAATAGAAATGAAAGAAACTCTACATGTTCAAATCTGAAAACATCCATATACACATTTTTGGTTCAAACTATGTATCTTCTATCTCATTAGCCATTGACTTATATCCAGAGTTCTTGAATCTGGAGTTGTCTATCGTTGACTTCAATGCTAATAATGATTCTAATCTAAAATTCTCACATTGCAGGCTTTTTTTGAGGTTGATATTGTTGCATATGCAGGTATGTATTTTTTAAGGGAAGGACTATCTTCATCAACTGTGTGGATTTTAAGAAAATTTGTTTCTTTCTCTTTATTTTGTTGAGCTTTTGTTTCTAAGATATGCTTTTTACATTTTGGAATTTTCCCTGTATATTGTTCATGTTGTGAAATGAATTTTTCATATCATGTAATGGAAGTCAGTATTTCCCATCTAAATGACATAAAATAGATCCAATTATTCTGGGAATAATCTAGCTAATCATGTTTCATTTGCTGTCAATAATCAATTGCCCTATATGTGATTTATATCATGGAAGAGTCATAATTATCGGATAATGAGTTTTCTTAGGAAGGTGAAAAATGTTGTTTACCATGGCAGTTTTAGTATTACTGGCAAATTTGTGATTTTTTGTATTATATATAAAATCATTATTATGTTGACAAATAGTGAAACGATATGATTGTTGTTAGATGCAGGTTTTTTTAGACGTTAATGAAATTTCAAAGACAAGTCTAGATCTAGCTGACTATTGAAGATTATAAAATATAGATGGGGGACTATCTTCATCAACTGTGTGGATTTTAAGAAAATTTGTTTCTTTCTCTTTATTTTGTTGAGCTTTGTTTCTAAGAATTTTTTTTTGCATTTTGGAATTTTCCCTGTATATTCTTCATGTTGTGGAATGAATTTTTCATATCATGTAATGGAAGTCAGTATTTCCCATCTAAATGACATAAAATAGATCCAATTATTCTGGGAATAATCTAGCTAATCATGTTTCATATGCTGTCAGTAATCAATTGCCCTATATGTGATTTATATCACGAAAGAGTCATAATTATCGGATAATGAGTTTTCTTAGAAAGGTGAAAAATGTTGTTTACCATAGCAGTTTTAGTATTACTGGCAAATTTGTGATTTTTTGTATTATATATAAAATCGTTATTATGTTGACAAATAGTGAAACGATGCGGTCATTGTTAGATGCAGGTTTTTTTAGACGTTAATGAAAATTCAAAGACACGCCTAGATCTAGCTGACTATTGAAGATTATAAAATATAGATGCAAACATATAGATAGGGAAGAATGCAAATATCAGCTGAAGTCCAATATTGATAACATTGAGAGCCTAATGTGAAATTCATTATCCAATGGAAGGAGAGAGCTACAATATATAGCTTCAAGATTCTAAATCCATTGAGGAGGAGTAAAATGCATAAAACCAAAAAACAAGGACTTGCTGTAACTAAGTTTCCAAATCTAAGATGATAAGAAAAAAAGCAGAATCCCATAAAAGAAGGAAATGACATGTACTCATTTACTCTATCCTACCTAAGTAATACAAAATAAACTGCTTAAGAAGTCCTGAAGGGTAAGATGCAATCAAATAATTATACCAACTTCCCCCCTTAATTGCACCTTAGAAGAAACATGAATATGAAATGAGTCTTGATAATTAGCCTTTGTCAGGTACCCATGTACAATTATAATGCCCTTTAGAAGTTGAGAAAGGAAAAGCTATAGGACAGTTCTGCCCCAAAGAGGACAGAGAGAATGTTGAATCCATTTCAAAGTTGCATTTGTACCTTGATGCTGTTTCTAAATATATCTGAAAAGGAATCCATAGGGTCAACTGCATGCACCATGAAGATTTGGAAACATTAATCATAAAGAATGACTTTCAATATGAGATGTGATCCAATGTGGATTAGATGCGAGATTCAATATCATATACTGCAGGCTCTCAATTTGAGATGTCAGCTGAAATGATTGCAGCAGGTGTGTTGAGTCATAAGCAAGATGTGGTAAACAGAGAAGTGGAGTATCCAGATGCAACTCATTTGAGCTTTCGTCAAGATGGAGATGGGAAGTTAATGTACGCCATTACCCTACACTCATGTCCCTTTATTATGTCATGTTGTGTAGAAACACTAGAATCATATGCATAAAACCTCTTAGGATGAAACTTTATTGTAGTTACATGATTACAAAATGCCCATGTATAAGCCCCCAAAAGATAAGTATATGATATGTTGACACTATATAAATTGATTACACTAAATACACCCCCCTCCCCAAAAAACATTCAATTGTGAGACCTCGCCAATAAACTTTAATGATAAAACTTTATATATAGTGCTATAATAGCTGTTGCTTGTGAAAACAACAGACTGGTCTCAATCTCAGTGTATTAAAAATACCCAAATATAGGCCACATGGCTGACTTGTAATTTTTGATATAAAATGTGATAGATCAGATTGCACTAATGAGAATTACACAAAATCTTATATATTTTTAAAAAAGTTGCGTAAAAAATTGATAACCTACAAACTTGAACAAAGTTTTGGAAGTACTTAAAATGAGAACTGCTTAACATCACTTGGTGAAAATCTGCAATTCCTGAAAATTTTAGGTGATAAAATCAATAACCGTTGGCACCAATGTGAATTTAATGTCCCTTATTACTGTAATCTGCCATAAAACCACAATTCCAACTAAAAATAAGAAATGTAATACGATCAAGAATTTAAGAGAATAAATTTACCAATAGAAAAGCCCTTTAATAAAATTAATCCTGGTTTATGACCAACAATCATGTTAGTCAACATTTTAAATGTAATCCATGAGACCAATGAGTTTCATAAGGGTTGGGAATCCAATAACATATAAATACATAAATAATCAATAAAATTAGCAATTATACAAAGCATATTCCACTTAGCAAACTGCAATTTCAAGGATAGTGTTGTGAAGTTTTCACACCATCGCCCCAAAACTTTTGGAGATCCCCTTTTTTTGGTTGCCTTAGCAATTTTTTCGGAATTGCCCAGAGGTTTCGAATTGGTAATTTTATACCTTGGACGCCTTCCGGTCACCCGTGCGAAAATTTTCCGGAACATGTAATTTTATCCTTAGGCCAAACAAAATTCAAAAACAACATTTTTTTGATAGTTAATATCTGGTAAAGGTAGATTTGCAAATTTTGGACTTAGATGGATTTTTGAAAATTTGAAATAATTGTATAAGCTTGAGCATTTTCAAAATGAATTTGTTAGATTTAGTCATTTTGGAGAATCTTGATATTTTTTTTGATGAAAAAGATTTTTTTTTTATAGTGAAATTGAAATTGGAAAATCGATTTTGACTGCTAGAAAAGGAATTTATTTTGTTTAAAAAATTAAAATTGTAATTGCAACATTGAAAGTGGACTAAATTGCAAAATCTCATTAATTTGATTGAAATTTTGCCTAGAAGATTTTAAAATGATAAAGGAATTTGGAGAATTGGAATTGAAAATTGATTTTAGCCCACTAGATTCGATTTTAATGATATTTTAATTGCCAAAGTGTTATTAAATGAAAATTTGAGATCTCCTAGGCTTACCTTGTTTTTATTTTGCAATTTTTGATAAAAATTAGCAATTACATGGGCCAATTTCACTATGGGCTAAGTAATTTTAATGTTGCATTTAAATCTGGACCATTAATTAAGGGGCTAATTTAATTTTGTTCTCTCTCCAGGCAGGTCGGCCCACTTGGAGAGGCAAAAAATGTGGTATAAGAGTGGCTTCCCCTCGTATTTCCTCATTTGTTTTTCCTCCTCCTTGGATGTGTGATTTTCCTCTAGAGATGAATTTCAAACTTGAGCGATTTTTGGGGCAGATTTTCTTTTTCTTGGCGGCATTTTTTCCTTCTTGCTTGGGCGAATTTTTGCCCTAGGGCAATTTTGGAGCAGATCTGATTTTTTTTCCAGCTTGGGCAATTTTTGTTGGGTCTAATTTCTCCATCTTTGGTAGCGATTTCTCCTTCCAAAATTGGGCAATTTTATTTGGTGAAGAGGCTATATGATTTAAAGTCTGATTTTTGGCAAGCGTGGGCAATTTCAAGGAAGTTGAAATTCTGATTTTTGCTAGTGCATCATTATTTGCAAGGAGGATTGAAATTTCTAAAATCTGATCAGAACTTGAAGAGGGCCTAGTTATTGGTAAAGGCAGATTAAAGGTAACTTCTATTCATTTTTAGAGGTGAAGATTGGTTTTAAAGACAGATTCTATTCCTTGTTCTTGCTTGGTTTGTTTCCCTTATTTTCTTCTTGCACTCATCATCCACCACTTCATCATTCTATTGATAGGCTGAAGTTGGGAGATATAAGTGTAGATTTTATGATAGGACACTTGGAGAGGCAGAAATAAGCTAGACTACCCTAGAATTGAAGTTGGGAGATGTAAGTGTTGTCCATCCTAAGGTAACGAAGAAGCAAAAATAAGTGGTAGTCCCGCACCTAGGTTGAAGTTTGGAGATTGATAAGTGTAGAGATAGGACTTGGAGAGGCAGAAATAAGCTAGATTCCATTGATAGAAAGAAGGTTGGAGGTTGTTAAGTGTAGTCCATATCATTTAGAATGAAGGGGCAGAAATGATTGTTTAGAATGGTAGATGTTAGTGCAAGCAAGAATCCAAAGAGAACGAATACCAAAAAAGACAAGGAAGACATGATGCCTAAGACCACCTTCTTCTCGAAGGTGAGGCGAATAAGTGATACCAATATCGGTACAGTGAACATGGTACAGTTGAAAGACAAATTGAAGGGAGGACAATCCCCCATGGCGAAGAAGATTTACAAAAATGGAATTGTACATGCGGCGACTTTCCCTCCTACCTTGCTTTGTCCGGAATTGGTAATAGAATGTGAATCCTGGTTTGATATTGTTACCAAGTCCATCATTTTTGATGAAGGGAAGAGAGTGCTAGCTAACATCGGCGGACAAGTGGTTGAATAAGTATTTAATATTTCCCAGTATAAAGGCATGACAATGGTAATGATGGATCAGGTGGCCAAGTTAGTTTAGGATAACTAGGAGGCTTACTTCATTCATCTAAAGAAGAATTGGTTACATGAGGGCAAGAAGGGAGTTACTAGGTTGTCAAAGCTCATCAGGTCTGATTTCAAAGTAGAGTATGACGATCTAATTGCGCTTCTCAACCGAATCATGGGCGTGGCTCAAAGTATGCAATTCGAGAATTGGATGTACTTCTTTATTGATGAAATTGAATATGGAAAGAGAAAATTTGATTGGGCTAGAATTATAAGTGAAAATTTAGAGTTGCAACTTAGGACAATGCAAAATCAAAAGCAATTCTATATGGGATCCTACCTTTTCTATTTGATTGCGAGACTATATGAAAATCCTGGACTTAAGGCCTTAGGAGTGATTGGCAATGAGCCGGGGCAATGTTTGGTGCATGAGTGCTATCTATAGCTTCATTTGCACAACACCAAAGATTATAAGATGTTTTATGACACCTTTGCCATGAAGACGGTAAGGATATTACAAGGGATACTTGCTAGAAGGCTCTCATTGGAAGCGAAAGCAAAAGTTAAGAAGTATGGGAGCTGGTTCATCCAAATTCCACAATTTACATACATTAGAGTGGCAGTAAGTACAATTTGTCCCAAGAGACTTCCAAGGTACCCCACCCGACAAGATGGTTTTGATGGAGTTAGCTAGGCAACTTGAGCATTATGACAAGATGGTGAAACTTAAAGGTGAGATAGGGATTACCTTCTCATTTGGAATAGGCAATGATACTTGCCCCAATCCTTTTGCCTCTGCAGCTACGGAGGAGTTAGAATGGTATCATCTAGGATGGTATAGAGCAAGATAGAGATTCGATCTTAATGGTCTTATCAAGGCATCTCACGAAAACAAATTCAAACATATTCCTACTATGGAAGATTTTTGGGCCAATGCACAGGATGACTTTCATGTGAGAAAGCTAGCTTTCTCAAGATTGTTAGTGAGCATGATGAGAACAATCAGATGGAGAGGCCTTGATATTCCCGATTAATTGGAAGATGATGAAAATGTGCTAAGAGAAGATTATGATATAGTGGATGGAATGGGGTTGGGATGATCATCAGGATCCTTCCTTTGAAGTAGTTACAAGGACAGTTGATCTACACATCGAGTCATGGTACAATGGGAAGTTAAGGCAATTACAAAGTCAGAAGGTACGCCTTACTTATGAGAAGATGAAATTAGAGGAAGGTCCAGCGGAGTTAGTCGGATAGAAAGGTGAAGGTAGTAGCCAACAAAAAAGAGTAGTTAAGAGCAAGAAGAGAGGTTTGGAGGTTGAGAAAAGTAAAGAACATTAGGAGCCTTTAGCGAAGAGGCAGAATGTGGCACCGTCAAGGGAGAGCATAATTGAGGCTAGAGGCCAAAAGGATAATACAAGTGGACAAGGGGCCACGGTAGAGGTGAGCTCTAATTTGGGATCAAGCGGTTATACCAACATTATCGAGTACTCTCCTCTCTCGGACAACCAACATGGAGATGATATGACAGTCACTAGTGAAGAAGAGGATAGGCCAATTGATATTGAGGAAATAAGCCAGTTGCTTAAGGCCATTGGTGATGCTTTGCTAGTCGAACCGAATCCAGATTTGGGGAGATGCACTGCACCGCTATGGTTAAGGCAAATGCTTATGCCAAGAGGCGAGGTGTTGACTAACCGAACAGTTGAAGATATTCAAGGGTCAGTGGAAAAGGAAGATAGTGAGAAACATAAACAAATTGCAAAAATGGCGGTAAAAGTAATTAGGAGTGATGATGAGGGTCACCGAAAAGTTCAAATTGCTATACCAAAGGGTTAGCAAGGTAGTAGATGAGATTGTAGCTTAGGAGTATGAGATAGTAGAGCATAACTTGGGAAGAATCACGGATGAAATGGAACGTGAGGAGATCCAGGAAGGCATGGTTTCAATTAGAGAAAGGTTGAGGAAGGGAAATGAGAGGATTGTAAAGTTGGAGGCCGAAAACAAGTATTGGAGAGATTGCCAACCTATCCAACAGTTGATCAGGCAACCCTTCCATAAGATAGCGGGAGCAACATAGAAGAGATATCAGCTCAACTGCACGAAGTCAAAGATTGGATCCATGATATAATTCAAGCTGGGCAAAATTTTTCGCCTTCCTTTATCTTGACATTCAGGTCATTGGTGGCTATTAGAGACAATTTCAGAACATTTGAAGGTGAGTGGAAGAATTTCCTTCCAGTCAAGAACTTAGCCATTCCCAGGCTACATGCATTTATTGAGCTACCAGAGAGATATTTGGAGAGAACCAAGTTGGTAGATGAAAGAGGAATGAATACAATAGAGTCTTGGTTTGTTGCCTTGACCATCAGATTGAGGATACTTGAAGAGATACGGAATGAGATTGCACAACACAGCCTAGGTGTTGACACTTCATTTTCAACCATGATAAGCAATGTTGGGCCTGCACTTGATTTTGAAGATATAAAGTAGGAGAACATTAATGAGACAGAATTGGGATCAAGATTGGATGTGTTGGGGAAGGTTGCCATCAAGAAGAAACATTTGGGCACCCTTGCCTCCCTCAATGCCTTTATCAGATATGCAAAAGAATATGAGAAGGATCATGAGAAGACATTGCAAGCAATGAGCAACATGATCATTTCAGCTGAGCTCAAGATGAAGCACACTCTTTGCCCTCCCATGAAGGAAGTCAATGACAGGCTAGCCAAGTATTGCCTTGGCTAAAAAGATGAAAGAAAAGGGTAGAATTATATTAGAAGATCATTTGATGTAGGCCCAAGTGGCAAATTCTCCTTTTTAGGTAGGATAGGTGTCTGATTTTGATTGGCTACCATTTTGGTGCCTTCTCATTGGTTGCTACTTTTCCTTTTTTCAATTGGTCCATTGATGAGGTGGCGTCTTCTCGTTGGCCGATGGGGTGGCAACCCTAATTAGGGTTCCTAGGATCCAATTTGGATCGTTGATTTTGCCTCTTAATCTCTAACATTGGTTGTAATTTTGGCCTCTATATAAGGCCATTTGCTCTCATTTGTAAAGGGTTGAAGAAAGTTGTTGCTTAAGATAATTCCAAAATTGCTTCTCTTTATCATTGTTGTGATTTGCATGGTGATTAAGAACACTTGGTGTTATTGCATGGTTTCTACTTCCAATAGTTAGATTTAAATTTCATTGAAGTTGTTAAAGTAGATCTCATTTCAAGAAAGTTGTTAAGAGTAAGAGTAGATGGAAAGTTGCATGGTGATATTAGTGGATGTTTGATAGGGATCTATAAACTAAGCCACTAGCATCCTAGTGGCTTGTTAGGAAGCCTTGCGTGGTAATCTAGTCTTTTTCCCTTGAATCATTGCATCTATGGAGGTAGAGCCGCTGGTAAACTTTCATTAGATTCGATCCCCGTCCATTTGCTAATCTTTCCATTCATAGGAGTAGGAGTAAAACAACAAGTAGTTGAGCAGTTGGATTTCGTTCTAAGAAAGTTAGGAAGGCATAAGTCATTTGAACACACACCCTCCATCATCATCACCATCAACATCGTTTAGCGCTCATATACTTTACAAAGCCCGACATCATCACCATCACACCAAAAGTCCAAGTTATCCTCTAATGAACAACGTAAGGCTGCCTATGTGATTAACCAACAAATCACATTAATATAACTGAGTTAGTATCCACAGTTGTAAGGAACATTGGAGTTTTTCTCATGTCTTAATGAGTATTTACTTTTCAAGAGAGGGATTGAGTGTTTGACATTCCATGTCAAGTATTCAATTGCTATATGTTGTGGTACAAAACTGACATCAACAGATAGTTATCCTTGTATTGCGAGAGCATGGGTGGAAAATGGTCCACTCCATCCCTCATTCCACCTTGGAGGCATTCCATCCTCCTTGATCAAGCCTAAGATCACCAATCAGCTTCCTAGTCCATTAGGCTAAACCACATGCTTGATAAGAGTATGGAGACTGCCTTCCTCACCAAGCTCGGGAACACGTATATGCCTCCCGATCCACAAGTGCTTCATCTTAGGGTGGTGTGCTTGATGAAGGATAGGATAGAACTTTAACTCTCATGAACTTGAAAGGTTGATTGACTTTCCTATTTTGCAACCATTTTTATCCGATTCAAATTAGACTAACTATATGAATATGTCGTCACATTTTTATCAAATAGAAATAGAATTAATTTTACTTAAATAAAAAACAATGCAATTACTTACAATTACCTTAATAGAATACCAGAAAGGAATATATATTGCAGTCCTAAATTCATATCACACTTTCACATAATATTATTGAATCCAAGGTCAATACAATGAATTGGTGCCCTACTTTTATTTTCTATTTTCTAATTTCAAATAGATGCTTTTAATCTTGATTTGATTATTTCCGATCTCCTATTTCTCGTTCAATTAATCCTTCAAAATTTGTCTCCTTCAATATATACCATAGTTCCACAAAGCTTTCTGATAGGGGGATGTAAGGATGGGTTTCGAGTATGGGGGGACAAAGGGCCAAAGTTTCTGGATGGTGGGGGGAGGGGTGCATTGCTTGACAAATTTAGGCGATTTGATATCTTCAAGGCAAAATCTATGATATAACATCTTTGTGAATGCCCCTTGAAAGGAAAACTAGTTTTTTCAAAGCTAAAGGTTGCAATTATTTTGTAATGGCATCTATCATATAGCAATCAATCCAATGGCATCTCTATTAGAGGTGAAAAAGGTGGTGGTGTCGTGGGGGGATGTTTTTGCGAAGTCTCCAAGTCTCAGAAATGTCCCCGTACAGGGGATGTGAGGTTTTTTTAGTTTTAATTTGTAGAAGCAAGGTATGCAGTATGGGGAGAAGCAAGGGTAGCCTTGTAGGGGAGTATGGGCCATAGAATAGCAGGGAACATGGCATCGACCTCCACAAAATGGTAGGGGCCCTTCAAACAAGCCAGGGTGAGAGCCCTTTAGAATAGGTTAGGGGTTTCGAGTCCCACTATTAGTTGGGCATCTAGTTGCAAGTTTCAATTTTGGTGATGCAACAATGATGGTGATGCCATGCCATATATATGTCACATGGTCCATGATGGTGGTGTAATCACGAGCGCATGACCTTGACCCATCGGGGATTAGTTAGTTGTTTCCAACTCGTAATGAAGCTAGGGTGAGCAACCAACTATCCTCTAATATCTAGCTACCTCTCTAAACACAATGCCTTGAGTATTGATGACGGTGACCACATCTGTTGGCATGTGATGTGTGGACATAGAATCAGGTCCTTGTGAATAGGCAAAGCTAGTTGTTCTTGTTCTACGATGATAGGGACGATCACTCCCTTACTGATTGGGATCACTTCAACTTTGTTATAGGTAGAAGAAGTTGCTATGGAAAAACCCTTTGTATAGTCAAAATGGTGGATTGAGGATTCCATGGAGAGTTTCATTTGGCATCATGATGGGGGACATAACGTACAATCATCGACTTTCACCATGTCAATGGCCATTTGATCAAAACATTGCACAATGATTCTTAGATTCTATAGCATCTCTTCGATGCAGATACAGTAGCAATTGTAGCAATATCCCTGGTACACACTGGTATGTCAAAATTTGATTGGTCATGGTCGTCATAAGTTGCTACTTCTCTCAAATCCCAACATACTTTCAAACCTGTCGGTGTCTGCTAGCTTTTTTTAGTGAAAAAAAACACATTAAAAAGTTAGTTTCAGTGTCCTTTATCATTGAAACTTGAGATTGAAATTAGTGCGGGCGTTGGCTCCTGAGAGTGAAGGCCACTTGGTGGAGAAAAATCGATTGCGAAAGCTATAGTGGTGATTGACACTATCTATTTATATAATTTCAGTTTTCCATTTTCTATTGTTTCATCTTGGAACATGATCTTTCGAGTCGCACCACATCTGAGGAGATAATGCCTAATCTCCAACAACTTCTGTGATTTTCAATTTTACGACTAAATTAGAATAAGAGAAAATAGTTCTTCTGCAACTAGGTATTTATGAGAGTGCTTATCAAGCTATTAATTTTTTTTATAGATCACTCACTCTAATAAATGGATATGGGTCTTCCTCTATCTTTTGTTTGCCCATGTCTCTTGCCATGTGTCCATTGTTGTCAACACCGTCAACCAAGTCCTTTTGGCATTGATCAATGATGTAATACCACAGTATCAAATGATTTTGTTTTATGATTCCCTATATTTCTTTATTTTTTTGTACACACACACACACACACACACACACACACACATATATATATAATCATGATTATATATAGTAGGTAAAAAGATTTGTCACTCGGAAAAATGATATAATTTAGCCCAAGGGAGTGTATGTGGCAAACTATTCCCAACAGTTGGATAGGCCCTTGATATGCGGCCTTCCTCTGCATTTAGAGGGGCAGCTCCCTCGTAAGATGTAATTTTTTATATTTTTCAATAAAGATGTTGTAACAAACGAATTTCCATATCTAAAACATAGATGGTTTTAACTAAAACTCCCAGCATTATATGTAGATAATTGAATCCCTTTCCCATGATATTAATTGCTTTTAATTGAAATTAAACTATAATCATATTCAAGATCAACGATTAACTATTCATAATTGCAATTCATGATCAGCTGAAATAAATAGCTTAATGACTAACTATCATAACTGTATACATGATCAACAAAAAATAAATTATAATCATATTCAATTGAAATTTTTGGTTTAACGATTAACTACTCATAACTGTAATCATGTTCAGCTAAAATAACTAGATTAACGACTATCTATCATATTTGTATACATGATCAACAAAAAAAAAATTATAATCATATTTAGTTGAAATAACTGGTTCAACGATTAACTACTCATAATTGTAATCATGTTCAGCTGAAATAACTAGATTAACGACTATCTATCATATCTGTATACATGATCAACAGAAAATAAATTATAATCATATTCAATTGAAATAACTAGTTCAATGATTAACTACTCATAACTGTAATCATGTTTAGCTGAAATAACTAGCTTAACGACTATCTATCATATCTATATTCATGATCAACAGATAAATAAAGTAAATGCTTAACAAGAAAAGAAAGGAACATACAAGCATCATCAGTGGATCTTTAGTTAGTTGTGCAAGCCTCGGCATTGGTGAGAGGAGAAGCATTGACATAGGCTTAACCTCCCAACCTCGGACCATACTTATCCCCACACATTCTATTAAATTAGAATGACCCTCCCTACCTTGGGATTGGGCTTGGGATGTTCTTTAGTTCAGCCACTTGAGCATTCTGGTGTTTTGAATGTCCGCTCGGGTATGAAATAGACATGCTTACATAACTGGCGCTACTGACATCAAGTGATCATTAGATGACAAATATACCTATAAACTACCTTGGCCAAGGATTTCCAATGGGTTCATCGACCCGATCACCATCGCTCGACTTGACAATAGGTTCCATTTCAGGGATAAGCATGAGCTATTGAGCATATTTCTTTTAAGTTATTCATGTTTGATTTCTTTTTTGTTTTCTTGTAGATTTGTTCTACCTCTTCACCATTTCATGGCTACCAGTCGGTGAGTCCCAGGTGCATTAAAATTTATGAGCACTTTGCCCTTTTTCACCTCTTCACCTTTTGTGGCTTCATTGCTAGTGATTCCCTGGTGCATTGGATGAGCATTCTGCTCTTAATATCTTTTCCATGGTTTGAGACAACATAAATCTTGCTAATGATATCATTATTATTCATGATGGTTCTTACAACATTATGAGACTCCTTAATCAAAGTTACTACTCAACTTCTTTAATGATGGTTCAGGATACAATGAGAAATAAAAATGGGAAACTCTACATAACTCGCAAGAGACTGTTAGCAAGCTACATATGATGATCACAATCTTAAGAAAATAAATGGACTTCTATGCCTAGCTGGCGGTAGTAGAACTTACATTCAAACAAAGGAAAGAATAAAAACGTAGGGAAGTACTTCATGACCTGATAAATATGGTTTGCAGCACTTGGCTTATGACCGGTACCCTCTTGTTTTCTAACCTCAACAATCTAGCTAGGAATCTTGCTTGGCTCAGTTGTATCAACGAAAATTTTAGGGTGCTGGTGGATGTATAAAAATTATTGTGATAAATAGAACTCGGCTTATTGCAAACAAGGAGTTTGGAATGGTGGCAGAAAAGAAGGTAAAGTCCCATCACGACTTATATTTAAAAGACTAGTCATGGCTTCTCGGCTTCCATCGGTTTTTAAAGATTTAAAACTATTCGAATTCCAAGTATTAAATTGATTATGGAGAGGGAGGAAAGAATAAAATAAAATAAAAAGTTGGAAAGATTATAATTTTCAGTTGTTATTATAATATATATTTGCATACGTTTATGTAAGTATATAAATGGGGTGACATCATTAAATTATGTTATTATAATTTATTGGTGCCATTTCATTTTTATATTTATATGTATGTATGCAAGTATTCATTATAATAATATGATGAAGATCATTTAAAAATCTCTTGAGGTATGTTTTATTTTTTAAATTAAATTATTTTATGTTTTTCCTAGATTATTTTCTTAATAGCTCATGCGGGTCCCATAAATGTATCATGTGATCAAGTCATCGCATCCCTTCCAAGGAAGTTTAAGGTCATACCTGCCAATCCTGGTGACTGAACTAAGCGAACATCCCATTCTGATGATCCTGTTTAGCAATGCTTCCCCCCTCTTCATCTTCGCTCGTAATCACCCATGAAAAACACTTTCGCCATAATAATAATTCCATAATAATTCATAAAAGCATATTAATTGTTATTTTAAATCAAACAACCGCTAATCACCTAATAATAGTTATTGGTTAACGATCATCTTCATTAACAGTTAATACAATGTATATAAATAACTACCTATTTCACATGATCATGAAAGAATAATTCGTTAAATCCAACGGTTATGAACAAGTTTAAAATTAGGTCAAAATTTGGGATGTAACAGATGTATTTGAATTTGAAGGATAGAGAGAGCTACTGACAACGAATGCACCAAATGGCTTCAAAGCTTTCTTAGATTAATGTAAACTGCTAATAAGGACAGTCAAGAGCTACGCTTGAAGATGATCATTAGCACCATGCTGATTCAAGATTCATGAACATTTGCATGATACCATGAAAACACTCATTGCAAAGAGAATCAACACTTTCATGCTTCAACAATTCAGAATTTTAGAAAGAGAACTCAAAATCTGTTTTCCTTTATTTTCTTTCACCAAGAACATAAGAGGAATTTTTGTATTACAAAGAAAAAATCCGTACGCAATTTCCATATATTGTCTTATCACCAAAACACAATTTCCAAATATTGTCTTATCACCAAAATTCTAACATAAGTGTTCCCTAATTCCAAAGTCAAAAAAGTCCCTTTACAAAGCCAAAATATCCCTTAGATAGACCTAAGGTTAAGAATGACTCCTCTGTGGGTATTAGCTACCTCCCAATTACGTGATTTTGGTGAGGGTAATTAACCTCTACAAAATTAACCAAATATGACCTAAAACTTGGACCTTATACCTTTTGAGAAAATATTGAATAATCAATCCTAATCGATCACCTTTTGATCTTTGAATCATTTACTCAAATTACATCACTTTATGAATGATCAATGAGGAACATTTGTAAACATTCTTGTCTAAGATTGATGTGGCAAGAATTCGGGGGTAACCCTATTGGAGGTAAACTAGATCCCTGCAAATAACCACACAGCGGAAACACAACAACAAAGCAACAACAATGCAAGATTTGATACCAAATGCAACTCTTTATTCATAAATAACTATTTACATGTAATATGCTTGGCTGTAGGGCCAAATATAGTAGCAATTACAATAACAGTTCTGCAAGATCCAATAAGATCCAACTCACAACACTAAACCCAATTAGTCTAGATCTGCATACTGGAAGAAAACCCCAAGGAAATCTTAACTTGTGCTCGCAAGCCCTCCAAGCAATCTCCTGGTTTACCAAGCCTCAGCTAAAGTTCGCATCTACACTTCATCCTCTTTTCCAAGCTGGATGACTAATAATGCCTAAAGACCCCACAAAACCCCTTATTTATATGCAACTAAGCCACAAGTCGGCCCAACTCAATACAAATTAAATTAAATCCCATACATTAAATATATGTTGAGCCACAAGTCGGCTACGGCTACAACACAAATTAAATACCCAAAGTGGGCTCACAACACGAATTAAATACCCAAAGTTGGCTCACAACACGAATTAAATACCCAAAGTTGGCTCACAAACAATTCGGCACCTATAGGAACCAAGACCAGACCGAGTGTCAAATGAACCAAGCTGAGCATTAGCCAAACCACAAGCATTACCGAGCTCCCAGTGCATGCTGAGAAACCAATACATGCCGAGCACACGGAGAGTGCCGAGCAACAGAAGATGCCGAGCTCCAACAACGATTGAGCCCCCTTCAACAACTGAGCACCTCGGCCAAAACTACACCCTTCAATGACCGAGCACCACTGTTCGGTGATCGAGTCCACAACACTTTGCTAAAATACCTTCAACCATGCAGGATTACAAGCAAGTCCAGGATGCTTGTGCATAAAAAATGCCACCTCTTTGAGAATTCTATCAAATAATTCTTCTACTTTGAGATTAGTCTTTGGTATATGCAGGGAGTGATGAACCGGGAAGATACCAACATGCACACCAATCACCACATTACTTTGAGTTGCAACTTTGGATTGAGCCTACCATGCATTTTGGCACATCAAAATCATGTGATCTTGGTATCCTTGACCTTGTGTAACATAATATTATCTAGTAGATTTTGAAAAAGCACTCCACCTTCTGTATGTACTTTCGTTGCCACAAGACTATCCCAATGTTTTGAAATGATGGTATCGATAAATGTTGCAAAGCATGACTCGAACACCTACCATTTTCATCTGCATTCAAGCTCTTCAAATTCATTTGGAAAACATACATCTCTTGCGTGTTGAAATAGAGCAATCAAAGTCATAGCTTGCTCAAACATCCCTCCTGCTAACCCAGTTTCATTCCAGATTGTAATTGTTTGCAAAGCATATAATCTGTGATAACCTTGCAGTTTGTGTGTTTGTATGTCTTTGAATGAAATGGGAAATGAAAGACCCATCACTGTTTGCCAAGAAGAGACCCATATTTTGCATCTAATCTGTCATTTTAAACAATTTTCATTATGCCCATAGCATCTCTCTAACTTTCCCTTTCTTTGTGTGCTTGAATTCATGCCCATATATGATCCACTATTGTGAATAGAATACACCTGCAGATTTATAACTATTTATAGTCTACATCCTCATCGATGGAATGGAAGGCTAGTTAAGGACTAGTATCATTTAACATTTCAGCATTTATCAGATTTCACTCTGCTTGGCCTTTTGTCGAGCTATTCACATGTGATGTCTGAGAATATACATTTTTTATAGCTTCCATGATAGTGGTTACGATTATTAAGCTTGAACATTGTCTTTGAATCTTTCATCGACCTCCGTGGTTCTCTTTATTTGACCAAACATCCAACTCATGCATGAGCATTTTTAGGAAGAACATACGTTAGATTGTTTTGCAAACATTCTACTACTACTACATTCTATAACTTCATTCTTGTAAACACACTGCAATGATCACATTTTGTGTGATGGCATCACTTTGAGAACATAGGGTAAAACAATTGTGCTTTGTCAATGCTTTCGCATTTTTCATGCGTGTCAACCTGAGCCCTCAATCTCTTGAGTTTGTCGCTTAAAAGCTAGTGGATTCCACTTTGGCATTTTGTTGAATATGTCGTAGGCAAAAGTGGCAATATCATAGCATCAATAACATGCTGTGCACTTTATTTGGGTGCCATCAGGCTATAAAAGTTATCTCATTAGCTCTCCACCAAAACAAAACACATATTTCATTGCATTCTATATAAGCCATCGTGGTTGATTCAGTGACAATTACGACATTACACAGGTGCTATTCCCTTGAGGTGACATTTGAAACAATAAACTATTCTGATGATGATTCCATATTCACAATGAGGGAAATTGGAGTTATGACATCTAATTGGGGCTGCCCTCAATTATGCTTTGAAAGGTGCTTCTGATAAGGACTAAGCTTCTTAATAAGTATGTGTGGGCTATGATTGCAAATTATCCATCAGAGCATTTCTATTTGCAACTTTGATAAAATAGACCACCATTAACTTATTCAAATGGATGCAAAGAATGGATTTTATCATGGTGCGAGCTCTTAAATGATAAAATGCATTCTTCTGTAGAAAGGCAGGCATTCAAACAAACAGTTCGCGTGCCTTCTATTTGCCAATGGTTATCTTGTTCCACATTGCATAAACTTCAATTTGATTCCTTCTCCACATTTGGCTGTGCATTCCAAATGCCTGAGCTTTGTCTTCTCAAAGGTATTCTGTCAAATAGTTCACATGTCATGGGCTATGGTGCCATTAGAAAACCAATATAGGAACAAGCTTGAAGTCCATGAGCATGGTGAAGTGGCAGGCTATACTTCAAAGCATTCTCTTTCCATGCATAGCATGTGATTGATTGAAGACTGTTCATTCTCACCTAATGCAGCTTAGGAGATATATCATTTGGTGCGCAGGGGAAGAGAAACATAGGCATCTTTTACGTATATTTCATCAAATAAAGTGCGGTTGGCGTTCTCCATATAGCATCGGCTTTTGAAGCTTACTTTGCTTGCATGGAACAATAATTTACCACAGACTTAGATTATTGATCTCTCTCCCATAGCATATTTAGCTTCATTCAACCAACCTTTCAATGTGCCGCGGGCTGGGAGTTGGAGCATTGTGCCAATTTTTTTACGAGCATTATCATCTTTGGTATGCCAACATTGAACGAGAATTGTCAAACATTCAGGACACCAAACTCATTGCAAACATGAGTGATCAATCGACTAACACTACTCCATGTGTTGTGCCTGGAGATGATGTGTGGGTTAATGCACATTGAAGATTTCAAACCCTGCCATCGAGTACCTTGAAACTTCATCCATTTGGTGGAACCCAACGAGCAATGCTTTGGTCTTGTCTTGAATGATGTCTGATATAATGCGGCTTCTCATCTTCAAACCATCAATCCCTCCTTCATGTCTGATATACAGTTTCCATCATCAACACGTCTTTGAGATGATTCACCCTTCAATTCTTAACCTCCATCAACTAGACAAAGAGGTTGATAACTGTCTCCAAAACATGTGTTTTGAGCCTCAATCTTAACCATTTTGGTTTTTTGGAGGTTAAGGTTTGGGGTTCGTAACAAGCATTTTGAACCTTGTTTCTTAACCTATTAAACGTTAAAGGTAAATGTTTTGATTGCAAATACATGTTTTCAAGGTTTTCTTTAACCTGACATAACTTTTGACTCAGGAGTCAAATTCCACAAATTCAAAGTGCTGGTTGGAGCTGGGAACAAGCCGAAGGTATTGGAATTATAAAAGCACTAGAAATTTGATAAGATGTGACCATTTTAATGCTCAAAGTTAGGTATGTTTTGGTTCATTTTAGGCTAAGAATGATGGAATTTTGGACACTTGATCTACATAGACCATAAGACGTATTAGCGACAAAACAACTACTATTTCCCCAAGAGCAACCTTAGCTAACATGATGAAAAATTTAAAATTTTGGTGTAAATTGATATCTAGGCAACATACATACATACATACATACACACACACACACATACACACATACATACATACACACATACATACATACACACACACACATACACACATACATACATACACACATACATACATACATACCTACGTACATACATACCTACGTACATACATACATACATACATACATACATACATACATACATACAATGACTATATATATTTATGATTATACAACACATACTCAAACCCACGTACCCAAAATCCCAATTTTTTTTTTGTGTCCATACCCACGTACTTGGTTCTTGTACTTGTAACCATGACTATACTTGTATGGGCAACTTATATATAAACAACAAAACAACCATAAACTTGAATATCATTCCAATTGTAAAACATGCATGATAAACATTAAATATTTTTCATTCAAACTTCAAAATATCAAAATAATAATATCAAGTTCAAGTTTTGACATTTGGTTTTGACTTTTAAACTTCTACCATCGAACATATTCTCTAGATCATCAACACCATCATCATCGACATTAGATGATATAGGAATATTAGATGACACAAAAGTAGTGCTAGTGCCACTTGCATAAGTGCTTGTTTTTCCAGCCCTTAAATGCAATGTGTTGAAAAGTGGAAGCATCCAGGTGTATGCTTTGGCTCTATATCCCACAACTTCATCTCCCCTTGTAGTCATGTTGTTTGTGTGAAAAGAGATACATGTTGGAATGGACTCCACTATTTTTGAGTGCAATTTATTGTGTTTTACTGAATGGATGAAAGAATGTGTGCTCCACTTCCTCTTTAATGTAGATGAACTAGGAACCTGTGAAGACAAATTAAACAATTAAAGTCACAAATTTATTGATAGGTTTTAAAAATATATAAACACTATAAACAAAACTTTAAATACCAAAAAATAGGCACTCATTAGGTGTTGTGATAAAATTTTGATTGCGAAGGGCTGAAGGTGTTGGAAGGATTGGCCATGGAAGTACCAATAGTTGATGTGAGTTTTCTGCCACCACAACATGCAGGATGAATCACTCAATGTTTTAGGATGAAATGCCAAATATTGTGTCCTCACTTGAACAAAGATATCATGTATGCTAAAGATTGTAAAGAAAGATGATCAAAGCAACTCTAGGATTCCTTCTAATGTTGGACTTAAGTCAATTGTAATGATGTGATGTACTGGTATTACAAAGGAACTTACACTAGCTCACTAAGACTTGAAAACTTGACTTCACATATGATATGGCTTTATAAGTGCAATGTAATATTATGACTTCCAATTTGCGAAATGAAATGCAAGTGAACTGAAAATTATGGATCTAAACTACTACTCTACTTTAGGATGCAAGAGATCGTGAATATCCTCGTGATTCTACTAGGCTTGTTCTTTTCATCAACTCCACTAAACTAGTGCAATGTTCTAATGTGAATGAATGATTTTAACACCATCCATAGATGCATATCATGGTAGCAATAATTGAAGTTAAGCTTTTAAATATGCCATTTGATCATGCAAGTAGCTAGTGGTTTGGTCTAAGTGAGTTGAACAAGGATGCATCCACAATTACTTTTATCCAATTTAAGTTACTTACAGAAAATTCTAACACTAAGAACTCGAAGCAAATTCTCAATTCTAAATGAGAAATGTAAAGAACCATGAAATACTCCAAACATTGCAATATTCACCATGAAAACCAACAATGAAGAAGGAACTAATTTGGTAGTATTCTAGCAACAATTCTCCAACAAATCTGTCTATACAAATGAGGAAAGTTAGCCTTATATAGGTAGCTCTAGTACAATGAATGCCCAAGATTAAATCAGAATTAATGAACCAGATTAATTCACTAAATCCCTAATCAAGGTTTTTAAAACCATTACCAACAAATATCAAATGCCTATACAATTGCAAAAGAGCATCACTTTGTGGGCCAATAAGAAAATGCCACATGGGCTTACAATAAATCTTCCTTTTGAAGATAATTTTGTTTGACTTTCCCTTTTGACAAATTCAGTGAATCTGGACATAATATTGTCGATCTCTTCATTGAACACTTGGCATGATCTGATTGATTGAAGATGAATGTGTGCCACCTCAACATGCTTGTCTCAGAGACTTGATAGATATCTCTTGGTGATTGGAAAATATCTCTTGACGCTCAACATTATTAAGCCTTCAATTCTGATGGCTCATATTCTCAAATTGCTTCATCTTCATGCATTCTTTCCTATCCTTCAAAATCCCTTATCTTTAAATTTCCTCATTAACATAACTTGAATCTGCATGTTCTTGAATTCTTGATTTCTTCTTGATGTCCTAACTCTGGGCCTACACTTGTAGAAGTGCTTCATGTAGTTAAATCTTCAGTTGAACTTGTATTTTCAGAGGAAATTCAAGTTTGTATGAGTTTCTCTATTTGTTTGTAGACTTAATGATGATATTTTTTTTACTTATTGAATCTGACCTGTACATCTTGAACTTGATCCTGCACCTTGACTTCGATTGGGAAGCACCTCATTTGTACTTGATTTTGGACTTCCATCTTCACTAGCTTCTATCATCCTCTAACCTGCCACACAATGTCATTATTAGATTTTTATATTTAAAATCATGACATAGTGAGCAAATACAAGATCTTTCCATGATGACAACCTCCCTAATAAACAAACTTCACTACCCTTGAATCAAAACCAACATATTTCAAATGCTTACATTCTAAATCTGATATGTTATCCCTGAATTCCTAATGTATGATTGTTTTTATGTGCAACTAAGAGTATGAATTTAAACCATGCGAGTTTTCTTTTTCATTAAATTATCTCCCAAACACCCAAACCATATTATTGTATCACACAACATCATGTTTACCGAGTTCCATACTTTGCCGAAGCTAAAAAGTGGATATCTAAATGTCCAGGGTCTGAGATATTTGCACTTCATTATATGTGATTTTCATCAGACTCTAAGTCAGAAATGCTTCTATACTTGATGTTGGCTGATGGTCAACTCTGATTCAAACGTGAACTGTACAATTTTGGTATGCTTTCTTTATCTTTTTCTTTAATTGCTGGTCAAAATGTCTAATCTGAATTCACAATCTTTGATTTTCAATCTGTATATGTGCTTTGATCTGCTCTTTGTCCAAGCCGGTCCACTCTGCAAATGGTCAATATCATCTGTTTTGAGTTTAAAATGAAGTGTTTTAATTTCCTTTTATATGGCAGTTAAACCCAAAGGATATTACTTCTCACCTAGGCCGACATTGCTTGGGAAATAAATAAATAAATAAATTGTAAACAATATATTTAATTATATTTGCCCCTCTTTATTTATTAAAATTGCAGGCTTTTAGCATTTAAAATTACACCCTGTTATTTATTTAAATCGCAGCCCATTCAGCATCTAATTTATGCTTTATTGAATTGAATGTTTGGTCCTTTTGTTGGTGAAAACATTGATTTCCTTTGCAAGTTTGATCACCATTTAATGTCCTCACTAATTAATAATTTCCCATGGAGACAAAATTAAGTTCATGGCCCATTGAGATTTCATAGGTGATGTAATAAAATTGATTTCCTTTGCATTCAATTGCCCTTAGTAAATGCAGACGCCTGGTATTTAATGATTTTCATAATTGCCACCTCATCATTATTTGAATTGCCCCATCTATGGTGTTTACACAGCCCAAAGGTGGAGATCACATCAAAATATGGTGTCTTTGTAAGATTGCAATGTGAAAATTCAAACAAATAAGGTGATTTGCAAATAAGGTAGGTGGAAATTCGCACAAATAAGGCAAACATTTGATCAGGGAGTGGAAGTCGCACCCAGTAAGGCAGATACAAGAAACATAAGGTGGAAACCACCATCAAACAGGGAAAAACTGTTGTGTGCAAGGAGGAAACCACCATCAAATAAGGAAAATTGTCTAAAATACATTGGAAACCATCTCTAAATAAGGCGAAATTCCAAATGCAAGGTGGAAATCACCACAGAATAACACAGGTGTTCAACGGAAAGGTGGAAATCACCATGAAATAAGGTGAACGTTTCGAGTGCTGGGTGGAAATTCACACCAAATAAGGCGAACTTCCAAACCTGAAGTGGACATCAGACCCAAATAAGGCAAGTGAAAACAACAAAAAGTGGAAATTCAAGGTCGATGAGGCAGATTTTAAGAACATGAGGTGGAAATTACCACCAAATAAGGCAAAGCATTTACAATATGAGGTGGAAATCTGGACCAAATGGAAATGAAGAGCAAATAAGTCGAAACTCCACTTCAATCCCGATCTGATTGCATTGATTCGAAACTGATTTTTGTCATCTAAGTGAAACCTGAATTGCCAAATCTTCGTGTCGGAGTTGAACATCCCACTTCACCTTTCCCAATGGTTGACTACAATAGATTGCATGCTTCCCTTATTAAACTTGCTAATATGATCAGAATCACACTGAGTCTGATTTTGAAATTGTCCCATTGCTAGGACTTAAAAAACGCCAAGGTTAGCTCGTGATCAATCCCCATCTTGCTTCTCCTCGTCAAGGTTTGAATTCTGAAAATGCTGCCAACCTACTCCTACACTAAGACCTACAGCCAATCTCCAAACTAGCACCTGCTGAAAAGCAACAAAAAGAGGGGGTCCCCATGTTTCATGGGGCGATGGTGTGAAAACCTCAGAATACCAACTATGAGCATCCTTCATAAATTTATCATAGAGTTTTGATACTTTGACCAATTGAGTGGACAAAACCTGTGAATTCTTTCAGAATTGTATCTTGGATTTCATTTTCAGGGAAGAGTTTATGAAATGCTGTAATGTCAGCCCAAAATATAATATTACTCAGACCTGGAAAATAGATTCACAAATATTACACAACTTTACTGAAAACACCCAATACTAGTTAGCTAGTCTTGCATAGAAAAGGCCAAATTAAATGAGAACTTTATAGAACATTCCTGAAAAGGATTTTAATCATGCTTGAAACTGGTCTTTTACAACAACAACATTAATATATTCTTACTCCAGTTCTTAAGAAAACCCACACAAAACGTTTACAGCCAATTACCACCAATGTCACTGTAACACCACAAACTGATAATGTTTGATTTCCAAATGGGAAATACATAGAGTATGATCTGATTCAAGATTAACAACAGCAGAGTAGTTAGTTATAGTTTTCTTTGGGTTTGCCTATAGTCATTTGATTCTAATCATTAGTTTGCTTTAATTTAGTTGTTCTCGTTCTTTTTAGTTTAGTTTTGTGCACAATGGTCAGAAACTCCTTTGTCCCTCCTCAGGTGCATGTAACATAATATCTAATTTGGAAACGTATCTGATACAACCCAAATACACATCAAATATTGTGCCCATGTGTGCCTAAAAGGACTTGATTTTCCGACCATCCCAAATACTATGCAATTTGACTCTTTTAAAATCTGAAGTAGATCTTCCCAAATCTAATTTGAAAAAGCTTTATTAATGCAATCTTGTAAAAAAAAAATGGTATAAACAAAATCTACACCAAATGGAATATTTTTCTATTTGACTGATCTATTCTTTTGGGTTATCTTCCAATACAAATGAGAAATTTGTGTTAAATATATGTGTGTTCTTATTAATGTCATATCCAGCTATATCCATATTGGGGGTTATTGAAATTTGACCAGATCTGATTCCGATACTGTATCATATTTGTATCCATATTTGTGTACATGCAACTTTGGTTTTGTGGGATCCTTATTTGTGAGAAAGGTGTTGTTATCTAGGCATACATGGGCACAATTCTGATTTTATGATTCTGCTCATTTCCTATATAAATATATATATGAAATACTTTAAAACCCAAGGTTATTCTTGCTAGTACTATCATTTGGTTAGGATTTGTCCTCGACTTGGAAGGGAATCATCTATTTGTGTCTTGAAATCTTTCGATTACAATATTTTACACAAAATTAATTACTTTAAGTCATTAAGGTTTCCTAGGAGAAGTCATTGAGCTTTCTAAGCACTAGAGTCATTCACCCTTTGAGTTGGAGAGAAATAATGGTTATCAAGTCCCAATGATTTCAAGTTCTTTGACATGAACAAATCATTTAGATAGTTGGAGATAGGTTTTGTGGATCTTGGATAGTCTGGTGTAAAGTGAGATGGGATCCATGCCATTATTTGGGAGGAGAGTTCCTCTTATGGAGTCCAATGAGTGTTCCACAAGGACATGTCCTTCCCAAAGCCACATTCTCTGGGATGGGGACATTCCCAATAAGTGGTAATGTGGAGGGGATGTCCCTGTGTCGTCCTACCATTGCCCCTCAAGACCGAGGGACTTACACCCGCTCACGGAGGGAGACATTTTTGGGTTTTTTGCCATATTGAGGGGACCTTTCCAGGATGTCCCCTAGATTGGGGACAACTTGGGGACTCCAGGATGTCCTTAGGACTTCTAAGTGTTACCCATGGTAGGGAAATGAAAAATTCAATACTTTAAAACAAATCAAAAAGTGTTTTCAATGTGGTTGCCATAAATCTTAACCTTCATGGTCTATGGGCGCCAATCAAACCCTAAACTCTCACAGAAAATTTATAAATAGGCATCTAACTTTTAGACTCAATCAAAATATCTCCCAAGGTTAAATAATATTAAAGATATGGTCTTGCAAAACTAAGTGATAAAATTGTTGCAATGACATTCACCATAGAGGTTTATGTGGTTTGAAAGATTCCTGATGGATCTCTGCTGCTAATCTGCTGTAGCTTTATTATATTTTTTCTTTTTAATTTTCTTTTTCCTATTTATTAAAGTTTTCTTGTAGAACTAGATGGAAATGCAGAAGAGTTTGTTTGTTTTTGCGTTTTTGATAATTATTCAACATAGAAATGAGAAGGAGGAAATGATATGAAAAGAATCTGAAAATAAATAACAATATGCAGCAAAATCAGAATTGATACAAATCGTACTAGGAAGATCTCTGAATTATAGAGCCAAATAAAGGATCCAGTACATTTTCCCTAACAATGACGCCAAACTGGCTGATGGAAAAGGACTGTGAACATGCAAACGTCTGCTGCTGATTATCGGACTCTCTATATTTCAAAGTGCTGCAAATGGTGGCTATTGCTGCAAGGCTCACTTTCCCATGTACCAATAATCGTGCCCAGCTAAACAATACTGCAGACCCAAGCTGAACTGGCGTCCTCCTTCCCTGATAACAGCTGATACAACTGAAAATTCCAAGACCAAATACTGCTGAGGGTTACGTCCCAGCCAGTAAATACCCTGGGGTTTGCGTTCCAGAATAAAATTGCCCAAGCAGAGCAAATTTGTAAACAAGTTTAAAATGCATAATATGAATGAGGAATGGCGCCTCCATCTCCTTATAACCCCTTCCAAAGCAAATCGAACCCTAAAGTGACTCCAAAAGGCATTGGGTTACAAAAGTGATTTAAGTCTTATTTTAAAGTGGCAATGTTACTAAAAATGACCCTTTTTCTCCATAGACATAAATCCGTTAACTGAATCGCCCTGAGACCAAAGAGAAAGATTTAGAAAAGTTCAAGACCTTTCCAACGAGCTATCACACCAAGGGGTACGCATCCAAATGAGGTCAAAATTTCCCTTATTACTCCAAAATGGCTATTAACTTAGCCTTATTTAATTATTAAACACTAACTTAGGAAATATTAAAAATATAACCCAAATAGCTACAAAATGCCCAACTGACATCACAAACCATAAAATCATCCTGTCACCTGTCTATGACTGAAGTCGGAAATCAAGGATCCACTGGCAGTCTCATCCCTAAAATCTAGGGATGCTCCTAAATTTTAGGAAACAAGCTCTATCCCTCTGAAACTGAACCCAAAGAGCAAACTCATGGAAACCCAACCCTGTGCATGATCATACCTCCTAAAAAGTAGGAATGAACCCCATAAATATAGGAACTGTCTCCTAAAAACAAGGAACGTCTCCCAAAAACAAGGAACGTCTCCCAACTGATCAATAACCGCCAGAATGCCAAGTCCCCAACACTGAATAACCATACTAGGTCTCTATCCAACCCTGTCAGCCTACAAGACCCCATAATAAGCTGACTGACTCACATGTCTCTGCTAGACTGAGCTAGAGTGGGGACATGACATGGTTTTGGATGCCTTAATTTGAGCTTTGGGATGCTGCCTCAAACCCTGTGAGGGTTGTTGCCTCTTGATTCCTCTAGGGGCTCTTCTTTTGAAACCCTTGTAAGTGCACAACTCCTCAACCTTGTTTGGAGCTCAGTAGGTACCATACGCTAGTCATGGCAAGCATAAGCCATAGCTGGTACTATATGCTAGTTAGACAAGTTTTACTTGGATGTCATAAGAATTAGATATACCCATTAACTATATGCATATATCATCTTTTAGTATATTTTAAACTCGTGTTGAAACAATATTGCTCTCAGATCGTAACACTTGTAGAATAGTTTTACCTAAATTGAAATGGTTGACTGTATCCCATAATTGTTTTGTTGTAGAGGGAGCTAACAAAAACAATTTTGAAGCTGAAATGAGTAAAAAACGGGAATTTGGTTAATGTATGATTTATATAACTCTTGATAGGCATACAAATTTTGTTTTAAGTTCTTGAACGAATCAAGTATTTTTTCCTGTGCACGTTTTCTGTGACTTGGTTTTGCATCACCAACTACATTGCCATAATGGAAATGTATAACAACCACTTTCTCGGGTGTTAACTAACAATTAACATATCAAAGAAATACAATTATTACTTCATTTTCATAGGAAGACAGTTATATTAGTTTCGTTCAAGTAAATAAGATTAATGGTTACAGTTAGTTAAATGGAAATTTCATAACTAACAATTGAAAACACCATCAATGAATTTACTATGGAAATTAAAATCTACATACCATTGACTTGGAGACCGAAATCAATCTAGGGCCACTTCTGCAAACACGCAGGTTAGTCCACAAATACCACTTAGGATCAATTGACGATTACCACCCAGTACCACTATATCAAAATCAAATGACGATTACCATCAAATTCCACTATATCAATATCAATTGACAATTACCATCAAATACCACTATATCAATTAGGGCATCAATCACCATTGGATCATTTAGGGCATCACGTACCACAATATCAATTAGGGCATCACATACCATTGTGTTAATTAGGGCATCCATTACCATTGGATCATTTAGGACATTAGATACCACTGTATCATTTGGGGCGTCAGATATCATTGTATCATTTGGGGCATTAGATATCACTGTATCATTTCTTTTCTTCCTATTGCTAACTATGGCAATAACACACAGTTAGAAGATATGCTCATAATCATTATTCTTATAAATGAAAGACTAAAACAACAATCCTACAGATATATTCCATATTCAGTTGGAAGGTCTACCGATCTAAATGGTTACCAATTACATTGACGAGAAATGTTGCTTTCATTAAAGGAAATAACTGAATTCAATGATATAAATTAATCCATCATATCTTCTACTTGTATAAATATCATAAAAGTAAAAATAGCTGTTACCAATAAATGTTTGAATGTTCAACTTATCTTTATTTGATGCATGTCCTGACATTTCGTGGAGAGGGGAAACATTGTCAAGGGCTTAACCTCCCAACCACGGACCTTAAACTTATCCCTACACTTTCTTTAACTAGAAAGACCCTCCCTACTTGGAATAGACATGGAACACCTGGTCAGCCATTGAGCAACCTGGTTCTTAATCACACCACTCAACTTGACAATAGAGAATGTATCAAAAATGCATGAGCTATCAAATGATTCTTTTTAAAATAATAAATAATTGTTATGTCACATTTGATTCTGTTTTCATGATAATGTAGATTCTTCTCTCACCTTTTCACCCTTTTCCTTGGCTATACAACCAAGTGAGTCCCAAGTGATTGAATCTTAGAGTAACCAGCTCTTTCTGTTGATCCTCAACTGATATAAGAATATTACATGTTTTTCAGCAAATCACATTTTTGTGACCTGTGAATTTAATCTTAAGACTTGCATAATAAATACCATTTGATTCTGACATTTAGCAATAAATAAAGAGGTGAAATCATATCATGAACAATTGGTCTTGACTTATCATGAGAAGTTCTGACTTAAGGAGAAACTACCCGATGATATCAAACAAGGATGTTGTACAAAATTTCAAGAATCTGTGGCTTACTGCTGTAAATACAATGCAATGTTATCTGATAAAAACATATTATAAATCGATTGGATATGGTAAGTCAACCACATAACTTGGTAAGTTCAGAAGTATTGGAGCCTTGGCTGGACGCTATAATCAGTTCCTTAATGGAAATAACTTCAAATATAGATCTCAGTGTGATTACCATTCACGTCTTCTAGCAAAAGAATTCAATGAAATGGGCAAATCGTGGCAAGGAAATATGCAGAGGGAAAGAACGTGAGGAATAATGCAGAGAGATATCGTGAGAATATAAGACTCCATGGTCTCTCACGGCTTCATAATTTAAAGAAGTATCCGAAAAATCTTTTGGCTTCCAAGAAGCCGTAACTTAAAAAGAAAAGACTTGGCTTCTTGAACGCCAATATGCCAAATGTGTATTTTGGTTTCTAGCAAGAATTTGAATAAATATGGAAAAAGATTTGAAGGTTATAAATCAAGGATAATTACAATTTATTTATCTACTTGCATGTAGATGTATTTATGAGGTGGCATTATATTATTTATTATATCCAAGGTCGTATTTATCATTAAGTATATCTAAATACATGCTCTATTTGGAAGATTATTTTATCTTCTTGTACATGTATTTAAATGTACGTATTAAATTGATAAAATCTTATATAAAAATAATACTATGATTTCACCTTTAATTTATATCTATGTGTACGTACATAAATATGTATTATAATGATGTGGTGGAAAAGTCAACCAAAAGCCATTTGAGGTATGCATTAATTAAGTTAAGAAGATTAATATTTTAAATGTTTATTTGATAGCTCATGTGTGTCTAATGTGTGTATCCTGTTATGCAGTCGCTAGGTCCTCAGCAATGGTGATTTGGGATTCATACCCATTTTTCCAGTGATGGTGATGCTCCTGTGCCCAATTCTTTTCTGACAATGCTTCTACCCCTTTGACGTGCTCCCTACAAGGAAATTCTCTGCAGTTAAATCATATTACCATAATAAGTTATTAATCATGTCGGCTAACCGCTTTTTCAATTCCATGAATTGATGATAAATAATTAACTAGTATGTTATCTTCATATGAAATTATAACGACTAACCATATTACCATTTCGCAGGATTATAACAAATTTAACTGTCAACTGACTTCATGTGAACCTCAACGGCTATATGAACATTTTAAATTGGGTCGAAAATTGGGATGTAACAAAATGGGTGTTATCTTATAGCACATCTCCCACCTTGTCATTGAAATGAAGTTCTTGCCATTCATTTATCTTAGTGCATTGTGTTAAGTTAATGGTGTGATAAGTGCTTGATGAGATTGTGGATTATACAGGTGATTGGCAGTGCACATTACAGGTTTATCAAAATTCTATGATCTTTTGAGATGTTAAATACTAATTTAAATTACAAAAGTCTTACAACTGAATTACACTCTATGCATTGAGTGTGATCCTTTCTCTTTGATAGTAATAAATTGCAAATCATTTGCACCTTTGAAATATCCCAGCCGTTTTGGTATCCTCTCATGCCCTCTGCATCCTTTCTTTCAAGTCATTTTATCACAACATTCCTTGGTAGCATATTTCTTGTGGTTTTAACGTTTTGATTTCTGAATTTGCCATTATCTGCTTACATTTTTTTCACAATAAGGCTCATTAATGGTTCATTATGGCACTATATTTTTGACAAAAACTTCAATAATCTCTTTTACCTATATTTAAAATTTCTTTGTCATCCTTTCCATTCCTTTAATTGAATTGCTTGGTTTAAATTGCCTTCATAATATTATTATACTTCTATGTGCATCTTTATACTTTTAAAACATTTGTTAGAGTTTCAATGTTTTTATATCCAGTTATTCTGTTTGTCTAACATTTGTTTTGATAGGAACCGAACCCCATGGTGCTGTTTTGGAACATCCATCTATTCATCTGCATTTGATGGTACATTTTATAAAGCATGCTACATTTTATAAAAATGCTAGCATTTCTTCATTGAATTTGACTTGAAGTTAAGCTGCAATTTCAGGCTGATATGGTAACTGTTCTTGCAGCGGCAACCCATTCCCCAGGGTCTACCACGATTTCTCTATCTCTTAGCACTACCTTTAAAAACAATGTTACAATTTGCTATTCTAATGTGGTACATCTGTTTTAAGATACCTACCCCAGATTTATTCCTTGTACAGGTAAGAGTATTATTCTCGCACTAATTTTTTGATGAACCTTTTATATTGAGATTGAGAGGCACAATGCATATGTTTTACTTTTATCCTTCTTTGTCCATAGCTGTTTTATCTTGATCTCAGTTATCTCTAAATTAATGAGAACAAATGAATAATTAAATTCCTTTTCAGTTGTTTTTTTCTTGTATCTTTTGTCCTGAATTAGAATGATTACCTTCTTCTGCCTGTCTTTCCTATGATGTTACCTGTTTGGTCGAAAAGTACCCAATTCTGACTCAGATAGGGTTGTAGCTTGTATCAGAGGAATTGCTTAGTTGACATCAAAAGTAATTACCCAGCCTATATTCTTTTAAGTTTCCTTTAAAATTGGTTTATTTATGTTGACTGTTTATTAGAATTTTAGCTGAGTTTTTTCATTCTTTTTGAGCAATTATATTTTCTTTGAACAGTCATCAATATTGTTAAAATCTTGTGCATTTAGTCGTCTGCATTTTTAAACACTTTTGAGTTCTAGGAAATTCAATAATTCCTGCCATGCAATAAAGATTTAAAGATACTTAGGAGTAGTCATGAAAGGGGATTCAAGAGTGATGTATGTCTCCTTTCTTAATCACCTTATACTTTTCTCTAAATTCACAAATCCAAAATTAAACAGGAGCAAAAATGTAGTTAGAGATGTAATTCTTAGTTGAATAATATGTGATAAGTTATATAAATATCTGAAGTCTGATTTCTCATATCTGGTTGATCTCTTAGATTGTTCTCCTTTATCAAATGGAATTCTTCTGCTTGGCCTGCTCTCAAAATCTGATTAATACTCTTTAATTGTTGATCCTCCTATTTAGCTTGGAATGAAATCTTCTTTATGCGTTATTCGTGAAAGTGTCATCACCTTTTATTTGAAATGAGTTGCCACTTTTCATTCTTGCCATTGAGAATGATACACTATTCTCCAAATTGCTCTCCCTTGGATATCGTCCTCAAATGAAACTTTCTCCCCTCTCTATCTTACAATGTAGGGCAGAGTCATCTTTTTGTCATGGCTACCCTTTACAAAGGTGCACAATTACCACGCTTTTGATGAGTCACAACACTTCATCATCTATACCCTTTGAAAGAGTCACAACCCATCATACTTGTCCCTCTTTGAAAGAGTCACAACCCTTCATACTTGTTCCTCTTGAAAGAGTCACTAAGGTTAATAATTACTACCTTTTTGAAGAGTCACAACCTTTCATAAGCTTTTCCCTTTGAAGGAGTTATTTTCTTCTCATTTCTTTTACCTCTTCTATTAATTCTTCCTTGCTTCACACCTTCCTTTTTCTTTTCCCCTTTCAAATGGAGTTCTCTTCTCCCTTTTTGTATCTCATGTTTGAGGGACTCACAACTTTTCATTTCATGCCTTTTGACCCTTCATTAACTTAGCTACATTACATAACGTTCTTTTTAAAATTTATTATATTCTATTTTTAATACAATTTTCTCTACTCTTTTTAAATTTAAATTTTATTATTATTGTTTATTATGAAAGCCTATTTCAAACAGGGGATATTACAAGTGTCCACGTGATGATATAAGTTAGCTTTTGTAGATCTGTTGTCTGGTGATACAACATATCAAGATGCATGAAAAACCAGATTGCCTTTGGGTGTAGGATATATCAATTTTTAATGACTGCTAAACTTGAGTATTGTGGTAGTGTAATTGGTGATAGTTCAAATGCCCATTGTGGGATGCTATTATTATTTGTCACCCTTTTTATATTCTTGAAGGACCTTCATTTCTGCTAGTGCGAATAAAAATGTTCGTGTTGTACAGTCTTACAATACATCATTTTTTGCAGAATCCCCCTTCTGTCCCTACTTTGTTTGCTGTAAGATGGGCATGTTGGATAAGAAAGTCTGCCTTCCTTATTGATTGGCATAATTTTGGTTATACTTTACTGGGCTTGACTCTTGGGAAATCACATCCTCTGGTGAAGCTATACCATTGGTACTATTTTGATCCAATTTATATACTTTTTCCTGTTTTAAATTCAAATGTATAATGTATTAATTCAATTAATTTTGTAATGCGGTTAGGTGTGAGAAGCATTATGGGAAAATGGCTGATGGATGCTTGTGTGTTACAAAAGCCATGCAACATGAGCTGGCTCAAAATTGGGGCATAAAGTTAAGTCTTGTTCATTACAGACTTATAGGGTTTGGGTAACTAATTATGTAAATTTGAAGGATATGATCATTTCAGATTGGAAACCACTAGGCAGAATTTTAAAACATGAGACATTTTACAGAAATAATGTTGGATGGCTTGCCATGGTTACTTGCAGAGCAACTGTTGTATATGACCGATCTCCTGAATTTTTTCGTCCTACATCATTGAAAGAGAAACACGAGGTGAAATTGCTTTCTCGTTAAAAAAATCTGCAACAGTTTTGTCTAAAACCTTATCAAATTTTTTTTGGTAGTTGTTTTGCAGACTGAAGAAGGCTATTGCAACTCCTCTTGGCATCCATGACTGTTGCAGTTACACTGAAACAGTGGGTCAACGGATAGAAATTGTTTCTGGATTAGAAGATGGAAATAGTCTAACCAGCAGGATTGATAGTACTGGTACTTCATATCCAAGAACAGCAGATTGTGATATTGCTACCGATCATGTTGAGCAGACACTTGTTACAGATCGTATGGTCATGATGGACAATGAATGTAATAGTGACGAGGATAGCATTTTGTTGAAAGAAAATAGACCAGCTGTTATTGTCAGCAGCACCAGCTGGTAAACTCTTACAGCTGTCTTTTGATGTTAGTGTTGACACTTTTCCTGTTCAACTATTGTATAACTATTAAAACTTAATTGCTCTGAGTTGAATGGTCTGGACATTATTCAAGGGAATACCTAAAGTTGAGAAGGGAGGGATTTCACTTCTTGAGCGAGCATTGTAGATATCTTCATTGGTCTCTCCTGATCACTTATTACAACTTGTGGATGTATTTTATACTGACTTTGGAGTTCACATGCATCTTTGTTTTGCGTAAACTAAATACAATGCTAATTTCCTTAGATTCTTTCTGTTACACCCTTAGTATTTCGGGCATCACAGGTTATGGAGTAGTCAACGTGTGGCATAGATAACCTTTGACTTGATCATTTAACAAATTAATAGTTTGATATTCATTGTTCTTTTATTTATTTGTGCTAATCTTTGTTAAGTATTTACTGCTATTTAATTTCTGCATTGCATTTTTGCGAAGTGTTGCTGTTATTTCATTTATATGATATAGTAATTTGAATATAAGTGGTATTAAAAGCTTTGATTAGGTAGCAGTTTTGTGGTACAGTGAGCCAAAACCAAGTCTCCAGATAAAGGTTTGTCACATTTTTCCCTTCTATTTCTTAGGTCTACTGAAGTTTTGGTTACTAATTCATTAGTGCAGTTTGGTGTTTGCCAGCTGAATCCTAGGTTTGCAATTTAGAATTTATGATCTTTGTTTGCACCAGACATTGGGAATTTAGAAAAATTCCAGTTCCAAGATTGTTGCACCATTGTGCAAGATAGCTCTCGTTGGCTTCATTTTAATGAGGTGATCACTATGGTTTAGGCTGTTAGATTCTGACAAACAGATGATACACCTAGAATAAGTGCAAGAAATATATGTTTTAAGCCGTAAATGGAAGTGATTATTATAAAATCAAACTACCAAAATAGAGTCAGTTTCCAACCGAAATGCCAGAGCTCACAATGGCTTACTTCAATACTAGAATGGAAGGAAGGAGAGTTATAAAATGTATAGGCCTTATAGTTTCCAAATCAGATGAAGATGAGAATAAGGCATAAAATAAATAATCAAGGGACTACGTATTCAAGTTTCCAAATTTTTGAGAATAAGGAAGAAAAATGGAATTTGTTGAAAGGAGAAAGTGCAACTGATTTTTCTGTCTCATCCAAGTAAAAGGAGATTCCATAAATGATCTTAATAAATTGGTGCAGAATCACATGTATAAAACATATGCAAGGTGAATAAAATATCATTACCTTAACTTAAGAGGGAAACAAGAGATGGGTCCTACCAACAAGGTCAAGTGAGGTATTTATGTACAAAAAATTCTCTCAAATAAGGAGAAGGAGAAAACCTGCAGGAAAGAAATTGACCTTAAAAGAGGTAAAAATATCTCCCAAAGTAGAGAGTGAGAAGGATCTAAAAAACCTCCTTGGAATGTGAAGTCTCTTGCACCCACAGTAAAGCTTGTAGATAAAGATACTTTTTGTGAAGGTTTTGGTCTAAAATGTCAGCAATCTGCTCCATTGTTGGACAATACTGAAGATCAATGATATGATTATGAATCAACTCCCAAATGTAGTGCATTTGTATCTCAGTGTGTTTGGATTGGATTCTTTGAGATATGAATTGCACTTCGTTTATCACAAAAGAAGATTGTTGGCTTTTGTAATGGAATGCCAAACTCAATGAGAATATGTTGTAGCCAAATGACCTCAGTGGCAACATTAATTGTCCCTATAGAAGAAAGAGCAATTGTAGACCACTTCTTGCTCAACTAACAATCCTGGATTGGAACAAAGTGAAAAACAATACCTGACATAGACTTTTGAGTTTGGGAATTATCTGCCAAATTTTATTTTTTGTACCACCAAGTCAATATCCACATTCTTTGCATATTGAATTGAGTGAAGTATTCGCTTGATTGCTGTGCCTACATGAATCAATACACCAAGCCCACAACATTTGAAAGGTTAGCCCTAGTGTGAGACGAATATATGACACTCCCAACTGATTGGCATTACAGAGAAGCATCCAACAATAGTGTAGAACAATGAGCTTCAAGTTTAGCCTTTGAGAAGTGAAGTTGGACCAAGCTTATGGCAAATCATGTGAACTGTAGAGACCATATCGATAGCGTACTTGGGTAGAATAATGAAGATATCAGTAGGAGACTAACCACCAAACTTATAGTCAACCATGCAAAATTTGTAGAGCATATCAGCTGGGGCAAGTTTATGGTCAACCATATGAAATATGGAGGTCGTATCAAGAGTAAATTGCAGTAGTATAATGAAGATATCAGGAGACTAAGGACCAATCTTATAGATAGCCATGCAAATTTTGGCTGCGTAATGAAGATATCAGAAGAAGACTAAGTGATTTTAAATCCCCCAAAAGTAGTGTAGAAGGCCCAAGTCTGACATTCAAGAATCGATCATGAAGAACACTTTTTACCGCTTTAATGTGAATGGGTGATTCCCTATGATCAAGGAGTCATTAGAATAGAAAATCAAATGTATAAGTTTGATCAAAGTGGCATAGAATGAACCCAATTGATAGAAGGAAAGCATCCATCTTGGCCTCTGAGGAGCCTATTTGAGGGCATAGAGACTTCCTAAGTCAACATATTCGAGAGGGATCCTTAATGAACCCTTGTGGCTACTCCATTAAGATTTCCTCTTGAAGGTCATCATAAAGAAATAAATTTCACATCCATAGGATGAACTTCTGAATGGTGGAATGCAACTTTAGCAACGACAAATTGGATGGAATTCATTTAGCAACTAGCACAAAAGTCTCAGAGTAGTCAATGCCATGAACTTTGGATAATCCTTTGGCAACAAATTGAGCCTTATGCTTGTTAATTGGCCCATTTGCAACCTATTTTCTTTGATAGATTCATGTTCACTAAACAAGTTTCCTTCCCTTAACAATGGGCACTAAATTCAAATATTGTTACTTCCTATGAAATTAAACTCTTGCTATATAGTAGGATCCCACTCAGTGATATTACAAGCTTCCCAAAAGGGTAGTGGATTAAACTAGAGGGAATGAAGAGATGTGGAGCTTGACGAAACTATTATTGTGTTCCTTTGGTATCTTAAACAACACCAACCTAGATGCCGATTGATCACAATGTTTGAATAGGCCATAGAGGCCAAGTAGCTGAAGAGTTTGGAGAGTCTGCAGGAGTACTCTGAGTGATGACTAGGTGTGGAAGGAAGTAAACCTCATTATTTTTGTTCCCATTAGAACTGAAGGAAGAAGACCCTTTATCAAAGCTAGGAGGATTAAAATCCTTTGAAGAAATATCATGTCATAGTGCCTTCAATGTTATAGAAGATGGAAAAATAGTAGGAGAAATGGAAGTGTTATCCGTGAAATAAACAATCCTCTCTATAAACAGATCATGAGTGGTGGGTTTGAGAAGCCTATAGCCTTTGATATCATTCAAGTGCTCAACAAATACATAAGGTTTGCAGTATAGATCCATGGCCTTGTATTTTTTTGTTGGAATGTGGATCCCATGTTGGAGAGCCAATATCTCAGAAGTGTTTTACTATGGGTTTCTGATTCCTAAAATCTTGAAAAGAAGTTACCTCCATCATAGTTCAGTGAGGAACTTGGTTGTGGATATAACACACATAGTTAATGGCCTTTGCCTACTATTGTTGTGCTAATCATTTGGAGTGTATCTTATAATTGATCATCTTTTTAAGGACTTTTTCTTGCATTCTTCAACACCATTTTGCTGAGGGTTATTGAATCCTCCACTTGGACAATTATAAGCAGCAACAATGAAAGTGTATCCTTCACCATGTTCCAAATACACAGAAGCCACAACAAAGGGTTGGAAATTGAAACTATTTATATTTTTCTTCTTAAAAACCCTGCATATTCAGGAGCAAGTAACAACCATAGCACTTTGTGGTAGGTACCTATTTACAGGCCTCAATCCTGGGAAGGAAGTGGGTAACAAACCCCATTAACTCCTAAGGACACATAGCAGGACGTCTTGTCTTTTTTGTCAACAGGCAAGGTTACTGAAGGTTGTAGTTATACTATGCATTTAATATATTGATTGAACTTAAAAAAATAAAATAGAAATTGTAGTAGTTTTATCATTTGTGTATGGTCAAGAAATATCGGAGCATGTAAGGAGCTTTAAAGATGATGATATTGTTAATGTTTTACCCAGAAATTTGAAAAAAAATGATGACATCAGACAAAGCAATAATGAACACCAAGACAAAACAATTTATCTGGGGAAAACCCTCCAAATAAGGGAAAAGACCCAGCGACACAATAAAATCACTTTTTATTGAATAATCAGAAGTTTGAAATACAATATGCCTAAACGCAAGGTTAAAACTGCACTTCTTCACAAGCACAAGATGTCAATATGTTTTCATAAAGAACATTTGAAGAAAATATAAAATTGCCTTGACCATTCATTCTCTTGCCATTGCAAAGTGAAGACCCCTTCATTGCCTTGACTCTTCAATAACTACACACGGTCTCTTCATTAGCCAATGCTGAAGACTTTTGATGATTTTCAAATGATGTGGCTCTTTAAATGAAAGATTGTTCATAAATAATGACTCTTCACAGCCTCAATCATATTAAAGGATTAGACAGTGCAGAAGCAAGGATCTTAAGTATAATGCTGATGCAATCACAAGTACGCAGATATCTCCTATAGCTACCAAACTTTAACACTCCCTCTTAGAAAAGGAGTTATCATTTGCAGGTTTCATGTCATCATGACAAACACAATGATTACACCTATCAAACAAAACTTTAACACGTGACATTGTCATCTCAACATCACGTTCACCATGGCTACTCCCAGAGGGTGGAACAAGGGATTGCACCTCAAATTTCTCTCTCACAGAGAAGAACTCATTGACAAGGGATTGCACCTCGAACTTCTCCCTCACAGAGAAGAACTCATTAACAAGGGACTGCAGCTCCAACTTCTCCCTCACAGAGAAGAACTCATTAAAGCACATAAAAGATCATCTAAATGCTGAGACTCCCTTTTAGCTGACACTTTCTCTCCCGATAGGGACAACATACTCACAACTTTGATTATCACAAAAAATTAATTCACTCCAATGTTTAACTAAACAAGAGCTTTTGCAGTCCCGCTTCTACAAGATCTTGATGACCCTTTGCAAAGGATTTGAAGGCTCCCTCTACCGCACAAGCTCCCTTTGAATCTTATTGTTCCTTAAAAAAGTCCTCCCTCTTCAACTCATCAAGCTTGCCCTTGAATTCCTTATGTAATCTCTCATCATCTTGTTGCTTCATGATCAGTCTTGGAAGCATTTTAGAGAGATCAGTAATAAGATAAGATAAATTTATTAATGTCCAACAAGAGACCACAAAGAGGGTCTAAGGGACTGCTAGCCAGTTGTGAGAACACGAAATAGTGCTTAGGAAAAGGGCAAAACAAAGCAAACCCCAAACCAAAGAGCGGGGGAAAAAAGCAACACCATGCTAATCTTTTCCTGCTAACGCGAAGAGGTCCAGGACCAAAGGGTAGGGTGTGGTGCGAGGAGAGGCCTTGGGCTGTCTTTGAGAGCCAAAGCGAATGGAAGGCTGCTATCGAGTATAGTTTTGTGAGCCACATAGACTTGGAGTGACGAGGAGTAGAGGGGTGAACGTTCGCTTGGTACCTTGAGTCGACGAGACTGAAGAGAAAAATGAGGTAATGAGCCGATTTGTGGACTACCTCAACAATACTTGTAGTTGCACAGTGTGGTTTTGAAGCCTCGTGGCTTCTTGGAGATATAGTGCAAGGCATCTCTGCTTTGTGTAACTGAAAAGGACGTGATAGTGACACCCCCTAAAAAAATAGTAAAACCTCCCTCTGATCTCATAGTAGATGGGGCAAGGGAAAATAAAGTGTCTTTGACTCAAGTTCGCCTAGGTCACATAAACAACTCTGCTCCTTCCCAACAATCTGGTGGTTTGTCTAAATATGTAGCTAATGTGAACTGACCCTAAAGACGCCTAAGGAGATGCGAAGGGCATGTGTCGAATGTCAAGCAATGTAGAAAGGACACAAAATAACCCCATTCTAGATATCAATAAAGTGCTTTGCGTAGAAGGCCATATGTGAGCAAAGCTTACCGGGGGATTAATCCATGTCGTAAGGATATATTGTCTATAAATGTCCATCCTGACGTGCCCATTCAACTCTTGCTAGGAAAGAAGGAGATTGGCAAGGGTATCCAATGAATACTGGAAAGGGGGAGGCCTTCAGGACTGCGAAGGAGTGGAGGCCTGGGTATTCTAATAACGAGCTCGATTGGTGGAGTCCGCACCGACAATCATCTGTGAAGAGTAGTAAGCCAAGTAGGAGTATCTCTGGTGTCCCTAGACCAAATCAGCGAAGCCCCAAAGCCAATGGATGAATGACATTAGGTTAAAGATGGCCCCGAGTTTGAAAGGATGGCCCCAAACTTGGCCAAAATGATGTTGAGAGGAGTGGATTGGTGGAACTTGATAATATGCTTGAGGAGGAGGGCCTAAACCCTCTCCACACCAGCCCAGTCCAACTCTAGAAGAGAGGGCCCGCAAACCACTGAATCGTACAACACTGCTGGTCCAAATAGGGTGTCTAAAAGAGTCATCTTGGATGTGGTGTCTTAGAAGTGATGCCGAAAACACTCTCTCAAGCATAGCAAGGGAACCATATCCCTTGTTAATATGGGGCTGCATAGCAAGTCTCATGTTGAACCGAGAACTAGAAAACTTGACCCCCAGGTAAGTGTTTGAAGAAGAGATCTCCACCTTGGTACCCTAAAAGAAGTGGAAATGAGAGGTCTTTAAGCAATTGAAGACCAGGAGTTGGGTCTTGCTTATTTTGATTACCAACTGCCTCAAAACACAAAAGGAGGCCGTCTAGAAGCCTCTGAAGACCCTTCGATGAAGACGCAAAGAGAACCACATCATCAACAAAGAGAAGTATGGAGATTAAGATCTGGTGAAAAGATAACAACCATTCTCAGGATGCAAATGCTCTCTAAGACAGTCCTCAAGATCGTCAATGTAGATGCCAAATAAGACGGGAGAGAGTGGGAAAACCTACTTCACCTCAATGGTGCTCTGAATCGGATAAAAACAACTTTGTGGAGTCCTAAATCTTCCCACACTCATAATCTCATGATGGGCATCAATAACGTGTCCAAGATCCCCAAATATCAAGTCTGTGGAAGAGAGTAGCTTGGGGAACAAAGTCAAACTCTTTACGAAAGTCTATAAAGCAACAATAGACCTTCGTAGAGCAGTGCCAAGCCTCCTCAATGATAGCTCGTAGAGTCAAAATGTGGTCCATGGTTTGATAATACACATGGAAACTAGCATGCCCCCTAGGGCATGAGTTATGTTGATCCAACTCTCTAGAAAGGATAGTGTCTCATGGTGGCGTAAAATTTGGAGAATGTGTGTCCAACCATGATGGTCCTTTAGTTGTTGGGATCTAAGCCCATCCTAGCTTTGTGAATTGGATGAAAAATGTGTCACAGCCAAGGAGGAGGGAATCCAGTACAAACCATCCTGTTGAAGAGCATTGTGACAAAGGAACCTGAAACTCTAATGTTAAGCTTGAAGAATTTTTCTTGGAACCCTTCCTCGTCCATAGCCTTGCTACTATTCATGGATTGAACCGCCTCAATGATGTTGGTGAATGTGAAGAGATGGCAGTGAGGTGGGGGGTGAGGTGGGTGGGGGGTTGGTTGGGAATGTTGTGAAGTGTGGAGGTGTGTGTAACATACCATTTTTCATATGCTGGAAAAATAGAGATTAATTCTAGAGTTAAATCTATCCTTCACAATTGAATGACATAAGGCAGTTATATTTGTTACTTCAGAAAGGAAAACTAACAATTCTTTTCAATACAAGAAATGTAAACAACAGATAAGAAACAATCCTTTTCCTAGTTACATGAAAAGAAACTAATGTAACTTCTGTAACTACTAACAATGCATTCGATACTATGATGAACATAACTAAATAAATAATCATATCAAGGAATGACATGAAAATAAGATGAGGAAACATACACAAGTTCAAGAATCGTACAAGTGTCGGTATTTTATGATGTGTTGTGCAAGCCTCAGTATTTGATGATGTGTTGTGCAAGCCTCGACATTTGGTGGAGAGGAGAAGCATTGGCATAGGCGTAACCTCACAACCACGGACCTTAACTTATTCCCACACAATCTCTTATGAGAAAGGCCCTCCCTACCACGGGTTTAGGCTTGGGGCACAATGGTTCTGCCATCCGAGCATCCCGGTGTTAGAGTGTTGGCTAAGTAGCAAACAAGGTAGTGGATATCCTCCATCAACCTTCCCCTTTGTCAGCTAGCACCCATACCTTTGGTGATCAAATGCGGCAAGCATGCCTCTACCTACCTTGGTCAAGGATTTAGATGGGTAGTGTATAAGATCGATCACCCACTGCTCGACTTGACAACCAAAATATTTATACATTTGGAATCATGAGCTGACCCGACATATACAATTTTAATTTTTTTTTTTGTTCCCATATTGACATTTAAAATTATTCTTGCAGGGGTACTTCTCCTTACCCATTCGTACTTGACCTTTCCTGGTCTAGGGTGTATCGTGGGAGGTTTCAAAGAATACAATGCATTCTCTTCTCGAGTTTGGTTCTTATATCCATGGTATATAGACTATACCAGTGTATAGTCCAGATCTCATAAGTAATATCAGAACAAGCTCTGCATATTTGTTTGTTGTTCAAAGTACACATTTGGCTGTGATTACTAAGCAAAAATAATATAAGTGAAGAGTGACAGTTGATCGGGTCAGTACGTTTTGTATGACATCCATCACCCGATATACACAAAAAGAATATGAAAAGAAAAATAGAATTGCTTCCATGCTCTCTAATTCATTATCCAAGGCCTTTGGATAATGCCAGTGTTTCTAACCCATGAATTGTGAATGCAAGACATCAATATGATCATTCATTTACAATGGTATGTCTGAAAGAAAAGGTTAAATGCATGTAAAAGTGATGGGGGATGGTAGCATGACCTGAGAATTGATATTCACGTTGGTGATCGCAACACGTGACCAAGAGCTTCAGTCACACGCTTGCTTTTTGAACTATAAGCAATCGCTGATTATTTTGCATTTCGAGATGCCGTAATGCGACAAAAATGGTGATATGTCAATGCCACATATTTCTTTGACAAGTTTTCAGAGTTCCTATGATTATGAAAAGAGATAGGTGCGTGAAAGAGGAAGCACACTTTGGTTGCGAAATGCTCACATATAACACTGCTCGCTCCTGCCATCACAAGAAAGAGAGCCATGTAGCATGATCGTCCATCGATCATTAGTAACTACTCATAAATATTTAAATGAATTTTTAAATGAAGATTATAGCCAATATGGAGATGGCAATATCTCAACATCATAGAACCAATGAGAGACATATCACTATAATTACTCAAGGTTGATATATATATATAATATAATTATATATTGGCATCGTGTTATTTGATGTCACAGTCTATGATTGTACGTACACCTATGCCTATGTACATATGCGTGTGTAATTTAAAATCATGTGGCTCTTTTTTTCCCTTTCAATATATGTATATATGGCCATACATGGTGCAACTATAGGTGTTAAAATACCATGTTGTCATTATATAGATTCACACACTGACGACAACTTAATGCCACAAAATTTAGAAGAAGCTAACATCTCCCTTCCCAATAATTATTTAAATGTTTAGTTGTTTTAAATCATGACATTCGAGAGTTTTTAACTAACCATTACAACGACTATAAGATTATTCTAAAGATCAAAAAATTGGGATGTAACAATGTGAGAGAGCAACTAGATGATGTGAAGGGTGGTAGGGGTGCCGGGGAAGAGGGTGTGTTAGGACTTGGGGGACTGCAAGAGTGAGGTGCATAGGGATCTTCATTGCTTCGCGATGAATAGATGCTTCTTACGATGAAGAAAGTGGCGGTAGGAAAGTTTCAACTAGGTAAATGCAAGTGAATGAATTGAGGATGTTGTGCGAATAGAGCAGTGGAAGGACTTGCATTCCTCGTCTAACCATTGGCTCATAGGATAGGTGTTTTGACGTTTGGGGCAGTGAGCAACATGGGTAATGTGGTGTGGGAAAGCAAGGAGAGCAGAATCCCAAATGAAAGTGGCGAAACAATTGAACATGGTGGAGGTACACCCAGTGGCGGCGAAGGGATCAGGGGGGATAAGTTGTCTAAGATGGAGGGTGAAGAGCTCCAAGTTGCCATCATCAAAGGAGATAGAGGTGCAGGCGGGTGTGTTTCCAGAGGGGAAGGGGAGGGGGGAGAGGGGAGAGGGGGAGGACGTGGCTGTAATGATAAGGCTTAGGGGATGTGGTCAGCTAGCGGAAGGCGAGAGATGGTGAAGCGATAGATGTACAGAATGAAAGATGTACAATTGAAAGCATAGTAAACAACACTAGCACCCTTGCAATGAAGCCAATAGGTGAAAGAGCTAGAGCTAGGCAGAGATGAGAGACCATTAAGGAGTAAACAACACTAGCACCCCTACAATGAAGCCAATAGGTGAAAGAGCTAGAGCTAGGTAGAGATGAGAGACCATTAAGGATCACCAAGTCAGAGGGATCACACAACTGCAACAAATGATGAGCATATCTAGTGAGGGGTCCCTCCTTGTCCTTCGAAGTACATTGTAATCCTAGAGTGGATGAATTAGACTCATAAGTACATAGAATCTGTAACTTGTTTGTGAAGAGCAGTTTGAGGGTCCTTAGTCCATGCATTAAAGTCCCCTACAATGATAATGTCCCCTACGACTGAGATTCGAGCAATGCAATCATGCAAATCCCCATAGGGATCTCCGTTCTATGTATTGTATATAGCATATGAAGAGGAGGCTGGCGAAAAGTAATAGACTACAATGAACATGTCTCTGGAGTGTGTAGCTACTTGGTTGATACAAATCCACATGTATCTGGTAAAACTATTAGAATAAACCACAAAAGTCATGCCCCATAGGTGGTCCCTAACCAAACAAGCAACTCCACCAAAACCATTGACCCTAATAGAGCTCATGACTTCATCCTTGAAAGCCGACAACCAATGAAAACAAGTGACCCCGGGAAGGGGTCAAATGGGGCTTTTATGAGTCTCTATAACTAAAAGAATGTCGATTGGCCCCACAACATCCAGATGAGAACCCAACAAGGACCATAGGATACCATTACCGTTCCAATAGTTGACATGTAGATTGCCATTGGGTACCTCCTTTGTCCCCAATCGCCTCCTTGACTGCCATTTGGTCTTGGAGGCCACCCTCAAATCCCACCTTGGAGGAAAGTTATCCTGAATTACTACCTTAGGGTTTCTAATCACCGCTTTAGCCCTCATGAAAAGCAACCACAATGAGAGCACAAGCTTGTTTAAGTTCAGTAACTTGCGATTTGGTAAGATCCTCATCAAGACTAAACTTTAAGGGTAGAGGAAATAGTTTCTTGTGCACTTTGAGTACATGCAGCCTATATGAGAAGTTTGTGGAATTCTGAGGATCAAGGTGGAGACATATCCCACCCAGGCCCTATCAAGACAAATGTCGGTGAGTCCTAGTTGATAGCAGAGGAATGCGTATCCACCATCTAGAGATTTCGTGGTGGAGGCTAGGAGGTCGCAAATTTTCAAATTGAGCTCCCTGGCCCTTTAGGCCCTTTGGTCTACAAGTTTAGAATATACAAAAGCTTCCACACCTGTAAGAAGAGGGTGTGTTTCCTTGCCTTTACAAACCACTGCCCAAAATTTGAGTTGAGATTTAGTATCAGTCTTCAAGGAGTGTTGTTCGTTATCCAGTTCCAATTGTTTGTCTTTAATATTTTTGATGTTAGCAGTGTGTTGTAGGATCATGCCAATCAGTTGTTTGAGACCAACAATCTATGCTGTGGCAGAATAAATTTCGGTGGAGAGTTGTTTTACTTCTAAGCCGGTCTAATCTTGTTCAATGCAATTGACTGAGAAGGTGAAAAATTTAGTTGACAAGGCACTGAGAAAGTCCTGAAGTATTTAGTTCTCCATTTCAAGAATGTTCACACGATCCAAAAGATCTATAGATGCAATCCCCTCACTTTGTTTCCGTTGGTAAGTATGGACAGGTGTCGACAACAATTTTTCTTCATCGAGTTCCATGAGGAGCAGAAAGTTCAGCACTGCAGCTGAACCAATGAAACCCACCCCTATATGATAGAACCAAACCAACCTTTGCAATAACATGACCCTAACTAGTCGATGACACTATACTAGAGTAGGAGAGAACAAAATGGACAACGCATGGTGAAGACAAACCAAGCATTAGCAAGAGCTAAAACAAAACAAAGCAGCATAGGAGCAAACTCGACACCTAACAAAAGAGCACAATTGCAGAAACAACTTGGGGCACCCGACCAAGGAGCTTGTGTGTAGATAACTTGACCCTAGATAGACCGACCAACAACAACGAGCCTGAAGCTACTCAAGGAGAAACAACACCAGCAACTAGGCCTGTAGACAAACCAAACCAACAACAACTAGCTTGACAACAGGAATGAGCAATAGATTCAACCACGACTGGGGAGCTACAACAAAGGGAGGGCCAAGCTGAATAAAACAAGCCAAGGAAGAGATGAGCATGGGCACGAAACAAGGAGCAAGAGTAGTGAGAAACCATAATGAGCTACGAGCAAACGCCCCTATTGAGCGCACACACAAACGAAGAAGATGCACACAGACCACGAACCACAGAGAGAGCGAACAATGACAAATGGTAACCAGGGAGACCACAATCCCTACCACAGAGAGGTGATGCATCCAGAAGCACAGGTGGAGAACGTGTGAGCATGGAACAAAGCTTGCTTGGGGAAGGATGTGGGAGAGGTCATCGTGGGTTGAAGAGTCTATGATTTACTTGAAAATCTACAAGGTACATCAATTGAATATATTATTTCATCATGATAAATGATTGTGAAAATGATAGACCCAACCTATGTCCCAAAGAGAAATATACAGATTAATGATAGAAGCATACATGATTCACTCTTTCCTATGTTATTGCATGAATTAATTACATAAAATTCATAATGAATATTTTTGGTATAATAAAAAAATACTTCTCTTTATTGCTGATCAATTTAGCAAAACCCTTTCAGATTTTGATCATCATATCACTTACAGTTCAGTGGACATGACTGCTACAGCAACAACTGTCCATATCTTATCCAAGAATGTCCTAGAGAATCACATAACCACGGACATCCAACAAATCATACAATCGCAGATGCCTGTAACTGAAAAATAACACGTCATCATGATCCTTGACCAGCACCTACAATAGTGATGTTATTGAATGCTAATAGACTTTAAAAGCATGAGTAGGCTTTGTTAGCAAACTCTAAATGGGCACTGTAACCACAGGGCTGCCAAATTAAAAGCTGCACAACCAAACATCAGAAGAACATGCTTAAATTTGAAGGTATTGTTTGGAGCAGGTCTTACTGTTTCCTTTGGGTTGAATATCTTTTCCTCATTTTGACCAATGTGCATACATACACTCATTTTGCAGGACTCCAGATGAAGATTTTGGCATGCTTTTAGAGGCAGCAATTATGTATGATAGGCGTGTTGCTGCTATTTTAAATGAATGTGATTCTGTATCAGAGGAAAGCCTTTGGGAGGAATTTTCCAAGGGAAAGAAGTTTTCATTCCCAAGGTTGCTTTTTATCATTACAGGTTAAGATGTGTTTCTAAACATGAAATATGTTTCTGTGATATATTTAAACTTATCCTGTTATTTCATCAAAAATCTAGCCGGCAAATATGCTTTTCTAGTTCAAGTTGACCATATAAATATATATCTTAAATAGATATCTGACAAATAAATCATTTCACACTTCAAGGGAAGGGACCAGAAAGGGAAAAGTATGAAGAGAAGATAAGGAAGTTACATCTGAAGCGCGTAGCATTTCGTACCATGTGGTTGTCTGCCGCTGACTATCCTATATTGCTTGGTAAGTGATAATTTTGATTTTCAAAGTTTTATTCAAAAGAATGTATCTTTAGTTTCAGGGTTGGATTAAAATTGCAAACTGATTTGTGGGGCCTATTTCCAGGATCAGCAGATCTAGGTGTTTGCCTACATACTTCTTCATCTGGATTAGATCTCCCGATGAAGGTTTTTTCACCATCTCAAAGATGATTTTCTTTGGCACAATATTACTATCAGCATAATCTTTGAATATATGCATTCCTTGTTAGAAATTCTGGTCCACATGGAATTTTAAGGAAGTGAATCATTGTTTAGAAATTTGAAAGTACATTCTTTTTTCGCACAGGTTGTAGATATGTTTGGATGTGGATTACCAGTTTGTGCTATTTCATATTCATGGTGAGTTCTTTGTTTTCCAAAAAGTTTCACTTTCTATTTGAAATATTGCTATGTTAAAATTAACTTCAAAAGTGATGTTATGAAAATAAAGTAGTAGAGTTTAGATGCTTAGGTTGCTTTATTTCAGTGGACTTTACATGTATCTGTTGTGATACAAACACTAAATTTATATTCTTTGAGTGTGGCAGTATCAAGGAGCTTGTCAAAGTTGACGAAAATGGAATTTTATTTGCTTCAGCTTCTGAATTGGCTGATCAGCTCCTGGTAAATCAGTATAATCAGTAATGAGGCAATCAAAATCTTGATATACTGGAAACAGTGCTACTCATTTTGTTGCTGCAAACCTCTAACTATTATGAGCACACTGGATGCTTTTTAAATGATATGTACTCTGCATTAATATCATAGATTTAATAACAAAATGTGTGGTTACCAGCAAATTAAAAAAAGGTTTCTTCAAATCCGCATGAATATGTGAGTTAGATACATTTACATTTATAATTTGACAAATGAAAATAAAAGATGCCCAAAAACATTAATCCGTTTGACAACATTTCCCTTGAAGATGAGAAAACTAACAGGAGCAAGGCCATGGCGGAATCCACTAGAGAGTGCAAAATTAAATGTGTAAATCTCCAAGTGACCTGTAGGATCACCTCTTCCAATAGTCACATATTGCTTCTTTACAAAACAATCATATAGAAATGGTAGTACAGCTATTCTCTCTCTCTCTCTCTCTCTATATCTATATATATATATATATAACAGTACAGTAATATAGAATTAGACCACTACATCAAAAATCTGCCTCCTTTACATACCCATGCTATGATTTAGCATTTTGAAATTGTCACCATCTACCATCTCTAGGTAAACTTCTGAAGTGTTGGGCTGTCAACTGACAATCTTATCTGTAGAATCGATGAATTTGATAACTCTAGCTTGCTTTAGAGATGATTTACCTTCTTCATTAGAGGAAGGAACATCTTGGCAATTTAACTTTCAACTTTCCAACAACTCAGAAAGTTGTGCTCTGAGTATTAGCTTGGTTACATTAGGGTTGTCCATAGAGCCATTAGCATTCTTCTATGTCTTGGTATGGCAGGGTCACTAAATTGGTCGTCAAGATATTTCAAAACTACTCAACTAATGGAATTGTATTTATGTGTATATTAGCTGAGTGTTGAAGATTGCATTTTTGCTACCAAGCAAGAAATTATTGTGCGCATATGGTACCTTGATGCACAGTGATGACTAGCTTAGAGGATCAAGAGCAAACTTGGAAGTTTCATGGGTGGGGTCTATGGCAGAATGTCTCCAAATGCATACCCTCAAGTCTCAATCTTCTCTTGATCAACTCCTTGTGAATTGAATACCCTTGTTATCTCCTTGAGCTAGTTTTCCCTCCACTGACCTTATTTTGATGCCTTCTATCATGGGAAGTGCTGCCTCCATTGATATAGTGATAAAAATTTCTATTGTTGCAAGACAGGAAGAGCAGGTGGCATGAAGGAAAGGAGCAAAAGTTTTTTAAGGATCCTAATATAATGAGGCATAGCAATGAAGTAGGACAAGTATGAACAAAATGCATGCAGAGAGAAGGTGTTTGAGAAGCTTAAAGTTCCCTCCATCATTCTCACCATCCCATTCATTTGCTTCAACTCTATGATAACATCTTGGTTGCTAAGAGGCAAAAAGAAGTGTCTAGAAAGTTTTGCAGACATGATTTAGAAGTTAAGACGAGAAGTCGACCCTAAATCCTTGACTTGGTGCATGGGTGTGTGATGTAGGAGCATCCTCGAGCAGCTGGCAATCTTGCATCAACCGAAAAGATTTTCCTTTCAGTTTGTTTGCAGTTTTGTTTTTGTTAGCCAGTTTCTGTGTTTTGTGTGGCAGTTGTCCTACTTTGCTTGTTATTCCATGCGATCCTTATCATGTGTTCTAGACATCATGGTAAATTTGTGTCTAGCTTAGTAGTGCGATCCATTCTTTCCTAATGAAGAATTCTTAAAATGGGTCAGTTCCTATTTGGTCTTTCTGTTCTAATGGTCAGAGTAGACATTGTGATTTTGTGATCGTGTTTCATGATTAGCGATGCTAAATGGCACGTTGTTCGATGATCTTATGCTTGTTGTCGACCTCCTTGTGTGATCACATTTCATTCCATATTATTTTGGGGGTGTTCTTATGAATTTGGGTCATGTCCTATTTTATTTTAATATATTTTCTTCACCTTTGAAGAATGTGATCTTTTGGGCCAACTTGTAGCTTGTGATCTCTATATATAGTAGTGTTTGTTCCTTAGTTAATTAAGTCTTAAAGGAAGAAGTCTCTTAGAGGTTAGCATCCGGTATGGATCTGGATTTCTGTATGTAATCAAGCATGGATGCCTTACAATGTAAATTAGCATGTTGTTGGAAAAGTATGATGTAAATCTTGATTATCCGATGATGCAAAGGTCTGAATGGGCATGTTTATTGTCCATTATTGAGTTATTGAAGATCTTGATTATTGGTTTCCACTGTGTTGACTCTAGCTGCGTGGTTTGGACCATCTCCACTGGGGAAACTCCTGCCATGCTTGCTTCAAGTGGTATCAAAGCACAAGATTTGTTCTTGTGATTGTAGATCTGTGTCCTAGACTTGGTAAGCTGTGGATTTGTTGTTTGTGGGGTGGCAGAACTAGGGATTTGACCTACGCCAACAAAGGACTTGCTCTAGGTGGTTAGGAAGAGGATTTGTTGCCGACTGTTGGAGGTATCCCATTGGTAGAAGTTTGTTGATTGAGGCAGATTACAAGTGTGTTCAATCAGATCACCGAGCTGAGACAAATATACCTGATACTTGGGAGAGATGCCACGAAGAAGGATGAACCCTAGAAGGTTAGAACAAATGATGGAAGACTAAACTTGCTAAGCTATGGATTTGTTGTTTGTGAGGTGGCAGAACTAGGGATTTGACCTACACCAACAAAGGACTTGCTCAAGGTGGTTAGGATGAGGATTTGTTGCTGACTGTTGGAGCCTGGAGGTATCCCATTGGTAGAAGTTTGTTGATTGAGGCAGATTACAAGTGTGTGTTCAATCAGATCACCGAGCTGAGAAAATTTGTACCTGATTCTTGGGAGAGATGCCACTAAGAAGGATGAACCCTAGAAGGTTAGAACAAATGATGGAAGACTTTAGCAATGAGATGAGGACTGAGATTCATAATGCTCTAACTAGATTAAAAAGGAATCCTATGACAAAAGATGAATATGAGGAAGCTGCTGAAGATCTTCAAACTGTTGAAGGTGAGATTCCTGCAGAAGAGGAAAGATTGTTAAAGGCTATGTCACCAATGGGTAAGAGTCAAAAATGGATGTTTTTTGTTGCTTTGGTTCATTACATCTTGAGCATTGGTGATTTGAAGGATTACTTTGAGATTGAAGATATTAAGGATTCACAAAGGTTTAGGTTAGCTTAGACCAAGTTGAAAAGTCATGCTGACTCATAGTGGAAAGAACTACAAAAGGATAGACAAGATAATGGTGAATCTAAGATCGCTAGATGGAGAGTTACGGATTCTAGACTTAAGGTCAAATTCATACCAGAGGATTATGACTTGGAGTTGTTCAAGAAGTTGCAAAACTTGAAGCAAAATGATTTGAGTGTGAAGGAGTATACATAGGAGTTCTACAAGATGACAATTTGATAGTCATCCAAGGAAAAGGTGGCTATGTACTTTAATGTCTTGAGACTTAATATTTATGATGAGTTTAGTATGTTGAGGGTCAATGCAATTGAAGATGCTTATCAATATGCCTTGAGGGCCCGTTTGGTTGCTGGAATTAGAAGGGAATTGGCATACGGAATTCTTAAAAATTTGTAATCCACTGTTTGCATCCGCCAAATCGGAATTGGGATTGAAAAAAATAAGAATCTGGTATGCCCATTTATCCCCCAAAATCTAGATTTGGTATTCCACCTAAATAGGTGGAATTGGTCTCATGCTCATTTTAATTCCAATTTGCCTCAAAACGAGCATTACAAAATAATTACAATGAAATTTGTTTTTAGGTCCGACTAACGTATATTTTTTCCCGCTCATTTTCCGTTATTAGTCTTCGTGGAACATTACTTTGCTCATATATTTTTCTTGCCTCTGGTTTTTACGTATATTTTCTAGTTTGCAGATGTATGCGTTTTGGGATTTTTGCCCTGTGGTTTGGGCTGTGCATGTCTTAGGGCTTGAAAGAATTTTTTTTTTTCCTGCAATTTAGGGAGATTGAAGCCGATTTTTTTTTTGGCTCTGAAGTGGTTTTTCTGCAAGCTCAATTTTTGCTACGTATTGAAAGGTAATGAAACCCTCGAAAATATGTTCTCCATTTCTTGTGGCTGTAAGTGGAGACTTTTGTTTTGGTTTGCATATACATGGCTTCATTCTCTTTCCTTCACCTGAGTCACTCGCATGTAGGATAGTTTGTTATTGCTTTTCTTCAAGAAGAGTTTGGATATTGTTTGATTTTCCTGTTTATACATCTGTATCAATAATGATAAACTTAATAGAGCCTGAAATTAAAACAAATGGTGACTTTAAATCCTTTTCCATTTATTCTACTATCATTCTTTAGATCTGTGACAGGATCAGAGCGACAGACTAGAGTTTAGTTACCCACATAATAGAGGCAAATTTTTGCAAGACAAATAGTTTGAATTTCTTAGATGGGAACAATAGTAGGAGATTATTTGATTGGTATTCTAATTCCAGTTGTGCAACCAAACAGAGGAAACGTGTTTTCTATAATGAATTCTTGGTCAACCAAACGGTGCCAAATCAAATTCCCAAAACTATAAGCTAGATTTCAAGTTCCAGAATCCCAAATACAGCATTCTGAATGCCAATTCTTAAATTGTATTCCACCAACCAAACGCGCCTCGAAGGCAAACGATAAGTTGAGAAGGAGACAAAGCAACCCTAGAAGAAGAGACAAGCAAGTTGGTAACATATGCAAAGAGAAGCAAGTGATTCAGGAAGAATCTAATCAAAGGATTCTTAGGAGAGGCAGATGCAGCAAGGATTTCAAAGATAATTGTTTCAAATGTGGGAATATAGGACGTAGAGCTTTTTAATGTTCCTAGGTTTCTAACAAGGGCATTGGTAAATGAAATCTTTTGGCATGAGGAACATTCTGCTGATGAACATGAAGAAGGTATGACTACCCCTGAAATGGGGGAAACTCCTATGATGGGGAAAAGTATGTTAGTAAGAAAGAAGCTGATCCTCTGTGTTGGTGTAAATAAGTATTTACTTATTACACTTAAGTTTACTTAGGTTAATGCATTATTTATTTATTTTGTATTATTTTATTTGTGAGACATTTAGGAGTCTGTGCACTCTTGTGAGTTGTCATGATGACATCACAAGCGGTCCACACCTCTTTTAAGCATATGTTGTCTACAACATAGGAATCTTCTACACACATATGACACTTTGTCATTCTTATCCATTCATATAAAATGTTGGATAAGGTGCTTAGTTGTCTTATCTTCTGGTTGTTTCTAGAGACATTCTAGGTGCTTCCTGAGAGGCCTTTATAGACAGGCACTCCTAGTGTACTCTTAATTATGGCATATTGAATACATTGAGATTCTGATCATACTCTCTCTCTCTCTTTGGTCTACTGTGTGCTTGTGTTTGAGTTCTTAGTTCTTGGGTGAATTTTGCCCATAGGCAAATTCTTACATGGTATCAGAGCAACTTGGAGATTTTCTCATCACATAGCTGTTCAAGACCACACTTGCTTCAGCACCTCAGCCCGACTCTAGAGTATCGCAGAAATTGGGAGTGTTCAGCATCATATCTGACCTCACCATTGCATCCAGAACGCTGAACTGGTGAAAATTGACTATAAACTCGCCTATCTTCGGCCAAAGTCAATTGTGAGGCAAATTTTTTTTGCAAACCGACACCCAAAGGACTGATTTGCAGCGTTGGGCCATAGGAGAGAATTTTTGCAAGTGAAGATTGAAGCTTGTTGGTGTAAATCTGATATTTGCTTCACATTCAGAAGGTCCAAAAACCCCCAGATCAGATTTTGTTTGATCCAAATCGGATATCTGAGGCAAAATTTAGAGCCATTTATTTTTTGGAGGCGCAGTGGCGATTCAGAAAAAATAACAGCAGCAGGGATTTTCAAACAGCGATATCTTCCTCATACGGACTCCTTTTTGTGAGCAATTTTTTTTGTTTTGGGGTAGGATTTCGTGATCTACACATTGGTACAGGTGGTTTGAGATCTCTGTTTCTGAATTTTTTTGCAACTCCAAAATCTTGAATTTTGCCACTTAAAATGCTTGGTATGGGCTCATCTGGACTCCAAATCAAGTTCCCTTTTTTTTTGAAAGTGCATGTTTTTTTGTCTACTTTACAGATCTACAATCACATTATAGGTTTTGTGGACAAAAATACTACTTTCAGAAATATGCCCTAAATTGGCAAGTGGCTACCAAGTGCCTAAATCATTCATTAGGGGGGTTCTTTGATTTTTTTGGAGGTTTATTTGATTGGTCCATCATGGAAGAGGCAAATTTGATCTATTTGACCCCAGATAACTATCAGGAATGGAGTCAACTTATGGTCAGATATCTCTCTTAGCACAATGCACTGCCATATGTGCCAGATCTTGAGTATACTGTTGATCAAATCAACATCCTTATTCCTACTCTTTTTTCCCATATGGAGTATAAAGTTCTGAAAAAGACGTTTAAAATTAAGTCATCTGATCCATATGTTTTTTGGATGTATCTTTGGGAGACCTATGGAGATCCAAACATTCCTCTATTCCCAAAAGATCTCCTTCCTTTAGTTGCAGCTGACTCCTCTTTAGATGAGATCACACCTCCAGCTCCTGTTGCTCCTACTGATCCTATTTCAGCCACAGATGCTTCCGAATCAGTGCAGCAGGATACTTTATGTCTTCCTACTCTACCTTCATGCGAAGACTTCCTTTTAGACATTGAACAGTTGTTTGTAGAGTCTCACATTGAAGATGTGGGAGACATTATTGATGACATCCGTCTTCTTTTTGAGGCGGATATTCCATCCTTTGCCGCAGTGACAGATTCATGTACTTCAGCATTGCAGGGTACTCTTGGTCTTCCAGGTGATGATTTCTTGCTAGACATTTCAGTTTTGTTTTTGGAGTCGCACACAGTAGACATGGGAGACTTTTATGATGATTTCTCGCTTCTCTTTGCTGAGGAGTCTTCTACAGTTGTTGCGAGGGCCCACTCTGACCCTCAACTCCATGCTCTACATGATCAATCCTTCTAGATTGGCGTGATTGTGGATTCTTCTTTACAGCATCTGCAGGAGGTCTCTCTCACATTTCAGAAGATTGTTGGTTTCCTGAGACAGGTTCTACCACACTCCTTGTTCGATCTGCTCTTCTCTTCAGCAGTTTTGGAGGAAGCCATCATCAGTATCGGCATAGGGACTTTTGAACAGGTTTCAGTGACGCCGGTCGTCATAGAGATTGCTTCTCCATATAGGGGACATATCTCACAGGTACCCTTGCCTTTGTTTCTTCCAAAGGGTAGGAACAACGTCCAAAGGTCATGGATCAGCTTCTACATAGGAGCATTCTTCACTGATCGACACATTACTTTTAAGGGGGGGGACTACCTCGTCTCCTTTTTTTTGGGGGGGACTTTTTTCTCATAGGAGGTTTTGTCCTTCTCCATTCTTTCTTGTATATACATGGATGTATGTCATAATGGGGGGGTCTTGACTACTCCATCCATCGATGCAGCCTTATTTATCTCTCTTTTTGGGGGAGGGTTTTTCCCATGAGGTTTTCCCTCTTTCCCTGCTTTATGAGAGATTTGCATCTTCATTATGTACATGGGTACCTAATATGGCCTAGTAGTCGGGACCCATTATGCATCTTCATCCTAGTTTCGTAAGCTTAAGGGCATTCTCCTAAGTTGCACTTAAGGGGGGGTGTTGGTGTAAATAAGTATTTATTTATTACACATACTTAAGTTTACTTAGGTTAATGCATTATTTATTTATTTTGTATTATTTTATTTGTGAGACTAGGAGTCTGTGCACTCTTGTGAGTTGTCATGATGACATCACAAGGGGTCTGCACCTCTTTTAAGCACATGTTGTCTACAACACAGGAATCTTCTACACACATATGACACTTTGTCATTCTTATCCATTCATCTAAAATGTTGGATAAGGTGCTTAGTTGTCTTATCTTCTAGTTGTTTCTAGAGACATTATAGGTGCTTCCTAAGAGGCCTTTATATACAGGCACTCCTAGTGTACTCTTAATTATGGCATATTGAATACATTGTCATTCTAATCATACTCTCTCTCTCTTTGGTCTAGTGTGTGCTTGTGTTTGAGTTCTTAGTACCTGGGTGAATTTTGCCTTTAGGCAAATTCTTACACTCTGCAAAAGAAGAGTCTGTTTAGGACTATTTGCAAATCAAGAGGCAGATGTTGTAGGGTTATTATGGACAATGGTAGTACTAATAACCTTGTATATAAGAGGTAATGGCACAAAATCTTGCCTCAAGAAGACTTAAACACTCGTCCTTATGGGATAAGATGGTTTCAGGATGAGCATATGGTGGAAGTAAAAGAGCAATGTTGGGTTAATTTCAATATTGGGCCTTACAAGGATGAGGTATAATGTGACGTGGTTAACAGGAGTGCTTCTCATGTTTTGGTAGGAAGACCTTGGCAATATGATAAAAGTGTTATTCATGATTGCGGAAGGAATGCGGTTTCTGTTGTGAAGGATGGGAGGAAGTTCAGTTTGATTCCTTTGAAGGAAGAAGCGCAAAGAACCTGAGCATGATGAAGACTTACACCTTAGAGAATCATACTACTGCATATCAGATGGAGAATGATGTGTAGCAGGTGGCTGAGGGTGCATATGGGGTTGTGTAGTTGAGGAATGATGTGGTGATTGGATCTAAACCTGAGAAATTATTGGCGATGAATAAAAATAGTGTTGCAGCAGCAGAAGCTAACAGTGATTGCTGATCATTTAAAAACTAGTGGCAAAGGCAAGTTGCATGAGCTTGGTGATTAGAACAAGGGTAGTAGCAGAGTGTTACCTGATGAGGAAAGGTATATTACTGGGTTTGAGAGATTTGGATACAACCACAATAGGAGTAGCCATTTGCAGACTGACTGTTGCAGAAAAGGAGAATATTTTGGATTAAGAATGAACTTGGGATTTGTGTCATGAATCCAGTAAGATGTTCATAAATTCCTCTTATTGAACATCTTCTATTCACTTGGGGTGTCTGATGCAGGAGCATCCTTGGGCAACTGACAATCTTGCATCAACCAAAAAGATTTTCCTTTCAGTTTGTCTGTAGTTCTGTTCCTGTTAGCCAATTTTTGTGTTTTGTGAGGCTATCATTCCAGTTGGATTGTTATTCCATGCAATCCTTATGAAGTATTCTGGACATCATGGTAAATCTGTGTCTAGCTTCACAACGTAATCCGTTCTTTCCCGATGAAGATTTCTTAAAATGGTACTGGTCCTATTTATTCTTTCTGTTCTAACGGTCAGATTGGACTTTGTGATCTTGCAATGGCATTTCATGATCGACGATGCTAAATGGAGCATTGTTCAATGATTTTATGCTCTTGGCCGACCTCCTTATGTGATCTTGTTTCATTCCATATCATTTTGGGGGTGTTCTTATAGATTTGGGTCCTGTCACCTTTGAAAAATGTGATCTTTTGGGCCGACTTGTGGCTTGCTATCTGTATATATTGTAGTGTTTGTTCCTTGTTATGTAAGTCTGCAAGGACGAAGTCTTTGAGAGGTCAGCATCTAGTGTAGATCTGGATTTCTGTATGTATTCAGACATGTATGCCTTGGAATGTAAACTGACATGTTGCTGGGCAAGTATGATGTCAATCTTGATTATCTGTAAATGTGAAGGCCTAAATGAGCATTTTTATTGTTCACTATTGAGTTATTGAAGATCTTGATTATTGGTTTCCGATGTGTTGATTCCAGCTGCATGGTTTGGAACATCTCCATTGGGGAAACTCCTTCCATGACTGCGTCAGTGTGGGGGAAGAAATCCCCATGCTCCATTTTATAAAGCAGTAAGATGCCACTCACCAAATGAAAAAAAGGCAAGAGAACCCCATTATAAATAAAACATAAGTCTTAGGAGAGGCATAATTAGTGCTAGGAAAATTGGGACGATGATGCCCTTTCCTGTGATGATGTCACTAAAGTTTTGCTTTGACCCCTTGAGGCAATATCCGATAAAGCCTCACTACAATTGATCCAAGTTCTAAGATCGCAAGAGTGAATATATATAGAGAGATTAGAACCTTCTGTACTCTATCCGTAACTTACCAACTGTTTGTTTAACATGTGCAAAAAACATTCCCTCTAGCTTGGATATCAAGAAGTTAATGTCAGTAAGAATCGATATTGATACTATCCATACGTGTTGGAAAAATAATTGATGGATTCCTGAAAAAGCTAAAACTTTTCCATACACATTCCTTAACGGTGAAGAGCTGCACTACACTGTTTTTAAGCTGTGGAAATTTTCCTGAACAATTTATATTTTATGCATCCCTCAGTGCTTGCTTGGCTGAGGTTACATTTCAAGATGCCATTCATGTATAGTTTAATATGTAGGTGACATAATTCTTACAATGCTAGCTTTGCCCGGGCTGCTTTTTCAGGCCCCACGTATATTTAGTATATTACATTTGGCTATTGGGGGTAGTAATACGGCTCTTCATGATATTTAGCATCTCTATGGCTTTCCCCATTACAGGGATGGGATTTTGGTATCTTTATCTGCATTTATAGCAGTAGTTCTGTTGGTATTTCTCATCAAATGAAATCTAAGATTGCATTACATTTACATATTGATCTAACATGCACAAGTTACCTCTTAATGAAGATTTGAGTTCCATTTGAACTTGCACAGGAACTATTCAAAGGCTTTCCAGACTATTGCGATTCACTATTTTTACTAAGAAAAGGGGCTCTCACAACAGGGTCAGCTGCAAAATGGGCGAGTGAATGGGAAGAACATGTTATGCCTCTTTTAACAGAGGTAACAATGACAATTTTAGTTTTTATTTTGGAAGATCTGCTGCATATTGGTATGATGAATGTGTGACTGATGCCATATTATTGGAGTCTTTCTAATATTATCTTTGCAATCATTTGATATTTTTCTGTAGGTCATGAACAGAAGGCTGTGATCAAGCTTCTTAGACCAATGAGGCTCTTTGTAACTCTTAGCACTGAAAATTGATGCACATAACAAGTTTAAAATCAAAGTACAGCAATATTTTCTAAAATATACTGGAAATATTGCTATCTGTCGGATTGATTTGATGGCTTTTCAGCCATAAAGTAGCGAATTACATGCATTAAGCCGTTGGGGAAGTCATCTCGGTGGGAAGCGGATGAATTTGTACATTCTTTAAAGAAATTTCTTTGATAAACTTTCCTTGAGGAATTTGGGCCATCATTTTTCTAACTAATATTTTTGTACCTTTGCAGAGTTCCTAAACTATGCACGATGTCTAATTTGTGTTAGGTTTACTTAATGGTTTTAAATATAACTTGGATGTTTGCAGAGCATTAGCAATATATCTGAGCTTTTAAAATTTTTAGTTTCAAGTGCTTAGTTTAAACTGCTGGTATGTTGTACTCAATAGGTTGACAATGGATGGATGCTATATCTTCCTATTTCAAATACTCTATGAATAGACATGTATTTGAAATTTATAGAAATTAATATCAAAAGTAGATTTGCCCATTTTTCATTTTGAACGAAGCTTTACAAAATCTTACAAAATTCATGATATGGAAATTGTGGTGTCACCCATGCCTGCGTACCACGAACTGTATTTTGAACACACATATATCCAAATTCAGTGGATTCGTGTAACTAAGTTTCAAGTGGACATATAACATTAAAAGTTGGCAAGAATTTTATATAAATTGATATAGTATTTAGTAGATATTCGAAACTTTAATTTAATATGAAGAAATAAATGAAACGATCAATTTAATACTACTTAATTAGTGATGAGATTGTTCAACATAAATAAGAATAAAGTGATATGTTTATGAATAGTTAATCAAAGAGAGAAGCCACAGCGCAACCAGAACTTTAGAATTTCAAAATTAAATTTACTGCTATTGAAATTAAAATCAAATTAAATATTAGGCGTACTTTGAATTTACAACCATGCATTACACTTTTGGGATACGCCTATCATTTTCTTCAGGGTTCCTTCTATCCTATATATCGTATCTTGTAGATAAGTCTCCAACCATCTCAACACAAACTCATATATGATGATGATGATGATGGCAAACAATTAGATATGCAATTGCACATTTGGTTAGCAACAATTTAACGTATGACGCGCCGTTCACGACGAACATTTTGTCAGCCATAGTTTTATTTATTTTTAACATAAACTATAAACTATGATCATTGTGTGGCGGCATACATTTAATAAATAACACGATAGCTTTCCCCAATTTGTATTTCGACTTTGAGATGTTTGTTTAACGGAAACCACATTTAGTCATTAGACTTCGTGGTCTCGTACAATTAATATTCAACATTTTCAGAAATGGTCAATCATTGTTATGGTTTGGAAACTAGTTCTTAGCCTGTAATATAAACAAAGAGTAGAGCGGAAGATGTAATTTACTCTTTGTTGGAAGTATAATTGTTATTACCAATCATTTGTTTTTGATAAAAGCAACAAGAAGATGGCATTGGCCTGTGGTACAAATAACACATTAGCAAGATGACATTGGCCTTTGGTACAAATAATACATTAGATGCATATTAACAAAGAATTAACAATGCTGTAAGAATTTTGCCCTCTGGTACAAATAACACATTAGATGCATATTAACAAAGAATTAACAACGTTGTAAGAATTTGTCTTAGGGAAAAATTCATCCAAGACCAAGGAAGTCAAACATAAGCACAAAATAGACCAGAGTATGATTAGAGTAATTGTCTAGCATTCAATTCAATGTACAAGTACACTAGGAGTGCTTGTATATAAAGGCCTCTGAGATGTATCTAGAATGCTTAGGAATCAACATTATGATAAGTCATACAACCAGACACATGTCCACCAGATATGAGTTATTCTCCATTAAGCACGGAAGTAAGTGCGATGATGAGAGGATAAGCCTACAATGGTGTAGCACGCAAATTTATGTTGTAGCGCACTTTTGTGTTGTCAACATGATAACTCATAAAGGTATACAAACTCCCAAGTGTCTCACAAAATAATAATATAATAATGCACTAACCTAAGTAAATTTAAGTAAAGTATAAATAGTAAATATCTATTTACACCAACACCCCCCTTAAAGTGCAACTTAGGGGAATGCACTTAAGCTCACAAATGCATGATGGGTCTTGGCTATTAGGCCATGTTAAATACCCATGTACAAAAGTAATGCTCTACATATAATGATGCAATGCAATCTCTCATAAAGCAGAGAAAGAGGGAAAATCTCATGGGAAAAACCCTCTTCCAAAAAGAGAGATAAGTACAATAAAGAAGACGAGAGAGAAGAAGACTTCAGATGAGAAAAATATCTTTCCCAGAAGAAAGAAGAGAGAAGTCAAGGGACTCTCCTTTCTGCAACATCCCGCACCCCCCAAGAGATCTCGAAAATGAATATACTTGACCTCAGTGAAGGGTTTGGTGAAGATATCGACAACTTGCTCTATTGTAGGACAATACTGTAGTGCAATGATCTGCTCATGTATCAGCTCTTTGATGTAGTGCATATGAACCTCGATGTGCTTGGTCTGTTGATGCTGAATTGGATGCTTAGAGATCTCAATAGCACTCTGATTGTCACAATGAATAATTGTAAGTTTAAGTAGATCAAATCCAAACTCCTTCAGGATGTGTTGTAACCAAAGAGCTTCTGTAGCTGCATTGACACTCAGCCTCTGTGGAAGAAAAAGCAACATTATTTTGCTTCTTACTCTACCAACAAATAGGGCCGAAACCAAGGTGAAATATGTAACTTGAAGTAGACTTGCGAGAATCTAGGTCCCTTGCATAGTCTGAGTCTGTGTATCCAATCAGCTGAAGTCTTGTACTTGTTGCATAATATATCCTATGTGTATGTGTACCCTTTATGTAGTGCAAAATGCGCTTGGCGACCTTCCAGTGAAGCTCATGTGGTTCGTGTGTAAAGCATGAAACCATGCCAACTACAAAAGCTATATAAGGGCGTGTATGTGTCAAGTAGATATGGCTCCCAACTAACTGTCTATACAATGTAGCATCAACAATTGGACTGGTGCACTTGGCCTCTAACTTTACATCTGATAGAAAGGGAGTGGGAGTAGGCTTGTAGTCACTCATGTGAAACCGAGAAAGCAAGTCAAGAGCATACTTGGGTTGAGAAAGTGTGATCCCTGTTGAAGACTGTGTGATCTCAATATCAAGGAAGTAATGTAGTAAACCCAAGTCTGTCATAGCAAATCTGTCTTGCAGAGAGGTCTTGACATTGGCAATGATGGATGAATCAATGATGGATGAAGTGCTCCCTATAATGATCAAGTCATCTACATAAAGCGCTAGTATCAAGTGTGAGTCATCCTTCTGAAGAATGTAGACATTCGAATAAGAATGACACTTGGTGAATCTTGCTGAGAGTAGGAAGGAATCCATTTTGACATACCAAGCCCGAGGAACTTGCTTAAGACCATAAATATACTTCTTCAATCTGGAAACCATAGTAGAATCCTATATGAACCCCTATGGCGGCTCCATATAAATCTCCTCGTGAAGATCCCCATTCAAAAAAGCGCTCTTAACATCTATTTGGTGTACAACCCAACCATGAGCTGCAAAGCCAGTGTCAGGCAAATGGAGTTCATCTTGGCAACTGGTGCAAATGTCTCTATATAGTCAATACCTAGAACCTACGAGAAACCTTTGGCAACTAGTCTGGTCTTATGCTTATCCATAGTGCCATCCGCTGCAAATTTAGTTTGATAGATCCACTTACATCGAACCACCTTTCTTCCCTTAGGAAAGGGAACTAAGTCACAAGTGTTTTTTTTTCATCAAAGAGTTATATTCTTCCTCCATAGCCTTATCCAATTCTAGAATCCTTGATGCTTCCTTAAACGTTTGTGGATCTGAAGCAATGGCTATATATGCATGTGGAAATGACTTGTGTTGTGACTTTGTCCTCCGAGTGTCTAAAGGATTCCCCACCAATGAACTTGCTGCATCAAGAGTTTGTTGTGCCCAACGAGGTTTGGTGGAAAAAGAAGGAATATCCTCAATTGTTTGTTAACCCCGCATAGGTGGTGTCATGTGAGTCAAAGTTGAAGGAATCTCATCTTCAGAGTCACTATCATCACTATGATCACTGTCCACGAAGGAGGAAGGAGGAGGAGTTGAAGAAGCCAAACTTGGACAAGTTTCTTCAAAGTGTACACTCCTCTCATAAAAGATTTTATGAGTCTTTGGATCCATTAGTTTGTATGCCTTGAGATGGTCAGGATATCCAACAAATATACATGGTTTGTTTTGTGGTTCTAATGCCTTTCACTTTTATGGAGGTATCTTTGCCCATGCTGGACAACCAAAAACTTTGAAGTGCTTTACACTTGGTTTTCTGCCACACCATGCCTCAAAAGGTGTAATTCCATCTAAGGCCTTATGTAGACTTCTGTTTTGGATGTAGTTGGCACAACACATGGCTTTTGCCCAAAACACTTGATCTAGAGACTTATGTTGAAGGATACAAGTGGTCATTTCTTTAAGGGTTCTATTCTTTCTTTCAACGACTCCATTCTGCTGTTGCGTATATGCAACTAAATGTTGAAGATCAATACCCTCATGTGTGCAAAAGTCGATAAGCTTGGAGTTGACATATTCCTTGCCATTATCTGTTCATAGGATCTTGATGGCTTTCCTTGATTTTTTCTCAACTTGAGCTTTAAAGGTGATGAAGTTATCAAATACTTAACTCTTATGAGCAAGAAAAAAGACCCAAGTGTACTGTGAAAAGTCATCAATAAATGTGAGAACATAGCGGGCCTTACCAAATGATGGTACTGGAAATGGGCTAGCTACATCATTATGAACCAATTCAAGAACAACAATTACTTTCCAAGGCTTCCCCTTGTCATATTTCTCTTCGGGATGCTTGCCTTCTTCACAACCTAGAAATACACCCTCTGAATACTTGACTTGAGGTAGACCAATGACCATATCCTTGCTGCTGAGTTGTTGAAGGTAGTGATAATTGAGATGTCCAAATCTCTCATGCCATAGTTTACTTTGAGTATTTGAATGAGTCAACAAGGCAAGGGAAGTGGAGTTAGGCACAAAATGTGAGAAATAATAAAGTCTTGTCTCATGATTAGCCTTTCCAACTACCACGATAGAATCATCTTGGAGATTTTTCACCATAGCTATATTGGGGAAGAACTCTACTTTGTTGCCACATCCATAGTGAGTTATTTGATAGATGGAGAGAAGCTTGGTGCTAAGGTTAGGAACATGAAGAACATCCTTGAAGACACCATTTTCCAACTCAACGTTTCCTTTACCTTCTACTTCCACTTGAGTATTATTGCCCACATAGATGTAAGGTACATTTGATGGTCTTAAAGAGGAAAACTGCTCCCTTGAAGCACTCATATGATGTGTTGCTCTTGAATCAAGAACCCATTCCTCAACATTTTTTGTACTTGCTACCAAAGCTTGTCCCTTACCCTTTAAAGTGGATGAAGATCTCTTGTCCTTATATGCTTTTGGTACATCAATTTTGTGTTTCCTCATTATGTTGACCAATTCATCAATCTGCTTATCCTTGCACTCATGTTCCTCACGACCATTCCTCTTACAATAGGAACAAGTTTTCTTCTCCTTTTTGTTGGAATTGTTCCCCTTTTGGTTATTTTTGGAGGAAGACTTTCCTTGTTGTGAAGAAGATTATTGAGTGTGAGAAGATTGATTTGAGGAAGATTGCTATTTTGAGGAGGATTGTTCTGTATCATCTTCTGGCTTAGCCTTCCACTGCTTCTGCTTCTTGTTGGAGTTTTTACCACTTGAATTACCTTCATTTGCTACCAAGGCTTTGGTCTTGGAAGACTTGAGAATTCTCATACTCACTAGATTGTCATGTTCTAGGATCAACATCTCTGAAAATTTTTCAAATGAAGGCTTAATATTGTAATCACCTAAAAATGGTCATCTAGACTATTAGGCCCCTTCTCAGCATTTTGGCTAAATTAATTTAATCATTTATCTAGACCAAATTGCTAATAATCAATTTATTTGATTATAACCTATAGTTTGACTATGCTATCCTAAGTTCATTATTTGATTAAAAGAACATGTCCCCTTTTAATTAAATAAAAGACCCCATTCTTATAACCCACTTAAAGTGCACACATAAAGTCCTTTTTCTATTTTGCAATTAAAAGAAAAGGCTTTGTGACTTTTGTCTTATATGACAAGTCAACTTATATTCTATTGGTTGATTTGTGTGTGCACATGGATCACTCCTATTTTCGAATTCCACCGTTGATCATCCACCATCTTCATCTTGATCTCCACCGTCCATACATCTTTAAAAGGGAGAGAGCTTTCCCCATCCATCCATCCTCATTTTTGAATATTGTTATGCTGCAGGTTTTCTAACAGGTTTCTTTGGAGCTTTGTGGAGAACTTCTATTTCTTGTCTACATTCTCTCATACCATAGCATCTTAGCTTAGCTTTCATTTTTACATGTAGCTTAATCTCACATAGCTTAATAATGGTATTGTAACACTCTCATCCATGCTTAGAATAGCTGTATTTTTCATATTCATTCTAGCTTAATCTTCATTTGCATTGCATTCTTGAGGAACTCCTTGAGACATTTGCATTCTTGCATCTTGTCTTTGGAACCTCCCATTGCATGGTTTACTAGCAAGAAGAGTATCTCTAAGGCTCATCTGAGAGCCTTTTTATTCTTGAAATATACTCTCTTGCACTCCATGGATAGGGAGCTCTAAGCCGGCATCCAAGCATTCCAAACTCATGGAATCGTTTGGATAGAAGGGTTTAGAGTGGGACACTTTCGAGTGTACATTTTTGGCGCCCACCGTGGGGCTTGAATCAAATTTTCAGCTCCATTTGCTTTCATTTCTTATCTCTGGTTTTTTACAGTAGCATATTGGGTCTAATCAAATGCTTTTGTAGAATTTTCACTTTGGTTTTAAGGCCAAGCCATAAGTAAATTGGTTTGAAGGCCAAAAACTTAGTTGGTTTAAAGATTTGATCATATCTTTTAAACCGCTTAGAATTTGGTTCTGAAATTTTGTTTTCAGGTTATGTATATTCTCAAAATGTCTCAGTCCAATTTTCAGAGCATTTTGACTTGATTTTCGGAAGTTATGATATTTTATTTATTTTTCATAAAAAGCCGTTTTTGATCGCAAATCAGCGCATTTTTTGGAAAAACTTACATTTTCAGAAAGATTTTTGAATTCTAATGGGGGTTCTTTCTTTGTGTTTTTAATTTTGAGATCGTATTAAGGATAAAAAATTCGATTTGATAAATTTGGCCTGTTTTGACAAAATCAATCTCTAAGGAGCAAATGAAGAGATTTGTTAAAATTTCTTGCATTTTTGGAAAGCTCTCTGATTTTTAATAGGGGTCTCTTTTTTTCATTTTCATTTTTGGATACGAAATCATAGCAAAAAAAGTCCAATCTTGTTGACTAGGTCAAAACCAAAGAGTAAAAATGAAAGCATTTGTGATTAACTTGCACTTTCTTTGCATGTACTTGGTTGGAGGATAAATTAGATTTTTGAAGCAACTCACCACTTTTTATTGCAGATTTTTATGTTATTTCACACTAACTTTTGTTGCTAACAAGTTGTGATTTCAGGTTGCCATCCTTGTGAAAAAAATTGAAACATTGCATAAAAAGAACGCATGTCAAAGCTTCAAATGCACAAGGGCTACTAACGATTGTTTGCAGGGCTGCCCAAAGCATAAAAACCCAAATTTCTTGCTTTTTTGTTTTCATGTGTGGCATTGAATAATTGTTCATTTTTCATAGGCACATAAAACTTGTGATTGGAGTCTTTTGGTAATAGGAGAGTATGCTCTTCACCCTTGTGGTGAATCAGAAATCTTGACTTGCCATTTGGTTTCAAGAGTAAGAGGCAATTGAATCTTCTTGGCGTGTTTGGGAGAAAACAATTGGAATAGGAGAGTATGCTCTTCACCTTTGTGGTGAATCAGAAATCTTGACTTTCGAAAGTTGATCCACTCTTTGTGTAGTTAGAATCCTTTAGAGGGCCTGCTCTCAGACAACCTGAGAGGAACGACCCAAGTGGGAACAAGCCGATTACCTGGCTCTTCCAACCCACTATAAACTCAAGGCTATCAAGGACACAAAACCTTGGTAGACATAGTGTTTATCTTCGTCTAGTGTGATCGCTTATGGGATTTCGACCATAGGGAGATCACTAGGCAAGAATGCTTAAGGTACTCTTGTGATCGCGAGATCGGTTACTCATCGCAAGGTGAGGTGTCCCGTAATTGGGAGCAAGAGGAACACTATGAACGGAAGCCCTATCTAAACACCCTAAGTTAGTAACTACCCTTTTTAGCCACTCAACTTCTTGGTGCAAGGATTGATCCTAGTGGACTACCCGGATCACCCCAAGATTTTACACTCACCATCTGTGTTCCCTTGGTTATGCTTATGGCATTTCCATGACAAAGCCAATATCTCTTGTGGGAAACCACTTGGTGTGAGGCAAAGGAGCATCAAGTGTGGGCCAAGATGTTGAGTAATGAACCATGACTTCTAAGTAGATATTGCTTGATGTGTTCTCGAATGTGGTATACTTGTGAAAATCTTTTGAACATATACATGACGATAATTCTAGGGAATTCTTTTAAGACCTCACATATGCTTGTATCATGCAAGGTTGCTTTGTCCCTTGCTTGATTGTTTGAAGAATACTCCATGTATCACTATCTTGCTTGGAAAGAAATTTCTTTTGAACATCAAATTTACTATGCTATCAATTATTGCCAAACTTTGTCAACCAAGTCAAAATGTCAAGTGCAAAAATTTTCTTGTGTTGCTTGCTAAGGGGAGTCGCATCATTTGATTTTGATTTTCTATGTCTCTAGTTCTTGAACATGCTTAAAGTGACTCTTTGGTCTTGGTTCTCTTGGTCTTTCTATCTTCATGGTCTATGCATGCTTGCTAGTTATCTTTTTGCTAAAATGGTTACCTTGATTTCTTGACTACACTCTTGGGTTGGGAAAGTTGTTCACTTGTCACCCTATTTGCTCTATCTATTTGGCTATTTGGGCATCTTGCCTAGCTATTGACTTGAGTCATTCATGTCGTAAGTTTCTTGGACATATTGTTTGACAAGTCACTTTAATCTCTCTCTACTATCTTGGCAAGTGAACGCTCTACCTCCTATAGTTTCAACATCAAGTTATCTTCTAGACTATTTTATGCTTGGCTTTGCATCTAAAACTATGGGATCTAAACCTTGTGCTATCAAACTTCAACTGAATCTAGATGATCATGATATCCTCCATGTCACTAAAGAGTTTCAAGATCTATATGCGCAATACAAAGAACTAGAAGAGACAAATGATCTTTCTTACCTTCATCTCTCTAAGCGCATGACAGAAATGAAGTCTAAACTTGAGAAAAGGTTGGAGGAGAAGATTGCATCATTACATGAATCTTCCTTAAGTTCTTTACATGCATGTGAGTCACCTTCTTTGAGGTCATCCTCTTCTTTTAGGTCTACATGCTCTACTTCAAGACATCAAATATCTTCATATTCTAGATCTAAAGACCTCTTTAGAGAACAAGCAAGTGATAGCTCCTTTGAGCCTATGCCAAAATTTCATGATGGACCTATCTTTGACCAAGATAATGATGAATATATGGATACATACCATTCACTTGAGAAACAAAAAAAGGACTCTAGACATACTTTTGAGAGAAATATTACTCCCTTGGGGAATTCTTATGATGACATTTTGAGAACACTTCTTGGCACCAAGCTCATCATGTTGCCTAAGTCTAGCTCCTATGGAAATCCATTCTTAGATACCTATTGTGCCTATCATCAATCTAATGACCATGCCACTTCTAATTGTATAGAGCTGAAATATAAAATTCAAGATCTCATTGATGATGAGATTGTTGATCTTGGAACCTCTAGTGACTCATGTGGTGAAGATACTTCTCTTGAGCAAGATTACATTGATGAACCTATGTCTAGTAGTGGCTCCATTACATCTTCCACTTCTTCCAACACTCGTGCATCTCCCAAAACCTCAAAGCTTTCCAACATGCCTCCATCAAATAAAGAACCTAATGCTTTCCACATTGACTACATGTATCCTAAAGGGCTACCTCTAAAAGAAACTCAAGCTAACCTTTACTTGGCTACAAACCTTTTCCATGCTACTAATCCTAAACATCCTCAACCTTCATGCACTACTATGCCTAATCCAAGCACTACTCCATTCACTCTTCATTCTCCCTTGTCCTTAGAAGTGGCTCCATGTCAAGAGGACTCTCAAAAAGAAAAAGCTATAAATGTCAAGAAAGATCAAGATCAAGCACCCGTTCATCTCTTTCAAGATTTTTCCCCTCCATATCCTATATCTTGTCCACCTCCTAAGTATTATGAAGATACCACTTCCACTATCTCCCTTGAGCTTACTGAAAATTATGAGAAAAGTTCTCTTCATATGCTATCCAAAGCTACTTGTCAAGATCAAAGCATCGCCTCATGTTCTACTTCTCCACATCCACTTCAAAATTGTGCTCAAGCTTCAAGTGCTTCTATTAAAAATGTTGTTCCTATCAAAGGTACTTATGAGTCTATTGATGGCTTTGACCATGTTACTCATTCTAAAGATGTTGATATCCCTTCCCACTATCCCTTTGCATCTTCTAAATCTATCCTTGGTCCTTATCCATCAAATCTAAAGCCTTCAAACCTTCCATCTATATTGGGACCTTATGTTCCTTCATCTTCTTCATTTTCCACTCCTAGCTCATTCCATAGCTCTACTATAATAACTCAAGATCAACAAAAACACTCATCCTTGATGACTTTTCACCCATCTATACATCTAAACCAGTCATATCATCCTTATTCATCCACAGATCCCAAGTCCTTTGGAAGTGAGATTAAACATAAGAATCCATTGAAAAATAAAGATCACTATGTCCCATCTAATCGACATGTGAATGCTAAGAAGGAGAATGCACAAAAAAGACCGCAAAGGTCCACTACTCAAAGAGCTAAACCAAAGAAAATATGGGTTCCTAAATCCATCATTATACAAATGCACTCTCAAGCACCCAAAAAACAAGGAAAATCTAAAGCTATGTGGATTCCCAAGTCTCTTTTAAAAGACTTGAATATTGAAAATACTTCAAAGTTGACATTCAAGCTTCCAAAGGCTTCCATTCCATCTTCTTCCAAAAATATTCCAAAGCCTTCCACTCCACTTTTTTCCAAATCTCTTCTACCAGCTCATACATCTAAATCTCAAGCTATTTCATCCATGATTCCTCCATCATTCCAATACCCTTCAAGGTGTGTGTCAATGTTGATCTTGTCCAATATTTCAGCTATCCTCATGAAATCCTCTAAAGCTTACACTTACTTTCCATACATGAACTCTTATCCTCCATATATTCTTCCTACTACCATTTCTCTTTCATCACCCTATCAACATCTTTGAGCATAGCTTTCTATGGTCTTGTCTTATCATGACTTATCTTCCTTGTAGGAGCATTATCTAAATTCAAAAAGCTTGAGCTCTTTCTAAAAATTCAAAAAAAGAAAAAATCTAAAAAAACATGAAAAAAAAAAAATTGAAAATGTGCCTTGGTGAAAACCACTTCTTATGGCACCTTGGTAGCAAAAGTAAAGAGAAATAAATGCATCCTATGGTGAAAACTACTTCTTGTGGCACCTTGGATAAGTACCATGATGAAAACTTGGCAAACAGGCATCATGCGTAATTCTTCCATCATCCATCTATCCCTTCTTCTCTCTTTGATCTTGACAATGTTGAGCTATCTTTGCATATTGGCTATCTTATCCATGAGATTCTCTATTTGTGCTTTCCCATTCACTCATAGCCTCTATCTTGAGCTTTATTCTTATTGCTCTATCCCATTGCTATACTATCTAGTTGACCCCTTGGTCTTGATCATAATAAATGAAACATGGTTCTCATAGGTCTCTTGACATGGCTACTCTTTTGGACTACATGCTTCATGCTATCTCACTTGTTGGCTTCACTGATTATTTTACATGCTATCTTGCCCATTACTTCCATTGCTTATCCAAAACATGCTTCATATGACTATTTCACCTCTTTCCCTAGCTTGGGTACTCTTGAGGAGTCAGTCTTTGAGGATCACTTTTACTTGCTTCATGCTCTTTTTTTCATCCATCTTTGCTTATCCACCGACTTTTTTCTCCATTGTGTCCTATACCTTGCTAGACATTGAGAGAAAATGATGTGATCTTGCTTGAGAACTAGTAATCTCTCAATTATTCTAAAAAATTCAAAAAAAATCATATATGATCCAGAAAAAAATCCTAAAAATCAAAAAATGTCTTGAAAAAAGATCATCTTAGTGAAAACCTAGCAATAGGCGCTTTGATGTATCACCAAAAAAAAATTCAAAAAAATTGAAAAAGTCCTGTAAAAATCTATCAAGTGGTGAAAATCTGGAAACAGGTGCTACTTGAGACCCTTGCACCTATGTCTATCAGTCTCAATCATCCACTTCGCTACACATTTCCTGGCTTGGAATTGTTTCTTGTCCTCATCTTGGGGCATAGCTACTTAGCCTATTGAGGTATTCTTGTGCATTAGGGTTTCTTTGACAACTCACAAAATAGTGTTTCTCAACACTTCCCCCACTTTGACATCAAGTGTTTTTTTTTAACACTTTACAGATAGTTTACCTACAGTCTCCGATGTCGCAATATTTCTCACTATCAGAATCAAGTCTGGAAGAAATGGCCAAGTGACTTACACACACACACTTTAACACTTAAACGACTGAGCTATGCTGACATTTATCTATTTTGTGTGCTGTCTATGATGATTTCTTTGCCATGTATTCCCTCCCTAATAGTCTTTCAAGGATGTCATTGACTAGAAGACTGGGGGCATGGGACATATTTTCTTGATTTCTGCTTGTGGATATACTTTTGTTTGTCTATAGTGTTGTAAGCATTTATGCTTGACCTATTCAACACTTTGACTTATAAATGTATCATCCTTGACTGTTTTGCAAGACCGCACTCAGGGTTTATCCTGGCGCTTATGCCTTGATATAGGTGTAATCTTGCTAAATTAAACTTAGGGAATCTAATCGTGTAGTTATCTTGACTTACATGTCTCTGATGCTTAGATTGGATTTCCACATACCTATCTAATATCGATCATGTTCATATCCTCATAGTTATACTAGTGATGGTTGTATGATCTCATGATGTCCCTAATAAATGCTCAATGATGAAATTAAGAGTCTAAATTTTATGCGCTTCTTGCTGGTAAACCACTTTGCATATTAGCTTGCATTTTAGGTTCATTTTCTAGCTTAGTCTTGCATTCTTGCATATGGGGAGAGCTCTCTTTCTTCATCTTTTTGTGGACATATCAGCTAACTCCTTTCATATATTTCTTTACTTTCTTCTTTTTCATGTCTTTTCACCTTCTTAATCTTTTGCTTCATCTCTTTTCTATCTTGTCATCACATTATATAAAGTTTTGACCTCTTAAATAATTTTGACGTCCTAGATTCATTTTCGGGATCAAAATCCAAATTCGAGTTCATCTTGATGGTCAAAATTGTCTTTTAAAATTCTACTTTCTTCTGAGCAGTTAGCTGACCTTTTGAGGTCTAATCTCTGAATCATCACTGGGGCATCTTCATTTCTTCATGTCTTCATCATTTCCATACTTCATATCTACTTAAATTCACTATTTCATGTCTAAAATAACCTTTCTACTCATTTCAACCTTATTTTTATGCTATATCCTTCAAGGTCAACTCTAGTCAAACTGGGGCATTTTATCAATTTTTTTATATAGTCATTCTTGGGTTCTAATCATCTATCTATCATCTTGGACATTGCTATATTCTAATTTTCTCATTTCTAGCCAGTTTTTGCATCCCCTTACCTCATTTCAATTTCGATCCCGAGGGGGCATAAATACTCTATCACTACTTAGGAGCATTTGTTTGATCTTCTCACTTGCTCTCACTCTATCTGCTTTTCTAAGTGTTAGTATTCTTCTTGAATTCTAACATCATCTCTTCCTAGTGTTCAATACTACTGCTATCAGGCTGTGCATTCAGGACTTGCTATCTATTTCTGCATTTCACTCTTCGGAATTATACATCTATATCTATCACCGCCTACTTGGCTTTCTATTTTCTTTGACATAATGTGTTCCCAGATCGATCACACATTAGTCAAAGAGGGGCAAATGTAATCACCTAAAAATGGTCATCTAGACTATTAGGCCCCTTCTCAGCATTTTGGCTAAATTAATTTAATCATTTATCTAGACCAAATTGCTAATAATCAATTTATTTGATTATAACCTATAGTTTGACTATGCTATCCTAAGTTCATTATTTGATTAAAAGAACATGTCCCCTTTTAATTAAATAAAAGACCCCATTCTTATAACCCACTTAAAGTGCACACATAAAGTCCTTTTTCTATTTTGCAATTAAAAGAAAAGGCTTTGTGACTTTTGTCTTATATGACAAGTCAACTTATATTCTATTGGTTGATTTGTGTGTGCACATGGATCACTCCTATTTTCGAATTCCACCGTTGATCATCCACCATCTTCATCTTGATCTCCACCGTCCATACATCTTTAAAAGGGAGAGAGCTTTCCCCATCCATCCATCCTCATTTTTGAATATTGTTATGCTGCAGGTTTTCTAACAGGTTTCTTTGGAGCTTTGTGGAGAACTTCTATTTCTTGTCTACATTCTCTCATACCATAGCATCTTAGCTTAGCTTTCATTTTTACATGTAGCTTAATCTCACATAGCTTAATAATGGTATTGTAACACTCTCATCCATGCTTAGAATAGCTGTATTTTTCATATTCATTCTAGCTTAATCTTCATTTGCATTGCATTCTTGAGGAACTCCTTGAGACATTTGCATTCTTGCATCTTGTCTTTGGAACCTCCCATTGCATGGTTTACTAGCAAGAAGAGTATCTCTAAGGCTCATCTGAGAGCCTTTTTATTCTTGAAATATACTCTCTTGCACTCCATGGATAGGGAGCTCTAAGCCGGCATCCAAGCATTCCAAACTCATGGAATCGTTTGGATAGAAGGGTTTAGAGTGGGACACTTTCGAGTGTACAAATATAAGCACTACCCATTGTTAATTTGTGTGTATTATAATTAGAAACAAAAGGAGCATATTTAGGTGGAAGATGAGTCATGATGTGTTTGATCATCTTTCCATCCTTGATGGGTTCACCACAATCCTTAAGTTGTGCCCTATACATGTCTACTTGGGTAAGATAGTCTTTGATGGTGTCGAAATTCTTAGGATCCAACTTGAGAAGTTTGTCCTCTATGGTGTAAGCCATGTGTTCATCTACTGTCCTAGACAATGCTTCAAGTTTAGCCCATACCTCTATTGGATCAGTAAGCTTCCTAATGTGAAATTTGACGGGATCAGAGATATTTTTCAACAAGGTTCCTAGGGCCATCTCTTGTTTGGATTCCTAGTCTTCTTTTCGAGCTTCATCAGCATCAGCAAGAGGTTTCTTTGCTGCACTAGTTACATAATGTAGTAAACCTTTTTCTACCAATGGTTCCTTAATATTTTCTTTCCAAGTAGCATAATTATGTGGAGTTAACTTTGAAAAAGAACCCATAATGCGAGAGCACAAGATCAAGGAGACACAATACACAATACACACCCCATTCTATGGTGGCAGTTGGAAAGGCTAATCACGAGACAAGACTTTATTATTTCTCACATTTTGTGCCTAAGTCCACTTCCCTTGCCTTGTTGACTCATTCAAATACTCAAAGTAAACTATGGCATGAGAGATTTGGACATCTCAATTATCACTACCTTCAACAACTCAGCAGCAAGGATATGGTCATTGGTCTACCTCAAGTCAAGTATTCTTAGGGTGTATTTCCCCCCCTTTTCACTCAATCAAAAAAATCCCCTCCCTCAAATGAATGATTACAACCTCTGTATAGAGTACAAATATGGAATTTTACAATGTAGCTCAAAAAATACAACAATTGTGAAGCAATACAATGCAAAATAGGACCTATTCCTAAAAGTGGTATTTTTGTCCACACAAGCCTACAATCTAACTGCAAATCTAAAAAGTAGACCAAAAATATGCACTTTAAAAAAAGGGAACTTGAAAAGGAATCTAGATGAGTCCGTACGATGCGTTTGAAGTTGCAAAATGCAAGATTGGACAAGTAAAATCACCAAAAAATGCTTATTCTGACAAATCCGTGCACCAAAACCAAAAAAAAGCTACACCACCGAAAAGATCAGAAAATTCTACCCAAAATAAAAAATAAATGCACTTGATTTGGAGTCCGAATGACCAAGTTATGGCCTCTCAAAGTCGGGTTTCCAAATTAAAATTGCTTATGAAGAGGGGTTTGGAGAGGAAAACACGATGTTAAATTTGACAGTCATATGGTCGTCGCAACAATTCTATTTTGCCTTGGAATGACAGTCAGACAACCGTTAATTTTAGGCTCACAGAATTTGATGATGTCAATGACTCCAAGCCTTGTGATGACATCATCATGACATCATGATGATGTCAACATGTGTGGATGGTACAGACGACCAAGTGTACTACTTTATCGGCGTACATATGCTACGTCAGATTTGACGTGGGCAGATGAGGTGGATTGCTGACTAGATTCCATGCACAAGCTGATGTGGCTTGACAGTCTGCTGATTGTGCACATACGTGGCAAATATAGTAGATGTGGAGGCTGGGTACATGGCCTCTCCTGTGAACACCACATTTCTAATTGTTGAAGAGCCATGTGGTAGGGGTGACAGGCCTTGGCAGTGGCTAGAACTTTGCTGTCTGGTGTCGACACTTTGTTCCGCGGGGGCCGGTGTGCAACTTTGCATGCCAGAGGGTTATTTCTAGGTTGAGAAGAACTTCTGTGGCACCAGAAACTTCAAATAAAATCCCACATTCGTGGGTGCAAAAGACTTTGTAGGATTTAGAAACCAACGACCATGCTGGTTAAACAAATAGTTTGCCGGTGATTGTGGGCTCATTGCAGAATGTATTGTGATTGCCAGAGTGTGTGGTTGGTGGAAATTTGTTAGTCACTAGTGATGCTTTGTGGTGATCAGAATAATGGTACAACCAGTCGGAGTTAGTTGTAAAGTGCCTGCCTGATCAAGGAATATTCTACAGAATATTCTCTACGCAGGGTCACGGTGTGATTATTCAGTGCTTGGGCAATTTTTTTTCTCTACATGCACGATTGGGCTAAAAATAATTTCAATTTTTTTTTTGAAAATGCAAAAATAATCAGATTTGAAAATTAATTAAATAGATCAAATAAAAGACCATACCCAACTTGCAAATCAGGGCTTTGGGTTTCGATTTGCAAAATGTTTTTTTGCCTCAAAATTGACTTTTGCCTAGGGTAGGCAAATTTATAGTTGATTTTCATTGAATCATCACTCCGAACGCAATGACAAGGTCCGCTTCGGCTCTAGACACTCCCAATTGCTGCAGATGATCCGAATTTGAATTGGGTCCCTTCGAGAGATGAAGCAACGAGGCTTCCAATGGCTATGTGACGAGTATCTCCCTCAACTCTGATACCATGTAAGAATTTTTCTTAGGGAAAAATTCACCCAAGACCAAGGAACTCAAACACAAGCACAAAATAGACTAGAGTATGATCATAGTAACTGTATAGTATTCAATTCAATGTACAAGTACACTAGGAGTGCCTGCATATAAAGGCCTCTGAGATGCATCTAGAATGCCTAGGAATTAGCATCATGATAAGTCATACAACCAAGCACATGTCCACTAGATATAGGTTATCCTCCATTAAGCACGAAAGTAAGTGTGATGATGAGAGGATAAGCCTACAATGGTGTAGCATGAAAATTTATGTCGTAGACACCATGTGCTAAATTAGAGTTGCATACTTTTATGTTGTCAACATGACAACTCATAAAGGTACACAAACTCCTAAGAATATCACAAAATAAATAATAAAATAATGCACTAACCTAAGTAAACTTAAGTAAAGTGTAAATACTAAATATCTATTTACACCAACAAACACATCTGAGTGAGAATTGAGGAACCAATAGAAGTTTACCTGTATCAAAAACTAGCTTAAACAAAATATTAAGTATAATGGTACTATCATAAGTTAGGACCTTGGAATCATCAAACTTGGAGAAACCCTTATCAATTCTCTAGTTCATGGCAATTTGGACGTCAGTAGCCGAGGGGGAAACTTACGAAATTTCTACAAGGAGGTATTGTTGTTTTCCATCAGGAGGAGAGAACCTTTCAAAAAGACTTCATCAGGGGGAAGAGTCATTTCTCTAAAATTTTTGTTGTTCCGTTATTTCCAAATGCACTAGTAAAAGTGTGGGGAGATTTGCTACTAGATGATCTGTAGGAGGGGGTGTTGCTAAGGGGAGTTCCTACCATGGTTGAATTGTTAGATAGACTCATTGGAGAGCCAATGAATTTTTAAATTATCCTAAACATGATTCCAAAGAGCTCTGGAAAAGTCACAAAGAAGAGAAAGGTGATTGATGCTTTCCTCCTCTCTCAAGCATAAGAAACATCTGTTGGCCAGGCTAAATCCCCACTTGACCAGGTTTTCAAGGGTAAGAATTATCCCCTATAGGATCAACCACTAGAAGAAATTAACTTTAGGAATGTGCTGATTTATGCACACTTTCTTCCAACAAGAGGTATCGACAAAATTTTTAATCAACAAGTTGTAGGTAGATTTGATTGAGAATTTCCCTCTTTGGCTAGGTATTAAAACACTTTGTTTAGGCGGTCTATAGTGGGGATTCTGTATTTTTGAAGGAGAGCACCCAACTCAAAAACTAGTGTCTTCAGGTTCCCATTGTCCATGACCAAAGTGTCCAAGTTGATCCACTTTCTATTTGAAATATAGAAACCTAGTAGATTGTCTAGACTGTGTGTCAAAATGTTGTGCAAGGGTGAGAGACAACTATTGTTGAGGGCGAAGTTCTAGAGCCAGATGTCCTCCTAGAAATGGGTATCACAACCATTGCCAATTTGTCACCTTATACCTTTCTTCAAGATATTATTGCATTTAAGAATGTTGTTCCAAATTTTTGATCCCTTAGTGTGACCATTCTCAACAAATAGTTTACAATGGCTTCCTCGGTCAAGATACATGACCTCCATAATTTTATATTAGAAAGCTGATTTTGTAAGGAGGGTCCAAGCAAATTTGGACAACAAAGATCATAGATTACAGATTTTATGCAACTGCAGGCCCCCAAAGGACTTCATAAGGTACACTTGATCCCAACTAACAAGAGAGAGCCTCTTATGTTCATCCTCGCCAGGCTAGAGGAAGTCTCTGTAGTTTTTTTCAAGCTTATTAGCCATAACCCTTGAGATTTTGAAGATAGAAATAAAGTAGATTGGGATACCTTGAAGGGAGGTAAAGAGTAATTTCAACTTTCTATCACTTCTCAGGAGCTTACCTTTCCAACACGCTAGCTTTCTTTGAGTCCGAATTAAGTTCCATAAATCATTTTTAACTTCCTTAACAATGAGTGGGAGGCTGAGGTAAGTAACCAAAAGGGTGGCCGATTGACAACCAAGGATATTCGTAATCTTGGCTCGCAATTTGGGATCAATATGTGAGGATTATTTTTTCCTTTTTTGGTAGTTGAATATTGACTAGAAGCAGAGGCGTAGTTGTATAGGAGATACTTCCACACATGGGCCTCAAAAATAGAGGAAGCATCAAAGAAGAAAGTGTCATCAACGAACTGCTACAGAACCTCAGAGGGGAGAGTAGATGTTGGTTTGATTTCATGAATGGATCCATTTTGAACTAGATGGATAGTATTGTGGCCCAAGACCTCGATGACTAGAATGAACAAGGGGACAAAGGGTCACCCTGTATAATTCCCTTAGCACGAGTAAATTTCCTCCTTGGTCTACCATTGACCATGATGGAGGACCTGACAATCTCTACACATTTCCTGATGATTGAAATGAGTTGTTGACAAAACCCCAATGCCCTAAGGACTTTGTAGGGTAAGGACTAGTTGACTTTATCATACCCCTTAGAGATGTCCAGCTTGAGAGCCATACACACATGTTTTCTTTGATCCATAGAATTTAGTAACTCATGCAGGGTAATAACAACATCAATAATTTTTCTTCCAAAATAAAATTCCTTTTGGTTGGGGTTGATGATTTTATCAAGCAAAGGCTTAATTTTGTTCACCAAGATCTTGGAGAATACTTTGTAAAGGGTGTTACAAAGGCCATGGTTTACTTTAGTGGCAAATTTTCACCAATTAGAAAACTTTGTAAAGGGTGTTACAAAGGCCATGGTTTACTTTAGTGGCAAGTTTTCACCAATTAGTTAGTTTCGCACATCAGGCTACATCAATTTGGCGAATTATTTAAACATATGGGCAAGGTGTGTCACCCCAACTTTATTGAAAATGGGTTGCATCCCAGGACCCATTGCCCAATGATTTATGCCATTGACTATTTTTTTACGTGATATAGCTAATCCAATTCATTTTTTCTACACGACAAAGTAAAAACATTTGCCTCCAATTTTGGAAGGGAAACTTTTTGATGACCTAAATCTACCCATGATTTTATAAGGTTTTTTTTATAGGAGGGAAAAATTTGACCCACAGTTTGTGGACACGTGCCGCAAACTAATGTCACTTTTGCCAACTATTTTATTTATGGCCATATATTGGACAAACAATAATCACCTTTAAAATAACATAAGAGATATTTTATTACTCGTGCTTCACCAAATATTTTGTATATGCTATATGATTCACATCGAATTTGCCAAGAAGGATTGGTATAAATCCACTTATAGATCAATGTTAGTTTACACAATTGAGGTCAATTGGTTCTCTCAATTCCTATCAATAGCAAAGTATCAATTTCTCAACTTGCTGAGAGCATTAGTAAGTGACGATTCCAATTGATGCAAAGGTGACTAACTCAGATCCCTATCAATCTGCAATTTACAATTCATTCTTATTTAGTAGGTACAAGTTAGACTATTAGTGGTTAGTGATCACTTGGTGGACCTTAGAAATCTATATTTTATATTGTAGCTCATACGAACAATAAATAATATATAGATAAATATATGTAATAGTCAATTGCCACTTCTTCAACATGTTGATTTTTTTGGCAACCTGTATTTATTAGGAGATGTTGAACATGAACATGCCAATAAAATACAAAACCTTTTAATCATATTTTAGTGGCATAAAATTTTGTGGCCTAAATCAGGAAGCTACATCATCACAATTATTTTGACAAGTTTCTCAACTACAAGATGTTCACAACCACTGCTACATATTGAAGGAGTTGGTGAACCTGATATGTTTGATCACAATGAACTCAAAGAAAACTTTTATGTATTTATACCTAGAGTAGCTAGAACCATATAATCAACTTGGATGAGAATTCCAAAGATGATGATGGTGCACGACCAATAAGGGAAAAATAAAATACAAAGCAAAAAATGATAGGAAATTAAAAAAATATCAAAGTTGGATCTATTGATCAAGAATTTTAAAATAGAATGGGCCTGAAAGTATACATTCATTGAACATGTGGACAATCAAATTGAAGGCGAGCCTTTGGTAGAATGTAGATGTAAGATATCTACAAGGATAAATAAAAAGAAAAAGAGGTTGCAACTAACAATTGATACCATAGAGAAGCACATGGGTAAAGTGTATGAGAAGAAAAGCATAGACGAAGTTTAACAATCAGTAATGGAATGGAAAACCAAGGGAGCATGTCAACATGTTATGAATGCATAAATATTAGAATTTCAAAAGAAAATACAGATGAAACCTGTTGAAGTAAAAGTCTTAGTTGAATCTTTTCTTGGAAAATCAATGGAAGTAGAAAAAATGGGGAAAGCTTTTCAGTTACATGTTGTCTTTTATATTTTGAGAAAAGGGAGTTCCATGATAGACTACATATCATTGAGTGCTTTATTACACTTTCTGAAAGTTCATAATTATCAAAAGACTCATTGGTCACTAAACAACATATGGGAATTGACAAGTTGTCTCACTGAGGTTGAAAAGGAAAAAGTTAAGACAAAAATTGAAGAGTCAAATTTTATTTCATTTTCTTTGAATGAGGCGACAATAATAGACTTTTTGGGTATGCATACATGTTTATAATGCACACAATTTTGTCTACCCATCTAATCTACTAACTGTTGTTAAAATGAAGGATAGTACAACCCTAAAAATTATATTTGAACTAGTAAAGAGTTCTCTAATTGAGCATGGAGGTATAGATGACATGACAATTGCCAAAAAATTGGTGTGGGTTAGATCAGATGGAGCTTCGGTAATGCAAGCACACAAGAATGGTCTTGTGGAAAAGATAGAAGAATTTCTTGCACCTTATATTATTGACATTCACTACATGGCCCACAAAATGAATATAGCTTTTGGAATTGTCAACAATTATTTGAAAGTACACAAAGCTAAAGTTTTAATCAAAGAGATCTACAAACACTTTTTTTGAAGTCCTAAATGATTCAAGGAGTTTCAATAAATTACTAAAGGACTAACTAATGGGAACAAGCTTCTCAAGGATAATTGTACTAGATGGATCTCTTTGGATGAACCAATGCATCAAGTTTTTTTTTTCTTCTAAATATCCATCATTGCTTGGTACAATGGATTTAACTCATGACAAGGATGACATACAAAAATATGGTGAGCTACTTCAAAAGTTAAGTAATGACACTCATAATGTTAGAAATCATTCTCCCCTTGTTAGAAGAAATGAGAAATATAATGAACAAGATCCAACAAAGAGCTATGTATATTGCTGAATATAATACACTACATTAAATGATATTTGTGGTCCTCAATAATCTCTATTAACATCCATCATTATTTTGTGAGGATTTTTTTTACATTGGATCAAAATCACAGATTTGGACAATCCTGATAACTTTTTAAAGATTGATGCAAATGGGGAGTTATGCCAATATATGTGATGTTGAGATACCAATGCACTACCATGGAAGGCCCGAGTCCATGAGAAGAGGAAAGAAACCCACAAAGAGAAAATTTAATTGTTACAAAGGAAGTATTTTCCATGATTTTTGAGTTTGTAATTGAATCTAGGAATAAAATTCCTTATGATCTTTCAATGTAGATTAGAATAAGATTCTCTCCACATGAATTACTTGGAGCCATTTTTATTGTGTTTCCCAATTATTGGAGTCTCAGAAGTCCTAAAGATTTTAGAGGCAAGTTACTGGTTTTGATAGATAAATTTTGTGAAACCAAAGGTATCAATATGGTAACTATAAATGGAATTTTAGATGAATCTTGTTTGAGAGAGAAATCACTTCATTTTGAAAATACAATGAAGGAACAATACGATCTTATGGTGGGCCCCAAAGGAGAGGGATTAGTAAGCTTAGAGCGATGTGTTGAAGGATTAAATACCAAAATTTATCAAGCTTGTTAATTAATGTTTGACCATGATATTGGGTTCAGTGGAGGATGAGAGAGTTTGGAAATAAGAAATAAACTAGACAAGAATTTGGAAACTTTTTTGGGTCTATATACATCTAGGTATGAAGTTCATAATTATCGTTAGGAAAGGACACCAAATTTGTAGATGAAGAAATGCTAAAGAAGAGGGTTGGGCAACATTTTAAATGAATTTGGGAGTTTAGAAACAATGATATCAGTATTAATAACTCAAATAATGGTACTGGACCTACTGACATCGTTGATGTTGAAGTTACGGATCTTGAGATGCAAGTAAGCGAAGATATGTAGGCTAGAGAAACATAGCGAATAATGAAGGAAACTCTGGACTTGATGGTGAGAAATTGAAAGATTTCATTGACAAGATGATGTGGAAACTATAATAATTGTAGAAGCAGTAGGTCTTAGCCTCTAGGTGTTAATTGAACTGATTAGTAATTACCATAGTCTGCTTTCTTGATTCCAAACACTATTCTTTGTATCTCATCATCTATCATGAATAATAAGTTATAACATATTGCAAATTTCTAATGTCAAATAAACATGTACATTTTATGTTAGATGATGCCATCAATCATTCAACTTTTACCATTAATATTGATTTTTATTTGCATTATTAAGCTCATATGATACATTGTTATGGTACAACCCTTGAAGTTTTTTATTAATTTTTTGAAAATATAGGAATTCATATGATATAGTTCATATTGATTTTCATTACTTTATTTAACCATTATAATTGATAGAGTTCAATGAATTCATTTTGCAAAAGTAAAATTTTAATATCCAATTTCATAATTATAACCCTAAGAGTTAGCAAATGACCATGAATTTCGTTTTATAGAATAAGAGAGAAACAACAACTTGAAATCAATTTGCCTCATGAGAAGAGTAACATCAAATTCAACATCATAAATATTTTTGCATTTGACAGGCTTGTTCAAAAAATTAGAATCTAGATTCTGCAAAGTTTATCATGTTCAAGAAACAAAGTACAACCCTTAAGCTTAAACTCATACCAAACCATTAGAAATAGAAATAAAATATAGACTATAAAGATGATTGAAAATAATTTAAAAGTTTCACATACTATGGATGATCAATTACGAGAAGATTCTGTTATCTTTTTTAGGATGTTCAATTATGCTTTGTCTAGAATTTCAACATTTATTATGTTATACTACATGACCTTAAACTTTGTCTGACATCCATATTTGGAAGAATTAGTTGAAAGAATATTGCATCTGATAGTGGGTATATTGCCAATGGTTTGATGCAGTTAAAAATACCTTTAGGAGTTATGTACTAAGGAAACTTGACTATTTCACATCTCATTGTGGCATCTAACTCTCTTAGGTAAGTTTCCCTTCGAATGAACTTTGTTGATGAGTTAGTGGTACAGGGATTCAAAAAACCAAGAATTAGCATTATTTTTTCTTGTTGATTCATCTTGGTCAGATTTCTCCTAAATGAGTTCAAATATTCCTTTCCTTCCCTTATTTTCTAACATTTTTGCAAGATAGTTGTTGTCTCTAGTGTTTCACAAACCCGGTCATGAATTCCATTGGTTTCCAAATACTTGTCATTGTTTGTATTGATTTGGTGTAAATTTTTTCTTGCATTGTTCTCTAATTGATCTTTTTTTTGTTCTTCTCAACCTGCTCTATGATCCTCCCATAAATAATTGGAACACTTTCATGCAATTCAAACCAATCACACAATTTATCGCCATTTGCCTTAATTTGCCCTTAATGTTTTCTTTATTTTACTTGACTAAATTTTTAATTTTATCATTTGAGTCATTCACATTATTTTTGAAGGTTGTGATTGTTTTATTTGCATCATATATCTCTTGCACTAATTTTGACAACTCATTTTCACCAAGTATCTTTATTTTCCTATACTTTCTCTTTCCACTATTTTGCTTTTGGCCTCTCATTACCCAATTCCTTATTTAAGTTAGTATTTTCTTGTGCTGTAGATTTCAACCTTTTATAACATACTTAGTGAGGAGGATTTTTTATCCTCAAGTTTTTTATTGCTTTCTTTCAATTTTTCCCTCATCTATTTGAGTTCTACTTTTTCCTCCATATTTACATCACAAAGTTTTTTTTTGCATTCTTCCAATTTTTCCCTTAGATTTTTGAGTTCTACTTCTACCTTCATATTTACATCACTTAGTTTTTTTACTTTCTTCCAGTTGTTCCCTCGAAATATTCATTTCTGCCTCCATATTTTCTTATTGTGCAATTGCTTCTTGAGAGGAAACATTTTTTATCCCTTTCTCTAATTCTTTGCACTTGTTCTCTATTGCTTTCTCTTTTGCCTTTTCATTTTTCAGGTCTTCCTATAACTTTTCAATCATCTTCTCAAGCCTCTCTCTCTCTCTCACACACACACACACACACACACACACACACACACACACACACACACACACACACACACACACACACACACACACACACACACACACACACACACACACACACACACACACACACACACACACACACACACACACACACACACAAAGTAAACTATAGACCACAATGTTGGTCTTTTTTGCAACAATGACTTCGTCCACATTTTTCACTTTGGAGAAATCCATTGATAGGATGCTAACATGACATTCTAACAAATATAACTGACTCTCTGGTGGATTTTTATCTCTTTGTGGGGAGACAACAACCATAAACTCCTTTGTTTCTTTATTTTGGTGATATGTGAGAAATACCCTACTCGATTCAAGTTCTAAATCATGAGCTACAACAAGTACATCCCTCTTCAATGCCTTATTATTTTTTCTATTTATGTTTTTGGTTTGTTGAAAATTCCTTAAAAAATCATTAAATTAAAATTATGGGTTTGTTGACACAATATTATGTTGGAAATGATAAAGAGAACTTGTAAAATTGTACTTGAATCCACCTATTCCCGAGGTTCTAATAAATGCACTATTAGGATTAGTAATTAGCTCACCCATTCCTAATCTTGTTGCACTTCCACTAGCAAGTGGAATTTTTGGACTATCCTAAGAGTTTTGTCCTAGAGGAACTATAGTAACCTTTGACATTGATGGACTCACTATTGAAATTATTGTCATAACCTTTTGTTTATTTACATTTTCTTTTTGATTAAGATCCTTTGTATTCTTAAAGGCCACTAGTAATTTTCTTTCCAAAGCACTAGAACTACCCATGCCATCACCACAAGTGGAAGTGACATTTGGTTCAGATTGAATTTGAGTGTTTTGAATAAGTAGAGTTGGAATTGAAGATGGGGCAAATGACGTTGTAAAGGTTATGTGTTTCATTTTATGAACTTGACGATTCACCTCCAATGACTGGTTTACCACCATATTTTGATGGATATGGTGTGGAAATTGGATATCAACTTCCTTGACCTTACAGACACAACCCACCATCACCTGAATGACCTAATTTTTGTATCATCTCTACCCCTTTTCCATAATTTACCCTTATCTCCTTATTGAGTACAATAAATGATGAAGCTAATGTAGTAGTTTGGGGAGTGGAACCAATGGATGTAGGATCTACAAAAGCCTCATACTGATTATCTTCACCCTTATCATCAAAATGTTGTGATAGTACTTCATCTAAATTCTCATTATCCCATAATTGCCTAAGTATTTTATCCTCATCCAAAGTATTAAGCTTTGCAGAGGTCTTTGGCTTGCTAAGATTCTTTCTCATTTGCCAAAAATAGTAATTTTTAGGGAGGCCAATTATTAGCTTCATAATCTTCATATATGTCATATAAAATAGAGTTTTTTGTTGAATGACCCACTTTATGGTAGAGGTTGTAGGATGTCCTAGGCTGCACTTGTCCTCTCTATTTGTGCAAATCTATAATATGTGTTGACAATTCCTATATTTAAATATTATTTTCACTATTGCATTTCTATATCTCTTTATTGACCAATTCCTAGGACTTCATATTTCTAAATTTTTCAATCAATGGTGTACTATCATGTTGACATTTGGTTGCAGAGTTCTCATTTTGTATAAACCTTGTAGCAATTATGTTCAATAAATCATACTACCAATGACTCTCAACATCAAATTTAAAATTATAAAAAAATTGTGTGCCTCTTTGAATACTTTTCTCTCAAATGTGAACCCTCCACATGAGAAATACAGGGAAGGAAATTGTTAGAATGATTTTGAATAACTAAGGTGCGAGGGGGTGGGGTGTGTGAATTAGTTACCCTCAGGTCTAGATGTACCAATTAAACTTTTAATCACTTCAAATACCTCAGATCTAATCATTCAGTAGCTTGGTCTTTATAGAAGATAATCAATTAAATAAACTTATAGTCCACTATCCTAATAGTAACAAACTTGTAGAATGGAAAACATTAATAGTAAAACATCTCAAATGATATCCACACAAGTATGAAGCTAGGATTTAACATGGAAACCCAATTTGGGAAAATCCATTAGTAACATGTCACCAATTTTCACTCTTTTAAAGTGAGCTCTATTAGGAGCCAACCCTGTTAAAGGTTACAAAACACATTGTTAAATGTGACCTTGTTAAAGGATTTAATAACCTTGTTAAGAGTGTCCTTGTTAGAGGAGTTAAGATCATTCCATTAGAATGCCACCTTGATTAAAAGATTTACATATGACTATTAGGTCAACCTTGATTAAATGATTTCAAAACTTATATAATGGTTAGAAAGTAATAGTAGGTTGATCTAAAAAATACAACTCATTTTTAAAAATATAGATCACAATTCGGTCCAAATACTGACTCATTGACTAGCCTCCATTAACATCTCCATCACTGATTCTCTTGGTATACCTTCAAGCAATTAGTCTTCTCTTCATAAAACTTCACTGTTCAGCCTTCTGCTCAAGTTTTCCAATCAACATAATAAAAAAATGCTCCAACCTTGTTAAGGTCTTCACCAACTCTACTAACCTCTCAAAGTTTAGCCATTGTACCTCCTTAAATAGATAATTCTAATCTTTTTCCTCTTAAACATCATCATAGATCATAGGGTTTTGATCAGGTTCAACACATAAATTGAATTTGTCCACCTCTTCATTCATCTTCTTCTTTTCTAGAAACTTATCTTTAAATCAAGTTATTTATCACTCACCTAACCCTTTCTTTGCATTTAATAATCCAACACATCAATCCTCATCGTCAACATGCTTTATATATTTCAAGAAATCAATTGCATCAGGTGGAAATCATGATTCTATCATAATATGTTGAATGTTATCCATCGACCAACATCGTGTTCTAACTCTCGGTCATCAATTAATTACTTGGTCGCTACTAACTATTCTGTTTGGCACATTTACTGATACTTTATCAATAATGATGCTCGATAAACACTATATTTTGCTTGGCTTATACTATTGCTTGGTCAACTCTAGCTTTGCTCTACATAAACTTCAAGTTCCTTATTCTTCTACTCTTTTTCTTGGTCAAGCCTATGCATTTAGTCTTTCTTTGATCACGTCTTCTAGGCTTTAGTACAACTATCTTCTTCACTTGTATTGTGATTAAACAATCACATTATCTTGTGAAAGTCCAATTGATCAAGTGCCCATTTTAGTTCCTCATAACTTAAATTTTCCTCTAGGCCCTTTTGTTATGTCCCATGTCTCAAATCCTCTTCAACAATCATATTGATATGGTACTCAACTCAGATAGTAACTATCTTACCAATAAGGTTTGACATCAATGACAACATAATAATTATTCTAATTATAGTTTCCAAAAATCTCCCTCTTTGGCATTGATGGCAGTACCTTTGGTTACCATGCAATCCAAAACATTAATATCCTTAGTTTCATTCTCATTCTCATCTCAGTGCCCAAAAATCTCCCTTATTCAGTTTCATTTTGATTCTTATCCATGTAAATATGATACATAGATTCCCGCTATCATATAAGATCATGAAATCAATAAGCTAATACATTCTCCCTCTTTACAACATCTCTTTAACTCTTCATGAATAACTTCCTCTTCATATGATAATTGTGCATTATCTCCCTCTTTGAAAATAATGCCAAAGACACTTCATATTTTTCATACATCTTTACAACGTAGATATATTTATGTAAGTACTTCTGAATCTTATTTACCATCTGTCATATGTTCTTATGAATGATACAACATTATGTTATTCTCTCTTCACTACTTTAGGAAACACCTAAAGTATGACTTTTTGCATCAACTTGTAAGATATTTTGATTAACTCATTTGATGTAGAGCTCCATCTTAGATTAAGTAGCCTTAGCTAGGGGAATCATTCCTAATTTACCTCTTAGATACTTATGTGCATCCTTAGGTAAAGCCTTAGTGAAAATATCATCTATTTTCTCCTTAATGTTCACATATTCCAATCTCACTTCTTTATCTTGAACCAACTCTCTCAAGTAATGAAACTTAATAGAAATATGCTTGGTCTTTGTGTGCATTACAGGGTTCTTTGATATATTTATAACACTTTTGTTTTCATAATAGATAACAACATGATCAACGATGTCTTCCTTCATCCCTTTCAAGAATTTCTTGATCCACAAAATGTTGGAACAATTTACTGCTGCTGCTACATATTTAGATTCTGCTATTGATTGTGAAATGCAATTTTGCTTCTTGCTTGTCCAAGAAACTAGTTTCTTTCCTAGAAAGAAAGCTCCACCACTTGTACTTTTTTCTATCACCAACATTGCTTTCCCAATCTGCATCTGTATACACTTTCAGTTCAAACTTGTCATTTTTCTTATAGCTTAGATCACAGTTCTCTATTTCATTTAGATATCTTAGTATCCTTTTTATTTCCATCATGTGATTCTCCTTAGGATTTCTAGAAAAACTTCCAACAATCCCAACTGCTAACACAATATCAAGTATGCTATTAACTACATATTGTAGCTTTCCAATCATTGATCTATACAATGTCTAGTTCACATTAGTAGAATAATCATTCTTAGATAGCTTATGTCCTATAGCCATAGGCGTGCTAACTAGCCTTGAGTCTTCCATCCCAAAATTTTTTATTATCTCGTTGATATATTTTTATTGAGTAATGTAGATACCTTTCTTCATAACTTGTAAATCAACAAAGAATTTGATTTCTCCAAATATAGATATTTCAAATTCCTTCTACATCTCATCTGTAGATGATTTGCATAATGCATCTTGTCCTCCAAATGTGATATCATCCACAAATATTTTAGCTAACAATATCCCTTTACCACCTTCAGTCTTCAAGTACAAATTATTGTTATCATTAGTTCTAGCAAAACAAATCTTACCAAATAATTGTCTAGCCTTTCATACCATGCTCTAGGGGCTTGTTTCAATCCATATAGATCTTTATGCATTTTGCATGCCATGTTCTTCTTGCTGGGATCAAAAAATCGTTCTGGTTGTTCAATGTAAACCTCTTCTTCCAATATTCCATTCAAAAGTGCAGATTTTACATCCATTTGGTACAGTCTAAATCCTTTGTAAGAAGAATATGCAAGTAATGTTTTAACTCCTAATATGGCAACTAGGGAAATTCTTTCCCCATAGTCAATACCTTCTTCTTGTTCATATCCTTTGCATACCAATCTATCATTGTTCCTTGTGACTTCTCCTTTTTTCATTCAACTTGTTCTTGAATACCCACTTGGTTCCAATAACATTCTTGTCTTTTGGTCTAGGTACCAGTGACCATGTTTTGTTCTTTTCTATCTATTCAATTTCGTCATTCATTTATTGAATCAAATATTCATTATCCAAAGCATATTTTACTGATTTAGGCTCAAATTCATAAAGTAAACATGTATCACTTCTAAGTATTTTTCTTGTCATAACTTTAGAGTCTTTGTTTCCAGTGATTTGTTCATGTACATGGTGTCTTTTCACATGCTTTGCTAGTGTAGGCTCTTTTCTTCTTTCTTCTTGTATAGGTTCATCTTGAAAATTGATTTCAAATTCATTTTCTATCTCTTCTTCTGGTTCTGGTTGCTTGACATTGTCTTCCTGGTGTTTGGCATCTTCTACATGTATCTCGACATCATTCTGCTAACGCTTGGCACCTACAGTCTATTGCTTGGTAGCTTGCTACTATGGTTCGATGTTTACATTTTTATGTTGCTTGGTAGCTTTATTCTCTAGCTCAAGTAAGGTGCAAGGAACACCTTCATTGACATATATGAATGTTTTGTAGTCTTCGGGCTCTATCTTGCACTCAACTTCATTCTTTTCTACGTATTCATCGACTTTCACATTTTCACTTTCCACAAATTTTTTAGTATTAGAATTTAAACATTTATAATCTTTTCTCTTAGTGGAATATCCTAAGAATATGCCTTCATCTCTTTTAGCATCAAGTTTTCCACTCTTATTTTCTTTCAGTATGTAATGCTTTCTTTCAAATTTTTAAAAATATTTCACACTAGGTGCATATCCATACCATAACTCAAAAGGTGTAATATTTGTACCTTTCTTGACTTGTACTAAGTTCAAAGTATAAATTTTTTTACGTACAACTTCTCTCTAGTACTTCTATGACACATTCTTCTCCATTATTGGTGTTCTAGCACAATCCATGATTGATCTATTTATCCTTTCAACTATTCCAATTTTTGGAGGGTTTCTAGATGCTTACATCTACCTCTTGATTCCTCTACTATTACACAATATGTTGAATTCATTAGAGATGAATTCTCCTCCTCTATAAGATCTCAAACACTTTGAACTCTTACCTATCTCCTTTTCAACTCTTTCCAAATAACACTTAAACAATTGAAAAGCATCAATTTTTTCTTTAAGAAACATCATATTCATGATTCTAGAATAGTCATCATCAAATTGAATGAAATATTTGTCACCACATTAGCTTTTATCTCCAATGGGTCCACAAAGGTCAGTATGAACCGATTCCAAAATATCATTAGATGAGTATGTCTTGCTCTTGAAACTAAACTTACTCATTTTCCCCAATTGACATTGTTTACATGTAGCATTATCAGGTTTCTTCGATCTTGGTAATCCTCTTACTCTTTTCATCTTGCCAATACTTACCAAATTATCAAAGTTAACATGACACAACCTCTTATGCCATAACCATATATCTTCATTTTGTGAAAACAAACATGTCTCATTAGATAAATCTAGATAGAACAAGTTGCCTCTTGTTTGATGACCACTCCCAATTAGTTCACCAGTGACATCAAATATCTTGGCCTTCTTGTGATGAAATTAAACTCTATACCCTAGTTTTTTCAACAATGAAACACTCAAAAAATTGTAGTTAAGTCCTTCAACCCAATAAACATTATCACACTTGATCTTATGAATCAATTGTATTGATCCTTTACCTTTCACAAGACATGGTGAATCATTACCAAACTTAACACAACTACCTTTATATTGTTTCACAGTTTCAAAATTTCTTTTATCACCAGTCATGTGATGTGAGAAACCACTATGAATTATCCATCTATCACATTTAATCACATATGAAATTAATGTAGTTTTCTCATCTTCATCAGAATCTTATTTTATAGAAACATAAACAACTTCTTCATCATTACTATTAGAATCATTATCAGTTTCTTCTTCAAAAATATAACAAGATTTATTACCTTTATTTTGGTAGTCCTTGTTTCTTCTATTATCTATGTCATCTCTTCTACCTTTGTACTTTCTTTCCCTTCTATCATCCTTGTCTTCTCTGTCAGGATTCTTGTAAGAATATGACCAACTTTGTTGCATATTTTTTTTTTATAGGAATTTTACCTCTAAATTTTCCTTTACCTCTTCAAAGTTTTCTAGCCATTAATGCTTCAAGCTCATCAAGATCATCAATAGAAACATCACTATCACTATTCACACATTTTCCTTTTCCTTTCTTACTAAGAACCAATTGAGACTTGAAAGAAGATTCAATAGCAGTAGGAGTAAAATTATCAAAATTTGATAATTCAAAAGTAGTAAGCCTACTAACTACACCTTCAAAAGTTGGGTTATTACCAAGGATACATCTCATTTCTTGTATTACAGAGCCCTAATAGTATAAATAGAAAGTAGAGTTATCAATACCTTGCTGATCACTGTTTCATCATCAATCTTTTCATTTGACACTCTTATAGCATTTACTATTAGAGTAATTAATTTGTTTGCACTTATTAATTAAATCACTTTGATTTAATTAATTAAGTTTCCTATTACTCTAGTTTTCTTAAGCTATCTTGTAGGTGCATATAATTAATATTTTATTCATTATATTGTGCAACCTAGCTTTTTTAGGCTTTAGGTTACCCTTTTCGGGTTTCGATCTCCTTTATAAGAATTGATCTCTTTGTATTTTTAATTATGAAGATCCATTGAATAATATTTTCTTCATTTGAGTTTTTCAGATCAAATCCTTGCCTCTTCTTGTCTTTTTCTTCTCCGTGATAGGTTTTCTGCATGTAGGTTTTCTTGGGCTCTATGGATTTGTTGTGCACTTTTGCTCAAATCCTACATGGTATCAGAGCTAGATTTGCTGTAGCTTGTTCGATGTTTCAAGAAAAAGGGAGAACAAGGGTTTGGCGGATCAGATTTGGTATTTTTTCGAGCTTTTTCTAAGAAAATAGGGGGGTCACTGATTTTCAGAGCAATTTGAAGCCAAATGGACCTCACGGATGGATTCAGAAGGCATCAAAACCCCTCTTTTGATATAAAATTTGTCTGATTTAGATAACGTTGATTTGGGAGGCAAACTTTTTTTGTCGAACAGGGCCGTATGACCCCTGACACGCAGTTCGAGGCAAAAAAATTAAGAAATCGCAAAAAAAAAATTAAAAGTCACTATTTTTTACGGCGGTGGTTTAAAAAAAACTACCAACGATCATTGAGACTACTAATGGTTGGCGGTAATTGCCTGCGGTAAATCACCAGCGGTCCCGTTGATTGCAGTGGCTCCCGATGAACGCAGCGACTCCCGATGACCTGCCAGCAGCGCCTTCTGATCGACCACCTACCCTCCATCGCGGCTTCGCCACTACTGCCATGCTTCCTTCTCTCTCTGCTAGACCATCGCCCAGTCGCCGCTCCGCTGGTGGCGGCAGTGTTTTTATTTAAATTTATTATTATTATTTTTTTATTAAAAAAAAAATATTTTTTTCATGCATTTTTAGAGGCCCTGTTGGTTTTGTCTCCGTAAGTTGAGCATACAAATGTATTTTTGAAAAGCTGGTTCCAAGACAGAGATACTAGTATAGGTGTTTTTGGTTCTTGATGCAGTTTGGTTGCCTATTTTGGCAGTCAAAGCTAGATGTTCTGTTTTGCACTTTGGGAGGCGTATCTTGAGCATCCGATCTCCAATTTTGGACTTCTTTATATCGATGGAAAGCTCTTTCTGTGCTCTTTCCAATGATTTTAGTTGTTTTTCTAGATTCTATTCTAAGAATATTCTATTCAATCTTTTTCATTTTAGCATTCTAGTGGATATCTTGTTTGTGTCAGGTCCGGGGATCGATTTTGTTGCTTCAGTTGCTTCGTTTTGGGCTCTCCCTTCTGTTGTTTCAGCCTTATGTTTTTTTTATCATTGTTGATATTCGTTGTAAGCATCTTTATGCAACGCACTGAGATAAAGTGCCACTCTTGCGTTTCGAGATCCTTTTCATCATTGTGATTCATTGTACTCACACTATTTTATAAAGTTCCATGGGGGGGATAGTTGTTTGCCGCTTATAGGCCCTCTTTCTCTTTTGCCTCATGTAGTGTCAATGGCACGTGCCTTTATAACTGTCTATACCTCACTCTTGATGTGTTTGGTTCCTGTATTGTAGGAGATTTTTGGCCCATCTTTTCAGTTGCCTGTCACCTCACCCCGTCTATATTAAGGGGGGGTTATATTGTTGTTCTATGCTTCCCTGGTTCAATGGTTCATTAGTGTGAGCTATGCATTTAGTACCTGATCCTACATACTAGGTGATTGTAGTGGTTGGCTACCTATGCAATTCAGTGAGATGGATCATCTACCATATAGACACACTCGGTTCGTGCCTTCTATTTCCATGGAGGTTCTACAGATCAACATTTTTTGACAGATTTTTGTGGGTTTTCATGCTTCAGTGGTTCTCTTCATGATCTTTCTTTGTTCCTTCTTCTGGAACATTCTTTGTTATCTCTTTTTGGAGTAGGGTTTTTCCCATGTGATTTTCTCTATTTCTCCTCTTTATAGATATTTTTGTTGTGATTGGGTACTTGATCAGGCCTTGTTGTCAGGACCTAATTTTCTGCTTTCATAGCTATGCTAGGTTAGCTTACCTCCTGAGCTTCTCTTAACGGGGGGGGTGTTAGAGTAATTATTTGTTTGCACTTATTAATTAAATCAATTTGATTTAATTAATTAAGTTGCCTATTACTCTAGTTTTCTTAAGCTATCTTGTAGGTACATATAATTAATATTTTATTAATTATATTGTGCAACTTAGTTTTTTTAGGCTTTAGATTACCCTTTTCGGGTTTCAATCTCCTTTATAAGGATTGATCTCTTTGTATTTTTAACTATGAAGATCTGTTGAATAATATTTTCTTTGTCTGAGTTTTTCAGATCAAACCCTTGCCTCTTCTTTTCTTTTTCTTCTTCGTGACAAGTTTTCTGCATGCAAGTTTTCTTGGGCTTCGTGGATTTGTTGTGTGCTTTTGCTCAAATCCTACATTTACCACCTCTTTGATTCTTCCAAAACATTGTGCAATGATCTCACCTTCTATCATTCTCATTTCATCAAATTTACCTCTCAAGATTTCCAAATTTTCCCTCAAAACATTTGCATCTCCTCCATAGATGGTCTGCAGTGTATCCCACATTTCCTTGCCTTTTTTTGTACTCCTTTATGTCATAAAACATGGTATATCTTAGGGTTGATGTAATCTTCAATATTGATTGATTGTGTGTTTTCTTCTCTTTTAGCTACTGTGTTGTCAAGGGTTTTGGTATCTCCACATATGCATTTTCCACATAGTGTATTTCTCCTTCTCTAAATCTTGCTAGATGCAACTTTATCAAACTCTTCGATGCAAAGAAGTTCTCCTTGTTTAATCTTGGCACCTCCTTTTTGTACATCTTGATCTTTAGCTTCAAGTACCTTCAAACATTTCTATATAAGCATCAATAGCTCTAGTACTAATTGCTAGAATGATTTAGAATAACTGAGGGGTGGGGGTGAGTTAGTTATCCTTAGGTCCAGATGTAGCAATTAAACTTTTAATCACTTCAAATACCTTAGATCTAATCATTTAGTAGTTCAATCTCTAGAGAAGATAATAACATAAACTTGTAGTTTACTGTCTAAATAGTAACAAACTCAAAGAATGTAAAACATTAATAGTAAAACATCTCAAATGACATCCACACAAGTATGGCACTAGGATTTAACATGGAAACCCAATTTGAGAAAAGCCACCAGTAAAATGTCACCAATTTTTACCTCTTCTAATGTGAGCTTTGTTAGGAGCCAACCCTATTCAAAGTTACAAAACACACTGTTAAATGTGACCTTGTTAAAGGATTTAATCACCCTGTTATGAGTGGCCTTGTTAGAGGACTTAAGAACATTCCATTAGAATGCCACCTTGATTAAAGGATTTATATATGACTATTAGGTCAACCTTGATTAAAGGATTTTAAAACTAACATAATGGTTAGAAAGAAACAATAGGCTGATCTAAGAAATAAAATTCACTTCTACAAATATAGATCATAATTTGATTGAATAACTAACTCATTGATTGGCCTCCATTAACATCTCCATCATTGATTCACTTGGCATCCCTTCAAGAAATCACTCTTCTTTACAACATTTCACTATTTAGCCTTTGGCTCTAGTTCGCCAATCAACATAATCAATAACTGCTCTGACCTTGCTAAGGTCTTCACCAACTCTACTAACCTCTCAAATTTTAGCCCTTGTACCTCCTTAAATAGGTAATTATGATCCTTTTCCACTTAAACATCACAATAGATTTTAGGGTTTTGATTAGATTCAACGCATAATCTATCCACCTCTTCATTCATCCACTTCTTTTCTAGAAACTTCTCTTTAGGCCAAGGCATTGATCACTCACCTAACCCTTTCCTTTCATTAAATAATCTAGCACATCAATCCTTATCTTCAACATGCTTTACATATTCCAAGAAATCATAATTTCCTCATAATCTATCAAATCTTATCCCTTTGCCAACACTATATTCTAACACTTGGTCATTACTAAATTACACGGTCACCACTAACTATCCTATTTGGAACATTTACTGATACTCGATCCATACTGATGCTCGGTCAATGCTATATTTTTCTCGGCTTATACTATCGCTTAGTCAAATCTAGCATCACTTGGCATAAACTTCAAGTTCCTTAATCTTCTACTCTTTTTCATGGTCAAGCCTATGTATTTAGTCTTTCTTTAATCACTTCTTCTAGGCTTTAGTACAACTATCTACTTCACTTGTATTATGATGAAACAATCACATTATCTTGTCCAAGTCCAACTAATCAATTTCCCATTGTAGTTCCTCATAACTCAACCTTTTCTCTAGGTCCTTTTGTTATGTCCCATCTCTCAAATCGTCTTCATCAATCATGTTGACACTCTACTCTACTCAAATAGCAGCTATCTTACCAATAAGGTTTACCATCCATGACAATATAAAAATTGTTCCAATTGTAGTTTCCAATAGGAAATATGGTTTTCTTTTGTTGACCATGAAAAAATACATCAATTCTCTCCATCTACCATACATTCCAATGAAAAACCCCTTTGTGTCACATGTATTATAAGTTTTTAAGGTCCTACCTATGAACCATAAAACTATAATATAATGTACTCTTTCATGAATTAATAGTGAGCTAGATTTATTTGACTTCGGAGTTGAATGCAATCTTTATAATGTGCGTGCAATCTAGGCATTGAAGTGTCTATAATTTTATGATACATGGGTGCCAAAAATAATTCTAAAAAATAGGTGTAGTCCCTTATGTTATCACTCATCCTTATCAGATGTGTTTATTCATATATTGGATCTAAGCCTTAATCTAAAGCTTGTTTATTTTAAATATTTGATAATGCTTTGATAATAAAAGATAACACAAGTAGGTTGTGAATCTAAATGTCTTATGTGAACCTCATTTAATCATTAATATTTTTTCTTGCATGCGATGAACAATGTGTTTAATAAAATTATATCTTACTAGTTTTTTTTCACAATGAATATTGAAAAGAATTTCTAGAATGTTGGCACCCACTTCTTTGTTACTTTGCAATCCCAAATAAAATGCTAGCAAGGATATACTATCTTGAACCCATTGCAAAAAAATATCAAATTTATAAGGAGGCTTATGACTAGGATCCAAATTGAATTTGCCTATCATAACTTTGATATACACATATTTTCTATGTGTCGGTAAGTTCTCACATGTCTCTACCAGGTTTCTTGGGACAATGTGCACAATTGAGTTTTGTGCTTCAGACCCTAGGTCCAATAAAATTGCACATTCACTCTATGTTATCAATAAAATTACCTCCTAAGTATTTTTATTGAAAATTGCCTTTCTATTTTCATCACAATTTTTGGTACAGACAATGAAAATTTATGGACAAGGGAATAACAAAGGTAACACCATGTAGGTTGATCCAACAACCCATGATGCAATTTTATTTGTCTTGGACTCTATCATGTTGTTATTTTAAAAAAATGTTGACTCCTTTTGTGGACATTTCCACTTATTTTCAAGTGAAAATCTAATTTTCATGATACTCTTTCTTAGATAACAAGGTCATATATATATATATATATATATATCTATCATGAAATTCATCACCTAAACTTGGTGTTTTAACCAGTTTGTGGAAGTCTATTATATCTTTCCCATGTTTATGGGTTGTACTCATCTGCTATATTTTTGTCATTATGCTATTTCCTTGTTGAAAAATTCAAATAACTATAAATAGTTATAGAAAAAAATTTACATGTTTATTAACAAATTGAACCTTAATTTGTTTTGGCCATCCTACAATTGCACTTGTATAGAAATTGAAAGGAATTCTATAATTTTACTTAGCAAGTTAGCTAAAATGTACCAATTTAGGCTTACATGCATGATTAAAAATTAAACCGTAAATCCTAAAATACATAGTCTAATAAACTATGTGGTGAGAATCGAAAACATAAATAGGCCCACAAAAGTGTTTAAGATTTTACCCGAAAACTCAAATTGAGAACTAGAAGACTGAGAGTGGGCAAAGAAATGAGAGATTGTCTTGCATTCCTCAACCGAGAAGCCATAAATCATAACCCCCTTTTGAATGTCCAATACTTTTACTAGATAGAACTAAATTTTGATACCCTAAGATTGAACAATGAAAATATGACTGCATAGTGTACACAAAGGCAAATTTTAGTTTTTTTATACTAATTATGAAGTGTAGAAATGTGAGATGTATTTGGTATTAATTTTTGTTACTTTATACAAATTGTAGAAATATGTGATTTATTTGGCATAACTTTTATAATTTAGCTATATTTTCTGAAGAGTCAAAGACTTTTTTCTAAAGGCACATCTATGAGATGTATCTTCTTCCTAGGAGCATTTGCAAAAAAAAATTGATTGTTCCCCAAATTGACCCAAAATACATCTCTAGTCATTCATGTATGTTGATCTAATGGTAGTTGGCACTACTTTTTGAAGCCATGTCTATGACACATCACATATGTCTTCTATCTAGTGGCATTTACAAAAATGTTTGAAGCATTCTTGAAATTGGCCTGAAATGCATATAGAGTTGTTGATCCGTGTTGATGTAATAATGGTTAGTGTGTTGCCTCTTTTGTATATTGTAGTTCATGTAGATGTTGCATGTCCATTTGACATTTTTCATGTAACACAAATTAGTGATTAGTTACACTAGACACTTGTCACATTTCCAGAAGAGTATTGTGATTTATGAATTTTATTTCCTCGACACCCTGAAATACACTTTATGTCATTGATCTAGGGTGATCTAATGGTTTTCAGGCCTCAATTTAAAGTTGTGTAATAGACAATGAGCTCCACAATTTCAACTATTCTAAATTACATATGATAGGTGCCATCATTTTGGAGGAATATAAAAAGTTGAAACCTAATATGATAGTGATACATGCCAATTTAAATATATAATACCTATTAGGAGAACGATTGTTTTTGATGTGTCCAATTAAATACACGATAACTATACCAAGAATAATTGTCTTTGTCTAAGTTCAAATTAAGGACAATTTTAAAAATAATAATTAAACAAGTGCTACATATTGACAAGTATTTACCTTAGTTATAATGAAGTTGTAACTATAAATTATAATAATAAATAAAATAAATAATTAAATAGTGTATAATAGAAGAAATTCAACCGATTATAATTATATTATCACATATATTTAACTAGCTATTAGGTATAGCAAGAATGATATTATTAGAAGGTAAAAATTAAATAGTTTAATATAAAAGTAATCAAAATACCATTACAAATTTTAATATTACAAACTTAAATTGTAATATTACAAAGTTAAATTTTAATATTAAATTGTAATACTACAAAGTTAAAATTCAATAAAATTGAAGAGTTATTAAGTCTATTAGATTTCTACAATCCATATTTGTTTTCTCTTCTGGGATTGAGCGCATAACTAATATTTGCATAAAAAAATTGGATCATAGTACATGATCCATCATTAGGATGCAAGAGAGAAAAATAATTAAAAAATGTGAATTTTATTAGATGAAGAATTATTACATCTTACAAATTTTATATTACTTTGATTGGTAAAAGGCAAATGCTCTGTTTTATTGTTTTAAAAATTATTTTACATTTTACACGTTTTACCTCATTCAAAGTGTGGGCATCAAAAGAAATATATTAGGGAAGAAAACCCCTAGTGTAGGTCTTTTTTTAGAAGATACAATCTCCCTAAAAAACTATAGAGACTTTAAGAAGGCATACCTTCTTTTACTAAGAAAATAATAATAATAATTTAAACTTTAAGCCCCTATCAAGGCTTTAAGGAAAATTTCCATCTTACATAGGCACTAAATATTTTAAGAATGCATTTCCTAATAACATTTCATGGATTCATAAACATTTGTTCTTTTACAACTCCTTTTACAAATTGCTCAAATTGGCTAAGAATCCATCTGGAAACCTTCATTTAAAACATACTCCCCACATCTGCAAACCTATCACTAAGAACACATACCATACTACCATATAAAAGCATATATGCCACCATATAAAATATATCCATGGGGATGAGACCATGTAAATAGGGAATGACTTTTTTACTAATCCAGAATGAAATCATCCATCCTAAAGAATCGTCTTAATATTCAAGTTATTAATATATTTAATACAAGACTAGTGATATTAAGACTTACTTCATTTAATAATAAATACTTAATCCCTTAAGCATATGAGGCTCAACTATTTTTAACAAAGAAGAGTATCCATATTTTCAACTCAAGATGCATACTAATCAAATACCTATTTCAAATCTATTTAGAAGTAATAAATATATTGTTATAAACTAAAGGCTATTATAAACTAACTGTTAGAAATGGAAAGGAGTAATTTAGAGGGGAGGGGTGAATCAATTACTATGAAAATAAATCCAAAGTCTCCTTTAAGATGTCAACACAATATAAAAACCAAATCCTGCTGTAACTCGGTTAACACTTAATATTTTGCTATAACTTAGTTAACACTGAATATACTACTGTCACTCAGTTAGCACAAAGATAATTCGATATTAAGTTATTAATGTGATTATCCTTTATTAAATTAGTTTCAAAAAAATAAAGGAAATAACATGAACATAAGAGACACCAAGATTTTAATGTGGAAACCCAATTTGGGAAAACCACCAATTGCAACTAGTTATTGTTTTTTATTCTTTTGATGTGAGCCCTGTTAGGAGCGAACCCTGTTAAAGATTACAAAACACATTGTTAGGTGTGACCCTATTAGAGGATTTAATTCACCTTGTTAGGAGTGTCCTTGTTAGAGGTTTTCAAACACTTCAGTCTAGAAATGCCTCCTTGTTAAAGGATTTTCTGAATAGTTGTTAGGCTAACTCTATTAAGAGATTTTATTCATTGCTAAAATTATTAGAGAGTAACAATGATTTGACTTGATCGTTGATGCAACTAAATTTGCTAATTCTAGCTTGATTACTTGATCCTTCTTTTTCAAAATGTTCTTTGCAGCTTGGTCAACTCAAATGCTCTTCCCTTTACAAATATCCTTCAAATTTGCTTCATTTATTCATCTTCTTCAATTCCACTCTTCAATCCTAAAATTTACCTTTCATATATATGATTCACCTTGTCAAGTTGGCTTGAATACTCTTTTAATCAAACAATTTTCATCCCTTGAGTTGACTTGTATTAACCAATAAATTTATCAGACTTAATATACTGACAGTTGACTTATACATAATTGAGTACTTGGTCAACATAGAGGACCCCTTCATTAATTGACCCAACTTGGTTAGAATAGGAGTTCTAGTGTTAAGTGACCCAACTTGGTCAATACTAACTTCATGCTAACTTTCCTTTAATAACTGACTGAGATTGGTTAATACAGACTTGGCTTCATTAACCGACTAAACTTGGTCAATATTGTCTCTGAACTTGGTTATAACTAAATGTTTGACATACATAGGAAAATTCCTTTGATGCCGAGTGAGCTTGAATATCATTGATTGCTTGGTAAAGAAATGAAATTTTGTGTATCATCAAAGACAACATACAATTGAAGAGTTGTTTTCAACAATCTCCCTCTTTGGCATTGATCACAACACAACATGTCATAATATAAATAAATTTTAGAGAAAAATAGAATTAAGGATAATTTCCTTTGTTTCATTTTGATTCTCATTCATGAGAACTCCCTCTATTAGTGAGAACTCCCTTTGACATCAATCTATCCCTTTGGAATGATTTTCTCTGACTAAAATCTCTCCCTCTGACTTACTGATCTGTTCTTATCCAAAATGAACTTGTTGATACAAAATTTCTCCAATATGACATGACAAAAAAATCTCCCTCTTTGACATCTCATGCCAAAGGAAACAATCAATGTATTTATCATGTACTTGATGTACTAATTCATATGCAATCTCCTACGACAATACTGCATCAACTTGATTGGTCTTCACAATTCTTAGTTGATGCATCACTAAACTTTGTTTAGTGAGCTTCAGATAGGGGAATGACCCCTAGCTTACCTCTTAGATACAAAAATGAATCCTTAGGTAATGTCTTGGTGAATATGTCTACAATTTGTTCCTTTTTATTCACATATTCCAATCTCACCTCTTTGTTACACTAATTCTCTCAAAAAATGATACTTCATTACAATGTGCTTTATCTTGGTATGCATCACAAGATTCTTGGATATGTTAATTGCACTAGTGTTATCACATAAGATAACTATTGGATCCTTGATTTCTTCCTTCATACTTGAAAATAGTTGTTTGAACCAAATGATGTGGGAACAATTAACTGTTACTACAACATATTCTTCTTCTGCTGTAGACTGAGAGATGCAATTTTGTTTCTTGCTTGTCCAAGACACTAGCCTCTTTCCAAAAAAGAATGCTCCACCACTAGTACTATTTTTGTCATCAATACTTCTTGATCAATCAACATTAGTGAATGCTTTCAATTCAAAGTTTCCTCTCTTCTGATACCATAAACTATATTCTTTAGTACCTTTTAGATACCTCATAATTCTTTTTATTTCCATCATATGATTTTCCTTTGGATTAATAGAGAATCTTGCCCCCATACCAACTGCTAATGCAATATCAGGTCTTGTGTGTACCACATATTGAAGTTTTCCAATCATTTATCTATATGTAGTTTGATCTACCTCTTTGGAATCATCATTTTTGGAAAGCTTATGTCCAGTAGACACAGGTGTTCCTTCTAGTCAATAATCTTCTATTCCAAATTTCTTCAATATCTCCTTGATCCACTTTGATTGAGTAATGTAGATACCATCTTTCTTCTATTGATTTTGCAAGCCAGCAAGGAATTTAATTTCTCTAAACATTGACATCTCAAATTCTTTACTCATTTCCTTAGAAAAATATTTGCATAAGTTATCATCTACAGTGAATAATGTATCATCTAGAAATATTTCTACCAACACTATCTTCTTATCTGGTCCTTCCTTGATGTATAGATTGTTGTTGTCATTTGTCCTTTGAAAACCATTTTTTACTAGATGACTATGCAATCTTTCATACTAGGTTCTAGGGCCTTGCTTGAGACCATATAAAACTTTGTGCAATCTAAAAACCATATCCATTTTGTTAGGGTCTATGAAACCTTCAGGTTTCTCAATGTATGCTTCTTCTTCTAGGATTCCATTCAACAAATCTGACTTTACATTTGTCTGACATACTTTGAATCCTTTATGTGGAAAATAAGAAAACAATGTTCTAACACCTTCTAGTCTTGAAATAGGAGCAAAAATTTCTCCATAATGAATACCTTCTTCTTAAGCATAACCTTTGCATATTAACCTTGCCTTATATTTTGAAAATTCTCCATTTTCATTTAGCTTATTTCTGAATACCCATTTTGTGCCAATTACATTTTTATCCTTGGGTCTAGGAACAAGACTCAATTTTTGTTCCTTTCAATTTGATCAATTTCTTTATTCATTTCCTCAATCCAACTTTCATTGTCTAATGCATCTTTAACAATTCTAGGTTCAAACTCAATAAAAAACATGTAACTTTTAGTTTGTTCCTTGTCATTGTGCCTTTTTATTGATCTCTAATGACTTTCTCAAGTACATGATTCCTTTTGATATATCTAGCAAGTATAGGTACCTTCTCTTTGGATTTAGAACTTGTTTCACTCTGTTCACCATGCTCAAGATGATCTTTTGAATCATGCTCAGGTCCCACTATCTATAACTAGGTCTTTCAGATTGCGACTCAATTTGCACTAGCTAAAACTTAGGTCCTTCTGACTGAGCTCGGGTCCTTTAGACTGTGACTCTAGTTTCACTGGCTTCAACTTGGGTTGAGTTAGAGATTTAAGGGACTCGCGTGGTGAAAACTGTTGATTTCCAATTACATTTTCTTGAATTCTAGGTAAAGTATCAGGTTGAAAATAGACAAAGTTTCTGTAGTTTTTAGGTTCTTTTCTATTTTTTTCTTCACTCTTTTATGAAAACTCATCAATTTTTACATGTGCACTTTCTATGACCTTGTGAGTGGTAAGATTCATAAATTTATATGCTTTGCTTTTGTTGGAGTACCCTAAGAATATGCCTTCATCACTTTTCACATCAAATTTTTATTTCCTTATTTTTTTCAAGATATAACATTTGTTTTCAAATGCTTTAAACTAATAGACATTAGGTTTATAGCCATACCATAATTCATAAGGTGTTTGATTTGTGTCTTTCAACTGAAATCGGTTTAAGGTATGAATTGCTATGCTGATTACTTCCAGTATTTGATTGCAACATTTTTCTCTATCATTAGTGTTCTTGTACAATCCATATAAGATCTATTTCTTCTTTCTACTATGCCATTTTTTTGAAGTGTACCAAGTGTAGATACCTAACTTTTGATTCCTCTTTCATTGCAAAATTCATTGAATTCATTTGAGATGAGTTCTCCTCCTCTATTTGACCTTAGACATTTTAGTTTCTTTCCTATTTCTTTCTCGACTCTAGCCAAATACCACTTGAATTTTTGAAAGGCTTTAGATTTTTCTTTTAGGTACATCACTGTCATCATCCTAGAATAATCATCAACAAATAAAATGAAGTAATTATCTCCGCAGTAGCTTTCTATGCTAGTAGGTCCACAAAGATCTATATGAACCAACTCCATAACTTCTTTAGAATGATAATTCTTTCTTTTGAAACTTGTCTTTCCCATCTTCCCAATTTAATTTTTTTGCCACATGCCCATATCAGGTTTCTTTAGACTAGGAATGCCTCTCACTCTTTTATTATTTCTCATGTTGACCATATTATCAAAATTCACATGACACAACCTTTTATGCGATAACCAAATTTCCTCTACTTGAGCTAGGAAACATGAACTTTCAGTTAGATCTAGATAGAATAGATTACCTTTTGTTTGATTGCCACTCCCAAATAGATTTCCTTTCCCATCTAGCATCTTGGCCTTTCCATTCATGAATTCTACCTTGAATCCAATGTTGCTCAACTTTGCCACACTAAGTAGATTGTGTTTCAATCCTTCAACCCAATAAGCATTGTCACATCTGAGTTCATCAGTCAATGTAATGCAACCTTTTCCTTTTACATAACAAGGTTAATCATTTCCAAATTTGACACTTCCACCATCATAGTGTTCCAAGTGCTCAAATTTTGATTTATCACCTGTCATGTGGTGAGAAAAACCACTATCAATAATCCATGAGTCATTCTTGCTAATATGAGAAATGAGGGCCATCTTATCATTTTCATCGTTTGATTTATTTTTAATAGGAATGTAAACCATTTCATCATCATCACTACTATCAATTTCTTTAGCCATGTAACAAGATTTCTTACCTTTATCCTTTTAATCTTTGTAGCTTTTGAAATATTTTTTTCTTTTGTACTTGTCATGCTTCTTTTCTTCTTTTCCTTCTTTGTTTGGACACCTTGCAGCAATGTGACCAATGTCTTCACAAGAAAATCAAATTAGAGGTATTTTACCTTTGTACTTTCTTTTTCCTTTAGGGAATCTTCTTGCAAGAAGGGCTTCAATGACTTCAAGGTCATCATCAAAATTATCTTCATCTTCACTATCTGACCTTTTTCTTTTGGATTTTCCAACTTTCTTCTTGGGTGATAGTTTAGCTTAAACTGAAGAGTCAATGCTACTAGAGTTAGTAACATAGTTATCAAAGTTATCTAACTCAAAGGTTGTCAACCTTCCCATTAGTGCATCCAAAGTTATATCATTTTTGGGATCACATCTAATTTCTTGAATAGCTGAAACTCTAATTGTGTAAACATGAAGAAGAGTTATGAGTACTTTCCTAATCATTATCACATCATCTATTTTCCCTCCCGAGGCTCTGATTGCACTCACACTTGCTTTGATCCTTTCATTGTATTGTGCAATGTTTTCATCTTCTCTCATCTTCATTTCATCAAATTGACCTCTTAGACTTTTTGCCTTAGCTCTCCTCACATTGTATTTCCTCCATAGATATCTTTCAGCTTGATCCACATTTCATGAGCCATTGGAAAATCTTTGACTTCATCAAATTTGACATAATTGAGAGTAGAGGCAATGTCAGTCATCATTATGTTGTGATTCTTTTTTTCCACAATTTGATCTATAGAAAAAGGTCCAACAGGTGCCACATACTTTTTCTCTAGGTATTTTAGGCCCGTGTCTCTAATGGTTTCCAAATGTAGCTTCATGAGTTCCTACCACTCTTGAAAGTTATCTCTATTCAACTTAGGAATTTCCCTTTTATAAGACATCTTGATCTTTAATTAAGGTCCTTGAAACCTTATCTACAAACACCAATAGCTCTAATACCAATTGTTGGAAATGGAAAGAAGTAATTGAGAGGGTATGAGTGAATCAGTTACTACAAAAACAAATACAAAGTCCCTTTCAATATGTCAACACAATATAAAAACCAAATCCTGCTGTAACTCAGTTAACACTGAATATTCTATGTAACTCAATTAATATTGAATATACTACTGTCAGTTAGTTAGCATAATGATAATTATATCTTAAGATATTAATGTGATTATCCTTTATTAACTTAGTTGCATAAACATAAAGGAAATAAAATGAACACAAGAAACACCAAAATTTAATGTGGATACCCAATTTGGGAAAACCACCAATTGCATCTAGTTACTATTTTTCACTCTTCTGAGGTGAGCCCTATTAGGAGCTAACCCTGTTATAGGTTACAAAACATTTTTAGGTGTGACCCTATTAGAGGATTTAATTCACCCTATTAGGAGTGGCCATGTTAGAGAACTTCAAACACTTCAATCTAGAAATGCCACCTTGTTAGAGGATTTTTTGAATAGTTGTTAGGCTAACTCTGTTAAGAGATTTGATTCAATGGTACAATTATTAGAGAGTAAAAATGACTTGACCTAATTAATGATGCAACTAAATTTTTTGATTTAGATCTTAGTTCTAGCTTTATTACTTGATCCTTCTTGATCAAAATGTTCTTTGTAGCATGGTCAACTCGAATGCTCTGCCCTTTACAAATATCCTTCAAGTTTGCTTCCTTTATTCATCTTCTAGAATTCCACTCTTCAATCCTCAACTTGACCTTTCATATATATGATTCACCTTTTCAAGTTGGCTTGAATAATATTTTAATTAAAAAAAAATTATCCCTTAAGTCTACTTATATTAACCAATAAATTTATCAAACTTAATATGTTGATAGTCAGCTAATACAAAATTGAGTACTTGGTCAACATAGAGGATCCCTTCGTTAACTGACCCAACTCTGTTAGAGCATGAGCTCTAATGTTAACCAACCCAACTTGGTCAATACTAACTTCATGTTGACTTTCCTTTGATAACTGACTGAGCTTGGTTAATACATACTTCGCTTCATTAATTGATTGAGCTCAATCAATACCATCTCTAAACTTGGTTATAATTGAATGGTCAACATACATAGGAAACTATCTTTGATGCCCAAGTGAGCTTGGCTATCATTGATTTCTCAGTAAAGACTTGACATTTTGTGTAACATCAAAGACAACATACAATTGAATAATTTTTTTCAACAATAAATACCGAAGAAATAGTTACCTTGAAATTCAAGTGAAAACAACTATTATAGTAAAATGAGAAGATCAAAATATCACCCTCAAAATAATGTCCAACATAAAAACGTACACATAAATCATTTGGAGAGATGCATCTAAAACATACTTATGAATTAAAAGGCAATGTCTCCATTATAAACATAGAGTTCACAAGATTATGCTAAACAATTTAAAGGAAAACACGATAAGTGATAAGTCCTATAAACAAAAAAAGTTCTCAAAATCCCTAGAAGATTAGAGGCCAACTTCTAAATTCAAAGGAAATCCCAAGTTAGAGACCAAGATGAGGAACTAAGTTTCATCCTCCTAAATTGCCTCTCTAAGGTTGGAACTAGCTACCTGGAGTCATCTTTCCTCCTAATACCTTATGCAAAAAGGTAATCCTCTAGCTAGTCCTCTTCAATTGTATCCAAGGCACCATAGAACAACATTAGGAAATGGATATTCCTTTCATAAACTTCTTTGTTATCCTAGAAACCCATAAAATCCTCTAAGAAAATAATGGGATAGGTTGGGATTAGCTCCCCTAGATAGATATAAAACCATAATTATATCGATGGTCAAATCATCTATGATATTAACAATAACTCTATCCATATCTCCCAATAGTTCATCTATGAAAAATCTAGAAAAAGGCTAGCTCTGAGATTCCTATCATTGTAAATATGCATAGATATGAGATAAACATCATCACAATATCATTATTCACTCTAAAATGGATAGCATACTTAACAAATTGATCACCTAAGATATGGAGTACCTCCCTCCTAATGACCCTATTTTTAACAAGGACAATTTGGTGGATATGATCTAGAGTAATAGGGGCATCGCATGCCATTTTCCTATAAATAGAGCAACTAAGTTTGATGGGAGTATCCATAATGCATAATGTTGGGATATCAAATGCCAATTTGCAAGAAGATATATAGAGTGCCTTACCATTGAAAAAGGAGAAATACCAACTTCAAGATGCTTTTAAATGATTGAAATGATTGAAGTTTACAACACATTTAGTGAATCAAGGACATTTCAGACATGGGGATAATAAATTGTTGGAATCTTACCAAATCTCAACACAATCCACTCTTAATAATATATATATATATATATATATATATATATATATATATATATATATATATATATATATATATATATATATATATATATATATATATATATATAAAATAGGGGACATTAGATGGATTTATTTGTTGATGGTACCTAAGTACTCTAAGCACATTAAATAGTGTTAAAGAAGATGTAACTATTGAGTCACATCTAGAGACTAATTGACACAAGCAATTGAATCATGAATGATTATTGATAAACATCTTTATTTAATAAATATTTCATCTAAACTATATGCTCCTTTTTTTACTAATTTATCTTCTATATAGGATAAAATTACCTTATCTATATATGATTTATAACTAATTCCTTAACATATTTAGAGATTTCAATAAATTTAAAAAGTATTGCCCTCACTCCTAGTTTGAGTTCTGCATAGTTTGTTTACAAAATGCATTAATGATAATTAGAAATGACATTTGCAAAAAGGGTTGAGTATTCCCCAAATTAGATCAAAATACATCTTGAGCTGTTAATCTATATTGATCTAATAGTTTTTAGGGCTTGGTAGAAAGTTGTGTAATATACATTGGACAATGGGCCCGTGATTACAATTAATGAAAATTTAATATGATACATATCATTTGTTCTAATTCTAATATTATCAAAAACTTAATTACAATGTGATTTCAATGATTCATTACAATCTTATTATTTTAGTTAAATATTAAATCTTAAATTTTAACTTCTCTATAGTCCAAATTTCTCAATATTTAATCATTTAGATTTATAAGAAAATTTGTAATCTTTACAAAACTTAAACTTTTAAAGCCAAACCATTGAAGAACTCAAAAAATTAATAAAATATAGTTTGAAATGAAACTGCAAAATTTTCATTAATATTTTTCAAAAATTACAAATTGTGGATAGAGGTATGTAGAATGATTGTAATTTGAAACAAAAAAAAAAGAAAAAAAAAAGAATGTCAACTTGGGGCAACTAGCCTCAAGAAAAACCTAGCGATTTTCCCCTAGAAGTGGATACGTGTTGAATTCATTAGACATGATTAAAAATGAGAATTCATCAAGAAAGATGTATTATCCCTCATACACTTCATAAAAAAAACCATTTTCATAGAAAATTCATGCTAATTCGCACCCATTTCCTATGGCACTTCAACTACCCAACAATCAAGCCCAACAGAAATAGTTACATGACCGCATTCTAGTTAGGTTTTAGAAGCATGTGGATTTCGCTTGGCCAAGGGATCCCTCTACATAAGTGGAAACCTCAATGTCATTGCCCATGTATCCTTCTTTAAACATCTTCCCAATAGCATCAAAATATTGACCTCTTTTCCTTTGAGGTCAAGGAGAGAGGCGAGAAAATGGGATGTAATGTTTGTGTTGACATGGTATCTATCCTCATTCTCTAGAAACTCATGACCAAGTTCCAAGAACCATTTTAACAACATGAAAGATAAAAGGCCCAACCTTGTTGCAAATTTGTGGGAGGTGCTCATCATCAAAGTGACCTAAAAAGCCTGTTGAGCCTCTTGGAATTTGTAGATGAGTTGATTTGGAGTATCCATCTTGATTCTAAAGAAAACTAGATTGGACTAAACATGAGAAAATAATTAACTACAAAAAAAAAATAAACTAGACTAATTAGTTTCAGATTAAATTACCTATAGAGCAATGAGACTTGACTAAACTAGACTAGATTGGTGATTACCAAAGATAAATTGACAATGAAGAAGAAATCAGGTTGGTTTCTTATAAATAAGCTTGACTAGCATGACAATTTATTCCATAACACTTGTCCTCCTAGTTCAATTTCTTTAAATGATTCATTCTTTGGAAATATTTCCCATAAATGTAGGTTTGTATCAAAAAAAGAAGTGACACGTGTGGACCGATTCCAAGAGAGAATGTCATTGACATTGACATGACATCTTTTTAATGTCGACTACAAGTGGAGGGAGATGTGTTAGTGTTCTAGAGACTTGAAGATGATCAAGGTTTTGTTCAAGATACTTTATTTGAAACAAAACTTCAACCATTGATATATAATCATCAGATGGTAGATGGATGTTAGATGCACATCAGGATAATCAACAACATCATCCACTTTGACCTTTAATCAATTACCATTTGGCAATGGGAATTCATTCACCTAATACATAACATATTACATGTATTAAAAAGTGGTGTTTTCTAGTACTATTAATTCCTCTTATATTTCAAGGCAACAAATTCACCAACACATTATATATATTTTCCATTAGAAGGGAAAAATCAGCTACATTTTGTCCACCAAAGAGGAAAATTTTCCTCAAGTATTATATATCTCTTCTATTAGAAGGGATAAAATTGCCTCATATAATATATATCATATCCATTCCAAGGGTAAAACTGCCCCATACATAATATATTTTTCCATTACAAGGGAAACATTCACCTTAATTATATGGAAATTTACAATAGTTGGAATAAAATTGCCACTAAAATTAATATTTTTCCTATGTTGAAAAAATAATTCACCAATAGAGATTAATCTTTTTCCCCATAATTAATGTTTAATCCAACTAATGATTTTATAAAATTTTCTTGGAGGGGGTTTCTTTAATTTATCCTTGACAAGTTCTAATTGGTCTAAAGTCAGTCATGGTAGATGAGTTGGCCATTTTGATAACTAAGACATTTTAAGTGTCATTGAGATGTTGAAGGAGTTTAGTAGTCCTTATGAAGTTTTTGATAACCCAAAAAACATCAAGGCCAATAAGGTTCCCTATAGATTTGGAAGTAGGTCAGGAAGAACCCATCAAGCCCATGATCTTTATAGGGACTCATAGAAAATACAACATTCTTAATCTCTTCATTTGAAGCCTAGAGAGAGGCAAGGAATCACCTCTCACAGAAACAACATGAGGGATGTTGGTGAGGAGTTGGTTCTTCAATAGGTCCACATTCCCATGGAAACTATCATCAAAGAGATGAATAAAGTAATTAGTGGCAAGGCCCCTAATTGAGTAGGGTCAGAGATGATACTCCCATTTTAATAATTAAGGGCCCATTTGGTTGTTGGAATACGACTAAAATAGGAATATTTATTTTCTATTCTCCATTTGGTGTGCCAAATCAGAATTGGGAATAGGAATGTGTATTACCATTTTGACCCCAAAATGAGCATATGTCCATTCCCAAAAAGCTTGTTATTGGAATAACTATTATTATTTCCATTTTGACTTTTTCTTATTTGATCAAAATTTAAATTCTGCTAATTTTTTTAAATCCATGTGAAAGTTAAAACAGTGAATGTGGCCTGTAATAATGCAACAAAACCTATTTCAAAGGGGTACTTTATGGATTCATCAATCATTGTATCTCAAATAAAAATTGTTCACGACTGAAATACTGTTGATGGGATGGATGATAAAGTTTGAATGGTTGACTGAGTACATACACACCTCCAATTGGATTGTGATTGATCTAAACCTTGGTGTGTATTTTATGGAAAATGTTTTCATTAGTCACAAACAAAGAAAAATTAATAATTTAAACTCTCCATTCTTTAAGCATCATAAGAATATCATACAAGGTGATATGATTCTAGATCGAGTTTATATATACCTGAAATGTAGATGAACCAATTGATTTTATTTTAACTGATGGGAAATCCACATTTGATTCATGGAATTCTAGAGGCTTTGATATTTCAACTCCCTTATAACAATCTACTAGATCTCTATTCTTGTCTCTTTCCTTTATTAAATCTTTGATATCATTCTCTAGACAATGAAAGTAATTAACAACTTCCTTGAGTTGGTATGTTACTAAATGCTTTCCCTGCATGATATCTATCCAAATTTAATTAAAACAAAATAAAATACACCAAATAAAAACATTTCATCCATGAGATGAATTAAAATCATACCTGAACACTTTCTTCTAGAAGTCGAGATATGAGTTCAAAGTAGAGAGAATTCATCTCTTCTTGCCACTTCCTTTCAATCATTTTGTGAATAATCTATTTGGTGGGTTGTGAACTTACCTTTTTCTTAATACTAATTGAACTAGGGTAAGAAAAATAATTTTCTAAAGAGTTCCTTGAGCAGAAATCCATATCTTTTTGGTATGTTTTCCCTAGTTGATACAAGTATAAGAATGTGTTTCAATCATTGTTTTATCACTGATGTCAAACATGCTATTTGCTGGTAAGATATTTTCTTAGATGATTTGAGTACTATTATTTATTTGATTAATGAAGAGGATTTGATCAAATGAGGTAACAATATCACCTAGAGGAAAGGTTGAGTTATGATATGGAAAAGGAGTACAAGGATCAATTAAGACAATGATATTATAGTGCATTGATTATCTACTTTAGGTTGCAAAGGATGGATACACTGATTAAGATCATAAGAACAAATAAAACACATTGAGTCTGCCAAGCTTAACAATCTGCACAGTAAGTGTCAAGAAAAGTTAGTGTAAGCCAAGTAGAAAATTAGCTGGAGCTAAGAAAACTCAAAGTTTATTGTATGCCAAGTGATGTAGTGTAAGCCAAGTAAGGTTTAGTTGATGTTGAGCACTGATAAAATTTAGTTCGTGTCGAGTGATTTGATAGTGGATGTCAAGAAACACAATATGTGTCAAGCATCAGAAGCAAGTTAATGCTGAATGTCAACATTATGAGAAAGATCGTGAAATTGGTGAATTTGAGCTAAAAAGTTTGATTTCATGGATTGTGTGAACCACGTGGAAGATAAGCTTGATGAGTTGGTGACACAAAATTCAAGATGAACCATTTTTGAGGTGAATTCAAATATGATTGAAGGAGAAGTTTCTAGAAGGGAATTAAATGAAAAGATAGGCAAATTCATTGAATCCTACCTAATCTTTCCTTACCCTAAAATGGATGATGGAGGATGAATGTCAAAAGACCTAATTTATCTTTATAAGGGGATACAAGGCATGAAATAAGAGTTGGCATGTGCGAGAACCCAAGAAAGACAAGGAGTCTAGGGTGTTGTTTCATATGATGGCCAGACCGTAGAGTTTGCAATTGGCATGCAAAGTAAGAAGGCTTAAGGGTATGGATGCTTGAAGGGTGGACCAGCTATCAGAGCTAAAGTGTGTGAAAGGAAAGTAGAATGGAGGACTAAAACAAAGATTTGTAATTTGCAAAGTGAGTTGTAAGTTGTTATAGATCAAGCCTTACTGTTAATTTCTAATCATTGTATTAGTCTAGGGTAAATCATTTGGATTAAGGTTGACCTAACAGTCATTTATAAATCCTTTAACTAAGTGACATTCCAAGTGAATGATCTAAAGTTCTCTAATAAGGCCCACTCCTAGTAGGGTGATTGAAATCCTCTAACCAGGTCACACTTAACAGTGTGCATTGTAACCTTTAATGGGGTTGCATTTCATAGGGCATCACTTCAAAAGAGTGAGAATTAGTAGCATGTTACTGGTAGTTTTTTTCCAACTTGGGTTTCCATGTAAAATCATTGTGTCAAATGTGTTATTGAATATGTTATGTTTCATGCTTACATTTTTGCAAATTTGATTTGATAGTAACCTACAAGTTTAAGTGATTGCATAATCTAATGGATGCATGCATGATGAATATATTTTATGGATATGGGTTCACTAAGCTGGAAAAAGTTTTATTTGTACATATAGACCTTGGATAACTGATTCACCCACCTCTCAGTTATTCTAAAGAGTTCCAACAAGATGGAGTTGGAATTTGGCATGTCAATTTCCTTCTTTCAGTGGAAGGTCACAGAGTTTGAATAGCTGACTAAGTACATATGTGCCACCAATTGGGTTGTGATTGATCTAAATGTTTTTGAATTTCCACCCAAGCAGACCAGTTTGTATAATCTCCTACTTGAACTTTGTACTACATATATTTTCCAATTCCAAATTCTATTTTGTCTAGCCAAACAAAGAGAACAAATTTCTATTCTAGAATAAAAATTCTAGAATAGAAATTCCCAATTGTTAATTCCTATCGCTGCAACCAAAAAATCCCTAAGGTTTTGGATAGCATTTTTTTTTTGGTGCTTTAAAGTAGACCTATGGAAGAAGACGATGTTTTGGTTGTCCTTAGTAAGGCATCATAAATAGGAGTGTTGTTCCAATAGACTTCTTCATTTGCAAGCGTGTCCTTGCAATATTTTTTGATAGCTTCTTCTTCATATTGGAGGGTCCAAAAAGATGTCACCCACAACCATCTGCTACTAGAGCTTGACCAGAGTGTTGGAGATGTCTTTTTTCATTTTGAAAAGATTCCTAAAATTAGTTCTTCTCCAACCTTTAACCACCTCTATGATAATTTTCAACTTTTTGGTCACTCTAAACATAGAAAGAGCCTTTAATTTGAGTTTACCAACATTGTTCTATCAATTCCTTGAAGTTTGGGTGGGAAGTCCACATGATTTCAAAACAAAAAGAAGAGGCACATGGGGTTTTATGGGGCTTCTAATTATCACCTGTCCTTTTTTATTAATACACCATTTATCTAACATAAGAAATTTTACTATACTAATTTCTATATGAAGAAAGTAAAATACATGTTAGTCACCAAATAGAAACATATAGTCAACAACAAAATAGTAATTTTTTTGAAAATCTATGATAATTAGAGAAATGGAAAACAACATAATAAAAATATTGATTACATATATCATTTAACATTCTTTTCCATTTAGAATTTGAAAGCTCATTGATGCATAAAAGAGAAGAGTGGATTGGAGGCAATTTCTCTTGCCAAGATCCCTAGCTACGTACTTATCCCATCTTTTTAGTGCAATCTGTGGGTGTCTAATTCTAACAAGAAAGGGGCTCCACTAATTTGTGCCTTTTGTTCCTTCTCCTATTTTTAGTTACAAATTGTGTGTGTCTAGAATTGCCAAGGGAGGGGATCTATTGGCTTTTTTGTTTGAGAAGTTATGTGATTTAGCAAAGAAGTTTTACATGGGGAAATGATAGGGTCTCTTTTGCAGGTGGTAGTGTTGGTGATTCTTTTGACCTTGTGAGGATGATTCTATTGAAAGGCTTTATTGTTGTGGATCTTACAATAAACTCTTATTTTTTTGAGGAATCCAGTCCTAGCACCTTGATCATTCAGGACCCTCCTTTGGGTCTAGGTCAAACCTCAGTGTCTACTCAGGTAGTCTTGGGCAATCAGGCAGGGAGGAAGATTAATTTTTTTACTCTTTAGTACATAAAGTGTGCACATGCACATGTACACTAAGTGCACATGTGCACTAAGTGTGCATGTGTGCTAAGTGCACATATGCACACATTGCAAATGTACACTAAGTGCATAGATGCACACTTCACCTCTTTTTGAGGGTGCACACCTTTGGAGGTGTGCACTCAAGAGGTTAGAGACTATAAGCCACCCCCATTTCTCTCCTCACTTTGTTTCTTGCTTCCCTTCTAGTTGCGTACCTTAACACCCTTTCAAGATTCACATCTTTGAGGGTTCGCTTCTCTGCTATCCAGCTCTTTTACCTCCTAAGGTATAAACCTCCTCTTATAGGTGCCCACATGTGCACTCATGCATGTGAAAACCCTCGAGAGGTGTGCATGTGTGCACCTAAAAAAGTACACCATTAAAAAAAAAAAAAACACTAGCACATTCACACATGTGCAGTTGTGCACATGTGCAACTGCACACATTGAGCTCAAACGTATAAGGAAATTTGTACTAGTGCACTTTGCAGGTGCACAAAATAGGAATTTAAGGGGTTTTTGTTAGTTTATCTTAATTTTGATTAGTTTTTTCTTAGTTTTTTGTTAGACCAGATACTAATTAAGTCCCATTAGAGTCTTCCAACATTAGATTACTAACGTTTTCCTCTTTTGTGCAAATATAATGGCATCATCATCATCCTTCATGGAAAAAAAAATGAAACCTAAACTTGTAGCATTCAAGTACCAAGGAGCTCCTAAGAAGTCCAAATTCCAAGATGGGAATGCAGAGATCTGGGACATGAAACTTGACCACATTGACTAGAATGCTTTCACAACACTTTGCAATAAACCTAAAGAAAGATCAATGATTGTATCAACATTGATCCAGAGTGGGTTGGTGAATGTCCCTTCACAATCTACATTAGTTCAATCCTCTGAACTAATCATGACACATGATGAAAACTACATGCCAGATGAGAAGGTTGTATAGAGCATGACAGGAGAGATATTCCTCGACCTTAGACCTCAGAACATTGAGAAAGTTTTCCACCTTCTTAGGGAAGACCAATACCTTTAGATATCCTATGAAGGGGTAGAGAAATGGTATAATTAAATGAGAAAGAGGCTTAGGAATTGATGCAATCCACATTTTTGATTGACATGACACCCTTGGGACATAGAGTAGAGTAGAAAAAGTGGACATGACCTGGTGGTATATGAAAGATGATATCAGGTATTCAATTCTTATCCTTAGCAGAGCTATGTGCCTTCCTATGGTAGGTCACCCATAGACATGGATGGTTTACTTAATTGAGACCATAGAGACCATAGAGAGGCCTATTGATTGGGCCACCATCCTAATTGATAACTTGGACAAGCAGTTAATCTCCATAAAAAATGACCCATGCTTCTACATGAACTTTTATATGGTGTATCTACTAGTGGCTAGAACAACAGACTACCTATCACTATATAGGAAGGGAAGCATGGAAGATGCAAATGCTTGGCCTTGTTTGGTTTATCTACAACTATTGAAGAAGAAGATCCTAGTGAAAAGTTTGGAATATAGGATAGTAAATGATGGTTTCATATTTTACATCATCAAGTTCATTGAAGGAGATTATGCCAAATGAATATTGGTAGAGGTAGCAACAAGAATAAATGAAGTTGGAGCCTACTACATCTAGTTCAAGGCTTTTACATATCTTTGAGTATGTTGGAGTTTTATAACTATTAAGCAACAAAATGCTCAATACCAAAGTGATATCACTCACACAGTCTAAGGATTAACCAATTTCTATTAACAATTATGTGTGCAAACTATTTGGACCCAACTTCAACAAAACCAAAGGTGGTTTTCTACTCTTTAGGCTTTGCAAAACAGGGATGGGTATACCCAGGGATGATTCAAGACTAGGAAACACTGTATGAGAATTATTTTAGTTTCATTCTGATTCTCATCTCAAATCCTCAAATACATGCATAATTTTTGACAATTTGATAAACACATCCCATATAAAAGATCTGGCTAAAATTCTTCTATAGATCTGCACGTGTTCTCAACAATAGTGGCTAACTAAAGCTAAAACATTCCATGCAAAAAAGTACTGGCCAACTTTGAAGATCTATAGGAAATAAAAGTAAAATTGATTATAATTCTACATTTGAAAATCATTTAGGACATATTTCTCTTCCAGCTGAATCAATTTGACCAGTGCCTAATCCATTAGGGCTCAGAGTCTACTACAAATCCTTAGATCTAATTTGTTGCCTTACAAAAAATATTATTAGCAATTCTTATTAGAATTCATCATTCAAAAATCCTTCTTAATACTGTAGCAACCTTATCAAATTTATCAAAGCTTTTACTTAATCCATTGAACTAATAGCAGTGACGAACAGATATGCAACCTAACTAGATTGCATTTAATTACACAAGCCTTTACTCATACAACATCAAGATAACCAAGTAATCAAAAGGAGACAAAATTTAGAAAGAACTGATATGGGGACAACTCATAATTTGTATTCATTTTCTTTGAAAATTGTATACATTTACAATAAGCTCAGAATGACCTTAGGAAGAAACATAGATATCATTCTATATTCATGTATTCTCAGGAACTAACAGAGAAAATACATCATAAACTTGCTCCAAACATTGGACCGAAAAACATACTAAGTATATCACCTAAAAACAATGGAAATTGGGCCCTTCTCTAGCCTTGGAATCTTACTTATATAGTGTGAGATGCAACAAGCTTCAAGCTAAGAGAAATTGACAGGTGTCCTTTACAAGAAATATTTACATACACCTATCACAAAATGACAAAATGTGAATAACAAAAAGACTGGTACACTAAAAATTCTTTTGTGGGTCCATTTCTATTATTCCCTTTGGGGAGACAAAAACACTATGATCAGATTCCTTTAGATTTCTAGTTCCTTGGGATAGGTGGCCATCAAATGTGACAGTGATGAGTCACCTCCTACCACCTAAGGATCCTCTTTGTCTTTATCATTAGTGGCAGAGGTGGCTTTTACTTTTGTGCTCTCTTCTTCATCATCATTCTCCACCTCATCATCTCCTTCTATCCATTCTATAGACATAAACTCTTCCTTGCACTTATTATAGGTAGTGTCCTCCGGCCAGTCAAAATTTAGAACTTCTCTTTGTATAGTTACTAAAGAATTTGCATTTGACTCTATATCAACAAAATCTTTTATGATGGAGTTATAAAATATATGTACTTTTACCAACTCCTCATTTGTCATTGCCCATAAAAAATGGCCTGTTTCATTTATAACCTTATTCATTCTTTCACAGAAGACTTCATCTAGCTCCCTCTTCCATTCTTCCTTTTCCTTTATTTTATCAATTGTTTTTAGAGCACAAGGGAATAAATCAAATTTTTTTGCAAAATACTTGGAAAAACAAATAGTTAATCTTTTGTAGAAAGAATCTTACTTATCATCAAAACCTTGCAATTTATTTAGTAAATAAAAAATTCCTTCTATCTGATGATATGTTAGCTGAATAACAAATATACACATAGCAGTGATATCTAAATTTCTCTCTGTCCACTTTTGTACAATGGGTCTGAATATAGCTTCATTTTTCTTCAATTCATCCTTGATAGCTGAAATTCACGCTAATTGATCAAAAAATGTAGGCCATTTTATATTATCTATTAAATACATGATACCTTGCCTCAATTTTTCTTCATATTGATTATTAAGTTCTACATGCATTGCATATAACTTATTTTTCTCCTCTTCAAAATCCTCTACAGTATAGAATTGAGGTCTTTCTAGAGTATCAGGTATCTCAATAATTGGTGTTGATTTAAAAGGCTCAATAGGTGGCCGTGGGGGTTATGCAATCCTAGGTTTACTAGTCTCTCCTATTTTTCTTTTCCCAAGAATATTCTCCATTTGAGTTACTTTATTTTCTAATGATTGTATTTGCATACTCCTCCCCTCATATGCTTTCAAAACTTCTTCAAACCTAGCATTGAGTTGGGAAAATTTATTTTCCTCTTGGCCAGACACCATGCTACCAAATTTTAGCATCTTTGATGCCATCCCAATTATTTGTTTACTACCTATCTCACCAGCATTAAACATTGTCAATGCACCAGTATGCTCTGCAGTGGGAATCTCATGCATTCTAGTGTTGTCCCTTTTTTCCATAAACCATATAACAAGGGCCTGGTGGTCATCACTAAATTTGACTCCTCTATGAGCCCGTAGTATTTCTTCAGTAGTCCTCAGTTGAACATCCTTCTGTTTCCTTACTGAATAAAAAACAATGGCATTTGCTATATCCCACTTTGGCAGAAGGAGGACTCCTGACTATCTGACTATTTGCCTACCAAATTTAGGAGTAAATTGAGAAAAATCATTCAAAAATTTAGATTTCACCTCTTCCTTAATATCTAAATCAGGTTTGTCCGGCTATTCTACTTTTATCCTCTTATAGGTTTTCTCAAAATTTCCCATGTTTAATCTCCAAAAAAATTGAGCAAAAGCCCTAGACTTTACAAAATTCTCATCATTAATAAACCTTTCAAAAGCTTGGGCAACTATCAGATCAATTTCCTTACCTTGGTAATCAGCAATGGTTAAGTCCAAGGAAGGTGTAGGAGGTTCTTATGGCTCTCTAATCTCCAAGTCTGTAGAAGTAACAATTACATCCCCTTCTCCACCCATTTTCTTAAGCTGCTCCCTTAAAGATGCTTCATCATCAATCCAGATTGGGGACTGGCTTGGGGAGTATTGTTCTACATGAGAATAAGAAGATCCCTATTCTAATTTCTACCTTTTTGGAGAGGTGGTTGCAAATGGATTTCCTAGTCTTGGTCTTTGATGAAGGGATGCTTGTTGCACACTTTGAACCATTACATAACCTGCCCTTCTTTGCAAAGTATATTGGCCAAGAGCTTCCACATTTCTACTACTTATCCTTCTTTGTAACTCTGTAGCCTTGTTTGGATATGTCTCAACATATATGGATTTCTTCTGATTCATGGTTTGGATTATTATAGAAAAATTATTCATTAATGCTTGCATTTTAGCTCCCCAATATTTCTTATCTTTCAATGGGTTATATTGGGGGTCAAAAGCATTAATGAATTCTAAAGTCTTACTGAATACTATCCATTTTTCTTTTCTCAATTCTTGTTCTTGCAAAGTGAAAACATTTTTGATTATATCTTCTGGATAATAAACTTGTTATACCATGCGAGAAGCTTTCACCCTCTCTCTTAAGAGGTCATAGAATCCTATAGGATCAGTAAATCTGGCATGAGATTCTGCCATGTTATATCTATCTAAAAACAAATTAAGGTGCTTCCACCCTTTCCTGACAAAAACAAAATCATGCACTACAGTAATAATTGGAAAGAAGGTACCCTTCTTAGACAATTCCCTCTCATCTATAGTGCCTATCTGCCATAGGAGCTCAACTATCCCTATCTTCAAGGGCACATGGAAAGGTAGAACATGAGGCTTTCCCAAAAAGCCATATACTCTTATTACTATTGAGACATTGTAAGGGATTATATCCCCCCAATTATGACTAACCAATAGTCCTTGAGTGAACAATACTTGTGGAATTCTGGGGCTGTCCCCTTTCAAAAGCAACCTAAGCTTTGATGCAAAGTATCTATCAAATCTCACATAATTGACATCTGTAGCTTCTGCAGTCATATCTACACTCCATAGCTACACTAGGTTCCTCTCTCCATCATTGGTCATTTCCAGCTCCATACCCTTGGAGAAGAAGGTAAATCCCTTGTACAAGAATTTATGCATGAGCAATGAATACCAACAGAATGGTTTGTCCACTTTTCCCCGTGATATCCCCACTAGGTCATTGTGAATTTCTTTTGCAAGGAAAGTAGAGAAATCTAGGATAGTGCTCATCCTATATTGAAGAGTTTGAGCCATGATAAGGACAATAGAGCTTGTGATTTGATCAAATTCATCCATCCAAAAAATCTTGCAAAGAGAAAAATATAATGCTTGAGCTTTAAGGTTGAAATACCTTCTCAACAATGGCTTTGGGAAACTGGCTGTAATCACAGGCAAGGTGCCAATTTTAACAACATGTTCCTACAATGACCCTGTTCTTAGGTAAATCCTTTTTGCATCATACCTTGCTTAAAGGTCATCCATATCAATAGTTTCATGCATAGAGTGGTTAGAATTGAGGTTGACAACCTCACTAATTAATTCAAGGAAAACCCTAAAGAGATTCACTCCAGCATGGTTCTTTACCCACCCTATAATCGGATCATATTTCTTTGCCAAATCCATCAATAAATCACTATCAAAGAAAAATATGGGGGTTGTTAATTTACCAATGTCAAACTCCCATACATTGCTCATAGGAGTGTCCAGTTTTCACTTTGAAAACCATTTCTTAAACAACTCCAAACCCCCCATGGAAACTTGGGCATCTCTTACCCAATTTGCTCTGTCATAAAAACCTTCTGCTATGGCTACTCTCAGCTATTTTGGAATGAGTTCCCTCCCCTTAGTTATTTCATGTATTGATAAGGGGAATTGTTCAAGAAAATCATCATGCGTAGAATGCTTCAAATAATCTGTTTGTTTGGTGAATTCTTTTTGGGGAGGCATTTTGAATAAAACCCTAGAAATTTTATACCAGCAGATACTTGAATTTCTTAAACAGTCACAAAGTACTTACCTACTAGAATTCATACTTCTACACTGTGTGATTTCTTTTGCAATTTTACTAGATCACTAGCCAAAAAAATTTGTGCCTTAGCTTTGAGAATTTTGTATGCCCTGATGTTCTTTCTGCACTTTGGTGATTCATTAATGGTGAGATCGTGAGTTCTTTTCATACATTAAAGTCACACGAATGAAATCTGAATCATATTTACTCTCAGTAACCGTTACCTCCAAATTGCAACCAAATTTGAATCCTATCTATAGATTTTCACCAGATCAGACAACTTTGATTTAAAAGGTAACAAGCTTCATGTATTTAAAAAAAAGGCTACGTGTTGCAATATTGCTTGCCCACATTTCTTAAATTTCTTGCACCTTAGAATTGTGGGGAAGCACCACTTGTTGAACAAGACAAGATCAATGATAAGATCAATTCACATTTGAACAAAATCCAGTCAGCTATTCTGACCAATAGGAAGCCTTTATATGAGTTAGTGCCTTCTAAAAACTTCCATGCTAGTGGGTCCCATATCTTCTTTTGAGCAACTAGGTGCTTGACGTCACTTTTTTCATGTCAAGCTGGCACATTCTCGCTTTTCTTATCTAATGAGCATCTTCAAATTGCAGGCTTGTGCCAATCATTGATCTTTGAAAGATCAATGGTGGTAATGCTGGAAATTTGTAAACCTTACAAGATGAGAAAAGTGACATTACCATGGACACGTGTCTACATGGTGCATTCTCACTTTGTTTAAACTTCCCTCAAGTTCTTTATGTGGGAAAGCGTCCTTCGTTAATCAAGACAGGATCAACGGTGTGAAAAATTTCTACACTTTATGGTCAATCATCCACTTGGACCAATGAAATGACCCTACTCAACCCTCATGCTCTGACCCACCTAACTACTACATTAATTTTTGATGTTTTTGCGCCCATAGCATAAGTACTTCCAACTAAGCACAAGTGGCAGACCACATGGTGTAACTCAACATTCTTTTATAATTTGGCCCCACTATGACACACATCACAAAGGTGCAAACCCACATTTCTTATTTGACTACCAGCTTCATAATGCAAGATTGCACTAACCCTTGATCTTTGAAAGATCTATGACAAATGAGGCTTCACTTTCGTTTGGCAGACAAACTTCTTCAATGGCACATTTGGCAGTACATGTCAGCGATCACTTTATAGTGTGTCATAGTACAACATATAGTTAAAATTTCTTTACCCCACCTTGCCACATGTCCAAGAACCGCTTGCTTGCATTATTTATCTTTCTTGCAACTTCAAAATGCGGGCATGCGCTGGCCTTTGATCTTTGACAGATCAACGGTTATAGAATGAGGCATTTTAAATACCACGTTGGGCTATAGTGATGAATAAAATATCTCCATCCATTCTAAATCATCTAACATTTTCCATGGAAGACATCTCATCATCATCTTTGAGAACGGCAAGCCCATCTTGTCAGACTATGCTACTTGTCCCATTTTTGCTTCCTCGCATTATTTAATTCAGGAGCATCTCCTTCTTGCAGGAAAGTGCTAGCCCTTGATTCAAATGAAATCAATGGTTGATGCTTCTTGGTGATAAAGGCATATCTCTATTAGTAACTCAACCAATGATATTGTAGGAAATCCAGAACGTGCACGAAAAGTATTCACAAACCTGCAAAAGTTTTGACTAGCTCTAACAACCATGAACCTTTTATGGTGCACTGAGGTTGAAATGTCAGTAGGGGCTACATGTCAAAAAGGTGCTTTTCCACAATATTTAAAGACCTTGCAGCTCCATATTGCAAGCAAGCCTCAACCCTCGATCTTAAAAGGATCTACAATGCTTGAAAGATATCACAAATTGGACCTTTTTTCAAATAAAATAATGCAATTTAGGCAAACTTTATAAAGTTTATCAAAAGATTAATAAAGGCATCTTTGCATGGATAAATCTTTAGGATAAAAATGTCCCACCAAAATTTATTTGAAACAATACTTTCTAAAATTCTCAAAGGCTAGGGCCAAACAAAGCAAGGCACAAGGTTATTTGGTGAATTTTGCCTAGGGTTTTTTTAAAAACCAAATTTCAAATTACTTGGAGTGCACATTTAGGGTTTTTCACTTCTAAATACAACAAAAAAAGGGTGGTGAAAAACTAGGCTAACAGAGTAGTTGTTACTCTCCTATGCACCAAGAAGCTCCCAAGGTACCCTTCTGACTGACTCATGCTACTAGAGTTAGCTCGCCAACTCACTTCTGCATATGATAGAGTGAGGAAATAACACAAGAAATCATGGATTTGGCTGATCATCATTGGAGCATTCAAGGTAAAGAAGAAACAAGACATTGTTACCTCTGAATCAGAGTGGGATCAATATCCCTTGGTAGATTATCAGACTCCATGCCCATATTTTGATAATATTGAGATGGTATAACATCTAGTGGGGAAGAAGTTCATACATGAAGAAGCCCTCGAAGATCATTGGATGAATGCAATAGATGACTATGATGTTTCCATTAGGGAGTATAATGTCCATATTAGGGATTATTATAGGACGAGTCTACATCTGGCAGAAAAAGTGATGAACATGAAGATACCCTTGAAGGCCATAGAAAAAGAAGTCCTAGAGGTAATGGATCCCTTATACAATAGGGATAAAATCTATGATAGGTCCATTATGAATCTTGAAATATGGTGTGAGGAGAACAATGACATGGATCACTAGGGCATATATTTAGTGGATCTCATAAGGGAATGGATTAGGAAACCATTCTAGATGGATCTAGTTCCCCGGGCCATATCTTTCCAAGCTACAACAAGGCCCACCAAAGGAAAAGGTACTAAGGTCATCATACCAACCTACCCTGCTAAATCACCAGTGAGGATAGAAATGATACAACAAATTGAGTGGGAGGTTGATTATTTTGAGACTAACACAGGCAAGGGTAAAAGGAAAAGGGAAACCCCTAGGGAAAGGAAGAAAGTAGTCGAGGCTAAAGTAATAGAAGCGCAACAAGAGTTAGAGATAGCCGAGAAAGCCCAACAAGAAAAACCACTAGAGCAACCACAAGAGAAATAATCAAGGAAACAAGCGGTAGAAATTCCAAAAGATGAAGGAGTTTTTCCACCAAGAGCCTTGGAAGAAGAAGCCTCCCCATTAGTGCCAAAGAGATCCAAAATAGAAACAATAGTGGTAGGTGTCAAAAGGAGGAAATTAAAGAAGAAGAAGAGAACTCCTTCACCACAGGTGTTGGAAACCATTCCTAGATTGAATTAAACAGCTCCATCTACCCCTAGGGAATCTATCTAGGTTGAATTTTTTGAAGATGAACAACGTAAATGGATAGCTGAGATGGAAGGTGAAGGAGCTGATATTTTTGACCTCTCAAATTTTGATTTCATGTCAGTGGGAACCGATGGTACAAGAAAAGATAAGGGATACTCACAGAAATGAGCCATTAGGAGAGGATTGGAATCAACTGCCTCCTTTGCCTCAAGGACCTCTCAAAATCCCACCACCACCAACACCAAAGGACATGGTCGTAGTAATGGATAAAGGGTTGGTAGCTTCACCTCCTCTAATTAGTCAAACATAAAAAAAAATTTAGAACAAAGAGGAAGAAGAATACCAACAATTGCATAGAAATGAAGTATCTAAAGAGGGGAAATATCAAAAGAAAATCCACAAGTTCCCCTAGATACAAAGGCCAGATCCTTAGCCCAACAAAGCACAAAAACTCCTTTTGAAGAACTTCCTCAACATGCGAAGACTCTGGAGAGTCCAGTAATAAGGGAAATGAGCCTACTTTGGAATGAACTTCTTCAACCAAATACATGTCACCAATTGGGACTATACCATCATGGATAAAGAAGGAGGTCCTATTTCAACAAAAAAAGTAGATGGAATTGATAGAAGAGGAGGGAATGATAGAGTTGATAGAAATGATAAAGAGGCCTGAGCCACCTAAGGGTGATGCTAGAATAGTTGGCTTCATCACAAAGAATCAAGATTAGGACCTTCTAGCACATATCGCCATTCCTCCTCATGCCAAAACTGAAGAACTCACTCCAAAGGATTACTAGATGCAGGAGGTGATATTGGAAAAACCCATGGTGGATATGACTAAAGTGTCGATCACTACATGCCTCAAGAAAGTGTTCAAACACATGGATTAGGAGGAATCATAGCTGATAATGCTGTGAAAGAAGAACAAGCTATTAAGAGGCTACCTGAACAAAGTGGTGGGACCCATTGACCTAGATAATCTTGAGATTATTCTCAGAGTTGCACTTGGAAGAAAGAAGATGGCACCATAGATGGATTCATTTTTGGATGCATGCGAGCAATGGCATGACAATTTTGAGGAGAGAGGAATGCAAATAATACATGGAAATTTGAACCTATTGCACCATATCTAGACTAATGATGACAAATTAGTTTCCATTATAAACAAAGATTTTGGGCTGATGAATGAAGTGTGTACTTGGGATAACGATATGCAAGCACTTAGGTACTAGATGCTGATGGAGATATACTCAACAAAGGAGCTAGATAAGCTAGATGATTGGATATAGAAGATATCCTCAGGGAATAAGGTTTTGGAGGGATTACATGAGGGATCCAATAAATAAAGGATAAAGCTCAAGAGCAATTTTTGGAAGCAAAAAATACTATAATGCTGCTAGCCTTGAGATTTTTGAAGATGAGTCAAAGACCAAGATTTCCTTGGTGCAATCAATATTCCAACAATTTAGGGATACATTTGAAAATACTTTTTTAGAAGATGATGTAGAAAAATAATTTAAAAATGAAGAAGCATTGTTGAAACTAGAGACCAAGCTTGAGGAGTTCACAGAAACTAGGATAGAAGTAAGTAACTACTGGAAAGCAGGTAAGAACAAGTATGATTCATTAGATTTACTAGAGGCTAGTGAAGTTGTAAAGATAATAGAGAATTTCAAGAGAAAAAATCAATACATCATTTGGGTATAAAAAGGAAGAAGATTTTTTTGATTTTTGGAACCTATCATCAACATATGCAAGTGCACTTTTCTCAGAGGTGCACTAACAGTTTTTAAGAGGAGCAGTACATTGACTGTTAATTGCCATTTTCTATTTTAGAGCATGCCATGCACTAGAAATGCATTTTGATAGTAGTTCAAATCCTAGAAATGCCTAAAGAAGGTTGAGCTTCCAATTTTAGAGCTCCCAGAGACTTCAAATCATCTCACAACTTCTATCTTCTTATTTTCTTCTTTTATGTCATGTAAAGCCTCAAGCACCCATTGTTGATATAAACAAAATTGGAGACCTACTTATCACCATTTATAGAGTCCATTAGTATATAATTGGATTTATTTTGTTGGTTTTGAGCATAATTTTGCATTAAAAGAGACCTCATTCCTAACACAAAAGGAGATGTTATTTTGATGCAAAAACATATGCTATTGGTGTTCTTATTCTAACTGTAGTTATTCTTACTAGAGTGTGTTATTTTTGTGAATGCATGTTAATGAATAATAATGGAGCCAATGGTTTTAATGTGTTGTTATTATTGTGCAACCTTTTAGTTCTGGTATTTTCCTCATGTTAACAAATTTTGCTATTGTGATGAATTGGAGAAAGGATAATATTTGTTCTTGCCTAACATTTTGTCTTGTGTGAGTGCACTTTCCATGGCCTCACAATTTGATGAAATGTGAAACATATTTATATTATTATTGAAGTTCCCATCGATGATTGTATCAGTGGAGTTGAGGAAGTGTTGCTCCTAATTTTATTGGCTTCCTACCAGATCCTTTTATAAATTTAATTCATAGACATGATTGTTACTTTGACTTATATCCATTAGGAATTTCCCTTTCAGTAATTTTCTTAAAATCTCTTATTACTCTATCTTTTTTATTTTCTTATCAAACACTTGGTTAAGATAGGAATGTTGAATTGATGGTCAAATATTTTGTCAATTAGTGACTAAAAACTTAATTAGTTTGATTGGCTACATTTCTATCAAGCTTTAAAGTTGCTACCAAGTATCACATTCAAATAGCAGTGTCCACTGAGCTTTCTAGAGTCTACCAAGCTCATCAGTGTCTACCAAGATGGCAATGTTAATAAAATAGAATGAAGGTAGTGTTGACCAAGATGTAGTGTCAACCAAGCGCTTCAGTATCTACTAAATTTTTTATTGTTCACCAAATCACCCAATGCTAACTGAGTTCATGCTATTACCAAGTGATCAATGTGGATCGAGCACCAGTATCAACTGAATGCCAAAGTTTTTCAAGTAGATAGTGTTGTTTAGTGTGAGAATATCACTTGAGTGGTCTTCAAAATTTGAGTTACAATAATAAGCCTACTTAGTGAAGATTTTTTGAAATTGGTATTGTAGCTGACTCTAGAAAGTAATTAATTGGATTGGTATATATTTAATACATCTTATTATATCGAATGTATCAAAGTGTAACAAGCAAGAAGAAGAATGGATGCAAATTAGAAGACAAAGGCTACAAGTAGTAAAAGGGAAAGTAGAGTCTCATGTATCACAACATGGTGATCATTTTACATCAAAGAAATCTCATACAACAAATCAAGTTACAAATCAAAGATCTACTATTGGTTCATCCTAATAGGTGCATCAGTTGAATCCTCTAACAAGGTGGACTTAATAGTCTTATTCTAAATCTCATAACTGAGTAAATACTTCATTATATTATATAAATCCTTTCACAAGGTGGATCTAACAGTCCTTATTGCTCCTAATAGGGTGTATCACCAGAAGTGATCATTATAAGCCTTAATAGGCTAACCTTATACTACAATCATAAAGATTGTGGGGATCATCCCCACCCCAGTTTTACTTTTTGTTTGGAAGGTTTCTAGATTACCAAATATCGTGTCAAGTGTTGTAAATTTTTTGTTTCTTTTAGTGTTTCATGCATGCAATTAGATCAGAATAGCTTATGAAGGATTAATTGGTAAATAGAAGTTAAAGTTTTATTGGTTCCCAATTCACCCCCCTCTCTTAATCACTTGGGCCCACATACATTTACAACAATTGGTATCAGAGCTATTGGTTCTAACATAAGAAGTTTAGCAGCTTGAGAAAAGATTAGAGGCAATGGAAGTGTATAGACAAGAGAAAGCTATTGAGAATGAAAACTTGGATTGGCAATTGGCCATGGAACAATTCAAGAAAATGAAGGAGAAACTCTCTCAATCCTTGAAAAGAAGAAAAGATCTCGCAATATAGATGAATGACAATCTTTACATTGAAGAAAGAATTGAAGACATTTGCCAATACAAAAGTTTAGATGAAGGTGATGTAGAAATCAAAGATCTACTTGAAAAGAATCTTACTCTTCATGAAGAAGTCAAAAAATTGAAAAGAGAATTAGAAATTCAATTAGTAAGAATGTGTGAAGACATGGAACAAAAGGAAAAAGTCAAAGAAGAGAAAATATTACTAACTAAAAAGGTATAAGAAAAGGACAATGAAATTTATCACCTATATTTTCAACAAGAAGACTTGATCAATCAAATCAATTGTGCAAATCAAGAGCTTATCAACTTGAGGATAAAGAATGAAATTTTATAGAATGATCTCATCATAGAAAAGTAAACCAATGAGAGGATAATGAAATTTCAAGAAAGCATAAATCAATTGGACAAGAAAACTCAAATTAGACACAAAGGTAAAGAAGGATTAGGCTATAAAGATGGTGAATCATCTCAAAAAGGAGCTCAAAAGAATAAAAGACCTACTTGTAAACATTGTGGAAGGATAGGGCATACATCAAACAAGTGTTGGAGCAATGAGAATTCAAAATTCAATAGAAAATATTATAGTTGTAACAAAATAGGACATAGTGCAAGTGAATGCATAGATAAACCTAGGTTTGAAGGAAAGTGTTTCAATTGCAATAAACAAGGGCACACATTTTCAAAATGCAAGACCAAGAAATGAAATCTAGTAGAACAAATTGTGAAAGATATTTTTGGTTGGGATTATAACACATGGTGTAGATGTTAGTATTATGGTGAGCATGGTCATATTGGAGAAAATTGCATAAGAAATCATATGAGCAAGAGAGATCCTACAAAGAGATATTATGTATGTAGAGAACTTATACATCTAGATAAAAACTATATGAACCTAGGTAAAGTTGAAGATGATAAGAAAGAAAAGGCTGACAAAATCAAAAGTCAAATGAGGAAGCAATGGATAAAAAAATCCCTAGAGAATACAAATCAAAGTCTTGAAAATGTTGACACCTAAGTCAACAAGTTGGGTAACTCAACCATTTCAAACTAGTTAACCATGGAGATCACTAGAATATGATTCAAAGGAGTTATCTCATATCAGTTCCATTCAGCAAGCAAGAAGATCTAAATCAGTCTTTTAAATATACTAGGATCATTGAGTTAGATAATAGTTGGAGTTATGTCTTAAGACCTTACCAAGAAATATATGGCTTGGATGTAGATGGTGAGTTTGGAGATTTAATCGAGTGTTGATGGCACATACCGAGTCAATGGACTTAATCAAGCATCTTGTGACTGCCAATTTGAATAGGCTATCATCAAGTTATCTGTCGTATGATGCATTAATGGTGAGTTGAAGATGAATCTTTGGTTAAAAGATGAAATTGAAAGGTTTATTCTTGACCACAATTTTTAAACAAAACAAATAGAGCATTCATGAGCCCCCAAGTGATTTAGAGTGATTGGTGAAAAGTTTTTGAAGTTTCTATCAATCGATTATCAAGTGTAATGGCATCTTCATCCAACAAAATAGTGAAGAAAGGTTCTAAGATGTTGATAAGAGGTTTTTAACCTAGAGCCCTAACATTAAAACTGTGTATAGTAGTTGTAGAAGAACTTCAATGAATTGGAGCCAATCTCAAATCCCTCCAAAGGTACTCCTAATTCATAATATCTAGTCATTTTATCATTGTTCAATCCTATAATTAGGAACCCTAGAGTTAAACTAGACATATGAAGAACTATGTGTGGATGAAAGTTTAAAACCCAAGCACAAGCATTTGGAAGCCAAGGGTTTGACCCATATCTTGCACATGTCAAGGGATTTCCAAATAAAATGGATTAGGTTTATTCTAAGCTGAGTCCATGACATGAATCTATGGCTTGATCAACCTATTCAGATTGTGAAGAAGATGATACATAGGATTATAGGGTTACTAATGCTCAGCAAGGCTAAAACTACCAAAACCCTAGGCCAGGTCAAACTTACAAATGTTGTTAAGTGTGGAGCCTGATCAGTCCCCAAGTGGGAGATTGTTAGATTATGGTGATTGATCAGGAAAGTACTGTACATACTTCATAAATTCTCTGGGGTTCAATTTTTTTTTTGGGCCCTATTTTATTAGGATTTTGGGCCAACATGTATTTATTAATTATAACCCTAAAGAGGTTAAAATACTTGTATAAAAGGGCTTAGCGTTAGGGATTGTTTCATAAGCTGTGATGCGAAATTGGTTCTTGTAGCGGTATTGAGCTGTAAGGGATTACAGATTGTAATTAGATTATAATCACTAGATCATAAAAATATTGGACTTGCTATTTGGTGGACATAGTCCAAGGATTGGGTGAACCATGTTAAATCTTGGTGCCTTGTGTTTTTTTTTGTGTGATCTATTATTTTTTGTTATTGGTTATATTTGGATGTAATTGTTATTTCTGTCCATGGTTTAATCCTAACAAGTGGTATTAGAGCCTAGTTTTTTTTCAGTTATCCTCTGTAGGAAAATTTCATAGTTGAGTGGGAGTCTCACAATTGAATGGGAGCAATGGCAGATGAGGGTAAGCTGAGGGTTGATAGGTTTAATGGGTAGAATTTCTAATTATGGAAGATATAAATAGAAGACTATATGTATCAGAAGGATTTATGGAAGCCATTGGAAGGCAAAGCCAAGAATCAGGGATTTATGTCAAATGATGAATGAGATATTTTGGATAGAAAGGCATTTGGAAGCATTCGATTATGCATGGCACCATTGATGGCATTTAATATTACAAAAGCAAAGATGACAAAAAAATTGATGAAAACCCTAGCGACACTATATGAAAAGCCCTCCACTTCAAACAAGGTATTCCTCATGAAGCATTTATTTAATATGAAAATGGTAGAAGGTGGATCTATTACAGATCATTTAAATGAGTTTAATACTATTACTAGTCAGTTATCTTCTATGGGTATCAATTTTGAAGAAGAAATTAGGGTTCTCTTGATTTTGTGTTCTTTGCCTGAAAGCTGGAATGGTTTGGTAATGGCTATGAGTAATTCTATTCCTAGATCTAGTACCCTAAAATATGTTGATGTGATTAGTGTTATTTAGAGTGAGGAAACTCATAGGAAAACCTCAGGTGGATCTACATTAGGAAGCACTTTGAATGCAAAAATTAGGGGCATAATGATTGAGAGAGGAAGTAATTTTGGAAATCGTGGGAAATCAAGAGGAAAGTCAAAGGGGAGGAGGTCTCAATCGAGAGGACCAAATGACAGCTAGTACTATGGGAAACTAGGTCATAAAAAGAAAGATTGTTGGAATCGAAAGAAAAATGAAGGAGATAAATTAGATGAAGACAAGGAGGCAAATGTGGTAAGTAACAAATATGAAGAGGATGCTTTGCTTCTATCTTTAGAAAGTGTTGATGATTCTTGGGTTGTAGATTCTAGTGCTTCATTTCATGCTACACCTCATAGAGGTTATTTCATTAATTATGTCCAAGGGGATTTTGGGCTTGTTTATTTGGGGGATAATGAACCCTGTCAGATTGTTCGAAAGGAAAAAATTAAAATTAAGTTGCAGAATGGGAATCATTGGCTACTACATGAGGTAAGACATGTTCCAAGGCTGAGTAGGAATTTAATTTCAGTAGGGCAACTCGGTGATGAGGGTTGTGTAGTTACTTTTAATGATAAAAATTGGAAGGTTTCAAAAGGTTCCCTTGTAGTAGCAAAAGGTGTGAAAGTAGGCACCTTATATCTTTGTATAGGTCATATTGTTCCTTCTACTTTAATTGTTTTAGAGAAAAATGAATGTTCAGGAATAATTGCTACAATTGAGCAGGGAGAACAAACAGCTACTGTAGATTTTGATACAACTCTGTGGCACAATAGACTTGGGCACATGAGTGAGAAAGGTATGAAAGTACTTCATTCAAAGAAAGTTTTACTAGGTCTGAAATGTGTTAATATGGATTTCTGTGAAAATTGTGGAAAACAAAAGAGAGTGAATTTCACAAAGATTGGTAAGGAAAATAAAAGGGAGAAATTATAGCTTGTGCATACCAATGTATGGGAATTGGCTCAGGTATCTTCCCTTAGTGGCTCTCATTACTATGTTACATTTATTGATGATGCAACTAGAAAAGTATGGGTTTATTTCCTTAAATAGAAATCTGATGTATTTCAAACTTTTAAGAAATGGAAATGTTTGGTTGAAAATGAGACTGGTAAAAAATTAAAATGTCTCAGATCCGATAATGGTGGTGAGTATTGCAGTCATAAATTTGAAGATTATTTCTCCACTAATGGTATTCATAGACAAAAAACTATTCCAAGGACTCAACAGGAAAATGGAGTGGCTGAATGCATGAACAGGACTATAATGGAGCGCGCAAGGAGCATGAGATTGCATGTTGGGTTGCCCTTACACATGTGGGTGGAGGCTGTCAATACTACTATATATTTTATTTAATAGAGGTTCCTCTATTCCTTTAGGCTGTGGTATTCTAGAGGAAGCATGGACTGTTAAGAAGGTGAGTTATTCTTTTATCAAAACCTTCAGTTGTGAAGCATTTTCTCACATAGATTCTGAAAATACAACCAAGCTAGAAGCTAAGTCAAAGAAGTGTGTATTTTTTGGATATGGCATTAATGAGTTTGGCTATAGGCTTTGGGATTTTGAAAATCATAAAATTGTAAGAATTAGGGATGTCATATTCAATGAGAAAGTGTTGTACAAAGATCTATTGCAGCAACATGAGAAGAAATAATATGATTATGTAGCGCTGGATGATACTCCAAAAGTTGATGTTCCAACCATTCCTCATGATGTGCAACAAACGCAACAACAAATACCACACACACCAATGAATGCTAGACAGTCAACAAGGAAAATTAGACCTCCACAAATATTTTCTCCCTCTCTGTATTCTATTTTACTTACTAATGCTAGTGAACCTAAAATTTATGATGAAGCTATGCAGGTGGATACTACGATTCAGTGGGAGTCTACAATGAAAGATGAAATGGACTCTTTGCTGAAGAACAAGACATGAGATTTGTGCAAGTTGCCTGCAGGTAAAAAGGCTTTGCAAAATAAGTGGGTTTATAGAGTGAAAGAAGAGGAAGGAGGTAAGAAAAAATTTAAAGCCATGTTAGTTGTAAAAGGATTTGCACAGAAAAAGGTAATTGATTTTGATGAGATATTTTCTCTTGTTGTTAAGATGACTGCTAACTGTACTATTTTAAGTATTGTGGCTACTGAAGATTTTCATTTAGAGCAATTGGATGTTAAAATAGCCTTCCTTCATGGTGAGTTGGATGAATAGATATATATGGCTTAGCCATAGGGATTTGCAGTCAAAGGTAAGGAGAAATTAGTGTGCGAATTGAAGAAAAGTTTATATGGCTTGAAGCAAGCACCTCAGCAATGGTATCTAAAATTTGACAGTTTAATGCATTAGCATGGTTATAGTAGGTGTCATTCAAAAAATTGTGTATACTTTAAGAGGTTGGATGATGATAGCTACATTATTTTATGTTTATAGGTTGATGATATGCTTGTAGCTATGTCTAACATGTATCACATTAAGGGTCTAAAAATCCAATTAGCACATGCATTTTCTATGAAGGATTTGGGGGCAACAAAACAAATCCTTGCTATGAAGATTTGTAGAGATAGGAAAAATAGAACATTGATACTATCGTAGGCTGATTATGTTGAGAAGGTGTTGCAATGTTTCTCTATGGAGAATACTGAAGCTGTCAGCACACCTTTACCTAGTCATTTGAAGTTGAGTAAGGAGATGTGTCCCAAGACACATGAAGAGGAGGATAAGATGTCCAAGGTACCCCATGCTTTAGCTATAGGAAGCTTGATGTATGCTATGGTATGTACTAGGCCAGATATTGCACATGCAGTGGGAGTTGTTAGTAGGTATATGAGTCATCCAGGAATTGAGCATTGGAATGCAGTCAAATGGATTCTCATATATTTGGGAGGAACATCCAATAAGTGTCTACACTTTGGGGGCTCTACTACTAATTTAAAGGGCTATGTTGACTCAAATTTGGTAGGGGATATTGATACTAGGCAGAATACTATAGGTTACATCTTTACTGTTGGTGGGGCAGTTGTGAGCTAAGTTTCTAGGTTACAAAAGGTTAATGCTTTATCCACTACAAAGGCAGAGTATGTAGCTACTATAGAGGCAACTAAGGAGGTGATATGGCTTCAATTCTTCTTGCAAGAATTGGGACATCCTTAGAAGGATAATTATTTGTTGATAGATAGTTAGAGTGCCATTCATCTTGCAAAGAATTCAGCTCTACATTCAAAAACCAAACACATATAGTTGTGGTACCATTTCATTCAGTTAGTTTTGGAGGATGGACAGTTAAAGTTGCAGAAGATACATACCAATGATAATCTAGCAGATATGTTGACAAAGGTAGTAGCAAGGGAGAAGCTGCACTCCTCTTCAGCTTTGGTTGATCTTCTAGACTAAATGTGAATAAAAGCACAATAGAGTCCAGGGTGGTTTGATCTAGTGGGAGCCCCATGTGGTAGCAGTGTTACTACAAGATTAGTCTCCAAGTGGGATATTTTTGTTTAGTGTGGAGCCTGATCAGTACCCAAGTGGGAGATTGTTAGATTGTGGTGACTGATCAGGAAAGTACTGTACATACTTCATAAATTCTTTAGGGTTCAGGGCATCGCCTTGAAATTTTTTTTTTGGGCCCTATTTTATCAGGATTTTGTGCTGACATGTCAATATTAATTATAACCCTAAAGAGGTTAAAATACTTGTATACAAGGGCTTAGGGTTAGGGATTGTTTCATAAGGTGTGATGCAAAATTGGTTCTTGCGGTGGTATTGAGCTGTAAGGGATTACAGATTATAATTAGGTTGTAATCACTAGATCATAAAAATATTGGACTTGCTATTTGGTGGACATAGCCCAGGGATTGGGTGAACCGCATTAAATCTTGGTGCCTTGTGTTTTTTTTTGTGTGATCTATTATTTTTTGTTATTGGTTATATTTGCATGTAATTGTTATTTCTGTCTGTGGTTTAATCTTAACAACAAATAAGACTCTTGCCAAATGGGATGGAAGAGGTATGAAGTTGAATGAAGTCACATATATGGAAATCAAGTTCAAGATACATGTAATTTCCCACAAAATATACATTTTGAGTAGATTGAACAATGTTCCATACGAAGCTATTGACCTAGCATTCAAAGTTGTCAAGAACAACTTGTCATTTGACCTTACCGAGTTGCAGTTGAATCAACTACGAAACAATATGGAGAGCATCCAGTCATCAAAGTTAAATCTATGTAAGTTTGGATCACTCTTAACTTGTTTATTATTTTATGTTCAAAATTTTTTCCCTTCCAAAGGCACGGTGGCATGGAAGAAGGATATACCTATTGCATATCAGATAAATGAGTTTATAGCTGATATGGGAGACAATTTTGAAAGCATCATGGATGCATACTTTGAAACATTCAAGGAGAGAATTCATAGTAGATTCAAAATCCAAAAGTAGTTAGTTGATGACTATGAGCAACATATATATTTCCTTGTGGACTATTGTTAGGATAAACCACAGACAAAAATAAAAACTACATGCAAATATAACCAATAACAAAAAATAATAGAACACACAGAAATGAACACAAGGCACCAAGATTTAACGTGGTTCACCCAATCCCTGGGCTACGTCCACCAAATAGCAAGTCTGATCTTATTACAATCCAGTGATTACAACCTGATTACAATCCGTAATCCCTTACAGCTCAATACCGCCGCAAGAACCAATTTCGTATCACCACATATCAAAAATACCCAACCCTAAGCCCTTTTTATACAAGTATTAAACCGCTTTAGGGTTATAACATGTCGGCCATATGTCGGCCATAATATGTCGGCTACCATGTCGATGTCGGCTACTTCCAAAAAAAATTTTTTCGGGGCCCCCGAACCCCACTATTTATGAAGTATGTACAGTACTTTCCTGATCAGTCACCACAATCTAACAATCTCCCACTTGGGGACTGATCAGGCTCCACACTAAACAACAATCTCCCACTTGGAGACTGATCCTGTAGCAATACAACTACCGCATGGGGCTCCCACTGGATCAAACCACCCTGGACTCTGCTGTTCTTTTATTCACATTTAGTCTAAAAGACCAACGGAAGCTGAAGAGGAGTTCAGCTTCTCCCTTGTGACAACCTTTGTCAACATATCTGCTAGATTTTCATTGGTATGTATCTTCTCCAACTTTAACTGTCCATCCTCCAAAACTGACCGAATGAAATGGTACCGCAACTGTATGTGTTTGGTCTTAGAATGCAGAGCTGAATTCTTAGCAAGATGAATGGCACTCTGACTATCTGTGAACAAAAAATTATCCTTCTGAGGATGTCCCAATTCTTCCAAGAAGAACTGAAGCCATATCATCTCTTTGGTGGCCTCTGTAGCAGCAACATACTCTGCCTCTGTAGTGGAGAGAGCATTAATCTTCTATAGCCTAGAAACCCAGCTCACGGCTGCCCCACCAATAGTAAAGACATAACCTGTAGTACTCCGCCTGGTATCAATATCCCCAGCCAAATCTTAGTCAACATAGCCCTGTAAATCAGTAGTAGAGCCCCCAAAGTGTAAACACTTATTGGATGTTCCTCTCAAATATCTGAGAATCCACTTGACAGCATTCCAATGCTCAAAACCTGGATGACTCATATACCTGCTAACGACTCCCACTGCATGTGCAATATCTGGCCTAGTGCATACCATAGCATACATCAAACTTCCTACAGCTGAAGCATAGGGTACCTTGGACATCTTATCCTCCTCTTCCTGTGTCTTGGGACACATCTCCTTAGTCAATTTCAAATGACCAGGTAAAGGTGTGCTGACAGCTTTAACATTCTCCATAGAGAAACGTTACAACACCTTCTCAACATAATCAGCTTGAGATAGCGTCAATGTTCTGTTCTTCCTATCTCTGCAAATCTTCATACCAAGGATTTGTTTTGCTGCCCCCAAATCCTTCATAGCAAATGCATGTGCTAATTGGCATTTCAGCCCCTTAATATGATCCATGTTAGACCCAGCTATAAGCATATCATCAACATATAAACATAAAATAATGTAACTATCATCATCCAACCTCTTAAAATAAACACAGTAATCTGAATGACACCTATTATATCCATGCTCATGCATAAAACTGTCAAATTTCAGATACCATTGCCGAGGTGCTTGCTTCAGGCCATATAAACTTTTCTTCAATTTGCACACTAAGTTCTCCTTACCTTTGACCTCAAAACCCTGTGGCTGAGCCATATATATTTCTTCATCCAAATCATCATGAAGAAAGGCTGTTTTAACATCCATCTGCTCTAAATGCAAATCTTCAGTAGCCACAAGACTTAAAACAGTACGAATAGAAGTCATTTTAACAACAGGAGAAAATATTTCATCAAAATCAATTCCTTTTTTCTGTGCAAATCCTTTTACAACTAACCTGGCCTTAAATCTTTTCTTACCTCCTTCCTCTTCTTTCAACCTGTAAACCCATTTATTCTGTAAAACCTTTTTACCTGCAGGAAACTTGCACAAATCCCATGTCTTATTTTTCAGCAAAGAGTCCATTTCATCTTTCATTGTAGACTCCCACTGAATCTTAGCATCCACCTGCACAGCTTCATCATAACTTTCAGGTTCACCAGCATCAGTAAGTAAAATAGAATACAAAGAGGGAGAAAACCTTTGTGGAGGTCTAATTGGCCTTGTTGACCGTCTAACATTCACTGGTGTATGTGGTATTTGTTGTTGCGGTTGTTGCACATCATGAGGAATGGCTGGAACATCAGCTTTTGGAGTATCATCTAGCACTACATAATCATCTTCTTTCTTCTCATGTTGCTGCAATAGATCTTTGTACAACACTTTTTCATTGAATATGACATCCCGGCTTCTTATAATTTTATGATTTTCAAAATCCCAAAGCCTATAACCAAATTCATTAATGCCATATCCAACAAAGACACATTTCTTTGATTTAGCTTCTAGCTTGTTTCTATTTTCAGAGTCTATATGAGCAAAAGCTTCACAACCGAAGGTCTTGAGAAAAGAATAACTCACCTTCTTACCAGTCCATGCTTCCTCTGGAATACCACAACCCAAAGGAGTAGAGGGACCTCTATTAATCAAATATACTACAGTATTGACAGCCTCCGCCCACATGTGTAAGGGCAACCCAGCATGCAACCTCATGCTCCTTGCGCGCTCCATTATAGTCCTGTTCATGCGTTCAGCTACTCCATTTTCCTGTGGAGTCCTTGGAACAGTTTTTTGTCTACGAATACCATTAGTGGAGCAATAATCTTCAAATTCATGACTGCAATACTCACCACCATTATCAGATCTGAGACATTTTAATTTCTTACCAGTCTCATTTTCAACCAAGCATTTCCATTTCTTAAAAGTTTGAAATACATCAGATTTCTGTTTAAGGAAATAAACCCATAATTTTCTAGTTGCGTCATCAATAAATGTAACATAATAATGAGAGCCACCAAGGGAAGATACCTGAGCCGGTCCCCATACATCTGTATGCACAAGTTCTAATTTCTCCTTTTTGTTTTCCTTCCCTGTCTTTACAAAACTCACTCTCTTTTGTTTTCCATACACACAACTTTCACAGAAATCCATATTCACACATTTTAGACCTGGTAAAACTTTCCTTGAATGAAGTACTTTCATACCTTTCTCACTCATGTGCCCAAGTCTATTGTGCCACAGCGCTGTATCAGAATCCACAGCCTAACAACTATGACAAGGTGCATATATAGGAAATCAGGCCAAGGGTGGCATGGGTGAAATCTCTTGGATATGAGGTGAATATTGATGACACCAGAGACATAATTGAGGCTCTTGTAAATGATCTAGTGGACCCTAAGGAACCATACTTTGGTACCTATAAAGAAGCTAAGGCCAAGATTTCTTTGGAAATTAAGCTTCCTCAAGCCTTGAAGAGAGGAACAAAATAGGTTGAGAAGATGTTGAAGGAGAGAAAGAAATCTAGTTCTCCTCTTCTGCTAATAGAAGACAAGGGAGATGATGTTGAAGAAGAGGAAGGAGAAGAGGATCCTAAAGAAGAAGAAGAGCCTCCTAAGAAAAAGGGAAGGTTACAATCATAAGGGCTAAAAAGTCCTCTCTTGCAGTATTCACAAGAAGACATACAAAATCCAAAAAGAAATTCAAATTGCAAGATCAAGAAGAAGAAGATGATGAGTAGCAAGTTATATTCAAAATATCTCTCCTCAAGTTTGAACAAAGACTAAAAAGACTACAAGATGGTGGATGTATGTCTGATTTTAATTTTTTAAAGTATGAAACAAGAACTAAGGAAGAACATAGGAAAGTTGAAGAAGCCTTAGTGTCTAAAATGGCTAAGTGGAAGTACTCTCCAAAGGAACTTACAAAGAAAATTCCTAATATCCTACTGAAGGCTATTACACATCAAAAGGAAAATGCATTAAATGTTTCTAGAGACATCAAGGAACAAACCTTAAGAAAGGTTATGCCAAATCTTTCTGACAAGGAAGTATTGAAAAAGAATAAACATAAACTTATTCCTAGATACAATGCATTCCTAATTCTATCAAAAGATATTGAATTAGTTGTGAAATCAAACACAATAACATGGGAAAAAAAGGATTGCATAAGACTAATGAGGAGGTTGTACAAACTAATGATGAAAAGGATGATGAGAAAGAGAATGTGGAGAAAGATGATGAGAAGAAAGATGACAAGGAGATAAAAAATGTCGAAGGAAATGATGAAGAACACAAGGATAAACAAGAATCAAGTGGAGATCTTCCTAAAATTTAGAGCATTCAAGACTTAGATCATGAGAAGATAGCAACATAGGTAATGGCCTCCCTCTCACTGTCTCTGAGAAAATTCGTAGTGAAATCTATCTCAAAGAAGGATACTATCAAGTCAACTGAGGTAAATATTGTTCCACCAAACACCCAATTGATTGCTAGAGAAATTCTACCAAGTGTAATGATGAGTGCTATTTCCACCATTTCATCTACCAAGTAGCAGACACCACTCTTCCCAGTAATAGGCATGATTGAGTTTGAACAAGGAAAAGTAAGTTCTCCTACTATTTCTTCTATTTCTACATTAAGAAATGTTATTACTACTACTATTGTTTCAACTATTGCAAGTTCAATGATAGTTGAGGTTAAGCCTCAACTGAGCACTAAAGATTTAAGAAAAGCAAAGAAGGTTATTCATTCTACTACTCAAAAAGAAAAGGGTAAAGAGGTAGAAGCCTCTACTAATGAAATTGATCTAGAGGAAGATATTGTTATACCAGATTGGAATCTCTCCAATCTAACTCCTGATCAAATGGATACCCTTTGTGAGCTATGGAAGAATAGAGCCAAACAATAGAAGCTCAAAGAAGAAAGGTAGAAGAAAAAACAAGTGCTTGAAGATATTAAATGCATATTTGTTGATGCATTGAGTATAGAGCATGATGAAAAGAAACCTATTTTGGATCAAGTTGTTGATATTATTCACAAGTTTAATGAAGAATTGAGTGGACATGACAAACTTCTATAGAGAGTAGAGACAAAGTTTGAAAACCAAGTTTTGGAGAGAAAGGCTCAGAAGATTTCCATTGATCAAGTGGAATTGTCGACTACTCTTGTAAATTTTGAAATTTCTATAAATAATGTTGTTTCTTTATTTGTTAAGTTTAGTGAAACATCAAATTTTACAAAGTAAATAAAGCATAAGTTATCACAAATTGATAATGATTTGAAGGCAAGTGCACATCAATTGTCACTGGACCCTAGCACTAGTTCTACACATTTTTCTGAAAATTAGGTATTCGACAGACTTATAAGAAAAATTGTTGAGGGAAGAAGCCAAGATAAGGGCTAGACTTGTAGATATTCAAAGTTTGATACTTCCCAACATGGATGTAATGCAAAAATATATTGCTCATGCAAAAATATTAATCCATGACAACAATTTCTCAATTGCTGATCACATAATGGAACTATTAGTAGAAGTATAGGTAGCTTTGCACAATTCTAAGGTTTTGCAAGAGAATTGGGACAAAACTATGTCCATAATTTTGAAGGTACATAGTGATTTCCTTTCACATTTTGGTATTACCTTGTAAATATGCATTTTTGGAATTTGTGTCAAAATCAAGGGGGAAATAGAAATAGTTATTATCATACTATACAATGCATATGTATATATGGAAGGGCATCCAAAGGGAAATGCAATCATATACAATAGAGCTACAAGAAAAATTTTGAAAGTTAAAAAATAGAGTCAATGTTTACCGAGTTTTAAGTACAACAATCAAAATTGAGTTGTAGACTCAAGCATATTGATAGAGATAGTTTTGACTTATATTTTTAGTATTTAAAATTTTGGTATCATAAGTGTTTTTTTCACAAATGCCAAAGGGGTATATTTTTGACTTGATGGTAAAATCTTTTTTCAGTTAGTGACTAAACACTTAATCAGTTTGATTGGCTACATTGCTACCAAGCTTTACAATTTCTATCGAGCATCACATTTAGATAGCAATGTCTGTCGAGCTTGACAGAGTCTACCGAGCTTATTAGTACAAACCATGCATGCAGTAGTGTTAACCAAGCTTTGTACTATTAACCAAGCTTATTAGTGTCTACTAAGCTAGCAATGTTAATGAAGTAAAATGGAGGTAGTGTTGACTGAGCTACAATGTCAACTGAGCCCTTTAGTATCTACAAAATTCTTCATTGTTCACCGAGTCACCCAATGTTAACTGAGTTCATGCTACTCTCGAGTGATCAATGTGGACTGAGCACCAGTGTCAAATGAATGCTAGCATTTTCCAAGTTGGCAGTGTTAACAAGTGTCAAAATATTACCTGAGTGGTCTTTAGAACTTGAGTTACAACTATAAGCTGACTTAGTGAAGATTATTTGAAATTGGTATTGTAGTCAACTCCAGAATCTAATTAATTAGATCAGTATATATGTAATACATCTTATCATATCCAATGTATCAAAGTGTAACAATCAAGAAGAAGAATGAATGAAAATTAGAAGACAAAGGCTACGAGAAGTAAAAGGGAAAGAAAATTCTCATCTATCATAGCAAGGTGATCATTTTACATCAAAGGAATTTCATACAGCAAATCAAGTTACACAACAGAGATGTACTATTTGTTCATCCTAATAGGTGCATTAGTTAAATCCTCTTACAAGGTGGACTTAAAAATCTTATGCTAAATCTCGTAATTGAGTACATACTTCATTGTATTGTATAAATCACTTCACAAGGCGGACCTAACAATCCTTATTTCTCCTAACAGGGCAGATCACCAAAAGTGATCATTGTAAGCCTTAACATGCTAACTTTATACTATAGTCATAAAGCTTGTGGGTATCATCCTCACCCTAGTTTTACTTTCTATTTGGAAGTTTTCTGTGTTACCAAATATTGTGTCAAGTGTTATGAATATTTTATTTCTTCCAGTCTTTCATGCATGAAATTAGATCAGAATAGCTTATGAAGGATTAATTGGTGAACAAAAGTTAAATTTTTATTAGTTCCTGATTCACCCCCCCTCTCAATCACCTGGGTGCACATACATTTCCAACAAGGAATTCATATAGTTTCATTCATAAATTGAATTCAACATAAAATAGAAAATACAAAAAAAATCTCTTTTGTGGTTACATTTCAGAAAAGAAAAGGCCTCATTGTGAACATACACATTTATCTTCAATTGAGTTACATAGATATTCATCTGGAACGTTGGAGTTGGTCATTGATAATATATTCAAGAGAGAGATTCGAAAGGATTTTTATCGTTAAGCATCGTTCAAGATGACAACGCAACAATGAATATGATCTAGATGATCAAAATGATGAAGATGTGTTCCTCACGAATATGTTTTTGTAGGCTCACACTAAAGAAAATGAATTAGTTGAGTGTGGTGACCAAATTTATAGTCTGAGAAGAGGATTTCTTTACTCTCCTACTAGTTTGATGTCTTCCTTCAAAAAGGTATTGATTTGTATAAAGCTCTAACTCATGATGATATGGTTAAGGGTTTTACTCCTATAGAATTAGAGGAAAATGGTGATACATAGGTTTTTGAGGAGACTAATTTGGATGATAGGGGTTCAAAGAATTTTATAATTCCTATTATGAATGTGGGAAATGATTCTAATCAATCTTCTATGAAAGAATGTTTTTTGTAAAGTTTGATGTTTTTTCCAAGTTGTCCTGGTTATAGACTTTGAGCCTTTGGATGTTTCTCTTGTCTTATCCATTATAGCCTAACTTGATGGGGATATTCCATTGGAGAGCTTGAATTTTGTTTCATGCTTTTATAATTTATAATTTGTTGCTTTGGTTGTTGATTTTGAGCCTTTTGGTTGTTGTACTTGTCTCATCCCCTATATCTTTACTTCATGGGCATATTCCTTTGGAAAGTTAAAATTATGTTTTGACCTACGTTGTTTAAAAAAAATTATTACTTTGGTTATTGATTCTGATCCTATAGTCTCTACTCCTATCCCATCTATTGCAACCTTACTTGATGAGGCTTCGAGTGGCTATATTAGTTATTTTCCCCATCTCAATCCCTACATCAAATTATTTTATGTGGATGAAATGGTTTAAAAAACTAATTATCCACTCAAATATTTCTAGATTATATTTTTTATACTTTTTTTCTTATTCTTGATTTACAAAAAGTATTCTCTTGAAAATGTTGCATTTTTTCACATCCTATAGTGTAGTAAAGAAATTAATTTTCCTAAGAACAATAGTATTATTTCTTCTTCTTTCTCAGATGAGTGGAAGATCCTTTCCTTGAAGAGAAAATAAGTACTAATATGTTTTCATCATACTAAACATTATAAAGGAGGAGATGGTGGTGTTTTAGTCCTTTTCCCTTGGTTTTCTCGACAATTTTTTAGAATTGGTATAAATCCTTATAATTGTTGTTTTTGGTCCACTATAGTGATTCAAGATGCCCTCTATGGCTTGTGTTTCGTTTATGCTTCCAATTCTACTCCTAATAGTAATCTCCTCTAAGATTGGTTACATGTGAGACTACCTTTATTTGAATCAATAATAGGTGGTGACTTTAATATGGTAGAATATTTTTGCATATTGTAAGTAGAACAATAGTGAAAACCTATTTCTTAAAGAAATTTAATCATAAAAAACCATAAAAAATGAGAGGTGGTTTTCTATGCTAACTAAGGCTCAAGTCTACCAATGTATCTTTTTTTTTTGTTGCAATATATGAGTGTCTAGTTCTTCTAGGGAAGGATTATGTTGGTTTTTGTCTAATGCCTCTTATATCATTTTCTATTACCATATGTGGGTGTTTAGTTTTGCTAGGGGAGAGTCTTTGCTAGTTTTTAACTCTGATGTAATAAGGTTTAGTGAAGGAGTGTTTCATGGGGAAATGATAGGGTTTCCATCAAAAATAGTAGTAGTGGTGGTTATTTTGACACATATCATGATGGTGATGGTGATGAACCTATTGAAAACAATTGATCAATTGTATATTGTCTTTGACGTCAAACAATATGTCATAAATTAACCAATTAGTTTGTGCTGAGCTCACTTGGGTGATGAAGACAATTTCCTATGTTTGTCGAGCATTCTAGTGTTTACCAAGTTTAGAAGATAGTGTCTATTGAGTTCACTTGGGTACCAAAGAGAAGTTCATAAAAGTTCAGTGTTAGCCAAGCTCAATTAGTTAACAAAGGAAAGTTGGATGGAACCAATGTTAATCAAGCTCACTCGGTTACCAAAGGAAGTTTACAATATTTTAGTGTTAACCGAGTTTACTTGGTTAACACATGAAAATAATTTTAGAATTTAGTGTCTATCAAGTTGGGTCAGCTAACAAATGATTTTTTTGTTTTGGCATATTGCATTTAATGGATTTGTTTGATGGTTCTAGCCAACTAAAGAGATGAAGAATTATTGTTATAAGTTGTATTCAAGTTGACTTGATAATGTATATGATATAAGTATAAGGTCAAGTTGAGGATTGAAGAGAGGTCAAAATATATGGAAGATAAGAAGATTCTTAGAGGAAGCAAATTGGAAGGATAAGTAGAATATCCTTGTTGGGATGCAAAGATTAATCCGATTAGGAAGGATCAAGTATTCGAGCTAGAATTGAGATATGAAATTAGAAATACAGTTGTATAAAAAATTAGTTCATATCATTGTTACTCTCTAACCATTGTAGCAGTGAATCAAATCTCTTAACATAGTTAGCCTAACAACTATTTATAGTTCCTCTAATAAGATGACATTTCTAGATTAAATTGTCTAAAGACCTCTAACATGGCCAATCCTAACACGGTGATTAAATCCTCTAATAGGGTTACAGATAATAATTTATTTTGTATCCTCTAATAGGGTTCAATCATAATAGGGCTCACTTCAAAAGAGTGAAAAATATTAACTAGTTGCAATTGGTGGTTTTTCCCAAATTGGGTTTCCACATTAAAGCTTGGTGTCACTTGTGTTCATGCTAGTTATTTTATGTGTATGAAACTAAGTTAATTAAGGTTATTCACACTTAACATATTAATATTATCATGTTTAGTATTTTCCAAGTAACAATTTTTATTACAGTGCTTGCCGAGTTACAACATATTGATAGTGTTAACCGAGTACCTCTATGCTAATCGAGTTTCAATAGTAAAACAATTTTAGCAGTATTTGTATTTTGATTGGTATCGAAGGGATCTAGGATTTGTTTTTGTGGTAACTGATTCACCCCTCCTCAATAAGTTACTCCTCTTATATTTCCAATAATTGGTATAAGATCTTTTTGTGCTTACAAAGAAGGTTTCAAGGACCTATGCTAAAGATCAAGATGGCTTATAGAAGAGAGATTCCCAAGTTGAAAAAAGATAACTTTGAAACATGGAAGGAACTTATGAGCTACATCTAGCAACCATTAGTGACTCAGGTCTAAAATATTTGAATACCCAGTATAAAGCTCCTACTAGAACTTTGACTGTGGAGGAGATTGTTGAGAAGAAGAATCATAACATTATGATTATTGATATTGCATCTACTCTTAACTATGTTGAATTTGATGAAGTAAAAGGTTGTGCTACTACTCATGAGATGTGGACAAAGCTAAAAGATATCTATGGAGGTGATGATATTGTGAGAAGAGCTAAGGTAGAAAGCTTAAGAGGTTAGTTTGATCAGATGAAGATGAGGTAAGATGAAAAAATTACAAAATATAATGAGAGAATCAAAGCTAGTGTAAATACAATCAAAACATCTTGAGGGAAAATTGATGACATGACATTTGTAAGCAAGGTACTCAGAACCCTTCTTATTATCTATGCAATTAGAATTTCATCTATTCAAGAGATGAGATGTGATCCCAATAATAAGATAAATTTGGATGCTCTAGTGGGAAGGTTGACAATATTTGTGCTAGATAACTATGATAATTATGTTCCTGGATCTAGCAAGCTTGAATTTGCATTTCAAGCCAAGTTTTCACTCAAGAAGAAAGTTGAAAATTCTAAAAGTAAACAATCTAAAAGTGAAGAAGAAGATAGTTTTGACAATGATCTTGAAGCCATTGAAGCCTTGCCTGCAAGAAGATATCCCAAAGGCAAAGGAAAGTAAAAAGGTAAAATTCTTCTAATTTGTTTTTCTTATGAAGAAGTTGGTTACATTGCTGCAAGGTGTCCAAATAGAGAAGACAAAGAAGAAAAGAAAAGCAACAAGTACAAAGGCAAGAAGGATTTTAAAAACTAGAAAGACTACAAGGATAAAGGTAAGAAGTCTTGTTTCATGGCTAAAGATTCTAATAGTAGTGATGATGAAGAAATGGTTTACATTGCTGTAAAAGATGAATCTGATGAAGAAGATGATAAGGTGACACTTATTTCCCATGTTAGCAAAAATGATACATGGATTATTGATAGTGGTTGTTCTCATCATATGACTAGCGATAAAATTTTTTTTGAACATATGAAACATTATGATGGTGCGAGTTTAAAATTTTAAAATAATGAACCATGTTGCATAAAATGAAAAATTTTGTATTTCACTAACCAATAAACTCAGATGCAATAATGCTTATTGGGTTGAAGGACTAAAGCATAATCTATCGAGTGTGGCATAGTTGAATAAGATTAGATTCAAGGTAGAATTCATGAATGGGAAGGCCAACCTGTTAGATGGAAAGGAAATCTAGTTTGATCTAGTAATCAAACAAAAGGTAACCTATTCTACCTAGATCTAAGTGAGAGCTCATGCTTCATTGCTTAGGTAGAAGAAAGATGGCTATGACATAAAAGGTTGTGTCATGTAAATTTTGATAACCTAATCAAGATAAGAGAAATTAAAAGAGTGAGAGGTATTCCTAGTCTAAGGAAACCTGACATGGGCATGTGCAAGAATTTTCAAATTGATAAGATGGGCAAGACATGTTTCAAAAGAAAGAAATGTCATTCTAAAGAAGTCTTGGAGCTGGTTCATATAGACCTTTGTGGACCTATTCGCATAGAGAGTGACAATGGAGATAAGTACTTTATTTTATTTGTTGATGATTATTCTAGAATGATGATAGTAATATTTTTGAGAGATAAGTCTAAAGCTTTTAAAAAGTTCAAGTGGTATCTAGCTAGAGTTGATAAAGAAGCAAGAAAGAAACTAAAGTATTTAAGGTTAGATAGAGGAGGTGAATTCATTTTTAATGAATTCAATAAATTATGCATTGTGAAAGGAATCAAAAGACAAGTATTAGCCCCTAGTACACCTCAAAAAAATGCTATAGCAGAAAGAAGGAATAGATCAATCATGGATTGTGCAAGAATCATGATGATAGAAAAAAATGTTGCTATCAAATACTGGAAGGAAGAAATCAATACAATAGTTCATACCTTAAATAGAGTACAATTGAAGAAAGAATCAAATCAAACTCCTTATGAACTATGGTATGTATATAAACCTAATGTAAGTTACTTCAAAGTATTTGGTAGAAAATGTTATATCTTAAAGGAGACTAGGAAAGGTAAATTTGATGTCAAAAGTGACGAAGGCATATTCCTAGGATACTCCAATAGAAGTATAGCATACAAATATTTGAATCTAACAACTCATAAGATCATAGAAAGTGCACATGTGAGAATTGATGAGTTTGTAGAAAATAGTGAAGAAGAGAGCAACAAAGAACCTAAAGACTACATAAAGTTAATTTACTTTGAACCTAATACATAGCCTAATCCAATTGGAAGTTAGTAGACTTCACCTCCAAAGTCCCCAAAATCTCTAGAAGCACTCAAGTTGCAGCCAGTGCAACCCAAGTCATAGTTTGAAGGACCTGATTCATAGTCAGAAGCTACTAAGTTGCAACTAGTGCAACCCAAGAATGAACAACTTGAGTCACAGACATTGGGACCCAAGCATGATGCACAAGATCATGGTGAGGCAAGTGAAACAAGCTCTAAATCCAAACTACCTATACTTGCAAGATATGTCAAAGGGCACCATGCACCTAAGATAATCATTGGAGACAACTTGGCAAGTACAATGATAAGGAATAAATTGAAAGGTACATGTTTGCTTACTAAATTTGAACCTATAATAAATAAAGATGCTTTGGATAATGAAAGCTGGATTGAAGCAATGAATGAAGAGATATAAAAAATTGAAAGGAATAAGGCATGGAATCTTGTTCCTAGACACAAGGATAAGAATGTTATTGGCACAAAGTGGATGTTCATAAATAAGCTGAATGAAGATGGAGAAGTTTTAAGAAATAAAGAAAGGTTAGTATGCAAAGGTTATTCTCAAGAGGAAGGTATTGATTATGGTGAAACTTTTTCTCCTAGTGCAAGATTACAAGGTGTTAGAGATATACTTTATTATGTTTCACATAAAGGATTTAAAGTGTATCAGATGGATGTGAAATCTGCATTCTTGAATGGAATTCTAGAAGAAGAAATCTACATAGATAAACTTGAAGGTTTTGTAGATTCTAGCAAAAAGGATATGGTTTGTAAATTGCAAAAAGCATTAGATGATCTCAAAAAAACTCCCAGAGCTTCGTATGGAAGACTTCATTATTATTTGATGAATATTGGTTTTCAAAGGACAAATGATAATAGTAGCCTATACATCAAAGAATGACCAGATAAGAAGATTGTGTTGACATAAATGTTATTTACCAGAAATGATGATTTGTGCAAATCTTTTCTAGAGGAAATGAGTAAGGAATTTGAAATGTCAATATTCAGAGAAGTCAAATTATTTTTTGGCTTACAGATTCAATAGAAGAAATATGATATCTACATTACTCAATCTAAGTATATCAAGGAGATAATGAAGAATTTTGGAATGGAGGATTGAAGACCAATTGGAACACCTATGTCTATTGGACATAAGCTTTCCAAAAATGATGATTCCAAGGAGGAATATACAACACATAAAGATCTATGAATAGAAAAATTTAGTAAGTAGTATATACTAGGCCTGATATTGCTCTTGTTGTTGGTATGGTGGCCAGATTATTAGCTAATCCTAAAGAAAATCATATGATGGCAATAAAGAGAATCATGAGGCATCTAAAGGGTACTAAAGATTATGGATTATGGTACAAGAAAGGAGGCAACTTAGATTTGAAAGCCTTCATTGATATAGATTGGGCAAGAAGTGTTGATGATAGGAAGAGCACAAGTGGTGGATCATTCTTTCTTGGTAAGAGACTAGTGTCTTGCACAAGTAAGAAGAAAAATTATATCTCTTAGTCTATAGTAGAGGTAGAGTATGTTGCACTAGCAGATAATTGTTCCAATATTGTTTGGTTCAAACAACTGTTGGTAGGTATGAAGGTAGAAATCAAGGATCCAATTGTTATCTTCTGTGATAACACTAGTGCAATTAATATATCAAAGAATCCTATGATCCATACCAAGACCAAGAATATTGAAATAAAATATCATTTTCTAAGAGAATTGGTGCAAGACAAAGAGGTGAGATAGGAATATGTGAATACTAAAGAACAAATTGCTAACATATTCACCAAGCCATTACCTAAGGATGCATTTCTATATCTAAGAGGTAAGCTAGGGGTTATTCCCCTATCTAAAGATCACTAAATAAAGCTTAGTGATGCATCAACCATAGCATGTTGAAGATCAGTCAAGTTAATGTAGTAATAAAAAGGAAGATTGCATATGAATCAATATATCAAGTACATTGAAATTCATTGAATATTATCTTCGGCATAAGATATCAAAGAGGGAGAAGTTTGTTGTCATATCACAAAATTTTTGTAAAGGGAGAGCTTGCTATATTAGAGAATTTTTTCTATATGTTTGAAGATGTCAAATTGGGAGAGTTTGATGGAGAATAAACTTTGAGAGTTTGTTGACAGAAGGAGAAACTAAAATTAGAGGAAGAGATCGATGTCAGAGGGAGTTCACATTGATAGAGGGGGTTCTCATGGATGAGAATCATAATGAAACTAAAGATATTATCCTTACTTTTATTTTTCTCTAAAATTTTTATTGTATTATGACATGTTGTGTTGCCATCAATGCCAAAGAGGGAGATTGTTGAAAAATAATTGAACAAAACATCATATCTTTACTAGTCAGTGTTTGCCAAGCTCACTTAGGTGATGAAGATAGTTTCCTGTGTCTTCTAAGCATTCCAATGTTTACCAAGTTTAGAAGATAGTGTCTATTGAGTTCACATGGGCACCAAAGAGAAGTTTACAGAAGTTCAGTGTTAATCAAGCTCACTCAGTTAACAAAGGAAAGTTGGATGGAACCAATGTTAACCAACATCACTCAATTACCAAAAGAAATTTATAATCTTGTAGTGTTAACCGAGTTGACTTGGTTAACATAGGAAAATCATTTCAAAAGTTAGTTTCGACCAAGCTGGGTCGACTAACAAAGGATTTTCTTGTTTTGGCATATTGAGTTTAATAGATTTGTTTGATGATTCTAGTTGACTGAAGAGATGAGTAATTATTGTTATAAGTCATATTCAAGTTAACTTGATAATGTATATAATATAATAAGTATAAGTTCAAATTGAGGATTGAAGAGAAGTGAGAATGTGTGGAAGATAAGAAGATGCTTAGAGGAAGTGAATTGGAAGGATAAGAAGAATATCCTTGTTGGGTTGCGAAGATTAATCCGATTAGGAAGGATCAAGTATTTGAGCCAGAATTGAGATCTAAAATCAATAATACAGTTACATAAACAATTAGGTCATATCATTGTTACTCTCTAACCATTGTAGCAGTGAATCAAATCTCTTAATAGAGTTAGCCTAACAACTATTTGTAAATCCTCTAACAAGGTGGCATTTCTAGATTAGAGTGTCTAAAGACCTCTAACAAGGCCACTCATAACAGGTGATTAAATCCTCTAAAAGGGTCATACCTAACAGTGTGTTTTGTAACCTCTAACAGTGTTGGCTCCTAACAGAGCTCACTTTAGAAGAGTGAAAAATAGTAACTAGTTGAAATTGGTGGTTTTTCCCAAAATGGGTTTCCACGTTAAATCTTGGTGTCACTTGTGTTCATGCTATTTCTTTTATGTGTATTCAACTAAGTTAATTAAGGTTAATCACACTTATCATATTAATATTTACATGTTTAGTATTTTTTGAGTAATAGTTGTTATTACAATGCTTTTCGAGTTACATCATATTGATAGTGTTAACCAAGTACCTCTGTGCTAATCGAGTTTCAATAGTAAATCAGTTTTAGTAGTATTTGTGTTTTGATTGACATCTAAGGGATCTAGGATTTATTTTTGTGGTAACTGATTCACCCCTCCCCTCTTAGTTACTCCTCTTATATTTCCAACAAACCATATGAGGATGATTCTATTGGGAGGGCTTATAGTTTGAGGCCAAGGATCTCATAATTAGACACTTTCTTTTGAGGGGTTTTCAAATATTTGGAGGCCTTGTATATTTTTATTTTTCCAAGTAGGTTATTTTATCTAAGAATAATGAGATATTTGTTTCTATCCTTCTAATGGAAATGATCCAAATAACCTCGATGATAAGGATGTGTTCCTCGTGAATATGTTTTTGGAGGTTTTCACTAAAGAAAACAAGTTAGTCGAGTTGTTGGTGTTAGAGGCTAAAATTGGTGACCAAAGTTTTTTTCTAAGAAGAGGCTTTCTTTCGCCTTCTCTTGGTCTATTATCTTCCTTTACAAATAAATTGATCTATCAAAACTCTAACTCCTAATCAAGTGGTTAAGAGTTTTACTCTTGTAGAGTTGGAGAGAGTTGCATATTTTATATACATGTATTCTTTTAGTATTCAAATACTCTCTATGTTAACACTTAAAAGGATGTTGATTCCAATAAAAGTATAATGCCTAACTAGTTCACCTAGTAGGTTAAATTCACACATTATGTTTACAAATGTCTTAGGAATCTTCCTATAAATCTTAGTTTTTATTGAAAAAATATATTATCTTGTCTCATTCACTTTTTGTGTTCCACATCATTTAATGTGTTTGTGTTAGTTGTATCACATCTATAGGATTAAGGTATTTAACATGATTTTATCTAATCCTACCTCTCACCTTGCATATAAATAAAGGTTACTTAATCATTGAAAATCATCAATAAGCCAACATCACAATATTGTTTTATGTTGTTGATTGGTGGAAAAACATTTTCTATCATTACTTCTCTCTTTGGTGTGTGTGGAAGGTTATTTACTATTGTAGACCATAGGACCTAGTTACCACACCAACTTGGTATTAGAGTGTGAGGAACTCTATCATTAGATCATCTTTAGCACCAACCTCTTTTTCATCTAATTAAATATACCTTCTTCAAAATGAATATTTATTAAGAATTGGCTTCAAATTACATCTAAGAATGCATTATCCTTGAGGAAAGATTGATAGAAATTATCTAGGGTTATAACATATTCTAAGGTAGTACTCTTGGTAAGGAACCCTTCACATTGAAACAACTTAGGAGAGACCATGTTATAGTTCATATTTTAGCACTTTTTAGTCCACTCTACTATGAGGCCTCTCCCCAACCTATTATAGCACATCCGATACATTTCATTTTGACACATTATGACTCAATATGTTTAGAAATTATCTGATGGAAATTATTTATATTATGTTATGTCATGTAACAATTTAATTTAAAAATAATTAAATAGGTTATTTGATGTTTATGTGTAGATATACATTATGATGATGTAATTCAGTAAATGATTCAAAATTTTTCATATGTTAAATACTTTAATTATGCAATTAGTAATGATCAAATATGTGTAAAGAAATGAGAAAAAGGTTATTGAAATGAAAGTTTAATGTTTTGATCAATGTTATTATCCAATTTGGTTTAAATATATGAATGTGATGTTCTCAAACTATTGATATTCAAATTGAGTGTGCAGGATAATTAACCATGGAATTTATCAAAGAATCAGTAGTTGACCTTATGTGCAAACTATAACTCTAAGGTTGAATCCAATAAAGTGATTCAAACCTCATTTTCAAGTATTTTATTTGTATTGTAATCTAAATTTTTGTATCATCTATATTTTGTAAGGTATTGAATGTTACATAATAGTGAATCTTATGGTGTCACTTGACACTTGTAATATGTATATGTGTATCATCATGTTATGATAGGGTAAGAAGAGTAACCTGTTTATATGAGACTAATTAGTTAGTGACCTAGATTAATTAACCTAATTAGGATTAGTGAAAAGGTTACATTCATAGGGTTTTACAATATTAAATATTTCAAGCCAATTATATAGGTCCTAAAATGATCCTAGAGGCCAAATTTAATGTAACCCAAGTGCCAAAGGGGTGTGTATGGGTTGGGGACCTTTTCCACCCTTCTAGAACTTTCTAATACAATTTATGACCCCTTAAATATCCCATTTTCCCTTTAGTGCAAAAATTGACCATCTTCATGAGGTTTTTCAAGGTTACACTTCTCCTAAAAGTTTGTCTTGATGGTAGGATCAAGTGGGAAGAACATAGAAGGCTTAAGTCAACTCTGGAATTATTGTCATTTTGGGTGAGTGACTTTAGAAGCCTATTTAGTAGCCATTTTGGGTGGGTGAGTTTAAAAGCCTATTTAGTGACCATTTTGAGAATTTAATATTTTTGACTCATTCTCTACATTTAGAGAAAGTCAAGCTTGGAATTGAAAAGGAAGAAGGATTTAGCTCATCTCAAAACTCCATTGTTGTAACCCTTGTGAAGGTAGGATTCTTCATGGCCATGTTCTTCATGAATTTTTTATTGCTTGCTTATGTTAATCTCTTGCCTGTGTGTATTTCATATTTGTGTTGTAACATGTGAGGGATGGGTTATTGGTGGCTTTTCTATTTTCTTTCCTTTCATGTTTTCCTTTTTTGTTTTGTTGGGAAAGCTGTTAATGTGTGTTGGCATTACTCACCCTCAAATGGGGTAGACATGGAAATGTATGGGAGAATGGATTTAGTTGTACTTAAGGTAAGTACAAAGTCTCTTCTCATGATGAGGAGATGGAGAAAGTAAGGTGTTATGGGCCCTTACTTTTCAATACAAGCAATTTTGTTTGGGGAAATAAGGAGAGAAAAAAATGGAAGTTTATTATGATTTGGTACCCTCAGAAGAGGCATATGATATTTTTTTGTGATTGACATCTCCTACTTGGAAAAATCCACATTCTCCCTAGTCTTGGTTGATTATGAAATTTATTGTGCAAACCTTGGATGGGAACTATATGTTTAGTATGTCAATGTGATTATTTCTAAATGTCACCTAGTCGATTGTTGGTTCTCCTAAGTTTTAGCAGTGGCCTGACATTGAGGCCTTGGTTTGGAGGTAAGCTCTACATGGTTTTCTTTATGTATTTGTAGATTTTCTTGGGTGATACACTAAAAAGGAGAAAAAATAGATTCAAAATTGTCCTGGTGTTCTTGAGTTTATTGTTATGGAGACTTCTCCTTATAGTGATTCCATTGAATCTTGTTCATGTTATAAAAAGAAATTTTGATGTCTATTGGATCTATTAGATTTCAATATTCCTAATGTAGTTATTATTGTAATAAGGGGAAATATGATCTTGATCTATAAAATTAGATAGTAAACATAAGAACATATTAAACAAATTCATTGTAAATCTCTTGTAATTTATTGGTGTAGGATGAATGCATAAATATAGTGTTTCACAATTCATTTCTTCTAACACTTCTTGTACTCTTGAAAATTCAATTCTAAATGCAAAATGATCAATTGTATTATAGTTATTTATGTTATATGAAGCTATCAATTTGATTACAACTATATTCTATAGAAAATTGGATTCAAATGAATATTACTTTATATTGCATGTGTTATGAACTATTTAAGATTTCTCCCAATTTAAAAGAAAAATTTAACATCAAAACTATTCCTACCAATTCATTCTAGAAAATGAACTAAACATTATTGAACTAGGAAACTATTAAAAATTCTATGGGAAACCTAACACCTTGAAGAGAAAATAAATCTCATAATTTTCAACTATTGAGAGGCAAAATGCTCTCTGGATTTTGTATGGAAAGTTTTAATTCTTGTTTGGTAATAGAGAATATTCTTTTAAGATTCCTTTTAAAATATTTTTGACACCATTTTAAATTAGGAATATAATTATAAAATGAAAAAATCAATTAAATAAACCTATTCTATCCTACCTTACCTTATCCCACCCCACCTAGAAAACTATAAAACATAAACTTCCATCTCTAAGTTTGAATCAATAAAAAAATTGACCCTCTTGCCAAGGCTAATGACATCACACCACCTTGCAAGGAAGTATGCATGCATAGGAAGATTGGTTGAAAAGGGACTAAAGTCCACATGCAATAATGGCCAAGTATTGCTTTTAAACAAATATCCCCTAAGAACCCTCCCATTGTTCCTTTCTCCCACCAAAGGATTATCCTCCCCAAAACCCACATAAAGGTTAGATAGGGGTTGTTGAAATAAGGCCATGCCAATCCCCATGTGGGATGTCAAGTTGACTTGGGGAAGCACTCCATCAATCCATGTATTCAAGTCTTGGGTGGGCGGACAAGACCTGCATTTTCTCTTGGGCAACATCACCCCACTTGGAGAGGACTCATGTGAGCCTAGGGAGAAGTGGGAGTTAGTGCAGTTAGTTAGATGGTAGGTTTAGGGATAAGGATGGTTAAGGATTAGTTTGATTAGTTAGGTTAGTTTGAATGTAATGTAAATAAAGATTATTTTATTAAATATAAAAATTAAGTAAGATTTAATATTTTAATTATTATTAATTACCATTTTTGAATATTACAATTTAAAGCTATGAAAGGGTTGATTTTATCTGAGTTAAGTATGTAGACTTAGTAATGTTTTAGGAGATAGTTAGGAGTTTAATGTTTGGGGTTTAGATATTAAATATTAATATTCTAATGGAGATTTGAAATTTGATTTTCATTTTTATGATTGGATATAATAAATTTAATTAAGTTGGTGGAACGTTTGTGAACATTATACTATTAGGTAGTATTAGGGCTAAATCAAAATATGTTTGCAAGTAAGAAGTTAGGTTAGATAACTATGTTAAAGGTTGGATTAATATTATGTATTGAATTAACATATGGAATTATAATATATTTTTCAAAAATAAATTAAATATTGTATTTTAATGTTTGAATACATTTACTTAAAATATCTTTTAATTTAAATTCTTAGGGTTATTGGATCAAAGGGTTGTTGAAAGAACCTTAGGTTGATATCTTGGTAGCGATTAGAAATATGATTTAAGGATGAGACAAATATTGTAAATAATATAATAAGAAATATTTAGTATTTTCAATTAGTAAAATAGGTTATTTTAATAATAGAAATTATGGATTAAGGTATTTGATGAACTTATAGAAGATTCAAAACCGATTCGCCTAGGAGATTGAATTGACACACCAAATGAATATGAAACAACTTGATAACCTAATAGAACTTGTGAAAATTTATGAACTTAATAATGTGACTTACAGAATAGTCAAATTAAGGCTGACTTAGCCAATAATTAGGGTTTAGTCAACTTGAACTTGATGTTCCTATAACACCTTGACTTGAGTGTTTTGAATTTGTACAGTATGGTCAAAATTTTAACTTTGCATCTTATTGAAAATAACCAAAACTCACTTTTAATCTATTGTCAACTTTCCATAACCTTTTCAGTCTAGCATGTATTAACATAGTGGATTAATTAACTTTAAAAAAATAAATTATTTTTTTGCCCCGATATTTTGGTCATGACATTTTGGTATCAGAGTGTCAATTTCAACACTAGGAGATGAGATTAGGGAGTTGATATGACTCCATCCACCATTGTTTCTATGCTCCACAAATAAGACAGTAGCAGAGGCTTGGTTATAGAGTTTACAATGGTGTTTTGGATTATGTCCTTATGGGAGTAATCTCAAGGTATGATTAGTAGTTCACTTACTACAGGATAATGTCTCCATCTGGTGGTAGCAAGAAGAATCTATAGGAGGAGTGAGGATTGACACCCTTACATGGGAGACATTTCTAGCTGGATTCTAAAAGAGGTACCTTTCTTAGCACTTCAAAAAGAAGCAGATAGAGGAGTTCCATTCTTTACAATAGATGGGCCTCATAGTAGCCTAGTATGAGAGCCAGTTTCTTGAGCTCCTTCCTTATGTTGAATACATGAAGGACGAGAAATTGTGGATCCACTATCTCATCATGGGCCTTAATTTCTCTTTCTAGGGTTCAATTCACGTAGCCTTCCCTACTACTTTTAGATAGATAGTGGAGATAACACTAGTTACTAAGGATATTTGAGGTAAAAAAGAGTCTTGGGATCATTCTTAGAACCAAAACTCTACCCAATAGTCAGGACAATGAAAACCCCCTTGGAAAGGGAATCAAAACTATTCAGAAGTGTCCTCTAAGGGCCAATAGTTCTAGTAGTAGAAACCATCATAGGGTTATCAAGGCTCTAAGCCCAAGCATTGTCAATCACAGGTTCCTAAATAGGATCAGAAGGCACAAATCCCACAATCACAACCATCAAAGACTTAGAAGTCTTCTAGGGGTGGTTATAGTGGATCTAGTAGGTTAGGAGGTCCACATCAATCCAAATCATAGGGTATATAGGCCTATACTTGAGGACTATGCTACACTTATGGTGGCATGGGTCACCTAACTAGAGAGTTTCTACATGGATAGTCAATTAGTGGTCAGAGAGGGGCCACCTTAGAGCCTATTGTTGGTGATATGGGTAGATCCCATAGAGTGTTTGCAATGGTTGATAATTGCTAGGATGAGCATCAATCCATAGTTATCGAGGCCACATGTATAATACAAGGTAGTATGGTTATTATTTAATTTAGAGCTACTGACTCCTTTATATCTCCATATATAATAGAGCATTGTTGGCTAGTAGTAGTTAGATAGGATGTTAGTAGGGAAGTAGAGTTAGCCTTAGGAGCCAGAGTGTCACTTAGTTCCATGGTACAAAATTGTTAGATTCAGTGACCACAATGTCTGATCTATGCATTACCCATCTAGGTTCATATGATGTTGTCATTGGCATGGATTGATTTTATTCCCACAATACCAAGATGGGTTTTTGACAAAAGAGAGTAGACTGTGTGGATGAATATGGGATTTCTAGAGTGATCTTCAAAGTGAAGAGACTAGTATCTCTTTGTATGATTTCCATTATGCAAATTAGATGCTGCATGCGAAAGGGATATCAGTTGATTACTATCACCATTAGTGATAAAGAGGAAGATTGAGAGGGAGAGCCAACACTTAATTATTTTCCTATTCTATAGGAGTTTTTAGAAGTATTTCCTTTAGAGCTCCCTGATATGGCTCCACCTAGAGTAGTGAATTATCACATAGATCTTGTGCCAAGAGTCGAGCCATTATTCAGAGCACATTATAGGATGAATACTCATGAGCTTGGTGAGCTAAAGAATTAGTTGGAGGAACTCTTAGAAAAAGGGCATATTCAACCTAGTGTGTCACCTTGGGGTACACTAGTTATCTTCGTGAATAAGAAGGATGGATTACTTAGGTTGTGCATTAATTATTGACAGTTGAACAAAGTAACCATTATGTACTAATACCCAATTCCCAAGATTGTTGATCTCTTCAAGTAGTTATAGGGTACCCAAGTATTCTTGAAGATAGATCTGAAGTCAAGTTATCATTAGTTGAGGATTATGGAGAGTGATATCCACAAGACTACATTCTGTATGAGGTATGGTCACTATGAGTTCACTGTGGTACCATTTGGCCTCACGAATGCTCCAACTATATTCATAAGCCTCATGAATGGAGTATTTATTAACTTTTTAGTTAAGTTTGTAGTCATATTCCTAGATGATATTTTGATATATTCTCATAATGAAGAGGAACATGAGGAGCACCTAAGACAAGTATTGCAAAAGTTGAGAAAAAACCAGTTGTATGGAAGCTTTTCAAAGTGTGCATTCTTCAAAACTAAGATACATTATTTGGGTCATGTTATATTAGGTGATAGAGTCTCAGTACACCCATCAAAGATTACCATCATGGATTAGACAACATCCACTGGTGTCATAAAGGTGAGGAGTTTTATGGGACTAGCAGGATATTACTGACACTTTATTGCGAGATTCTCTAGATTGGCACACCCAATCACATCACTTCCAAGGAAGCAGAGAAGTATGAGTGATAAGAGAAGCGTGAGAGATATTTCCAAGAACTCAAGAGATCCCTCACAAGTGCACCAATTCTTGTAGTTCTAGATCCTTCTATAGATTTTATGGTGTACACAGATGCATCTTTGGATGGTATAGGGGCAATCCTTATGTAGGATGGACAACCTATTTCCTAAGAGTCTAGAAAGTTGAAGACTCATGAACTCAATTACACTACTCATGAACTAGAGCTTGCAATAGTTGTTCATACTTTAGTGAGGTGGAAAAAATTCCTTCTAGGTCATAGATTTCAGCTTCATTCCAACCATCAGAGCTTCTAGTACATATTTACACAACTGAACCTTAATGCTAGGCAAAGAAGGTGGATAGAATTCCTTTGTGAGTATGATTTTGATATTAATAATATCAAGGGAAAGGAGAATGTGGAAGCAGATGCCTTAAGTAGAAGGCACCATGAGCTTTCATCTATGACTACTTGCACTAATTTGAGAGAGCAAATCCTGCAACATTTGCTAGAAGATGAGCTTTATGTAGAAGTTAGTTAGTTGGTGCATTCTCAGAGACCCTTAGAAGGAAATTATTTAGAGTATTCATTAGAGTCTGATGGAATTTTGCATCACAAAGGATTTTGTACCTTCAATTGGGGGTTTGCACTAGCTCATTATACTTGAGGCTCACAAAGCACCTTATGCAATGCACCCTGGTGTTAAGAAGCTACATGAAGCTCATTGGCTAGACATAAGAGTGAAGATTGCTAACATTATTACAAGATACCTCAAGTGTCAGAGGGTGAAGGTAGGGAACTATCATCCTAGTGGACTTTTTGAGCCTCATGAGATTCCAAAGTGGAAGTGGGATACTTTATCTATGGATTTTATTGTTGGTCTTCCCATGTCTTCTCACTGCCATGATGCTATTTTGGTGATAGTTGACACATTAACCAAGGTCACCCACTTCTCACCCATGCATACTACTTACACAACATAAGACATAGCTTAGGTGTTTTTGTGGGACATTTTCAGACTTCATGGCATTCCCCATAAGATCATCTCAGAAAAAGACTCATTGTTCACTTTATCAGTTTGGAGAGAGTTACAAGAAACATTGGGCAATAGGCTCAATTTTAGCATAGTGTACCATCCTGAGCTCGAAAGTCAAACCAAGAGAGTGAATCAAGTATTGGAGGATACATTACACATGTACTTGATGGACCATTAGGTCAAATGGGAGGAATACTTGCATTTTGTCAAGTTTTCCTATAACAATGGGAACCATTTCTCTATGGTTAAGCCACCTTATTAGACCTTGTATGGAAGACCTTGCAGAACACCCTTGAGTTGGGATAGGGTCAAGGATAGAGTATCTATTGGTTTACAAATAGTCAAAGAGATGGAAAAATAAGTGACCTTGATTAGATAATGCCTTAGAGAGGCACATGATAGGTAGAAGAAGTATGCTGATGTGAAGAGGATTGATCAAGAGTATAATATTGGAGATAGAGTCTTCTTGAGAGTGTGAATGCACAAGAGTTTGATTTGATTTTGAAAGGGATCTAAGCTGGCACCTTGATTTTTTGGACCATTCAAGATCCTAGAGAGGATAGGACTAGTTGCTTACCCTCTAGCTTTGTCACCTAGCCTGTCATTCATCCATGATGTGTTCCATATTTTTGTACTTAGAGGGTATATATATGATTAGTCTCATATTATAGATTGGGATGCCTTGCAAGTGGAGTTGGACAAAGTAGTTAGTGCTAGAGTCTATTCATATTATTTCCCAGTGGACCCTAACTCTTCGAGGCCAAGAAATGGACCATGTTAGGGTCCAATGAGATTGTTATGATGAGGTCATGGATTCATGGGATGATGCAACACAAATGAGATCTCAGTACCCATACCTTTTTGATGAACTCCAAGAGGAAGTTCATGCCTAGTGGGGGAGGATGTGAGGCCTCACCTTGACCCATCATAGCACATCTGATACTTTTTATTTTGACACATTATGACTCACTATGTTGAGAAATTATCTGGTGGACATTATTTATATTATTTTATGTCATGTGATGCTTTAATTTAAAAATGTTTAAATAGGTTATTTGAAGTTTATGTGTAGACATACATTATGATGATGTAATTCAATAAATGATTCCAAATTTTGAATATGTTAAATATATTAATATTAAATTAGTAATGATCAAATATGTGTGCAAAAATGAGAAAAAGGTTATTGAAATGAAAGTTTAATGTTTTGATCAATGTGATTATGCAATTTTGTTTAAATATATGAATGTGATGTCATTGAACTAATAATATTCAAATTGAGTGTGCAAGATAATTAACCATGAAATTTATCAAAAAATTGGTAATTGACCCTATGTGTAAACTAGAAGAGCAAGGTTGAATCCAATAAAGTGATTCAAACCTCATTGTCAAGTATTTTATTTGTATCGTAATCTGAGTGTGTGTATCATTGTGTATTTTGTAAGGTGTTGAATGTTACATAATAGTGAATCTTATGGTGTTACTTGACACTCCTAATACATATATGTATATCAACATATTAATATAGGGTTAGAAGAGTAACCTGTTAATCTAAGATTGATTAGTTAGTAACCTAGATTAATTACCTAATTAGGGTTAGTCGAAAGGTTACATTCTTAGGGTTTTAAAAGATCAAATATTCCAAGCCAATTATATAAGTCCTAAAATGCTCCTAGAGGCCAAATTTAATGTAATCCAAGTGCCTAGGAGTTTGTGAATGGGTTGGGGACCTTTTCTACCCTTCTAGAACTTCCTAATAGTATTTATGACCCCTTAAATATCTCATTTTCCCTTCAGTACAAAATTGGCCATCTCCATGTGTTTCATCAAGTATACACTTCTCCTAAAAGGTTTTCTTGATGGTAGGATCAAGTAGGAAGACCATAGAAGACTTAAGTCAAGTCTAGAGTTATTTCCATTTTGGGTGGGTGAGTTTAAAAGCCTAATTTGTGGCTATTTTGAGATTCTAAGGTTGTTCACCCATTCTCTACATTGAAAAAAAGTCAAGCATGGAATTGAAAAGGAAGAAGGATTTAGCTCATCTCAAAACCCCATTCCATAAAAGGATTCTTCATGGCCATGTTCTTTATGCATTGTTCATTGCTTGCTTATGTTGTTAGAGTAATTAGTTGTTTTCACTTATTAATTAAAACACTTTGATTTAATTAATTAAGTTTTCTATTACTCTAGTTTGCTTAAGCTATCTTGTAGGTACATATAATTAATATTTTATTAATTATAATGTGCAACCCTAGGTTTTTTAGGCTTTAGGTTACCCTTTTTGGGTTTTGATGTCCTTTATAAGGATTGATCTCTTTGTAAATTATCTAGAATCTATTGAATAATATTTTTCTTCTTTGTCTAAGTTTTTCAGATCAAACCCTTGCCTCTTCTTGTCTTTTTCTTCTCTGTGACAAGTTTTTTGCATGTTTTCTTGGGCTTCATGGATTTGTTATGCACTTTTACTCAAATCCTACATGGTATCAAAGCCAGATCTATTGTAGCTTGTTCGATATTTGAAGAAAAAGGGAGAACAAGGGTTTGGTGGATCAAATTTGGTATTTTTTGGGCATTTCCTAAGAAAACATAGGGTTCACCAATTTTAGATGTAGTTTGAGGCTAAACAAACATTGCCATTAGATCTGGAAGGCCATTTACAGTCAAGATTCATATAAAATTTTTGTTTTTTGGCTTCTGTAGCATCAGGCAAAATTATATGCCCCTCAAGAGGCTGTACGGACATGATTTTTGAGAAAAAATAAAAAATCAAAAATCAAAAAAATATAAAAAAGTGGTTGCAGGCATTGTCGCCCAACAGCCACCACTGGGTGGCCTGCATGACACCGCCACTACCAATAGCACTGTGGAGTTTCCGTGGCACCACCCACCAGCCTCCACTACTCCTCATCCACCCTGACACCTCTCATCCTCCTCCTCTACTGCAACACCACTAGTGGAGCAGCCCCTGTGGCCACCACTGCCAGCGGCTGTTGCCCTCCTGCAACCCAACCTATTCAATAGCCCACATGGCTCTTTTGCACTATTGGAGTGACATGTGGCTACCATGTTGGCATTTGCCACATGGCCCTTGCCATGTCAGTAGCCACCTCATCTTTTTGCCACTTGGCTGGCATGTGGACCACCACAAGGCATGCCATGTGGCCTTCCTTTTTTTCTACGACTGCCCCTAGGCCATCAAATTTAAGCTAGGGTTTTTTTGATGTCAGCATGATGTCATCTTGCATCAGTACCCTTGCCAGCACTCCAGGTCCCTTTTTGACTTACTCACGATTTTTTGGCCATATCTTGGGCATATAGATGTCTTTTTTTGGTCCAAAAGAAACACCAAAAAGCTGTTTCCGAGATGGAGATAGTGGTGTAGGATTGTTTTGGTTTTGATGCAGTTTGGTTACCTATTTTGGTAGTCAAAGTTGGATGTTCTATTTTGCACTCCAGGAGGTGTATCTTGAGCATTCGATCTCCAATTTTGGACTTCTTCATATCGTTGGAAAGCTATTTCCATGCTCTTTCTAGTGATGCTAGTTATTCTATATTTGGCTCTAAGAACTTTTTATTCAGTCTTATGCATTTTTGCATTCTGGTGGATATCCTAGTTGTTTCAGGTCTGAGGATCAATTTTGTTGCTTTAGATGCTTTGTTTTGGCGTGTACTTTTTGTTGTACCAATCTTTTTTTTTATCATTATTGATATTCATTGTAAGCATCTTTATGCAAAAACACTGAGATAAAGTGCCACTCTTACATTTTGGGATCGTTTTCATCATTGTGATTCATTGTACTCACACTATTTTATAAAGTGTCATGGGGGGACAGTTGATTTCCATTTAGGCCCTCTTCCTTTGTCAAGTGAGTGTCCCTTCCATGACATTAGACCCATGATGTATTGATGATACGTTCCTTTATAGGTGTCTGAACCTCACTTTTGATGTGTTTGGTTCCTATGTTGTAGAGATTTTTGGCCCATCTTTTCAGTTGCTTGTCACCTCACCCTATCTGCATTAAGGTGGGGTTATATTGTTGGTTCTAATGCTTCCTTGGTTCAATGGTTCATTAGTGTGAGCTATGTATTTAGTACCTGATCCTACATACTAGGTGATTGTAGTGGCTGGCTACCTATGCATTTCGATGAGATGGATCATCCACCATATAGACATGCTCAGTTCGTGTCTTCTATTTCCATGGAGGTTCTACAGATCAACACCTTTTGATAGAGTTTTGTGGCTTTTCATGCTTCAGTGGTTCTCTTCATGATCTCTCTTTGTTCCTTCTTCTAGAATATTCTTTGCTATCTCTTTTTGGAGTAGGGTTTCTCCCATGTGGTTTCCTCTGTTTCTCTATTTCATATAGATTTTGTTGTATTGGGTACCTGATTAGGCCTTGTTGCTGGGACCCATTTTTTTTGCTTCATAACTGTGCTAGGTTAGCTTACCTCTTGAGCTTCGCTTAAGGGGGGGTGTTAGAGTAATTAGTTGTTTTCGCTTATTCATTAAATCACTTTGATTTAATTAATTAAGTTTCCTATTACTCTAGTTTTCTTAAGCTATCTTGTAGGTACATATAATTAATATTTTATTAATTATGATGTGCAACCCTATCTTTTTTAGGCTTTAGGTTACCCTTTTCAGATTTGATCTCCTTTATAAAGATTGATCTCTTTGTAAATTATCTAGAATCCGTTGAATAATATTTTTCTTCTTCATCTGAATTTTTCAAATCAAACCCTTGCCTCTTCTTGTCTTTTTCTTCTTTGTGACAAGTTTTTTGCATGCAGGTTTTCTTGGGCTTCGTGGATTTGTTATGCGCTTTTGCTCAAATCCTACAATTCGTAGGGTTTTAAAAGATCAAATATTCCAAGCCAATTATATAAGTCCTAAAATTCTCCTAGAGGCCAAATTTAATTTAATCCAAGTGCCTAGGGGTTTGTGTATGGGTTGGGGACCTTTTCCACCCTTCTAGAACTTCCTAATAGTATTTATGACCCCTTAAATATCTTATTTTCCCTTCAGTGAAAAATTGGCCATCTCCATGAGTTTAGTCAAGTATACACTTCTCCTAAAATGTTTTCTTGAAGGTAGGATCAAGTAGGAAGACCATAGAAGACTTAAGTCAAGTTTGGAGTTATTTCCATTTTGGGTGGGTGAGTTTAGAAGCCTATTTAGTGTCCATTTTGAGATTCTAAGGTTGTTCACCCATTCTCTACATTGAGAGAAAGTCAAGCATGGAATTGAAAAGGAAGAAGGATTTAGCTCATCTCAAAACCCCATTCCATAACCCTTGTGATGGTAAGATTCTTCATGGCCATGTTCATTATGCATTTTTCATTGCTTGCTTATGTAAATATCTTGCATGTGTGTATTTTATGTTTGTGTTGTAACATGTGAGAGATGGGTTATTTGTGGGTTTTCTATTTTCCTTCCTTTCATATTTCCCTTTTTGGTTTTGTTGGGAAAGCTGTTAAGGGTGTGTTGGCATTACTCACCCTCAGATTGGATAGAAGTGGCCATGTAAGGGAGAAGGGATTTAGTTGGACTCGAGGTTAGTGTAGAGTCTCTCCTCATGATGAGAAGAGGGATAAAGTAAGGTGTTATGGGCATTACTTATCAATACAATCGATTTTGTTTAGGGAAATAAGGAGAGAAAGAAATGGAAGTTTATTGTGATTTGGTAGCCTTAGAAGAGGCATATGATATGTGTTTATGATTGACATCTCCTACTTGGAGAAATCCACCATGTTCCTAGTCTTGGTCAATTATGAAACCTATTGTGCAAACCTTGGATGGGAACTATACGTTTAGTATGTCAATATGATTGTTTCTATATGTACCTGGTCGATTGCTAGTTCTCCTAAGCTTGAGGAGTGGTCTCACATCGAGGCCTTGGTTGGGAGGTGAGCTCTCCATGGTGTTCTTTATTTATTTGCAGATTTCCTTGGATGGTACATTGATAAGGAGAAAAACTAGATTCAAAATTGTCATGGTTTTCTTGAGTTCATTGTTATGGAGACTTCTTCTTGTAGTGATTCAATTGAATCTTGTTCATGTTATAAAAATAAAATTGGATGTCTATTGGATATATTGGATTTCAATATTCCTAATGTAGTTGTTATTTTAATAAGGGGAAATATGATCATGATGTATAAAATTTGATAGTAAACATAAGAACATGTTAAACATAATTCATTATAAATATCTTGTAATTTATTGGTGTAGGATGAATGCATAAATATAGTGTTTCACAATTCATTTCTTCTAACACTTCTTGTACTCTTGAAAATTCAATTCTAAATGCAAAATGATCAATTGTATTATAAATATTGATGTTGTATGAAGCTACTCAATTTGATTATGACTATATTCTATAGGAAATTGGATTCAAATGAATATTACTTTATATTGCATGTGTTATGAACTATTTAAGATTTCTCCCAATTTAAAAGAAAAATTTAACATCAAAACTATTCCTACCAATTGATTCTAGAAAATGAACTAAACATTATTGCACTAGGAAACTTTTAAAAATTCTATGGGAAACCTAGCACCTTGAAGAGAAAAGAAATCTCATAATTTTAAACTATTGAGAGCCAAAATGCTCTTTGGATTTTGTATGAAAAGTTTTAATTCTCTTTTGGTATTAGAGAATATTCTTTTAAGATTCTTTTAAAAATCTTTTTGACACCATTTTGAATAAGGAATATATAATTATAAAATGAAAAAGAATTAGTTAAATAAACTTATTCTATCATACCTTGCCTTATCCCACACCACCTAGAAAACTTTAAAACATAAACTCCCACCTTTGTAGAGGGCTACTCTGGCTATTGTCGGTTGAATCAATAAAAAACTCCACCCTCCTTCCATGGTTGATGATGTCACCCAACCTTGCAAGAAGTACACATGCATAGGGGGATTGGTTGAAAAGGGACTCAAGTCGACATGCAATAATGGCCAAGTATTACTTTTAAACAAATATCCCCTAAGAGCCCTCCCATTGTTCCTTTCTCCCACCAAAGGATTCTCCTCCCCAAAACCCATGTATAGGTTAGATAGGGACTATTGAAATAAGGACACACCAATCCTAATGTGGGATGTTAGGTTGACTTGGGCAAGTGCTCCATGAATGAGGATGTTTGAAAATATAACGATAAAATACCTTTTTGTTTCATCTTACCTTTCCATTTTCCATGTATTCAAGTCTTGGGTGAGGGGACAAGACTTGCATTTTCTCTTGGGCAATGTAACCCCACTTGGAGAGTGCTCACATGTGCCTAGGAAGATGTCAGAGTTAGTGGAGTTAGTTAGATGGTAGGGTTAGGGATAACGATGGTTAAGGAATGGTTGTGAATGTAATGTAAAAAAAGATTAGTATATTAAATATTAAAAGTAAGAAATATTTAATTTTTTAATAATTATTAATTACTGCAATATAAAGCTATGGAAGTGTAGATTTCATCTTAGTTAAGTATGTAGACTTAGTAATGTTTTAGGAGATAATTAGGAGTTTAGTGTTTGGGGTTTAGATATTAAATATAAATATTTTAATGGAAATTTTAAATTTGATTTTCATTTTTATGATTGGATATAGTAAATTTAATTAAGTTGGTGGAACATTTTTCAACATTATACTATTAGGTAGTATTAGGGCTAAATCGAAATATGGTTGCGAGTAAGAAGTTAGGTTAGATATCTATGTTAAAGGTTGGATTGATATTATACATTGAATTAAAATATGGAACTATAATATTATGGAAAAAGAAATTAAATATTGTATTTTAATGTTTGTATACATTTACTTAAGTTCTTTTAATTCAAATTTTAAGGGTTATCGAATCAAAGGTCATTATAAGAACCTTAGGTTGATAACCTAGTAGCGATTAGGAATATGATTTAAGGATGAGATGAATGTTGTAAATAATGTAATAAGAAATATTTAATGTTTTCAATTAGTAAAATAGGCTATTTTAATAATGGAAATTAAGGATTAAGGTATTTGATGAACTTATCGAAGATCCAAGACCAGTTCACCTAGGAGATTGAACCAACACGCCAAATGAGTATGAAATAACTTGATAACCTAATAAAACTTATGAAACTTTATAAATTTAATAGTGTGACTTACATAATGGTTAAATTAATATTTAATTATTCAAAAATTAGGGTTTATTCAACCTAAACTTGATGTTCCTATAACACCTTGATTTGAGTGTTTCAAACCTATAGAGAATGGTCAGAACATTAGCTCTACATCTTATTGAAAATAACCAAATCTCACTTTTAATCTGTTGTCAATTTTCCATAACCTTTTAAACATAGCATGTATTAACATAGTGGATTAGTTAACTTTAAAAAAAAAAATCTGTGTGTTTTTGCCCTAATATTTTGGGCATGACATGTACATAATGATATCCCAATCATAGTTGGAGAGGTGATAAATATTGGACCTTGGTCCTATTTTTGAAGGAAAATTTAGTACAACCTTTTTATGCTCTACATTTTATGTCATGCCACATTTCATATAAAAATAGCCATCCTACTTCTACATAATGCTTGTGTTCTATATTTTGTATCTTCCTCACTTAGTCTTAATGTATAGGCTTTCTACATCCTACTCCATAGAGAGAGAGAGAGAGAGAGAGAGAGAGAGAGAGAGAGAGAGAGAGAGAGAGAGAGAGAGAGAGAGAGAGAGAGAGAGAGGGGTTAATGTTCGTGTTCTATATTTTGTATCTTCCTCACTTAGTCTTAATGTATAGGCTTTCCACATCCTACTCCACAGAGAGAGAGAGAGAGAGAGAGAGAGAGAGAGAGAGAGAGAGAGAGAGAGAGAGAGAGAGAGAGAGAGAGAGAGAGAGAGAGAGGGGTTAATGTTCGTGTTCTATATTTTGTATCTTCCTCACTTAGTCTTAATGTATAGGCTTTCCACATCCTACTCCACAGAGAGAGAGAGAGAGAGAGAGAGAGAGAGAGAGAGAGAGAGAGAGAGAGAGAGAGGGTTAATGTTCGTGTTCTATATTTTGTATCTTCCTCACTTAGTCTTAATGTATAGGCTTTCCACATCCTACTCTAGAGAGAGGGAGAGAGAGAGAGAGAGAGAGAGAGAGAGAGAGAGAGAGAGAGAGAGAGAGAGAGAGAGAGAGAGAGAGAGAGAGAGAGAGAGAGAGAGAGAGAGATTATAATTATGGTTTCCATCAATAGAATGTGTGTCATCACCTTTTATCTACATCTATTTTATTATGGAAGAAATTATTCTAGAAGAATTATTATTTTTACCATTAATTAATATACTCACTTTAACATTTTCTAAAATATTTAAATATTTATGCATGTTACAAGTAAGATATATCTATATCTACAAACTATATGAAAACTATAGTAGTTATTGGAATTCTTCCAAATAAAGTCCTCCAAAATGGTTCCCACTGTTATCATTCTTATAGGCATTCCTAGTGCTCTCTCTCTCTCTCTCTCTCTCACACACACACACACACACACACACACACACACACACACACATGCATAACACATCCTTCTCTATTTTCCCCTTTGCCTCATATGCCTGTGGGTAATGTGAGCAAGATGCTTTTAGATTTTAATGTCATTTTGGGTTGTGGTGGGTTTCTATATGCAACCATTATTGGTATTCTAGTGTGTAGTAGTACTCCTTCAAAAAATGGTAGATATTCTCTTGGGGTGTCTCTTTAGGTAAAAGTTGTGTGTATTTGTGCCCTCCCTTTAAGGCATGTTTCTAATGTTAGTAGTTAAAACATTCTTGATGTAGTCAAATATACTACAACTTATCCTTCCAAGGGGAAGCATTGTCCTCTTCTTTTTTCCAAAACCTCCCCTATTATTGTATGGAGCAAAGATGTGGTGAAAAATGAGGGCTTTTACAAGTGTTGTGATTTGGCATGAAGGTTCTCTAATATTTTTGGATTTTTTTTTCTAGGATGTCCTTAGTACCTATTAAGGTTGTTCTTTCCTTGTGCTAAGAGTTTCTCATTACTATTTTGTGTATTCTTAATATAGGATCTTGGTGCTAAGTATGTTGAGGGCTTGGGGAATACACTATTTGTTGGTCAAATCTTGGTTAACTTCCTTTAACCCTCTTATATATTAAACCACTCAATATGTGCAAATGTGGGTTAGACTTATTAATGTGGGTGAAAATTGATGATTCTACTTCATGGAGCATTCTACTTTTTCTTACATTAAGTTTCTATTTTGTTACCATTAATAATTATTATAATACAATTTATAAATTCACTAAATTAATTTTATAATATTAATCATACTATCTATGTAATTTAACTTCTAGATTTTATTTTGTAGAGTTTTTTTATCATCAATATTTTGGATCATACTACATGATCCATCATTAGGATGTAAGAGAGAGAAAAGATCATATAGTATGATCTAATGTTGATGATAAAAAAATCTACACAATCAAATCTAGGAGCTAAAATTAAATCAACATGAATTGTGTAAATGTAATACATTTGATTCATACTATCTATTTAAAATTCCACATATAAAAATATATAATACAATAATAATTTTTCTCCATATCAAAACTAAATTCAACACTACAATAAAAGGTGAAACTTAATTTTCTATATAGAAAATAATTTCTTACTGTAAAGATGAGAAATTCAAAGTTGACCATAGAATAGTTGTAATATACAACTTTTATATTGATTCTTTCTATCAAATATTTTTAGAACAGAGGAAAACACAACATAACATGAAAACCACATGCATAAATATTATGTCTATTACTTTATCTACAATTCTATTTTACATACTAACTAATATATTTAAAACAAAGCAATAAAAGAGCACCATGATTTGAAGCTCAAATCTAGGTGGGAAAGCATGACATTCACCTAACATACTAAATGCATGAACTAATTTTCCTAAAACTCAAACATATGGTTAACACAACATATCAACAGGGTTAATTGACATACAATTACAAAAAATAGAAGAGTCTACAATTACATTTATCACACCTTCTTAATTTTGATTCTATCTACATTACAATACTTTCAACACTAACAATTCTCAATTGTTGTTTTTGAAATTCAAAATTTTCTTTTTCCAAGTGGCTTTGTGAATATGTCTACCAATTGGTCCTTTGATTTATAGTTTTGTATGTATATTTCTCCATTGTTGACCAACTCTCTAATGAAATGATAATGGGTGTCAGTGTTCTTTCTCTTCTGATGAAAGATTGGATTTATGGAAAGTGCAATAGATAAGATGTTGTCACAAAATATGGTGATTAGCTCCTTCTTTGTTTATGGTTCAAGATCTTGTATAAATCTCTTCATCCATACTTCTTGACAGGTTTATGAAGTGGTTTTTATGTATGCTTCATTTGTTGATGAAATGATGAGAATTTATTGCTTCTTGGATACCCATAAAACTATACATGTACCCAAAAAAAATGCATAACTTGATTTTCTCCTTTTGTCATCTACACTTCTAGCAAAGCCACTATTTGTAAATCCAATTAGTTGATTTTCTTCATTACCTTCATACAAAATACCATTTTGAATTATTCCTGCAATATAGTTATGTATTATTTTCCCTACTTTCCAATGTGATGTCTTTGGTGATTCTATTAACCTAGAGAGAAGGTGGTCTAGCCTTTTCATTGTCAAGTATATTAGGCTTCCTACCAATTGCTTTTAAAAAGTGGAATTAATTGTTTCACCTTAACCATTTTTTCTCAATTTTGTACTTAGAATAATAGGTATGTTGATTAGCTTGAAATTATTCATTATAAATTTTGTCATCACATCTTCTATATACTTCTTTTGGCTAATGAAAATGCCCTATTCCAATAATTCAATCTCTAGACCAAGGAAGTATTTCATGAGACCAAGATTGATCATTTAAAATTCTCTTTCCATATCAAGCCTAAACTCTTCAAGATGTGAGTTACTGATATATAGTAAATCATCAACATAGATACATATAATCAAGATCTCACATTGCAAGTTTTTTTTGTTATACAATGTTGGTTCATTGTTGCTACACTTGAACCCTTTGTTGAGTAGATATGAATCTATTCTATTGTACCAATCCCTTGGTGTTTGTTTCAATATGTATAGATCCTTTTCAGCTTATAGACCTTTTTTTCTTGTCCTTTGATCTCAAATCCAAGTGGTTGATCAAAATATACTTCTTCATTTATAATTCCATTTAAAAATGTTGATTTCACATCTAATAGATAAATTGACCATTGGTGTTTTGCCACTACTGCTAATATAGTTCTAATTGTGTTCAATCTTGTTATCAATGAAAAAGTTTCTTCATAGTATATATCAGGCTATTGTACATGACCTTTGGTAACTAGCCTTGCCTTATGCTTCACAATTTGACCTTTCTCACTAAGGTTTGTCTTATAAACCAACTTAACTCCTATTCTTGTTTTATCTTGTAGTTATTCCACTAACTCCCATGTGCCATTTTTCTCTTTGCATGCAATTTCATTGTTAACTTCTTCCAACCACTCTTCCTTCTTGATTGCTTCTTCAAAGCATATAGACTGACAAGACATGAAACAAAAAAAAACTTTTTCATTGTTATCTTGTTGTTCATATAATCTCTAATTCTTCTATTCCTTTGGTCCCTTAATTGTGTTAATGTGAGGCTTGAGTCACTACTAGAAGAAGGACTATGAACTTGTTGTCCTTGATTTTCTCATAGTACTATTGGAACCTCCCATCTAGGTAGTCTTTCTCCTGGTCGATCAACATCTATTAGTTGATAAATGTGTGAATTAGACTAACTATGAGTTGTTCCATTATCTTGTTCATATCATGACTTATCTTCAAGAAACTTGACATCTCTAGACACCACTGTCTTCTTAGTGATTGGATTATACAATTTGTAGGATTTTGATGCATTACTATAACCTAAAAATATACATTTCTCACTTCTATCATCAAGATTTTTCCTTGGCTCCTCAGACACATGTGTATAAGCTACACTTCCAAAAAAATTCAAATTTGCTGCATCTCATGTTTTTCCTCCACTCCATATTTCTAGAGGTTTCTTATCCTTCACACTTTTTGTGTAGGTGATCTATTCAAGATCTAGGTTGAACATACAACTGCCTCCACCTAATATTCATTTGGTAGATTTTTAGCTTTCAACATATTTCTTTCCATGTTCATGATTGTTTGGTTTTTTCTCTCTACTACTCCATTTTCTTGCCTTGTATATCAGGTAGTAAATTATCTAAGAATTCCCTTTTCTCTAAAATATGAAGAAAATCCCTTGAAATCATATTCACCAATAGAATCTATTTGCATGGGTCAACAAAGATCAGAATATACTAGCTTTAGAAGATCTTTGTCTCTATAAGTTGCTATATTAGGAAAGACACTCTTATGCTTGGAAATTATGCAACTCTCACAAGGATTATGGTGAACATCTATTATTGGTAGACCTACAAAAATTGACCTTTTTTGCAGCATATCTAGATTGTTAAAATCTAGATGACCATATCTAAGATGCCATAACCAAGTTTCATTAGAATTTGTAACATATTGTGCATAACAAGTAGGTTGTTCGACACTTCTCAAGTTTAGAGGATACAATATATTTTTTTTATCATTTGAACAATAGCTATGACCATTTTACTTGGGGGTTTGTCTAGGATGATACAAGTGGGTCCTTTGAAACTAACTTCAAACCAATTCTCACTCATTTGGCCTACATTCAATAGATTATGCTTCAATTTTTTTTACATAATAAACATTATGGATATCTTCCTTTTCATTTTTCTTATTTACGATAATGACAAAACCTCTTTCTAGAGCATGAACCAATTGATCATCTCCTAACTTTATCTTGGTCTCAATTCTTTCATCAAAGATAGTAAAAATATTTTTGTTACTTGTCCAATGAATAATGTAGGCACTATCCAAAAATATCTTTTTTGTGGGTATCTTCTACTATTGAGCATGATAGAAACATTGAATGAGTTTCCTCTTTCATGTTGGACACAATAAATCTTCCTCTATCCTGGTTTGCTTGCTTCTTCCTGCACTCACTCTCAAAATTTTCATATCTTTTGTAATAGTAACATTATATGTTTGATTTATCAAAATTTCCTCTTCCTCTGTTACTTTTTTCTCTTCCTCTTTGGTTTTGTGACTGTGATAGAGGCTACTTTGCCTGATTTTCAAAACCATGTTTGTTATCAAATCTAAAATGAACTTCTTCCTCTACCTCTTCCTCTATTGATGATGTCTTGTGTTTGTAGAGAAATCTCCAAAATTTATTTCTCATTTGTTTTCTAAACTCATGGTTCAAAATTAAACTAGTCAACTCTTCAATGGAATATGTAGAAAGATCTTTACATTCTTCAATTGCGGTCACCAAAGTATCATATGACTATAGAAGACTTATAAGATATTTATCAACTTTTCTATTAGTGACTGTTAGAAATAGGAAATACCAAGGGGGGGGGGGGGTGTTGAATCAATATTTCACAAAATTTTGCTAGTATTTTGTGAAGTAACTCATAACATCATAGTTTGTTAAGTAGTGGAATCCTGGCCAAGGGAAAGCTCTGGTGGGGATGGTACCACAAAATGATCGACTAATCAAAAGTATCTTGTAAAAGATATTGGACCTACTAGGACTTTATTATATCTATATATTATCTCAGTCCTTGTTAGGGACTAAGCCTTGTTAGAAGCCTCAACCCTATTCAAAGTTTTTATTATAAATTAAAACTATATGCAAGATGAGGCCACTTCCCAAGCATGCAATATACAATAAAGTTCTTCAATACAAGAGACAGATAGAAAAACCTCTAACCATTGTTGATATTTTCAATATCTAATATTTTCCTTTGCTTCTCTTCACAAATATTTATCACATTTCATACTACTTTGATCATACATTATAATTTTCATCACAAACATAATATTACATTCACTTCAAAGTTCACACATCTTCATATCCAAATTGTTTCCTTTATAACTTATTATTTTAACTATCAACCTTCATCTCTTTGCATGCATGCCAAAATACAAAATTAGATCTTGCTCACTTAGGGTTAAAATCTAGGATTTTGTTCCTAATTAATTAAGTAATTATTTACCCTATTCATATCTTTTACCATGTTCTTCTTGCTTAACATTGTCACTGTAAAACCAAATTATCTCTATCTGTACTGATTGTACAACCTTACACTCTTGTAGATGTCATCCTTACATGTTGTACTACCTCTAAGTAAGTGCACATGTGCTGATATGCTCTTAGTAAAGCTCTCCAATCAAATCTCTATTGACAGGAAAACTAAGTAACAATTAGACAATTTTCTAAGTTTATATGCCAAAATTGTATCTTCACTTCTTGCTGACTTTACAATGAATATATGTTATGACAACATCACACTAAGTAACCCATCCATATTTCCAAAAATCTCTCCCTTTAGAATTTATGGAAACATATGGGAAAATTGGCTAAGTCCCAAAACCAAAACTTCAATATATCTAATGTCAATTACATGACCATTACAATTTTTTAAAAATTTGTGGATCAGCATTATTTATACCATCTTTTATTTATATCTCTTGGTTACAAGTTAAAATTGTACTAATGCTTTTACCTTCATGGATGCTAATTGGATATCCGTGAGATGCAATCAACAAATTTTATCTTCAAAATGGAATTTTTCATATTCCTTTTGTCCTTTACTACATTTGAAATGTTGAATACTACACATAATGCACATGAAGCAATCTCTACTACCTCCAAGTCCATATAATAAAACTTTTCATAAGATGTCTTGGTTGATAAGCATTCCTCCAACTATCTCTATGCAAGATCAATTTTCAAAGCAAGGCTCTCCCTTAAAAGTGAAAATATCTTCAATGTCCTTTCCTTTTGTAGCTCTAAAAGCCCAATTTCATCATGTATTTTGTTGATTCTATTCTCCAAGTCTACCATTTACACCATAGTATTTCTCAACTCATTTACATGCATCTTTAACTCTTCTAGTTTATCATCCAATCCATCTAAAATATCCTTGATAAATGTTTGAGACGAAGCACATTCACCATACACTTCATTTCCTTCTACCAAACATTTTCTTAACTCCTTGTTCTTCTCATCAAGATTTTTCAAATCACCTTTGATGGTTTCACGTACTATTCTAAACATTTCTTCACATACTATTCTAAACATTTCTACATCATGCAAGGTTTTTGCCTTAGTTGTTGTCACTTCTAATAAATGGGTGAATTCAGTGTCAAAAGCCTTGATCACTACTTTTTCTCTATCATGGGGTTAAGATTTAGTCACATTCTCTATTATAATGCTTTGTAACTTCTTAGTTACTTTTATCAATGAGATCTGAAGACTCTTCACCTTTTAATTCTTCTCAATGATTTTTCTCAATGATGAGATCAATTCAACTTGATCATCATCTAACTTATTTCCTAACAAAAATGCCAAAGTAGTTTCAAGTGATGACCTAGAGGAACTAGGTTCACTTGTCTTTGTTTGTTCACTAGCTCTTTCTTATTCCTCTTTATTTTTCTGTTCTTCATCTTCTTTCTTCTTTCTTTCTTCTTCCTCCTTCTTCTCTTCTTCTATCCCCTTTTCTACTTCTTCTTTCTTCTTCCTTTTTCTTTTCTATTTCTTCATTATTTTTCTCTTCTTCTTTCATATTTTCCTCTTGATTCTTCTTCTCCTATTATTGTTCATTAGAACTTGGATATTATACTAAATTATCAACAATGTTAGGAAATAAGTCCTTGGACGGGTCTTCGGTCATATCAACTATTATGCTAGTGTTGTTCACTTGCATAGAATCTATGCCAACTATTACTTATATGTAGATGGTACTGTTGCTGATTGTATGGGGATAGTTGATGTTGTTGCCACTGTTGCTGATTTTGGTTGTCTCTATCTATTTGTTCACCTCTTCATAATTTCCACCCATGATTAGAATAGCCCATTTCTTTCCCCTTAGATAAGGTTCAAGACTCGTACTAAACTTTGCAAGTGCTCCTCACTAGTAACTTTCCAAAGCTTTCTTATTTGTTTTTCTCTTATTTTCTTGGCTTCTTCTACCAGTCTTTTCTTCTTGTTACTTAGCCTCTCATATAAATCTTTTGGAATAATATTTTGTATGCCAAAAAACTTCTTGCCACTTACTATTAAGTGTTTTAGTACTTCATTATCCAACTCAAACTTTTCAAAATTGTTATACAAATCATATAATTTGTTTAACTACAAAAGGCTACAATTGTTTATAATTGTATTTTTCAATGTCTCAACCTTTGGCTTCCATGGTTTCCTTCCCTTGTGTTGCAATTCCACAACACACACCCCATTTTTTACTTCAAAAATGGGAAACCCTTTTTTTTCTCACAAAAGCTCATTCCTCAAAAATAGGGTATCTTCCAAGGTGCCTTCAAGAGTTGAAATTTTGTAGTTCAAGTTTAGGAGTTTGGTAAATTAGCATCACTTTCAACCCCTAGCACCAGTATACTGATATTTATCTTTTGTGTAGGTCATCATGGGATCATCATCATCTATAGCACAAAAAAATAGCATGGTATTACATGTGCATTTTCAAAACAAGGGCCTTAGGATTTTAGATAGAAGAAGTGGAAGGAGTTCAAGTCTATGACAATGTTCAAATATAAAGATGACACAAATTATCAAAAATATCAAGAATTGTTGATCTTCGATTGGTTTTGACTAGTGAGTGTCTATACACTTAAGTCATTTACTTAGTTCATGCCAAATAAGTGGTATATGCTGACCACAACATAGAGCATGCCGAGTCAATAGTGAATGTCAAGTCACTCAAGTGTCGAGTAGATAGTATATGACGAGTGATTTAGGAGCTAAGTAAGTAGTGTATGTCAAGTCATTCAGATGCCGAGTCATAGTAGAAATCAGTATATGCCGAGCATCAGAGACCTCAGATGTCAAGTAACATAGTTTTGTCATAGATTTTTGTATTGGAACAAACTACTATGTAAACCATTTTTGAGCTGCCTTCAAGATTAAATTATGATATTTTGGTGACAACGATGAACCTTAAGTGGGAATCCCTATGAAGTGCATGCATCCAATCAAGTAAAGGGAAGGTTTAAGTGACAAAATGGATGAATCATAGCCATTGATTCAAACCAAACCATAAGTCACCTAGGTCTTCTTAAGGAGGAAAAACCCTAAACTTCTAATGAGAGAGAAAAAGTGAATGTATGAATGATCAAGGAGAGTTTTGCATGCACAAACTAGGACATTCATGGTGACCAAGGTATAATGATTTGAAATTGTATAGTAGAATTAGTTAAAGGAGAATAGAGGAAGGAAATAGTGAAAAACAAAGAGACATTTGATCAAGAAGGATCAAGAATACATTAGTTTAGAGGTGATCTATTATCAAGCAATAAAGTGCTAACCACAGGATCAATGCTGAGACATTCTAATAGGTGAATCACTTAAATCTCTTAATAGAGTAGTCCAAATAGGTTGTATTAAAATCCTCTAACAAGGTGATTCTTACTTTATTGTGAGTTAAAGTCCTTTAACAAGGAACACTTTTAAGAGGGTGTTGAAATCCTTTAATAGGGTAAGACCTAACAATCTTTGTAAGCCTTTAATAGGGCAGGCCTTTCACAGTGTAGATCATGTCTCAAGATCAAACATTGTAAGCTTCATTAGATACACTTTATTACTATAGTAGTGTAGATTTATGGATGTCATCCCTATTCTAGTTTTACCTTCTCATTGGAGGGTTTCTAGGTAATCATATCTGGTGTCATATATGTGTGAATGCTTACTTGTTTACATGATTTAGATGTACATGCTTTACATGGTATTTTAGTTCACTTATTAAATGTATGAGGTGGATGTGTGGTGAATTTTTTATGGGTCAAAGTTCAAAGAACTGATTCACCACCCCCCCTCCTCTCGAAAGTTTATCTTTCCTATTGTAATTCCAACAATTCGTATTAGAGTTTTCTTCTCTAGAAGAGAAGCTTTGTAGCTTTGAGAAAATATCTTGAAAATGAAAGTCTACAAGTTGGGAAAGATCATTGAGAATCAGGGAATTGAAATACAACTCATTCTACATCAACTGAATGAAGCAAGAGAAGACTTAAATAAATCTTTAAGGAGAAGGAAGGAAATTGCTATTAAGGAGAATGACACACAATATAGAGAACTAGACACTACCAAGTTGTTTGCTAATGGAGGCTCCAATAAATTTGATGCAACAGTTGTAGATCTAATGGAAAAGAATAGAGCCCAAGCTAAATAAATAAAAAATCTCAAGTTAGAGCAAGAATCACAAGCCATACTACTATGTGAGGTGATTGAATAGAAAAAAAAAGCTATGGAAGACAAAGCCATAATTATAGATGATAAGAGAGTTTTGACTAGTAGACTAGAAGATAAATCATCAGAGCTAACTAGGATTGCTAACATGTAATTGGATACTTTTGGTCAAATGATGAGTGCCAACTATGAATTGAATGTCAAGGATATTGAGATAATAACTTTGAAGTTACAAAATGAGCAATTGAATAATGACCTAAAAAGGGAAAAGGAATTTTCTAAAAGTTTAAATAAACCTAGTGAAGCCATCAATACTTTGAGCAATTATTGAGATCCTCTATATCCAACAATGATATATTTGGATTGGGATACACAAGTAATGAAGAAGTAGAGTCATCAAAAGTGCTGAAGAAAGGAGTAACAAAGGTAAGAATTCTAAACCTACTTGTCATAATTGTGGTAAGAAAGGAAACACTGCAAATGTATGTAGGAGAAAGACTATAAATTAGAATGTTAAGAAAAAGAGCATAGGTCACTATCATAAGTGCAAAAAACATGGTCATCAAGCACATGAATGCAGAACTAAGACCATGCATACTCAAAGATTTGAAGGATATTTTTATAACTATCAAAAGTATGGACATTGAGCTTTTGAGTTCAGATCCAAACCCATGTGGTCATCAAACAAGCATACAAAGGTAAAGAACAATGGAAACTCTTATAACTTGGATTATAATACAAGGTATAGTTGTCATTATTGTCAAGAGTATGGACATATTCCTAAGAATTGTATTAGAACACACTTTAGAAGTGACTACAAAAGGTGGTTGAGTCAAACCACATCTTTTAGTTGTTTGAAGATTGGTCACATTAGTTGATATTGTCCAACAAGGTTAAAGGCACCAAGTTGTGAGTTTAATAAAGGAAAAGGCAAGGAAGATATAGAAAATGTCAGAAATGAAATGAACAAGACATCAAAGAAAAACTATGATTGCAACACATCAAGTGGAGAAGGGATCACCTCACCCAATGGGTCAGGTGATCACACCTCATCAAACTAAGCAATCAAGAGGTATGTGGCACTAATATTCAAAAGTTATATCATACATCAATTCCAAATAATTTAGTTTTGAAAAGTTTGCATAAGCATGAATAAAGATGCAAAGTGTTATTAGGAATCAAAGAAATATATTTAAGATTTTCATGTTACTGTTGAACATGAAAAGCTTCCTATAATTGCTGACTAAAATGCTAGAGGATGTCGAGCTAGTAGACTAGCTAGTTATTGCTGAGCTCATAATGGTTGTTGAACAAATGAAAAGACTAGTGGATGCCAAGTGAGTTAGAAATTAGTTGATGACAAGCTTACAACTGTATAAGCACTCAACATTTATTGTAGTATTTCAAAGGGGTATTTGATTGATTTCTATTCATTTAACATCATTCAAAATACAGAGAGAGTAAGAAGAGCTAGAGGCAATCTGGAAATTCATACGAAGAGTTTGTAGGAGATTTGAATAGCTATTCAACATTATTTCATTAGATTTTGCAAGGTATTTATCATGTGCTGAACTATGCTATTTCTAATTTTATAAACCCCAATTTTGTAAAATAGCATCTAGTTCTTCAAAGGAAAAAGAAGTAGAGGGAAAATAGGTTTTGAATGTTCAATTGGTTAGCAATGAAGTAAAACAACCTATTTTCAAATCCATACATAGCATACAAACAAGATCCCTCCAGTACATTATCTATGATACCACTACAAGTTTTAATGATTCTAATTGTAAAATTGGGAGTACTGGTGACATGAAAATTATAGAAGCATATGATAAACTATGTGTAAATGGTTTGTTAAAGGAAGAGTTCAAGATTGTAGAAAAGAAACGGTTAACTCATGCCCTAGATTTCCCTAATTTTTTTAAAACTAAATGAATTAGGATTTTTTTGAGTAGGATTCATGATAGTTCATTGTGGTTAGATAATGGTCCAATCAAAATATCAAAGAGAATAATCCATAGGGTAACAGGATATCCAACCCTATATCATCCAAAGACTATGAGAAGTGAGTCCAAAGAAGTTATTGAGAAGAACATAGGAGCTATGTGGAATAAGAGGGGAATGCCATAGACACCATCATAGATCCTCTAATAGATTTTACAATAATGGTAATTGCACATAAGTTTTACCAATCAAGCAGATTGAATAGTGTATCCTGTATTGTAGTGGATATGGGTTACAAGATTGTGAAGAAGGATCATACATATGATCTTACCAAGATATAGTTATGACAATTGATTGAAAACCTAGGAGCAATAAAGAAAATAAAGAGTGCTCAATGTAAATTTGGATCTATTTTGATATGTATCTTCTTTTATGCTTAGATTACATTTCCTACATTTGGCACTATGGCATGGAAGACAAATAGGTCTGTTGTCAAATAGGAGAGTTCATTGAATAGTTAGGTGAAAATTTTGAGTCAATTATGACCAGTTATTTTGAAAACTTCAAGCAATCCATGAAGAAGAGATCGAGGATTCCAATATCATTAGTGAAAAAACATTATGACGATGTTTCTTTCCTAGTTGATGCTAATTATATATTTGTTCATGTAGAAAATTCAAGAGTAAGATGGCTAAGGCCATTAGGCTATGAAATCAATGTAGATGAGGCCTCTGCAACAATAACATCATTACTTATAGAAGAAATAGACAAAAATGCCAAAGAATTTCTTAATTATGAGATGGCTAAATCTAAGATTACTATGGAATTAAAAACTACCTCTATCATCAAAAAGGAGAAATTAGTAAAAAAATTGAAAGGAAAATTCAGTGAAGTTGCCAAGTAGGAATAGGATGAAGAGGAAGAAGACACTTAGATTCAAGCACCACTTGCATTGACACAAGGAAAGGGTGAAGATCAACAAGAGGAAGAAATAAAAATTGTAGAAGGTTCCAAGAAAGAAGAAGTCAAGGAAGCACCTACTCCTATTGATTAGAAGAAGAGAAAGGTTAAGGCACAAACTATGACAAGACCCAAGAAGGTTGCTAAACCTAGCTAGCCCAAACCTACAACACCTACCACAAGGACTAGTGCACATGTCACTACAAAAAAGGCTAAAGAGAAAGCCAAACATATAGAGTAGGAAGGAGGAGCACAAAAAAGACCTAGGAGAAAATACATTGCTCAAGCTAAATCTGATGAGGAAAGAACTAAATCTGATGACAACAACCAATTCCAAGTGGTGAGTCATAATCCATCTTCAAATCTAGACAACCTATGTGAGAATGTTAGAAATAATGTTGATCTATCAAGATTTTCTCACATTGATTTTAAAAATCTTGGAAAATTTGAAAAGAATCAAGTAGAGGAGGAAATATATGCCATGATTGCTACTATCAAGAAATCTCCTCTAGAGATTACCAACTCCATAACTAAAAACTTATATGCAAGAGTTGAGAAAAAATGATACTTTTGTTTAGATACTAAAAGGAAAATTAGAGAAACTACCCTCACTCAAGTTATGGCTAAACTTAGCAAGGCACAAATTGCTAAAGCCATAAAGAAATATGATGTTAGATTTATTCCTAAATATAGAACCTTCAACATATTAGAGAATAACATAGAAGATGTTGTAAAGAAGACTACATAGATGTGGAAAGTTACATATGGGTTAGCTATAGTCAAAGTAGGAGAACAAGAGCCTATTGAGGTTAAAGATGATGAAGAAGATGACAATAATGAAGGCATAGTTGATGCAGGTACTGAAATGAATGTAGATGATCAAGCAATAGTTGAGAAAGAGTAGCAACAAGAATAAAGTGTACAAGATACACAATTGCCAAATGTCAGCCCTCAAAAAATAACAAGTGTGAGTATTCAAACTGTCACAGTGAAGGATGTTTTTGATCTCACTACTTAGAACATCAATCCCCTAATACAAGAAGACTTGAAAAAGATACTTGAGCAATCTACACTATAGCCTAAATTATGTGACAATCCTATATTGATGAGTGTAGATGAACTTTAGAAATTAGTGACTAACACTAAAAGGGAGGAGGTGAAAACACAAGAGCCACCTACTATTACCCCTCAAGTCACTTATGTACAATCTTTAGATAAAGTACTAGAAGTTACACCAGAAAAGATTGATACAATTGGAGAGGATAAAGTGGAAAGTCAAGCCACTACTGAAACACAAAGTCAAATAGGTCAGATAGATCCATTTGCACCTCTAACACAAGTTCAAGGTGTAATTCAAGGTAATGTGGTAGAAAAGGACAAGCCCAAAGAGACTGAGTTGACACCTAAGTTGAAGGAGCTCGCAACCATTCAAGCACTAGTAACTTTGCCAAAATCTAGCACTCCTTCTAGTCACACTCTTTAGAGGCCGAGCAAAGATGCAACACCTCTGCAATTCTCAGTGCCAAGTCCAAGTTCATCAAAGGAAAAATAGGCAATAACATATGGAGATGTCAGCCTTGATGAAGAAATTATTTTGCCAAAATATGATTATGCCACAATAAAAATAGAGCAGATGGGTATACTTCAAGAAGCTCTAGCTAGAAAGAAACATCAAGAAATACTCAAAAGGGAGCATAGGAAGAAAAAATCTTTTCTTGATATTAAAGACATCTTCTTGGATGCAGTTATCCTACCTACTCTAGATGAAACAAAGCCACTTATTGAACAACTGACAAATATAGTGGAAAAGGTAAGTGATGCAAACCTTGATACTAATGCAAAATTATTAGAATGGTCTAAAAAGAAATTCCAAAGTAAAGTGAATGTGAAAATATCTAGTGACATAGCACTTACACAAGTTACATTGGAAACTAAGATAGCAAGTGTGAAGAAGGTACTTAAGAAAATTTTCTCTCTATATGCCAAACTATGTAATCCTACACTCTTAACACAAGAGACACAGAGTCACATTCTGAGCTTGGAAAGTCAAATAAATTCATTTGGCGCAAAATTACCCATGACTCTAGCAGAAAGTAAGAAGATTTTCAAGACCTTATTGCAAACCCAGAGTTAGTTAGTAGCGTTATCTACAATTGAATCTAACATAAGGGCCAATCTAATAAGCATCCAAACTATATTGACTCCTCACATGGAGATTTTGCACAAGGAGTTAGGCTATGCAAAAACTCTTACGAAGAAAGACCTCAATATTTGGAGGTAGCTTGTGACAATTGGGATGCAGCTCTTAAGATTATCCTCGAGGTGCATAAGTATTTCTTGGACAAGCACACTATTAGTGTATGGACCATTGACACCAGTGACCAAAAGGGGAAGAAAGTTAGCTTAAGAAAAGGGGGAGAAAGAGCTAAGCTAAGATAGAGTAAGAGCATGGGGGAGCAAGAAAAGAACAACAAGCAAGTAAAAGAGTATTAGTTGAGGCACATCTACTCAGAAGGAGTAACATTTTGAGTACAAAACCAGATCTAACAACTCAGGGGGAGTTATAAGATTTTGAGGTATAAGTTGTTGCAAAATCTTGCTATTTTTGAATTTTTTTACAGAAGCCGAATAAGAGATATGTTATGCTCGTAAGAATAAAAGTATTAATGCATGACTAAGTGTTTTTGACACTCATGTGAAAGGGGGAGATTGTTCATCTCAGATTAGTTTTGACTACTGAGTGTCTATACACTTAAGTCATTTACTTAGTTCATGCCAAACAAGTGGCATATGCCAAGCACAACATAGAGCATGTCAAGTCAATAATGAGTGCCAAGTCACTAGAGTGCCAAGTAGAAAGTATATGTCGAGTGATTTAGGAGCCGAGTAAGTAGAGTATGCCAAGTCATTCAAATGTCAATTCACAATATAGAAATCAATATATGCCATGCATCAGATATTTTAGATGCAGAGTAACACAAATTTTTCATAGTTTTTTGTATTGGAACAAACTACTATATAGACCATTTTTGAGCCAACTTAAAGATTGAATTATGATATTTTGATGACAAGGATGAATCTTAAGTTGGAATTCCTACAAAGTACATGCATCCAATAAGTTAAATGAAAGGTTTAAGAAACAAAATGGATGAATCATAGTCATTGATTCATACCTAACCCTAAGTCAACTAGGTCTTCTTAAGGAGGAAAAACCATAAACTTCTAATGAGAGAGAGAAAGTGAATGTATGAATGATCAAGCAGAATTTTTCATGTGCAAACTAGGACATTCATGGTGACCAAGGTATAATGATCTAAAATTGCATTGCAAAATCAATTAAAGGAGAATAGAGGAAGGAATTAGTGAACAAAAGAGAGACATCTGATCAAGAATGATCAAGAATAAATCAATATAGAGGTGATCTATTATCAAGCAACAAAGTGCTAACTGCAGGATCAATGCTAAGACATTCTAACAGGCGAATCAATTAAATTTCTTAATAGAGTAGTGCTAACAGGTTGTATTAAAATCCTCTAACAAGGTGCTTACTTTATTGTGAGTTGAATTCTTTTAACAAGACACACTTTTAATAGGGTGTTGAAATCCTTTAACATGGTAAGACCTAACAGTCTTTGTAAGCCTTTAATAGGGAAGACCTTTCACAGAGTAGATCATATCTCATGATTAAACATTGTAACCTTCATTGGATACACTTTATAACTATAGTAGTGACGATTTTTTGGTGTCATCCCCACCCCAATTTTATCTTCTCATCGAAGGGTTTTTGGGTAATCATATCTGGTGTCATATATGTGTGAATGCTTACTTGTTTACATGATTTAGATGTACATTCTTTACATGGTATTTTAGTTCACTTATTAAATGTATGAGATGGATGTGTGTTGTATGCTTTCTAAGTTAAAGTTTAAAGTATTGATTCACCACCCCCCACCAAGAAGTTTATCTTTCCTATTGTAATTCCAATAGGAATAAGTACACTAGAGTGCTCCCAGACCCTATTTGAGAATAATCTAGAACTAATTTCAAAACTAGGAACTTTGATTTTTGGGTGAATTGAGCACCTTGGGCTTTTTTAAGGTGTTCTTTTTGAAGCTACACTTTTTAAAGGTGCACTTTTTGAAGGTGTTCTTTTTGAAGGTACATTTTTTAAAGGTGTGCAGGTGCACAATTGAAGATTTGGTGAATGAATTGTCTCTAAAGGTGTGCAGGTGTGCATATCTAAAAAATCCAAAGGCCCTTGAGGTGTCCAAAATTACCATGGATTCATTGTCTTCTAAATTAGAAAAGATCACACACAAACCCATGACTTTCAAGTTCCAAGGAATGTCCAAGAAGTCACACTTCATGATTTCCACATGGAAGTGAGGAAAAAGTATGAAGCTTTATACTTGGTAACTCCTCAAGAAATCACCTTCACCATCCAAAATTTCAAATGGGAACATCCAAACATCATTTTGATTGAAGGTCAACAAGACCCAGATGATGGAAATTGAAACTTCTAAAGTTAAAAAAATTCTCTCTTGGAAAATTGTGGAGTTAGAAAAATTCTCACTCTTGGAAATTTGTGGAGTTTGAAGAAAAATTCTATCAATATTTTGGTCCTACCATCAAGGTGGGATTTCCAGAGGTGCATTTTTTCAAGGTGCACTTTTTAGAGGTGTACCAAATCAAGAGGTGCACTGACAATTTTGAAGAAGAAAAGGTGCACTGATAGTTAACTGCTAGTTGTTTATCTTTCCTATTGTAATAGCAATAGGAATAAGTACACTAGAGTGCTCCCAAACCCTATTTGAGAATAATCTAGAACAAATTTTCAAACTAGGAACTTTGATTTTTGGGTGAATTGAGCACCTTGGGCTTTTTGAAGGTGTTCTTTTTGAAGGTGCATTTTTAAAAGGTGTGCAGGTGCACAATTGAAGATTTGGTGAATGATTTGTCTCTAAAGGTGTGTAAGTGTGCATATATAAAAAATCCAAAGGCCCTTGAGGTGCCCAAAATTACCATGGATTCATTGTCTTCTAAATTAGTAGAGAGCACACACGACCCATGACTTTCAAGTTCCAAGGAATGTCCAAGAAGTCACACTTCATGATTTCCACATGGAAGTGAAGAAAAAGTATGAAGATTTATACTTGGTAACTCATCAAGAAATCACCTTCTCCATCCAAAATTTTAAATGGGAACATCCAAAAATCATTTTGGTTGAAGGTCAACAAGACCCGGATTATGGAAACTGAAACTTGTGGAGTTAAAAACATTCTCACTCTTGGAAAATTGTGGAGTTAGAAAAATTCTCACTCTTGGAAATTTGTGGAGTTAGAAGAAAAATTCTATCAATATTTTGGTCTTGCCATCAAGGTGGATTTCTAGAGGTGTATTTTTTCAAGGTGCACTTTTTAGAGGTGCACCAAATCAAGAGGTGCACTGACAATTTTGAAGAAGAAAAGGTGCACCGATAGTTAACTGCTAGTTGCTATTTTTGAGCATTCCATGCATCAAAAACATGTTTTGACAATAATTCAACTCCTAGAATTTTTAGAGGTGCACTTTTTCAAGGCACACTTTTTACAGGTGTGCCAAATCAAGAGGTTCACTGACAATTTTGAAGAAGCAATGCACTGATAGTTAACTTCCAGTTGCTATTTTTGAGCACTCCATGCATCAAAATGCATTTTGATGACAATTCAACTCCTAGAAACACCTAGAGAAGGCAAACCTTGCATTTCTAGAGTTCTTAGTGACTCCTAGATCATATCATGACTTATCTCCTCTTATCTTCTTATTCTTTTATTGTTTCAAGTCATGTAAAGGCTCATGCACCCATTAATTGATATAAACAAGGGTGGAGACCTAGTTAGCACCATTTAGAGATTTAGTTTGTATGTAATTAGCTTTGTTTTATTCATTTTTAGCATGATTTTTCATTAGAAGAGCTCTCACTCCTAACACAAAAGGAGGAGAGGATTTCTTTTAAATACATGGTGTAATATGTATTCAAGCCCAATATTTGGATACAATTTAATATCTAATACTAGTGCTCTCATTTTGAGTGTAGTAGCTCGTGCCAGAGTGTGTTATTTTTTGTGAGCTCATGTTCATGAATGATAATAGAGATAATGGTTTTGTTGCATTGTTATAATTGTGCGATATTTTAATTCTAGTGTTTCCCTTATGTTAGCAAATTCCGCTATGTCTCATGTGAGCACACTTTCCATGGCCTCATGATTTCATGAGACATGAAACATCTTTCAATTTTTATTGAAGTTTCCATTGATGATTGCATTAGTGGAGTTGAGGAAGCATTGCTCCTAAGTTTATTAATTTCCTAGACGTGTTGTTACTTTGGCTTATGTCCATTAGGAATTTATCTTTTAATAATTTTATTTAAATATCTTGTTACTTTATCTTCATCATTTTTCTTTTCAAAATACTTAGTTAAAAGAGGAATTCATATAGTTGCATTGGCTAGAAATTTCATTCATCATAAAATAGAAAATACAAAAATATATTGGTTTTGTGGTTACATTTTAGAAAATTTGTGTATATTGGTAGATACCAGCAAAGGCCTCCTTGTGAACATTCACAATTATCTTCAATTGAGTTACCCATTAGGTTGAAAAATCAATATCTGGAACCTTGGAGTTGGTCATTGATCACCTTTTTAAGAGAGAGATTCAAGAGAATTTCTTCCATTAGCATCATGCAAAACAACCATTCAACAAAAGTGACACTAGAAGGAAGGCCTGAAAAGAATTCTACTCAAAAACTAATTTTTTGTTTGACACTTCTTAAATTATGGCAGTTCTATAATTTTTGAAATTTTTCACTATCAGAAGGTATGCTTTTCAAACATGCACTTTTCAAAAGATGCACTTTTAATAGGTGCAATTTTTAGAAGGTTGTTTATTTGCATAGGTGTACTAGGATCCATAGTGTTCTTCCCTAGAGGTGCATAAACTAGAAGATCTTGACCAATCATCTCCCTATCAATGAGCATTGAGATCTTCAATTGACAAGCAAGAGTTCTTGAGACTTAATCATTTTTTCAAGCCTCACAATAATAAAGGAATACCTAGGCTCCACCCACTCACATTGAAAATTCTAGCATCATCATCCACTCTCCATTCTACTTCACACATTCCCATCATTATCTACCATGGATTTCTTCAATGTCCAAAGTTCACCTTTGAACCAAACTAGTCCATTGCATGACTTGCCCAAAAATCTAGAATTTTTTTTTCCCTCTGTTCATCTATGTAGAATCACAAACAACATAAGATAATATTTTTTTTTAAGGAAATCCATAATTGGAACCATATTCAGCATATGGATGTGGTCTGCCACCTTTTTGCTTACACTTTGAGGGAAACGACATTCAATTAGTACCTCAATTTGCCACCAACATCAATAAGAGATTGGAACTCTTTTCAGAGCAAGTTTCTAGCACAATTCAAGGTCTACATTGACCCAGCTATCCTACATCATCAAAATTCATCTTAATTAAGAGGAATCCCCATGAGATTATTTCACCATTTATCCATCACTTCTATAGGATGTATCAAAGAGTGAATTTTCCTTATGCTGTACCACAAGAGGCTGTCATTCACATCTATTTGGGAACAATGGATTCATTAACTTCTATTTTTCTAAGAAGGTTCCCACCTAGAGACATTGATACCATTGAAAAGGTCTTCAAAGAGGTTGTTACATTCATTAAATAGGTAGATACCCATGGTGGAGGGAACTTTTTGTCTTCTTGCACTTTGAATAAGACAATAGCCATACCACCATTTCTAGCAAGAGCATCTACTATTCCCAATCAAATGCCCCCATTGAATCTAGTACTTTTACTATAACAGGTTACTAGTACTCCAATACTAATAATTACATATTCAGGGTATGAGCCCCAAAAGACTGTATCCTTTGAGAAAAATACTTCTCCACCTACTAAACTTGAGAACAATATGGATAGTGAGTTTATGGACATCAAGAAGATGATGTCTCTTTTATCCAATGAACTTATCAGAATAAATTTGAGTTCCTCAAGAAACCAAGGAAATCATCCAAGATAACTAGCTGCCCAAATAATTATTCTCAAAATCAAAGAATTTTTTTTGGCCCCTATGATAATATCAATAATGAGAATGATGGTATTATAGGTATAAGTCCAAGTGAAAATTGATATGGGCACAATGTTTGTAGTTTAGTGCAATAATGTTTAAATCATATGATAAATCCATAGGGGAAAAATGATGAAGATGATCAAGAGGAGTTTGTGTTCCCATTCAATGAAGAGAAAGAGCATGGATGCTCTAGGATACATGTTTATTCCATGAATAATATGAACACATAAAGTTTGAAAAGTAGAGAAACATCTCTAATGAATGATGGCTCTCTATGGTTAGATACTACTCCTCTAGACATGCAGGTCTTTAACACTCCAATGCATTATTAGGTTCCAACCAAAATTACCCTGATAGTTTAAAAGGAATTACATGTAAAGGATGAGGTTTTGAAAGGTTTTATGGATAACATAAAAAAAAATTTGAAGTATCTTGGAGAAAATCATTCTTCCTAACTATTGTTTCCTCCATCGAAGGATTTATTAAGAGGTGGAATGTGCTAGGTGCAAAGATGTAGTATCCAATGTGTTAGCTCAGATAGACCAGACTGTTGAAATTATCAAAAGTAATGAAATTGTTTCAAGTTTTAATGTTACAATAAGTGTGGATGTCCTAGAAAATTTTGAGGACACAAAATTTTTTGAAGATCCAAAACTCCATGGAGTTGCAAGAATTCTCAAAGTTGCAAAAAATGATGGAAATGTAGAAGATTTTGACATTGCTAAGATTTTTGAACCAGGAAGTCATCAAGACAAAGATACCAATAATTTCTACTATGATATTGGTCCCCCATATGATAATGATAGGATACCTCCCTTAGAATAAGATATGTCATTAGGAAAGATGGATAGAACGCTTAAATTGGTCTCAAGCTTGACTGAGGAAATATCTATTTGTGGGTATTCTATGCATATATTAAACTATTCAATAAAAAATTCATGTAGAATCCATCCATTCAAGCTCCATTCAGAAGTAAGTTGTCCTAATTTCCTGTTAGCCTAAGAGATTGCAATGGAGGGTAAGTATGGTTTTGAACATGCTTCTTTGTGATATGAGGGAAAGAAAACCTTGATTAATGATATTAATGAACCATGTAATTAAAAAGGAAGTCTTATGATTGAGTTTGCTAGTCCCAAGAATCCTAAAGGTGATAATTCATCGTTTAAAGCTAATGATGGTGATAATAAGGATCATAAACACAATTTTCTATCTTTTGGGTCTTGTTCTAATAGCTATATTACATCATTGACACTAGTATTTCCACATGGATAGGGAGTTGTGTACCATGAGAAAAGACCACTAGAAGGATAAATTACAATGTGTAAGTGTACTCCTCTGGTGGGGGACTCAAAAGATTAGGTGATATCTTTCAATTATCCCTCCCATTTTGAAAATTTTCAATTTGAATATGATGTTGAAGGTAAGAAAACTTGTTTGTGGATCAATCATAACCATGGAGAGTTACCACGACTTCTAATTTTGTGTGATTTGTACCCAAAATTTGAATCAAGATAGCCCAAATTTTATTTTCCTGAGTACAAAGATAAGTCAACATTTTTTAGAACTATATGGGTTGGTTTATTACTATAGCACATAATGCAAAATTTCTTGATAACCACCCCATGTTCTTATTATTCAAGGTTTTTTGTATACAAGTTTTTTTGTTTTGTTTTAGTTTTAATCTTTTTAGTTGGGTGTTAGTTTTCTTTGTGTTGAGTCTATTTTGGTTGGGTTTTGGCATCTTTTTTCTACTCATTTTTAAAAAAATCCGAGTCAAGGAGTCACTATGTTCTATCGAGGTTGTTCCCAACATTTGCTCCATACCAGCTAATCTTGATTTTTGGAAGAGGTGTTTCTTTGTCAAAGCATTTGGATAACTTTGTTTCTTGTACAGACTAAATACATGAGTTTCTCATAGATAACGATGCTTTTTTTCCTTAAAATTGGATTCTAGATTGATCTCTCTCAACCTTTTAAAAATTTAAAGAATTGGTCATCTAGGTTGCTTTCAACCCATGTGGGCAATGGCTAAGGGATAGTCCAAAACTTTTTATTTTGAACAAAGGATTTCCCTAGGTGCTTATCAAAATCACTTGTTGGCATGTGAGTTTCCCAAAGTTCATTAAAAGAGGAATGCATGAGTCATCCGATTGGAAAAGGTTCATAAGAAAGGAACACCAACACCATGAGAACACAGTCTAATCATTGACAAGAGAAAATTTAAAAAAATTAATAAAAAATGGTGTCATCAAATAGGATTCTAGATTTTGGTATGAACCAAAATTAGGAGATCAAAGGGAGCTAGCACAATATAATTGTTTTCTAACTTGAAATGAACAAAAGTTTCAAAGAAGAATCAAGTGGAAAATCATGAGTTCTATGAAGTTGATCAATGGATCACTATAAATATAAAAGACAAGTAATTAATAACTCATTAAGAGCCTTGTGAATGGTTTCTCACATCTAGTCATATAGTGATTGGAAATTTGTGGATGGAAATTTCTCAAACTCTCATTAGTTAGTGAAAGATTGTTTCTATGTTGATGCACACTTGTATTGATTAGCACTTAGGAGCATCAAGGGAATTTAGATACTAAACACACACTGAGTGTGAAAATTGAAAAGTTTGAGTTTCTTGTTTGAAGTTCTCAAAAGCCACTAGTGACATCTGGAATCAAGTTGCATACTTGATACAAGTTCAAAAATTGCTTGCTGATAAAGAAATGAATTTATCATTTCTTTCTTTTGTTTGGGTCATTTATTGTGGTTCCACAACATGTCCCATTTTTTACTTCGAAAATGGGGACCCCCTTTTTTCTCACAAAAGTTCATTCCTCGGAATAGGGTATCTTCCAAGCTGCCTTAGGGAGTGGAAATTTTGTAGTTCACGTTTAGGTGTCTAGTCAGTTAGCATCATTTTTAACCCCTAGGACTAGTATACTAATGCTTATCTTTTGTGTAGGTTATCATGGCATCATCATTATCTGTAGCACAAAAAATTACCATGGTATTGCATGCGCACTTTCAAAATAGGTCCCTTATGATTTTAGATAGAAGAAGGAAAAGGAGTTCAAGTCTATGATAATTTTGGACTATAAAGAGGGCATAAATCATCAATACAATCAAGAATAAGTATACTAGAGTTCTCCTAGACCCTATTTGAGAAAAACCTAGAAATTATTTTTAAAATTGGAAACTTTGATTTTTGGGTGAATTGCGCACCTTGTGCTTTTTGAAGGTGCATTTTTTAAAGGTGCGCAAGTGCACAATTTGAAGATTTGGTGAATGATTTTTTTCTAAAGCTATGTAGGTGTGCATATCTAAAACATCCAGAGGCTCCTGAGATACCTAACATTACCATGGCTTCATTGTCTTTTGCAGTAGATAAGATCACACTCAAACCCATGACTTTCAAGTTTCAAGGAATGCCCAAGAAGTTACACTTCATGATTTCCACAGGGAATTGAGGGTGAAGTATGAATCTTCATAGTTTTTGTCTCCTCAAGAAATCACCTCCTCCATCCAAAAGTTCAAAGGGGAACATCCACATATTATTTTGGTTGAAGGTAAACAAGACAAAAATGATGGAAATTGAAAATTGTGGAGTTAGAAAAATTCTCTCTTGAAAATTTATGGAGTTAGAAAAAAATTCTTTCAACTTTTTGGTCATGTCATCAAGTTGCACTTTGAAGTAGTGCACTGATAGTTAACTACTAGTTTCTATTTTTTAGCATTCCATGCATTGAAAATGCATTTTGACGATAGTTAAACTCTAAGAAACACCTAGAGAAGGCCAAGATTGCATTTTTAGAGCTCTTAGTGACTCCCATATCATCTTATAACTTCTCTCCTCTTATCTTCTTCTTCTTTCATTGTTTTAAGTCATGTAAAGGCTCATGCACCCATTAATTTATATAAGCAAAGGTTGATACCTAGTTATCACCATTTAGATAAATAGCTTGTATATAATTAGCTTTATTTGATTAGTTTTTAGCATGACTTTGCATTAGAAGATCTCTCACTCGTAACACAAAAGGAGGAGAGAATTTGTTTTAAATACATGTCATTTAATATGTATTCAATGTTGATATTTGGATGCAATAATATATGATATTGGTGTTCTCATTCTAAGTGTAGTAAATCTTGTCAAAGTGTGTTATTTTTTGTGAATTCATGTTTATGAATGATAATGGAGCTAATGGTTTTATTGCATTGTTATAATTGTGAGATCTTTTAATTTTTTTGTTTGCCTTATGTTAATGAATTCCACAATTGTGACAAATTGGAGAAAGGATCATTATTATTCTTGAATAAAAATTTGTCTCATGTGAGCACACTTTCTGTGGCCTCAAAATTTGATGAAACATGAAACATTTTTTGGTTTTTATTAAAGTTCCTATCGACGATTACATTAGTGGAGTTGAGGAATCATTGCTCCTAATTTCATTGGTTTCCTACCGTATCCTTTTGATAATTTAATTCACAGATGTGTTGTTACTTTGGCTTATGTCTGTTAGGAATTTCCCTTTTAATAATTTTATTTAAATCTCTCTTTACTTTATCTTTGTCATTTTCTTTTTAAAACACTTACTTAAAATACTAATTCATATAGTTGCATTAGTTAGAAATTGCATTCATCATAAAATAGGAAATAGAAAAATATATTGGTTTTGTGGTTACATTTCAGTAAACTTGTGTAGATTAGTAGATACCAGCAAAGGTCTCCTTGTGAAAATTCACATTTATCTTCAATTGAGTTACCTAGAAGGTTGAAAAACAACCATCCAAAACCTTCGAGTTGGTCATTGATCATCTTTTCAAGAGAGAGTTTTGAGAGAATTTTTATCATTAGCATTGTGCAAAACAACTGCTCAACATCTTTCTTCCACTAATTTTTTTCCTCTTTTCTTTCTCTTATTGTGCTACAGCCTCAGAGATGTCAACCTATTCTCTCATTTTCTTCTTTCCCTCAAAAATCATCAACACTTTAGCTCTCTTATGAGGTCCAGCTACCATTTCTTTCACTCTCTTTGGTCTTGGTGCCTCTGTAGGTTCTTGTTTCACTTCTAGTAGTATTGCTAAATTTATTTTTACCTCTACTACCTTTACTTCTTTTTCTTCTTCCTCACTAAAATAAGAAGTTGGAATGATTTTTATAAACCATAGTTTCACTTGTGTAACTATTGCATATGGTGCTATAGGAGTTTGCGCAGATGACACTACTAATGTCACTCCATCTGCTAACACTAAGGGTGATGGTGATGGTCATGTTGTTGCTAAAGGTGGCATAAACATTATATCTTCTTGTCCAATATTATTCATGCTAGAAACTATCTATTACACTATACTTATCTCTTACGAGGTCATTTGGGACTCCTTCATACTCTTCTTTATCAAATTATCAACTTTTCATTTAGAAGACTTTTCAATTTTGGCTTGATAGATCATTTGCATAATTTCATTATCAGTTCCAAATCTATCAAACTCTTCATCCTTGTCTAATTTCACAATTTATTTTATGTACCCTTCAACTTTATCCTCTATGACCTCATATCCTAGGTAATCTACATATAGTATTTTTGGTTCCACTACTTCAATATATGTGAAGTTTGTGTCAACCATAAAATAAATGTCCTCTTTGTACTTTCTCACAATAGGTTATGGGATCCTAAACCTTTATGTCATCTCATTCTAATTTTTTTTCATAATTAGGTATGCACTACTATGAATTTGATTGATTGGATGTCTCTTGTGTAGATTGGTTATCTTCTCCATTGTACACTTGTCACTGGTAATTAATTCAAAAATAGGCATGAATGAGAATATTTTCAATAGGTGAAAAAATATGTGGATGATTAATGATTGAAACTTTAATTGGTTATTTCTAACTTTATTAATCCTCACCAATTTCTCAATTTAATTGTGATCTTAGTAGCTCACAAATATTCACCTTGGATTTCTCAACACAAAGCTTATATGATGCATGTACAAAACCTGCTGTCATGTTATCTTCCTTGGAGCTTGAAAATATCTTTGTTGCCATAATTTTTCTCACACACCCCACATAATCTTTCTTAATCTTTCTGATTATAATTCCTCTTCCATTGTAGGGTGACTGGGTGTTTTCAAGCACAACCTTCTTTACATTCTTCTCATTTAAGGGAATAGAGCCCTCATTGCTCAAACTGGTAACATCATGTATCAAATTGGATTCTATTTCCACAACATTCTCTCCCATCCATATCTTATCATCATGAATCCTACTTAGAATAATCTTGGTCCATTCTTCATTCTCAAATGCATCATAAAACATAAGCTTTACTAGCTCATTCTGTTCCAAGTGTTCACAACCTTTCTTAAAAGTCATATCTTGATTGTAGATAATTTTGAATTCCTTTGAAATGTATCCATGTCCTACTATTTCAAGTTTCCATCTAGTGTAACTGTTGGTATCCTCTAACTAAATAACGTCATTCAGGGTTTTTGAAAATGTGATCAAAGGATCATCTTCCAAGGCTTGATTTGGATTTAACTTCAACTTGGGTCTAGTAATACCTTCAACACTATGAATCATAGACTTATCCATATTCACTGCAAATTCTAAATGCAATTTCATAAATTCATTTAATTATCACAAAAATAGGGTTTTTTGATAATAGCTCCTCAATTTCTCCTTTCAAGCCTTCAAATCTCTCTCAAGTTTCTCCTTAAATCTCACACAATCAAATGGTACACTTAAATCTAATTTAGATCCTTAAATACTTTTATGTTACCTACTTCATTGATTGTGGAAGTACACAATCAACAAAAAAGAGGTTATAGCTTACTAGTGAACTTCTTTTGCTTTGTGCACTCACATGTGAATTCTAATCTTATGCACACTTGAACATAGCTTCATTACATGTTCCTCTACCTCATATTAATTGTGCAAGTCTCTAGACTTCTCCTAAGGTTTTAACTAGGTTTATGATCGTAAAATCCTAATATTATGCTTATAGAATAAATTGTTCAAACAAATAATTATTGGTTACCAATTGTTACTAATTTCAATTTGTTATCAAAATCTTCTCTTGACTAACTTTCCAACACAACATATGAACTTTTTATTGAGTAACATGATCATTTTCCTAGGAAATGTAATTATATTGCCATTGTTGTAGATATGTTCCAAATGCATATTTGGATTTTATATAAATATGAGAGGAGGAGACATGTCTCCAAGATTTAATTAGTATTTAATTAATACATATATTTCATAATAATAATTAGTATAATATATATGTATATATATTTATATTAATATATGTATATGATATACTATATATAATATATTATTATTACTTGAATACACACACACACATATAGAAAATGATGATTTACGAATAATAACAATGTATCTTAGATCAATTTTTTCTGACTAAAGCTATACCTTTAACACTCCCTTTTAGCTAGGGAGGATTTGTATAATACCCTTGTGCTCTCAATTATATGAAGATATTTTGACTCAGTATGATATTCCTGGAATGACATATATAAGGATATCAATATTAATCCATCAACACACACACACACACACACACACACACACACACACACACACACACACACACACACACAATTTTCTTCAATTCACTATGAGGCTAAATTTCTCAACACTTCCTATTTAGCAAGGATAGAATTTCAACAGTTTTAATACAATATTTGAATACCACCTTAAGTGTTTTCTAAGATAGATTTAAGTTATGGTGTTCAACAAGATCTGGCTTGAAGAACGATAACAAATTGATTTTCATGGTGTCTAGCAAAATCCAGCCCAAAGAACCATGATGAGTTGGTGTTTGGAAAAATCTGGGCCAAAGAACCAAGATAACATTTTCTCCAACACATTTTGGTGTTAGGAGATAGGTCAACTATTGATAAGATCATCACCTTACAATAGTTACCTTCTATTCATTATCATAACTTCTAGCACTTTGAGACAACAACTTAATGTATTCTATTAAGGTAATAGGTCTAACTATTGATAAGATTGTCACCTTTCAATATCCCCCCTCTAAATGTATACATAAATGAAAGATTGTCACCTTTCATGAAATAATCACAAAATTATTATGTAGTAACTCACATGATATCGACCATGAACCAAGTCAGAGAGTGGACCCATCATAGCCACTACTATAGGGTGGAACAAGGTATTTCACCTCAATTCTATCTTGAGAAGAATAGTAGATTACAATAAATTTGACATAGAACTTCTCCTCATAGAGAAGATATCATTTATAAAGGAATGCACCTCAAAATTCTCCCTTTAAACATCAATCCTAGGAAGTCAAGTCCTCTGGTTACTTCCTCAAAAAGCTCTCTTCACCCAAGGATACCTATCAAACTCACTCCAAATCTTTTGATTTTCTAGTGATAAGTTAGTACTTCCTCATGATTCATTGAAAATTAGGCCCATCAAAATCATGTAGTCACACACATGTATTTCTAGACTCCCTCTGAGTATCAATTTTCTAAGCTCTTGTGTTTCCTTCGAAGAAGTGTCATACTCCCTCTTAATGTAGAAGAATCACATAATCTCAATCATCAAAGATGTTTGCTTCAAGAGCCTCATTTTATTCATTTTGATCATCGAGGTCTTTATAGCTGCTATCATTAGATTGAGTCTGCACAATATCTGGTAACATGTATAAAGTACCAACTTTCTTTTCCTGTAAGAACATCCTCAAACATAAAGGAAAATATCAAGGAGAATAACCTTTACAGTATGTATAGAAATACAAATAAGAGAGAGATAAATGTAAAAAAAAGAAAAATAATCTTTGTTCCAAAACCACATAAGACTTACAGATTGTTGAGACAGGAGACAAGAACCAGAACAAAACTAGTGAAATTGTTGCTCATATGTATTCCTTTCCTTGAAACTATACATTCAGATGCATAAAATTAAAACATGAAACAACCTAATATCTCAGAACTATCTATATTATCTCTACAATGCTATTCACATGAGAGTTTTGCTGAAGAAAATGGTGTCACAGTCATGGAAACATGTCAAAATACTGGAACCAATGGTCTCACAGTGCAAAAACTGGAATCCCCAATGGTATCACAGCAATGAACTTTTTCTTCCCAAAAACTGGAACCATTACAAAGTATCAGAGAAAGAAAGATATAGACAAGAAAGAAATCCCGGATCTATTCTGAAAATGACAAGTGTCCACTTGAAAATCAATCTTCTGGCAACTGAAAAACTTCTTTCTTCCATCCCATCTTGATCTAATTTTGTTTAATCATTTTTTGCAACTGATTTGCACAATATCTCTATTGAAATGATGAAACATTGCTGAGTCACCACAATATTTGATTTACACATTGAAAAGCTTGGCAAAAATTTGGTTGAATTGAGTGAATGTGAGAAATGTGAACTCCAACCGCATTCTTACCAAGTTTTACTGATCCCCTAATTGGATTTTCAATTTTTTACCCATTCCATTGAGGAAGCCCCAAAATTCACGTTTCTAGCTATAGCTCAAACTAGGAAGCACCTGTGCAAAAAATGACTTCAGAAATGGAAAATTTGGATTCTCACAATTCCAACGGTATATGATAAGGCATATCTAGCCTTTGAGAAACGCCTGAAATCTTCGTTTGAAAAGCAGTCCCCTGCATGTTAGTTTCTTGGCAAAATAATTTTAAAATGAAAATTTTAAAATCATTTTATTTTTCCTAGCCCTTCCAAATTTGAATCAACTCTAGGTTTGACCAATGCCACGTGGCACTTTCTGATTGGCTGTTATCTCCAGGCGGGACCCACGTTGCATTTTGAATCTTGCCGGATTTTCAGAATTTTCCGACGACCTCGCTATGTCGCTAGCCAGATTTTTCAAGATTTTTCGGTAAGCGACATAGCGACCTGCCGGATTTTTGACTTTTTCGACCGCCTATAAGCTACTGACGTCATCATTTGAGCATGCATTTTCTTTCAAAATTTATTTCATTCCTTCTAGCCAACTGGGACCCACGTGCACCTACCTTGCCTTTTCAAAATGCTTTGTCTTGTTGACACTATATGTTTGAGTGCAAAAGCATATAAAGACTAAAAATACTTCCCACCTGCTCAATGTGGGATAATGTTCCTCAATGGTTCTTGCTCTTTGTGTTTGCTGTGATTGCTAAATGCATACATTTTCTTTTGCTGCATATGTGTGAGTTGTTCCAGCTCCTTTGGCATGAGTTTCTTATTCCAAACGTGAAGCTCCATCCTGCTGGTTGTTTTTGCTATGAATCTACAGACTTTTCATTTTAATGGTCATTTCTTATGCACATGGTCATTTAAAATGAGCTCCCCCCTTCTTAAAAACATGATACTATTTATGGAGGAAGCCATGGGCTTCAAAAATGTGGATACATGCTTCCTTGAGCTTTGTTTCAGCAGCAAATTTGTTCATTTTTCTGAAAAATGTGGATGCTTCTTCCTCTGTGGATGTTTGCTATTGTCCTCTTTATTTTTTCCATACATGGAGCACATCTTCTATGTTGAAAACTACCTCTCAGCTGCAACTTTCAAATTGAGACTACAATGTGGGAGAGAGCAACCTTTATGCAATCCTTTCCTTAATTCAATGTGCAAACTCACAACAAAAAGCTTCATTGTGCTTATGGATTTTAATTGATGTGGAAATTTCTTGATTAATACTATCTTTTGAATCTGTTGGCAAATCAACATCATATTGTGATCCTCTAAACCTCTTTAATGAAACACTTTCCAAATTCTCTCTTTCTTGAATCTTCACATGCTCCTTGTATTTTGCTTTTAAGAAACCATTTCCACCATTTACTTTGTCATAAGATTGAATCATATGCATAATGATCATCAATTCATTATTTTAAACTCACTTTTAATCAATTATACAAATTGTGAATTAGTGTCTGGAGGCCTGCCGGTTGTAATTAAAACTTGATCCAATCAAGTTACCAAGCCACGAAAACTGGCATGAGTGTTCAATCCTGCATACTCTATCACACTGCAAATTTTCAACCCATGATGGATTCCCAGTCAAGAGATTTTAATTGCCGAACATTCATACTTCAATGACTGCAAGCAAACAATATTAAAAAACATAAACTAGGCTCGGGTTCGGCATTATAAATTGGGTTATTGATCACTTGGGGTTTTGAAAACTAGGATATAAGTTCTTTGACATGAAGAGAATATAATTCAATGTTTTGGGCTCATGAAGAGTCACAGGGCACATTTGGCAAATTTTCAAAAACAGGCAATTGGAAATTTTAACTGGCAAATGTGTCAAAAATTGATTTTTGGCAAATGTACGGACATAAGAAAGTATGCAAATGGATTCATCATGACTTAAGAACTAACATACTTCAAGGATTTCTAGGACACAACACAATGGTACAATCCATTTAGGCTAGCCAATCACAAGATCAAAGTTATAACATGCCGAACAGGGGTACGGATCAATCTGGATACCTTAGCCGTAACAAAATAATATAAACTGGGTTTTTAATCATGTTACCAAATTGATCAAATGGATTCGTCATGATCTCAAAATTGGAACATATGAAGTGTCTGACCCCTAAAACACAATGCAAAAATAACTTTTTCATTTGGGTCAACTGGGTCAAAGATATGATTGGTCAAACAGGGCTTTCCAGAATCGTGAACAACTAGTTAAATGCACAAAACAGTAAATGACCAACTTTGGGGGGTGCAAAACCTAGTCAAATGGATTCGAAATGACTTGAAAATTGAAATATAGGTTCTTTGATATGCATACTAATCATCCCCAAATTAATGAGCCATGACACATTCCTGGGTAAAAAATATTCAGATGCAAACTGGGCCTCTGATCGCTATTTGACACTTGGGCAGAATTGCAAATTTTGACACTAGCTCAAAATGGGACTTCACAGAATGGTTTGAAATGTCATTTTAACTTCATAGAACACATAGATACACTAAATGGAAGGTGTTAGAAACATTAAACACCTCTTAGGCCTCAGACTGACAACCAGGTACAATCTCATTTAAAAGCATTAAAGGGCTTGATTTTTTCAATGGTTCTCAAAATTGACCATGCAATTTTTAGTCCCAACAAGCATATTGTTTATTCCAAGGTTGAAACTTTTATTTATCCATATTAGTATATGTTTTAACAAATTCCAAATTGTAATATGTATTCACAAGTCCATAATGTTTTGGATTAACATTCAATTATAATGCCCATCTACTATTTATGGTGGTAGGAATAACTAGTTGAAGGATTGTGCTACCTAGATAGATTCTTCAATGGTTGACACTTATTTCATATAAGATATCTCAAGTGACAAAAAAATCCCCCTTTTCCATCCTTAATTAACTAAGTCCATCCACTGCAGTTTGAGCCTTATCAAATAGATAATGCCTCTAGTTTGGAAGTTTCAAACACCACGATAGTCTTCAACTCATAGTTATTCTTCATGTATCAATCTTCAAGGTACTTTCTTCATTTCAAGATTTGATCTCAATATCCATTGTCTTTTGTCAAGAAGTTTATACATTGATTATTTTCTTTGTAATCAATTATGCTTAACACTTGTGGTTTGGCTATCAACCTTGGTTCAAAATTCCTCCTCTATAATATTCATCTTCATACTTGCTAAGGACTTAATAAATTTATGCTCAATCAAATAATTTTGTATGCTAGTGGAGAAAGAATGACTTTAGTAGAAATAATTCTCTTCATAGTCCAAGGACATGTCCACATCACAAATGAATATCTTCCACCAATGACTTTGAGAATTTAAAGTGTCCTCAAACTTTCTGAATCTTTCTTGGTGTGAGTCCTTCATTCACTTATATACTTTTCAACTCTTTTCCCATTGGGTGCAAGTGAGGAATTTTGTCACTAGAAATGAGTGTTTTTTATTATTAAGTATGACACAGTTCATCTCCACAACATGCATATGATGTTCCCCATCCAATGATGATTCTTACCAATATCTCTACAGAAAATAAATTGGAGTTTGTTAGCAATGATTTCAACTACCTTATTCCAACATACTTACCTTTTCTAATTCTTAAGACTCCCACACTAATTAGTATTTGGTGTTGACTTAATTTAGTTTCTTATGTGCACAACTTAATGAATTCCATTGGAAGCTCAAAGTTATTAATATTGTCAAGTATTGTCTATGTATGAGGTAACTGTATCTCTATCCAAATATAATATTAGTGTCCAAGATAGTTTATTTCATTCATTCATCCACACTTCACATTTTTCAAAGTAGCAAAAGATTCTATTTATTTCTGTAGACTCCAAAACATACAATGGCAATGCTGAAGTAATCCATTAACAACCCTTGTGTGCTCTTAGATGTACCGCTAATAACACATACAAAAAAAAAATGCTAACAACCTCCAAATTCATAGAGTAGTAGAATGCAATGTGAAATGAAATCCAATGTTTGTGTGCATGATCAATTGGAAGCTTAAAATAATACTCAAGTTCTCATGCTAATCTCCACAACAATAAAAAAAATCCTTGAATATCTTGGAGACTAAAGTGTGAAAATCATCACTGACTAAGAATCAACTACACAACCCTAACCAACAACCTATCAATCCACATATTCTATAACCTAGTATATTTCTTAAAATTTTGAGGGTTTTGTAGCCAAATATGATAGGAATATTTTTCACTTCACCATACACGGTAATATTTTCTAAATACTCAAATATTTTCCATCAATATTCAATTTTCTAGAATAATATTCATTTCCCATTCTTTCAAGTGCCTCAGCTCTGAAATAGCTTTAATTTATAATCTCCACAATGAAGGATACCAATCACAAATAATATACAAGTTGAGCATATGTCACATTCCTATGAAACTTAATAAAGATCACTTGAAGATTATCGATCAATAAATTCATATCGATGTCATTGACTTAAGTATAGTGCAAAGATGTAATTATTGTAATATTTCATCCTTTTATTTGTAATAGGCATCATATGTGTTGCATTGAATGCTATCATAGGGATCAAGGTAGCAGTATCTTAACTTTAACATTTGTTGGTTCCTTAGCTTTAACAAATGATTCATCAAGGTTTCCTACAAGGTTTTTCATGTTTTCTCTTTTATTGTTACTATTTTTCTCATTCCTTATATTGTTGTTCATATTCCTTCTAGGATTCGGGTTTCTCTTGTTGTTTCTCATGTTCATCATAAAAAAATCTTGTTGTGTGTCCCATGTTATTACAAATATGATAGAATATAACATTATTTCCATATCTAGGCCTTAGCTAACTAATCTATGCTCTAAAATCTCTAGCAATATATCCAAAGTTGTTGCACTTATAACACATAATTCCATTCCTTATAATATTGGTTCCTCCAATAGGTCTATTTGTTGTAGGGTAAGTACCTCTAAACATTATACTATTATTATTGCTATTATCAAATTTAGGCTTTCTACAATTAATTGCTCTATGATGAAAACCATTACAATTATTAAAATAATTAGAAATAGGTTTAAATGACTTACTTGCACAACCCCTTTTCATATGACCAAATTCATTATGTAATGCCCCGCCCAAAGATCCTTAGAAACAAGGATTCAAATCAAGCCAAGATTTTTTTTTTACAAGTATGAATGGACAAGACAACATCATACAGGGATCACAAAGATCACAACAAAAGACTTCAACACAATCCCGACAACCAATGAATCTCCGAATGCCACTACCCAACTGACACACCCAAACAAAAGCCAACAACCACCACAACAAGATGAGGGCACAAGAAAAGACCACTCATCAACAAAACACCAAGCTGGGGTAAAATGCAGAATCTCAAAATTTGGCTAAGCCTGAAATCTTGAAGCCCTAAAAATTGGCTAAGTTTGGATTTCTGAAGCCCTGAAATTTCCTAGAATCCATAACTTATCTCTGAGAGGTCTGAAACCTATCTCAAACAATTTTTCGCATATATTAAAATATATACTTAAGATATAAGTTGACGTATATTTAATTTCTTATACTTAAACGATATATTTTAAACCCCAACAAACTAAAACAGAAACACGAAAACTCAATTTCAAGAGAAACCAACAGAATTCAAAATGCAACAGCATAGGGTCAAAGAATGCCCAAAAGGGTATCCAAAACCACTCTCAAAAAGATCGGCTCATGAAGAAAAGTGCCCGCTGATGGCACGCGTAGGTTTTTCACAAAAATTGTGCAACACTTTTTACTAAGGGAGGGTGACACTTCTCCTTAAGGCGTGCAACACTCTTCCAGTGTCATACGACATATCTCAAGAAGGCGTGCGATACTTCACAGTCTCGTGTGACATTTCTCAAGAAGGCGTGCGACACTTTTCCAGTGTCGTACGACATTTCTCAAGAAGGTGTGTGACACTTTACAGTGTCGTATGACATAGTTTGTATGGGCGTGCAATACATTTTTATGTCGCACAATGCTGACAAAATTTTGCCCATAAAAACACGAAAACACTCCCAGAAGCATAAAGGACCAAAAAGAGAACAAAGAACCTCCACACTAGGGAGTATCGGATCCACAAAGGCTCGAGGAATGAGCACTCGAGTGCAAGAACAACATAGAATGAAGAACATCAAACCATCTAAACTACAACAGCAAAGAACACACTAAATATAAACATCGTAGAGAACAAAAGCAACATCGTAATGTACATAAATACATCTTAGGAACAAAACAACCAAACTAAGTACGTGGTTCCTCCCAACCGTCAATAGCATCATAAGACCATCGTGGATCCTAGCCATCCCCCGCATGTAACATCCCAAGCCACCGACCAAATCGTCAGTACTGTCGTAATAGGGACATCACTACTAAAACATGCATAATAACATCATAAGAAAATCTAACATGCTAGTGATAACACATAAGATAATCCTACAGTAGATAACATCACCTATCACATGCTAAACAACAGTAAGCAACAGATATACTACTAAAGCAAATCACATCATCTAATCATATGCTAAACATCATAATAAGGGAATGCGCCAAATAAAATAACATCATCTAAACATGATATACAAGCATCCCAATGAAAGCATAAATCACAAGAAAGCATACTCCAAAACCTGAAGTACCAAGTGAAGACATCCAACAATAGTCACACTAGGACAAAAGATCATCTCTGTACACTGATCCCTAGCAGTGGTGAAGGTAGCTACACCTCCCAACCATGTGGCACCCATAGGTCCACACCCGCCGTGCTGATGGAGATAATGATCCAACCAAAAACACACATAAAACACAACATCCATGGCTAACACTCACACCAGACAGTATGATGATTGCAACCAAGAACCTAAGACAATGCAAGGAGTTTAGGTCTTGGTCAGACACTCAATAGGCTACTATGTAGGGACTAGCATCATGGAGAGTCGCTTGGCATCGAAAAGCCCAAGCTTGGATCGTGTGTTTCAACTCCTCAACGGAGGGCCCCGCACACACATTTTATTATCTTAAGTTTTATTACCAGTCACACATTTTCTTTAATTATCACTTATTTAAAACTTCCTCTGCCAACCCTATGGGACTAAGATCACCAGGTTGCAAGATAGAAGCCCCCTCCATATGCTACCCTACCCTACCCATGCTCATCCTACGACAAGTGCCCGTGGGCATGCATACTCCCATTCCAACCCCAATGATCATAGCTTTCGAAAGTACCACAGAAGATCGAGCCTCGCAAGTCACTCGACAAATGTACGTGGATGTACTCGTGTGTGGTGCACCACCATCACAAAGATCATAACAAAAGGACAAGAATGAGAACACAGTGCAAAGAAAACACCCAACTAAAAGCAACACGGGAAGGATGGATTCTACACTAATTCCAAAGCTAATAAAATCATACATCATGAAATCACTCAACTGACCTCAATCTGAGAGTATGGATTCTACACGAATCCCAATGATGTAACAATACCAAACATCGTGAACTCACTCAATCGGCCTCAATTCGAGAGTATGGATTTTACACGAATTCCAATGATGTAACAAGACTAAACATCGTGAACTCACTCAACTGGCCTCAATCCGAGAGTATGGATTCTACACGAATCCTAGCATTCACAAAACAAAAGCAAAGGTCCAACAAAAACCATAACAAGTATAAAATCATTCAACCGAACACAACGTCGGGAGTACGGATGCAACAAGCATCGCAATGCAACATAAAAGTGCAAAAGTGATCCGACTGATATCCAAACGGATCATCAAGGTCCATGACCCACATTGTGCCAAGAAAACTCGAGAAAATAGGGTGACACACAAAACGAGGTAAAACTCTAAAAATTTGAAAAACTTCAAAATTAAAACCCATTTGGCCTTTGGGTTCAAAAACCCCAAAAATTCAAAAATCAATGGAATCAGACATAGTATGCAAAAACGGCCAGCATAACGGCGTAAAATTCCAAACCCTCATCCCAAAAAATAGGAAAATGTTCATACCCACCCAACCAGGTAGAACTAGCATACAAAAACGGAGGGGAACACTAGTTCTCAGCCTCCAAACAAACGGCTACCAAAAACAAAAGTAGAAACAGAGCAGAAACAATAAAACGGAAAAACCCTACCGCACAGCCCAAAGGGCAAAACGGGAATCTGAACCATAAAATAAATATCCCGCAGAAGTAGCTGAAAATCATGGCAATCCAAGGTTTCCTCGAGCTGGATCCAACGAGCCCAACCTCGTGATGATCCTATGCCCGTAGCTCCCAGAACAAACAAAACAGTAAATCCTCATGAAGAGAATTTTGGGTTTTACTCTCCAACTTTCCAATTTGAAAGTGAGAAGTGAGGAATTAAATTCCTCTTTGGATATTTATTCACTTTTTAGGTGAATAATCGGTTAGGGCATTTAACCAGCCAATCTAGTTAAACCCCGAATCGACCCAAATGAAAACAGGCTATTCCTATAAATAGGAATTCATCTATGGCAAAGCTGCTAGAAATTAAAATAAATCAATTAAAAAGCCCAAAAACCCAAAAACACATAAATCTCCTTAATAACTTTCGCGACAATGAGAACCTCTAAATGCACAAACACGCTTACTGGTCTAATTACATAATGCAAATGAGTTCGGATTTAATAATCACAGAAAGGTTTAATTTAAACATTTTAATAAAGGATACGTCGACCATACAAGGATGACATTGGTAAAATATGAATGGCTGAATCACTAACTCCATGTGCCACTGCCAGGGATATAAATCCTGCACACTAAACAACACGATCAAGTGCAATTGCATATAATAACATAGCCGAAGCAATAAATGCATTAAATCACCTAATTTAACCATTTATTTAATTATATTAGAATAATCTATTTACATCACTCACGTTCACAAAAGGCATAACAATGTAGGAATGAAGTAAATAACCATAGCATTAAATCCATCACATAACATAATCAGAGGTATGTCCAAATACCATATAACCAGATATCATCATAAAACACACTGTCATCTCAAAATGGCATCATCATGCAATATGATTAACTGAACAACATAGAAGTCTAATATCTATGATACTGGAATCAAAGAGTAACATTTGACCCTCAGGTCATCTCAAATGTAAAACATCACATAAGAACAGATATCTCTCAGATCAAAATAAAACAAGGTAAATGTTCGCAGTACATAACCAAATAATCCAACAAGAACAATCCATTCTAATTACTTAAGCATTTAATAATGATTGATTACTCTACATTAACAAGGCATTTAAAACACATAAGCAAACACAGTCATAAACATGACTAACCACTGCTACAAGAACCCAGTCCAGTGTAGCATGGTAAAAGAACACAGTGCAATCTCTGCACACATCTTAGGGTAATCACGGAACAACCTCATGATACCACATCGATCTTGGTAACCACTGGCACAAACCTTAATGAACCAAAAATAACATCATAATCTCAAAGATCAGTCAAAAGCATAATCAAAGCAACTGATACAAAAACATAAATCCAAACACCTCAACGGTATAGACCACTCAGGGTCACAATCATGATCCATCACAACAAAAGATCAGCAAGGTTGCATCCATCAGGATGATTTACAAAAGTCAAATGGGAGAGGCACTACACATTGCATGCATAGTGTCTACCTTTGAATTTGTTTCTCACTTCTTTAGGTGATTCAACTTGCTCAAAATGCTTAGGTTCATCAACTTGCTCAGGCTGAATAAACTGCTCAACTTACTTAGGTACATCTTCAAATTGACTTGACTCACTCTTGTTCTAATTATCTTCCTTATGTTTAGGGTATTGAATCATATGGCCTAGTACTTTCTAGCTTCACCCTGCTTAGCTAACTTTTATCTAAGATATCCAATACTAGTCTTATCATAAGAGGGTCTATATATAAAAATATGTCCATCAAGATTTTCACTACTGGAATAAAACTTCTCAAGATGTTACTTAGATTGAATTAACTCTCCTTTCACAATTGTATTGTACTCTTCAAGTTCTGCATAGACTTAAGCTTATATGTCACTTTGGTAAGGTTAGATATCAGATCTACATTTTCAGATTTCATATCTAACTCAACTTTATTGTTGTCATCCTTCAAGCTCAACATTAGATTTGTAATATTTAGTTCATGTATCAAGATCTCGTTTTCTTTGTTCAGTCTTTAAACTTCATCATTGTCCTTGATCTTTAGGCTCTTTCTTGGACCTAAGATTATCTATCTTATCTTTTAGCTTTCCAATGTAGTCTTTCTTCAATAAGAATATCAATCTACTCAAGATCTTCTTCTAGGTTCTTTTGTAATTATTCCATATCCATAGGGATCTTACTCAAGCTATCAAACCTTCTCTAAGTAACTATGCTTTGATACTAATTGTTAGAAATAGGAAATACTGAGGGGGGGGAGGTGAATCAATATTTCACAAACTTTTGCCCAAAATTGGATATCTTTAACAAACGTATAGCTTGCATATGAAAGTAAATTGATTAAGCTAAACAATAAACAAAACTGTAAACTAAAGACACCATATTTTGTTAACTAGGGAAACCCTAGCCAAGGGAAAACTTCAGTGGGGATGGTACCCGTAAAATGATCCACTAATTAGAAGTATCTTAACAAAGATTTTGACCTTATTAGGAGTTTATTACATCTGTATAATGTCTCAGCCCTTATTAGAGGACTATGCCTTGTTAGAAGCCTCAACCCTATTAAGAGTTGTTATTATAAGTTTAAAATGTATGCAAGATGAGCCCACTACCCAAACATGCAATATAGAATAAATTTATTCAATACAATAGATAGATACAAAAATCTCTTTATTGCTACTGATATCTTCAATATCTGATATTTTCCTTTGCTTCTCTTCACAAAACTTTATCAAAATTTGCATTGCTCTGATCATATATTAGAATTTGTATCACAAACATAATGTTACATTCACTTTAAAGTCTGTACATCTTCATATCCAAAATCTTATCCTTTATACCTTATTACTTTAACTGTCATCCTTCATCTCTTTGTACACTTGCCAAAATACAAAATTAAATCTTTCCACTTAGGGTGAACATCTAAGATGTACTCCCTATTAATTAAGTAATTATTTTTATAAAGATAATAATTCCTTAATACAAAATACTTAATTTCACATCTTTTACCCTATTTTTCCTGCTCAACACTGTCATTATAAAACCAAAATATCTATGTCCATATAGTCGTGTGCTCTTGTACACATCATCATTACATGTTGTATTACCTCTATATAAGTTTGCATGTGCTGATCTACTCTTAGTGAAGCTCACCAAACCAAATTTGTACTTCTGCTAATATGAAAATTGAATAACACTTGACAATTTGCTAAGTTTATTATCCAAAAGTATATATTCACTTCTTTCTCACTTTTATACTGAATATATGTTACCACAAATGAGAACATCACACTAAGTAACCTTGCCAAAATGCCAACATGTGACATCTTCACGATAAGCTCTTAGCCGATTTACTACATCCATAGCTTAAGACATGAATTGAACTATTGTTTTAGTGTTCTTCATTTGCAAACTTTTAAACATTTTCCTCAAAATTTGTAGCTTAGCATTATTTGCAATTTCTACTCCTTGATATGCTTTTGCAAGTATCTCTCATGCTTGATTTGCACTAGTTGCTACTAAAATCTTGGGAATGATGGATTCTTCAACTCCATTATGTTCCAAAAGCTCTTGAATATTTCCTTTTATTCTTTGTATTATGCTCTTGAATCTTTCCTTTTATTCTTTGTATTATCATTCTTTTGTAAATTTTTCATTTGAGCTAGTTCTTGTGCACTAGTTTCTTCATACTTAGTTTCTATAGCCTCACAGCAAGCCACATTCTTTAAGTAAATCTTCATTTTAATGGCCCATATAGAATATTTTTTTCATTCAATATTGGTCCTTGTGTTCTGGGTTATTTTTCAAAGCCATGACTGCTTTAATATAATTTTTTCTTTTTCATGAGCTGAAAACCAAATTTCTTTGCCAAAAAACACTAAAATGCTCTATTACCTTGATCTTCCCTTTTTTTGAGAAAGATTGTATACCCTTTTGGTGTTTACAAATGTTACACTTCAAATTATCCCAATGAAAAAATAATACATCTAAGGGAAGCTACTTCCCATCTTCAATATACCCTTTCAAATGTCGGGCCAACTATAAGGCTAGACCCTTCTTCTACTTTAGGCTCTACAAAACCTAGCCGGGTGGACCTATAGATTCTTCATATGGTACCAATTATTCCAAAGAATACACTAAATCTAAACAAAGCAGATAAAACCCTTATTTCTCCTACTCATGCAATGATAGAGATATGCAGTAGAAAATTGCAAATTTCTATGATAGCCATAAGCTAAGTGAGGGCATCCTTTTAGCTCTTAAATGGAAAGGAAAAATATTTTGATTATAAATTTGATTTCAGCTGATCCCCAAATATGCAACAGTAAGAACAAATTGATCCTGCAGTTGATCAGTGCCTTATCTATTAAGTAGTTCCAAAAATCACACACATACCTCTATGATACCAGTGACATATTCAATACATCAAGATATCAGATCTATCCTATCACTTTGTGAATCAGACATTAGTGTTCATAAAGACCTCATACTCATGAAATATCCTTCTCAAGAAACTAGCAACCTTGTCAAATATATCAAGCATTTACTTAGCTCTTTGTTCCATCAACAAAACATACAAGACATACAACTTTAAGGGGATGCAAAAGGGTTTAAGTTCTTTGTCCCTAAACCACAAAACATTGCAAATTACAGAGATAGGAGATGAGAATCAAAATGAAACTAAGAAGTTTCTTGCTCATTGTATTCATTTCTTTGAAACTATACATTCAACATGTAAATAATTCATAGAACAACTAAATAGATCATAATTATCTATATTAGCTTCACTATTGTTGTTCATTACAAGAGAAATGTTGGGCATGAATGGTGGGATCACAACTAGAGCTCTACTCAATAGTTGGGAAATAGCCAACCATCAACAAATAGAGAAACAAAATAGAAGAGATTAAGAAGATAGGAAGAATTCTTGGATCAAATTAGATGTTGTCATTTGTCCTCTTAGAAAACCTCCATCTGCAGATGCAAAACATCTCTTTACTCTCTTTCTATAACATCAAATCAGATATTTTCTTTGTTGTTGAAGAATGCCTTGAAAATATCTTCAGAATGATGGATTCTCTAACTGAAAAGAATGCCAGATCTAATATCAAAATAAAGCCAAAATACTTGTTAAATGATTTCTAGAGGCAAGATAAAGCTTTCAGAATCATTTCCCCCAAATTCTAGATTCAACAAACTTTCATATCTAATTTCCAACTAATTTTAAAAATTTAATCATGAATTATGCTCACTATGTTGAGAATGCCCCAGAAAACACAAAACCACTTATAATCTGTACCGATGAATACTTGTGCATATTTTGACTAGAAATATGGATAGCTCATCTTCTCTCAGTTCCAATGGTATAATGCATTGCATATTTTTGACAAAAATTGCCCCTCTGGTGCTTATTCAAAGTTTTAGGTCCCAATTCATGAACATAGTATAAAATTGAAAATTTTAAAACAAGCTATACTCGAGACTATAGAAAATTATTAAAACATTTAAATTTTTCATTAGAGGCCTGCTCATTGAAAATTTGGAGAAAAAATAAATAAAAAATCAAATTTTGTAATTTCTTATTTTTCCCCTTTTCCATCTGGCTCAACACTCTTGGTTGACTAACACATGGCAACTCCTCATTGGCTAGATTTTGCTTAGTCATTGTTTCCACCTCACCAACCCTCGCCATGTGTCACCTCAGCACACCTCCACAAATTTAACCACAGATTTTGCCTTAATCCATGCAAACTAGCAATTGACTATATTTCGCAGCTTTGGAGCTCCTTGGCCTTAACAATAGTTAAGTCATTCAAGGATGCAAAATATCCCTTTTTGTGATGTCAAGACCTCAAACTTTCTACTATGACTGTGGACCTAGTGGTTAGCTAGCATTTTCGAATCTTCGTAATTGTGTCTACTAACTTGTTAAATGATTTCTAGAGGCAAGATAAAGCTTTTAGAATCATTTCCCCCAAATTCTAGATTCAACAAACTTTCATATCTACTTTTCAACTAATTTTAAAAATTTAATCATGAATTATGCTCACTATGTTGAGAATGCCCCAGAAAACACAAAACCACTTATAATCTGTACTGATGAATACCTATGCATATTTTGACTAGAAATATGGATAGCTCATCTTCTCTCGGTTCCAATGGTATAATGCATTGCATATTTTTGACAAAAATTGCCCCTTTGGTGCTTATTCAAAGTTTCAAGTCCCAGTTCATGAACATAGTATTAAAACAAGCTATACTTGAGACTATAGAAAATTATTAAAACATTTAAATTTTTCATTAGAAAAACAAGCTATACTTGAGACTATAGAAAATTATTAAAACATTTAAATTTTTCATTAGAGGCCTGCTCATTGAAAATTTGGAGAAAAAATAAATAAAAAATCAAATTTTGCAATTTCTTATTTTTCCCCTTTTCCATTTGGCTCAACACTCTTGGTTGACTAACACATGGCAACTCCTCATCGGCTAGATTTTGCTTAGTCATTGTTTCCACCTCACCAACCCTTGCCATGTGTCACCTCATCACACCTCCACAACTTTAACCACAGATTCTGCCTTAATCCATGTGAACTAGCAATTGACTATATTTCGCAGCTTTGGAGCTCCTTGGCCTTAACAACAGTTAAGTCATTCAAGGATGCAAAATATCCCTTTTTGTGATGTCAAGACCTCAAACTTTCTGCTATGACTATGGACCTAGTGGTTAGCTAGCATTTTTGAATCTTCGTAATTGTGTCTACTAACTATGCAATTATCTTTGTGAAGGTACATCTAGTCACCATGTGTCTAAGTGCTGACATCATCATGTCATTTCTCTTTGCTTGCGATCTACTTCAAAGCATTGTGACATCATACTACCTGCTAGCTAGAAATCTAACCACAAGTGGGTACCTAACACATGCATGCTTCCCTTTTAAAGAGGGTGTGTCTCTTAAGACATTAACATAATACGTGGAAAGGTATTTAAACATCTAAAAACTCCCATGTGCATGCAATGTGGTACTAAATATTAAAACCAATTTCCCTTTAAAAATATGCAGTTCTCCTCTCGTGGCTGCCATCAACGATCTTTTGCCGCTGGCAAGAGACATCTCCTACAATCTTTTACTGCCCTATGCTTGGTCCTAGTTCATCATCATTCATATCCTCTCCTTTCAAAATGCATGGAAACCACTGGACTTAGCAGATATGTTGCAGTCTATAGCTAGCATATCCTCTAGAGTGTCATAAATGCAAGGCTCCACCCTTGGTTTGAATGCCTTCTAATTACTTGATTTGCATATTTAAGCAAAACACCTAGCCACTACATGGTCATTTTCCTCTACTAAGTAGGGTTTCTGAATCATTGAAAATCATAGACTGAGTGGGATTTCTATTACTATAACTCACATTGACATGCAAATCATTTTCTCAACTAACTCCATGTCTAGCAGTGATCTTTGAAAATTGAGATTTTGTAAGGGAACTGTCTAGTCTAACTATGCCACGTCATCATCTACCAGAAAGTGCGAAAAAGTAATCAATAACATGAAAGAAGTAAAAGGAAAAACTATTCATTACAAGATAATTAATACATCATTAAATTGATGATCATAAATTCTGATACATTCATTCATATCAAATCATACATCAGTAGTTCTGCTGATCCAGTTTTCAGCATTTAAATAGATACATAAAATTACAAATTGCTGATCAACATTCAATAGTTAATAATCAGCTGAACATATTGTGACAACAATGTTGAAAGTAAGTACATCTCAAATGACGAGCTGGGTAATCAAAATGAGATGACTTTTCAATGAGTTCTCCAGTGGTTCCAGTCTCCAAAAGCTGTAGGACGTCTCCCACCTGCTTCTCGAGACTAAAGTGTGGCCTAGGCACTTTAACCTCACCAACCACAGAGTGAAGTACTCCCTCAGGATTCTTCCTGACATGAAGAATTCCCCGACCCTAGCACAAGAAGCCTACTTCTTGGAACAAGATGGATCGGATGTAACTGGTGCGACCGTGTAACATTTCTACATTGCAACCATGTGCCTAGTAGTCTAAACACAGAATGTAGCTGGGAAATAATAAATAAATACATATCTACTCATATGAAGTAAAGAAAAGAATTCCAAATAGGTATAACCATGTGTCACATATACAGTATTTGGAAAAAAATAAAATGGCTTGGCCAAGCACTTTCAACCCAGATTTACCTGTAGAAGAAACAAAAACAGAATGCAACCATTCTACAGTACTGGCAGATAGGGAAACTAAACATACATATATCCACCTATCTGTCCCATAAACCACTACATTACAGCTGACATGAGGGGGTATACTTATTAATGCTACCAATAAGTTTATATTAGCCAATCACAATACTGCTGGAAATGCTATGATTACATCTAAAAGTGTTGAATCATCCAAAATGTTGCATTATACAAATTATTCATCTATTCAATATGTAAGATTTTGAAAAAACAACATTTAAGGGATTAGGAATTAGTTGGCTCATGCTGATGTAAGTTGGTTGATGTTTTTACATAAAAATTCCAGTTGCTCCTAGATCAAGGATTGTCTAAACGGTAAGGATGAGAGTAATGATCTTCTAAATGTAATAATTCAAGATAACATATAGACTTAAAACATGAATTTACCATTTTAAGATTAGTCTTCTATTATTTTAATTTCGTGGTAGCTCAGTAATAAACAGAAAAAAAAGAAAGTTTCAGTATATCAAAGCATAACCCAACTATAATGGATTTTAAGGAAAACCTACAGTATTGCTGTTGACATAACCTTTGGTTTTAAATTAACACCTCTGGTTCATCCTATTAAGACATTGCGCTGTAGCTTAAATAGAAATCAGTATATTAAACAGGATATCAGTGATATATTATCATAATCACATTCTTCCATATCATACCCATCACAGCAAACATAAACATGAATTAACAATCTTAGTTTCCAGAAAAATAAAAATGGAATAAAAATCTCAGTTTCCAGCAAGGTTTGTGAATGCTATTAATCATCATATTTTGTCACAGCATGAGGTTGTATCTTAAAATGTATTAGCATGAGGGTTGCATCTAATTTTGTCAAAAACTTTTGTATAACACCATCTTTAAGGGAGGATACAACAACATTCGAAATAGAAAAATAGCATAAGGAGAGTTATATTACCAATCCAGTTAATAAGACTCCCACAGAGTATAAAATCAAAAATAAATAATCATGTTTATTGAAAATTTCTGCATGCTACAGAGGAAACACCATGGAGCCGTTCAACACATGCCACCAAAATTTGATTTAAACAAGGAATTCTTTGTTTTGCCTTTCATTCCATTCAAAGAGAAAATGCAAATAAATCGTTTCATTTCCAAACAAATAGCAAGAAGGAAACAGATTGAAGCAGGATGGTTAACAAGGAACCTGGAAAAGAAAATGGCATCTGATGACACAATTGCTCCCTTCCATCTTCAGCCGCTCTTGCTACTTTCACTCCCCAAAAATGTTGTGTATTTTTCCCCGTTATCTCCAAAACGCTATTCTTAATGATGCCCTCCAAGAAAGCCGATGACAAATGACCTAACTGCCTTCCTTCTTTCCTTGCGAAAAAAATATCTTCCTTTACTTTAAACAAATATCTTTTGTTATGAAAACATTTCAACACATCTTGTTTTAACAATTGGTTTTTCGCAAGAAGCATACATATATAGTCACCTTTGTTATGATGGTAATAAAGAATGTTCCTGAAAAGAGTCTTAATGATATCCACAATTTATTCAATTAAACATTAAATCTAACTTTTTCCGTCATTAGATTATATTGACCTTTTTCAAAATCTCTTATGTAAATAAAAAATGTTATTTCCACATTCATTCTTATATATAAAAATAAATAACATGGTAATGCACAAGCAGTATTCTAACATCGTATAAATCCTAAGTGAAGTGTGTGTGTGGTTGCATGGTCATCTAACACATCCCCTTCCAGGAGGCTAACCTTCTCTACCTCGACCACACTTCCATCATAATGATCCCTGCATCCACTCAGACACTCACAATCATATCAAGAAGTCAGTATCAATCATGATTAACAACTTAATTACATCAATATTAAAAATAACATTAATGGAATTAGAACTATAAGCATGACATCATAATTACATCAAATAGCATTATCATCGAATGATCATTTCATATATATCCTTCATAATAATCGTTTAAATTTAGAAGTCTAAATCATTAACTTTAATTTATCTTTTAATTAAGTCTAAATTTGACCAAGTTGACATATCCACATAAGCATGAAAAGAAAAATTTCTAGGGTGAGACATGACAGATTTGCTCATTAAAAGTTTCAAATCTATTCACAGGGAAAGCAAGAAGAGGAGGGAAAGAACAGAGCCATCTTGGTCTGCCCAAAAAAGTCTCTTTTCTTAGACTCTAATTCTTTAGAGATGCTTCATCAACTACTCACTCTACGATGATCAGGGCAAGCATTCTGACAACAACATTTTTAACTACAATAGTAAGCCCTTATAATCTCCAAATTTATAATAAGAAGAGGATTCTTGCTGAATGTATTCATAAACGTCATTTCTGAAAGCTTAATACACTATGAGTTTTTCTTATGCCATAATCGCTTTAACATCAGATTCCTTTAGCTTTGCATTTAAAATATTCGTGCTCTTGAGTGGAGAGGGAGTAAGTGTGTGCCTCCAAATTTCATCTTTTGTGAGCACTTAGATTTACCATATTCCAAGGCCATCAAATTAAAACTAGCAATCGCACCTTAAGGGTGCAATAAGTACATTGAAGGTGACTTCAGATCTACAGACATTGACTTCCTCTTGTACAAGTTCCAACAAGTGCTTCAAATTTTGAACTTGACTTTATTTGTCCTTTAAAACCTTTTTTGAGTAGATGGGCATCTGTTAGCTCCTTGCTTTAATAAAAGCTTCCTTCTCTTTAATTCTCTTTCAGTGTACCTCCAAACATTTGGTGGCATGTCTACACTTTGCACCTTCCTCTTCAATGCAATCACTTGATATATCTTTTCATACAAAACCTCCATTAATTTAAAGAACTTGAAATAATGAGCAAACTATACTTAATTTTATCATAGATATTGGAACATCTCTAACATATTCAAATTCTTCATGATTCATCATGAGTAGACCCCACTCACCCATTTTATTTGCAATAATAATACTCACATACCAAAATACCCTCGTTCCCCAACATCTTATTAGCCTAACGAAATTAGTTGGGCCCCAAAGTGGGTTCGGCTAATTTTTTTTGTGAACTTAAACACCCGATCCTTCAAATTAACTCACTGAACACTTGGTATTGATAAAAATAAAAATTCATCATTGAACCATCATTTTTAACTCAATTTTCAGCATTTTGTAAATTATAAATTTTGTGCTAAGAGGTCCTCTAGTTGGCCTTAAAAGTTGACTAAAACGGATAACTAGGCTCTAAAAAAAAAACATACTGATTCTTTGTTCCATATTCTTGCACCCTATCAGATCTCATGTCATAACGACACCTAGGTCAAAAGATATTGACCATCAAATTTTCCTTCTCATAACTACTTGCAAGCAAACATGTTAGAAAACCATAAATAACATTCGGTTTTGGCTTTGAAAATAGGTCAAACTGATACTTGAGGGCATGAAAACTAGGGCATTAGTTCACTGTCATGAGGAGAGTATAAATCTATGAGTTGGGCTCATAGCGAATAATTGGGTGAATTTGGTGAGCGGTCAAAGTGGGGTACTTGGATTTGCAAGACTGGGAGTAGTGGCAAAAAATGATTTTCACAAACAGAATGGATCTGGGAAAGTGTGCAAATGAATTCATCAAGACTTAAAAACTAGCACACTTGAAGAATTTTTAAAGTAAAACATAACACTCCAATCCATTCGATCTCACTTATCACAAATTCAGAGTTATGACATCTCGAGCAGAGCTACCAATCAATCTGCATTTCTTGACACCAGTAAAACATCATAAATTGTATTTGGAATCATGTTTGAAAACTAATCAAATTGATTCATCATAGGCTCAAAAATAGAACACAACAAGTCTATAACCTCTAGAATGCAATTCAAAAGAAAAATTTTCATTTCAGTTAATTGGGTCAAAGTTATAACTGGTCAAATAAGGCCTCCCAAAATTCTAAACAATTAGACAACCAACTTTGAGGGATTCAAAACCTAGTCATAAAATATTGAAATGACTTGAAATCTAAAACATAGGTTCTTCAATATGCATAGTAAACACTCCCAAAGAAGTGAATCATGAAACCTTACTAGGTGTGAGATATTCGATTGCAAACGAGGCCTCGTGTCATTGTTTGACACTTAGGCAAAAAATGAAGATTTGAACATTGCTCAAAATAGAACTTCACAGAATGACTCAGAATGACAATTTATCTTCATGGGATGCATAGATATGTTGAATGTGAGGTGTTAGATACATTAAGCACCTATTATGCCTCAAAAGGACAATCAGGTACACATGCATTAAATGCATTTATAGGACTCTATTTTTAGAATGGTACTCAAAATCAAGGCTTCAATTTTGAGTCCCAACATACCCTTGGATGTTATTGTTGTAGATGTTTCTATCTTTGTAGGTTAAATACATTTGGTTTAATCTATGTCTTTGTAGAGTAAGAACACGACTAGTTCACCCAAAGATTTTCAAACTTTAAATTGCTTCTCTAAGAGACACATTTTCTCTAGAAAGCTCTTGATCTTCTTTAGTTTCCAACTATTAGCTCTTAACCATTACCTTTCACCCATTATCTTTCAACCATTAGCTCTAATACCATATCAGATATTTTCAGAACAGAGGAAAACATAGCATAACATGAAAACCACAGGCAAAAATATTATGTCTATTACTTCATCTACAATCCTCGTTTACATAATAACTAATAGATTTAAAACAAAGCAATAAAATGATGCCATTATTTGAAACTCAAATCTAAGTGGGAAAGCACAACATTCACTTAACATATGAAATGCATGAACTAACTATCCTAAAACTAAAATGTGCGAGGGTTGACCAATTAACAAGTACAAAAGAAATATTATAATCAATAATTACATTTATCAGTTTCATCTATCCTTACAAGATGCTTACATTTTATTTTTATTAGCCAATAGGATTTTACATAAGGGAAAAGCCCGCCAAATAAGTCTCATGTTGCAACTTCTTATTTGTTGGTAATTGTGAAATGGTCAAAAACTACCATGTCGTGAATGTCTTGGACAAATCAAAATTTTTGATGGTGTTATCGTTATTCTAGGCTTCCATTTGTTTACTTACTTTGTTTAATATTTATTTAATTAAATTTGTTCCGTGATAGTTTACAAAGTTCAAGACTTACTAGAGGCTTGCCAACAATTTTTTTTTGACACTTTATAATAGCATAATTTGTTGTTGGATATATAAATTTTGATGGGAATAAGATGGTTGCATATTATACCCATAAAAAAAAATGGTTGTAGATAATATTAAGAGAATAAAGAGAAGTTCTAATCATAACATACACTAAAACAAATATAATCTACAACATGTTTGTTTTGAAATAAAAGATACAAAAGATCCCACCCAAGCAAAAATAATAATTTAAGGCCTTACAATTTTTAAATACAAAAAATCTAAAAGGGGATCCATAATTGTATATATGTGGATAATTGTGAGTTTTTGAAAGAGCATCTAGATTTAAGTGGCAGTTACTTCATTAGATTATTTGTAAGAGTGTAGTTGTCAATTCTATATATGATTTTGGAGATTTCAAATTCATTAAAATTGTGATATTACATGTAGATTTATTCTTATATTGAACTTTAGAGAGATTAATTAAGTTATTACCTTCATTAAATATATGTTAATTCAACATATAATGTAAAAAATTTGATGTGTGAGTGTGTAAACATTTATTATTAATACTTAAAAAATGTTTAGTTTACTTTGGAAGTTCATGCTCTTTTTATAGGAAACAAATATCACGATAATTATATCAAGATAATTTTCTATCATTTAGATTTCTTGATGGAAAGGACGCAAATTTAGTTAACACAATTTTTATTCTTTGCCCATAATCAAACCTCTTTCATAATCAACTTCCAAGTTTATGATGGTAGATAATTTGTGTCACATTAGTTGTCCTCGTGAGGAACTGGGGCTGGAAAAGAACGAAGAATGCAAGTAGACCATAGGGTATGTGCAAGATCATGGTGTGCCAAAAAGTGGCGATGTGAAAAAAATAGAGTATGAAGACATCCAAAAGCGCTTCAAAATCCACTCTAACTTTTTTCCACCTATCCAGGTACCAAACCTGGAAGGTAACGCCGAGCCTTATTGGATATCCGATAATCACAATCCTATAATTATAATTATTATAATATAATATAATAATATTATTATTATATTATAATAATATAAAAATATTGTATTATAATAGTATAATATATTATTTAATATTATATAATATAATAATAATATTATTATATTATAATTGTATAATATTATACTATAATAATAATATTATATTATAATATTTAATATTATAATATTTAGTAATGTAATATAATATATATAATATAATATATATAAAATATAATATTATAATAATAAAGTATTATATTATAATATAAAATATTATATTATATTATTATAATATAATATAATATAATATAAAATATAATATAATGTAATATATTATATATAAAATATCATATAATAATAAAAACATAAGATATTATATGTTATAATTAATATATAATATATCGGATATTTGATATCTGTGCACAACATAAAACAAAAAACATAGACCTGCGAGCCCATTATTATGTTATTTGGGGCTAGTTTTTTGCTAGGGTGATCGGATATATGATTGAATATCAAATATCAGATATTAAGGTATTTTTTTTTTCCCAACTCATTTTAAACCTAAATTCAATAGCTTTTAGCATGATTTTTTTTTTTTTAGTTGAATCTAGGGTTTTTTTGAAAAAATGGTTAAAATTAAGGTTTTTTTTTAATATATATTACATTTTGCAATTCAATAGGAATGGATGATCAGAATGATGACACTGAGGCAGGGAATAATATTCCTCGTAGCCCCCACCAAATGTTCCAGCACCCCCACAAAACCATCTGCCAAATGATCCTCTACCCCCTCAAAACCCTCCTCGAATCGAGGATTTGATAAATGAAAATCTCATTGAGTTGAGAGGTTTGCATAGAACATATAATAATGTACCCGCATTGGCTCCTATGTTATCGATGTTAAACACCATAGTGGATAACATTGAAACCCTTACGAACCAACAAAATGTCTCTCTTCATTGGCATGATGAAATGCACAAGATGTTTGATGATAGTTTGGACTATGATGAGGTTGTGGCCCTCAACATAATCAACGACGATTTGGCTAGCCTTTTTGTAAACCCGAAAATGGGTTGACCCAAAAAAATCCAAACTATCCATTAAATGGTGCACAAATGATACCATATGTGCAAACTTTTGGGATCGTTGGTGGATGGTCTTTGATATCCCTCCACATGGAAATTTAGACATACCATTTTATTTCCTTAGAAAATTATATGAAGAATTTATGTTGAAACTTAAAGTGAACTATTGGAGCATGAAGCCCAACATGGGCTTAGGACTAGGAGCTCCTCAGGATAGACCCTCTTCCTAGCAGAAGAAAGCTGGCACTTTTTTCCCCCCCACTGATATCTCCCCTCCTCCTCAAGTACAACATCTAGATATTATGATAGAGGCTAGCTCTCAGACCATCAGAGCCATTCATAGGTTGAGTAGCCTAATGATATCTCAGGCTAGTTCAGTCCTGCCTCCTCATGTTGATGATGCTGGTGCTAGTTCATCATTGACTAGCTCATCACACATTGTGTGCCTCACACTTGCATTATGTGCAAGAATATTTTCCTGGGTCCCATAGATGATCTTCCTGAGTATCATTTTTTATTAGACGAGGATACACCAGACACATGCACAGAGGCTACAGACCCTGATGTGAGATAGGAGGGGAATGCAGAGGCATGGACTCCTTCAGTGTTGGTACGTGTAAACTTTTTTTGTTATGACATATGCGATTTAAAGTTAATTTTTATAATAGAGTAATTTTAATTTTTAAGCCATATTGACTTTTATATGTATGTGATCTTCATTCATGTTTAGTTGATGACCGAGGAGGAGCTCAGACAGATTGATGATGCCATGCTCTTGGCCATTTCATTTGGCCTTGAGACATCTACAGTAGATTATGTTGTGTTCTCATTTTTTTTTCTATTTGATATTGTAGCATATATGGTTGCTAATCTTTCTTTTATCTTGCAGGTAGCACCTGTCTCGAGGGGACAAAGTGCAGGGGGTGAGCTAGCACACATTGACAAAGGAAAGGTAATTAGGCACTTTCTATTTGATTAAATATCGATGCATTCTTGTAATTGTTTTGTGGTAATCTCATTTGATTACATTCTTTATTGTATATAGGGTGTGGCTACTAGCGATGAACCTGTATAGATTATGCATCGTAGACCATTAGGGATTTCCATTTGCACTGAGAGCCCCATTATATGTATAAGTATCATTTATTTTTTATTATCCTTATCTTCATAAATAAATTCAAAATTGATTTTTGTGATATTAACAACTACTATTTTGTATCTCATAGGAGACTCCTGGTGCACATGAGGTCCGATGGGAGAGTTATGTAGATTTGATGACGTGACCACTCACTCTCGAGGAGGAACCTACAATAGTAAGTTTTAGTTTGAATTCATGATTAAATATGTTATAAATTTAGCATGCTATGAATTATAATGTTATAGTTTAAATTGTAGATTCATCTAACAAACATATTTGAATATATACAGCCCACAATCAGAGAGGTACCAACATTGCTGAGGGCATATGAGAGGACTCCTAACTGGTGCAGGAGGTTGATGAGAGAGGTATTTATTATGAAATTTTGATAGTATAAATCTCCATTACAAAAAAGATCATTATGAATTTGAGTAATTCAATGTTAGATACGTAGAATCATATAAATTTAGTAGTCTAACTTTGGGTTTTCCTTTTTGGTTTATGTAGGAGGCATCCAATCCACCTAGTGTAGCGAAGAGGCTGCATTTTGATCATCCAACAACACCGTAGGATAGTATAGTTGTCGTAGGATGCATCATGAGACATTTTGAGATGGCATATGCCACATTGTATATAGAAACATTGATATTATACACATTCTAATGGCATGATCAGCCACATTTTGTATATGGATCTATGTATTTGGATATATATTTGAGTACTTTGTCTATAGATATGTTGGTCTAATTGATGAACGAATGAAAAATATAGAAAAGAAGACATCCATTTAGTTTGTCAATCATCAATTTTAAATTCTTCTTTTAACATGTTCATTATTAATAAATGGTATATTATAGTTCAAATTTTTATTATTGATTCATATTATATGAGTAGTGGTTTGTATATATTTATGACTTATAAGAATGTATGGTCTATTTAGCACTTATTACATTCTGGCAATGTTGATATAGATGACAAAACTTCTTAAAAATCTCCATCCTTGCACTACTCTAACTTAAAACCTATTTAACCATAAAATTTTCAAGATCAAAATCAGTCAGTTCACTGGCCCATTTAAAAATTAATATCATATGAATTCAATATTTATTCTTAACATCCCTAGCACTGGAAAAGTCTTATTCTGAGTGGTTGAGTTAACCAAATGCTTTTAACATATATTTTGTCTTTTAAACATAAATTTTAATAACATAAAAAAGATGTGTGACTTATATAAATAATAATAGGAACATAAGACATATAAGTAATTTTTGTAACAATAAATACTAACACATGATGCTAGATTCTCGAAGAAGTGCCTCAGCCTTCTTACTTATTGTTTGCTACTTAACCCTTTCTAAGCATACTTACATGCTGACTTTCTATCACACCCACCTTTGATAACTAAGCATTTTTTAAATGAGGAAAAGGTAGTTGTTATCACAAACTGTAAAAAAGGTATACAAATTCTAAGGGATATCAAATTTTACTGCTTAGGCAAGGTTTTAAATTCACCTCCTATTTCACACGCAATTGTCTTTTTAGTACAAATATTATGGTGCTTGTAGACTTGGAGTAGAATGCTAATAAAGTTAACATGTGATGTTATTTTTTTTTGTCGCAGTGGCAGTTTGGTCCAAGAATTTTTAAGAAGGTTGCAGTGCAAAGATCATGTTTGATAGTTGACTAGGATCCTTATAAATTTTTCAAAGAGGACATTGAGATTATTTGGTGTAGGACAACAGATTTCTTAGCATTCTGTAGCATTGGATAGTCAAATGCATTTTTTCTAAAACTTCCTAATGGTATCGAGCTTACTAAAATCATTGAAAGCTTGCCTCTGCATAGAGCAATGACAGAGCAACTTATTCTAGAAAATGGCAATTCATTTTCTCCCTTTCCACGTATGGTTCCAACTATTAATGTTCCAGAGGGTGTTAAGCTGCCTTATGAGATACTGTTTCAAATCAACTCTCTTATTCATAGTGGGATACTCAGTGGCCCAACATTGAATTGTCATTTTTCTAATTTGCTAAATAATGAGAAGAAACCAGCTTTGCACATATGTCTGGCCTTAATAGAACTACACAAATTGAAGTCGACATGTTTCGACCTAGAAACATGGCTTCAAAATCAAGTAAAGAAGTTGCAAACTAGTCAAAATTAGTTTAAGTCTTTGACAATTTCTGGACATGATGACATATTGAAATTCCATCGGGCCCGAGTTACTCCGACTAGTGTCTACTTTTTGGGCCCCGACTTGAATATTTCAAGTTGAGTGACAAGGCATTTTTCAAAGTATGTTGATGATTTCCTCAAAGTCTTTTTTGTGGAGGAGGATTTTAATAAGCTTCATTCAATTGCTTTGATTGCAAAAACTGAATATGGTTTTCATGCAAGACCACAGAGATCACAAGTATATGATAGAATATTGTAAATTTTGAAGGAAGGCATTACAATAGGCAACAAAATATTTGAATTCCTTGGCTTCTCAGCCAGTTAGTTGAGGGAAAATTCAATCTGGATGTTTGCTCCAAATGACAAAGTTACTGTCGAGTCCATTAGAAAATGGATGGAAGATTTCCACTGTACAAATGATTCAGCCATACATGCCAAGAAAATGGGGCAACCATCTAACTCTTCGAGGTAAACATTAACTGTTTGAGATCATGAAGTTTCCCTTATTCTTGATAGTTACGTTTGTACAGATGGTATCAACTATTGTTATTTAGATGGAATCAGGAATATTTCTTTACGTCTGGCAAAGTAGATAGCTCATATTTGTTGATTGAGTATGCCTCCTCCTTCAATGTTCCAGATCGTTGTGTCGAATCCAAATGGAATATGATCTCTCAAAAATGAGATAGGTTATTTTAGGCCTCAGCATCACCATCCTGTAGCATTCAACAGTTCATCGATAGCCCTCACAAGCTCTGAGTTATGACCCTCGAAAGATCAACCTCAAAATGCACTTAGAGAACCTTGAGGACTCCTCGATACGGGGTGGCTGCGGACGATGGATGGTCTCTATGGATGGAACAAAGGGTGTCACTACGGTTCACCAGCCCACCTAGAGCTAATGGCACTGATGATTTGATGTCAAGATCAATGGTTTCAAAGTTGTGTTGTGGTGCACCTATGAACTGAGGCACATTGCGAGTTTTGGCATTGAGCAAGATCATTGTGTCGAATCCAAACAGAATGTGATCTCTCAAAAATGAGATAGGTTATTTTAGGTCTTAGCATCACCATCCTATAGCATTTGATAGTGATTCAATAATCCTCATGAGCTCCAAGTTATGACCCTCAAAAATTGACCTCGAAATGCACTTAGAGCACCTTGGAGACTCCTTGGTACGGGGTGGCCGCGGATGATGGATGGTCGCTATGGTTGGAACAAAGGTGTGACTAGGGTTCACCCACCCACCTAGAGCTAATGGCATTGATGATTTGATGCCAAGATCAGTGGTTTCAAAGTTACGCTGTGGTGCACCTATGAATTGAGGCACACTATGAGTTTTGGCATCGAGTGAGATCGCTATGTTGAATCCAAACGGAATGTGATCTCTCAAAAATGAGATAAATTATTTTAGGCCTCAACATCACCATCCTATAGAATTCAATAATTCATCGATATCCCTCACAAGCTCTGAGTTATGACCTTTGAAAGATCGACCTCGAAATACACTTGGAGAACCTTGGGGACTCCTCAATATGGGGTGGCTACGGACGATGGATGGTCTCTGTGTCCAAAACAAGGGTGTCACTAGGGTTCACCCGCCCACCTAGAGCTAATGGCACTGGCGATTCAATGCCAAGATCAACGGTTTCAAAGTTACATTGTGGTGCACCTATGAACTGAGGCACATTGTGAGTTTTGGCATCGAGCGAGATGGTTGTGCCAAATCTAAATGGAATGTGATCTCTCAAAAATGAGATAGGTTATTTTAGGCCTCAACATCATTTTCATGTAGCATTTGACAGTTCATCAATAGCCCTCACAAGCTTCGAGTTATGACCCTCAGAAGATTGACCTCAAAACACACTTAGAGAAACTTGGGGACTCTTCGATGCGGAGTGGCCACGAACGATGGATGGTCTCCATGGATAGAACAAGGGTGTCACTAGGGTTCACTTGCCCAACTAGAGCTAATGGCACTGATGATTCGATGCCAAGATTAGCGGTTTCAAAGTTGCGCTATGGTGCACCTATGAACTGAGGCACATTGCAAGTTTTGGCATCGAGCAAGATCATTGTGCCGAATCCAAACGGAATGTGATCTCTTGAAAATGAGATAGATTATTTTAGGTCTCAGCATCATTGTCCTATAGCATTCAATAGTTCATCAATAGTACTCACGAGCTCAGAGTTATGACCCTTGAAATATCGACCTCAAAATGCACTTAGAGCACCTTGGAGACTCCTTGGTATGGGGTGGCCATAGATGATGGATGGTCTCTATGGCTAGAAAAAGGGTGTGACTATGGTTCACCCACCCACCCAAAGCTAATGGCACTAATGATTTGATGACAAGATCAATGGTTTCAAAGTTATGTTGTGGTGCACCTATGAACTAAGGCATACTGCGAGTTTTGGCATTGAGCGAGATCACTGTGCCGAATCTAAATAGAATGTGATCTCTTGAAAATGAGATAGGTTATTTTAGGCCTCAACATCACCGTCCTGTAGCATTCAGTAGTTCATTAATAGCCCTCATGAGCTCCGAGTTATGACCCTCAGAAGATCTACCTCAAAACGCACTTAGAGAACCTTGGGGACTCCTTGGTACGGGGTGGCCACGGACGATGGATGGTCTCCGGGGCTGGAACAAGGGTGTCACTAGGGTTCACCTGTCCACTCAGAGCTAATGGCACTAACGATTCGAACAGTTCTAGCCATTAGGAGTTAGATTTTGAAAAGTTGTCAAGAAATTTTTTTGCAATTTTTGCGCTAAGACAAGTTTTGTTGCAAATTTGATTGCAAACAGACTCTACAAACTCCTAAGGACCCTAATAATGTTCTAAACATCTAGACTTACCTAAAAAATATGGAATTTACCAAAAATCCACTTTATTGGACCAATTGATGGCCAAGGCTTATAGTTGTACCATGGGGTCTTGTGTCCATTACAAATGTGGATGGTCATAGGGAGATCATTAGATCTATCCCTAAACCTTATTACATCAAGAAAAGAAAAATGATTAGGTGCTTTGCACTAGTGTTCCCTGTATTTAATTAATGTTATTGGACTAAGAACTAGTTTTCCTCTCAGTTGGAAGGGTGGGCCTAAGGGTTCAACACTAATGGGTGATGTTGAACCACCTTGGTAATGACTAGTTCATTTGGGGAGTCTTGAGACTGCATGCAAAGAAATTCTTATCGATTTTACTCTTGTTTCAAGGGGTGGGCCTAAGAGCTCAACATATTAGAATGATGTTAAATCACCATATTAATGAATAGCTCATTTGGAGATGGTAGCTAACCAAAGCTTAGAAGATTATTTTTATAGTATTGTAAAAAAAAATTGTGAGAACCTTGCTACTAAAAATTAAGAGTATATGCAATTTTCCCAATGATTCTAAGCATAGTAACCAATGGAGGAAGAGTTCGCATGGTTGTAATAATGCATGGTAACCATGATGAACCAACAAAAAGGAGAAACACTATGAACCATGATGCACTTGAACATAAAGATGATTATGGAAAGGATAAAATGCAACATGTTACTTCACTCCCAAATGTTGACAATATACAAGTGATGCAGAGGATAGGGTGATGGACCCAAGTAACAACCTAAAATGAGCAAAATTTGTAACAATGTGCCAAGTGACCCTTCTAGGTCCTGATGGTCAAATCCCACAATGGTCAACTCTAGGAGGTTTTAAGGCTTCAATGAGTTTGTTTTGACATATTCACCATGTTCCAACACTTACCCTTGAGTTTCAATACTTTTCAAGCCAAAATGCACAACGTGCCAAAATGTTGTCTATGCAACTTTACAATTCTATGGCAACAACAAGACAAATAGGCGGATAAATTTTATTTTTTCCAAAAGACTCCTTGAATAAACAGATGTTTTGGATATCCTTTATCCTTTCACAAAACATATATAAGACTTAGACACCCTTCCTTTGGAAAATATCAATGAACTTTCACACCTCCTGTTTTTTAACAATGTAGAAAAGATGCATTTACAAAGCAACCACTAGAAGGACTTAAAATTTGGACTCCAAACTTTGCATAGGCTCCTAAAATGACTTCAATTAGACAAATCCACTCTCAATTTCATTCTATGGGTTCCCTAACCCCAAAAGCCCCAATTCACCTTCTCAAAACCCTTGTTCCTAAGGCATCACCAATCTCACATGTGCCAAGCCTTCTTGGACTAATTAAAAATTCAGACATCTATGTTTTATTACCATAAACATGAATCAACTCACAAACACTATCCTCTTTAAGGAAAATCTCTTCCTATAGGACTGTCCCCTCACTTTCAACCCTTGTTTTCACCCTTTTATGTTTGGTGGTGTAGACACTAAAAATTGTCCCAAATGACTTTATTAATTTAATTAATAATGGTCACATTATTTTACTTATTTAATTAAAATTATTTTAATTAAATAGGTTCATTTTTGGCCTAAGTATTTAATTTTTTTTAAAAAATACTTCCTAGCCTTAATGTGTTAAATTTAATTTAACACATGATTCTCCATTTATTCCCTTTTTTAAAAAAAAATTTATTTATTTAAATCCTCCATATCCTATTAATTTCTTCTAGACCTTGATTAAATTAAATTTCATTTAATTTAATCTTTATCCTAATCTATATCCATAAGCCTAAGAGTATGTGTACTCTTATGAGTTGTCATCATAAGGGTTTACATTTCTTTTTAAGCACATGGTGTCTACAACTTGAGAACTTTCTACACACATGTGCCACGTCATCATTTTATCCTCCCAACTAAGGATATGAGATAAGGTGCTTAATTGTTAATTCTTATCCTTATCTTTTAGACACCCTCTAGATGTTTCCTGAGAGTTTTTAAATAGAAGCCTTGTCTCAAGCATTGCATATAGAGGATTATTGGATTACATTGACATGCCGTCACTTTGAGTCTAGAATCACCTCATTGAGAGTTTGCATTATAGCTACATTTCCATATCGAGTTTATAGGCTGCATATTAGTGATTTGATAGATGGTAAGATTTACATTTTGTATTGCATCTTAGTTTTTGTTGTGCATTCATATTTAGTTTACATTCTAGTTTTAGTTTTCATTCTAGTTATAGCTTGCATCCATATATAGTTTTCATAATTTCATGTTCATTGCATCATAGAGTACCTTTGAGTGTGACTTCCTCCATAGTCATATCTTGAAAGTATTCTTCTTTTCATATAGTCTAGGATCATATTGCACATTCACTTTGCACTCACACTCACATTTGCACTTCCACACAAGGGATTTTCTTATTGTTGTGTTTGTGAGAGCATACCAAACACACCCTCCATCAAAGATACACCAAAAATGGCTACACATAGCTGCCCTTGTTGAGTAGTAGAGGTGGTTGGAATTTTGGTTTGTTGGTTGCTTTTGTGAATTTCTTTTAAATTAGCTTGATTCCTTAGGCTTCCAGCAATTTGTACATTTTTCAGCACACATTTTGGCATGCCCGGTGGGACCCACGTCCCTGATCTCACTTCAGAAGTCCGCTAATAAAACTTTCTGCAGTTCAAATTAGCATTTTGTCGTCTCTGATAGTCTCAGTGTCATCTGCGTTGTGCATCTACGCATATCAGCGTCTCCAAAGATCAGCGTCTCTGAGAACAAGTGTTTGTGCCGTCGCCAAAAAATTAGGTTCTTTTTTTTGCGTCTCTGTCTAATTTATTCTATCGTCTAAGTTAGGGTTTTGTCGTCTGCGCTGATTTCTCTATCATTTGTGCACTGTGATCTGTCGTTTGCGATCCGAAATTGGCGTCTGCACTTTGTATTTTAGCTTCTGCACTCTGCATTTTGGCGTCTGTGCTCTACATTTTGTTGGTTGATGCGACGTGCTCCCCTGCCCACAGGTGGTTAATTATGTGGTGTTCCATGTTCACTAACAGTCATGGATTTTGGTGCAACGGCAAGTGGGCCTAACAATTGGTATCAGAGCTATGGTTTTATTATTGTAACCCTAGGTTGAATCCATGGGAATGCATGAGAGGATAAAAGAAAAGGGCAAGATATATGAATGATTTATTGCAGATCTGAAGGTTTTGGATTTTCTGTTATGATGGGATGTTAAAATATTTGGGCATGTGAAATTGTTGGACAAAAATATTTTTTCGGATGTTTCATTTAAATGAGGGTTTTGGGGGGTAGCTTGCAGAAATGACCTCCTGGGTAAAAACAAACCTCACCATTGGATCCGGGTCGACATTTCCATAAAATTTGATATATAATATGCCCTAGTTTGGCCATGTTAAGAGGAAATGAAAGAGTTTTTTAGTTTCAGCCCATGATGGCCATCAAATTTAATCCCGTCGGAATTTTCGTCACTGAAAAAATAAAAAATGAAAAATCGTACTGAAAATGGTAAAAAGATTGTCTTAGTAAAACAACCATAACTTTCTCTCAGAATATCGGATTTCAAAGTTCTTATAGGCGTTGGAAAGCTAATTCAGAGCACTACAACAATTGGTATCAGAGCCTAGTTTTGGCCTGGTCATGGGTTCAAATCTCCCTGGTGCCTTCCCGAACCGCGTAAGCACCAGGTATGCGCGTCGAGGGGGAGATTGTTGGGTGATGCGACGCGCTCCCCTGCCCACATGTGGTTAATTATGTGGTGTTCCATGTTCACTAACAGTCATGGCTTTTGGTGCAATGGCAAGTGGGCCCAACACATTTTGGCATCTGCGCTCTGCATTTTGGTGTCTGCACTCTGCACTTTGGCGTTTGCACTCTGTGCTTTGCCGTCTTCGTGTTTTAGCATCTTCGATTATTAGCGTCTGTGACTGTTGAGGTTTAAACTAACGGTTAATTGTTTCTTGAGCATTTGGTGAGTTTGCAAGTCGAGCATTTATGTTAGAGGATGAACTAGAGTGTAACAGGCTTGGTCACATTTGAAATTGGAGCATTTTAAACGAGTACATTTAGTATAGAGCACATTTGGATTTGGGCCTTAAAATGAAATCACATCCAAAGCCTTAAGGAAAATTAACTTCATTTCAGCATTGTCATTTCAGCATTTTCATTTTCAGCATTTTCTGTTAGTATTTTATTTTCTGCTATTTAAAGTTGGAAAGAACCTTGTATGCTCTAAACACATGTGTCTTCAATTAGAGTAGCAAACTTAAATTTTTGTGGATAACGAACAAGTGTCTTTTAAACCCCAAGTCCACTTACGTATTCTCTCCCCTCGCACCTTTGGGTGACCTTGGGTGCACAAGAAATAAGTGGATTTATTTTTTATTTTTTAGGAGGCCTGCTTGGGGATTTCATCACCCCTTGGGATGACCTCAACTCCAGCGTTCTAGCAGAGTATAAGAATCAGGAGGTGAATCAAAAGACACCTTTCTTGGAAGTGTAAATATTGTCACTCTTGGCTAAGCCCCAAAGAACTTTATACCTTTGGGAAGTGAAGGAGGAGATTTGGGTTACCGTCTCCCATCGGCTGTGTGGCAGTATTTCCTTTCATCTACAAAATTGGGCCTCACGTACCTAGTGTATATCGAGGACGCCCTTTAGCTAAGCCTTATATAACCTAGTATCAGCCTTATTAGGATTGTTGTTGTGTTTGGTGTGTTTGTTCAAATAATCAAAAAATCAAAAAAAAAAAAACAAAACAAAACAAAAACTTCAAACAAGCCAAAAAATGAGTGAAATTGTGAGGGAACCTTTGCAATAAGATAGGTTAGGTGAGGTCTCTTTGACTCACAGTCATCTTTTGGAAGTTTTTGCATTAGAATCACGTTTTGAGTTTTGGTTGAGTTTATTTTTGATGTCAAAAGGTTTGAGTCTTGTTTTGTTCTTGCCATGACCAAAAAAGTCAACCGAACCAAGCATAAGAAAGTGAAACTGTCCAAACCACCTGTCTACAAAGAAAGGAAGAGACTAACACATGGTGACAAACAATTCAGCTACACGATCAAGGACATTCAAAAAGAAGAAGCTAGGCAAGACCGCTATGATAGGATCACCTATAATGGAAAACTTCAAAACTGGTCTACTTTCCTAGGTGTAAACCCAAGGTTCTTATTTCCCGTAAACAAAAATTGAATCAACCGTATAAGTGGCCCTCATACATTCATCTTTCTTATTCATTTCCATTTCTTCCATCTTCAAACTTTCTTCTAAGGGAGCTAAAAACCTAAGAACATCTTTTTATCTCGTGACATTAGACCTTACATCCATAAGAAAACACCTTATCCTAATCACATTCTCTTATTTGGGACCACAAGTCAGTCTCCAAATAGCAAGAAATCCATTTAGTGTCCTATCTTGCCTATAAGATCATATTTGACTATCTTTGGTGAGAGAAAGATACTCAAGTCATACTTATTTGGGATCACAAGTCAATCTCCAAATAGTAAGCAGTCCACTTAATACCTTACCTTTCTTATTTGGGACCACAAGTCAGTCTCCAAATAGTAAGTGATCCATTTGGTGTCTTATCTTGCCTACAAGATCATATTTGACTATCTTTGGTAAGAAAACGATACTATTATCTTTCAATATCATTTTGTTTGCTAAACTAAGGTCTCTTGTTCAAATTTGGGTAGTTGACCCACTGATCATCTAAGGTTAAGAGCTCTCATTTTCATTTTCTATTTCTCTCATAAGCCTTCATTCATAATTTGGCCATTCTTGTATGGTAAACACACGATCAGGAAGGTTTACATTCAACCCCAAAAAACATTTGTGGGAATCAACAAAGCAATCAGAAATGGAGAATCTTCCTCCCTCAGCTACAACTTCATTAGGGGATGTGGTTCCCTCTAATCCGAATCTTGGTATGCCTAATATCCAAGAGCCACAACAACCTTTTCATAATAACAATCTAGGTGTTAATGATGAAGAAGTATACCAAGATGAAGACCCTATTGATTTCGGTGATATTTCTAGTGAGGTTAAGACCTTCCTTGTAGACCCTTACAATGTAGAGATGATGGAGAAATCCATTAAGGCAAACAAGACCAACATATTCTTAAATCTGATCAAGGATGGTGTTAACGTTCCTACAAGTTTTGATGAGAACACCCTATTTACTCAATTCAAGAAAGGTGGTGCTCCCTTAGCACCTAATTCAAGTGCCATACCAACATCAAGCAAAGGAAAAGAACCTACGATGACAACTAGTGCTTTGCCCACATCTAGCACTTTACCACAACCAACGCTTCAAGCCAACTCTGAAATCTTTCAACAATTCATCAATGCTCTATCTAATCTTGCCACATATGCTAATGCTCCACAAAACATCTCAACAACTTCAAATGTAGGAGGCCTTGGTATTAGTCAAGCACCAACTCAACCAATGGTCATTTCTACACAGCCTACACCTTCACTTCAATTGCATGTGCCTACGACCATGGTAACAACATTGGTGCCAAATGCAATGAGTGCATATCAACAGGGTGGTTCAAATGGAGCAACTCCACCACCCCAGTAGTCACAAGCACAAACGAACTCTGAAGTAACACATCTCGCTCAAATGTTTCATGAACTACGAAATGAGGTGCGCAACACAAATAATAAAGGGGTAAAACACTTGTCTCTTGATGAGATTTGTCCTTTTGATAAATCTGTTCTTGTTACTCCATTCCCGGTTGGTTTTGAGATTCCAAAGTTTGACAAATATATGGGAAAAACATGCCCTGTCACACATGTAAGGGAGTTCTATATTTTGTGTCAAGAGGTGGCATACAGTGATGATTACCTTAAGAGACTCTTTCCACGAAGTCTCGGAGGCCCTACATTTGAGTGGTTCATAAATCTGCCTAAGGATTCTCATACTACCTTCGATGAATTGGCAAATAAGTTCATAGCACAATACTCTTACAACACGGACAATCAGGTTTCATTAAGTGACTTGTGTAATACTAAGCAACAAAATGGAGAAACTTTTGCCAATTTCTTGCAAAGATGGAGACATCTTGCTAGCCGTATGCCATAAAAAATTGAGGACTCTCATCTTGTAGATATGTTCATCAAAAATTTGATACCTGAAATGTCCTTTCGCTTGAAAATGGCGAGTCCTGAGGACTTTCCTACTCTAATAAAAAAGGGTAAAAACATTGAAAGTGGACTTTTAGAAAAAGGCACCATCAAACATTATAGTTCTTCATCTTCCCATAATGAATCGAACAATGATAACAAGCCTAGATCATGGTCTAAGAATAGGGGTGTTATGCATGATGGTGTTATGGATGTCAAAAGCCTTCGAGGAAGTAGCAAAAATAATTACCGCAATCGTAACAACAATAACTCAAATTAAGACAACCAGGGTAATCAGGAAACTCGATTCTTTCCACGTAACAATTACAATTGTGATTATGATCAAAATAGGACATTCACCAACTTTCGTGAACCATTGGAAGCCATATTTCAAAAGGTGGTAGATCATAACTTGATGGTGTTTCCTAATACATGTCCTTTTGATGAAAATCAACCAAAACCTAGGTGGTATCAAGAAAATGAATATTGCAAATACCATTGCGTCAAGGGACATAATACCAATAAGTGTTTCAAACTCAAAGTTTTTATCCAAAACCTTGTTGATAATGGAGAAATTGAAGTGGAAGGAGGTCCTTCCTCTAAGAATGCTAAGTTGAAAATATTTCAAAAGCCATTTCCCGATCACAACGACGGTAACAATAATACGAATCAAGCCTCCACATCAAATGTTGTACCTTATGATTACTCTACTAACCACATATCAGGGTTTGATTCCTTGTGTGGTAAAATAGATACCAACGATATATGTGGTTTTGACTCCTTATGTGGTCACATCAAAGGGGTAGACGCTCATGTGAATACCCTTGTCTTACAAGCAGCTGATTGTGATGCAACCACTCGACGTGGAAGACTCATTTTGCAAGCAGCTACTCCTAATAATAGTAATTCACCAGCTTCACATGTGCCAACTGTGCCATCCACTCCACAAAGGCCCACTTTACGCTATGATGTATTATCCCAACTAGGTAAGACTCCTGCACAAATATCCATCCTCGAGCTTCTTACCACCTTGCCTGTACATAAGAAAATCTTGGAAAAGGCTCTTTTAGAGTCCTATGTCCCTGATAATATTAATGCCGCCCAATTCACTGCCATGATTGGAAACCTTGCCGCTCAACAACATTTGGTCTTCACAGATAAAGATTTCCAAGCTCCCAATCCCAACCATAATATGTCACTCCATATTGAAGTCCTTATACAATGACATAAAATAAAAAGAGTCCTCATAGACAATGGATCCGGTCTAAATCTTTGTACATTAAAGATGATTCGTTTCCTGGGACTTCCAGAGGATCTCCTTGATTCTAGCAAAAGAATTACTATAAAGGAATATGATGAAAGAGAAAGGGAATCAAAAGGAGTTATTATGTCGCCTCTCAAAGTTGGACCAGCCATTATCAATACTGAATGTCATGTCCTAGATTTAGATTTTCCATATAACATCTTGCTTGGTAGACCATGGATACATACTCTCAAAGCAGTGCCTTCCACATACCACCAATGTTTGAAATTCTCGCACCAAGGATGAGAAGTTACAATTCCAGGGGATCCTACACCTTTTGAATTTTGTAGAAGATTGGAAGGTACTCTGGCAAATCTTTGTCCCATAAGTGAGTTTTCTGCAGTCATACCTAAGCCTCTTATCATTAAAGAAACTGCTTCCCCTACAGTACCAGAAGTAGCCCATGAGAGTTCAAATTCCCGTAAAGGAAAAGAGAAAGTTGAAGATGCTAAAGTTAGCACTATAGGGAAAAAGACCACCTTTACTGACTTGGGAATGGGAGAGTATAAGTTTGAAAATGCCTTGTGTGTTGGACAATTACCACTCTCCCCTCGTTCCCTTGGAAAGCCTTCACAATTGCCATCCTCTACTAATAAGGAAACCATGCAAGTTAACAAAATGACATTTGAACATTGGGGTTCCCTTAGTGATGAACACATGGAAGATAATATTTTGGATTGGTTATATTATGATGGCAAAGATGAACTTGTGGAGTTTCCTAAGGATAGATATGTCAAAGCACTTCCCATTGTTGAAAGCATGGGATATCATGGTAATGGTCTTGGCCCAAATGAAAATGGAAATAGACAACCCTTAGAAGCTAATAGCTATCCTAAAATACACAGTTTGGGTTCCCTCAAACCTAAGGTTACCTTTGCTGACAACTATTTGGCCGAACCTGAATCTGAGACTGAAGAGGAGGAATTCTTCGAAGTGCCTTTCCAATACGTCGAAGATGACCTAAATAATCGTGTTCATACCATTATCGTAAATGATCTTTCATCTGTTGATCTACCTCTCACTAACCCTAACATGATAGACTGGGACCTTCAAGATATGCCACCAAGTTTGGACATTTGTAAGTTTGATGAGGCAGTGATGGCACTCTTTGGCCTTAAGAATCTTCGAGATTACGAGCATGAGATCCAATATGATGAAAAAGCCTACTTTGGTAGCCAAATCAACTCTCTTAGTCGCAAAAATGAAAAGGAAAACAAAAATAAAAAAATCAAAGAAACATCCTCTAGTAAAAACCCTTCTAGGGCACTTTTGGATGATGAAAAAGATAAAATAAAGGATGCATCTTCTGGTGAAAACCTCATAGAGGCGCCAGAAGAGGGAGAGTTGAATTTTCCATTCAGATCCTTGCCGCCAGAAAAGTCATCCATTTTGAATGAAGACACTATTCCAATAAACTTGGAAACAGAAGATAATCCACAGATTACCTACATTGCTGCCACCTTGAGTCCTAAAGAACAAAAAGCTATGACAATATTCTTGAAAAAAGGAAAGATCAAATTTGCATGGACCTATAAGGATATGCCTGGATTGGATATAGATTTAGTGGTAGATCATTTGATAGTTGATCCCAAAATCAAGCCAGTAAAACAAAAGCTACGTAAAATGCATCCTAAGGTAGCACTTCTAGTCAAGGCAGAATTACAAAAGATGCTAGAAGCAAAGTTCATTCGACCCATTGACTATCCTGAGTGGATCTCCAATATTGTTCCTATAGGAAAAGCGTTTGGGGGCATTCGTGTTTGTTTTGATTTTTGAGATTTGAATCTCGCATGTCCTAAGGATGATTTTCCACTACCCAACATAGACATCATAGTGGATCTAACAGCTGGACATGAGATGTTGTCTTTGATGGATGGATTTTTTGGTTATAACCAAATCAAGATTGCAGAAGAGGATCAACATAAGACGAAATTTATCACGCCTTGGGGAACCTTTTGTTATCAAGTCATGCCCTTTGGTTTGAAAAATGCTGGCGCCACATATCAATGCGCGATGACTACCATATTCCATGATCTTCTACACATCATAATGGAGGACTATGTTGATGACATCTTAGGAAAATCCAAGACCAGAGAAGCCCACATTGATGTCCTTACTACTATTTTTGAAAGATTGGAGAAATACAAAGTGTGCCTTAATCCAAAAAAGTGTGTATTTGGGGTCAAATCTGGTAAATTATTAGGTTACATTGTATCTAGAAGAGGAATTGAAGTAGACCCTGCAAAAGTAAAAGCCATCATGGATATGCCTCCTCCTACCACATTAAGAGAGCTTCATAGTTTTCAAGGAAGATTACAATCAATCAAAAGATTTGTGTCATAGCTAGCTGATAAAGTTTATCCCCTTCAACATTTACTTCATAAAGGAAATCAGTTTCAATGGGATTGCTTGTGCCAAAAAGCATTTGAACAAATCAAGGCATATTTGACTAATCCTCCAGTCTTAGTCCCTCCGGTAGCAGGATGATCATTGATCTTGTACATTTCAGCTACTTCAGTTGCCTTAGGAGCACTCCTGGCACAATTAGATGATAATGGAAATGAACAAGCCATATATTACCTCAGTTAAACACTAGTTGGTTATGAGTTGAATTACACTGCTATTGAAAAAGCATGTTTGGCCGTGGTCTTTTGTACACAGAAACTACACCATTATATGCTTAATCATACTACATTTCTCATTGCCAAAATTGATCCACTCAAATACCTATTGTCAAGAGCTGCCCTCACTGGTCGAGCAGCAAAGTGGGTCTTAATCCTAAGTGAATTTGACATTGTGTATAAGGATCGTAAAGCTATTAAGGGACAAGTAATTGTAGATCAATTAGCTGAAGCACCTCTTCCAGGCAGTCACCCTATTGTGGCAGACTTTCCAGATGATACCATTATGACTATAGCCCCTAGTATATCATGGAAACTATTTTTTGATGGATCCTTCACACAAAAGGGATCAGGGGCAGGAGTTTTTTTTGTAACGCCACAAAGGGATTTAATTCCCAAGTCCTACAAAATTTCATTCCCTTGCACAAATAACATAGCTGAGTATGAAGCATTAGTGACAGGAATGCGTCAAGCCATTAAATGGAATATTAAGAATCTTCTTGTCTTTGGAGACTTACAACTGGTTATCAAACAAGTGACTGATGAATATCACACCAAAGATGAGAAGTTGTTGCCCTACCACCGAATAGTTGAGAATCTTAAGCAACACTTTATAGAAATTGTCTTTCAACAAGTTCCAAGGGATAACAATAAAGTAGCAGATGCCATGGCCACTATTGCTTCTATGATTGCCATGCCAGAATATAGTCCAAAATGTGAGTTTCTCATTGAGAATCTTGTTACTCCTGCTTATGAGCAGAATGATTCTGAAGTGGTGTGTGAGATTGTTGGTCCTGAGTCTCCATGGTATGCCGACATTTTTTCCTATCTACGTCATAAAACTATTCCCATAACCCTCACTCCAAACCAAAGTAAGACCTTTATTCGCCGAACCGCTCGCTATACCATTATAGGTGATACCCTTTTTCGAAAACACTTTGATGGAACCCTCCTCTGATGTCTCAATTCAGATGAAGCTAAAACGGTGTTAGAAGAGGTTCACCAAGGGATTTGTGGCGCCCACTCTAGTGGCTTTACGTTAGCGAAAACGCTTCTTAGGACAGGTTATTATTGGCCCACTATGGAAGTAGATGCATATCATTTTGTGAAAAGATGCATCCCTTGTCAGCAACATGGCGATTTGATACATGCTCTCGCCCAAGACTTGCAACCTACCATCACACCATGGCCCTTTTCCCGCTGGGGATTTGATCTTGTTGGTCTAGTGTTTCCTAATTCTGCTAATGGCCACAAGTATTTTATTGCCACAACTAAGTTTTTCATGAAATGGGTTGAAGCCATTCCCTTAACCTACATCACCGGCAAGCAAATTTCTAAATTTATTCTAAACTATATTATTTGCCACTTTGGTATACCTCAAGATATTATCACTGATAATGGAACCCCATTTAAAAACCAAGAGGTAGCCACGTTATGCCAAAAATTTGGAATAACCCATCATTTCTCCACTAGATACTACCCTCAAAGCAATGGTCAAGCTGAAGCCACAAATAAAACCCTCCTGAAAATCCTAAAGAAGACTGTTGATGCAGCTGGCCGTAATTGGCATCTCCAGATTGCTCTCGCACTTTGGGCCTATCGAACCTCCATTCACACCCCCATAGGAGCCACTCCATTCTCCCTCGTCTATGGTTCTGAAGCCATTTTACCCATTGAGATTGAGTTACCCTCCCTTAGAGTCTCTCTACAAAACCTCATATCCAATGAAGAATATCGAGTTGCTCGCTTGCAAGAGTTGGCATTCCTTGATGAGAGATGCATCCACACCCTTAACCACCTCCGCGTGTATCAACATCGCCTCCAACTACAATATAATAAGAGGGTCCAACCGAGAGAATTTGAGGTGGGTGATCTAGTGCTACAACATAATATGAGGAATCTCCAGAACCGTGAAAAGAAAGGAAAATTTGAGGCAAATTGGCTAGGTCCATTCGTTGTTACAGCCAAATATGGTTCTAGGGCATATCAGATTGCTACACCCGAGGGGGATCCACTCCCTGAACCTGTAAATATTCAGCATCTCAAGCGCTTTTATGCTTGAGCATTTGTAGATCTTGTACAGTCTTTAAAAGTATTTAAAAGAAAAGAAAAAAGAAAAAATGCCAATCCATTGTCTATCCAAACCATTCCTTTCATGTCCTACCATTATTCCTTTTTTCCATTTGTGCAAGAGTAGTACTTAGTCTTTTGCTTGTTGCTAAATCAAAAGACCTCTTGTCTACGAGGCCTCATTTTCATTCTTGCATGTTTCCTGTCAAATGGTTGTTTAATCGCATTCTGTTGCACACTTTTACGATAGTGACCACACTTGGATACACATAAAATCACCTTTTGGAGGCTTAATGATTCGAGAAGTTCATTCGTTTCACCAACCCCTGCCGGAATCACACAATCATATTATCACAAAACACTTGATTCAACATTTCCTCGTAGGTTGAGTCCTTCCTGTAGGCGATATGGGGACTTTCACTTTTCTAGACTTAAGGCTCTTGGTAGGAACTGTGAGATAAATGACTACTTGGTCATGAAGTCTCTTTTGTTTGGTTTGTCATATTTTCTTTATGTCTTTTATGGTTTTACTGTGTGTGTGTCTTGGATATTAATGCCTGTCGCAATGGGGGAAATTACGCAAAGGAGTTCTAACATTTATGCTTCTATAGCATATAATGCGTACACTCTTTTGCAAAATAAAAATAATGGTGTGCTCTCCACATAAACACGACAGAATCCCTTGATTTCACTTAGTTAGGGTCCATGTAATATAGGGTTTCATTTGAGTCGTGCTTGAGACAAGGTTCTATTTATGTCCTCCTCCTATGCTATGCTCCTGGATCTTTATGGGGGATGATTTTGACAGATATTCATTAGGTTGCATCTTTAGATGGAGTGTTCATTTTTCATCCTTTTAAGTTACATTAATTGTTCAGTATAGATTGCATTAGTTTATTCATCAAATTACATTTCTTAGTGCTCATTAGACAGTCTAGTTCATTTTAGCATTAGCATTACATTTAGGGGTACATACATATTATAATGCATAAGTCTCATAATCGCTAGCCAATCTGCATCACACATGTTAAGCATCATATAGCATATAGAAAAGTTACATCACATCTTGCATCAATAAACGTCAGTCTCATAAGCATCACATAAAATCCATACATATGCATCATAAACGCTCATACACATATAGAATCATCGACTCATGTCATGTATATATATCAAAAGAATCAATGTCTGTACAGTCCAAATACATATAGAATCATATAGTACAAATGCATCATCTGCACATATCTGTCAAAATATCAGATCTCTATACAAAATCCAGGAGTCATGCTATGAGGGTCCTGCTCCTCCTGTGTCACCCCCTCGAATTGGTCGGCTCTTCCCTACTGACTACTCTAATCTAGCTCTGCCACCTGTGGTCCAGGAACTAGCCCCTCTCTCAAAATCAAGCTGTCGCTGGTCGGAAGGTACGACATCATGATACAATGACTTGTAATAGGCTGCCTCTCGTACTGCTCGTGCCTCAAATTGCCTGGCTAAGATGGCCTCCTACATCACTGTCACATTGGCCCTTGGCGTAACCATCTATCTCGCTATGTCTCGCTGCCTGCAATACTCATCGATCTGAGCCTGATATGTCACCCGCTCAGCATGCAAGGTAGACACCTCTCCCCATAACCTCACTAGCCCCTCAGTGTCAGCATGCACTGCCATACCCGCAAAATCCCCTGCATCCACTCGTGCCTGTAAAATTGCTAGTGCCTCCTGTGTGCTATCTGCTCTAACTCTCTGCAGCTGTACCTCTGCCTATAACCTAGCAACCTCTTCCCGTAGACTATCCCGCTCAGCCCTGACTATGTCCAGCTCCTCTCCTGGTACCTATCCCTGTGGAGGTGCCTGTGCCTGTGCCTATGCCTGTACCTGAGGTCCCCTCTGTGGTGGCACCTGTGCTGCTACGGCACCCCTCCTAGCAACTGTCCTGTGGCCATGAGGCCCATGCTGTGCTCCCTGAGCTGACACTGCTACCATAGCAGCTTGTCCCCCATCTCCTACACCATCTCACTCTCCCTGTGCCTGCTTTGCTGGTGGAACCATTCCAAGCACTATCATTCTGACTAGTTGTTGTGCTGCCCACCACTGCGCATATGCCGGTGTCATACCAGCATCTCCCCTATCCTAACCATGAACCCATGGAACTCTATCCATCAGTAACCATGACGCTCGGGCAAATCGTAGCATCGTCCCCCGACCCCACAGCCAACCATACTCACGAGTAACTACAGGATACAGGAACTTGTCTGGAACCACATCCTGGATACGCCCAAACTGTCATCACACCTGAGAAGGCATATATCGTATGATCACGTGAGCGGATCGACCAATAATCCAGCAATCGGTCTGTGTAAATGGGAGATACATCTGATCCTCTGTATCATCCTCACCCCCTGCTACCTATACTCTCCCCCAGTGCTCCACTCCATCATAAGGAGTCCAATCAAACATGATAATCTCATCAAGGCACCTGCGCCAGAATTCCACTAACTTTGTCGATGTATACTAGATAGGAGGCCGATATCTGCATGCATATGGCTCTCCAGGCTGTCTAGTCTCTATCTGTGTGATGGGTCGAGTAACCTCGATGTGCTCCCAAGACCAGACCATCAGTAGTGTTAGTCCTAGTCCCATCGTGCGCTGTATTTGGTATGCACACATATGTAAGTCATGATACAACTCTGCTAGGATGGTCTGTCCCCAGCAGTAAACCTCGCCATCCTCCTGTAATAGGGTGCTCAACACCCGTGCCTAGCAAATAGGCCACCCATGTCCTGCATGATCTAGTAGCATCCGCCATATCAAAGAGGCTAGGAATACTGCCAGTCTCGGTAGTCTTTGCTCCAAGGCTCCCCGCTAGGATAGCTAGGATCGTTGTACTGGTAGTCTCTATTGTCGCCTACCGAAGCACTCTCTCAGGAAGGGATCAACTCCCTCACCTACATACTTTGGATATGTGCCTCTGATAGGCACTCTAAGGATCCGCCATACATCCAAGAGAGTGATAGTAGCCTCCCCTGTCGATAGATGGAAGCTCCCTGTGGGTGTATGCCATCGCTCTATGAGAGCCGATAGCTGTGCTGTGTGAGCTCTCAAGTCTGGCCACTCATAGACATGCTCTAGTCTGCACAATCGCACGTGTCCCCAATCCGCGTCTGTGAGTCTCTCCTGTATAACCATGGTCGGTGGATAGTGCTCCCGTGACCTAAAAAGCATCGTGCCCTCCTGCAGCATGGACATGCAGTAAGTTAGTTATTTCATTTTTAGAAATGGGGCATTTCATGCTCACCATTTCTCATTTCTGTTGTGTCAGGTAGAGACGCTGATCGGCGCAGACGCAATTCGCGGAGACGCTGGTCTGCGCTTATGCAAAACATGTTTTGTCATCTCTGCTCTGCTTTCGAAGATGACATACAGCTATCCCTATCGCATAGACGATAGACTATAGTCTGTCGTCTTCGTTAGTTTTGTCGCAGCCTTGGTGTCTGCGTAGACGACAGGATGTTCCTTGTCGGCTCCGCAGGCGCTGGTATCCCTTCTTTGTCGTCTGGGCAGATGAAAAGGTGGAGACTGTCGTCTCTGCCCAGGATCAATTTTCACTGCATTTAGGGCATCATAAATGCCTCTAACCTAGTTTAGCTATCAAATTACCAGGAGGATCAAATGACTCACTAGTGCCCCCATTGCGGCTAGTCTTTGGTGCTCCCAAACGCGCTCACCAAGTTGCAATCTCTCGATAGGGTCCATAGCTGCTCTGGATGCTCTTCTCGTGGTGTGACAATGACCTTCCCATGGGTCCCTTGGAGGCTTATGTAGGTCCCGTGGACCCCGTTTACGCCCTTCTCCGCTCTGAGCCGTGTCTGTCTCATGATTTCTCCATATTTTTATCTTGTTTTTCTCATTTCTTTCTTTCCCTTCTTTCCGTTCCAAGACCTTTTCACAAAAATTGCCCAAATTTGTATTTCTTGCGCAATTTACGTGAGGGGGCATCAGGATTCTCCTTCCTTCTCTGGGGCAACCTGCATTTTATTTTCTTTAATATGATGTCGTGCTGACACCACATCAAAGAGGGGCAAAATGTAGACACTAAAAATTGTCCCAAATGACTTTATTAATTTAATTAATAATGGTCACATTCTTCTACTTATTTAATTAAAATTATTTTAATTAAATAAGTTCATTTTTGGCCTAAGTATTTAAATTTAATTTAAATATTTCCTAGCCTTAATGTGTTAAATTTAATTTAACACATGATTCTCCATTTATTCCCTTTTTTAAATAAATTTTATTTATTTAAATCCTCCATATCCTATTAATTTCTTCTAGACCTTGATTAAATTAAATTTTATTTAATTTAATCTTTATCCTAATCTATATCCATAAGCCTAAGAGTATGTGTACTCTTATGAGTTGTCATCATAAGGGTTTACATTTCTTTTTATGCACATGGTGTCTACAACTTGAGAACTTTCTACACACATGTGGCACATCATCATTTTATCCTCCCAACTAAGGATATGAGATAAGGTGCTTAATTGTTAATTCTTATCCTTATCTTTTAGACACCCTCTAGATGTTTCCTGAGAGTCTTTAAATAGAAGCCTTGTCTCAAGCATTGCATATAGAGGATTATTAGATTACATTGACACGTCGTCGCTTTGAGTCTAGAATCACCTCATTGAGAGCTTGCATTATAGCTACATTTCCATATGGAGTTCATAGGCTGCATATTAGTGATTTGATAGATGGTAAGATTTACATTTTGTATTGCATCTTAGTTTTTGTTGTGCATTCATATTTAGTTTTCATTCTAGTTATAGCTTGCATCCATATATAGTTTTCATAATTTTATGTTCATTGCATCATAGAGTACCTTTGAGTGTGACTTCCTCCATAGTCATATCTTGAAAGTATTCTTCTTTTCATATAGTCTAGGATCATATTGCACATTCACTTTGCACTCACACTCACATTTGCACTTCCACACAAGAGATTTTCTTATTGTTGTGTTTGTGAGAGCATACCAAACACACCCTCCATCAAAGATACACCAACAATGGCTACACATAGCTGCCCTTATTGAGTAGTAGAGGTGGTTGGAATTTTGGTTTTTTTGTTTGCTTTTGTGAATTTCTTTTAAATTAGCTTGATTCCTTAGGCTTCCAGCAATTTGTACATTTTTCCAGCACACAGGTGGCCACCAATTATTCTAGTTAGTTGATCATTTCAGGGTTAGAAGACATTATACATGTTAGGACAATGGCATTCCATGAAAAATTAGGTAAGAATTTCATGAAATGACTATGATTAGATGAAAAAATTGTCAAAATGCTTATGAAAAGGACTGCTACAACCAACAATCAGCAAGTTAGATGAATAACCCTTCAAAAATGAAATCAAAACTTGGTCCTAAACTTCCTTACAGATCTTAGAAGATGCCTCAATGCATTATAATATCATAAAGAACTTAGAAACTCAAAAGAACCTTCAAATTGCTATTAAAATCCAAGCTTTTTTATTCAAAATTATGAATCAGTCTGTACATATTGCCCTTACAGTCTATACAAACACTATTTATAAGTTTTAGGGGATGGTTAATAACCCCCTCAACCACCTCCAATCATTCACTTCTTATTCTTTCATAAAATTTAAACTATGTAGTTTCCCTCCAAAATGCTCATGTAGCCGTTACATTCAAGATATGAATTTTCTAAAGCAATAAGCTAAATTTTAAGTGACTTATTGAATGTTTCAACTTATAAAATGACTTGAGATTATTATGAGACCTTATTAGGACCTATCTAATGACTCACTTACCCTATTCAAACCTAGACATTACTAAAATTCAAATCTCATGGTCCTTTACAACTTTTCAATATGAAAGTCTTTCAAAACATTATACAATATTATGACTCTTTATGCTTTCAAATGCCATGATTGGTTGCAAAATTCAAGTATTCTAATTGTTCATCTGTACTTTCTAGATTTTTCTTATTTGATTAGTTTGATAAAAATAGTTTTAGTAATCATAATGTCAGCTTTATGTCAAATAAAGAAAAAGCCAAACTTGTAATAAGATATCTGCAAGCAATTATCTTTCATATAGTTATAAATGCTTTTAAAATTGTACTTATAGCCTTGTATCACATGCAAATATGATTTGCAAGAACTTGTTCAATATCTTCCTCTTATAATTCCTTACAAAGAACCTACCAAAATACAAATTAGAATGTGCAACTAATTTAACCTATCTTTTTCATTATTACAAAAACCATATACAAAAAAAAAATCATTCTACATCATAATACATCATAAACCTTAGGAATTCTCCCCAATACCACCCCCCGCCCCGCCCCGCCCCTGCCCCCCCCCCCCCCCCCCCCTGCCTCCCCCCCCCCCCCCCCCCTCAACTCTTCATGATGTACCTACAGTCCAATATCATAAAAAAATTAGTAACTTATTGTATTAAACAAGATAATCATCAGTTCATTGAATCATTATGAAGAAAATAACATAAGAAGTAAATATACCTAGTAGAGTGTTCCAATAGGGTCCTCTCTCTGTTTTAGGGTCTCCAACAAGGCTTCATGGTTAGCATTAGCAATAGTAATAAATTCTTTTACTTTTGGTCTTCCTTGATTCTTCAACAACTTTACATTTGTTTCTATAATAAGATGCTAGTATATGAGAATTATTTTGTGCTTCTGATAGTTTGCGAATGTAGGAATTTCATTCCTTCTAAGCATGTATGTTCGCAGCCATGTTCTAGTGACAACCATTGAACCAGTACGATATGTGAATCCATCATCATCTGTGATCGATTGTGCAAGTTTTTGTTTACCTCTTACACAACATGCTAACCAATAATCGGATATCTCATCATTCCCTTGTGGTGCAACCAATGCAAAGACATGTCCTGGCTGAAGTAGATCTGATAGATGGTTATGCTCAAGTGAACTTTCCATGTCATCATTTCTGATAGAGGGTATGATAGAAAATGGAGTAAGATAATGTGGAGCCCATGTGTCCACCCACTCACTTGACTCACAGTGATCCCAATCACACTGAAAACAACTAGGACAAAAGCAAACTAGTTGTTGTGTCCAAATGGTCCATGTACTAAAATTAGAGCTTCAGAATGAATGCATTTTTTATGAGTCTCTCACTGTAGCACAATCTGATCTATCAGCTATGGACCCTTCCTCAACCAACCAAAAGAACCTGCGTACCACTGAATCAAGAGTCCCCACTGTGATAATGCTAAACTACACCAATCAACAATGCTACGAGCATCAAGAAGCTCTGTTGCTAAAATCTTCAGTTGCTCCTTAACTAGAGCTCTCTTCACACATGCCCCTGCTCCATCATGTTCCCCTTTTCCATGGCCAGACTCAAAAAAACTTCAAATATGAGGCACCCCTCTCTCTATGTGCATCTTACACAACCAATAAAACATGCGAGCATTCTTGAATTGACCTACACAATTATCTGACCAAATGATATGTCTATCCATAGCCATTGCATGCTCATGTAAGAAATCAAAATAATTCTCGAAACAATGTTGCACAAACTCGTGAGAGTGAGATCTATCATCACTCATATAAAAATGATACTCTCTAATAATCTTTCAATTATCTTCCGCACTATCAGGGGCATGTTTGTATGTTATGTGAACAAAAATAGCAATTTGAATAGAGTTGTAATACTGAGATTTTGTCTCATTTTGAGGTTGCAATGTATAGTTCTCAGCAAAATCAACAACTAATATAATAGTGCCAATGGGAAAAGTCTCCCTCCATATTCTAAATTGTTCATCCAACCACTCAGACCTATGACTATGTCTTGCATACTTGTAAAAAAGATTTTCCTTGAAATCTAAAATAAAACTAGCCACACTAATATCTTTTCCAACCAATTCACATCTAGAGCTCTCACCTCTACTCTTCAATGTGTATTTCACCATTTCATATACCTTTTTCTTCACTATTGTCTTTCCAAGATCTTGTTCGCACCCCTCATGGAAACATGTGTCAAACTTGGATAAGCCACCACATTTTGAACACTTCTCATTTAAGCAAGCATTTCTATAAAAGAAAAAATCATCAACTCTACAACATAAAAGTTGATCGAGCAAGTTTCTTGATGATTTTGGAAGCCCACTAGCACCACAATCCTCCAACATTTCTTTACTATGCAAAGTAGAACAGATGGAGCGTAATAGTTCATGGTGCATAGAAAACTCAACATGATATTTGCAACAACATGTATTTCAAATTTTGATTGGCACACAATAAAATGGCTTCAAAGATTCAAAAGGCCTTTGCGATATATGAAGACTTGGATGACTCTCTCTAAATTGTTTGAACAACATAGTTTGACTTACCTCCAAATAGTGTTTAGGATGTGGCGTGCAGTCTCTGATGCTAATTCTTAACTTTAACACGTCTTTAGCATTGGGTGATACTCGTGAGTTAGAGTGTCAAAATTGTGTAATTTCTTCCTTCACATCATCGGATAGCTTCTTATCAAAACGTGGAAGTCTCCCACCAAATGCCCATGTTTAATTTTGAAGAGGATCATCAATTTTCTCTTGTCGACTAAGTGCTCTTCTCAAAGTAGTATGATTTAAATTCAAATCAATACAAGTTTGTTTCATATATCTACCCTTTCTCAAATGATGACTTACCAAAGAGTTTGTAATAACCCTCCGAGCAACTCTATTATCTTTCTCCCTATTATTTTTCCCAATGCTATTGAGAGCACTGAAAAGATTCTTCACAATAATGGTAATTCTTTCCAACTTTTTATTGATAGGAATTTTCAATTTGGAAAGCATAGGTCTCATCTTTTGCATCTTTAATAAGTGCATGAAAAGTTGACATTGCTCTACCACTGTCTTTTTGTTGAAAAACATCTTATATAGTCTTGAAGCTCATAACCGAATGGTTCTTTCTGATTTTTTCCCTTCCAAACTAGTAATAATCAATTCATCAATTTCAATTATCCATTTTGGTGTTTTAGAACCTTCATGTCAATTATAATTAGGAGATATGTAAAGTTCTTGTGCGTTAGGTTCCTGTGCATTGCCATGTTCGACATGGTCAATTATGCAATTTGCATTATGACTTGGTAGCATTTTGTCTTCAAAATTTTCATTTTCCACATTTTCAATTTTGACATTATCATTTTCAATAGGTACATTTTCATTCCCCAACTATACATATTCATTATCTGACTCTATGATTTCACCTTCGACTAATTCATCGTCAACTTGACTGATATTTAGCATACCTTATCTTTTTCTTCAGTGTTCCATTTTGTCTCTTTCCCAATATGCTGCAATATGTTCATTGGATATCTTCCTTTTGCATTTAGCCTTTTGACGACTATTGCTCCCCATTCAGATGATAATATCGGACACCCAGGGTTATATTTTCAAAAAAAATTCGATTGGTTGGGCCCCAAAACACAATTTTTTGTAAAATCCATTAAAAAAACCTCAAAAAATGATGTTGTTGAGTCTGCAGGGACAGGGAATATGTTGGAAATTGATGCCAGTGATATCAGACATCCGATTTCAAATCGAATATCTGATATGCCTCCAAGGACATCTTGGAGGAAAAATCGAGTTTGAGAGTTAATAGTTTAAAGCTTATCAATTATTTTAGATATATTACTACGTAAAAATATATTATAATATATTATATATATATAATAACGTAACGTAAAGATATATCATATAATCTATTAATATATTATGTTATTCCTATTATAATCTAAAAATATAATATATATTATTATTATTTTTCCTATATTTTTATTAAATATAATAATGTAATATATATAATAATAATAATAATAATTATTATCTATAATATATTATTATTATTATGAGCCATGTTATTAAAATATAATAATATATTATCTTATTAGTATTATAATCAAAAAATATTATATATATATATATATATATATATATATATATATATATATATATATATATATATATATATATATATATATATATATATATATATATATATATATATATATGTCCCTAGGAGTCTTAGGACCCCTAGGGACATATTAGAATCATTCTTATGGGTCAAAGGGGGTCATAGATTGACCTATGACCCCCTTCGACCCATTACATGATGACATATGTCCCTAGGGGTCGTACGACCCCTAGGAACATATTAGAATGCTTCTTATGGGTCAAAGAGGGTCATAGGTTGACCTATCATCCCCTTCGACCCATTACATGATGACATATGTCCCTAGGGGTCCTAGGACCACTAAGGACATATTAGAATTTTTTATATGAGTCGAAGGGGGTCATAGGTTGACCTATGACCCCCTTCAACCCATATGAAGCATTCTAATATGTCCTTAGAGGTCAACATTTCACCCCCTTTGACCCATTACATATCGACATATGTCCCTAGAGGTCTTAGGACCCTTAGGGACATATTAGAGTGCTTTATATGGATCACCCTATGACCCTCTTCAACCCATTACATGAAGTCATATGTCCCTAGGGGTCCTAGGACCCCTAGGGACATATGAGAATCATTCTTATGGGTCAAAGGGGGTCATAGGTTGACCTATGACCCCCTTTGACCCATTACATGATGACATATGTCCCTAGGGGTCCTGGGACCCATAGGGACATATTAGAATCGTTCTCATGGGTCAAAGGGGGTCATAAGTTGACTTATTAACCTCTTTGACCCATTAAATGATGACATATGTCTCTAGGGGCACTAAGACCCCTAGGGACATATTATAATCATTCTCATGGGTCAAAGGGGGTCATAGGTTGACATATGACCCCTTTCAACCCATTAAATGATGACACATGTCCCTAGGGGTCCTAGGACCCCTAAGGACATATTAGAATCATTCGTATGAGTCCCATTACATGACGACATATGTCCCTAGGGGTCCTAGGACCCCTAGGGAAATATTAGAATGCTTCTTATGGGTCGACCCATTACATGACGACATATGTCCCTAGGGGTCCTAGGACCCCTAGGGACATATAAGAATGCTTCATATGGGTCAACCTATGACCCCATTCAACCCATTACATGATGACATATGTCCTTAGGACCCTTAGAGAAATATTAGAATGCTTCTTATGGGTTAAAGGGGGTCATCGGTTGACCTATGACCCCCTTCGACCCATTAAATGACAACATATGTCCCTAGGGGTCCTAAGACCCTTAGGGACACATTAGAATAGTTCTTATGGGTCAAAGGGGGCCATAGGGTGACCTATGACCCCGTTCGACCCATTACATGACAACATATGTCCCTAAGGGTCCTAGGACCACTAGGGACATATTAGAATGCTTCATATGGGTCAAAGGGGGTCATAGGTTGACCTATGACCCTCTTTGACCCATTACATGATGACATATGTCCCTAGGGGTCCTAGGACCCCTAAGGACATATTAGAATGCTTCATATGGGTCAAAAGGGGTCATAGGGTGACCTATGACCCCCTTCGACCCATTACATGATGACACATGTTCCTAGGGGTCCTAGGACCCCTAGGAACATATTAGAATCGTTCTTATGAGTCAAATGGGGTCATAGGTTGACCTATGACCCCCTTCCACCCATTAAATAACAACATATGTCCCTAGGGGTCCTAGCACCCCTAGGGACATATTAGAATCATTCTTATGGGTCAAAAGGGGTCATAGGTTAGTCATAGGTTGACCTATGACCCCCTTTGACCCATTACATGATGACATATGTCCCTAGGGGTCTTAGGACCCCTAGGGACATATTAGAATCATTCTTATGGGTCAAAAGGAGTCATAGGTTGAGCTATTACCCTCTTCGACCCATTAAATGACGACATATGTCCATAGCCATCCTAAGACCCCTAGGGACATATTAGAATCATTCTTATGAGTCAAAAGGGGTCATAGATTGACCTATGACACCCTTCAACCCATTAAATGACGACATATGTCCCTAGGGGTCTTAGGATGCCTAAGGACATATTAGAATCATTCTTATGGGTCAAAGGGGGCCTATGACCCCCTTTGACCTATTAAATGATAACATATGTCCCTAGGGGTCCTAGGGACATATTAGAATCTTTCTTATGGGTCAAAGGGGGTCATAGGGTGACCTATGAACCCCTTCGACCCATTACATGATAACATATGTCCTTAGGGGTCCTAGGACCCTTAGCGACATATTAGAATTCTTCATCTGGGTGAAAGGGGGTCATAGTTTGACCCATAACCCCCTTCGACCCACTACATGAAAAATATGTCCCTAGTGACATATTAGAATCATTATTATTGGTCAAAGAGGGTCATAGGGTGACCTATGACCCCCTTCGACCCATTACATGATGACATATGTCCCTAGGGGTCCTAGGACCCTTAGGGACATATTAGAATCGTTCTTATGGATCCAAGGGTTTCATAGGTTGACCTATGACCCCCTTCGACCCATTACATGACGACATATGTCCCTAGTTGTTCTAGGACCCCTAGGGACATATTAGAATCATTCTTATGGGTCAAAGGGACCTATGACACCCTTCGACCCATTACATGATGACATATGTCCCTAGGGGTCCAAGGACCCCTAAGGATATATTAGAATGCTTCTTATGGGTCAAAAGGGGTCATATGTTGACCTATAACCCCATTCGACTCATTAAAAGATGACATATGTCCTAGGACCCCTAGGGACATATTAGAATCATTCTTGTGGGTCAAACGGGGTCATAGGTTGATCTATGACCCTCTTCAACCCATTAAATGACGACATATGTCCCTAGGGGTCCTAAGACCCCTAGGAACCCTATGGACATATTAGAATCATTCTTATGGGTGAAAGGGGGTCATAGGTTGACCTATGACCCCCTTCGACACATTAAATGATGAATGATGATTATGTCCCTAGGGGTCCTAAGACCCCTAGGGACATATTAGAATTGTTCTTATGGGTCAAAGTGGGTCATAGGTTGACCTATGACCCCCTTCCACCCATTAAAATATGACATATTTCCCTAGGGGTCCTAGGACCCCTAGGGATATATTAGAATTGTTCTTATGAGTCAAAGGGGGTCATAGGTCCCTTCGACCGATTACATGATGACATATGTCCCTAGGGGTCCTAGGACCCCTAGGGACATATTAGATTCCTTCTTATGATTCAAAAGGGGTCATAGGTCACCTTCGACCCATTACATGACGACATATCTCACTACGGGTCCTAGGACTCGTAGGGACATATTAAAATGCTTCATATGGGTAAAAAGGGGTCATAGACATATTAGAATTGTTCTTATGGGTCAAAGGGGGTCATAGGTCCTTCGACCCATTAAATGATGACATATGTCGAGACATATTAGAATTCTTCTTATGGGTCAAAGGTTGTCATAGGGTGACCTATGATACCCTTTGACCCATTACATGACGACATATGTCCCTAGGGGTCCTAGGACCCCTAGGGACACATTAGAATCATTATTATTGGTCAAACTCTATGACCCCCTTCACCTATTACATGACAACATATGTCCCTAGGGGTCTTAGGATCCCTACGGACATACTAAAATGTTTCATATGGGTCAAAGGAGGTCATAGGTTGACTTATGACAACCTTCGATCCATTACATGATGACATATGTCCCTAGGGGTCCTAGGACCCCTAAGAACATATTAGAATCGTTCTTGTGGGTCAAAGGGGGTCATAGGGTGACCTATGACCCCCTTCGACCCATTACATGATGACATATGTTCCTAGGGGTCGTAGGATTCCTAGGGACATATTAGAATGCTGCATATGGGTCAAAGGGGCTCATAGGTTGACATATGACCCCTTTCGACCATTTAAATGATGACATATGTCCCTAGGGTTCCTAGGACCCCGAGGGACATATTAGAATGCTTCATGTGGGTCAAAGGGGGTCATATGTCCCTTTGACCCATTATATGATGACATATTTCCCTAAGGGTCCTAGGACCCCTAGGGACATATTAGAATGCTTCATATGGGTCAAAGGGGGTCATAGGTTGACCTATGACCCCTTTTGACCTGTTAAATGATGACATATGTCCCTAGGGTTCATAGGACCCATAGGGACATATTAGAATGCTTCAATGGGTCAAAGGGGTTCATAGGTTGACCTATGACCCCCTTTGACCCATTACATGATGACATATCTCTCTAGCAGTCCTAGGACCCCTAGGGACATTATAATTTCAACCAATTACATGATGACATATGTCCTTAGCGGTCCTAGGACCCCTAGGGACATATTAGAATGCTTCTTATGGGTCAAAGGGGGTCATAGGTTGACCTATGATCCCCTTCGACCCATTACATGATGACATATGTCTCTGGGTTTTTAGGACCCATAGGGACATATTAGAATGCTTCATATGGGTCATAGGTTGACCTATGACCTCCTTTGACCCATTACATGATGACATATTTTTCTAGTGGTCTTAGGACCCCTAGGGACATATTAGAATGCTTTATGTGGGTCAAAGGGGGTCATAGGTTGATCTATGGCCCCCTTCGACCCATTAAATGACAACATATGTCTTTAGGGGTCCTAAGACCCCTAGGGACATATTAGAATCATTCTTATTGGTCAAAGGGGGTCATAGGTTGACCTATGACCCCCTTCTACCAATTACATAATGACATATGTCCCTAAGGGTCCTAGGACCCCTAAGGACATATTAGAATTGTTCTTATGGGTCAAAGGGGGTCATAGTTTGACCTATTACCCCCTTCTACCTATTAAATGATGACATATGTCCCTAGGGGTCCTAAGACTCTTAAAGAGATATTAGAATCGTTCTTATGGGTCAAAGGGTGTCATAGGTTGACCTATGAACCACTTCAACCCATTAAATGACGACATATGTCCCTAGTGATCTTAGGATGCCTAGGGACATATTAGAATCATTCTTATGGGTAAAAGGGGTCCTATGACCCCCTTTGACCCATTAAATGATGACATATGTCCCTAGGAGTCCTAGGACCCCTAGGAACATATTAGATTCATTCTTATGGGTCAAAGGGTGTCATAGGGTGACCTATGAACCCCTTCGACCCATTACATGATGTTATATGTCCTCAGGGGTCCTAGAACTCCTAGGGACATATTAGAATGCTTCATATGGGTCAAAGGGGGTCATAGGTTGACCTATGATCCCCTTCGACCCATTACATGATGACATATGTCCCTAGGGGTCCTAGGACCCCTAGGGAGATATTAGAATCATTTTCATTGGTCAAAGGGGGTCATAGGGTGACCTATGACCCCCTTTGATCCGTTACATGACAACATATGCCCCTAGGGGTCCTATGACCCCTAGGGACATATTTGAATCGTTGTTATGGGTCAAAGGGGGTCATAACTGGACCTATGACCCCCTTTGACCCATTAAATATATTAGAATTGTTCTTATAAGTCACCTATGACCCCCTTCGACCCATTACATGACGATATATGTCCCTAGGTGTCATAGGACCCCTAGGGACATATTAGAATCATTCTTATCCTTCAAAGGAGGTCATAGGTTGACCTATGACACCCTTTAACTCATTACATGATGACATATGTCCGTAGGGTACCCCTAGGGGCATATTAGAATGCTTCTTATGGGTCAAAGGGAGTCATATGTTGACCTATGACCCCTTTCGACCCATTACATGACGACATATGTCCCTAGGGGTCTTAAGACCCCTAGGGAGATATTAGAATCATTCTTATGGGTCAAAGGGGGTCATAGGTTGACCTATGAACCCCTTCGACCCATTAAATGAAGACATATGTTCCTAGGGGTCCTAGGACCCCTAGGGACATATTAGAATCATTCTTATGGGTCAAAGGGGGTCATATGTTGACCTATGACCCCCTTCAACCTATTAAATGATGACATATGTCCCTAGAGGTCCTAAGACCCTTAGGGACATATTATAATCATTCTTATGGGTTTCGACCCATTAAATGACAACATATGTCCCTAGGGGTCCTAGGACCCCTAAGGACATATTAGAATCATTGTTATGGGTCAAAGGGGGTCATAGTTCCCTTCGATCGATTACATGATGACATATGTCCCTAGGGGTCCTAGGACCCTTATGGACATATTAGATTCGTTCTTATATGTTAAAGGGGGTCATAGGGTGACCTATGACCCCCTTCTACCCATCACATGATGACATATGTTCCTAGAGGTCCTAGACCCCTAGGGACATATTAGAATGCTTCATAAGGGTGAAAGGGGGTCATAGACATATTAGAACCGTTCTTATGGGTCAAAGGGGGTCATAGGTCATTCGACTCATTACATAACAACATATGTCACTAGGGGACCCCTAGTGACATATTCGAATCATTCTTATGGGTCAAAAGCTATCATAGGGTGACCTATGATACCCTTCGACCTATTACATAATGACATATGTCCCTAGGAGTCCCGCTAGGTGTCGTAGTACCCTTAGGGACATATTAGAATCATTCTTACAGGTCAAATGTTGTCATAGGGTGACCTATGATACACTTCGACCCATTACATGATGATATATGTGCTTAGGGGTCCTAGGACCCCTAGGGACATATTAGAATCATTCTTATGGGTTAAAGGGGGTCATAGGCTGACTTATCACTTCCTTCGACCCATTACATGACAACATATGTCCCTAGGGGTCCTAGGATCCCTAGGGACATATTAGAATGCTTCATATGGGTCAAAGGGGGTCATAGGTTGACATATGACCCCCTTCGACGCATTATATGATGACATATGTCATTAGAATCGTTCTTATGGGTCAAAAGGGGTCATAGGTCTTCGACCTATTACATGACAACATATGTCCCTAAGGGTCCTAGGACCCCTAAGAACATATTAGAATGCTGCATATGGGTCAAATAGGGTCATAGGTTGACCTATGACCCCTTTCGACCCATTAAATGACGACATATGTCCATAGGATTCCTAGGACCCCTAGGACATATTAGAATGCTTCATATGGGTCAAAGGGGGTCATAGGTCCCTTCGACCCATTATATGACGACATATGTCCCTAGTGGTCCTAAGATCCCTAGGCACATATTAGAATGCTTCATATGGGTCAAAGGGGGTCATACATTGACTTATGACCCCCTTCGACCCATTAAATGATGACATATTTTCCTAGGGGTCGTAGGACCCCTAGGGACATATTAAAATCTCAACTCATTACATGATGTCATATGTCCGTAGGGGTCCTAAGACCCCTAGAGACATATTAGAATGCTTTTTATGAGTCAAAGGGGGTCATAGGTTGACCTATGACCCCCTTCAACCCATTACATGATGACATATTTCCCTAGGGTTCTTAAGACACATAGGGACATATTAGAATGCTTCATATGGGTCAAAGTGGGTCATAGGTTGACCTATGACCCCCTTTAACTCATTACATGATGACATATGTTCGTAGCGGTCCTAAGACCCCTAGGGACATATTAGAATGCTTTATATGGGTCAAAGAGGGTCATAGGTTGACCTATGACCCCCTTCGACCCATTACATGATCACATATGTCCCAAGGAGTCCTACGACCCCTAGGGACATATTAGAATCATTCTTATGGGTCGAAGGGGGTAATAGGTTGACCTATGACCCCCTTCGACCTATTACATGATGACATATGTCCTTAGGCAACCTAGGACCCCTAGGGACAGATTAGAATCATTCTTAAAGGTCAAAGGGGGTCATAGGGTGACCTATGAACCCCTTCAACCTATTACATGATGGCATATGTCCTTAGGGGTCCTAGGACCCCTAGGGGCATATTAGAATCATTCTTATAGGTCACCCTATGACCTGCTTCGACCCATTACATGATGACATCTTTCCCTAAGGGTCCTAAGACCCCTTGGGACATATTAGAATCGTTCTTATCGGTCAAAGGGGGTCATAGGTTGACCTATGACCCCCCTCGACCCATTACATGACGACATATGTCCCTAGGGGTCCTAGGACCCCTAAGGACATATTAGAATCATCTTATGGGTTAAAGGGGGTCATAGGTCCTTTCGACCCATTAAATGATGACATATGTCCCTAGGGGTCCTAGGACCCCTAGGGACATATTAGAATCGTTCTTATGGGTCAAAGGGGGTCATAGGTTGACCTATGACCACCTTCGACCCATTACATGACGACATATGTCCTTAGGGGTCTTAGGACCAATAGGGACATATTAGAATCGTTCTTATGAGTCAAAGGGGGTCATAAGTGTTCGACCCATTACATGACAACATATGTCCCTAGGGGTCCAAGGACCCCTAGGGACATATTAGAAATCTTCATATGGGTCAAAGGGTGTCATAGGTTGACCTATGACCCCCTTCGACCTATTACATGACGAAATATGTCCCAAGGGGTCCTAGGACCCCTAGGGACATATTAGAATCATTCTTATGCGTCAAATGGGGTCATAGGGTGACCCCCTTTGACCCATTACATGACGACATATGTCCTTAGGGGTCCTAGGACCCCTAGGGACATATTAGAATTGTTCTTATGGGTCAAAGGGGGTCATAGGTTGACTTATGACCCCCTTCGATCCATTAAATGATGGCATATGTCCCTAGGGGTCCTAAGATCTCTAGGGACATATTAAAATCGCTCTTATGGGTCAAAGGGGTGATAGGTTTATCTATGACCCCCTTCGACCCATTATATGATGACATATGTCCCTAGGGGTCCTAGGGACATTAAAATCGTTCTTATGGGTTAAAGGGGGTCAAAGGGTGACCTATGACCCTGTTTGATCCATTAAATGATGACAAATGTCTCCAGGGGTTCGGGACATATTAGAATCATTCCTATAGGTCAAATGGGGTTATAGGGTGACCTATGAACCCCTTCGACCCATTACATGACGATATATGTCCCAAGGGGTCCTAAGACCCCTGGGGACATATTAGAACCATTTTTATGGGTCAAAGGGGGTCCTAGGTTGAGCTATGACCCCCTTCGACCCATTAAATGATGACATATGTCCCTAAGGGTCCTAGGACCCTTAGGACCCCTAGGGACATATTAGAATCGCTCTTATGAGTCAAAGGGGTTCATAGGTTGACCTATGACCCCCTTCGACCCATTACATGATGGCATATGTCCCTAGGGGTCCTAGGACCCCCAATGACATATTAGAATCGTTCTTATGGGTTAAAGGGGGTCATAGGTCTTCGACCCATTACATTACGACATATGTCCCTAGGGGTCCTAGGACCCCCAGGGACATATTATAATCGTTCTTATGGGTCAAAGGGGGTCATATGGTGTCTTATGACCCTCTTTGACCCATTACATGACGACATATGTCCCTACAGGTCCTAGGACCCCTAGGGACATATTAGAATGCTTCATATTGGTCAAAGGGGTTCATAGGTTGACCTATGACCCCCTTTGACCCATTACATGACGACATATGTCCCTAGGGGTCCTAGGACTGCTAGGGGCATATTAGAATCACTCTTATTGGGCAAAGGGCGTCATAGGGTGACCTATGACCCCCTTCGACCCATTACATGTCAATATTATATTTAATAATTATATTATATTGTATATTTTAATATAATAATAATATATTATTAGATTATGTAACAATAATAATCATTTATGTTTCTAGATTATAGATTTAATCATAATAATAACAATATATATTATTATATAGATTAATTTTGTCATATAATACTATTATATATATTTAATAATAATATATATCATATATATCAGTATATTTTATTTAAAACTATATTATATCTAATAATAATAATCATATATATTAGTATAATGTAATAATAATTAAAATATTAATGTTTGCACATTGACGAAATGTATAGTTTCTTCTAAAATTGTCTAAAGTTATTATTTTATGTTAATTTCCCTTTAAATTTGTTTCCCTCCATATTTAAAATTAAAAAAATCTTTCCTTTTGAAATTTTCCTCCAAAAATTTACCAACCTTGTCTGGTCAACCCAAAAAATGTGTTTGAGGAGGGTTTTAGTTACACTCCGACTTCGGGTAGCCATCTGACAATGTTATTTTGATCGAAATTGAATGAAATGAAAAGGGTGTTTTAATATCACTCTCGAGATTCCTTCGATATTATTCCTATCAAATTCTGAGTTCGATATGTATTTATTAGTTAATTATCAATGAAGATTATTGTAAAGTGCTGATTGACATACTAATTGAAAAATAGCTATAACTTTCAAACTGTATAACATTTTTTAAATCTAAAAGTTGCGTCACATTCTATGCTTTTCCTAGTATAAGAAAAATAAAATAAAATAAAATTTGGTAAAATTTTCTATTAGTTAAGGTGGTCAGACACAGAGTTTTTTTTTTTCAAAAATGTTTTGGTAGAAAATTCATATTTAATTATTTATTTGGAATAAAAATACTAAAAAATATGCATCACATCTGGGCATGAGTCTAGATTTATTATCTATAATTATTTTTTAAAAATATTATCATTTGATTTTGATTAAGGTGGTCAGACATACACCTACTTTTTATTTTTGCCCTGAAATTTTTGTAGTACTGCATTAAAATCCAAACTTTTGACCAATCAATTAGTTTTTTCTCCTGATAAGGCCTAGTAGTTTAGAAACTACATTCAATTTCCTATAGATTATTTTCTTACAACTTTTTGATATAAATTCCATAACCACTTTAAAATTATGTGTCAAGTTGACATATCCCTAATTTGCTGATTTTTCACTGCCACTTAAGGCCATAGTTTGGTACACCATGATCCTGCACATACCCCATACTCCTTTGTCTTTGCCATAAATGTTAGTTGGACAAACATGGTCATAAATTCCAGATGCAATTAAGAATCTTATCCCCACAATTAAGAATCTTGAACCGTTTTAATAGTTGCTTTTGAATTCAAATCCATTGATTATTATGGTTGACGAACCCAAAAAAAAGAGAATCCTTGTATTTGTCGTAGGCTATACTATTGCAATCAGTTTTACTTAATTAGTTATTAAAATTTTCTATCCCAACCAATTAGATGTAAGTATTTTTACCTGATATTTTAGAACGAAAAAATATTTTGGTATGTAAAATATTAAATCAATAATATGTTACTATACAATTATTTTAATAAAATATTTTTCTTTTATAATAACTTGTGATTATATTTTATGAATAATATTTTATATAATATTTTATTAGTTTAGATAAAATATTAATACTTTGAAATACAACTTAATTAGTATGATGACATTTATATTTAATTATAAATATTTTATTAAAATATTTTTTTAACTAAAAATTAGATTTTTAATGTAATATTTTAAAAATTAATCAAATATTAATAAAATTATATTAAATTTTATCAAATATTAAACTTTACTACTCTATCTAATTAAGCTATTATAAATGATGGCAAATACATGTCATTATGTGGCACTTGTTAAAAACCTAATCACAAAAGAAACGTCTAAAAATATTATGTTGAGACCACTTAAATTTTAATTTAATTTTTTTGTGAAGATTGAACTTTAAAATAATTTAAAATAATATAAAAGAAATTGAAAATATATATTTTAATTTTTTTTTTTAATAATGTTTATCAAAGATTGAACTAAGTATTGTCTTATAATTTTAATCCATTTAAATTAACCTTTACTAAATTGTATAAAACATATCCATATAGTGTGATATTGTTATTAGGATTTAACCGTGTGATTTTTGAGTCAAACTCATTGACCCATGTTTCATGAGTAGTGATTCAACATGAATACATCTCTCATGAGAATAAATGGAACACTTAACACCCATTGGATCTAGGTGATGCTCGCAGGGGTGAAGCACCAAGACTTCTCGGGAGGTCACCTATCCCAGTACTATTCTAGCCTGAGTGCGCTTAACTACAAAGTTTCCTCCATGGTTACCTTCACCAAGTGTTGGGGCTTTCCAATGAGTGCTAAGTGTTCCATTTATTCACATGAGAGATGAATTCATGTTGAATCACTACTCATGAAACATGGGTCAATGAGTTTGACTCAAAAATCACACAGTTAAATCCTGATTGCAATATTATAGTTTAACTTGCTGTGAAAATTATCTCCTACTAAACTAATTAGTTTTTCAAGTATTAATAATATAAATAGAAATTTAATCCATTTAAATTAATCATTCTTCATATCGTATAAAACGTGTCCATATAACTAATTAGTTTTTCAAATATAGTAGTATTAATGATATAAATAGAATTTCATTATAGTTTAAAATATATTTTTGACTTTTTTGAATATAGTAGCATTAATAATACAAGGGCTGCATGAGCAGCTCAAGTCCCTGCTAGACAGAAGTGTGGAAGAGGGATTAAAAAGAAGCTTTGACAATCGAAACGTATATTTAACCATGGCACACAGAAACTGCAGTACATTTTACAACTGAAATTTTTTGGGAATAAAAATGAGAGAAATGAGAGAGATTATCAAGTGTATCAATTTCAAACAATAAAATGTTGTGTGAAAGATTTAGAACTTTTCAAGAGATAGCTTACTAATAAACAATTGCCCACCTTGATAAGATGTGCATTTTAGTTTTATGTTCAAGCATAATCATATAGGTATATAGAGAATAATAGATTATTTAGTTTGAAAAAAGTTAAATTTTTGTCTCAAAAAAACTTTAATTTAATTTAATTTAATAAATAAGTGTATATGATTGTATATGGAGGAATTTAGAAAAAGGCAAATGAAAGGTTGTGATAATAAATGTATGTAATTATAAATTTCAAAATACATAATTATTTATATTATTTTGACTATAATATATAGTCAAATAGTTATTTACTAAATTATGTAATTTTAGTAAATTAACTATGTAATTTTTATATTGTTTTAATTTGATTTACACCATTTAATTTTTTGATATAAAATATTAAATAGCAAAAATATTTATATATTTACTATATGTTAAAAACAATTTTGTCATTATTTTAAATGAAAAAAATTTAAGAATTGTACAATCTACACAATTTTTATATTTTTAATTTCAATTAATAAAATTTAAATAAAAAAACTAAAATGTTAAATTGGAATTTTCTAGATCTATTTGTTTCAATGATGTTTATAAATGGTGTTTAAATTCTAGGAAGAAAGTCAATAAGAAATGTGTTAGAAATTATAACCAAAACAACAAAACAACACTTGTAATAAAAGAATTAAAAGACATTATATTTATTACAAGATATTTTTGTGTAGTTTTAATAAATCCAATAGAAATTTTTAATAATGAGTTAACAAAAACTCATTGCAATACTAAAGAGATGAATAATTGAATACTAAATAATAAAAATAAGATGTAAAATATAGATCTAAAATGTAACAAAATAATTAAGTGGGTTAGTTACGTATCCAAAATAGAAACAATCCAACTAACAATCTAAAAAATATATGAAAACAATAATTTTTTCATTGACAACAGTAAGCAAGCAAAATAGTGTAAATGAAAACTCCTACAACATTCATAAAAGTAAACATGTAAAAGCCTTGGAAGCTTTTCCAACAACACATTCTATTAAATATATATTTTAGAACTTAAAACAAAACTGTAAATTTAATATTGCAGCCAACCATAAACTGTAATAACACCTGATAGATAACGTGGAACTATGCAGTGGCCACTTGTATTTCAAAATGCCACATTTAGTAATTTGCATACGAAACTTTCTGTGAGAGATGGCAATAACCCCTCTGTTCATATCATATTTTTGGGGAAAATGTGGAAAAGAGAGCCCAGAATAAAGCCATCTGCCAAAATATTCAACTCAAAATTTATCTTAAATTAAGAATGTTGATCGAGGAGGAATTTGGTGAGAATATTTAGATGTATTCACAATTTTCTAGGTAAGATTAATTGATTAAAATATGTTTTAGCATTTCAAGATACTATATTTTAGGATTTCGAAGTGGTAGGGCATCAAAGAGCGTGGACGGCAGGATTCGAACCTGCGCGGGCAGAGCCCACATGATTTCTAGTCATGCCCGATAACCACTCCGGCACGTCCACCTTTTCATTTGTTTTCTAGTACTATTAAAACGTGATTTTGTTATGCATCCAATAAATAAATCAGCACAATATAATAATGGATGGATTTCAAATATTTGAAAACTTGCGCCTTAGCTCAGTGGATAGAGCGTCTGTTTCCTAAGCAGAAGGTCGTAGGTTCGACCCCTACCTGGCGCGGGTGCCCTTTATAGTTTACCGTTTTAAGTCAATCTCCTACTTTCTTGTCCAATACTCCATTTTGTATTGACTGGTGCATTGCTGAGCGCTTAACTAATTATAATGTTAATTCCCTCCTCTCCTGCCTCGAATATTTTCAATAGAAGCTCGAGAAGTTTATAGAGTACAATATATCTTACTACTATCTAAAGTGCTCTCATTCTACCCTCAAAATATTAAAAACATAACATGTACTAAATGGAACATCAATTTAATTTTGTTATGTTTAAATTGAATTTATCTTGCAATGGTTTACAGTGACAGTCTTGCTAAGAATAAAAATGTCGTAGCTATTACCAACCATAAAATGGCTCAAATTTGCTTTGTTCACAAGCATTGACAAATTATCTATTTAATCAGTTTCTTCTAGTTTCTCAACCACTTCTTATCAAACCATCTCAAGACCATCACATTATCATGTTGGTTATTTTACCTTTACTTATAGGTGGATCTTCATATAGAGGGATGAAAAACACCTCAAAATGTACTCAACCACCTCTTATCGAACCATCTCAAGACCATCACATTATCATGTTGGTTATTTTACCTTTACTTATAGGTGGATCTTCATATAGAGGGATGAAAAACACCTCAAAATGTACTTGCATCTCGTTTCCAAAACAACCAACAATCTATTGTCAACAAATCTTATCGAACCATCTCAAGACCATCACATTATCATGTTGGTTATCTTACCCTTACTTATAGGTGGATCTTCATATAGAGGGATGAAAAATACCTCAAATCCCATCAATGCCCACCTCAAAATGTACTCGCATCTTGTTTCCAAAACAACCAACAATCTATTGTCAACAAATGCTCAAAATATGAACTATCAAGGTAAACGTTTAAGCTCATATGACCGAGATATGCTAGAGACAATCCATGCCAAAGAGAAATCTATGATTGCATCCTTGGCTTCCCATCCAAGGCACACAATCTAAAATTATTGGTACAACCTTCGTTCATCTTAATGAAGCTTCTTTCAAGCCCTTAATAGGTGCCTTTGTCTTTCCTCCGAATTATTTATTAATACCTTTTCCCCTCCATCAAAATGATCTCAAAAGGTTAATATCACTTCTCGCCTACTAAATATATTTTGGATCCTTGTTTCCCAAAATCAAAATTTCCATCATTCTCATCGACTTTGGGTTCTTGCATCCTAAAATCCTTCATCCTACCAATATATTCCTAACTACACTAGTACATTGGGCCTTTATTTTCGACATTAATTTCCGATGTTAGGGCCTCATTTTCTGAAATTGGCATTTTAAAAAAAAATTCCCCAACATCATTGAAATTCCATCTACCTATTTTGAGATTGTCGAAATGTTGACGATCATAGACAATAGAAAAAGAAAAGAAAAGACAAAACACCAAATCATTTTCACAGTTGATTGTGCACAAGCAAAAGGCACGAGTCCGGCATGATAAGGTTTGGACACCAAATTCTGGTGTGAGTCAACACTGCAAGCCCACATATCATCAACACCCCTAGGTAAGGACATGTACTGCTTCAAGTTTATGTGATTTGAAAATGAAATTGCTCGAAACCTGATTTATGTGATTTGAAAATGAAATTGTTTGAAACTTGATTTATGTGATTTGAAAATGAAATTGTTTGAAACTTAATTTATGTGATTTGAAAATGAAATTGCCTAGCTTGAAACTAGATTTTATTTGAAAATAAATTGCTTGAAACTGCAAAAAATCTGTGCAAAAACACAATTAATTACGCCCTGAGAACACAAAAACCCTTTTCGCATTTGAGCAACACAATTTGTGGCGCCATTCTTTTTGTGATGACTTCCTAGCTATCAACACTAAGTTGTGGCACAAACACAATGCCCTGGCACAATTGCAAAACACATCCATTTCCATGACATTCATATATTCATTTAATATATACACTGACCCTAATTATGTTTTTTTTTAATTCTAGTTTGTGAGGTTTTGATTTATAAAGCTAGGTGGGATTTGATGAGAAATAGTTGGGATTTTTTTGACGTGGGTAAGCATATATACACACTCTTCAAACACCAAACAAGCATGTCTATGGTGATGCTTTTTTTACACATGTACACACCAGGCTGAGGGAATATATTTCAGACTGGCAATAGGATTCATCAATATTCATCCTTGATCTCTGCCTCTCTATACATCCCATCCTGTCTTTTTTTCCCACTTCTTGTCCTTTTCACCCCTATAAGAAGTCAACACAACAACCCACATATCAGATTTTGTAAAGGCTAAGTGGACATCTCAAAAATTGAGATGGTTTGGGCTACCTTGGCCTATATAGTGGAGGACAGTTGAAATGATCCATTTTTTTTCTTGTGTTCTTGTGAGTAGATTGGGAAGAAAATTCACCAATGGAGGCTCTTTATGGTCATGATAAGAGTGATGCACAACTGCCTCTTGGATTTAGGTTTCATCCCACTAATGAAGAGCTAATTACACATTATCTCGTGAGAAAGGTTTTGGACATTATTTTCACATGAAGGGTCATTGCTGAAGTGAACCTCAACAAGTGTGAGCCTTGGGACCTCCTTAGTATGTTCAATTCCTTCCTTTTTTCTTCATTGTCCATATGATCCCACACGCCTATTTGATCTCAAATGATGATATGTGCAATATATTGAATACCGAGTGTTTGTATCAAGTACTACAACCCCTTCTATTTCATACCTTCATAGTTTCTTTCTATTTATGTGCTCATTTCATTTCATATGTTCATATGAAAATTGTGTCAATCTAAGATCTCCATTGTGTCCTCTCATTTGAACATCTCAAAACTTGTCTATGTAGGCTTGCACCCACATATTCTTGTACACAATTTATGCCTGGATAATCTCACACACCCATTTCTTCTCATGGTATCATATATATTGTGTGTTTACACTACCTCCTACCCTTGTTTGATACACAAATTATGTCAATGTGATCTCACATGCCCATTTCTTATCATATCATCATCTATATTGTTTGTATACATTGTAACTCTTGTTGGATGCACAAATTGTGCTTGCATAAGCTTGCACACACATTTTTTCTCATATTATGATACATATTTTGTGTATATATTTATATTATACACTATAGTATAACCTTGGTTTGATACATAAATTGTGTGCATAATCTTAACCCACTTGTTTCATTTCATATTATTACATTGATATATATTGTGTGTATATAACATACTTCAACTCTTGTTTGATGCAGTATGAATCATTCATTCTATTAGCACCTCCCCCTCCCCCTCCCCCTCCTTTAACGATAATAATATATAAAAATATTCTTCTGACACCAAGAAAGCCTATCTATGGTGATACTTTTCTTACACATGTGCAGACCAGGCTAAGGGAATTCATTTTAGATGGGCAATAGGATTCATTCATATTTATCTTTGATTTATGCCTCTCCACACATTCCATATTCTTGTCCCATTTTTTCATCTCTCTTGACATCTATATAAGAAGTAAACACAACAATCATGATAAGGGTGATGCACAACTGCCTCCTAGATTCAAGTTCCATCGCACTAATGAAGAGCTCATTACACATTATCTCGTGAGAAAGGGTTTAGACAATAATTTCACAGAAAGGGTCATTGTTAAAGTGGACTGAGCAACAAGTGTGGGCCTTGGGACATCCTTGTTATAATCAATTCCCTCCTTTGGTGTTCACTATGTGTATAATCCCACACACCCATTTGATGTCGAATGACAATATGTGCATACTAAATGCTGAGTACCCCAAAATCATCAATTTGTACCTTCATCTGTAGAAAATGTGTTTCTGGTTTCTTTCTACTCACACAACCATTTCATTTCATATGATCATTTGAAAATTGTGTCAATCTAACCTCTCAATAGTTTCAATTGTCCTCCACTATATAGGCCAAGACAACCCAACCCATCTCAATTTGCAAGATGCCCACTTAGCCTTTGCAAAATTTGATATGTGGGTTATTGTGTTGACTTCTTATATGGGTGTAAAGGACAAGAATTGGGAAAAAGGGATGGGATGGGATATATGGAGAGGCAGAGATTAGGGATGAATACATACGAATCCTATTTCTAGTCTGAAATGAATTCCCACAGCCTAGAGTGTACATGTGTAAAAAAAAATACCATATACATGTTTTCTTGGTGTCAGAAGAGTGTGTATGTATTCTTACCCGTGTTGGAAAAATCCCAACTATTTCTCATCAAATCCACCTAGCATCATAAATCAAAACCCCACAAACTAGAATTAGAAAATTCCATAATTAGGGTCAATGAATCATACCATCATATATATTGTTTGTATATATTATAACCCTTGTTGGATGCACAAACTGTGCTTGGATAATCTCGTGCACACATTGTTTCTCATAATATCATATATATAGTGTATATATACTTATATTATATACTATAGTATAACCTTGGTTTGATACATAAATTGTGTGCATAATCTTAACCCACCCATTTCATTTCATATTGTCACATTGATATGTTGTGTGTATATAACATACTTCAACTCTTGTTTGATGTAGTATGAATCATTTATTCTATTAGCACCTCCCCCTCCCCCTTCTTTAATGATGATAATATATACACATACTATTTTGACACAAGAAAGCTTGTCTATGGTGATGTTTTTCTTACACATGTGCAGACCAAGATGATGAAATCTATTTTAGACTAGCAATAGGTTTCATCTATGTTCATCTTTGATTTATGCCTCTCTACACATCCCATATTCGCATCCCATTTTCCCATCTCTCCCAACACTTATATAAGAAGTCAACACAATAGTCATGATAAGGTGATGGATTCAGGTTTTGTTGCACTAATAAAGATCTCATTACACATTATCTCATGAGAAAGGTTTTAGACAACACTTTCACAAGAAGGGTCATTGATGAAGTGGAATCAACAATTGCGGGTCTTGGGACCTCGTTATTTTCAATTCCTTCCTTCGTTGTTCACTATGTGTATAATCCCATACACCCATTTGATCTCGAATGATGATATGTGCATATTGAATGATGAGTGTCTATACTAAGTACTCCAAAATCATCCACTTGTACCTTCATCTATACACAATGGCTTTCTAATTTCTTTCTACTCACATGCCCATTTCATTACATATGATCATCTAAAAATTGTGTCAATCTAAGCTCTCAATTGTTTCCTCTCATTTGATCATCTCTTAATTGTTAAATGATTATTATTATAGAGGAGTATTTCCAAATGTTAAGAGTAATAATCATTTCGATTTATTAAGTTGAAATGCTAAATGTTGATTATTGTAGAGGAGTAGTTCCAAATGTTGATGGAAGTTATTGAAGAGTGGCCTTAGGACCTTTGACCAATGTTGACTCATGGAATTGACTCTTGGTCCACATGACCTTATTGGGTCCAAAGGAAAACACATCAAACAAAATCATGAGCATAAACACATCAAACAAATTGTTTGGTGGAACTTATGTTTCTATAAATACAACAATGTCATTCACATATATGTTTGGTTATAGATTTTTGTCTATAACATAGTTTATCTAAGGCTAATGATATGAGATTTCTTAATTCAAAATATAAATAAATTTGATTTTATTTCTACATTAGATCGTATCTTAATATTTTAATCCAAGTTTCAAATCATACTAATAGTGATCTATTATCGAAAGGATAGATGAAACATTGATTAAAAGCTAAGATAGCTTTCTACATTATGATGGTAGATCACAGAAAGTATCAAAAATGTTAATAAAGCAACTAATACATGCTCTAATCTAGAAGCATAATTAATCGAACCCTTAATTTATTTTAATAAAAACTTAAGTCAAGTGTATGCATTTAAGTGCAAGGACTATTTTGATTAAGTAAAAATAGGTTTTTATAGGACCCGAAAACTTTTACAAAGAGAAAAGAATATAAGCATTAAAAGTCCAAATGAACCTATGCATCAACACCCAAAATAGTAGAACCAGAACAAAAAATTGCTCAACAAAAGGGTAGACAATAGAGACAAACCAAAGAAGGACAACAACAGAATAGCTAGAAACTCTTCAATGTTGGAATGTTCAAAGATGGGAAGAGTACTTCTAAGAAAAGGGGGGGGGGTGAATCAGAAGTACAACACCTTTAACCCTTTTTTAATCCTTTAAATATATAATTGAAAAGAAAATTGCATGCAAGTAAACATATAAATGAACATGAAGTACATCACATACAATAACACATTACACTAGATTTGGTAACCCAGAAACCCTCTAGGAATAAGAAGGTAAAATTGGGGTGGGGATGATACCCTCAAAAATCACTGCAACAATAAATGTTCAACCAATTTTGGTGGCCTGCTCTATGAAAGGTCTGCCCTGTTAAAGGCTTTACACTGTGTCAATAGTGACCTAGTTAAAGGATTTACAAACACTTTACATGAAGTGTCACCCTATTAAAGGATTTACAATAGGTTATTAAACCTACCTAATACATACGATTTTCAATCACCTTCTCCAAAGGTTCTCCTACCTAGCTGTTAAGCTAACCTATCAATATAGAATTTCAACATCTAATACAATGATAAGAAAGCATTAGGAATCTTTGACCTGATTGCATACAATCTTCAATTGCTGATTTTAGGCACTTGTTCTGCTCCTTCTGACCTTGATCCTCTGAGATCTGATATCTGATCATGTTCCTTGTCCCTTATGATGTTTTGATCAACTAGATATGAAATTGTTGCTTTGTTCCTCTAAGTCTTACTCACTTCTCACTATAATTTTGCTATAATCTCCCCATACACTGTTCTCATCGACATACCTAAATTGAGTTTTTGACCTCCTTTTGAAGCTTGTGAAGACTTAGGGTTAGGTATGGATCTACAATCCATATTGAATCTCAAATTCCCACTCATACCTTACATTTTTCTTATTGGTTGCATGCCTCCATTTTTAAAAATTGGTTGGATGCAGATCACATAGGGAATGTAAATGATTCGTCCTTATCCTTTTTCCTTTTCAAAATCTCTTATATCGGCTCCAAAAATGGTTTACATCTAAGTTTGTGAGGGCTCAAACTCATATGTTGATTCTGTGTTACTTGGCACATATTGGACTACTGGTGCTCGACACATACTATCTTGGATTGCTCGGTACCAACTATACTCTGTCTTGCTCAACACATATATGATTCTGGCTCACTCGACATATACTACATTTTGACTTTCTTGGCATCAATTATAACTGGGCACCTATATGTCACTCAGCACTTATATACTGCTCGGCACCTGAAGTCACTCGACACCTGTTGAAATACTAACTTGGCACACACTGTGGCTTGGCATACATAGTGTACTCGACTTCAATACAAAAAGTGATTAAGTGTGTTGACACTCAAATGTCAAAACTATCTAAGGACTAACAATCTCCCCCTTTGACATGAGTATCAAAAACACTTAACTGGACATTGCTAATTTGCCCTTATGAGTACCTTATTCACAAAGTTTCAAAAATTATTCAAAATTATAATAAAATACCTGAACTCCCCCTGAGCTGATTGTGCCTTGTCATTCTTGAAATCAAAATTCTATGTTGAATGTGCCTGATGGTCTTTGTCTTCTATCTTGTACCTATGTCTTTGTATCTGGTTTATCAGAGCTTATGAAATTTTTGCATTTGCATCAGAGAAACTTTCCATATGATTGCCAAAATTTTGTATCTCCCCCAAAACATATATCTCCCCCTTTTTCTTATTATTATTTCTCCCCCTATCTTATTATCTCCCCCTTTTTGACACTTATGTCAAAGGGCTCTAAGGAGTAATACCACACTTAGCCAAAAAAGTACTATTGACGTCCATTATTATTTTCAGAGCTGTATCCCAATTCTTCAAAGCTATGTCAAGTGACTTGTGTTAGATGGTAGACTTTGCAGCAAGGTGTACAAGTCCATCAAGGGTAGAAAGATTTGGATCTTTCTTTAAAACTGTTTCAGCATAAACTTGTTCCTTGTGGAGGACTTCTAAATGAGGGGTTATGGAGGACTAGATTTGCATCAATTTTTCCTTAATATTGGTTTCCTCTATTTCTAGTACAACTAACTCCCTTTGTGTGTGAAGCGATTGTGCAAAATGCTTCTCACTCTGAGCTAGATCTCTAGGTAATTGCATGCTAGATATTTTCAAGTTCCTTTCCAAGCTCATTATTCTTTGATTAGTTTCTTGTGTGAAATTTGAAAAGTCACACAAATTCTTATACAATGAAAAAATGTTTTCAAGGAAAATTTTGGCCTTATCTATTGCCTTGGCCAACTCTACCTGTTCAAGTGCAATTCCACTTGATATCTTCTCATTCACCTTTCCTTGAAATTTTTTTTTTGACCATTCCATGAGTTTAACATTGGTGTCCTAGTCTTCATTGGTCACCTGGCCAACTATGTCTGATAGTTGCTCAATTATTGGCTTTCCTTCATCTGGTGACTACAAGTTGAAGGCATCCATGAAGATGTCCTTTATATCATGAAGTTCTTGCTTATGTTTAAACTCTTTCCTTAATATTTCCTGCCTCATCCTTCTATCCAATGCATTTTGCATTTCAATCATTTGTGCTATTGTGATAGTCTTGGAATCATAGGAAGGAATCACCATTTCTTCATCTAATTCAAGGTCTCCATAGTGAAGTGCCCTAGCCACTCTTGTTGAACTCAAGCCTAGAGTTGAAAATTGCAAGGGGATAGCATCAGTGCTAGGCTTTTGAATGGTCTTAGTAGGAGTGCCAATCTTTGGTAATTCTACCAATGTCTGAATGACAACTTGCTCCTTTTCTTTTGCTGCATCTGATCATTGTCACTTGTTGCACTTGGTGGAGGTGGTGGTGGAAGCATCAGAAATTTAGTCCTAGTAGCTTTGTAAGTGAAAGGTGGTTCTTGTTTTTTCACCTTTTCCCTTTGTGGTGCTGCTACTACCTTTTGTAGTTCATCCGCACTCACCAATACAGGGCTTGTACACAACTATGCCTATAGAGTAGATTGGTGAAGGATCTTTGAGAGATCCTCTGCAATAAGTGGATTCATGTTCTGAGCTGTCTTGTTAATAACATCCTTTATGATATCTCTGCAGGTGTAGTGGTTACATGAGGTGGACTGGGAGGTGGCAATTGTGTGTCTTGCACACTCTGTTCATCTTCTTGCTGCTGGTCAGTTGTTGACATAGTTTCTTTTCCCTTTGCTGATTCCTCCTCTTCTTTCTCCTTATTCTCCTCTTCTCCTTTATCTTCCTCACCTTTCTTTTCTCCTTCCTTTTTTTTCTCATGTCCTTGTTGTTCTTCTACTTTCTTTTCTTCCACCTTTTCTTTAGCACTAGATTCTACCTTATTTGTTTCTTCCACCTTATCATCATTTATCTTGTATATTGTTTTCCATATCTATGTGGATTTATTTACAACATCTTCAACTTTGTTTTGAAGAATGCGAAAGGCTCTGTATTTGGGTGCAAATTTCCCACTATGTTTCTTGTTTTCCTTGGTTATTTGAGCATTTGTCATATCAGGCTTCACTTGTGCTAGGGTAGATTCTCTAATCTTCATTTCCATCTTCAAACAATAATGCCATTTATTCTCAACTATCTCATATAGTTCCTTTGGCATAGTGTTATCAAGCTCTAGAGGTGTGTTTTTAAATTCTACCATTATGGCATACATAGATTCCTCTATTTTATGCTACTCTTCCCTACTGAGCTTATTGAAATTGAGAGACTTTAAATCATTTAAATCTACATTTTTAATCTTATTACAAATTTTGTCAATTGTAGATTTAGGAGGATGACTTACCACTTTAAATTGGCTTATGTCCTCTGACTCTATCCTCTCTTCATCATCTATGTCTGGTTGAGCCATATACCTTCTTCTTTTCTTAAGCTCTTTAGCTGGCTGTGCAGTAGGTTTCTTCTTTTCCTTTAGTGCCTTTTTGGCCTTTTGAGTGGTTGCCCTTATAGTGGCCCTTGTCACTGCTAGCTTAGTTGGAGTTGGTCTGGTGACCTTCTTTGGCTTAGGCTAAGCTGAAGGCTGAGTTTTAGCCTTTCTCTTCTTCTGTTTGGTAGGTGTAGGTGCTTCCTTAGTTTGTTCTCCCTCGTCACCTTCCTCTTTTTCTTCTCCTTGGCCTTGTGTCAACTCAATTAGCCCTTGCCCTTGCTCTTCTTCTTCCTCAATGTTTCCTTCTACTTCTTCTTCTCCTACTTCTACTTTAATGTTTGCTCCAAATGTCTTCTTTATTTTCCTTACCATTTTATCTTTCTTCTTGATGATTGAAGCAATTTTCAGCTCAGTCTCAACTTTAGACTTGACAATGTCATATGTCCCAAAGTGAGGAGCCTTCTTATCAATTTCTTCTACTAGCAATGTTGTGATTGTTGTCAAGGCTTCATCAACATCCAGCTCATATCCTAATGGCCTTAGCCATCTTACTCTAGGTATTGCCACTTGAATATAGGTATAATCAATGTCAACCAAGAAACATATCTCATTGACATGTTTCTCTACCAGTGAAACTGGTATTCTCATTCTTTTCTTAATAGACTTCTTAAAGTCTTCAAAGTAGCTAGTCATCTGTGCCTCAAAATTGTCTCCCATTTGATCAATGAACTCATTTATTTGGGAGAGTGTAGACTTGTTAGAATCCTAGTTCACCTTCCCAATTGAAGGGAATTCTTCCATCACATAAAATAATATGCACATAAGAACTAAGCCAAATTTTCATTGAGCACCTTTTGATATCCTTATAGCTCCTAGGTTCTCATTGATTTGCTACAATATAAGTTCAGCCAAATCATAGGTATGATCTTTCTTCACTGACATAGGCAAGAGGATGAATAACTAGGGCCAAAGGCTCACCCAGCTATCCAAACTACCCTACAAGAGTTAACACAATAGAAACGAACACAAAGAACAACAACCAAAGGAGAGAGAAGAGCAAGTACTTCTATTGATTCATCAAAATATCTTCATACATGCCCAGCTGTGAGGCCTTCTAGGTTACGACCAATTACAATACATTTAGTTACAAAGATCCAACAACAAATTTGCACTTTCAGTTCTACTCCCTAATCTACTCTTTCTAAAGCTTTCCTAATTCTAAGCCTGAACATTCTATTTATATTTGCCAAAATAGCTTACAAATCATTCTAGAATCATTACATAAGAGGAAGGCCAACCCAACAATGGTTTGGACTCATCCCAAGAAAAGATCTTAACATAAATGTCACAAATGAAATAAATCCTGCAAGTTAGCTCACAAAATCACGTCCAAATACTGACACTTGGCATACACTGGGTAACCTGGCACATGAAGAAACATTCGACATGCACTGAGTAACTCGACACATGAAGAAACACTCGGCATACTTTGAGTAACTCGACACATGAAGAAACACTTGGCATACACTGAGTAACTCAACACATGAAGAATCACTCGACATACACTAGGTAACTCAACACATGAAGGAATGCTACAGTAACTTGGCACATGAAGGAAAATAGGGTTACTAAGCACATGAAGAAAATAGGGTTACTAGGCACATGAAGAAAATAGGGTTACTATGCACATGAAGAAAACAAGATTGCTAGGTACATGAAGGAATTGCTAGGCACATGAAGGACTGCTAGGCACATGAAGGGATTGCTAGGCACATGAAGGACTGCTAGGCACATGAAGGAACTACTAAGTGAACAAAATAAGTAGGATAACAAGGCAACCCAGGATGCTCCTGCATCAGACAACCAAGGTTGAAAGAAATGATTCTCCTAAATCACTGAGATGTCCCGACCTGAGCTGAATCCAACTCAAATTGAGAAATCCATTAAGCATCTTCAATAGGTCTGTTCTTCCACTTCACCAAATATTCATATTAATCTTTTCCTCTTGTACTCTTGCTAACTCTTTGATCCAATATCTATTCAACTTCCTCAATCTGCTTCTTAGGATAATCATCTGGTATAACAACTTCATCCTCTAACTCATGATACTTATACAAATCAGCAATATTAAATATAGGAGATATATCCATGTCATCAAGTAACTCAACTTCATAAGCATTATCACTGTCAAACTTCTTCAGGATCTTACAAGGTCCAAATTTTTTCATCTTCAGCTTGCTATATGTTCCAACTGGGAATCTTCCTTTCTTTAGATGAACCATCACCTCATCACCAACTTGAAAATTATGGTGTCTTCTAGACTATTCAGCATTCTTCTTATACTTCTGATTGCTTTGTTCCAACCTCAACTTCACTTCCTTATACAAAGACTCCATAAAATCAGCAAATTCTTCTCCTGTAGCGCTTTTCTTTTCTTCACCAGCAACATCTCTCAAATCTGATATACCTCTAGGATGCATTCTGGTAACAATCTCAAAAGGTGTCTTCCCTGTACTCCTATTCACATAATTGTTATATGCAAATTCAGCTAGTGCCAATACCATCTCCCAATTATTTGGCTTATTCCCAACTAAACATCTCAACAAATTTTCCAAGATTTTATTCACAACCTCTGTCTATTCATCTGTTTGTGGACGGAATGTAGAACTAAACTTTAGCTCAGTACCCATTGTTTTCCACAAAGCCTTCCAAAAATAACCAACAAACTTACTATCTCTATCTGAAATAATGCTTCTTGGTAATCCATGCAATCTCACAATCTCTTTAAAGAAAAGTTCAGCAACATGCTCAGCATCTGATGTCTTCTTACATGGTATAAAATGAGCCATCTTAGAAAATCTATCCATTACAAAAAATATGGAATCATGCCCTTTCACTGTTTTAGGCAATCCAAGAATAAAATACATACTAATGTCAGTCCAAGGTTTCTCACGAACAATGATAGGTGTATACAAACCAGTATTTTGACTCACTCCTTTTGCAACTTGACAAACTCCACAACTCTTTACAAATTTCTAAACATCCTTATATATTTGTGGCCAATAATACTTCTCTTTCAGCAAACTCAATGTCTTATCAATTCCAAAATGTCCAACTAATCCACCACTATGCTTTTCCTTAATCAAATTCAACCTCATAGGACTTTTAGGAATACACAATTAGATGCCTTTGAACAACATACCTTCTTGAATAAAATACTCATCATACTTACTTATGTGATTTTTCAGATTTGGTGCTTTGTACTCTCTCCACACCTCAGAAAAATTAGGATCAGCATCATACAATTCTTTCATTTCATCAAAACCAAGAACTTCAACCTTCATTTTAGTCAACAAAGAATGTCTTCTACTCAATGCATCAACAACTTTTTTAGTAACTCCACTCTTGTGCTTGATCACAAATGTAAAACTCTACAAATACTCAACCCACTTCATATGTCTTTGATTCAATTTATGTTGACTTCCCGAGTATTGTAAAGCTTTATGATTAGTATACAACACAAACTCCTTAGGCATCAAATAATGTATCCATTTCTTCAATGCTTGAACAATGGCATAAAATTTTTGATCATACAAAAAATATTTCCTTTTAGCATCATTCAACTTTTCACTAAAGAAAGCAATAGGCTTACCTTCTTGACTTAATACAGCTCCTATTGCATTACCACTTGCATCACATTCAACTTGAAATACTTTGTTGAAATCAGGTAAAGCCAATATAGGTAATTCAACAACCTTTTGTTTCAAAGTCTCAAAACTCTTATCAGCTCCATGTGTCCACTTGAATTCCTTTTTATCTCCCCTCATTGTTTTAGTCATAGCATTACAAACAACACTGAAATTCTTTATAAACTTTATGTAAAAACTAGCCAAACCATGAAATAATCTTACCTCACTCACATTCTCAAGTGTAGGCCATTCCAAAATTGCTTTAACCTTCTCAGGATCCATCTTCAAACCATCAGCTGAGATCACAAATCCTAGATACTATTAGGAATAAGGTGTCTCAACCTTGGATTATTCCTATTCTTATTATTTGTTTTGTAAAATGTATTTCTTGCAAAAAATGTTGATGTGTCAGCATCTTGAATTGTGTATAAGGAGATCATTGCTAAAACGGTTATGACGGATTCCTATGACATGTAAGAGCTATTTCAGGAAGATTCAATGACAGGTGAAGACATGTGGCAACTGATAAATTCAAGTACTAAATTTTTTTAGGGTTCCTATTTTCTCGGAGAATGGTAAAACCCTAATACAGTTACCTTTGGGAGTAACCCTAAAAGTGAAGAGCATGTTATAAGCATTTTTTAGGGTTGCGAAGTGGAGTATGTGAAAAAGTGTATTGTTGGTACTGTGAGTTGCTATTGGAGTCTTTTGTTGTCGCTATTGAACTTGCATTGCAAGTTTATTGTAACCTTGTGTTGAAGATAATACATTGTGCAGGTTCTGGAGGGGTGGGGTTGTTTTACCGAAAGGTTTTTCCCCACCTGCAAATCTTTGTGTTATGTGTTTCTTTCTTTGTCTATTTTCTTTATGCTTTCTTGGCTGAAATATTGTTCTTTACATGATATTGAATCTGTAAGTGTAAAATATTTTAATAGGATTTGCACCATACTTCTCTTAAGAGATTAGTGTAGGAAGTTTTTTTCGCACCTGAGTTTCCTTACAAGTGGTATCAGAGCCTAATCAACTTTTGATCCTAGTTATTTGGTAGGGTTTTTTGAGCTAATCTCAAGTTGAGTGGGAGTCTTGTGCAGAGCATCCTAAATCTTATTTGCAAATTGAGATGGCGAGTTCATCATATGGACGAATGGAGGTGGAGAAATTTAATGGCACTAATTTCAAGTTGTGGAAACTCAAGATGGAAGACATGTTGGAAGATTGTGACCTATGGGAAGTGACTTCAAATGCTACAAGGCTAGCAACTATAGCTCAAGTAGATTGGGATATCAAAGATTGTAAAACTAAGGGTCTCATAAGACTCTGTTTAGCCGATGCAATTCTTCTGAATGTTCTAGATGAGAAAACTGCATATAGTTTGTGGGAAAGACTTGGGGCTGTGTATCAGGCCAAATCTTTGGTGAACAAGTTGTTCCTGAGGAAGAATTTATACTCTCTATGAATGGAGGAAGGTGGATCCTTAACAGATCATTTAAATGCATTTAATCTGTTGGCTGCATAGTTGACATCAGCTGGTGTCAAGTTAGAGGAGGAGGATCATTGCTACACACTTTTGTGTTCTTTACCAGATTCATGGTACCATCTTATGATGGTTCTCAGAAGCATGTTAGTCACTTTAAAAATGGATGATGTGGTTTCTTTTCTGCTATTAGAGGAGATGTGGAGAAAGGATTTCGTTTCAAAAAAAGAAGCCCTTGCTGTTCATGGGAGATCCATGGAAAGAGGGAAGAAAAATGACAGTAAGTTTGACAATAAGGGTAGATCCAAATCCCGTGGGAAGTCAAAGACTTCCAATAAGTCCAAGGAAAAATGTTGGAATTGTGATAAACTTGGGCACTTCTATAAAGATTGCAAAGAGCCGAAGAAGAAGAAGAAATGTTCAGATTCAGCTTCAGGAAGATCTCAAGAAGATGGTGATGCATTCATCGTAGCTTTGGTAGCCCATGCATCTGATGATGTGTGGTTGGTTGACTCAGGTGCATCTTTTCACATGACCTCTCATAAAAATTGGTTCTCAAAATATGAAGAGTTTGATGGTGGAAAGGTGTACTTGGGTGATGATTCTCACCTAAAGATAGTTGGACGTGGAAGGGTCACTATCAAATTTCTTGATGGATGAGTAAAGGGAATCAATGGAGTTATGCACATTCCAGGTTTGGCACAAAACCTATTATCTGTAAGTATGTTGAATGATGTAGGTGTGCAAGTTGTTTTTCGAAAGAAGGATGCAAGATGATGAGAGGATCGATAGTGCTTGCAAGGGGTACTAGGAGAGGTACCTTATTTCAGCTAGATGCATGTATTCCTCTATGTAATAGTTCTTCATCCTCACCATCTAAATGAGCAGTGAAGAATACTGTGGTTATTGGTTCCAATGGCAATGCAAACACTTTGGAAGGTAAACTTCCTGTAGAAAAGACAATGTTATGGCATTTGAGATTTGGTCACATTGGTGAAAAGGGTCTTAGAACCCTAAAAAATAAAAATCTCATTGAGGGGTTAAATGATTGCAATCTTGAGTTTAACTTCTGTGAAAACTGTGTCTATGGTAAACAAAATCGTGTTCAGTTTTACTCTAGTTCTCACAAATCTTCTAATGTTTGCGATCTTATTCATTCTGATGTATTTGGTCTTGTAAAAGTTCCTTCAATCTCCAAGTCTGTATTTTTTGTATCTTTCATAGACGATTACATTAGAAGGGCATGGATTTATTTCCTTAAAAGTAAGACACAAGTCTTTAGTCGATTCAAGGAATTTAAGGCCCTTGTAGAGAATCAAACTAGCAAGAAGATTAAGTGTGTGAGAACTGACAATGGTGGTGAGTTTTTCTCAGTAGAGTTTGAACAATTCTATAAAGAATAAGGTATCGAGAGGCATAAGACAACTCCTTATACCCCAGAGCAAAATGGAGTTGTAGAGAGAATGAACAAGACACTGATGGAGAAGGCTAGGAGTATGCTTAGTGGAGTTGGTTTAGAACAAAGGTTTTGGGCTGAAGTTGTGGCCACTGCTTGCTATCTGGTTAACAAATCTCCTACATCAGCCCTTGTTGGTAAGACACCCATGGAGGTGTGGTCTAGTAAGAAGCCTTCAATTAGACATCTTTGTGTTTTTGGTTGTGAAGCTTATGCACATGTTCCAAAGGAGAAAAGATCTAAGTTGGAAAAAAAAGTTGTTAAATGTATTTTCATCGGGTACAGTGCTGGTGTAAAGGATACAAGCTTTGGGATCCTATGACTAGTAAGGTGTTGTATAGTAGAAATGTTATTTTTAGAGAGCTAACATCTTCTCCTATTTTGCTACAACCAAATGAAAAGGAAAAGGAAAAAGATGTTGTTTAGTTGCCTCCTACCCCTAAGAAGACTGAACAGAGAGACCATGTTGGGTCTAATGATGAGGGGAGTCCTAGCAGCTCTGATAGTTTAGAAGAAGAGGAAGAACAACCTCAACCGCAACCCTTGAGGAGATCCATGAGAGAAAGAAAGCAACTGGAAAGGTTTGGTTATTTTACGTTAGATTCCAGGTGTGCTTTTGCTTTGATTACTAACACTGATAAGCCTAGATCTGTGAAAGAGGCTTTGGACATGGAAGATGCAGGTTCTTCGATTGAGGCTATGGATGATGAGATGGCTTCATTAGAGAAAAAAAATCTTGGGACCTTGTACCTTTGCCTAAAGGGAGAAAATCTGTTGGCTATAAATGGGTGTTCAAGAAGAAATTCTATGCAGATGGCAGTGTTGAAAGGTACAAAGCTAGATTGGTTGCAAAAGGGTATTCACAGATAGAGGGAATAGATTATGGTGAAATATTCTCTCCTGTTGCAAAGTTGACATCCATTAGATTTCTATTATCTCTTGCTGCATCATATGATTTATAGATAGAACATATGGATGTGAAGATAGCTTTCCTTCATGGTGATTTGGAGGAAGAGATTTATATGTCACAGCCTAAGCACTACATTGTTAAAGGTAAAGAATCCTTTGTTTGCAGATTAAAGAAATCTCTATATGGTTTGAAGCAATCTCCTAGGATGTGGTACCTTAAGTTTGATTCCTTTGTGTTGTCAATTGGATTTTTAAGATCAAAATTAGATCATTGTGTTTATTTCAGAGTTGAAAATGATCGTCTTCTTGTTGTTGCATTATATGTTGATGATATGTTGCTATTTGGGAAGGATAAGGGTATGATTTCTAATTTTAAATCTTAGTTGTCAACACAGTTTGAGATGAAAGATCTTAGGGAAGCTAGGTACATCTTGGGTATGGAAATCAGTAGAGACAAGTCTAACATAAAACTTTGGTTGAGCCAGAGTAAGTATGTGAAGTCTGTGTTGGACAGGTTCAACATGGTAGATTGTAGACCACTATGTGTTCCTATTTCTATGGGAACAAAGTTATCTATAGATGATTGTCCAAAATCTCCTAGTGAGATGGAGGACATGAGTAGAGTACCTTATTCTAGTGTAGTTTGTAGTCTTATGTATGCTATGGTCTGTACTAGACCAGACATTGCCCAAGTAGTGGGAGTCCTGAGTCATCTTATGGCTAATCCTGGACAGGTACATTGGGATGCAGTTAAGCAAGTATTAAGATATTTGAGGGGTACATCAGATTATTCCATATGTTATCATGGTAACTCTTCTGGATCTCCGCATTTGGTTTGTATTCATGGGTTTGTGGATTCAGATTGGGCAGGTGATATTGACTACAGGAGATCCACCAGTGCTTATGTGTTCACTATGTTTGGTGGTGCCATCATTTGGATGAGCAAGTGACAACCTATGGTTGCTTTGTCCACTGTAGAAGCTAAGTACATGGCTGCTACTCATGCTTGTAAGGAAGCCATTTGGCTTAAGAGATTGTGTTTTGATGTTGGTGTTGATGCAGAATAGATTACTATTTGGTGTGACAGTTAGAGTGATATTTTCCTTGCGAAGAATCCAACTTTCCATGTGAGAATGAAGCACATTGATGTGCAGTTTCACTTTGTGAGAGATATGGTAGAAGATGGAAAGGTAAATTTGGAAAAGGTAGATACTGTGAAGAATGTTGCAGATGCATTAACAAAACCAATGGGCACTGAGAAGTTCAGATGGTGTTCAGATTCTATGGGCCTTTTGGCCTATAGAAATTAGTTCTTGTTATGTTCCTATTGCTCTTACAAGGTGTTCGACAAGTGGGAGAATTTTAGGAATAAGGTGTCTCAACCTTGGATAATTCCTATTCTTATTACTTGTTTTGTAAAATGTATTTCTTGCAAATAATGTTGATGTGTCGGCATCTTGAATTGTGTATAAGGAGATCATTGCTAAAATGGTTATGATGATTTCCTATGACACGTAAGAGCTATGTCAGGAAGATTCAATGATAGTTGAAGACATGTGGCAAATGATAAATTTGAGTCTATTTTCTTTATGCTTGCTTGGCTGAAATATTGTTGTTTACATGATATTGAATCTGTAAGTGTAAAAGATTTTAATAGGATTCACACCATACTTCTCTTAAGAGATTAGTGTAGGACATTGTTTCTGCACCTGAGTTTCCTTATAGATACACAATCTCCTCTTGCATAAAAGAACACTTTTTCAAATTGATCAACAACTTTTCCTCTTTCAACCTCTATAATATTTGTCTAATATGCTCAAGATGTTCTTCCTTAGTCTTACTAAATATCAGAATATCATCCAAATAAACAATCACAAATTTACCCAAGAATCTTTTTAGAACTTCATTCATCAACCTCATGAAAGTACTAGGTGCATTAGTCAGACCAAAAGGCATAACCAACCATTCATACAAACCATCTTTTTTCTTGAAAGAAGTCTTCCATTCATCACCTTCTCTGATTCTGATCTAATGATAGCCACTCTTCAAATCAATCTTGGTAAAATATTTTGCTCCACTCAAACAATCCATTATGTCATCCATCCTTGGCATAGGAAACCTATATTTCACAGTTATCTTGTTAATGACTCTAGAATCAGTACACATTCTCCATTCTCTATTATTTTTAGGTGCTAATAGAGTAGGTACAACACATGAACTCAAGCTTTCTCTAATCAAACCTTTTTGCAACAACTCATACACTTGTCTGTTAAGTTCTTCATTCTCTGCAGGTGTCAATCTATATGGTGTTTTGTTTGGAAAACTAGCTCCAAGAATCAGATCCATACAATGACTTATACTTCTTACTGGAGGTAAACCATCAGGAATATCATCAGCAATAATTTCTTTATACTCAAAAACTCTACAATTTCTTCTGGTACTTAGTCAATACTACCATCTATCACTCGGTCACCACTGACAAAACTTGATTTTCTTGGAATTATAGCAAAAAAGACTTGATTCTTTTTCATTTCCTTTTCAAATTGTTTCCCATTAACCATGCAAATTTTTATAGCAGTACAATTAACTTCATCTGGACTTTCGATCAAAGGCAACAATGTTTGTTTCTTCCCATTTACCCAAAGAGTATATTGATTCAATATTCCATCATGTACATCATATCTATCATATTGCCAAGGTCTACCTAACAAAATATGACAACAATCCATGGGCATAATATCACACAAACTTCATCAAAGTAATGTCCAATTTTGAACTTCACAAGGCATTGCTCACTTACCAATATCTTATGTTCATCTTTGATCCATGAAATATGATAAGGTTTGGGATGTTTCAGCCTCTGCAACTGTAACTTTTTAACTAGCTCTTCTGATGCCAGATTTGTAGAACTTCCACTATCAATGATCACTTTACAAAATTTTCCAGCCATCTTACATCTTGTCTTGAAAAGACTTCTCCTTAAAATAGGTTCCTCATCACCTCCCTTATTACATAAGGTTCTTCTCACCATCAAATTTTCTCTAGCCTCAGGTCCACTTGGTGAACCCTCATCATCTTCTTGAATCACAACATTTTTGTTACCTTGTCTACTTTCATAGGATCTACATTCAAAAGATCTATGTCCTTCTTTACCACATCTAAAATAATTACCATGAAATCCACCTCTAAAATAGGAATTACCTCTTCCTTGATAAGAACTAGTGTCTCCTCAATAAGAATTACCACTTTTCCATTCGATATTGCCTTTGTCATCATTCTTCCATTCAGATTTTCCTTTATCTTGCATAGAACTTTCAGATCGATCACCTTCACCATAAGCTCTACCTCTACCTCTCTGGAATCTGCCACTTCTACCTCTCTGTCTTTGTTCATGCTTCTTTGTCAAGATCTCCTCGGCCTTCAAGGCATACTGGTATGCTTCTTCTACACTTTCCAACTTCACAAAACTTATTTCATCTTGTATTCTAGATCTTATTCCATTAATGTACCTTGCAATTTTATCAACATCATCATCCACATGTCCAGATCTGATGTCCAGTCTATAGAATTCCTCAGTATACTCTTTCACAGTCATGTCTTTTTGCTTCAAATTTTGCATCTTTCTCAACAAGCTAACATGGTAATCGGTAGGAAGGAATTTGTTCTTTACCTTGTTCACCATCTTTGGCCAAGTTCTGATCTTCTCCTTTCCTCTCCTTTGTCCATCAATTTGCAAGTGCGTCCACCATAGAGATGCATGACCTTTTAGCCTAGTGACTACAATCTTCACCTTTCCATTATCAGGAGTGTTTTCATACTCAAAGAACTTCTTCATATTAGAGATCCAATTCAACACAACATCGGTGTCCAATTTTCCATCATAAGGAACAACTTCTATAGCAGGCTTTGAATTCGCTCTAGACAATACTCTCAACAATCTTTCCTCATCTTGATCTTCTTTAGGTTTTAGATTATGGTTTGGTGTTGTTGCTTCATCATCACTTACATCATCAAGATGTGCTCCTCTCCTCTGGGCTGTCTCCATAGCATCTAATCTGGCAACAATTTGTCTCAACTGATCCAATATACCATTATCAACATTATTTTCTCTACCATGAACCATCTTCACAAATTAGGTTCCTGCAAGATCATAACCCTCTACAAGTTATAGGTCAAATCCACAGATCTACCACCCTACAACCAAATCCAAATTAGGGTTCTACACGATCCAATCTCTACAAGGATGAACCTCAAGCTCTGATACCAATTGATGTAGGTAAGAGGATGAATAACTAGGGCCAAAGGCTCACCAATACCAACTGACGTAGGAAAGAGGAGGAATAACTAGGGCCAAAGGCTCACCCAACTATCCAAACTACCCTGCAAGAGTTAACACAATAGAAATGAACACAAAGAACAGCAACCAAAGGAGAGAGAAGAGAAAGTACTTCTATTGATTCATCAAAATATCTTCATACATGCCCAACTATGAGGCCTTCTAGGTTACAGCCAATTACAATACATTTAGTTACAAAGATCTAACATCAAATTCACACTTTAAGTTCTACTCCCTAATCTACTCTCTCTAAAGCTTGCCTAATTCTAAGCTTGAACATTCTATCTATACTTGCCAAAATGGCTTATAGATCATTCTAGAATCATTACATAAGAGGAAGGCCGACCCAACAACGGTCTGGACTCATCCCAAGAAAAGACCTTAACATAAATGTTGCGAATGAAATAAATATTGTAAGTTGGCTCACAAAATCACGTCCAAATATTGACACTTGGCATACACTGAGTAACTCAGCACATGAAGAAACACTCGGCATGCACTGAGTAACTTGGCACATGAACAAACACTCGGCATACACTAGGTAACTCGGCACATGAAGAAACACTTGGCATACACTGAGTAACTCCACACATGAAGAAACACTCAGTATACATTGAATAAGTCGGCACATGAAGAATCACTCGGCATACACTGGGTAACTCGGCACATGAAGGAATGCTACAATAACTTGGCACATGAAGGAAAACAGGGTTACTAGGCACATGAAGAAAATAGGGTTACTAGGAACATGAAGAAAATAGGGATACTAGGCACATGAAGAAAATAGGATTGCTAGGCACATGAAGGAATTGCTAGGCACATGAAGAACTGCTAGGCACATGAAGGAATTGCTAGGCACATGAAGGACTGCTAAGCACATGAAGGAACTACTAGGCACATGAAGGACTGCTAAACACATGAAGGAATTGCTAGGCATATGAAGGACTGCTAGGCACATGAAGGAACTACTAGGTGAACAAAATGAACAAGATAACAAGGCAACCTAGGATGCTCCTACATCATTCACCAACTTATATGTCACATCAACAACTATGCAGGGTATGTTGTTTAGTCTACTGGATTGATATAATTTATGTGAAATTATCCTCATAGAAAATTCAAGTAGGGGTTTGGTCACAGTGTCAATAGTCATTCCCCTATTGTTCCATTTTGCACCTGTGTTTTTCTCAATTACCTCCTTTTTATTGCTTCTCAAAGTCTTTGGCTGATCTAGGGTTGGGAGACCAGTAACCCTATGCACAATCCTCTTTGTAATCTTGATAGGTCCTGTCTCTAGCCAAAGATATCCTTCATGAATTCAGCTCAGAACAATGCGAATCTAATCTATTTTAAACACCATAGGAAAAACTAGGGTTTTGGTCAAACCCTTCTTCTCAACAATTTGAAACTCATCCTTCAATATTCCATTGTCACACAACTTAGCATTGGAATTGAAGATTTCTAAATCACTTATGACACCAATTTTGCAATTGTAGCACTTTCTTACATCTTGGACCATGACAACCTTGGGTGGAATGATAGATAATGTGCCAGCCAGGTCATTTTTATAAGCAACTTCGGTGATTGGCCTGAATTTAGGCTGTTTGACTTCATTGCTAACAAGTTGAATCTCATGATCTTCCTTAGCCTTAGGGTTTCTAGAGCTAGAGGCCATTTTACTAAACTAGGGCTTCAAAATGTATTAAAAATTGTAACTCTGCATAGTTCAACACTTGATAAATACCTTTGAATCAATGAGTTCGTGTTGAATCACTGCTGAAATTGATGCAAATGACTATAAGGTAGTTGCTTGATCACCTCTTCGCTCTTCTCATCTTTGCTCTGCATTTGAATGACATGAAAATGAACAAAATTTGACCTTATACCTATCAAAGACCTAACATTAAATGCTTCGTGCTTATAGCTATAAAACTCGACACTTGAAGGATTCAGTATGACTAGATTTCCATTGTAGTTTATTTACTTGGCTTCCACTAGACTTCTACTTCACTTGGCTTCAACTATTAGCTCGGTAGTTATTAGAAACTCATCATCCATTGGAGCTTCACTCAGCATCTAAGGGTAACTCGGTAGCTTCTTCAAAATTTTGCTTGGCATATTTTCTTATGCTAATTTCTTCCTTGTAGTACTTCTTTGTTCTTTGGAACTAATGTATGTTTTAACTTTGTATATCAATCCCATACATCTATTTTTTCTTAGTTGGATGAAGTGTGATCACTTGATCTCTTGGGTGAAGTGATCTCTCCATTTGATGTGTTGTGCTCACCTTTATTCTTCCAGATCTTGTTCATTTGTCCTCTTAATTGTTCAAAATCAACCTTCTCTTTTCCTTTGTTGACTTCTGTCTTGGGTGCTCTTGACTTTGTTGGGAAATTCTTGCTAATATGACTAGTCTTCAAGCAACTAAAACATATAGTTTGGCTTAACCATCTACTATATCTTCCTTTAAAATGTGTTCTTATGCAATTCTCAAGGATGTGTCCATACTCCTGACAATAGTGACAGCTATACCTAGTGTTGTAATCCTAGTGTAGTGATGTGCATTATTGGTTCCTCTTGCAGGTTGATTAGGTGTCCACATAGGCTTTGATCTACATTCAAATGCTCTATATTGATATTTTTGGTAGTTGTAGCAGTGACCTTCAAATCTTGGTGTCCTCATAATCTTGGTTCTACATTCATGTGCTTAATGTCCCCGCTTTTTGTACTTATGACAAAAGCTTGCATTGGTGGGCTTATTATGTTGATGATTGTTCTTGCTCCTACACATATTAGAGGTATGCCCCTTCTTACCATAGAAATGACAAGTAGGTTTAGTATTCTTACTTTTGTTGCTCCTTACTTCTGCAGCCTTGGATGATTCTCCTTGTTCAGTGCTAGTGTAGCCAAGTACTAAAGTGTCATTACTAGCCCTTGGTGATTTCAGTAATTGCTCAAAATACTTGATAGCCTCATTAGGTTTTTTCTAGCTTTCTGCTATCTCCTTTTCTCTCTTTAATTCATTCTACAATTGTTCATTCTACATCTTCAAGGTGGAGATCTCAACGTCCTTCATGTTTAGCTCATGATGAGCATTCATCATCTAGCTTAAGGTGTCTAGCTGCATGTTTGAAATATTTTCAAACTCAATTGTCTTCTCCTCAAGTCTATTGGTGATATTTCTTTTGTCATCTTCTATCATGGCCTTATCTTCACTGGCTCTCTTCTTTTGTTTAGTCACTTCACAAAGCATTATGGCTTGTGATTCTTGTTCAAGCTTGAGCAGTCTGATTTCTTCAACTTGTGCTCTATTTTTCTTCATTAATTTTGCTATTATTGCATCAAATTCCTTAGAATCTCCATTGGAAAACACTTGTGTGGTATCAATCTCCTTATAGTGTATGTCATTTTCAGCTATGGTTATCTCCTTCCTTCTTTTTAAGGACTTTCTCAATTCTTCTCTGGCTTCTTCCACTTTGTGTAGAGCTAGGTGGACATCAATCACCTAATTGTCTATAATCTTCCCAAGTTTGAAGACTTCCATCCTCAGACCTTTTCTCTAAGTTGTTAGGCTTCTCCTTGTGAGAACCCAAGCTCTGATACCAATTATTGGAATGTTCAAAGATGGGAAGAGTACTTCTGAGAGGGTGGGGTGGGGTGAATCAAAAGTACAGCACTTTTAACCCTTTTTTAATCCTTTAAATATATAACTAAAAAGAAAATTGCATGCACGTAAACATATAAATGAACATGAAGTAAATCACATGCAATAACAAATTACACTAGATTTGGTAACCCAAAAACTCCTAGGAATAAGAAGGTAAAACTGGGGTGAGGATGATACCCACAAAAATTACTGCAGTGATAAATGTTCAACCACTTCTAATGGTCTGCCCTGTGAAAGGCCTGCTTTGTTAAAGGATTTACACTGTGTCAATAGTGACCTGGTTAGAGGATTTACAAACACTTTACATGAAGTGTCGCCTTGTTAAAGGATTTACAATAGGTTGTTAAACCATACCTAGAATTTTCAATCACCTTCTCCAAAGGTTCTCCTACCTAGCTATTAAGTTAACCTATCAATATAGAATTTCAGCATCTAATACAATGATAAGAAACTATTAGGAATCTTTGACCTAATTGCATACAGTCTTCAATTGCTGATTTTAGGCACTTGTTCTGCTCCTTCTAACCTTGATCCTCTGAGATCTGATATCTGATCGTGTTCCTTGTCCCTTGTGCTATTTTGATCAACTGGATATGAAATTATTGCTATATTCCTCTAAGTCTTACTCACTTCTCACTGTAATTTTTCTATAATCTCCCCATACATTGTTCTCATCCACATACCTAAATTGAGTTTTTGACCTCCTTTTGAAGCTTGTGAAGACTTAGGGTTAGGTATGGATCTAAAATCCATATTGAGGGCTCAAACTCATATGTTGATTCTATGTTACTTGACACATACTGGACTACTGGTGCTCAGCACATACTATCCTGTATTGCTCGGCACCAACTACACTCTATCTTGCTCGACACATATATGATTATGGCTCACTCAGCATATACTGCATTCTAACTTGCTCAGCATCAACTATGACTCAGCACTTATATGTCACTCAGCACTTATATACTACTTAGCACCTGAAATCACTCGGCATCTATTGAAATACTAACTTGACACACACTGTGGCTTGGCATACATAGTGTACTCGACTTCAATACAAAAAGTTATTAAGTGTGTTGACACTCAAATGTCAAAACTATCTAAGGACTAACATTTAATAGGCCCACAACCTGATCAGCCAAAATGTTCATTTTAATTGTAGAAGCCCTTAGCTCATCAAGCTCTTTATCTTCCGTAGCCTCAGGTTTCTTTGAACTTTCCCTAGTACATTTACTAGGTCCTTGATCATCCCTTAGATCCTTATTGCCATGGTCTTTTCTCCCATGTTTAAGTGTAGGGACTATTATATTTAATTAGGTTGAGGAAACTTTCTTCTTCATGTTTCTCTTAATATGGATAAGGTTTAAACATATCTAACTATCTAGATCATTGATACATACTCTTTTTCGACCCCTTTGTCCAAATGAACAAGTGTAAGTATTTGTACAAATCATCTATGGCATACACTTTATTCTTGAGGCTAGATTAACATTACAATCAATATTTTTATGAAGCAATAGTTTTATGGTTATTTTGACTACAACCCCATGCCTCCATTCATTACTCTTTTCAAATATTGACATTAACAATCTCCTTACAAATATAGTTTGAAAAGACCATGGTGTGAATTTGAAATATTTTTTGGAGATTTAAGATTTAATTGTGTCTAGATCTACATTGCATTTTTTGAAATATTTTAGAATATTTAAGATTTAAGATTTATCTTAGACTAGGTCATGGACATCCATCAAAGCATAATAAAAAGACTATTATTATCAAATAATTCTTACAATTGGAAATGCACTAGTAGATACATATGCACAATATAGAAGAATAGACAAGACAAAATATTATTTCACTGAATTCTTTAAAGATATGGCATCTCATGGAAATCCATGAGTAGGACATGCAATAAATGGATATATTAAATATAGGTTGTTTAAACTTGCAAAAAAATGGAACTATTCATTTCTAGATGCATGGTTCTAGATTCAATAGGATTCTGGTAGTTGGAGAGGAAGACTTCCACCATGCACAATTTCATTTTTTTACAAAATTTGAACAACATAGATATTTAATATATCTATTTACTACATATCCCAAGGACATACCCTTCCTACCATGGAATGGGCAAGTTATACAAATTGGCCAGGGGGTTGCATTGGTGCTGCAACTTAGTTTAGGAGAGGAATTCTTCCACCATTTGATAAGAAACAAAAGTAATATAACTTCTTAATGATCACTCTAAAAGCATGTTGCAATATTGGATATCAATAACTCATTCGGCAATCAAAATTGGTGTTGGGTGATTCTTTCATCAAATTCTTTAAAGAGATGTCATCTCATGGAAATCCATGATTGTGGGATATGCACTAAATGGTATAGTCTATTCAAACTTGTAAACAAATGGAATTGGTGATGATAGCTATCTAGAAACATTTCACAACTTTTTTAGCATGCTTCTTACCTATGCTAAAATTGGAGCTTGGGAATGGGGTATGGACATCAAAATAAGCATAGTAGTTAATGGTAGAAGTCTTCCTCTCCAACCTACGGAATCCTATCATTACTGATAGGATAAATCCCTAATTCCATTTGTTTACAAGTTTGAACATAAGGGTGGACATCAAGAAGTTATATTGTGTTTATTTCCTATCAAATGGTGGAAGATTAGAATCATACTTTAGTTCATACATTGAACTAGAGAAAAGTTCATAATAATCTAAATATAATTAGAATAGTTCATATAATTGAACTACTCTAAGCATGATTTCCAATCTTTAACTATTCTGATTATTAACTAATAGTTCATAACAAAATTGCAATGTATGAACTAGAGTATGATTACTAGCCTTTAACTATTCGAATTACAAACTAATAGTTCATACTAAATTTTTGTTATGAACTTTTATGTACCTAATGTAATTGGGCTGAAATTTATTATGAACTATTCTAATCATACTTTAGTTCATCCAATGAAATATTGTTATGAACTATTCTAATAGTTAGCCTAATACAATTGAGATTATATCATCTTAGAATTGAATTGTAGAACCTCGATGATCATTGAAGATCATATATTGCACAGGTATCTTCTTCACTTTTTTACTTCTTCTATAAATTAAAATCCTTAATTTAGATTACATAATGATATAAAGAGGCTTCAACACACATTACAACAAATAGATATGGAGAAAGCACATGGTATAGATAGGGAAATTGACATGCCAGACTCTTCTTCCAGGCATGTAAACCTCATTGTAATTGTTCAAATTAGATAGAAGAACAATGCTATTTTTTTATGTTATATTCTTCAGTGTATTGGACTAAGTTTGATAGTGTTAATAATATTGTTATCACAAATAGATGGTTGGGAAAAAGGAAAGAAAATTTGCACCAATCCTCGAGGAGATCTCTGGTGAGGAGGATTATGATACTATTATTGCAGAATCTGCTGACCTAGTAAGTAGTAATGAAATATTTAATTATAAAAATAGTTTAATAATGATTTATTTTTTATACTCTTTATGTCATTAACTAAAATGTGGACATGTTATTTTTACATCTTTTTTGCATAACCATAGCCTTGTCACCTTGATTAGGGTATTTCTGGTGGTTCGGGTGATGCCCATGTTCTATTCCCCCACTTGTGTATTCCATTGAATATATAGGAATGAATGTTAGATAGTAACAAGAAATTTAGAGTAATGTTGGGGGATGGGGTGGGGGTGGGAGGAGAAAGGGCAGTTGAGCTTCCACCTTCACATGGTTGGCCCTGTTAACTAGGTTGTTGTACTTGTTTTTAAGGCAAAAATGGGTTGTATTTACAAAGGAACCCCAATGGATTCTCCTCCAAAAACCTTGCCATTTTGGATAGAGTGTTACAATGTCTCTAATTAGAGGATTCTTCAACCAAATTAGTAAACTTTTCCTATTCTTCTGGAAAAATCATGTTAACCGACTTCTCCAATTGATCCAAATTGATATGAGGGTATTAACAATGTGTTTAAGGGCCATAATAGTTTCTTCTAATTATGTGGTTCTCTTTGTAAGTTTACCAAATTGAAGTTAAATTTTTTACTACATTTATGCACATCTTTTTCAAGTTTGAAATACCTCTTTTGCTTGGCTCACAGTCCACCAATATTTTTTCAAAACACACATTAACTAGTTGGAGATTGAGCAAAAAAATTATAAGAATGATTATGCCAAAGAGCATAAAAATTATTGGTTAGTATCTTTGGTGCATGATCATCATCTTTTTACGATCTTTTTGATGAAATTGTTCTTGCATTTTATGATTTCTGGTGCTAACAAAATTTCAAACTAATCAGGGAACTAATCCAAAATTGATTGTAATTGGTCAAGGTATGTCTAAATGCCTTATTTTTCATGTTATTGAATGTTATGTTTTTATCTGCTACTATTAATGAATGCTAAAGAATGAATGGATGTTATATGTTAGCTCAAGAATGATCCATTTTAAAAAGGATTATGTAATCTTGATTAATAGAGTGAAAGATTAGTTGAACTTGATTTTGTATATCTTCTTACCTGCTCTTCATTTTGATAGCTCCTTTGCCATGGAACCTTATCAGTTTAAGGTATGTTTCTCTCCTTATTCTTGATATTGTACATCTCTTTATTATGCATTTCAAACTTGCTTAGTTTATCATTTAATGATATTGATCTTTTGTATGGATGAGTGTCACAGAGTAGCAATTTTTTTGGCTTCAACATTTTTACTATCGTAGTCAATCAATTGTTTGCATCTATTGTTTGTGCACCCAGAATCAAACTTGTATGCAACTTTATCACTTGTAACTATAATTCACAAATAATACCAACAAGCAATTTCCACAATAGTTTCTGCTAATTTTGTGGTTCTATTAAACTATGAATTGAGAAGTCTAGTTACTCAAATATTCAACCAATGATATTATAATTTTTAAAATTAGTTTACATATTTGTTTGTAAGTCTTATGAAATATTTTTGTTCTTATAAAGTCAACTTACATATGTTTCTTTAATTGACATAGTGTTGGAAATGAAATAGACATATATCATGAGATAATAACTTAAAAAGTTGAATAGAAAGAAATTACTTCAAAAAAATCACCTTAACATTATATTTATTTTAGAAACCCATTGTGGGAGAAAACTTCCATAGCTAAATTTAGTAAGTATAGTTCAAACTCTATAATGGCTTGCTAAAAGATCAAGGATCAGTGCATTGTCCAACATGGGCAATAGAGTCACATAAATAGGAGTCAACAAAAGAAATTGATTGGAGAAACACTAACACACACCAAAAATATGGGAGAAAAAATAATAATTAGAAAAATACTTGAAAAAATAAATATATAATTGAATAAATACCATACATATAAAATAAATAAGATATCACACCCCTTTGGATGGGTTGTACAAAATACGAGTTTCATGTGAGGGGGCAATATGGAGGACACCACATTTAGAAGGGATTGAGTACTGATGGGTATGAAATTGTGAATGGTAGCCTAGCTTAATTTACCTATTATAATTTGTCTCATCAAGTTAGGTCTTCAATTTGTACAAAAAATGAAAGGTGCTTCCAATACACACAATTGAAATGTAGAGTTGATGGAGATACCTATGATGGTAGTTATATCATTTCACATTGTCTTTATAAGATAGAGAAGAAAGTAAAAATTTATCTTGTAGTTCTCAATGTCACCTATCAACTTAGTGAACAAAGTTTAGAACTTATGCAAGAAATGACTATTTTGCAAGGACTCTCCTTCCTATCTTCTTGTTCAAATCTTCTAAAGATTTTGAAGCAAACATGGGCATACTTTTGGATGATCAAGTCTCCTATTACCATAAAAGCTTTTCAAAAAGTCAACTTTCTTGGGATCATCCAAATCTTCATTTTATTGAACAAAAATTGTAGTAGAAGGGATTGTTGAAAATAATTGTTCAATTGTATATTGTATTTGATGTTACACAAAATGTCAAGTCTTTGCTAGTCAGTGTCTTCTGAGCTCACTCGGGCGATGAAGACAATTTTTAGTGTCTATCAAGCATTCCAAAGATAATCAAGTTCAAATTTAGTGTCTACCAATTTTACTCAGACACGAAAGGAAGTTTGTAAGAAGACAGTGTCTGCTGAGTTCACTTGGGCACACAAGAGAACTTGGCAAGGAACAAGTGTTAACTAAGCTCAAGTAGTTAACAAATGAAATTTAGTTTAGGATGTAGTGTTGATTGAGTTCACTTGATTACCAAAGGAAGTCTAAAGAAAGTCTTTTATGAGTTAGTTTTGATCGATTTGGGTCAGCTAACAAAGGCTTTTCTTTAGTAAACGTATTTAGTTTGATGAATTTATTTGTTAAGTCTAGCCGAATCAAGGGATGAATATTGAATATTTGAAAGTGTGTTCAAGTCGACTTGACAAGGTAAATGATATAAGTATAAGGTCAAGTTGTGGAATTGAAAGAAAGAAGTATGAGATTGAAAAGGTAAATCAAGATAGTGAATTGGAAGGATATCAGAGTATCTTGAGTTGATAGAGATGCAAAGTTTTTATTTGATCAAGGAGGATCAAGTATTCAAGCCAGAATAGAGATATGAAATCAGCAATATAGTTACATCAGCAATCAGGTCATATCATTATTTTAGATTACAGTAAAAGCAAGTTTTGAAGGGACCTCGAAACCCTTTAACAAAAAATAGAAAGATAAAGCAAGACAGCCCAACCAGGAAAAAACCTGCAACAAACTGAAGAACAGTATCAAAATTAGGTTTTACAGGGACCTAAAACCACTATAAAAGTCCAAAAAAAAACTAACCCAGGTTTTACAGGGACCTGGAACCACAAACAATCTAAACTATAAAAAACCAGAAACCAAGACCAGAGTCCCCAACCAGCGACCAATACCAGATAGGCACCAAACCAGAGAACCCACCCCAGTGCCACTATTGCAGCTCCAGGATCAATTTAGTTGCTTCCTTACCAATTGCAGCAGTCTCTTGAATGGAAATAGCATCCATAGTAGCAGCAGCTTTCATAGAACTCTTCCTCGAGCTCTACCTTGTTCTTTTGCTCGGACCCTCAACCGAAATGATATCTTCATTCGCCCTTTTGCCTAGGCTTGCAGCGGTTGCACAAATAATCGAGGTGACCTGTTCCATCTTAGTGCTACTCTCCTTGATTAACATTGTGAGGTTCTGCTCATAGTTGTTAAGTTTGTTAGGGATGTCTCCCATCTGTCCTTCCATATGACTAAGTTTAGCATTGATAGTATCCAGGTTATGTTGCAAAATTTCCACCTTTTTCTTCAAACCCATTATTTCATTGTAGCATTATTATCAAGTCGTATCATTGTTACTCTCTAATAATTGTAGTAGTATATCAAATCTCTTAACAGAGTTAGCTTAACAACTATTTGCCAAATCCTCTAACAAAGTGGTGTTTCTAGATTGAAATGTCTAAAGACCTCTAACAAGGCCACTCCTAACAAGGTGATTTAAATCCTTTAACATGATCACACCTAAAAGTGTGTTTTGTAACCTTTAATAGGGTTGGCTTTTAATAGGGCTTAGTTCAAAAGAGTGAAAAATAATCACTAGTTGCAATTGATGGTTTTTTCCAAATTGGATTTCCATGTTAAATCATGGTGTCATATGCATTCATGTTATTTTCTTTATGTTTCTACAACTGAGTTAATCAAAGGTAATCACATTTAATATCATAAGATCTGCATATTCAGTGATAACTGAGTAATAGTGCATATATTCAATATTAACTGAGTTACTGTGTTAATCGAGTGATTCAGTGCTAACCAAGTTATAACAATATTTTAGTTTAAACAGAGTTTGACTTTGAATTATATCGACATCTTAAGGGATCTTGGATTTATTTTTGTGGTAATTGATTCACCCCTCTGCTCTCAGTTACTCCTCTTATATTTCCAACAATTGGTATTAGAGCTTTTGGTGCTTGTAGAGAAGGTTTCAAGGACCTAAGCTAAAGATTAAGATGTCTTACAGAAGGGAGATTCCCAAGCTCAACAAAGATAACTTCAAGGCATGTCAAGAACTCATGAGATTCCATTTGGCAACCATTGGAGACTTGGGCCTAAAGTACCTAAACAGCAAGTATGTGGCACCTAATAGAACTATGATTGTTGAAGAAATTATAGAAAAGAAGAATCATAACATTATGATGATTGATATTGTCTCGACTCTCAACTATGCTGAATTTGATGAAGTTATAGACTGCAGTACTTCTTATGAGATGTGTATCAAGGTGAAAGCCATCTATGGAGGAGATGACAATGTGAGGAGAGCTAAGGAAAAAAGTCTCAGAGGTCAATTTGATCAAATGAGGATGAGAGAAGATGATAATATTTCAAAATACTGTGAAATGATCAAATCCAGTATGTGTGCAATTAGAGCCTCAAGAGGAAAGATAGATGATGAGATAGTGGTAGGCAAGGTTCTCAGAACACTTCTTCCTATATATACAATTAGAGTTTCAAAAATTCAAGAGACGAGATGCAATCCCAAGAATGATGTAACTTTGGATGCACTAGTGTAAAGGTTGACAACTTTGAGTTAGATAACTATGATAACTATGTTCCTAACTCTAGCAACCTTGAGTCTACATTTCAAGCCAAGCTATCACTCAAGAAGAAAGATGTAAAATCTAAAAGGCAATCTAATAGTGAAGTTGAAGATGGTTCTGATGAAGATATTGAAGTCCTTGAAGCATTACTTGCTAGAAGATTTCCCAAGGGAAAAGGGAAGTACAAAGGAAAAATTTCTTTAATCTATTTTTCTTGTGAAGAAATTTGTCACATTGTTGCAAGGTGTCCAACCAGAGAAGGAAAAGAAGAAAAGAAGCATGAAAAGTACAAAGGCGAGAAGGATTTAAAAGCTAAAAATATTACAAGGAAAAAGGTAAGAAATCTTGTTACATTTGTAAAGATTTTGATAGTAGTGAAGAAGATGAAATGGTCTACATTGTTGTTAAGGATGAGTGAGATGACGAGAATGATAAGATGGAACTCATATCACATGTTAGTAAGAATGATACATGGATTATTAATAGTGGTTATTCTCACCATATGACTAGTGATAAATCTAAATTTGAGAACTTGGTAAACTATGATGGTGGAAGTGTTAGATTTGAAAATGACAGGCCATGTTATGTGAAAGGTAAAGGTAGTATTGCAGTAACCAAAGATCTCATATGTGATAATGCTTATTGGGTTGAAGGACTGAAGCATAATCTACTTAGTGTGGCTCAATTAAATAACATTGGATTCAAGATAGAATTCATGAATGGAAAGACCAATCTCCTAGATGGAAAAGGAAATTTGGTTGGGACTATCAAGCAAAAAAAAAGTAATCTATTCTACCTAGATCTAAATTAAAGTTCATGTTTCATTGCTCAAGTAGAAGAAAGTTGGTTATGGCATAAAAGGTTATGTCATGTGAATTTTGATAACCTAGACAACATAAGAAAAAAAAAACAAAAGAGTGAGAGGCATTCCAAGCCTCAAGAAACCTAACATGGGATTGTGCAAGAACTGTCAAATTGGTAAGATGGGAAAGACAAGTTTTAAAAGCAAGAACTATCATTTTGAAGAAATTTTGGAGTTGGTTTATACAAACCTTTGTAGACCTATTGGCACATAAAGCTACTATGGAGATAAGTACTTTTTATTTGTTGATGATTATTCTAGAATGATGACAATTATGTAACTAACAGATAAATCAGAATCTTTTCAAAAATTCAAATGGTATTTGGCTAGAGTGGGGAAAGAAATAGGAAAGAATATGAAGTTATAAGATCAAACAAAGGAGGAGAATTTTCATTTTTAATGAATTCAATGAATATTGCAATGAAAGAGAAATCAAAAGACAAGTGTCTGCACCTAGTATAGCTCAACAAAATGGCATTGCTAAAAGAAGGAATAGATCAATCATGGATTGTGCAAGGACCCTGATGATAGAGAAGAACATTGTTGTCAAATACTAGAAGGAAGTAATCAACAATCTAGTTCATACCATGAACCAAGGTCAGTTGAAGAAAGATTCAGAGAAAACACCTTATGAGTTATGGTGTGGCCATAAGCCTAATGTTTATTATTTCAAAGTATTTAGAAGAAAATTTTATATTCTGAAGGAGTCAAGAAAATGAAAAATTGATGTGAAAAGTGATGAAGGCATATTTCTGAGCTACTCAAATAAGAGAAAACAATATAAATGTTTGAATCTATCTACTCATAAAGTTATAGAAAGTGCACACGTGAAGATTGATGATTTTGTAGAAAAGAGTGAAGAACAAAGTAGTAAGGAACTTAGAAACTAAAGAAACTTTCTTTACTATGAACCTAATACTTTACCTAATGCAATTGGGAATCAAAAACCTTCACCACCTGAGTCCCCAAAATCTCCAATTCAACTTGACTCATTAGAAAGACTTGAGTCGCAGTTAGAAGGACCTGAGTTTCAGCTAGTGGAAATTGAGTCACAGTCTGATGGACCTGAGTCATAGTTAGTGGGACCCAAGCATGATTCAAAAGATTATGGTGAATCTAGTGATTTTAGAAAGGAGCCTAGACTTGCTAGATATGTCAGAAGGCATCATGCACCTAAGAAAATTATTGGATATTAGTTAGTTGGTACAATGACAAGGAATAAATTAAAAGGTACATGTTTTCTTATTGGATTTGAACCTAGATCTATTAAAGAAGCATTAGAAAATGAAATATGGATTGAAGCAATGGATGAAGAGATTGGTTAGATTGAAAGGAATAAAACTTGGACTCTTGTTCCTAGACCCAAGGATAAAAATGTAATTGGCACAAAATGGGTATTTAGAAATAAGTTGAATGAGAATGGAGAGGTTCCAAGAAATAAGGCAATGCTAGTTTACAAGGGTTGTGCTCAAGAGGAAGGTATTGAATATGGAGAAACTTTTTCTCCTATTTCTAGACTAGAAGGTGTTAGAATACTCCTTGCATATGCAGCCCATGAAGGATTCAAAGTGTATCAAATGGATGTGAAATCAAGATTTCTGAATGGAATCTTAGAAGACGAAGTCTACATTGAGAAACCAAAAGGTTTCATTGATCCTAGCAAAAGGGACATGGTTTGTAGATTAAAAAAATATTTTAATGGTCTCAAACAAGCCCCCAAATCCTGGTATGAAAGGTTACATAATTATCTCATAAAGATTGGTTTTCAAAAAACTAATGATAACATCAACCTATACATCAAAGAAGGACCAGATAAAAATATTGTGTTGGCATAAATCTTCGTGGATGATACATTATTTATTGGAAATGATGATTTGTGCAAATATTTTTCTGATGAAATGAGTAAGGAATTTTAAATGTCAATGTTTGGAGAGATCAAATTCTTTTTTGGCTTGTAGATTCAATAGAAGAAGGATGATATCTACATTACTCAATCAAAGTACATCAAGGAGATACTAAAGAATTTTGGAATGGAGGATTCTAGACCAGTTGGAACACTTATGACTATTGGACATAAGATTTCCAAAAATGATAATTCCAAAGAGGTAGATCATACTACATATAGATCAATGATTGGAAAACTTTAGTATGCGGTGCATACAAGACCTAATATAGCATTAGCAATTCGAATGATGGTAAGATTCTCTGCTAATCCAAAAGAAATTCATATGATGGCAATAAAAAGAATCATGAGGTATCTAAAGGGTACTAAAGATTGTGGTTTGTGGTATAAGAAAGGAGGCAATTTTGAATTGAAGGCATTCAATGATGCAAATTGGATAGGAAGATGATAGAAAGAGCACTAGTGGTGGAGCATTCTTCCTTGGAAAGAGGCTAGTGTCTTGGACAAGCAAGAAGAAGAACTATATCTCTTAGTCTATAGTAGAATCAGAATATGTTGTTTTTGTAGTCAATTGTTCAAATATTATTTGGTTCAAACAACTATTGGTAGGTATGAAGGAAGAAATTGAGGATCTAATTGTTGTTTTTTGTGATAAAACGAGTACAATTAAAATTTCCAAGAATCCTGTGATGCATACCAAAACCAAGAACATTGCAATAAAGTATCATTTCTTGAGAGAATTGGTGCAAGGCAAGGAGGTAAGATTGGAATATGTGAATATAAAAGAACAAATTGCAAACATATTCACCAAGTTGTTACCTGAGGATGCATTCTTGTATCTAAGAGGTAAGCTAGGCATCATTCCCCTATCTAAAGCTCACTAAACAATGTTTATGATGCATCAACCAGGCCTATGAAAATCAATCAAGTTGATGTAGTATTGTAAAGGGTAGATTGCATAGGAATCAATACATTAGGTACATGGAAAGTTCATCAATGCTATCTTTGGTATGTGATGTCAAAGAGGGAGAATTTGTTGTCAATATCAAGAAATTTTGTGTTTGTTTATGTTTTTGGTATGATTTGTCAAAAAGGGAGAGTTTTTTGTCAAGTCAGATAAAGAATAAAGAAGGAAAGTTTATTGATAGAGGGAGAAACTGTAATTAGAATAATCAAAGAATCATTCCAGAGGGAGAGATTGATGTCAGACGAAGGTCACACTGATAGAGGGAGTTCTCATGAATGATAATCAGAATGAAACTAAGGATATTATCTTTACTTTTATTTTTCTCTAAAATTTCATTATAGTATGACATGTTGTGTTTCCATCAATGCCAAAGAGGGAAATTGGTGAAAGCAATTGTTCAATTGAATATTATCTTTGATGTTACATAAAATGTCAAGTCTTTACTAGTTAGTTTCTGCTGAGCTCACTTAGGCAATGAAGATAGTTTCCAGTGTCTACCGAGCATTCTAGAGATAATCAAGTTCAGATTTAGTGTCTACCAAGTTCACTTGGGCACCAAAAGAAGTTTGTAGGAAGACAATATCTATCAAGTTCACTCGGGCACCAAAGAGAATTTGGTAAGGAACTAGTGTTAACAGAGATCAATTAGTTAACAAAGGGAATTTAGTTCAGTATGCAATGTTAACCGAGTTTTCTCAGTTTTCTCAGTTACCAAAGGAAGTCTTTTTTGATTTAGTGTTGACTGAGTTGGGTTGACTAACGAAGGATTTTCTTTACTCAGTATATTTAGTTCGATGAATTTATTTTTTAAGTCTAGCTAACCTAAGGAATGAATATTGAATATTTGAAAGTATGTTCAAGCTAACTTGACAAGGTAAATGATATAAGTATAAAGTTAAGTTGTGGGATTGAAAGAAAGAAATATGGGATTGAGAAGATAAATCAAGGAAGCAAATTGGAAGGATGTCAGAGTATCTTGAGTTGATCAAGCTACATATTTTTCATCTAATCAAAGAGGATCAAGTATTCAACCTAGAACACAGATCTAAAATCAGCAATATAGTTGTATCAACAATTAGGTTGTATCATTGTTACTCTCTAATAATTGCAGTAGTGTATCAAATCTCTTAATAGAATTAGCTTAACAACTATTTTCCAAATCCTCTAACAAGGTGGCATTTCTAGATTGAAGTGTATAAAGACCTCTAACAAGGAAACTCCTTAAAGGGTGATTTAAATCCTTTAATAGGGTCACACCTAACATTGTGTTTTATAACTTGTAACAGGTTTTGCTCTTAATAGGGCTCACTTAAGAAGAGAGAAGAATAGTAACTAGTTGCAATTGGTGTTTTTTCCCAAATTGGGTTTCCATGTTAAATCCTGGTGTCTTATGTGTTCATTTTATTTTCTTTATGTTTCTACAACTAAGTTAATTAAGGGTAATCACATTGAATATCATAAGATCTACATGTTCGGTGTTAATCAAGTAATAGTGCATATATTCAGTATTAACTGAGTGATTTAGTGTTAACTGAGTTACAACATTATTTTAGTTTCAATAGAATTTGATTTTGAATTATACTAACATCTTAAGGGATCTTGAATTTATTTTTGTGGCAATTGATTCACCCCTCGCCTCTCAATTAATCCTCTTATATTTCCAACAGGGACATCATCATTGTTGCTAAATGTTGATTGAGTCAAATGGTCATCTAAAATGAATTAGTTCTTCCCTTCATCTCTTGCTTCAATATTTCTCAATGTTTGAAGGAGAGAAGTATGAATCTTTTCTAGATCCAACCTTTGTCCAGCAAGGCAACTCTTCAAGAAGCTAATTTATTAAGGATCAATGATAATCTTATTTTTTTAAGCAATAGGTGTAGGTGTTGGACTACTTTCCTTGTTATCATTACCTATTACTAATTTAGATGAAAGACATCTTTCAACAAGGCCTTCCTTATTATCCTTAATGTACTTTCATATTTCTTATTATTCTATATTCTTTGAACTTGTAGATCATGTCATTGCTCTTTTTTGGAAGTTTGATGACCTATGCATAGTACAATTGTGTCAAGCAAATGATTTGGGAACTAACAATCATCATGTCAGTAGTGGTATAGTATTCTTTGCCATAAATTGACTTTTAAGGTTTGACTTAAAAATTGTAGAATAGTTCTAAAATAATGCACAAGTAATTAGATCAGGAATTTTGTTTGTACAACTAGCACATATCCAATTCAAAGTCACATTATTGGAATGAGAATCAACTTAAAGACATTTACAAAAGAGATTGATGCAATCTCTTGCATAAATGTCTTTAAGTTGATTTTCATTCCACTGATGTGACTTTAAGTTGGATATATGCCACTTGTACAATAACTTCTCCTCATCTAATCCTTTGAATGTTATTTTAGAAAATTTCTACTGTTTCTAAGTCAACCCTTACAAAATTAGTTTATTATGGGAGAATACTATACCACTACCAACATAAGGGTTGTTGATTTGCAAATCATTTTCCTGACATAATAATACTATGCATAGGTCATCAAAATTGCGACGATATGAAATAATCTTTGACATGTATTTTGATGACGATACCTTACACTTGACGACAATATCATCATAACTACAGCTACATGCCTTTGGAATACCAATGCCTACCAACAAATGTTCCGATTAGGATACCATACCCTTGACAAAAATGTTGTTGGTCATCTATTGGTCAAGTTAATCACATGGATTTAAATTCCCCATAGTCTATTGACTAAAGAAGGTGTTGGGCATCCAACGATGGTTAGCCTTGTCAAGAATTTTGATGTCCGTTTAGTGACGATCATTTTCGTTTATCATCCAATAAAATTTCATCAGATGGAGTGACAAATTGCTATTAGAAATTGGTACAAAATGTAGTAGTTTTATTTTCCATCTAGACAAAAAATATATTCATCTTTAAATTATTTTCGACATATTCCCTTTATTTCCCCTCTTAGACATTACCATCAAAATGTATCACTCATAATCCTCATGATGTTTCAATATATATTGTCCAAATATCAGCACCCATTATCATCCTCATCAACAATAAATCAATCTTGAAATTTTAACTTGATTAAGGAAATGTGTTATTTGTCTATAAAGAATTTGGTATATGCTCACTTGTTTCTTTATATGCATTTTTTTGTGTGCATCTATATCAATCCTTTTGACCTTCTTTCATTAGTATCATAGCATTCCATATCATGAATCTATAAACTTGGTGTTGCTTGTGACATTTCTTGTTTCTATGCACATGAAACAAGAAGTGTAAAGATAATATTAGATAAAGATAATGTTTAAATGAACACAATTAGGTGTTTCACGCTCCCTCTATTTTCCCTCCATTTCTTTTATCATCTATTATTCACCTTTTGTACTTCATCTACCTTACATCTTTTCATCTATTTTTAGAGTACACTTTTGTCCTCTTAAACCCATCTATCCACTCTATGGGGCATCATATTCCCTATCATCATTTAGTCAGTGATGTGGGGAGAATGATGGATAACTAGGGCACAAACGCACACCCAACTACCAAAGTCACCTGCAAGAGTAAACACAATAGAAATACAACACAAAGAACAACAATCAAAGGAGATAGAAGAGAAAACACTCTATTGATTCATCAAATCATCAACATACATGCCTAGTTGTAAGGCCTTCTAGGTTACGACCAACATTACAATTCAAACTTCGATCTTCAATGATGATCTTTGCATTCTCACTCTCCTTACTCTTCCTAATCCCACGAATCCTGCCTAAGACTCTACCCAAGATCCCTTTAAATACTTGCATAGCCACAAGTTAGTATGTTACAAACTACCAACTAAATAAACCCTTACATTAAATGCAAACCAAGCCACAAGTTGACTCTCAACAAATATTAAATATAAATCATGAAATTAATGCTCAAGGTCAACCCCAAACTAGAACCAAACACAGACAACTTGGTCAAAGAATAACTAGAAAAAAATAATAGCACATGACAACACTCAACACATACACAAACTCAACACCAAAAAACACTCGACACCAACATGAACTCGAAAACTAGAGATAACTTGAAATCAACCACAAACTTGATATCAATTGGGAACTTGATAGCAACTATGAACTTGGAAGCAACTACGAACTCGACGCATACAAATTAGAACTTAGAAGAAATAAAGAACTCAAAAAAGACTAAGAACTTGATAGCAACAAGACTTGACAATAATTAAGAAGAGAAACATGCAGGATAGCAATGCATTGCTCTTGCATCAGAAAACCAAGGTTGAAAGAAATGATTCCCCTAAGTCATGCAAGTGTCACAAGCTGAGCTAAATCCAACTTATATTGAGAAATCATATAGCATCTTCAACTAGTTTGTTCTTCCACTTCACCAAATACTCATAGTAATTTTTTCCACTTGATTTTTTACCAACTCTTTGATTCAATACATGTTCAACCTCTTCAATCTACTTCTTAGGATAATCATCTGATACATCAACTTCATCATCTGACTCGTGAGACTTATACAAATCAACAAAATTTAATATAGGAAATATATCCATGTCATCGGGTAACTCAACTTCACAAGCATTACCACTATCAAACTTTCTCAAGATCTTACAAGGTCCAAACTTCTTCATCTTCAGCTTACTGTATGTTCCACTAGGAAATTTTTCTTTCTTCAAATGAACCATCACCTCATCACCAACTTTAAAAACATGATGTCCTCTAGACTTATCAACATTCTCCTTATACTTCTCATTACTTTTTTCCAACCTCAACTTCACTTCCTTATACAAAGAATCCATAAAATCAGCAAATTCTGCCCCTACAACACTTCTCCTTTTGTCACTAGCAACATCCCTCAATTCAAATATTCTTTTAGGTTGTATTCTAGTAATAATCTCAAAAGGTGTTTTCCCTATACTCCTATTCACAAAATTATTATATGAAAACTTAGCTTGTGTCAACACCAACTCCCAATTATGTGGTTTATCTCCAACTAGACATCCCAACAAATTACCCAAGCTTCTATTCACAACTTGTTTGTGCATCTATCTGTGGATGGAATCTAGAACTAAACTTTAACTCAATATCCATCTTCTTCCACAAAGTCTTCCAAAAATAACCTACAAACTTATTGTCTATATTAGAAATAATACTTCTTGGTAATCCATGTAATCTAATAATTTCTTTGAAGAAAATTTCAGCAACATGCTCAACATCTGATGTCTTCTTACATGGTATAAAATGGGTCATCTTAGAATATCTATCCACAACAACAAATATAGAATCATACCCCTTTGCTATCTTAGGTAATCTAAAAACAAAATCCATATTGATGTCACTCCAAGGTTTCTCAAGAACAAAAATAGATGTATATAAACCAGTATTTTGACTTACTCCTTTTGCAACTTGACAAACTCCACAACTCTTTAAAAAATTTTAAACATCCTTATACATTTGTGGCCAGTAATACTTATCTTTTAAAAAACTTAATGTCTTATCAATTCCAAAATGTTTAGCAAATCCACCACTATGCTTTTAAATAATCAAACTAACTCTCATATCACTTCTAGGTATACATAACTAAATTCCTTTGAACAACATACCTTCTTGAATTAAATAATCATAATACTTACTCATGCGATCTGATAGATTTGGTGCTCTGCATTCTCTCCATGCCTTAGAAAAATTAGGGTCAGTATCATACAACTCCTTCATCTCATCACAACCAAGAACTTCAACCTTCATCCCAGTCAACAAAGAACATCTTCTGCTCAATGCATCAACAACTCGGTTAGTGACTCCACTCTTATGCTTAATCACAAATGTGAAACTCTGCAAGTACTCAACCCACTTCATATGTCTTTGATTCAATTTATGTTGACTTCCCATGTACTATAAAGCTTTATGATTAGTATATAATACAAACTCCTTAGGAATCAAATATTGTATCCACTTCTTCAAGGCTTGAACAATTGCTTAAAAATCTTGATCATACATAGAATACTTCCTTCTAGCATCATTCAATATCTCACTAAAGAAAGCAACATGTTTACTTTCTTGACTCAATACAACTCCTATTGCACTACTACTTGTATCACATTTAACTTGAAATACTTTATTAAAATCAGGCAAATCCAATATAGGTAACTCAACAACCTTTTGTTTCAAAGTCTCAAAATTGCTATCAACTCTTTGTGTCTACTTGAAATCCTTTTTTGTCTCCTCTCATTGTCTCAGTCATAACATTACAAATAGAACTAAAATTCTTTATAAACTTCCTGTAAAAACTAACCAAACCATGAAATAACCTTACCTTACCCACATTCTCAAGTGTAGGCCATTCCAAATTGCTTTAATCCTCTCAAGATCCATTTTGAAACCATAAGTTGAAATAAAAAAATCCTAAATACACATTCTCCTCTTGCATAAAAGAACACTTTTTCAAGTTAATCATCAACTTCTCCTCTTTTAATCACTGTAATACTTGTCTAATATGCTCAAGATGTTCCTCAGTCTTACATTCATACAAACCATCTTTTGTATTGAAAGAAGTCTTCAATTCATCACCTTCTCTAATTCTGATATAATGATAGCCACTCTCCAAATCAATATTGGTAAAACACTTTGTTCAACTCATACAATCTATTATGTCATTCATCCTCGGCATATGAAACCTATATTTCACTATGATCTTGTCAAAAGCTCTAGAATATGTACACATTCTCCATTCTTCATTCTTCTTAGGTGCTAATACAATAGGTACAACACATGGACTCAAAATTTCTTTGATCAAAATTTTATGCAACAACTCATGCACTTTTCTATTAATTTCTTTATTATCTATAGGTGTCAATCTATATGGTGCTTTTTTCAGAAAAATAGCTCCATGAATCAGATCCATACAATGACTTATACTTCTTACTAGTGGTAAACTATCAAGAATATCTTTTGTAATAATGTCTTTATACTCATTCAAAAAAAATTCAATTTCAATTGGTACTTGGCTTATATTAGTTGTTGTTGCTCGACCATCACTAGCTTTACTCAGTCATCACTATTTTATGTCACTCAGCTACTATTGTTACAACTCAACCTCCTAGGAATTATAGAAAAATAGACTTGATTCTTCTTCATTTCCTTTTCAAATTGCTTTCCATTAAGCATGTGATTTCTCACAAAAGTACAATTAACCTCATCTGGACTTTCAATCAAAGACAACAATATTTTATTTCTCTCATTTACCCGAATAGTGTATTCATTCAATTTTCCATCATGTATAGTATATCTATCATATTGCTAAGGTCTACCCAAAAAAATATGACAACAATCCATAGGCATAATATCACACAGAACTTCATCAAAATAATGTCTAATCTTGAACTTCACAATACATTGTTCACTTACCAATATCTTATGCTCATCTTTGATCCACGAAACATGATAGGGTTTAGGATGCTTCAGCTTCCGCAACTAGAACTTTGTAACCAATTTTTTGTGATGCCAAATTTGTAGAACTTCCACTATTAATGATCACCTTGCAACATTTTCTAGTCATCTTACATCTGGTCTTGAAAAGACTTCTCCTTAGGATAGGTTCCTCATCACTTCCCTTATTACATAAGGTTCTTCTTACCATCATATTTTCTCCAACCTCAAGTTCACTAGGTGAACCCTTAGTGTCTCCTTGAACCACAATATTTCTGAAACAATTACAACAAAAATCACCTCTTGAATAAATATTACCTCTTCTTGGGTAAGAACTAGTACCTCCTCGGTAAGAATCACCACCTTTCCACTCGATCTTTCCTTTATCATCATTCTTCCATTCAAATTTTCTCTTATCTTGTACAAACTAATCAAGTCTTCCACCTTCTCCATAAGATCTACCTCTACCTCTCTGGAATCTACCACCTCTACCTCTTTGTCTTTGTTCATGCTTCTTTGTCATGACCTCCTCATCTTTCAAGGCATATTGATATGCTTCCTCCACACTTTCCAATTTCACAAAACTTATCTCATCTTGAATCCTAGATCTCAGTCCATTTTTTTACCTTACAATTTTCTCAACATCATCATCCACATGTCCAGATCTGATTTCTTATCTATAGAATTCCTCAGTATACTCCTTTACAGTCATGTCTTTATGCCTCAAGTTTTGCATCTTTCTCAATTAGCTAACTTGGTAATCAATAAGAAGGAACTTGTTCATTATTTTCACCCAAGTCCTTATCTTCTCTTGTTCTCTCCTTTGTCTATTAGTTTACAAATGCTCTCACCACAGTGAGGCATGACCCTTCAATCTAGTAACTGCAATTTTTCACCTTCCTATTGTCAGGAGTATTTTCATACTAATATCAGAGATCCAATCCAACATAGCATTGGCATCTATCATAAGGAAAAAATTCTACAACAGGCTTTGAACTTTCCTTAGACAATGCTCTCAATAATCTTTCCTCATCTTGATCTTCTTTAGGTTCTAGATTAGGGTTTGGTGTTGTTGCTTCATCATCACTTAGATTATCGAGATGCACTCGTCTCTTCTGGGTTGTCCCTACAACATCTAATCTAGCTGCAATTTGTCTCAATGTATCCAATACAACATTGTTAGTATTTCCTCTACCTCAAACCATCTTTACAATTAGGTTCCTACAAGATCATAACCCTCTGCAAGTTGTAGGTCAAATCCTCATATTTGTTACCCCACAACTAAATCAACTTAGGGTTCTACATGATCCAATTTTCCACAAGGATGAACCTCGAGCTTTGATGCCACCTGACATAGGAAGAATGATGGATAAATAGGGCCAAAGATGCACCCAGCTACCAAAGTCACCTACAAGAGTAAACATAGCATAAACATAACACAAAGAACAACAATGAAAGGAGATAGAAGAGAAAAAAACTTTATTGATTCATCAAATCATCAATATACATGCCCAACTGTAAGACCTTCTAGGTTACATCCAACATTACAATTCAAATTTTGATCTTCAATGATGATCTTCGCATTCTCACTCTCCTTCTTACTCTTCCTGATCCGATAGATCTTGCCTAAGACTCTACCCAAGATCCCTTTAAATACTTGCATGACCACAAGTTGGTCTGTTACAAATTAATGACTAAATAAACCCTTACATTAAATGTAAACCAAGCCACAAGTTGGCTATAAAAAAATATTAAATACAAATCATGAAATTAATGCACAAGGTCAGCCCCAAATTGGAACTAGACATAGACAACTCGGTCAAAGAAGGACCATAACAAAAAATTGGCACACAAAAATGCTTGGCACATACATGAGCTTGACACCAACACAAACTCGACAACCACAGAGAACTCGACATCAACCACAAACTCGACATTAACTACGAACTCAACAACAACTATGAAGTCAACACATAGAGAGAATTTGGTAGCAACAGAGAACTCGACAATAACTAAGAGGTCAACAACAACAAGGATCTCAATAAAAACTAAGAAAAGAAACATGTAGGATAGCAATGCAATCCAAGATGCTTCTACATCAGTTAGTTACATGTCCTTTACATAAACACTTTCTTTGAACCTTTTTTTATCCTTCTTTATAATGATGCTACTTCACAACATCATCTCAAAGAATGAAAAATATTTTTGATACTTGGAATTGACATATCATAGGTTTTATTAATTGTTAGAAGACCATTTCATTCATCATCGACAAATAGATCCCAATCAATCAAACTGACTGTCTAATTTTCATTTTTGTAGCAATAAAAAACAATTTTTTGATTAATTTAAAAAATATATAATCATCACTATTCACTTGATCTTATTTGAAGTCTAAAATCATTGAATCACCTTTCTTGTGATGTTTAGCTCTATAAATAGATCTAAATATTTATTTACCTAAGTCTCCTATCCCTTGTCCAAAATTTAATAAATATAATATTTGTTTTGTTTTGTTTTTCTACATGCTCTTTGTTAATTCACTAATTCCTCACTTGCACACACTAATAAATTGGTTAAATTTTCCCAAATTTTGTACTTCCCTAAATCTATATATAGAAATGACCTTTATCCATGTGACACAAGCCTTGCTTCCATGTCATGCAAGACAAAGGATATTATCATCTTTCCAAGGTACTCCAAATTACTCATTTCCATCACATAACTTCACTTTCTCCATGGGAATCCTTGATCATTAATTCCTTTTTGATCTTGGGTTCCTCTCCATCCACCAACCAAGTGATAACACTTGTCTTCCTCCCATCCAAGTGTTGGGTGATGCGACGCGCTCCCCTGTCCACAGGTGGTTAATTATGTGGTGTTCCATGTTCACTAAAAGTCATGGCTTTTGGTGCAATGGCAAATGGGCCCTACAATTGGTATCAGAGCTTGGTTTTGGCCTGGTCATGGGTTCAAATCTCCTCGGTGCCTTCCCGACCCACGTAAGCACCTGGTATGCACGTCGAGGGGGAGATTGTTGGGTGATGCGACGCGCTCCCCTGCCCATAGGTGGTTAATTATGTGGTGTTCCATGTTCACTAAAAGTCATGGCTTTTGGTGCAACGGCAAATGGGCCCTACACCAAGCTCTAAAGTGTCAACCAAGTCAAGACCTTGATCTCTCCTTTTCTTCCCATCCATCCAATCCTTGAGCCATAAATTAATAAGTCAACCTCAACCTACAAGCCATTTTCACCTCTTATCCTTATGCAGCCTGGCATTGCTTGAGTAGGCACACACATCCATCATCCTAGAGCATAACCAGTTTGATGAATAACTTCATATGTTAACCTTGAGAGGAGGGTTATGCAAAAAATTATAGATATTTACAATAAATATAGAAACTAATAAAACATATATGTTGTTTTAGGTGGTCAAAGTCAAAAAATCAGATTTGTGTTGGCCATTTCATTTGTAGAACTGCAACATATATGGAGTTATAATTGTTGTTATAGTGAAATGTGTTGTTATATGTGCCTCACCAACACATTCGTGTTTATATTAGAAAAATAAGTGACAAAATGTTCATTTCTAGGGAATTATTACAGTGATTTCTAAAGTTTATAAAAACAAATAATGAAGTGCACAATCATGTCTAATAAAACACATCAAAATGTTAACCAAATTAAATTAGAGAGCTAAAAAAGATTTTACAATGATCTCAAAAGTTGTCAATACCATTCACGTTAACCATCTCTTATTTTATTAGAAGGTGATGGAAACTTGTATGTGTACTTGCATACTCCTTATAAAGCTATACAAAATACCAAGATTTTTTTGCTGCATATTTTGATGAATTGCTGATGTCTAAAACATCAAATGCAATAACATAACATGATTATTTTCTATAACTCTTTATAATCGATATACATTTATATTATACCCTCTTCATTTCACCTAAGAGCTTTTATCATTTGATTTTTCCTATTAATATAATTTATCACTTTCCAATATATTTTGCAATCTCATATTCAATCTTAAATTTTATTTTAATAGATAAAAAATATTTATTAAAATAATCAATGCTAATTTTTTTTTTAGTTTCAATTTGCTTTTAGTAATTTCCCAACCACTAGAAGTGCATGTCATCATTACGAGTGAAATGTGACATTAGTAACAATACAAATTCTTTATCACCACCACCCCTCTTACATATAATGTAGTGGGATTATTCTATTCTAACCAAGTTGAAACCGAGGAGGGAGTGGGGCGTTGTAGTTTTGGCTCATGTTGACCTTGTGGAGCATATAATGAATGATGTGTGGAGATTAAAAAACCATCTTAATATGAGGAAGCATATAATTGCAAGATCATCCATCACTTCCTATTTATTTGTCTATATCTTTTATTTTTAACTACATTCTTCACATTGAGCTTAATTATTTATAAAATGATAATTAATTTTTTTCTTATTAATTAATTTACTGTAAGTAGTGATGGCACTCAAATTTGCATTCTTGATTTGAGTGTCCATTCCAAATTTTGAGTTGCTTTAAGCCCCTATGAATGCGTTTTCATGCTTATGTCCTGGCTGTTGAATTAAGGCCTAAGTGGTGTTTTATGTTTCTAACACCTTGCATTCAGCCTATCCATGTGTTCTATGATGATAAACTGACATTCTGAACCATTCTGCGAAGTTCCATTTTGAGGAGCTCTCAATTCTGCATTTCCTAGCTAAGTGTCAAATAGCGACAGAGGGCCCAGTTTGCTTTTGAATATATTTTGCTTAGTTAAGATTCATGACTCGCCACTTTTAGGATGTTTAATATGTATACCAAAGAACCTATTTTCCAAGTTTCAAGTCATTTCGACATATTTGGCCTAGGTTTTGAATGTCTCAAAGTTGGTCATTTACCTCTGTTGTAAATCTGCAAATTGTTCATAATTTCGAGTAGCCCTATTTGACAAGATATAAATTTTGACCAGTTAACCCAAATAAGAAAATTCATGTTGCATCATATTCTAGGGGTTAGAGATTTTCTACTCTCCAGTTTTTAGCTTATGACAAATCCATTTGATCAGTTTTCAAACGTGATTCCATTTGCAATTTAGAGTTTCACTGGTAATCAAAAATGTAGATTGATCTATAGCCCTAATCAAGATGTCATATCTTTGAATCCATGATTGTCTAGACCAAGTGTATTGTACCCTTGCATTATACTCCAAAAATACTACAAGTGTGCCAGTTTTCAAGTCTTGACGAATCTGTCTACACACTTTCCCATGGCCATTCGATTCGCAAAAAACACTTTTCTATTGATGTTCTCTATCTTGCAAATCCAGGTAACCAACTTTGCGCATTTTCCAAACTTACCCCATCCAGGTAACCAACTTTGCGCATTTTCCAAACTTACCCCATTATTCGTCATAACCTCAAATCACTAAATTACATTCTCCTCATGGCAATTAACCTTTTCCCTAGTTTTTGTCCCCTCGAGTGCCCATTTGCCTAGTTTTCAAAGTCAAAACTGAACCCATTTTATTGTTTCTAACATGTTTATTTGCAAGTGATTATAAGTAGGCAACTTTAGAGGACGATATCTTTTGAACTTGATGTCGTCATTTTCACAGTGGTGTGAAAATGATTTAAACTGAGTTTTAATGATCAATCATTGGTCAAATTTGATTCCAGTCAATTCAAGATGATCGGTGAATCAGTTTGCATATCACTTGTTCAGAAGCAATTTTTTTTTAGTTGGACCCACTTTGGGGCCCAATTGATTCCATCAGATTGTTAAGATGTTGGGGCATTGGAGGATGCAACTTTTCAAAATTAAGTCTTGAAGGGTTGACAAGGCCTAACACATGAAATAAAATCATTTTCTTACTGACATATTTGAGTTTCATACTGGATTTGAGCACCTGAAGGAGATTTAATATTGCTTCATATTTTCTGTCGTCCTTTCCATTACTATAGCTTTGAATTAGCATATCAAATAATGAAAAGCTAGTGATATAAAGCACTGTCCAAGATCATTGATTATATTAAAGTAATATATTAATATATTGACATTTGAAAGTATTATTGCAAGAGCGGCAAAGAATAGGTAAAGGCCAAGTCAAGGTAGCAGAGGTCTTTTTGTTTCATTCCCTAAAAAGCAAGGAATGCCCATCACACAAATTTTAGGTTGTTTTTTCATTGTGCCACAATGCAGAGCAAGAAATTCATGCAATGTTAGAGCAAAGAATGACCCCACGCATTAGTTTTGGGGAACGAAGAGAAGGTTTATAACAAGATTTTGAAAGGCCATGTAGCATGTGGATTCCCTTGTTTGAAGCTTCACATCCCACACATTCAAAAGTTAAGATTGTGATTTTAAGAGTCTGTTCCCAATCTGTAGGAGGCCATACATGGAGCAAGCCACCCATATCTGCAAGGATCTCCACAATAGTTAAAAAGGAGGAACATTGAAATTGCCCATGCAAAGACGACAGAGTACCATAGTTACCAGAAACGTGACGGGAGACCTCTGTTTCTTGTTGTGATGGCCGAAACGGGTTTTTCGTCATGAAACCGCCGTTTCAAGAGATAATTTCAGTTGTTAATAATCTCAATCAAATTAAAAAAATATTAAATCTTCCTCAGTTTTGACTACTGCAGAAACATAAATAATACATCAACCGTAGGAAGTAATAGTTTTAAATTCTTATAGTTTATGATCAGTTAAGTATATAGTTTCATTTATAATTGTTTAGCATTTAGTTTTAATTTGTTACAGTTTAGAATCAGTTAACAACAGTTTCATTTATTATTGTTTTTTTGGAATGTTTTAAGTATGAGTTAATTATATTAATTTATAATATTTAAGTATGAATTAACTATCTATTAATTTAATTTATACATTTTATTAAAAATAGTTAATTATAGAATTAAGATTAAATAATTTATTTTCAATTTCAATCTTTAGCAAATTTATTAGACTTCTTACACATCACATTTTATATATATACTAATAATATATATATATATATATATATATATATATATATATATATATATATATATACTAATAATATATATATATATATATACACGTTTCTTATGTGCAACTTTTCATATATTGCGTTTCTCGTCACGTTGCCGTTGTAATTACGTTTCGCGTTTCTCGTTTCTGGTAACATAGCAGAGTACCCATACAAATAAAAAGTGCCCCCACGTTCTGAACTAGAACTCATGACTAGAGTAGGGAAGCAATCGGTAGGCTACAGGCTCCCACGTCCAAATGGCAAGCAACCCACATTCAAAACATGGGACAACTTCAGCATGAGATGCCATAGTCCATGGCAGTCGGTAGAAATTTTTAGGGTGATCAATGTTTTTTTCAAGGGGAGCAGGTTGGATGAGAGCTTCAAGGCATCACATTTTGAATTGCAGGAGTCTCCACATTTTGGTAGGGAGGCAAAGTATGTATAAAATAGTAGGGAGCTGAAGAAAAAAACCACGCAGGAGGCAAAGATCTTCAGCTAGCTAAGGACACACGACTTCCAAAGGAAAGATGGAGGGAGAAGCTCCATATTAAAACAAAACTACAGGTCAAAGGGGAGTCACTCACGCCCAAAGCAGCATGTTATCCACGTTTTTACAAGGTGATCATGGTAGAGAATACAAGGCCGTAGCATAAATGGAGACCATGTACAGGCACACTTTATCCCACATTGGAGTTGAGGAGGAGATATAACCATTTTAAATTCCCAAACACACAGATCAAAGCTGTCTTCAAAAGACACGCTTCTTTGTGGTAGGGGCAACAACTATGTGGAGGGTCCCGTCTGGCTAGTTATAATGACCATGGTCAACAAATTTTGACCCATTGCTAGCTCAAGTAAGGAGTGCCATGTCTTGCATTTCGAGAGCCAGTTAGGAGATCAGGAGGTGGATTCCATAGAGTCTCGATATTATGACATTCCAATGAGATCGGAGGAGGGGAGAAAAAGGGCCATGACCTTATGAATTTCATAAGGTCAGGGGTCCAAATCCGGAGGCCCACGATCTTACAAAATTTATAAGGTCATGGGAGTAAGAAATTTTCATTATGATGTTACGATATCATAGGCTCATAAATTGTAAAATTATCAAATGCATGGTGGATGTGGGGCCCGTTGGGTATCATGGCCAATAGAAATATAACAAGTGGCACTATGGCAAAGGGAGATGGTAAATAGTTATAAAATAAAATTCAGAGTTTTTTCAAATGCACATATACAAATTTTTGAAGATTTGATAATTTTAATGTTTTCATATAGTTTATACTGTATGAACATTTAAATGTTTCAATCTTATGACTAATTATGGCATGGGAGCCAGTTTTTCAATTTAGTCCCAGGGGCACGAATTCGATCAAAAATGGGCAGTATAATATACCATCGAAACTGAGAAGAAGCAAACTTTCCATTTTTACTATCAGATTTTGTGCAGGTGCTTGCTGGAAGTGGCTACAAGCAGTTTTGTGATTTTTGAGGCTTCTCAGTAAAATTTGTAGAATTATGTTTCTAGTTTGATTTGATATCAGATTTTGATCATATTATATCTGATTTGACTTCTCCAGAAAATTAAAGGATGAATTAAATGTTTTTGAGAGTGGTTGAAAGTAATTGTGTTTTTGGCAACAACACAAGTTGATTTTGTCGGCAAAAGCAAAAGTGACATGTTAAGATCAGATTTGAAGCTTCAATATAGTTTGTGATGAATTCTTGATATTTTCTCCATGAGATATTTTGCAGATTAAAAGGGGATATATCAAATATTTTGGCATCATTGATGATTTTAATTGTAGGTACATGAGGAAGTTTAGTTTCAGCTATTTCAGATTGAAGATCATTTCAAGGGGGATAGATGTCAATTTCATATTCCAGATTCCTAAAATGTTTTTTTTCCCTATATATCTTCCTTTTCTTCTCATTGAAGGGGTTCCAATTCTTTGGAGATTTTTTGAGAATTGTGAGACCAGTCTGGTTCCAATTTTCTAAGATTTTTCTCATAGTTGTGATACCATTTTCTTAGTGTTCTTCTGTTATGAGCAATAGTAGTGTATTTCTTGTGAGACATTTCATATTATACAGTCATTCATTTTGTATTTTCTGAATGTTAACATACATATGGTGTATTGGTTTCAAGGAAATTAATGCAAGATTTTAACCTTCTTAGTTTCATTCTGATTCTCATCTCCTTCTTCTGTTATCTGTAATGTTTTGTGTTTGAGAACGAAGAGCTTAAATTCAGTTGCAATCCCTTAAGGTTGTATGTCAAGATGAATTTGCTATTGGAACAAAGATCCATGTAAATGCTTGTTTATATTGACAGGGTTGCAAGTTACACTAGAAGGATTTCATCATAAGTATGAGAGTTGTTATGAAGATTGATGTCTGTTTGCAAGTATCGCCTCACACAATTCTCACTCCTTATATTCCACATGCCCACATTGTCCAACTCCATCATTATATGACTTGGGATATACCTGAAATGCATCAATTATATTATTAAATACATTAGTAGAGATTAGTTATTAATTTAGGCTAAAGGTCCAAAAAAATTTACAGAAATAATAAAACCAAAATAAAGAGAAAGGCAAAAATTCTAATATCTATAGGACAAAGATGTGTTGTAGATATATAGATGGAACTCTTCTTCACAATATTAAAAAACTATTTCATAAAATGAAGTATATATAGCACATGATTTTAAAGATAAAAATAATTCAATTATTTATACAATTTATAATAATAATAATTTTATTATATAATAATAAAATGATTTTTTTTTGGATAAATACTTGTAAAATACAAATTTGAATATATTTAATATAAAGAAAAAGACAATTCCACAAAGAAGGGAAATTGTGATTAATAATGAATTTTAAGATAAAATTTTATTTTATATAATGTGATGTTAACAATAAAAATAATAACAGTGACATCATATCATTGATACATTCTATAATAATAATAATAAATTTATATTATATATTAAGAACAACATAAAAAAAATTGTTTGATAAAGTACTTGCAAAACACAATTTCTAGATGTATCTAATATAAAATAAAAGACAATCCCAAAACTAAGGAAATTCTTTTGTTTCATAATAAGTCAAAGTATATTTTCAAATTATAAAGATATAACACATGATATGAAAACAATAAACCATTTTATAGTAATACATGTGTTATATAATAATGATAACAAAGTGAAAAGTTTTGTGTAGGCACTTATATCTTTTTTTTTCCTGGATGTATCTAATGCAAAGGGAAAATGCTCATAGACTATTTGGACTTGCAAAGAAAAATCTAAAACAAATTAGATTTCCACTGTTCATAGCAATTGTTGTTGAGTTTCTAGATTTTATTGCCTATGGTTTTTTGTTTGTATCAACATTGAAAATTATATTCATAATTCAGTATGATGGGAGAGCTATGTTTCTAGATTTTAAGGTGCATGATTTTGTGAGCATCAACATTCACATTTGATGATTTATGAGACCATAACAGATTTTGAAATGTGATTTCTAATATTGATATAAAACAAAATCACAAAATTGTTTGATTTATCCATCAAATAAGCTCATCATTGAATGCATGTTTATAATTATTTATTAATCATTTATAAATTATAATACAATGAGCTTATAATTTTAATTTAATATTAAATCATAAATAAATATCAATAAACAAGCATTTTGTCAGCTTCGCACTGATGATGGTTTTAAAAAAATCAAGAAATGAATAGAACTATTTTCAATATCATGAAGTCCATGACATGCAAGACAAAGGATATTATCATCTTTCCAAGGTACTCCAAAGTACTCATTTCCATCACATACCTTCACTTTCTCCATGGGAATCCTTGATCATTAATTCCTATTTGATCTTGGGTTCCTCTCCATCCACCAACCAAGTGATAACACTTGTCCTCCTCCCATCCTAGCTCTAAAAGTATCAACCAATTCGAGATCTTGATCTCTCCTTTTCTTCCCATCCATCCAATCCTTAAGCCATAAATTAATAAGTCAACCTCAACCTACAAACCATTTTCACCTCTTATCCTTATGTAACTTGGCATTTCTTGAGTAGGCACTCACATCCATCATCCTTGGGCATAACTAGTTTGTTGAACAACTTCATATGTTAACCCTGAGAGGAGGGTTATGCAAAAAACTATAGATATTTACAATAAATATAGAAACTAATAAAATATATATGTTTTTTTAGGTGATCAAAGTCAAAAAATCATATTTGTGTTGACCATTTCATTTATAAAAGTGCAACATATATGGAGTTATAATTTTTGCTATAGTAAGATGTGTTGTTATATGTGCCTCACCAACATATTCGTGTTTATATTAGAAAATAAGTGACAAAATGTTTTTGAATTAAAAAGTAGCCAAAACAAGGGGGTTGGCCCATTAAACAGTCAAATTGGTGAACCACCAGCAGATTACCACTAACCAAAATTACCCCTACCACAAAAATATTGTTCGGAATCACAACTAAAAAAGTATCAATGGGCATAACACACGTACTACCTGTATTAGAACGTATAAAACTAAGAAAGCAAAAAGACAAGGGCACTACCACCTTAAACCCAACAAAGTTCAACAACCCACAAAAAAAACATTAAAAACTAGGAGGAAAGAGCCCTAAGTCTTCTTGGCATCCTTCCTCCCTAGGAGGATTTTAGCCCAATCTTCTATAAGGAAGTCAAACAAGATCTTGAAGCCCTCATTAGTCAAATCACCCTTCCAGTCTTTTAGTAGATGTAATGTGGTAGCAGCAGCATGCGTCACCTTGATAGTAAATTTAGTCAAGAGACACATTCTTTCCTCTAGTGCACAGATTCTCTCCCATATTTCATTTCCAACCATCTTCCAAACCTCCTTGATGACCTCCTACTTGTCACAATGGTAGCCATCCACTTGCTCCTTAGTGACATCCTACACAATTGGGGGGTTAGGAATAATATTATCTTTGGAAGAAACCCTTACAGGAGAGGATATTGTAATACAAGAGGGCACTCTATCCATAGTTTCAGGGAACTAGTCCTGAGTTAAGTCCACACATCCCAACCCAACGGTGGTTGAAACATGCATCATCTCTTTCCTCCCTTTAATCCCATCTCCTGAGCCAAACCTTGAGGAATTAAAAACCTCCACTTCCTCCTCCTCCATGTTCCCCTCACCAAAATTTGAGGCCTTCTCTTTAATCCTTTTTAAAGGATGGCCCATCACCTTCAAATCCGACTCCTCCTCCTATGAGGCCCCAGATCTCAGCTTCCTTTTAACATTGGATTTCACAATCCTTCTTGACCTCCTTCTACCACCTCTCCCCTCATCTTCTGATTCCTCCTATTCCTTCTCTTTCCCTTTATCTGACTTCAGTTTTTTACCTGAGGGGGGGGGGCTTCAATTCAATAGGGGACCCATTGGGCAAAGGCTTTAGGGTAGGGGCACTGGGGCCCATGATCCTAAGGGGGACCTGTTGGGGATGGGGGTTGGGGTGGGCAGGAATATCAATCTCAAAAATCCTTGGGGGGACCAAAGAAAGGTGAAATTGATAAAACCGGAACATCAACCCTTGATGCAAAATCGTATATTTAACTCCCTTCTTCATTTTTTATTTAACATCATTAACTGTATCCACTAAATCATGTAACAGAAAGAATGGAATGGAAATAAAGTCATGATGGAAAAAATGGTTTAGGAGAGGGAAATGATAGTAATAACAAGCACCATACCTCCCTTCTAGAGTTAAGTACTTTACAAACATCAGACAAACTTCATTCTATGGCTCGAGGAGCTTCTCCTGCATAAACCCTCCTCTATGTTGAATAGGTTCCTCCCCTTACAAGAAGAAGCGATGCAGACTCATTTCATCAGCCACCCTTGTCACTTTTTTCCATTTCCTTCCCCTTATAGCAAGTCCTATTTCCAAAGAGATGACTTCTTCTTGAGATATGAAATGAGATTCCATTAATCATGACTCTTCGATCCTCCCAAGAATTGACAAACTATAGGGAACAATTCTCATCACACCCATTCAATGTCTCCATAAATAGGATGATCCCTCCTTCAGCATGTACTACACTAGTGGATTCCTAACACTCTCCTCTATCATGGATGGATCAATTCGCAAAAGATCTCCCCCCATCTCTATAATTTTCTCTAAAACTCTCTCCTTCTCCCAAACCCAGAGGTAACTGCTAAGAATGCAGTCACACTTAGGTCCAAAAATAATGGCCCTTAAGCAAATATAAAGGCCTTTATTGTTAATAATAGTTGTCTCCCATCTAGACATAAATGTCATGTGTCGACCGCCTCTATCTCTTCTCCAATCTTTTCCATCATTCCCAATACTCCCAAGCCTTTTAAAATTTGAACTTTTACTCATCAAAATGTATGAGGACATGCACAAAAAAATCATTAAAAAATCATTCATCTCAAACTTCAAAATTCTTTTTAGTTCTAGGCCATGCAAATTTATCACAAGTGCCTTTTCTGCCACTCCTTGCCATCTGTCCAAAATGACTCTGTCTCATCTGCCTACTCAACAACAAGTCACTATAATTTAAAAGGATCCTCCAGCAAGATTTCATCATTCTTGATTTCTTTATTTCACTAAATCTCTTACCAAGTTTGGCAAGGCATTGAATTCCCTCCAGCATCATAGTCCCTTCACATTTAGACCTAAAGCCATCATTCCATCAGCCACCCCATTTCCCTCCAAAAAAATATGATGCATTTCAAATCTTTTTAAAATAATTAATAAGTGTTTGATGCCTTCTACAATACGTTTGATAGCCCACCCTTCCTTCATGATGCCTTTTATAGTCTCTATAATGATTTTTGAGTCACCTTCAATCTCCATGTTTTCCCATCCAACACTAATCACCAATTTCAAACCCCAAAAAAGAGCCATTAATTCCATAATATTGTTGGATGCAGCTTTCCCTAGCTATCATGTATAGGTCAAGAACATCTTACCCTCATTGTCTCTAACTATACCTCCACCTATCAATCCCTCCTTTCTAGCAACATCGTCAAAGTTGAGCTTAATCCAGTTCTCTCTTGGGGGCTTCTATCATGTCCTTTTCCTTGCCAATAGATTGGAATTATCAATCTCCATTATCCCCTCCTCCAAATTATAGCACTTGGCAATCCTAATATCTAGCTGATTAGGGGGGATCGTCAGCTTCCTCCACATGATGCACTTCATATTCTCAACCAGAAGTTTGCAAAAATTGTTCACAACAAACTCCTCACTTCTCTCTTCATTCCTAAATGCCCTATTATTTCTCTGCTTCCAAATTACCCCAGTAGACATTGGGGGGGGGGGGGGGGGGGGGGGGGGGTGGGGGGTGGATTACCTTCCACATATTGACAAGGAGGGGGTGGATAAAAGGACCTTGCCAACACTCAACAAATTGCTTGATTCCCTTATTAAACACCCAAGTCACATCCAGTTTCTGTAATAGCCTCCCCCAAACATTAGAAGCATAATTAAAATCAAGGAACATGTGGGTAATATTTTCCTCTGCTTTCTTGCACAAATAGCATCTATTGGATAATTAAAATCCCCTTTTCATGAGATTATCAATAGTGAGTATTTTTTCATGAATGGTGGTCCACCAAAAAATATTAATCTTTGGGATTAAATGGTTAAACCATATATTCCCCTAGTAATTAGGCTCTAAGGCTTTATCAAACATTAATTCATAAGCAGATCTAATAGAGAACTCCCCTATAGAGGTAGCCTTCCAAATGGACGTATCATTCTGGTTCACTCTCAAGATTTTGTACCCCTCAAGAAGACCATTTAGCTCTTTGATCAACTCCCCACCATCTAAAGCATTATGTTGCAATTCAACCTTTTTCCACTTCATCCATGGGCCAATGAAATCGACAACCTTATTCCCCACCTACTCCTAAAGGTGATCCGGAAGGGACCCATACTTCATTCTTGTTAGATGTTTTTCAGTAAGCCACAAATCCTCCCAAAAATTAATCTGATTACCATAACCCACCAGCCACCTCAACCCTTCTCTCAAAAGAGTTTTGTTTCTCACTATATTACCCCAAATCTTAGATCCCATAGGAAGATCATTTCTCTAGATGTAGTGAGATAATTTCAAATTTCAAAGTTTTACACCAATTGGCCTCCTCCTTCATTAGGTTCCACCCCACCTTAGTGAGAAGCACATTATTCAAATTAGATATCCTTCTAACTCCCAAGCCTCCTCTACTCTTAGGTTTACAAACTGTGTCCCAACTTACCAAGATTAAACTATTCTTCTCACTTCCTCCTGACAAAAGGGAGTTTTATTGAATTTTCTCCAATTTCCCTACCATATAGTGAGTAATTTTGAGAAGTTGAAACTTATCCGCACTACTTAGGGTTTTATCTTTCCACCTAATCAACTTCTTTTCCATTTTTTCCAAGATGGTATTCCAAAATTTGTTACTTAGACCTTCCACCATCAAATGAAGGCCTAGATACGTATCAAGGAGCACAATAGTATTACACCCCAAAATATTTAAGATCCTCCTCCAAATATCAGGGGGAGTGTTGAAGAAGAAAACCTTACTTTTATCCAACTTAATTTTATGTCTTGCATTGACCACATAAACCTTCAAGACTAGTTTCTAGGCCCTAGCTTCATCCATAGAGGATTCCCCACTTAGGAAAGTGTCATCCACAAACTACTAAATCACCTCTAGTGGAAGCGTGGAGGCAGGTTTAATACCTTTGATCTCCCCCCCTCCCTTCCATCTTTCTCAGAAACACCCTTCCTAGCACTTCTGCCACCATAATAAACAAGTAGGGAGAGATAGGGTCACCCTATCATAGTCTGCTCTCCCCTCCAAAGTTCTCCCAAGGTGAACCATTCTCTAGCCCCAAGTAATTAACAATTTCTATCATTGATTTAACCATCCTTATAACCTTTTGACTAAAACCAATCTTAACCATAACTTCATACAAGAAGGTCTAGTTGATCCTATCATAAGCTTTAGAGATATCAAGTTTCAAAGCCATACTCAGATTACTGCTCTTATCCATAGAGTGAAGCACCTCATGAGTGGTTATGGCTGCATCAAGGATTTGACACCTCAGAAAAAAACCCATTCTGGGTTTTCCCTATGAATTTATGCAGCAATGGTTTTAACCTGTTCACCATAATTTTATAAAAGATATTATAAGTGGTGTTACATAGGCTAATCAGCCTGAAATCAGAGAAGGCCCTTGGTTCTTTGACCTTAGGGATCAAGGAAAAAAATGTTTTATTGAGTTTCTTGAGAAGCTTTCTAGTTCTAAAAAACTCACGAGCAACCCAAAGTAGATCCAATTTAACCACTTCCCAAAAGTGTTGAAAGAAAGCCAAGGGGGGAAACAATCAAGGCCTAGGGATTTATAGGCTTTCATAGAGAAGATAGCTCTATGAACTTCCTCCTCAATAACCAACTATGTTTTCCTCATTCTCCTCCACCAAGATCACTATGGGCATGGAATTAATTAGCCATCATCTGTCCTCCTCCTTGATATTTCTGTGCTCCTCTTTATAAGAGTTCTTGAAGTAAGCAATAGCCCAGTTAGCTATCTCTTCAGTTTTAGTGAGCTTCATGTTATTATCATCTTTAACAGTGTCAATCGTGTTTCTCTTTTTATGGATCAATGTCGACCTATGAAAAAAAGCAGTATTCCTATCCCCCAGCTTGAGCCACAACACCCTTGGTCTTTGCTTCCAAAAGGTCTCCTCTCTGATCATCGCATCTTTCCAAACCTTCCTATAGTTATCCTCTTCCAGAATCATATCTTTTGAGGCTAAGCCTTCCCCATAGCTTTTTGGAGCTCCTCTAACTTCTTTTCAACCTTTGCCTTAGTCTTAATGATATCCCCAAAAAATATTTTCTTCCAAGGTCACACATTCCATCTAACATTCTTCATTTTAGCAGAAAATTTGTACACAATTGTTCCTTCCACACTAATCCTCCACCATTCCACCACCCAAGTACTAAAATTAGGATGAGATTGCCACATTATTTCATATCTAAAGGGTCTTGGGCCCCCTGGGATGCTTCTTTCCAATTAAAAAAGATGGGAGCATGATCGGAGACCGTCCTAGGTAATCCTGTGAGAGAGGAGGAAGTCAGACCCTCCCAGCCAGCTGGGACCAAAAATCAATCCAATTTGACTTGGATAAGGTCAACTCCCTTCCTATTGTTCAACCAAGTGAACTTCACTCCATGCCTCTCCATATCCATTAAGTCATTTTTATTAATGAATTGAACAAAATCTTGCACACGATCATTAAAATCCACCATTCCTCCAACCTTCTCTGAGGGGTATAGAGGGGAGTTAAAATCTCCCATATATAAAGTATTTTTGTTACGAGAGAGAAAGATAGGCAACTCCTCCCATAGACAATTTCTTCCTTGTCTTGAGTTTGGGGCATACACATTAACAATATTCTAGATCTTGTCATCTTTCCTATGTTCAATAATAAGATAGTTTTTAGAACAATGTATAAAATTTCCTTTACCAGCACTTGGGTTCCATAAAGTGGCCACACCTCCTGACACTCCCTCCACTTCACTATAACAAAAAATAGCACCTAGCCAAATATAACTAGCAATACATTCCAAATTAGACATAGTCGTTTTAACTTCCTAGATCAGAAGGATATCAATTTTTAGGTTAGACAGCTGTTGCTTGAGGGAAAACTATTTTTGAGGGCTATTCAACCCCCTCATATTCCATGATAGAATGATCATTTTCTACCTTTTGTCAAGGACTCCAAGGTAGGTTTCTTGCCACTAGCCACCTCCCTTGGCATCTGCTTCGTTCTTCTACTCTATTTCCCAAATTTCCCCACATCCATCTTTAACTCTATCTCCACCTTAGATTTCCTTGATACTCTTGTCTGCCTTCTCTATGTGTGCCATTTCCCCTCCATGTCCTCTAGCGTGGCCAGTGATTTCTAAAGTTTATCAAAATAGATAAGGAAGTGCACAATCATGTCTAATTAAACACATAAAAATGTCAACTAAAGTAAATTAGAGAGCTACAAAAGATTTTACAATGTTCTCAAAGGTTGTCAATACCATTCACATCAACCATCTCTTATTTTATTTGAAGGAAATGAAAACTTGATTGTGTACTTGCATACTCCTTATAAAGCTATACAAAATACCAAGATTTTTTTTTTTGCATATTTTGATGAATTATAGATGTCTAAAACATCAAATGCAATAACATAACATGATTTTTTTCTATAACTCTTGATAATCAATATACTTTTACATTATACCCTCTTCATTTCACCTAAGAACTATACTTTTATCATTTGAATTTTTCCTATTACTAAAATTTATCACTTTCCAATATATCTTGCAATCTTAAGTTTTATTTTAATAGATGAAAAATCTTTATTAAAATAATCAATGCTAAATTTGCTTTTAAGTTCCAATTTACTTTTAGTAATTTCCCAACCACTAGAAGTGCATGTCATCATTATGAGTGAAATGTCATATTAGTAACAATACAAATTCTTTAAAACCACCACCCCTCTTAAATATAATGTAGTGGGATTATTCTATTCTGTCCAAGTTGAAACGAGGAAGGAGTGGGGCGTTGTAGTTTTGGCTCATGTTGACCTTGTGGTGCATATAATGAATGATGTGTGGAGATTAAAAAATCATCTTAATATGAGGAAGCATATAATTGCAAGATCATCCATCACTTTATATTTATTTGTCTATATCTTTTATTTTTAACTACATTCTCTACATTGAACTTAATTATTTATTGTAAGTAGAATGGTCATTTAAAAATAAATCATCTTATGATTTATACATTTTTAAAGTAATTTATAAAATTATTTATTTATTGATTTTTTTGATCGTAAATGGCCTAAGCCTTTATATTATATTTAGATGCTAAAAAGATAGTTAAACTGTTCTTTGTTCAAACGGGCACTGGTAGGAAAGAATAGAGTAAGAAAACCTCCAATCTTGCCCAGGACCAAGGTCCTATATTAGATAGAGTTTAAAAGGGGCATTTCCCACTATATTCCTAATTAATGAGATCTTATAGTGTCCAATGATTAGATCTGATATTGACAGGAATAACTTTTCTTGTAGTATTCAGCTTGTCTTCAAAATTCAGACTAATGATGCTAGTCACGACTGCATATACCTCATGAGATAGTCCTTCTACTAACCTACATTCAAAGACAATATTTCTTTCCACAAGTATTAGTAGTATTAGACCAACAAGAGTGAATGAAGAGATCCAACAAGATTGGATAGAACCTTTTCTATAACAAATTTAACACTTTTCTCCTTAGCTATTAGTTTATTATGGGTTGGTAGAATACCATCTAACTTATCAATTTTTAATATTTGTGTCCTTTTAATGTTTATACGCACTTGTAGTGTCCAGATTAGTGAATAATCCATGCATACTATATTGTACTATATTGAGAAAGATTAGGAGTGATCAACATTTTCCATTAAAACATTTCATTACCTCTTTGTTGTTGCTTACTATAGTTTATTGATTTATTTCCTTATATGTTTCTTTCACATTTTGAATTTAATTCAAATCTGATTTTTTCTACATGAATTGGAATGTGTGGAATGTAAGCTTGCAAATTGATATTACCAATTTCTGAAGTTAATACCAAGATTCTGACATTATTCATACATTTATAAGAAGACCGATATGCATAGCCTACAATCATCGTACAGATATTGCAAAAACTAAAAAACAAATTCATCACGAACTATGATTCTATTTTGAAATTAGATGAACAGGGGTTACATTAATATTGATTGCCTAGGGCAAGTGAAACCTATCAGAATTAGAGAAGAACAGAAGCAAGGAGAAAGGAAGGGCCCAAAACATAACCAGTACCCAAAATACGAAGGAGGAGGAAACTAAGAGACATAAATTGATACCAATTGAAATACAAATATTCCAAAAGGCAGGAAAGGAGTACCAAGAAGAGAAAACCTCCAACTAGCATCTGAAATGATCAAAATTCTACATTGAAAAAAAACTATCAGGCAGGGGACACCAATAAACTGTAACCTTCCTATTTCCAGTACACCATGACGATTTCCACTATGTCCTTAGGGTTCTCGACTTGGAAGTTTGGTAGAAATATGAAGGCACTTTTCTCCCTACTGGACTTTTCCATATCCGGGATACAAAAATCTAAAGCTTCTAGGTTATCAAGCTCCACTCTTGGTTGAATATAGGAATTGAAGATGTTCTTGAGCCAGACCTTGCTATGGTCTTCTAAGATCCCTCTCCACCTAAGAAGAAAATGGATGTTGGTTTCCATTTTTGGCCTTTCTTGAAAAAATTAGGCATTATCTTGGATTACCAAAGAGAGACATCTAGGGACAATGGCTAGCTCAAAGCTCCCAAGCGGATGCGCCATGCAAAGCTCTGGGAGAGGGATCCTAAGTTTTTCATCTATACTCTAAACAACTTCTTCAAGACCTACACACCAAGTTGGATTGAATACATTATAGAAAAGCCTGATAATTGCCCACTTCTCCACTTTGGCTTTGGCTAGACAACCTATAAAGGAACCTACAATGTCGCTATTGGTTTTCCAAGAGAAGTCATAACTAAAAAAACCTTCCCCTAAGACATGGTTAACAACAATCCTAGTCATGTCATCCACAGGATTTAAAAGATGATTCCATCTTTCTGGTTTCACGTTACCTCTAAATGCCATGGTACGAACCTTTGAGGAATGAAATAAGCTAACATTGGTTTCCATACTAAGATTGTAGCTAAATCAGGCTCAATAGAGTAGGGAAAAATAAGCATCAAGTACCGAGATGAATATAAATAGTAATACTAACGATCTCAGAAGAAGGATCCAAAAGAGCCGCTAATACTTGACATCATCTGCTGATGCCATCTACTGGAAATCGAATAATGCTGATATATGATAATGCCTAGACTTACAAATAAAATCATTATTATATAAGTGATTAAAAATTAATTGAAAATATAAAATAATACTATTAGATTAAAAATTCATACTATTTTATATACACCATGTTTGAAAAGAACATATTGATTTTTTTTCTCTTAAAAATACATCTAAAAGTATTTATTTACATTAAATACATATTTTCCATTCAACAACAATCTCTTGAAAAATGAAAAAGAATGAAAAAACTATCATTTTGTTTTACCAAATCTTTAATATCATATTTATAATATATTTATTCTTCACTCACTTTGTTGAACTTTGATTTACATTATATTAAATCACAAATTTTAATATCATAAATTGCTTTCTTACAAATTTGAAAATAATGGACATTACAACTCATCTTTTATCTGGTTAAAAAATAATGTTTAAACCAATGTTAATGAGCAGAATTTGCTCTACCACAAAGCATGGCATTAGGTGGCATCTGATCTTCATTTTGAGAACCATCCTCGCTAGTTACTCTCATATACAACTCTTGACCCAAGTATCGCCTCACACAATTCTCACTCCTTATATTCCACATGCCCACATTGTCCAACTCCATCATTATAGCTGTCCATGACTTGGGATACACCTGAAATGCATCAATTATATTATTAACTACATTAGTAGAGATCAGTTATTAATTCAGGCTAAAGGTACAAAAAAAAATATAGAAATAATGAAACCAAAATAAAGAGAAAGGTAGAAATTCTGATATCTATAGGGCAAAGATGTGCTGTACATTTATAGATGGAACTTTTCTTCAAAATATTAAAAAACTATTTCATAAAATGTAGATATATAGCACATGATTTTAAAGATAAAAATAATTCAATTACTTATGCAATTTAAACTAATACTAATAATTTTATTATATAATAATAAAATGAAAAGTTTTTGTTTGGATAAATACTTGTAAAACACAATTTTAGATATATTTAATATAAAGAAAAAGACAATTTCACAAAGAACAAAAATTGTAATTACTAATGAATTTTAAGGTAGATTTCATTTTATATAATGTGATGTTAGTAATAAAAATAATAATAAGAGTGACATCATATCATTGATACATTCTATAATAATAATAATTAACTTAAATTATATAATAAGAACAACATACAAAAATTGTTTGATCAAGTTAGATGTATCTAATATAAAATAAAAGACAATCCCAAAAATAAGGACATTCGTTTGGTTCATAATAAGTCTACAAGTATAAGGCAAAGAGCCTACAACACAAGTCTTGGGTTGAAATCTACCTGTGCTTAATAAAATAATAATTAATACTAATACATAATAATTAATGTTGACTTGAGCCTCTACTAATTTTTTTTTAAAAAAAGAGTCTAAAAGTATAATTTCAAATTATAAAGATATAACACATGATATGAAAATAATAAACCATTTTATAGTAATACGTGTGTTATATAATAATGATAACAAAGTGAAAAGTTCTGTGTAGGCACTTATATATTTTATTTTTTTCCTGGATGTATCTAATGCAAAGGGAAATTTTTTTTCAAAAAAAGAAAATTTGCTTGGTTCATGATGAGCTCATAGACTATTTGGACTTGCAAAGAAAAATCTAAAACAGATTAGATTTCCACTGTTCATAGCAATTGTTGTTGAGTTTCTAGATTTTACTGCCTATGGTTTTTGTTTGTATCAAGATTGAAAATTATATTCATAATTCAGTATGATGGGAGAGCCGTGTTTCGAGATTTTAAGGTGCATGATTTTGTGAGCATCAACATTCACATTGGATGATTTATGAGACCATAACAGATTTTGAAATGTGATCTCTAATATTGATATAAAACAAAATCACAAAACTGTTTGATTTATCCATCAAATAAGCTCATCATTGAATGCCTGTTTATAATTAATTAATTAATCATTTTAAAATTATAATACAACAAGATTGTAATTTAAATTTAATATTAAATAATAAATAAATATCAATAAACAGGCATTTTGTCGGCTTCGCACTGATGATAGGAAAAAAGAAAGAAAGAAAGAAAGAAAGAAATGAATAGAACTATTTTCAATATCTTCTACGGTAAAAAAACCGTGCGATATGCAATTAATGAGTAAAACATTTGCCAATTAGATAAGCCAAACATAAATTGGAAATGCTTTAAGATTACCTGGATTGTTGAGCGAGTCACTGCATCAAGCATGTTATAGGTGGATTGCTTGCTTTTGTCCCATACTCCTGTATCCATCCTGATTCCAAATTCTTATCAGATGATGAAAGTGAGCCCATACAAGAGATAACGAGTTTGGGAGATTAAAAATTGAAATGCTATCCTGCTCACCCGACAACGAAGAAAGAGTAACCATTCACATGCCATGTCTGAAGAACAGTCTCCGTATTCTGAAACACAATATGAACAAATGCTTTCTCTACAGTATCAATGACAGGAGTCCCATAGCCCGGGGCAGCCTGTCCTGTAGGCGAATCAGGAACGCCACCGAGGGCGAACACATTGTTAATCTGAAAGTAGTCGGCCAATTTCAGAGGAGTGTCGCCATAAACAAATGAGACGCCATTGACGGCAAATCGCTGCTTCCCACCAATGAGGGGCGCCGTGTTCTGAAGTTGAATTGTTCTTGTCACATTTATGAGGCCGTAGTGGAAAGACCCCTGCGGATTTGGCCTTGCTGCACCAGTTGTCAAATTCCATCTAACCACAAAAAGAGAAACAAATTTTTAATGAGTACTACAACATGATGCACCTGTTGTCAAATTCCATCTGCCCAAAAGCAAATATTCATGAAACTGAATCGGATTATAGCTGAACAAATGCACATGAGGATTTGGACCCACAAACAGAAAAACAAAGTTTAAATGAAGCTGAATCGGGTACTACAACATGGCATGAGATTTGAGCTGAACAAATCGATGTTTACATGAGGACTTGGACCCACAATTAGAAAAACAAAGTTTAAATGAAACTGAATCAGGCACTAGAACAGGGCATGAGATTTGAGTTGCACAAATCGATGTTTACAATTGATATGCACATGAGGACTTGGACCCACAAACAGAAAACCAAAGTTTTAATGAAACTGAATCGGGTACTAGAACAGGGCATGATATTTGAGTTGCACAAATCGATGTTTACAATTGATATGCACATTAGGATTTGGACCCACAATCAGAAAAACAAAATTTAAATGAAACTGAATCGGGTACTAGAACAGGACATGATATTTGAGTTGCACAAATCGATGTTTACCATTGATATGCACATGAGGATTTCGACCCACAATGAGAAAAACAAAGTTTAAATGAAACTGAATCGGGTACTAGAAGAGGGCATGATATTTGAGTTGCACAAATCAATGTTTACCATTGACATGCACATCAGGATTTAGACCCACAATCAGAAAAACAAAATTTAAATAAAACTGAATCGGGTACTAGAACAGGGTATGATATTTGAGTTGCACAAATCGATGTTTACCATCGATATGCACATGAGGATTTGGACCCACAATCAGAAAAGCAAAGTTTAAATAAACTGAATCGGGTACTGCAACGGGGCATGAGATTTGAGTTGAACAAATCGATGTATTCAATTGATATGGACATGAGAAATTGGACCCACCTGATGGCCCGGGCCTGGTTGAAGGAGTAATCATAGTCGAGGGGATCAGGTCCGTCCGGAGGTGAGCCTGATGGAGGTGAAGGTGTGGTCGCTGCACCGTACTGAAGAAGAGCTGTACCCGTCTTCACTGGGTCCACGAAACGGGAGGAGGCTACGATGTAGAAGGAAGTGGAGGCCGGTACAGACTGGTCTGCAGTGACCAGGACGGAGAATGACTGCCCCACGTGAATGTCCAGCGTTTGGTAGTAGTCCTGAAGAGTGTACGAGCCCTCTGTTTCCACCAGAAGCATCCGATGATTCTGGATTCTGAAATTTAGGGTTGTTTGTGTGCCCACGTTTGAGATCCGGAACCTGTAGGTGCTGCCTGAAACCAGAATTTTCAAAATCGCTTAGCAGAAGCATAGACTTGAAAGATATTAAGTGCAACATTTGTAATAGCTGTCGAATTTTTCATGTAAAAAGTCTTTCTTCAGTGTACAAGGAAATGTTTTTAGGGAATGCAGATCCTGAAGGTGCTCCCTGAAACCAGATTGTTCACATTGCTCGGCATAAGCATAGATTTAAAGGATCATAGCTGCAGCATTTGAAATAGCTTTGCAATTTTTCATGTAAATAGTGTTTTTAGTGTACAAGGAAAAGATTTGAGGCAAATTGCTTGGCATAAGCAATTGATTGAATGGATCATCACTGCAACATTTGTAATAGCTGTAGAGTTTTTACTGTAGATGGTCTTTGTTTAGTCTATAAAGAATATTTTTGAGGCAAATTGCTCATCATAAGCATAGATTTAAAGGATCATAGCTGCAACATTGGAAATAGCTGTAGAAATTTTCATGTAAATTGTGTAAGGAAAACTTTTGAGGTAGCAGTATGGCTTTACCGGGTTGAACAGCCAAGACGGTTCTGTAGGGTCCTCTGCCATTGATTGTGATTCCGTCCAGTTGCCCTATCAGAAACCCTGCGTCGAGGGCAGCTCTGATGTCCTGAGAATTGAGATGCACTAAAATGAATTAATGTTTCTGTAAATTTCAGCCAAGAAAATATGTAATTGCAGGGATGGACTAAATTGATTTAATGTGTGTGTAAATTTTAGTCGAGAAAAGATGTAATTGCGAGGATGGACTAAAATGAATTAATGTTTGTGTAAACTTCTGTCAAGAAAAGATGCAGTTGCAGGGAGCTGAAGCTACCTTGTGGTTTCTGTTATAGTAGTCGCTGATGAGAAGGGTGAAATCGTCTGCGGGCGCAGGGAAGGGAACGGGAATGACATCGCGGTTGTGGATCCTGATGCCGCCGTAGCCTCCTGCTGTTCTGTGTAAAAGCAGCGAGGGAGAATAGAAGAAGCTGCCGATCTGATCCTTGGCTTGAAAAGTGTATGTCCAGTTCCGCCCTGGAGGAATTGGACAGTTTGTTCCAAGCACTCCGTCTTGCCATGAGCTTCGCCGCTGTTGAATTCCGTTCCTGTAAAATAATTCCTGTTAATTTTGACAATTTTAAACAGAGGAGCTTAAATAGAAGTGGCTGTAAAGGAAAATAATGGCGTACCATGTGATAAGAAATGGTTCATCCAGATTGTTGTGAACATTTACAGAGATTATATTATTCGTCACGGTCTCTAGCTCGGGACCTGGGAACTGATCGTTGATGGTTATTACCTACAAACACCTACAAATTATTACACGGGCCTAAACTTCTTAAATGGAAAAAATATATTCCTTACTCTCAAGATAAATCAAAGACTTTAATCTTTGATTTGAACATATTTACACAATCATCACCAAAAGTTCTTGCAATCAGTGAAACTATCACGTCTTCAAAGTTCTTTCAATCAGTGAATATATCATGCCATTAAAGTTCTTTCAATCAGTGAAAATATGATGGAAGTTATTTAAATGGACAGAGTTTCCATGGCTCACTTGCTTTTCAACACCTAGCGGAGCGAAATTCGCGTAGGAAACTGTCCAATCAAAATATTGAGACGGAACATCCGCAAATACGCCTGAAATAAGCAAAACAAACCCTAGCATACAACTCAATGGCAATGCACTCAAACAAATGGATCCCATTTCTGATCAATTCACAGAATTAAGGCACAGGAAGCCGATTCGTATACCCCTCGAAAGTTTTGAGCAAATTTCTCTACATCTTCAACAAATCTGTCAACGATCTACAGTACTTAATGATGAACCTTTATGCAATATCCTCTCCTCGGCCATAAGATCTTTATGCATATAAATGCAGCGATATTTTCCTCTGTAATCTTGTATGTTTACATGTTCTGTTCAGAAACAAAGCAGAAATGGTTTCTTATCAATGCGCAGTAAAAATTAAAATGCCGCACACACGATCCAAGTCTAATCATTGAAAATAAACTGCATTCACAAAGATATCACCACGGCTAGATTCCTACCCGGTGCCAAAGCGACCTAAGAAGCACCGGAAAACAGATTTCAAGTTACCTAAATCTAAATATCCAGATTTCAGGCACACGGCCATTCAAGAGATTCTCGATTACATCTGTTATTTTATCGCAATTTCAGCTTGCTAGAGGTCTGTTCCATTTATCTTTAACACAAACAGCAAAATTTCCAACTGCAAATACTTCTACGACAGCATTCCCCACACAAAATCCCCACAAATCCGAGTTTCCCCAATTTATAACAACAAAACTTGATGCTTTCAGTTCTTGAAGTTCAAACTATAAAAAAAATCTAATCTGCAATCCAAATCAATGAATAAAAATACTCTGCACTTACCACTTCGAACTACTCGACAAGCCTCAAGCGATTCCCAAGCAAGACAGATTTCAGAGCTCCCTCACTTCTAGATTCCAGAATTACTTCACACTTCTCTAACCTGAGAAAATCATATAAAATGCTTCCAAACATCAGCAAGAAAGCACAGAAACCAATGCCCACAGACCTAATTTTCTCTACAGTTGCAATTCCTGCTAAGAATCCTGAAAGATTATGAACATGTTTCCTTTTTAACCCCATTATAAAAAATTACCGCAGAGACTTGTCAGACCGTCAAATTCAGTTGAAATTCCCAATGACGGCCGCTGTAGATCCTTCTTACATCACAGTCAATTTTTATTATTGGATGCTGATCTACTGGACAAACTAAACGGAGTTTGTTTTTTCAGTCATCCATTTTCGGCTCTTTAACGGCCGACCACGCTATTGGCGTCGAAAGTAGTTACGTGGCCGTTAATCTTCCAATGATAACTTTGTTTTTTCAATTTATTTTTTCTATAATGTTGTTTTAGTTAGAGCTATTTATTATTTTGTTTGTTTTCTGAATTTAACAAACAAACAACTAAGCAAACCTCGAAAACAAATAGATAACAATAATTTTAAAAAATATTTGATATAGAGTAAAAACTTGAAATTGGAATTTCTTAACATTATCATATTTTTACAATTCATTTGAAATAAAATGAAATTGTGCATTGTTTTTTTAGCATCAATGTTTTGGATCACATTGGGTTATCTATGAGAGAATGTAAGAATAAAATAGCAAAATTTCATTGGAATTTGTTTTATTAAGAATCAATAATTGAGAGGTTTTCATTGGCTCAAATTTATCTCGGAGACTTCTTTGACTAATAGTCAAATTTGAGGAATATTTTATTTCATAAAATTTGTCTATGACACCTCTTTGGTTAAGAGGGAAGGATTGAGGAGTATCGATCGAATTCATCCATGATACCTCTTTGACTAAGAATCAAGGAATAAGATGTATATGCTCACTCAAATTCACCCTAACATGATCTCCACCTCATCCTTTGTACTTAGCAAGGTCTATCCTTAGTGGACTCATTAAAAACTATTCAACCTAACAAGCATACAAGAACTCATTGACAATAATACTTGTATATTAAACCATGCAAATTTTTGATACTAACAATTTTGATTAAGAGCTACAATTTGTCATTGGGGCAAAGAATAAAAGTAAGAGACGAAAGTTGATAAAAATAGCTGATGGATTAAAGAATTGACAGTGTTAAAAATTTGCATGGTCTAATCTATAAGTAAGCACTTTGATTATTATGGATTGGAAATTTCATGAACAATAACAAAATTGATTAGAAAATTATCTTAAGGTTATGCCATCGAATTTCCCTTGTCATTTTGGATAGTTTGTATGGTGCGTTCAACTCCTAGTTTATTTGAATTTGTCCATAGTATTAGTGAGGATTCATTGCACGTTGTTCAAGAGGTCTTCCTACAACAACAAAATTGGATATAAGTTGACGGTCAAGATTAGCCCACTTAGTTCTAAATTTTAGCTTAAGCAGTCCAAGTCATGGATTCAACCCCAACACTACAATTAGGTTCTATTACAAATCAATTCAAACTTATAGTACAATACTACAATTCGAATTCACAAATAGTACAACACTACATATTTTGACCTAATCACCTGATTTTTATAAAGCTATTGACCCAATGTATATGGATTCACCAACAATTTTTGTTGATCAGTCATACATAATTAATAATTTTCACCAAGAACAACTATGCATTTCATATGGACTTAACTTTTTAGAGGAGATGAGAGTGATCCAATGGTCATGATAGGACTTGTTGATTTAATACCCTCACTTGTTACACAACATTGCACCTATAGTTGTGAATTTACAAGTGTAAATGATGACTACCTATAACTAAATGAAATGTACCCTTTATTCTTAAAGTAACCAATCATGTGATTTGGTAACAATTGCTTACATATGATGTTTCTTGTGCACGATCATTGGTCTCATTTTTCCCTTGTTATTTTGAATACCTTGATAAAAAAATATATTGATGTAATCTTAATTAGAAACATAAGACTCGCCAAAATTCAAATAATTTTAAACTTTGACCAAACACAAAGTTAGAAGGCACATATATTTGATTATCTCCCCTAATCTATTAAAAACACAATAAACAAACCAAAAACATACATACAAAATAAAGTTGTGGCCTGAAAAATAAGGGATAACATAATGTTGTACTTAGATGTAGTTTTTCAAGTTGCTTTTTTGTTGTCTCAGATATTAGATTTATCTATAAGGAATCCGTTGGCCATGGCCCAGCTACAACAACTTAAAGACCAAGTGAATCAACTTCAAAGTAACTGCCATATGGACCTTTGCAAAGTGTTTTGTTATGTCCTCTCAATGTAATGCCAAATGCTAGATTTGTTTTGATGAATCTCTCTTCCAACTATCTCGTGTAGCTGTTATTCTTTGTAAACTTGCTTTGTTTCAATAATAATAATAATTAGAAAAAAAAAAAAAAAAAAAAACTTGTCCACTTAGAGCATTGTCCTTATCACGGGCTCCACATGTCTCTTTGTACAGTCTAATTGCAAAGCACAATATGCGCTTTACTTTGCCAAATTTGGTTCCACAATATTTTTAATTTATAAAAGTAATCAACAAAAAAAGGTTTGGAATCTCTCTAATGTATATAATTTATAATTTATCATTTATGTCCGAAAAAGTGTTTAAAAGGGCAGTAAAGTTCCCTCCCTTGGGCCCTAATTTGCTTTGCGGTATGATTTTGTGTGTCAATTTTCCAAAGTAACTTTGACATTTATCTTTTGCATAACCTAAATTCCTTGGGATCTTATCCTTTACTACGGAGAAAGACACTTTAGAAGTTAGTGGTGGCCTACCTTTTTGAAAAAGGGAACTTTGGTTTAATTCAATGTTAAAAATATATATGATTAAATAAAGTTAATTAATACTTGGGAGTAGTGATTTGCATAATGTATTATGAGATTTGAGTATTATAGAGTGATATTTAATTCGGCAACTAAAATTTTAAAAAATTAATTAATAATAAGATTTTGAAATCTATTTAATATTAAATTTGAGAATAATGTATTTTTGTTAGTGTCTAATTTAGTACATGTTAGATTAATGTTTTATTAGAGGACGCATTTGTAGGTATATGATAATTTTGTTTTTGGTACTAGTTGATGTTATATTTTATAAATTTATAGGTTATGTAACTTTCATTTTTAGTATTTCTATATGCGTGGGGTCTTAGTAATATCAAGATACATTTTTAAAGATTGATGTTATATCAAAAGGAAATTTTACTTAAATCTATTTCTATTATTTTAAATTATAAAATATAATAGATAAGGGCTTGACTATGTAGCTTTTTTTAATTCTTATTATCAAAATGTGTTGCTATTGATTACTCAGTGTTCTAGAATGTTGGATTAGGAGATGCTTTGAATGTCTTTGAATGTTAGAAAATTGCATCATAGTGAATAGGGTAGGGTTAGATGCATAGGGATACATTTGTGTAAATGGACAAAAAGGCCATGATAATGAACTAAACTTCACACATAATCATGGAAATTGTCACTATGCACACACTCTAAAATATTACCTCAAAATAGGCATAACAATAAAGAGAAATGACATGATATGTATATTTTTCCATCACATTTATACCCTAATCAAAGACATGTATAAATCTTGAAGTAATCATGTCTTGCAAAGTATGTAGCACTCACAAACATGTTTGTAATGTAAATAGGATCCATATACACTAGTGAACCCTATGAGGATATGATCATATGTTGTTACCTTTTGTGCATGTACCCTGCATATGATGGAATTCTATAAGTTTATCTAGCTATCTAGAAATATGTAGATAAGAATGATATTGTCTATAAAATTTTCTTCTGACCTAATGTAGGAGCATCCTGGATGTAAGAACAATCATGCATCACCCAAAAATATCTCATTTATGTCTCTTCAATAAGGGTTGTCTCAATGAAGAGTTGTTATTTGTATAAGCTTGCTACTTAGTAAGTTAGTCGTACAAGCTTAGAATGATCTAATTTTAGACGCACAGGTTCATCTTGGATGCATCAACTTGTCAATTGAGTTTCACTACCATATCATGAGTATTTATGAAGTTATTGTAGATTTTTGGTGTGAAATTTTGGTACAAAAACTTCAGACTTTGTTTGAAGAACTTTGAGGCTTTGGATGGGCTCTAAGACTTGGTTGATCGGAGCTTGCATGAGCAATGTGTTGTAGAACATGAGATGAGGATTTTGGAATGGGGTCATAATAGCCAATTGACTCAACGATTCACAAGTTATAGTCTTCTGAAGTTGGGTTACCCAAAAATTCCAAAATAAAATTTCTAATTATTTTGAGCCGACGTGCCACATGTAATCTTAGGATTGGTCGACCTTAAGGGTTAGGGCTAAAAATTTAGAACCTTCCTAGGTGGTGGAAAATTACCTATATAAGGAGGGCCTGAAGGTTGTTTAGGATAGTTTTGGGTGATAGTTTTCAACTCTTTCTTTCAGATAATGTAAGGAAGGTTCCCATGTGGGTTTGCTTATTATATTTCACAATTATATAATTCCACATTTGTGGAGATGATAAGAAGCCCATTTTTTTTTCTCATGATTTTTTTTCATTTCTGTATTTATGTTATGCATTTGTGGTATTAAGGGGAGCACCCTTCGTTAAGTAATGTCAGAGCATGGGTTCTTAAGTGTGTAGATGGATCGTCAAATGTGAGGTAGTTTAGACTAGGACTGTGGTTTGGGCTGAGTGTGTAGACAGATTGTTATAGAGGGTTATAGAGCATTTGAATGTCCCCAACACCAAGTAAGGACATATAGAAGAGTTGAAGGACCATCAACACTAAAAATGAACTTATTTAATATAATATTCACTTAAACATTTGAAAAAAGAGGGAGATTCAATGTTAGGAATCTTGAGATTCTAAGAAGAGGCATGAGTGTGATTTGATAAGTATCATACCATGTGTAAAAATGAATTGAATCTTTATGTTTTGAAGATTCAATTCATTTTCACACACAATATGATACTTGTTAGATCCCACTCATACCTCTTCTTAGAATCTCAAGATTGTGGACACTAGGTTTCCCTCTTTGTTCAAATGTGTAAGTGAGTATTTTATTAAATACCTTCATTTTCATTGGGATCACTAGTTTTTGCGAGATTGCAAGCAATTTTTTTGGTCCCTTGGACCCTAAAACCTCCAATGGATATTTCAAAGTGTTTTCAATGAAACTAATGACATAACAACTGAATCTATATATCATAGAGAATTTTCTCTATCTTACGCAATTTTTTTTTTGCATTCAATGGATTTACATCACAATTGTGATGTTAGTTCGTTGGAAGTGCAATTTGAAAGTGAGTAAGAGAAATAATTGTTTTTCGATGAAGTTTTGTTGACAATACGATGCATGTTTTTTATCACCATTACTGATGATTTTTTTCCAACAAAATGAAGTTTCTAGGATTTGTGATTTAATTGATGAATTGGTGTCATACAAATGATGAACGTTCGCCACAAAATTGGCACAGATGTATTAGTGGGATGTGATATAGTTTCCTATGCTCTATTACTTTAATTTGGCAACTTTCATGATTATGGTTTATGAGAATCTTTTGTGGAATGGTATTATCCTTCTTTTTTGTTTCTTTTGAATGGAGCATTATTGTAGGTTATCTGGGTCTATAGGAGGAAGTGTCTTGTAATGGGGGTTAGAGTCTAAGTGGTTGTCATAGTAACTCATCATAAGTGATAACACTACTCATTAAATAGGGGTTTTAAAATAAATTTATAAGATAATTATCTTCATCATGTAACGCACCACCAGGGAACCTAAAAGAAATTAACCTAAAGTTTCACTAAGTTTTCCAAACATTTAAAAAAAAAGATAATAACATCAACAAATAACATAACAAAAGTATTAACTCACATACATACAACCATCCAAAACATATTACATCTTTGAAGGGTTCTATTACATTGAATCATATGTAAAAGTTTATTAATATTAAATCTAACACATAACCAAAATCCACATCATGGAATAGTCACAAGCACGAATCCAATAAGTAATATACGATTACAAAGGATGCCACTTGGCATTTAACCATAATGCATAATCATCCACTGTACAAGTCATAGGGTATGAAAAGAGCAAAGAATATACATCATCAATAAAATATATCATTTCATAAGATCTTTGATAAATCAAGTACAGTACAACAAAATATTACTATCCAATAGAAATACAAGATTAAAAAGAAAGGATTAACTGCACATGGACATCCAACATCGACATCCAACTATTAGATCTCAATAGTATAAGTAAAAAGCACTACCACCTAACCTTGTGGAACTTCAATGACCCACTCCCACCGTGCTAAGAAGATAATCTCAAGTCCCATATAGGATAGCAACCACAAGTCATAACCAACATCTAGGTCAAGGAAGTCTTGATAGTAATCTATCTCAAAGGTACCAAGACACAAGTATCATCTAATCCTAGAGGCAACAAAGACACGTAGGAAATCTACTATGTAAGTGGACAAGTGTCATTGCACACTAGTACATTTAGGCTGCATTTTTTACCTAAATTTTTGACAACAAGCTAATTTGTCTTGTCAAATTCATTTTTTTAAAAATATGACCTTGATAACATAAAAATTTAGATGATCCTTAAGTTGGTAGTTGAAATTTCAATGAAACTAAAGTTTATCGTCAAAATTTTGACGTTGTCAGGGATATAAACAAAAAAAAGTAAAGTAAAACTTCATTAAATCATGTGGAAAAGTGCGGGCATGAGGCTTTAGTGGCATGACAAAGATATTTTTAGTGTTGTTCAAGGTAAGGTTTTTCAATGTTGAGTTTGGAGTACACTAGGGAAACTAAGTCGTTAAATTTTGATTGATTATGCTATAGTGTGACAACAGATAGATCCCAAATTCACTAGCATTCGAGCACACAATCTCCATCCTCTTCATTTTCTTCAAAATCACCATCGACTGCCTCAAAAGCATAGGTATAGCATACAGGCTTGCGACCTCCATACAAAATCTACAATAGTTTGGTAACAAACCAAAATGATGCCCTAGCTTATGGAGACCACAAGCCATTAAAAGATGTGAAATATATTTTGTTCAAAATAAAAAAAACATGTAAAGCTAAATATAGGTCACACCCCCTTTCCAACAAGAAACTAGTAACAACAAGAACCATGCATTAATCTAAAGAATGAAGAAATCAATTACAAATTGACCCTAAAAGGCAATACAAGATTTTCAAACCTAAAGAGAAAAATGATCAAGTAAGAGATAAAAACCTACCTTATCCATCAACATGTTTCCAAATCATAAAGTTAATCCAAGCTACTCCAAAATAGAAATCTCCTAAATGAGTTCTAGTTTGAGCATCATCTTCCATCTAGGGCATCATTTTTTCATGCCTTTGAAACATATTATCATATTTAATGTATTGAGAATCAACTTTTGCATAAGTGTAATGTTTCTTTTTATGGGTTAGGTCTTTTTAATTTAGGGGATTGTGTTAAAATTTTAAAGGAGCATGTCATTTTTAATGTATAAGGGGGAATATTTTAAATGCCAAAGATGCATTAATGCTAGGTGGGTAATTACTTTTTAGAGTTATAAGGGTGATGCAAATAAGAGTCTATGTGGATAGGTCTTTGGGGAGGTTTGTTTTGCATTTTATCATTAATGTAAAATATTTAATAAAATGATGTTGCATAAACCATTTAAAAAAAGTTATCTTTAAATGCAAATATTTGGGTATTTTGAGTGATATTTGGGAGGCTTTTAGGGAGAAATATGCACTTTCTATGTGTCTCGTATGTTATCAATTGATTATGTGGGTTACCTTGTGGTTTAATTTTGGACAACATAATTCATGGGGTTGAGGTCTCTTATCCATATTTTGAGGCATTGGTGGATGTTAGTTTCCTTATGTGCTCCTAGATTAGGTGGAGGTGAGAGTTGTGACACCAGATTTGTGGAAAGATGTAGATATTGGATTTAAGCCTATATATCCCCATCTCTGTAGTTTTTGTATTTATTGTTTAGAGTAGTGTTATCATGAATAAACTATAGATGTATGATGTTAAGGATAGACCCCATTACCAATTCAAGATGCATTCATGTGTGAATACCAAAATATTGTTAGAAACCAAGATGTGTTTTAGACAATTTGTTCAATTAACTTTATTTTATCTCAGATTATTTCTTCTAAAAAGTAGCTTCATCTTTCTCTCCCTCACTCCCACTTTAAAATCCAAACTTATCTCTACTTATTTAAATTTAGAGAATAAAATGGTTCATCTTCTTATGCTATTTGTTGCTCATCCCTAGTCTTTTTGTTATCCATATCCTAAATGTTTAGAAAGGTATATTATAACCCCTCATATTTTTATTTCATGTTTATATAACATCCTTTGTACCCATATTCTATGTCTTTGTGAGGAATTTCTATTGACTTGTCAACCGTGAAGGACATCCTTTCTTATCATAATGCATCCTATGCCAACAGAGGCACTCTATAAAGCTATATACACCACAACCTGTAGTTTCATTTATATAATTGTACACCCAAAAGATAATTAATAGAATGGTATACATTTAGAAAGTGGGAAATCTTAAGAAAATATGCTACTAAAATAAGCCATGCATCATCAAAGATGTACCTGAGATGAGGGTAAAGTCCTCCATTGATTCCATTGATTACAAGAATAACTTGAACTAAGGAATAAACACAACCTATCATGTTAGCTGCTACAACATATATGCAACACATGAAATTGTTCAACACAAAAATTCTAAGCTTATTTTAAGGTGACCTTTAAAGATCACACATTAAGGAAAAAATTAAAACATGTAGAAAGTAAGTCAAATTTGATTATTTAGTACTTTTAGCTTAGAAATCAAGCCTTAGTATGTGATGTTTAACTAGTAGAATGAATTATTAAAAAAAAGAGAAAATAAAATGCTTACCTAAAGGGCTTGAAGTCATTGAAATGATATTTCATGCCTTGAATAGTATCACTGGTAGAAAAAAAAACATCAGATATTGTCTTGATCCTTAACATAACAATTAAGGAAATGAGGAGAAGCACAAAAGTGATGACTCTTAAAATCAATCTTTGCACTGCATAGGTCTTCATATTTTGATCTCTGAAGAGCTTATACAAACAAGGTTAGGTATATGAATTCATCTTACTTGGAAAGTCATACATATACATGTGTGTGTGTGTGTGTGTGTGTGTGTGTGTGTGTGTGTGTGTGTGTATGTATTTATATATGTATGTATATATGTATGTATGTATGTATATGTACACACACACACACACACACACACACACACACACACACACACACACACACACACACACACACACACACACACACACACACACACATGATGTGTGAATGAGTTAAAGCTACAAGCCGAGTGAAGGCAGACAATTGATCTTTAAAATCAGGAATGCAACCTTTATTCGTGACTCCTTTACAATGTGTTGACTAATTTTTATATATTTATTATTATTTTTAATTGACAAAGTTTTGTGCAGAGGGATAGTTATTTTGTGGCAGGTTGAGTGATATATATATTTACTGTCATTTTGTATATTTGATGTAGGATAGGCATGATCTCTTTGAAAGTGGATATCAAATTTATTGGTTTCTTAAGATATGGGCTATTGAATTTTTTTAATGAGATTTTTCTATTAATAAGAGGTAGATGACAGATTAATTCATTTCTATTTTCTAATGTGGATGGGCTTTGAATAGGTATTAGAAATTTAGTGTGAGGATTCAAAGTTTATAGCAAAGGTTTATTGTTTTTCCCCATAAATAATATTCCGGTTCGCAATCATAGAGATGACACTTTGAAATTAATTGTCCTAGTTTATGTCAATGATGGAAACTAGTAAATTGAATTGCTAATAAAGATGGCTTAATTTTGTACACTAGTGGACATTGACATAATTTTAAGTCAATCCTTTATTACTTTAATTAGTTCCAATATACTTTTTGATAATGTTATCACAGGGACTCCCATTTTGAAGTTTAGATCATTCTATGTATGATATATTGAAGGTGGTGAACTGTTGCATAATGTTTGTCTATGGTTCAATAGGGTGACATGATCTGAGTCAATGACTGAAAACCATTATTGAGCTAGATTTTAACATGCTTTTTGCTAAGAAGGCAATGTGTTCTTTTGCACATCAATGAGGGAGAAGGACTAGGAACAGTCAATATAGGGGCCCTTGATACATTATATAAGGGTTAGTTCTCTATTATATTTTTGAGCCCTTCCCAAAAGACCCCCTATTTTCAATCTGGGAGTTGATTACTAAACTTAATCTAATCTAATCAATTTAAAATGCTTTCATTTATGGATATGAATTCTTCCTAATGCTCAATCAAGTCAAAATGCCTTTTTGACTATATGTAATCACAAGTTGGTTTCAATAAAGAAGAGGACATGATGCTTATTATTCATTTTGATATCTTTTCTACATCGCAAAAGAATCTATATTATTATAATCATTTGACTAGTATATATAGTGAATAAATTTTCCATAGTCGCATAATCTGAGGCTTTGTTTTCTTCTAGTTCACAATTGCAAAGATGTAACTTTGAAATTAATTATCCTAGCATATGTCAATAATGAAAAACTGTGAATCGAATTGCCAACTAAAATGCCTTGTTTTTTTACACTAGTGGACTTTGACATGCTTTTAAGTTTATCCTTTATTAGTTTCATCAATTCCAATATACTTTTTAAACTTTAGATAATTTTTATTAGAAATATCTACTATTAATCTTCCTTACTGAAAAATGATTTGAGACCATTATTGAAAAATGATTATTGAGCTAGATTTTAACATCATTTAAGTTGAGAAGGCAATATTGTGTTTGCACATCAATGAAAACAAATAATTTGGAACTTAATCTGATTTAAACAAGTTGACATGCTTCCATTTATAGATAGGAACACCTAGTAATGGCCAATCAAGTGAAAATGCCATTTTGGCTATATGTAATCATAAGTTGGCTTCAATACAGAAGAAGATAAGATGCTTATTATTCTTTTCAACTTTTATACATTGCAAAAGCTCCTAACTAGTAAATATAATGAATCAATATGGTAGAGGTTTTAGTAGTAATTTAATTCCACAATACTTAATTTACTATTTTGCAATCTTTTTATATGTTTTTCAACTCCCTCATCATTTTACAAACATTCCAACATCCTTAAGTTTTGAAACTAATATTTCTACTTCCTTTCTTTTAAGACATACATGTATGTATCTTGGAGGAATAATAGGTATACCTTGTTTTATTGAAGCCAAATTGTTATTGGAAATATCTGCTATTAATTTTTCTTTTCCCTTCTAACTTTTTCTTGTGTAATCTCCACTAGAATCCACTTTATGTGGATGACCCTTCATTCTCTAGTTTTAATATACATTTTCCTTTTGCCCTTGATATATGGGAAAGTGATCATATGAAATTATAGATGTTGTCATTGATGAAAATATAGATTATTCACATGGTCATTTGGTTAGATAATAAATTTTTAATGGAAGTTATTCATGAAAAATGCCTAAGTATAGAGCAAGAACAAGTATATAGTTGGATAGTTTTGGTTAGCAAGCACATAATACTTTTTAGAATTTGTTCAAATTTTTGATATATGTAATATTTTGTTGGAAATATAAGAGGAGTAACTAAGAGGAGAGGGATGAATTAGTTACCACTAAAATAAATCCAAGATCCCTTAGATGTCAACACAAAACATAAACTCTGATGAAATTGTTGTTACTTGGTTAACACACAGGCACTTGGTTAACACTAACAACATGTTGTAATTTGGTAAGCACTATAATATCAACTATTACTTGGTAAATAATGAAAATGTATATCTTAAGTTATTATCTATGATTAACCTTAATTAACTTAGTTTCATACACATAACAAAAATTAAATGAACACAAGTGATACCATGATTTAGCGTGGAAACCCAATTTGGAGAAAACCACCAATTACAACTAGTTACTAATTTTCACTCTTTTGAAGTGAGCCCTGTTAGGAGGAAATCTCGTTAAAGATTACAAAATATAGTGTTAGGTGTGATCCTGTTGGGAGTGGCCTTGTTAGAGGTCTTTAGACATTCAATCTAGAAATGCCACCTTGTTAGAGGATTTGGCAAATAGTTGTCAACTCAACTTTGTTAAGAGATTTGATACACTGCTACAATGGTTAGAGAGTAACAATGATATGACTTTATTTTTAATGCAATTGTATTGCTGATTTTAGATCTCAATTCTGGCTTGAATACTTGATCCTTATTGATTAGATTAATCTTTGCTGCCCAACAAGGATATTCTATTTATCCTTCCAATTCTCTTCCTCTAAGAATCTTCCATATACTCTCACACATTAAATCCTTAGCTTGACCTTATACTTATATCACATTCATTTTCAAGTTAGCTTGAATACAACTTAAAATAATTAATATTCATCTCCTTAGTTAGCTAGAACCAACAAACAAATCCATAACACTCAATATGCAAAAACAAGAAAAATCCTTTTTTAGCCAACTTTCCTCAGTAGACGCTAACACTAGAATGATTTTTCTATATTAACCAAGTGAACTTGATTAACATTGCATCTTCGCAAACTTCTTTTGGTAATCGAGTGAGCTCAGTTAGCACTGGTTCCATCCAACTTTCTTTGTTACCAAAGTGTGCTCGATTAACACTCAAATTTCGTGAACTTCTCTTCGATGCTTGAGTGAACTCAGTAGAAACTATCTTCTGAATTTGACAAACACTATAATGCTTGACAGACATAGGAAATTGTATTTATCACCTAAGTGAACTTGGTATAAATTGACTGAAAAAGATATGAGATTTGTGTAACATCAAAGACAATATACAATTGATCAATTGTTTTCAACAATCTCCCTCTTTAGCATTAATGACAACACAACATGTCATAATACAATGACATTTCAGAGCAAAATAAAGTAAGGAAAATATCATTAGTTTCATTATGATTCTCACCCATGAGAACTCCCTCTATTAGTGTGAACTCCCTCTAACTTTGGTTTTCCCTCTATCAACAAACTTTGTCTTCAACATCTTCTTCTTATAGCAAGCTTTCTCTCTTTGATATTAGACCAAGTTCTTCCTCTTCAAACAAAATTTCTATGATATGACACACACAAACTCTCCCTCTTTGACATCTTATGCTAAAGACAATATTTGATAGATATTAATATACCTAATCTATAGATTCATATGTAATCTTCCCTTTCATTACTGCATCAACTTAACTTATCTTCAACATGCATTGGTTGATGTATTACTTAACTTCATTTAGTGAGCTTTAGATAGGGAAACAACCCCTAACTTACCTCTTAGATACAAAAATGCATCCTTAGGTAATGGCTTTGTGAATATGTCTACAATTTGTTTTTTAGTATTCACATATTCCAATCTAACCTCTTTGTCTTGCACCAATTCTTTTAGAAAATGATATTTTATTGCAATGTGCTTGGTCATGGTATGCATTACATGATTCTTTTATATATTAATTGTACTTGTGCTATCACAAAAGATAACCACTAGATCATTGACTTCTACCTTCATACCTACCAATAGTTGCTTGAGCCAAACAACATTGGAACAATTAACTGCTGCTGCAATATACTCAACCTTTGATGTAGATTGAGAAATATAATTTTGCTTCTTACTTATCCAAGACACTAGTCTCTTACCAAGAAAGAATGCTCCGCCGTGATGCTCTTCATGTCATCAACACTTCCCACCCAATCTACATCAGTGGAGACTTTAAAATCTAAATTTCCTAATTTCTTGTACCATAATCCATAGTCTTCAGTACCCTTCAGATGCCTTGTGATTCTCTTTATTTCCATCATATGATTTTATTTAGGATTAGCTAGAAATCTTGCCACCATACCAATTGCAAGAGCAATATTAGGCCTATTATGTACAACATACTAAAGTTTTCCAATCATTGATCTATATGTGGTCTAATCTACCTCCTTGGAATCATTATTTTTGAAAAGCTTATGTCCAGTAGACATAGGTGTTCCAACTGGACTTGAACCCTCCATTCCACACTTCTTCAGTATCTTCTTGATATACTTAGATTGAGTAATGTAGATACCATCTTTCTTCTATTGAATCCGCAAGCCAACAAAGAATTTGATTTCTCCAAACATTGACATCTCAAGTTGCTTACTTATTTCCTTTGAAAAACATTTGCACAAATCATCATTTCTAGTAAACAATGTATCATCCACAAAGATTTCTGCCAACACAATCTTCTTGTTTGGTCCTTCTTTGATATATAGGTTGATGTTATCATTTATCCTTTGGAAACCATTCTTCATCAAGTAATTATGAAGTATTTCATACCAAGCTCTAGGAGCTTTTTGGACACCATACAATTATTTGTGCAATTTACAAATCATATCCTTTTTGCTAGGATTTATAAAACCTTCAGGTTGTTCTATGTAAACTTCTTCTTCTAGAGTTCCATTCAAGAATATAGATTTCACATCCATCTGATACACTTTAAATCCTTTATATTCAACATAAGCAAGTTCCTAACACCTTCTAATCTTGCACTAGGAGAAAAACTTTCACCACAATCAATACCTCCCTCTTGAGAATAACCTGATGGGGACACAACGCAAGCACAAAATGAACACAACGGGAAAAGGAAAATTGTATTAACTGTGAAAATAAGCTAGTACATTTAGTACAGAGATAATAGACTTCAAAACATGCCCTAAGGGCTTACAATAGCACAAAACTGGAGATGATTTCTCCTTTTGGTACCTCCTCTCAAACTCCACTCCGAACTGCCTTTTACAATGCCAGTAATGTCCTTAAATAGACCCCAGAGGGTTAAGGACTAGGAGTACATTCTAGAAAGTGCTAGTAGGCATCCACTGACCAAGTAGAAGGCTCCAGAAGCTGTGTTAGAAGTTGGTACAAATCTAGAAGAACCCAAAAATGGTAACTGAACTTTCAGGAGGCATAACTTTTGAACCGTAGCTCCAATTGACGAACCGTTTACATTTTCAAAAAGCTCTCGAAGCGCTCTATAGCCGTATGGGCCCTTTTTGAAGTCATTTAATTCCCCTAACCTAACTTTGAAGCATTCTTAGGAGGTCTCCAAAAACTAAAAAACTGCAATAACTTTCAAACCGTGGGACCTTTTGACCTGATTCTTTTTCTGGAATGCTCTAAATTACAATTACATTCATCCAACCAATTTACACCTTCTAGTTCACAAAAATGATGGCTCAATTACATACTCCTATTTTTTTGACATTTACACATATCCCAAGGTGTTCAAATACTCTATCGTAGAACACTGATAGTGGAACTGTGAGAGTTGGAACCTTTATTTGACCCAAATGGGTATCCAAAAATGAAAACACATAAAATAGAAACTAAGTCTAAGTAATTTTTTTTTTTGGGTGACATAGGATTGCCCTTTTACCTCTAGATGCTCCTGCATCAGACACCCAGGGTAGATTAAAAAGTGACCCTGTCACTTTATGAATGGTAGAGGAAATCCCAAATGGGAAACCTTAGCTGCTGAAATCCAAGTTGAGTCCTCTATCGGCCGTCCTTTCCACTTGACCAAATACTCTTCATACTGCCTATTTCTGGTACTCCTACCCTCACGATGATCTAGAATGTCTTCTATTTCCTCCTTCTTAGGAGAAGGAATTGGACATGGCTCTAACATCAGTTCCTCATCTGCACCATCATCATGATACTCTGTTAAGTCTACAATGTTGAAAATAGGAGAAATGTGAATACCATCTACCAACTCCACCTCATATGCATTTCCTGAGTCATGTTTCTTCAGAATTTTGTAGGGGCCAAATTTTTTCATTTTTAGCTTGTTGTAAGTGCCGGCTGAAAATCTTTCTTTTCGTAAGTGTACAATGACTAGATTCCCTACCTAGAATTCCTTATGTCTTCTCCTTTGATCAGCCCTAGCTTTATACTCTTGATTCATCTTGGTAATATGTGCTTGAACCTCCTCATATAGATGCTTGATATGTTCAGCAAATTCTTTTTCTTCAGCAATTGTCCTCTCCCCTTTCTCTATCTTCCTCAATTCTGGTGCAATCCTTGGGCTACTTCCATATACAATTTGGAATGGTGATCTACCAGTACTCCTATTTATAGAGTTATTGTAAGAAAACTTGGCTTGTGGTAGAATCAAATCCCACCCCTTGGGCTTATCCCCAACTAAACATCTCAGCAAATTGCCCAGACTTCTGTTTGGCCGTCAGTCTGTGGGTGATGTGTGGAACTGAATTTCATGTCTGTTCTCAACTTTTTCCACAATGTTCTCCAGAAATACCCCACAAACTTAGTGTCTCTGTCAGAAACTATACTCCTTGGAAGACCATGTAGTCTTACCACCTCTCTCAAAAATAAGTCTGCAATATGGGCAACATCATGAGTTTTGTGGCATGGAATGAAATGTGCCATTTTGGAGAACCTATCAACCACCAAAAATACCGAGTCACTACCCCTTTGTGTCCTCAGAAATTGAAGAACAAAATCCATACTTATGTCCTCCCATGGCTTTGATGGAACAGACAATGGCTGATATAGTCCAATATTGTGGCTAAATCCCTTGGCAACTTGACAAACCTGGCAACTCTGTACAAACTTCTTCACATCTTGTGAAATCTGAGGCCAAAAATAATGTTCTCTAAGAAGGGCAATGGTCTTATCTCGACCAAAATGTCCTGCCATCCCTCCACTGTATTCTCTTTAATCAGATTTTCCCTCATGGAACTCCTTGGAATGCACAATTGGCTGCCCTTGAATAACATACCATCCTGAATCAGATAGTCTAACCACTTAGTTCTATCTACAACAACAGGCTCTTTACAAGCTTTCCACGCTTCAGTTAAATCAAGATCTTTAGGGTATAGATTCTTGAGTTCATCAAACCCAACTACTTCAACCTGCATTACTGTAAGCAACAACTATCTCTTGCTTAGTGCATCTGCAACCCTGTTAGATTTTCCACTTCTATGTTTCAACACAAATGTATAGCTCTACAAGAAATCTACCCACTTCATATGCCTCTGATTCAATTTACCTTAGCTATTTAGATACTGTAATGCCTGATGATCAGTATACAAAACAAATTCCTTTGGCAATAAATAATGCCTCCATTTCTTTAAGGTCTGAACTATTGCACAATACTCTTGATCATAAACAGAATACTTCTTCTTTGCATCATTCAATTTTTCACTAAAACATGCAATAGGCTTACCTTCTTGGCTTAATACAACCCCAATAGCACTGCCAGTAGCATCACAATCCACCTGGAACACCTTACTAAACTCTGGAAGTGCCAATATAGGTTGTTCTATCACCTTCTTCTTCATCATTTCAAAACTTCTCGCAGCTACTACAGTCCATTTGAAATCTTTTCTATCCCCTCTTATTGTGTCAGTTAGGGGTGCACATATGCCCCTGAAATTCTTAATAAACTTCCTGTAAAAACTAACCAAACCATGAAATGATCTTACCTCAGTAGAAGACCTTGGAGTAGGCCATTCCAAGATGGCTTTTACCTTCTCTGGATCCATTTTGAGACCTTCAGGTGATATAACAAACCCCAAATAGACTAACTCCCTTTTTGCAAAGATACACTTCTTCAAATTAATTAATAGTTTCTCTTCCCTTAACCTTTCAAGGACACTACGAATATGCAATAAATGTTCTTCCAAAGTCTTCCTGAAAATTAAAATATCATCCAAATAGACAATAAGAAATTTTCCCAAGAACTTCTTAAGTACCTCATTCATAAGCCGCATGAAGGTGCTTGGGGCGTTTGTCAATCCAAAGGGCATAACTAACCACTCATAAAGACCCTCCTTGGTCTTGAAGGCAATTTTCTACTCATCTCCTTCTCGAATCCGTATCTGGTGATAACCACTTTTGATATCTATCTTTGTGAAGTACTGAGCTCCACTTAAGTAGTCCATAAGATCATCCATTCTTGGCAAAGGAAACTGATATTTGATGGTTATCCTATTTATAGCTCGAGAGCCTGTACACATCCTCCACTCTCCATCCTTCTTTGGTGCTAGTACTGCAGGTACTGCACATGGACTCAGGCTCTCCTGAATCAAGCCCTTCCTCAGCAGTTCCTAAACCTGTCTATTTAGCTCCTCAGTTTCAGTAGGAGTCATCCTGTGAGTAGCCTTGTTAGAAAAACTAGCTCCTGGGATTAAATCTATCTGATGACTGATTTGCCTTACTGGTGGAAATCCTTCTGGAACATTATCAGAGATAATATCTCCAAACTCACTTAGTAAATCTGAAACTTCAAGTGGTATTTCACTACTACCTTCTTTATCTTTCCTAGGAATCAAAGCATAGCACATACGCTGACGTTTCATTCCATCTAAGAACTTTCTTCCATCAACAAGACAAATCCTAGCACTGCTACATACCTTTTCACCTTCCTTTTTCATGGGCTTCAGTTTTTGGCGAACTCCATCTTTTGTTAGAGAGTATGTGTTTGGATGACCATCATGTACTGCATGCCTATCAAACTGCCATGGTCTACCCAACAATAGATGGCAAACATCCATTGGAATAACATCACAGAGAACTTCATCATGGTAACTCCCAATTTTGAATTTTACAAGACATTGTTCACTTACCAGGACCTTATGATCATCTTTCACCCAAGCAATCTGATAGGGCTAGGGATGTTTCTTCCTCTTGAGCTTCAACTTAGAGACCATCTCCTTTGATACCAAGTTATTAGTGCTACCACCATTAATGATCACATCACAACATTTATCCTCACACTTTCATCTGGTACGAAACAAACTCCTTCTTTGTCTTGGTTCAATCTCACCAATTAGTAGGACCATTTCATTTACCAAGGTCTCTCCTCTCTCTGCATCCTCTGAATGTGATGATTGTGCATCCTCATCTACATGAGCAACCCTAGCTTGACCCTCAGCTCTTCTATCTTTCCTTCCTTGTCGTTGAGGGCATTCAAAGGCATGATGACCTTGTTCATTGTAATGAAAATAGGTACCACAGAAGCCTCCTCTTCCTTTTCAATGTCCTCTACCTCTTCCTCTCTGATTTCCAAAGTCTTGATCATGGGAGTGGTTGAAACCCTCATTCCTTTGGTTCCTGCTAGTACCCACATCTTCATTTTCTTTTGATTTTATTTCAGCCTCTAGATGACCTACCGCTTCCCCTTCCTCCTTGACCATGCCCTCTTTGTCTCCCTTCAAATCTCTTATTTAGCTTCTCTTCAACTGATAGGGAAAACTTGTATGCCTCTTCAATGCTGGTCATTCTTACCAGACTTAATTCCTCCTAGATGCTAGGTCGCAACCCACTGATATAACGAGCAAGCTTCTCCTTATTTGATTTTGCATGCCCTGCTCTAATCAAAATTTGATAAAACTCCTCTGTATATTCTTGGACTAATCTTCCTACTTGCTTTAACCCATGCATCTTCTTAAACAAATCAAGCTCATATTCCACAGGAATGAACTGCTTCTTCAATTTGTCCATCATGTGATCCCACGTTGTGATCTTCTCCTTTCCTCTTCTGTTTCTTTCCAATTGAACCTCTTGCCACTAGATTTTGGCATGGCCTTTCAGTTTGGCCTTTGCAAACTTAACCCTATCTGGATCCCTAATATCCTCATACTCAAAGTATTCTTCCAGTTCATTGATCCAGTCGATCAACTCATCTGGTTTCAGATTTCCTGAAAATACACCCACATCAATTGTAGGTCTTTTCCCAAATTTAGTAATGGCCCTAAAAAGCATTTCCTCTGCCTGATTCAGAACTTCCCCATCAAATTCTCCTTCTACTCCAATTGCTTCTTCTTCATTGTCATCCTCACTGTCATCACCTGCGGCAACATTTGTTCCTCTATGGAGCTCCTCCTGCAATGCTTGTACCTGCCTTTGGAGGGCTCTAACCTCCTCAAGATTAATAGCTGCAGCCCTTCCACCATGCTCTCTTCATGGAGGCATCTTCTTAACTCAAACCCACAACCACATAGTCCTGGTGCAAACTGCCTCACAGTCGGCGCTCTGTCTACACACTCAGGAAGACCAGCTCTGATACTACTTGATGGAGACACAACGCAAGCACATAATGGACACAACGGGAAAAGGGAAATTGTATTAACTATGAAAATAAGCTAGTACATTTAGTACAGAGATAATAGACTTCAAAACATGCCCTAAGGGCTTACAATAGCACAAAATTGGAGATGATTTCTCCTTTTGGTACCTCCTCTCAAACTCCACTCTGAACTGCCTTTTACAATGCCAGTAATGTCCTTAAATAGACCTCAGAGGATTAAGAACTAGGAGTACATTCTAGAAAGTGCTAGTAGGCATCCACTAACCAAGTAGAAGGCTCTAGAAGCCATGTTAGAAGTTGGTACAAATCTAGAGGAATCCAAAAACGGTAGCTGAACTTTCAGGAGGCATAACTTTTGAATCGTAGCTCTAATTGACGAACCATTTACATTTTCGAAAAGCTCTCAAAGCACTCTATAGCCCTATGGAGGAGCTTTTCTCGTCCCCCATTTTTTGGCCCTTTTCAAGTTCATTTAATGCCCCTAACCTGACTTTGAAGCATTCTTAGGAGGTCTCCAGAAATCAAAAAACTGTAATAACTTTCAAACCGTGGGGCCTTTTGACTTGATTCTTTTTCTGGAATGCTCTAAATTAAAATTACATTCATCCAGCCAACTTACACCTTTTAGTTCACCAAAATGATGGCTCAATTACATACTCCTATTTTTTTTGACATTTACACGTATCCCAAGGTGTTCAAATAGTCTACCCTAGAACACTGATAGTGGAACTGTGAGAGTTGGAACCTTTATTTGACCCAAATGAGTATCCAGAAATGAAAACACATGAAACAAAAACTAAGTCTAAGTACATTTTTTTTAGGTGACACAGGATATCCCTTTTACCTCTGGATGCTCCTGCATCAGACACCTAGGGTTGATTAAAAAGTGACCTTGTCACTTTATGAATGGTAGAGGAAATCCCAAATGGGAAACCTTAGCTGCTAAAATCCAAGTTGAGTCCTCTATCGATCGTCCTTTCCACTTGACCAAATACTCTTCATACTACCTATTTTTGCTACTCCTACCCTCACGATGATCTAGAATGTCTTCTATTTCCTCCTTCTTAGAAGAAGGAATTGGACATGGCTCTAACATCAGTTCCTCATCTACACCATCATCATGATACTCTGCTAAGTCTGCAATGTTGAAAATGGGAGAAATGTGAATACCATCTAGCAACTCCACCTCATATGCGTTTCCTGAGTCATGTTTCTTCAAAATTTTGCAAGGGCCAAATTTCTTCATTTTCAGCTTGTTGTAAGTGCCAGCTGGAAATCTTTCTTTTCGTAAGTGTACCATGACTAGATCCCCTACTTGAAATTTCTTATATCTTCTCCTTTGATCAGCCCTAGCTTTATACTCTTGATTCATCTTAGTAATGTGTGCTTGAACCTCCTCATGTAGATGCTTGATATGTTCAGCAAATTCTTTAGCTTCAACACTTGTCCTCTCCCCTTGCTATATCTTCCTCAATTCTGGTGCAATCCTTGGGCTACTTCCATATACAATTTGGAATGGTGATCTACCCATACTCCTATTTATAGAGTTATTGTAAGCAAACTCAGCTTGTGGTAGAATCAAATCCCACCCCTTGGGCTTATCCCCAACTAAACATCTTAGCAAATTGCCCAGACTTCTGTTTACCACTTCTGTTTGGCCATTAGTTTGTGGGTGATGTGTGGAACTGAATTTCATGTCTATTCTCAACTTTTTCCACAATGTTCTCTAGAAATACCCCACAAATTTAGTATCTCTGTCAGAAACTATACTCTTTGGAAGACCATGTAGCCTTACCACCTCTCTGAAAAACAAGTCTACAATATGGACAACATCATGAGTTTTGTGGCATGGAATGAAATGTGCCATTTTGGAGAACCTATCAACCACCACAAATACTGAGTCACTACCCCTTTGTGTCCTCAACAATCCAAGAACAAAATCCATACTTATGTCCTCTCATGGCTTTGATGGAATAGACGATGGCTGATATAGTCCAGTATTGTGGCTAAATCCCTTGGCAACTTGACAAACTTGGCAAATCTGTACAAACTTCTTCACATCTTGTGAAATCTGAGGCCAAAAATAATATTCTCTAAGAATGAAAATGGTCTTATCTCAACCAAAATGTCCTACCATCCCTCCACTGTGTTTCTCTTTAATGATATTCTCCCTCATGGAACTCCTTGGAATGCATAATTAGCTGCCCTTGAATAACATACCATCCTGAATCAGATAGTCTAACCACTTAGTTCTATCTACAGCAACAGGCTCTTTACAAGCTTTCCACGCTTCAGCAAAATCAAGATCTTCAAGGTACAGATTCTTGAGTTCATCAAACCCAACTACTTCAACCTGCATTACTATAAGCAACAACTTTCTCCTGCTTAGTACATTTGCAACCCTGTTAAATTTTCCACTTCTATGTTTCAACACAAATGTATAGCTCTACAAGATCTCTACCCACTTCATATGCCTCTGATTCAATTTAACTTGGCTATTTAGGTACTGTAATGCCTAATGATTAGTATACAAAACAAATTCTTTTGGCAATAAATAATGCCTCTATTTCTTTAAGGCCTGAACTATTGCATAGAACTCTTGATCATAAATAGAATACTTCTTCTTTGCATCATTCAATTTTTCACTAAAATATGTAATAGGCTTACCTTCTTTGCTTACTACAGCCCCAATAGCGTTGCCACTAGCATTACAATCCACCTAGAACACCTTACTAAAATTTGGAAGTGCCAACATAGGTTGTTCTATCACCTTCTTCTTTAGCATTTCAAAACTTCTCGCAGCTGCTACAGTCCATTTGAACTCTTTTCTATCCCCTCTTATTGTGTCAGTTAGGGGTGCACATATGCCACTGAAATTCTTAATAAACTTCTTATAAAAACTAACCAGACCATGAAATGATCTTACCTCAGTAGCAGACCTTGGAGTAGGCCATTCCAAGATGGATTTTACCTTCTCTGGATCCATTTTGAGACCTTCAGGTGATATAACAAACCCCAAATAGACTAACTCCCTTTTTGCAAAGATACACTTCTTCAAATTAATTAACAGTTTCTCTTCCCTTAACCTTTCAAGGACACTATGAATATGCAATAGATGCTCTTCCAAAGTCTTGCTGAAACTTAAAATATCATCCAAATAGACAATAACAAATTTTCTCAAGAACTTCTTAAGTACCTCATTCATAAGCCGCATGAAGGTGCTTGGGGCATTCATCAATCCAAAGGGCATGACTAACCACTCATAAAGACCCTCCTTGGTCTTGAAGGCCGTTTTCCACTCATCTCCTTCTCGAATCTGTATCTGGTGATAACCACTCTTGAGATCTATCTTTGTGAATAACTGAGCTCCACTCAAGCAGTCCATAAGATCATCCATTCTTGGCAAAGGAAACTGATATTTGATGGTTATCCTATTTATAGCTCGAGAGTCTGTACACATCCTCCACTCTCCATCCTTCTTTGGTGCTAGTACTGCAGGTACTGCACATGGACTCAGGCTCTCCCGAATCAAGCCCTTCCTAAATAGTTCCTGAACCTGTCTATTTAGCTCCTCAGTTCAGTAGGAGTCATCCTGTGAGTAGCCTTGTTAGAAAAACTAGCTCCTGGGATTAAATTTATCTGATGACTAATTTGCCTTACTGGTGGAAATCCTTCTGGAACATTATCAGAGATAATATCTCCAAACTCACTTAGTAAATCTGAAACTTTAAGTGATATTTCACTACTACCTTCTTTATCTTTCCTAGGAATCAAAGCATAGCACATACACTGATGTTTCATTCCATCTAAAAACTTTCTTCCATCAACAAGACAAATCCTAGCACTACTACATACCTTTTCACCTTCCTTTTTCATGGGCTTTAGTTTGTGGCGAACTCCATCTTTTGTTAGAGAGTATGTGTTTGCATGACCATCATATACTGCATGCATATCAAACTACCACGGTCTACCCAACAATAGATGGCAAACATCCATTGGAATAACATCACAGAGAACTTCATCATGGTAACTCCCAATTTTGAATTTTATGAGACATTGTTGACTTACCAAGACCTTATGATCATCTTTCACGCAAGCAATTCGATAGGGCTGGGAATATTTCTCCCTCTTGAGCTTCAGCTTAGAGACCATCTCCTCTGATACCAAGTTATCAGTGCTGCCACCATCAATGATCACATCACAACATTTATCCTCACACTTGCATCTAGTACGGAACAAACTCCTCCTTTGTCCTGGTTCAATCTCACCACTTAGTAGGACCATTTCATTTACCAAGGTCTCTCCTCTCTCTTCATCCTCTGAATGTGATGACTGTGCATCCTCATCCACATGAGCAACCCTAGCTTGACCCTCAGCTCTCTTATCTGTCCTTCCTTGTTGTTGAGAGCATTCAAAGGCACGATGACCTTTTTCATTGCAATGGAAACAGGTACCATGGAAGCCTCCTCTTCCTTGTCCACGTCCTCTACCTCTTCCTCTCTGATTTCCAAAGTCTTGATCATGGGAGCTGTTGAAACCCTCATTCCTCTGGTTCTTGCTAGTACCCACATCTTCATTTTTCTTTTGGGTTTCATTTCGACCTCCAGATGACCTACTGCTTCCCCTTCCTCCTTGACCATGCCCTCTTTGTCTCCCTTCAAACCTCTTATTTAGCTTCTCTTCAACTCGTAGGGAAAATTGGTATGCGTCTTCAACGCTGGTCATTCTTACCAGACTTAATTCCTCCTAGATGCTAGGTCGTAACCCACTGATATAACAAGCAACCTTTTCCTTATTTTATTTTACATGCCCTGCTCTAATCAAAAGTCGATAAAACTCCTCTATATATTCTTGGACTGATCTTCCTGCTTGCTTTAGCCCATGCATCTTCTTAAACAAATCAAGCTCGTAGTCCACAGGAATGAACTACTTGTTCAATTTGTCCACCATGCTATCCCACCTTGTGATCTTCTCCTTTCCTCTTCTATTTCTTTCCAATTGAACCTCTTGCCACCAAATTTTGGCATGGCCTTTCAATTTGGCCTTTGCAAACTTAACCCTATTTGGGTCCTTGATATCCTCATACTCAAAGTATTCTTTTAGTTCATTGATCTAGTCGATCAACTCATCTGGTTTAAGATTTCCTAAAAATACACCCACATCAATTGTAGGTCTTTTCCCAAATTTAGTAATGGCCCTAAAAAGCCTTTCCTCTGCCTGATTCAAAAATTTCCCATCAAATTCCCCTTCTGCTTCAATTTCTTCTTCTTCATTGTCATCCTCACTGTCGTCACCTACGATAACATTTGTTCCTCTACGGAGCTCCTCCTGTAATGCTTGTACATGCCTTTGGAGGGCTCTAACCTCCTTAGGATTAACAACTACAACCCTTCCACCACACTCTCTTCATGAAGGCATCTCCTTAACTCAAACCCACAACCACATAGTCTTGGTGCAAATTCCCTCACAGTCGGCACTCTGTCTACACACTTAGGAAAACTAGCTCTGATACCATTTGATGGGGACACAACGCAAGCATAGAATAGACATAATGGGAAAAGAGAAATTGTATTAACTATAAAAATAAGCTAGTACATTTAGTAAAGAGATAATAGACTTCAAAACATGCCCTAAGGGCTTACAATAACACATAATTGGAGATGATTTCTCCTTTTGGTACCTCCTCTGAAACTCCACTCCGAACTGCCTTTTACAATGCTAGTAATGTCCTTAAATAGACCCCGGAGGGTTAAAGACTAGGAGTACATTCTAGAAAGTGCTAGTAGGCATCCACTGACCAAGTAGAAGGCTCTAGAAGCCATGTTAGAAGTTGGTACAAATCTAGAAGAATCCAAAAATGGTAACCAAACTTTTGGGAGGCATAACTTTTGAATTGTAGCTCCGATTGACGAACCGTTTACATTTATGGAAAGCTCTCGAAGTGCTCTATAGCCCTATGGAGGAGCTTTTCTCGTCTCCCATTTTTTGACCCTTTTTGAAGTCATTTAATGCCCCTAACCTGACTTTGAAGCATTCTTAAGAGGTCTCCAGAAACTGAAAAACTGCAATAACTTTCAAACCGTGGGGCCTTTTGACTTGATCCTTTTTCTAGAATGCTCTAAATTATGATTACATTCATCCAGCTGATTTACACCTTCTAGTTCACCAAAATGATGGCTCAATTACATACTCTTATTTTTTAGCATTTACACATATCCCAAGGTGTTCAAATACTCTATCCTAGAACACTGATAATGGAACTGTGAAAGTTGGAACCTTTATTTGACCCAAATGGGTATCCAAAAATGAAAACATATGAAATAGAAACTAAGTCTAAGTACATTTTTTTTGGGTGACATAGGATTGCCCTTTTACCTCTTGATGCTCCTGCATCATAACCTTTGCATACTAACCTTGCTTTGTTTCTTGAAACTTCTCCTTCTTTATTAAACTTATTTCTAAAAGCCCAGTTAGTGCCAATTACATTATATTGGAATACAATAGGGAAAGTAAACCCTGAGAGGAGAGTGGGGGGTAAGGGGGTGAATTAGTCCTTCAAAACTTTAACCCTTAAAACATTCACCACACATCCATCTCACAATTTGCATGTAAAATGAAATAGCTAGCTAAACATATTCATCCATAGCATGAAAGAAAATAACATTCAACATATGTATGACACATGATATTTGGTTACCTAGAAACCCTCCAATGAGAATGCAAAACTGGGGTGGGGATGACACCCATAAATCTCTACTATTGCAGTAATAAAGTGTATCCAATGAAGGCTACAATGTTTGATCATAAACAATGATCTACCCTATGAAAGGTATGCCCTATTAAAGGCTTACAAGATTGTTAGATCTTACCTCGTTAAAGGATTTCAACACCCTATTAGAAGCCTGCCTGATTACAGGACTTAAAACTCACAATGAAGTAAGCAACTTGTTAAAGGATTTACAACAACCTATTAGGACTACTCTGTTAGGAGATTTAATTAATTCACTTGCTAGAATGTCTTAGAAATGATCCTACGTTTAGCACTCTGTTGCTATATAATATATCACCTCTTTCCTAATGTGTACTTGATCCTCTCTGATCACATGTATCACTTCTATCCATTCTCCTCTAACTAATACTATAATGTATCTCAGTTCACAACTCCTTAGCCACTATGAATTCTCTATTTTTGCATACAAAATTCTCTCTTTGCTCCATCCACACTTACACACTCTCTTTCTTTTAGGGTTTTTCCTCCCTATGAAGACTTAGGTGACTTAGGGTTAGGGATCAATCAATGATTGTTATTCACCCATTTTTCCACTTACAATATCCCTTCAATTGATTGGTTGTGTGTACTACATAGGGATCCTCAATATAGATTCATCCTTATCATCTAGAATCACAAACCAATCCTTAAGTCAGCTCAAAAAAAGTTTACATAGAAATTTGTGCCATTACAAATAACTATATCCAAAACTATTTACTCAGCTCCTATAGTGTCTAATGCTCGACATCCATTGTAACTTCAATTCCTGTAACTTGATCTCTGAATGACTTGGTATCTATTGATCGCTCGACATTTGAATGACTTGACATCTACTATAATGTGTCACCCGAAGATCCTTGGAACAAGGATAAATATAGGCCAAGATTATATTTTTTCAAAAACAAGTATGGATGCACACAACATACTACATACGAGGATCACAAAGATCCCAACAAAAGACTAAATAAACATCCCAACACCAATAGATCTCCAAATGCTACTACTGACCAAAATGACAAAACATAGAAGGATGTAGACTATATCAAGTCTAGAACATCCTAAAATCAAAATGCAATTCCAAGGTATTCAAGAACACCAAAGAGGGTATCCAAAACACCTCCCAAAAAATTTTCATCAAACTAAAAATTGCCTGCTATCTGCCTAAATAGGGATTTTCCAAGACCTAGATGATACTTTAATTCAAAACTGTGTGATACTTTCCAATATCATACAACCTTTCTAAAGAATGAGTGCAATAGTTTTAGGGTCTGGACAACACTTCTCCTAAAGTTGTGTGATACCTCATAAGTATCATACAAACTTTCTCCAATGGGCATGCGATACTTCAAAGTATCACACGATATATTTTCTATGGGTGTGCGATACTTTCTAGTATTGCACGATTCTTCTTCTTTAGGCATGTGATACTTTAAAGTATCGCCCAATACTGATGCATGGTCACCCAAGAAAAGAAAGAAATGCTTCAAGGAATCAAGAAGAAAAAACAAGAAGTCATAACCTCCACACTAGGGAGTACTAAATCAATAGTCGAAGCATAGACACTCGAATAATAACTACAAGATGGAAACAACATCTAACCATTTAACATAGCTGTGAAGGGAAAGAACTGAAAGCAACATCACAATGTATTGAAATATCACAACAAAAGACTAAATAAGCATTCCAACACCAATGGATCTCCAAACACCAGTACTGACCAAAATGATAAAACACAGAAGGATGTAGACTATATCAAATCTGAAACATCCTAAAATCAAAATGCAATTCCACGGTATTCAAGAACACCAAAGAGGGTATCCAAAACACCTCCCAAAAACTTTTGATCAAATCAAAAAGTGGCTTCTATTTTCCTAGATAGGTTTTTTCCAAGACCTAGGTGATACTTTAATTCAACACTGTGTGATAGTTTCCAGTATCATACAACCTTTTTAAAGAATGAGTGCGATACTTTTAGGATCTAGGCAACACTTCTCCTAAAGCTGTATGATAATTCATAAATATCATATGAACTTCTCCCAATGGGCATGTGATACTTCAAAGTATTGCACGATGGATTTTCTATGCATGTGTGATACTTTCCAGTATCACATGATTCTTCTTCTTTGGGCATGCAATATTGTAAAGTATCACCTAATGCTGATGAATGGTCACCCAAGAAAACAAAGAAATGCTCCAAGGAAACAAGGGGATAAAACAAGAAGTCATAACCTCCACACTAGGGAGTACCATATCAATAGTCAAGGCATAGACACTTGAAAAATAACTATAGGATGGAACATAAAAGTGCAACAATGGTTTGACTGACATCCAAATGGATGATCTAGGTCCATGACCAAAATCATTCCAAGAAAACTCAAGAAAATAGGGCAACATGTAAAACAAGGTAAAACACTCGAAACTAGAAAACTTCAAAATTAATACCCCTTTGGTCTTTAGGCAAAAAAGCCTCAAAAATCCAATAATAAATAGGTTTGGACATCGTATGCAAAAAGAACCAGAATAATGGTGTGAAACCCCAAATCCTCATCTTGAAAATAGGGAAAATGTTCATACTCGACTAACTGAGAAGAACTAGAAAAAAAAATGGAGGGGAACACTAGTTCTTAGCCTCCAAACAAATAACTACTAGAAACAAAACAAAAAATAGAGTTGAAATATGAAAACGAGAGAGCCCTACCTAATATCCAAAAGGTCCAAAATAGAAAATAGCTAGGTAAAATAAAAAATCCATAGATACAACTAAATGACAGTAAAGCAATGTCTCCTCGAGATGGATCCAACAAGTTCATCCTTGTGAAGATCCTATACCTGTAGCTCTCACAATGAATAGAAAACCAACCCATCAGAAAAGGATTTCAGAAAAAGTTCTCAATTTTCCAAATTGGAAAAGTGAGGAATTAAATTCCTCTTTCAATACTTATTCACTTTTTGAGTCAATAATCAATTAGGGAAATAACCAATTAGACTAGCTCGACTTTGAATCAACCCAAATGAAAACAAGTTATTACTAGTAATAGGAATTCATCTATAGTAAAGCTACCAAAAATTAAATTCAATAAAATTTAAAGCTCAAAAACCCAAAATTACAGAAATTTCCCTAACAACTTTCACAACAATGCAAACTTCTAAATGCATAGACAGATTCATAGGTCTAACCACGTAATGCAAATGAGTCTAGGTTTAACAGATCACTAGAGGGTTTAATCAAACATTTAAATAAGATACATCAACCATACATGGATGACATTGGTAAAATGAACAACTGAATCACTAACTCCACATGCCACTGTCAGGGATATATATCCTTCACACTAAAACACACAATCAAGTGCAATTGCATATAATATCATAGCCAAAGCAATAAATGTATTAAATACCTAATCTTAAAATTTATTCAATTATACCAAGATAATCCATTTACATCACTCACATTCACATAAAGCATAAAGAAACAAGAATGAAGTAAATATCCATAACATAAAATCCATCACATAATAGAATCAAAGATATATCCAAATATCAGATAACCAGATATCATCATAGATCTACTATGATCTCAAAATGGCATCAACATGCAAATATGATAAATTGAACAACATAACATTATGGCATCTTTGATACTGAAATCAACGTATAACATCTGACCTTCAGATAATCTCAAATATAAAACATTATATGGTTCAAACTATAAACAAAATATAACAATGTTCAAACTACAAACACAAAAGGCAATACATCCTCCCCCACTAGCATAGGCTTACTTCTAGAAGCTGACAAAAAGATAATCATGTAGCATCTTCTCAAGTCGCAAAGGTCTCATCACTCGGGTTCCATTAGACCCTTGCTTGATGTCCTGACCTCTCAAAGTCAACCTTTGATGTTGAAGGATACAAATGGGCTCCAACATAAGCTACCTATCCTCCACCCACAAGGCATCCCAATTAAGGACATGGGTCACATTAGGAATATACTATTTCAAAATAGAAACATGAAAAACATCATGGATGCACTATAGGCTAGGTGGAAATACTAGTCGATAAGCAATAGGACCAATCCTCTCGAGGATCTCAAATGGTCTGACAAAACATAGCACCAACTTAGAGAATTTTCGATAATGAATGGGGCTCTTCCTCAACTATACTCTAAAAAATACCCTATCACCAATAGAAAAGTGATGATCCAACCTATGGACATCTACATACTTCTTTTTCTTATCCTAAGCAGTAACCAAATGCTCTCTAATATAGAAAACCTACTGCTCCATATCTTGAAGCATCTCTGGACCTAAAAGTACTTGGTCCTCTAAATGATCCCAACTCAAAGGGGTACGAAACTGTCTACCATACAAGGCTTGAAAAGGTGACATGCTAAGAGAACTATAATATCTGTTGCTGTATGAAAACTCAAAAAGGTATAAACACTCCTCCCACTTCATTTGCCTATCCATCACATACATGTGAAGTATGTCTTCCAGAACTTGGTTCACTCTCTCAATCTGATCATTGGTCTCTAGGTGATAAGATGAACTAAAATTGACATGTGCACCCATAGCATGTTGGAGAGATGCCCATAGTGCAAAAGTAAACACTAGATCTCTATTTGAAATAATCCAACAAGGAATCGCATGCAAATGAACAATATCCTCCAAGAAAACATGCCTTATCAAAGAAGATGTGTAGGATGCTCTCATGGGTGAAAAATGTGCTACCTTGGACAACTTGTCCATTGTCACCATAATACAATTATGTTGCTATGATGACATAGGAAACCCTGTGATAAAATCAATAGATATTGTATCCCATTTCCACTCTGGAATGACACACGGTTGTGAAAGACTCACCAGATGCTGATGCTCTGCCTTCAATCTTTGGTACTCAGGACATTGAGCAAAAAAATCAACAACATCATGCCTCATCCCTACCCAAAAATACAGTTTTTTAAGATCAAAATACATCTTCTTGATGCTAGAATGTACAGAATAGGATGCATGATGCACTTTTGACAAAACCAAGGTATGAAGATCACTAGACATGGGTGTATAGATATGCCCCAAGTGTCATATTAGTCCATTAGACTCAAGAAAGTAACCCAAAAACCTCCCCTTAAGGGTATGTCTAGACTTGATTTGCACCCTCACCTCTTGATACCAAGTGTCACTAGGAAAAGCCTCCAAGTTACGGCCTCAGAAATCCACTCCCAATGACAACACTAATATCACATATCACCTCCTACTCAAGGTATTCATGATGACATTCTCCTTCCCTTTAATGTAGTGAATCAAAGTCATATTCACATAGGAACTCCATCCAATGATGCTATCGTACATTTAAGTTTGGCTGAGTTAAGATATATTGCAAGCTTCTATGATTGCTAGGAAACTCAAACCTATGTCCCAAAAGGAAATGTCTTCAACAAGCAAGAGCATGCACTATGGATGCAAGATCCAAATCATGAGTGGCATAGTTGAGCTCATGGTCCTTGAGCTTCCTAGACTCATACATAATTACATAATAATCTTGCATCAAGACCATACCCACACCTTCCAATGAAGCATCTTTGAAAACTGTAAAATCACCTATAGGATTAGGCACTATAAGGATTAGTGCACTAGTCAAACACTCCTTAAGAGCACTAAACACTACCTCACACTGGTCTGACCAAACATACTTGTTCCCTTTCTACTGAAGAGAAGTGATGGGATGAGCCACTCATGAGAAATCCTTCATGAAGCGATGATAATAACTAGCTAATCCCTTGAAAATATGAACTTCTCAAACATTAGTGGGTACCAACCAATCCATGATAGCTCATATTTTATCTAAATCCATTGCAATACCATCACTAGTGATGATATGCTCAAAATAATTTACCTTTGACACAAATACATTTACTAAAGTTTCCATATAACTAATGTTCTCTCAAGAACTGCAACACCTGACGTAAATGGACCTCATGCTCCTCAACAATCTTCAAATAGATCAATATGTCATCCAAGAATACAATGACACATTGATAGAGGTTCATGTAAAATAATCCATTCATCAAGCTCATAAACACTGATGGCACATTAGTTAACCCAAAGGGTACAATTGTAAACTCATAATGCCCATACTATCTATGGAAAGTTATTTGATGAATGTTAGCCTCCTAGATACAAAGCTGATGGTATCTTAACTTAAGATCAATCTTAAAGGGTATCAGTTCTTTATCATCACCTTATTCAACTACCAGTAGTCAATGCATAAACACAATGATCCATCCTTCTTCTTCATGAAGATGACTGGTGCATCCCACAAGGATACACTAGGATGAATATGGCCCTTGTTCAAAAATTCCTCCAACTGTAATCTAAGCTCACTCAACTCTTGAGTATTAATGTGGTAAGGAGCTTGTGAAATTGGCTCTACTATTGGTATGAGATCAATCCAAAAATCAATGTCACATTGTGGTGGCATACTTGATAACTCATTAGGAAACACATCTACATACTCAATAAAGAGTGGACGATCATCAAGTGTCAATGTATAGCTCTTGACTTCCTCTACATCACTAAGAGAAACAAGAAACATCTAACATCCCTTCCACACACTTCACTTTATCTGATGAGTTGAGATCATCCAAAGAGACTGATCTTTGGACTCCTAAAAGTTCCACCTACCCACCTATTTCATCAACACATTCTATCGACTTATAGTGGTAATCTATATTCACCTGATGGAAGCTAACCAATCCATGCCCAACACAATGTAATATGATCCTAGATGTAGGATGCAAAGGTCCACTATAACTACAACTACTGACCAAAGAATCTATAGCCACCTTGGAACTCGTGGCTAACTCAACCTACCACTTATCGACCTGACATACTACCACTAGCCCGCATTGTTGAACAAGAGATGGTGAAATAAAAGAATCTAAAGCACTTGATTCAAACAAAACTAAAACTCAAATATTGTACAATTTACATGTAGCCTTGACTACCATACCTTGATGCTCAAGTTAACTATTATCAACTGCCACAAGGACTTGATGACTCCTTCTTGCATCTCCCACAATAGGCTCTAATCTAGTTGCACCTCCACCAGATCATGTAGATGGTTTAATAGGATATCCCAAAGCTTTATGGCCAAGTTGGCCACAAGAATAACATTTTCCCCTATAGCTAGATCTAGTCTCATGACCACCCTAAGCAGTACTAGAACATGGTGCACTACCCTTGCTAGAATTCTGCTGACTACTCTGAGGAGGGTGATCCTATTGAGATTTATGTGTACAAATTTGGTCATCTCCTTTCTTCCCTAAGGAACTTGAAGACTATCCACCATTGGGCCAATACCCTTGCTGATTCTTATGATGGTGCCCACCTTGGGAGGGTGTTGACTAGGCTTTCCCCTTCCATGTGGACTGAGTGAACTGTGCATCCTATCCTAAGTTCTGTGCACTTCGGTTCTGAGAACCAAATTTTCCACTGAACCCCTTGGCCATATTACTCTCTAGAATTTTTAATTTCTCTACAACATGTACAAGTACCCTCGACTGGTGAACATAGACATTCGCAATGATAGAGTCCCAAAGGCCCCTAATAAAATACTGCATGAGGAGTGCCTCGTCATAATGGTAACTTGAATACTATCTCAACCTTAGGAAATACTTCTCATACTAATCCACCATCATATTTCTCTATTTGAGTTGATGAAATTCATCAGTACGAGCTTCATGGTACTGTGGAGAAAGGAATTTCTCCCTGGACTCCTCAAAGATCTCCTAAGTGAGATCTGCCACATTGATATGAAGCTTCTTGCACTCCATATCTCACCAAAAAGAACCATGTTCTCTCAACTACATGATAGAACAATGGGCCTTCATGTTGCTCCCATAAGGTAGTAAGGAGAAGCAACACCTCATGTTTAATAACTAGGTCTTTGCCTTGATCCCTATTCCCTAATCATCAAATAGTGGTGGTTTGGACCTCTAGACATCATGTCCACCTCAGTGAAGTTATCATTATTTTGACCACAACCTCTCTATTGGTGCCCTCTATGACTAGGTGGTGTATGAGAATGCTCACACTCATGGACACGCTCTTCCTCTTCCCTATGATTTGACATGTGGGAATATCCATGATGAGACCCCTCTTCCTAATCATGATCCTATCAGAGTTCCTCTACACAAGGGCCCAATTGAGACAGAATCTCTTGTAGCACTAACATAAATGCCCCGATGCCATTCTAATCATTATTACCTTTTTCTTCCTCTCCACCTTGAATTTCCTCTTCCTAGTGTTCTTCTTCACGATTATTCTATCAATTACCATCTTGACCACTAGGTCAATGTGTAGGAGGCATCACTATGGAGTCACACGATAAGGATTAGAACAAAAATAAAAAACATAGGATCATGAGCATGAACCACAATGAGATATCAAGATAAGAAAACATAAGATACCAATACACAAAAAAAAAATACAATCCTAGTGGAAGCATAACAAAGAGATCACAATGTTGCAACATGGTCTCTAATACCAGATGTAATGCCCCACCCAAAGATCCTTGGAACAAGGATAAGTATAAGCCAAGATATTTTTTTAAAAAAGAAGTATGGATACACATGACATACTACATATGAGGATCACAAAGATTGCAATGGAAGACTAAACAAACATCCCAACACCAATAGATCTCCAAATGCTACTACTAACTAAAATGACAAAGCACAAAAGGACGCAGTTGTTATCAAATCCAAAATATCTTGAAATCAAAATGCAATTCCAAGGTATTCAAAAACACTGAGGAGGGTATCCAAAACACCTCCTAAAAACCTCTAGTCAAATTGAAAAATGACCATTGTCTGCTCAGATAGGTTTTTCTTAAGACCAATGTGATACTTTAATTCAACACTATGTGATACTTTCTAGTATCGTACGACCTTTCTAAAGAAGGAGTGCGATACTTTCAAGGTCTGGATGACACTTCTCCTGAAGCCATGTGATACTTCATAAGTGTTGTATGAAATTTCTCCAATGGGCCTATGATACATCAAATTATCACATGAGAGATTTTATATGGGCATGTGATACTTTCTAGTATTGCACGATTCTTCTTCTTTGAGCATATGGTACTTTAAAGTATTGCATAATGTTGATGCATGGCTACCTAGGAAAAAACAAGAAACACTCCAAGGAAACAAGGGGATAAAACAAGAAGTTAGAACCTCCACACTAGGGAGTATGAGATCCATATTCAAGGCATAAACACTTGAACAATAACTACAAGATGGAAACTGCATCTAACAATCTAGCATAGCAGTGAAGGGAAAGAATTGAAAGCAACATCACAATGTACTAAAATAACAAGCTAAGTGTGTGATTTCTCTAATACATAATAGCATCATGAGGCCTTGGAAACCCTAGCCATCCCCTGCACATAACATCCCATATTTCCAACTAGATAGTCAGAGCTATCTTATAAGGATGTCACTACTCAAGCATAATAACATCATAAGAACAGGAAATCTAACATGCTAAACCCAAAGTGATAGATACTCCAAATAAGTAGATAACATCATCTAATTATATGCTAAATATCATAATAAGGGAATGCATCAATAAACTAATATCATCTAAACATAATGTATAAGCATTTCAATGAAAGCATAAATCACAAGAAATCATACTCTGAAACCTGAAGTACTAAGTGAAAATGTCCAACAACGGCCACACTAGTCTAATAGATCATCTCTATACATTGGTCCCTAGCATTGGTGAGGGTAGCTACACCTCCCAACCACATGGAACACATAGGTCCTCTCTAGTCGTGCTGATGGAGATAATGATCCAACAAAAAATACACATAAAGAAAATTTCCATGGCTAACACTCATGCCAAACAATAAGAGGACTACAACCAAGATCATGAGACAATGCAAGTATAAAAGGTCTTGGTCAGAAATTCAATGGGATATTATGTAGGGGCTGACATCATGGAGAGTTACTTGGCATCGGGTAGCCCAAGCTTGTATTGGAAACTCACACTTCCCAATATAAGGATCACATCCTGAATCTTGTTATTATCTTAGTTTTATTACCACCCAATATTTTATTTAGTTATCACTTGATTAAAACTTCCTTTACCAACCCTGTGGCATAATAATCACCTAGATACATGATAGAAGCCCCCTCCCTATGCTACCCTATCCTAGCCATGCTCATCCAATGATGAGTGCCCATAGACATGCATATTCCCAACCCAACCCTTAATGATCATAAGTCCACCAAAGTACAAATGGGAGATCATGCCTCATAAGTCAATAAAAAATGTACATGCATGTACTTGTGTGTGGAACACCACCATCATGAAGATCATAACACAAGGAATGGATGAGAACACAAGAAAAATATCACTCAACCAAAAATAAGTTCAGGAGGATGGATGTGACACACATCCCAATACAACATAAAAGTGCAAAAATGGTTTGACTGACATCCAAACAAATGATCCTTGTCCACAACCAACATCATGCCAATAAAACTTGAGAAAATAGGGTGGCACGCAAAATGAGGTAAAAATCCCAAAACTAAAAAAATTTGAAATTAAAACCCATTTGGTCTTTGGGCACAAAAGCCTAAAAAATCCAATAATACAGGGGTTCAGACACCATATGCAAAAAAATGGCCAACATAATGGTGTGAAATCCCAAACCCTCATCCTAAAAATTGGGAAAATGTTTGTACCTGACCAACTAGGTAGAACTAGTAAACAAAAATAGAGGGGAACACTAGTTCTCATACTCCAAACAAACAACTACCAGAAACAAAGGTGAAACAAGAAAATGAGAGAGCCCTACTTGACAACCAAAAGAGCTAAAATCAAAAACAACAAGGAAAAATAAATAATCCATAGATACAACCAAAAATGATGGCAAGGCAAGGTCTCCCCAAGCTAGATCCAATGAGTTCATCCTCGAGAAAATCCCATGTTTGTAGCTCTTACAATGAATAGAAAACCAATCCTTCAAAAAAAGATTTCAGAAAAGGCTCTTAATTTTCCAAATTGCAAAAGTGAGAAGTGAGGAATCAAATTTGTTGTTCAATACTTATTCACTTTTTGAGTGAATAAACAATTAGGACAAATATCTAGTTAGACTAGCTAGACTCCGAATTGACCCAAACGAAAACAAGATATTCCTAGTAATAGGAATTCATCAATGACAAAGCTACCAAAAATTAGATTCAATAAAATTTAAAGCCCAAAAACCCAAAATCATAGAAATTTCCTTAACAACTTTCACAACAATGCAAACCTCTAAATGCACAGACACTTTCACATGTCTATTTGCATAATACAAATGAGTTCAGGTTTAACAAATCACTAGAGGGTTTAATTAAACATTTCAATAAGATACATCAACCATATAGGGACAACATTAGTTTAATGAATAGTTGAATCACTAACAACACATGCCACTACTAGGGATATTAATCCTGCACACTAAAATACATGATCAAGTGCAATTGCATATAATATCATAGCCAAAGCAATAAATGTATTAAATACCTAATCTAACCATTTATTCAATTATACCAAAACAATCCATTTGCATCACTCACATTCACATAAAGCATAAAGAAACAAGAATGAAATAAATATCCATAGCATAAAATCTACCACATAATAGAATCAAAGATATGTTCAAATATTAGGTAACTAGATATCATCATAGACCCATTGTCATCTCAAAATGACATCAACATGAAAATATGATAAACTGAATAACATAGTAGTATATCATCTATGATACTGAAATCAAAGTAAAACATCCGACCCTTAGGTCATCTCAAATATAAAACATAATATGAGTACAAGTATCTCTTGAATCAAAATATAACAAGGTTCAGACTGCAAACATGAGAAGCACATCTACTATCTGATCGACACTTGAGTGACTCAACACTTACTAGGTACTAAACACATACTCTATAACTTCTCTTGGCATATACTATCTGACGTCTTATGCTTGACATACATTAGTTGTTCGACATGGACTGAGAAAATGACTTAATTATATTGTCACTCATATGTTAAAACCAATATGAGATTAACAATCTTCCCCTTTGACATGAGTGGAAAAAACACCTGGTCATGGATGAATAACCTTAGCTTACGAGTATAACTCAGATAATATCCATTTAGTACTTGGCTTACATACAAAATTTCAAAACTTTAGAATTTTGCAAAACTTATGACTTATCAGTCATACCTCAAAAATTCTATACGGGAACATCATACAACTTGGTATAATGAGAGAAAATATTCTCCAACATCTTCTTTACACCCTCAATTTTGGTTTCTAACTCAACCTGGTTTAGTGTAATGACACTTGATATCTATTCATCCACATTTGTTTGAAATTTATTCTTAGATCATTCGAGTAATTTGATATTAGAATCTAGGTCTTCATCATTAATTTTCTCCACAATATTTGCCAACTTCTAAATTATTAGCTTGGCTTCATTAGGTTTAGGTAGGCTGAATACATCAAGAAATATGCCCTTGATGCCATAAAGTGCTTTTCTATGACTATGCTCCCTTCTGAGCAGTTCTTGGCATTTCTTCCTTTTTAGAGCATCCTACAATATGTTCATTTTCTCTATTGTGATTGATGTAAGATTATACTTTGGAAATTCAATCACCTCATTTGAGTTGATATCACCATAGGATGTCACCTCATCAACCTTAGATGTGTTAGGATTGTGCCTTGATGCTTGCAATGGTGTAGCTTCTATGCTTTGCCTATGAAGTGCTTGACTAAGAATAAGAGTAGTAGTGTCTAGTAAGGTAACCGGTGTCTAAATTTCTCACTTCCTTTGGTTTCATAGTCAAGACTAAATCTTCAATCCTATCCTTCTCCTTTTCTTTAGTTTCTACTTCACCTTGTGCTTGTGATGTAGGTACAGAATTGGCTTCTTGACTTGTTTGGACTAGTGTCCCTTTTTGCTCAATTATTTTAATTGCTAGTACTGAGACATTTTGTACCATAGTGATGGCATGTGAAGGTGTTGTTTCCTTCCTTTGATATACTACCATATGCATGGTAAGTTACACCTCTATATATTTGGGGGGGGGGGGGGGGGGGGGGTTGTAATGGATAATTCTTGTGGTTTCTCCCCTGTAGATGCTAATTCCACCTTCTCAATCTCATCCACACTCACCAATACAGGATGGCTACATAGTTGTGCCTTGGTGGTGGAATCAATAAATATCTTGTACATATCCTCCTATATTAGGGGATTGATGTTCTAAATGGTGCTGTTAGAGACATCCTTAATCATTACTATATCTATTTGTGGACTAGAACTCAACATATGTACTTCTGGTACATTTTGGTCTTGTTGTTGTTGTTCCTCAACTATTTCCTCTATATTGCCTTCCCCATGTACTTCCCTTATAGATTCATCATTAGCTACTTCAACTAACTCTTTTTCTTCATTTTATTCACCTACTTTCTTAGGTTCTTGCTCAATAGCCTTTTGAGTTGTTAGCCCATAGATCACCTTCCATACATGTGTGCTCTACTAAACAACCTCTTCAATTTTGTTATGTAAAATATTAGAGGGTTGGTATTTTAGAGCAAATCTTCCCTTGTACTTGTTAATGACCTTTGTCATTTTAGATTTTTCCAACTCTAGCATCACTCTTGCAAGTGTAGTCTCTCTAATATTTCTTTCATTTGTGAGACTATATTACCACCTTTGCTCAAATCTATCATAAAGGCTCTTGCGTAAAGAGTTGGAAATCTCAATTGGAGTCTTCTTAAATATTGCCATCATGTCATATGCAAATTCTTTTACATTTTTCAGTTTTATCTTCCCAAGTTTATCAAAATCAACATGTGTAAATCCACTTAAATCAACATTACTCTTGATATTTTACACAAGTTGTCAAAATCAGAAGAGGGACTATGACTTACCACTTTGAATTGGTTGTTGTCATCTGACTTGGTCCTTTCCTCATCCAGTTTAGCTAGGGCAATGTTTTTCCTTCTTTTTTTCTACTCAGGTTCATCTTCTTTTGTAGCTATGCTAGCTCTCTTGCCTTGAGGATTCTGAACCTCTTGAGTCTTCTTAGTAGTAGCTCTTGTGCTAGCCTTGGTGATAGGAACTATAGGCTTTTTTTGTGAAGGTTTCACAACATTTTTATGTTTTCTTACTGCTAGCTTCTTTGCTTTCTGCTTCTTTTCTTTTGTGGTAATAGGTTCTTCATTGGATTCTTCTCCCTTGACACCTTCAACAAATTCTACTCCTTCTTCTCCTTGGTCCTCACCTTGACACTATGTAAGAGCTAGTGGTGCTTGGGTAGGTGTATCTTCATCATCTTCATTTTCTTCTTCTTCATATTCTTTTTCCCCTTAACCAATGTGTTCCTTGATATTTTTCACAATCTTATTCTTCTTCCTCATCACAAAAGCTATCTTCAAATCCATTATGATTTTTGACTTTTCTACATCATAATTTCCAAAAGTTGTAGCATTCTTATCTACTTCTTCTACTAGTAAAGTAGTGATGGCTGTAGATGTCTCATCAACATAATCTCATAAGGCAATAACCTAAGCCATATCACCCTTGGAATAACAACTTGTACATAAGTGAAATCAACATCAACTAGAAAATAAACATCATTGAAATGCTTCTCTACTAGTGACACTAGAACCCTCAATCTTTAATTCATTGACTTGTTAAAGTCTTCAAAATAGCTAGTCTAGTCATCACAATCTCAAAATTATCTCCAAGATGCTCTATAAATTTACCAATTTGCACTACAATTGACATGTTAGTCTTCCAAGATAATTTCCCAAATTTGGGAAAAGTGTTCTACACATAGAAAAATATTTAAAAAATATTGAACCAAATTTGCATTGTGCATTTTTTCTTTCTTTCTTGTGGCTGCCATTTTTTTTGATAATTACTGGAGTTGTAACTTGGCAAGGTCATAAGAATGGTCTTTCTTTACTATCTTGTAACCCAAGTCCATAGCCATACATGGTACACTATTAAACCTACTAGATTGAAACAATTTATGTGCAATAAATATCACTACAAATACAATTAGAGGATCACTAATTGCGTCTATGGTCATCCCTCTCTTGTTCCATAGTTCCCCTGTATTCTTCTGAATTACCTCTTTTGCATCACTCCTCATTGTCTTAGGTCTATCTAAGGTTGGATATCCTATCACTCTATGAATAATCCTCTTTGTGATTTTGATAGGGCCATCCTTTGAACATATAGAATTTTCATGAATTCTACTAAGAACAATCTTAATCCACTTTGTCTTGAATATGCTAGGAAAATCTAGGGCATAGTTTAACCCTTTTCTCTCTACAACCTTGTTTTCCTCTTTCAATACTCCATTCTCACACAATTTTCCATATAAGTCTATTATTTCTATTTCTCTAATTCTTTCTACCTTACAAGTATATAAACACCTTACATCTTGTATCATTAAGACTTGTGGTGGCATCCTAGATAACACACCAAATAGGTCTCCTTTATAAGAAATATCAAGAATAGCTCTAAAAACTAGTTGTTTGATTTCATTGATTATCAGTTGAACATTTGAAATTTCCTTTCCTTCCTTAACCATAGAAGCAAAAGAGCCAAACACCATAACAACTTACTAGGGTTTGTGAAAATTCAAATAGCATAGCTCAACACATGATAAATACCTTGAAAGTCTAATGTCTAGTGTTGAAAAACATTAAATCTAGTATGAAAGCACTTGAATCAATTTCTTCAATTTTACTTATGCTCTTTGTGCTCTCTTTGATATTGAATAATTGCAAATGAGTCAAAAATTAACCATGTATCCCTTGAAACTTTGTAATAAATGTTCAGTTCTTACATAATTGTAAGCACATATTCAATAGAAATTTTGACTCACTCGGTTTCCATGAAATTCCTACTAAACTAGGCAACCAAAACAAGCTAGGCCAATATTATCACCTTTGATAGCTTAGAAACAACTAAACTTTCACTCTGCAACAATAGTGAAGTTTTTTATGCTCGATGGTAACATGAAAACTCATAGATTTCTTCAAAGTTCTATCCAATATTTTTCTTCTTATTTCATGTATATATGATCTTTTCATATCTGAATCCTTGGAACTAATGTATAATTGAACTTTGAAATACCAGTCCCATACATACCTCTTGATTGCTTAGCTGGTGGTGGTGTGATCACCTGATCCATTGGATGAAGTGATCCCATCTAAACTTGATGTTCTACAATCTTTGTTTTTCTTCCATGTCTTGTTCATCCACACTTTGACTTCTTCAACATCAACCTTTCCTTTTCCTTTATTGAATTTATGACTAGGTACTTTTGAACTTGTTGGACAATTTGTGCTAATGTGACCAGTCTTCAAAAAACTAAAATATGTAGTATGACTCAACCATCTATGTACTGTAGTTACTTCAAAAATGTGTTCTAATGCAATTTTCAGCAATATGTCCATACTCTTGATAACAGTGATAACTATACATTGTATTGTAATCCCAATTGTAGGATATATCAGTATTGTTTACCTTGGCTTGCTTGTTTGATGACTAGTTAGGCTTTGATCTACACTCATATGCTCTATGTACATACTTCTTATAGTTGCATCAGTAACCTTCAAATCTTTGTGTGCTTGATGTCTTGTCTTGCATTCATGTGTCTCCTTGATTGTTGCACTTATGACAGTTACCCATGAATTTCTTCTTAGGGTTTCGATTTGTATTGTTTCTCTTGCAAATATTTGTTGTATGACCTATCTTTCCATAATTATGACAAGTAGGCTTATAGTTCTTACCGTTGTTTCTCTTTTGTTCACCACTTTTAGATGATTTTACTTCTTTAATGCTGGTGTAACCCAATCTAGTAGTATTACTATTAGATCTAGGAGATCTCATCAATTGCTCAAAATACTTGATGGCTTCACTAGGTCTATTGAAACTTTCAACAATTTTTTTCTCTTTTCAGATCATTTCTCAATTGTTCATTCTAGAACTTCAGTGTTGTGATCTCAATATCTTTTCCATTCAATTCATGATTGACATTCATCATTTGATTCAATATTTCTAGTTGCATGTTAGCAATCCTATTCACCTTTGATGTCTTCTATTCTAGTCTATTGGTCAGTGTCCCTTTGTCATCTTCAGTCATGACTTTGTCTTCTTCAACTTTCTTTTTCTTCTCAGTCACTTCACATAGAAATACAAATTGGACTTCTTGTTCCATATTAATATTTTTGACCTCTTTAGCTGGGGCTCCATTCTTTTTCCATCAAATCTGCAACTACTACATAAAATTCACTTGAATTTCTATTTGTAAATGATTTCATAGTGTCAATATATTAGTAATGCATGTCATTCTCTTCAATGGCTATCTCTTTCCTTCTCTTTGATGAGTGCTTCAACTCATCTTTTTATTCATTCAACTAACATAGGGCAAGCTGGATTTCAATCTTTTGATTATCAATAACCTTTCCCAACTTGTAGACTTCCATCTTCAAAATCTTTCCTTGAAGTTACAAAGCTTTCCTTTCTAGAGCGCAAATGCTCTGATACCAATTGTTGGAAATACAATAGGATAAATAAAATTTGAGAGGGCAGGGGAGGGGGTGGGGGGTGAATCAATCCTTCAAAACTTTAACCCTTAAAGACATTCTCCACACATCCATCTCACAATTTTCATGTAAATTGAAATAGCTAGCTAAGCATATTCATCCATAACATGAAAGTAAATAAAATTAAACATATGTATGACACAGGATATTTGGTTACCCAAAAATTTTCCAATGAGAAGGTAAAATTGGGGTGGGGATGACACCCACAAATCTCCACTACTATAGTAATAGATTATATCTAATGAAGGCTACAATGTTTGATCATAAACTATGATCTACTCTATGAAAGGTCTTCCCTATTAAAGGCTTACAATATTGTTAGATCTTACCTTGTTAAAGGATTTCAATACCATATTAGAAGTGAGCCTAATTAAAGGACTCAAAACTCATAATGAAGTAAGCACCTTGCTAAAGGATTTACAATAGCTTGTTAAGACTTAAGAGATTTAATCTATTTATCTGCTAGAATGTCTCAACAATGATCCTACAGTTAGCACTCTGCTATTAGATAACAAATCACCTCTTTGCTAATGTGTACTTGATCCTCTCTGATCAAATGTATCACTTTTTTCCTCTAACCCCTTTCCTTTGTTCTCATCTAACTGATTCTATAATGTATCTCAATTCACAACTTCTTAGCCACCATAAATACTCTATTTTCACATGAACAATTATCTCTTTTCTCCTTCCACACTTATAAACTCTCTTTCTTTTAGGGTCTATTCTCCATATGAAGACTTAGGTGACTTAGGGTTAGGAATGAATCAATGATTGTGATTCACCCATTTGGCCATTTAAAATATCCCTTCAACTGATCAGTTGCATGTGTTGCATATGAATCCTCAATATAGATTCATTGTTATCATCTAGAATCACAAAATAATCCTTATGTCGACTAAAACATGATGTATACAATAAAATCTAACCTATTGGTAGCAAAAGTAAACAAGAAAATATTAGTTGTAACATGTGTATATGAAAAATTAGAAGAAAGTGGAAATACAACTAAAATAAAATTGAGTTTAACAACTAATGCAACCACAAATTAAAGGTCCTCATGCAACTTCAAAGTAGCTCAACAAAGGTTCCCATGAGAGGCCTTATTGGTGTGCTCAAGTGTGAGGCATGTGGATATGCTCTTCCAAAACACAACTATTGAATCCCTTGATTAAATGCAATATGAAATGAGTGAATATAGACTAAATAAGTGGAGAATTCCTTTAAGAAATGGCTATGAGTGAGCCAATCCTCAAAGGATTCTAGGATGTGAGATGGAAAATGCAAAGAACCAAATTAGAAATGATAATCTAATATGAGATACAAGCATAAGTGCAAGAAATCTAACATCTACAAAAGGTTAGTAGCAAATATGAAAATCACTAAAATAACTAGAAAGCTTCTAACTATAAACTAGCATGATAATAATGCAAATGAGGGAGATGTTGAAATTCTTGAGACAAGGGCTCTATCTATAGGTTTGAGAGAGGCCTTGGGGAGGTGGCATCTATGTGGTATCCACGTAGGTGCCACAAGGGAGACACTTGGGTTAAAGGACAAAGCCATGTAAAAGACAAAACTAGCCTTTATGATTGAGAGGCTCAAGGTTTGCTCACACGTGTGAGAAACCTTGGGGGAAGGAGTGGGGGATAATGGTGTAAGAGGTGTAAATAAAGTGGAAGCTTTATTAGATCACGAGCTTCTCAACATGTGTGAGCAAACACTTAGGAGCTAAAAAGGTGATTCAAAGAGGTTTAGGATAATAAAGTGGGATTAAGTATTGGGTAGGCTTAGAAGAATGAGAGTGATGGGTGTAGAGTAGGTTTTAGGATGGAATTAGGATTAAATTAAGTAAGAATTAACTTAATCATAGGATTTAAAAAATTTGATAAAATGGAGGGAATTAAATAAGTTGAGATTTATTCAAAAGGTGATTTATGAGGGAAACATGTATTAAATAAATTCAATACATTAAAGAGGATGTATTTGAATTAAATTCAAAATACATAAGGAAGATGAACCTATTTAATTAAATAAATTTAATTAAATAAGCAGAAGAATGTGAAAAATATAATTAATTAATAAATAGCCAATTATAGTGTCAAGGGAAATATTAGATCAATTATATAGTGTCTAGGATAATTTTAAGTGTCTACATTTTGCCCCTCTTTGATGTGATGTTGGGAAAACATTATATCAAAGAAAAGAAAATATAGGTTGCCCTAGAGAGGATAGGAGTCCTAGGAGTTGTGTCATAGTGACGATAGGGGATGAAGGTGCCCCCTCGAGGAAGGAATAGGGAAAGAAAAAGGCTTAAAAGAAGGCCTTGCATGACTTGTCGGTAAGAGTGGAATGAAGTAGGGTAAATTGGATAATGATTAATCTAAATGTGGTTGAACTACATGAATGCATGGGATTCAGTTATGTTCATATGGGAGAGTACACCCTAGTTTGATATTTCCAAGAAGAGTTATGCATCAAATGCTATAGTAGCATTGACAACAAGATTCCTTTGCATGGACTAGACTCTTTAAAAAAATAGAGACTTTAGGAACATAGATGTAGGTTTCATAGTCATGATGGAACAAATGAAATATAAACACTAGAGAAGTTTAAGCACACCCAAAGTCTTGTTAGGGATCTTGGTGGAATTTGTGCTAACCCATTACCCCTAGTGAACACTTCATAACTCAAAAACTAACAAAGATGTGCTAAAGAATCATGCAAATAGATCATATCATAAAATAACATGTGTAATTAGGTTAAGCTGTTCAAATGACACCAAGATATTGAAGATCAAGGCACACATGGGGAGGCTATCACTGACACATGAAGATAAAATCAAAAAAATACCTTATGACCAAGTAGTTATTCAATCCAGAGTTCTTGCCATGAACCTGATTCTAATAGTGAACTTTATTAAAACTATGTAGGAAGGATTCATCCTATAAGGCAAAAATTGATTGTTTGATTGAATTGTATTGAAATGCTTGTGAGTGATCGTTGGAAATTGTGTGAAAGGAACAAGGTTCTCAAAGGATTTAGCCTTAGTGTGAACTTGTGTAAGATTATTTGCAATCACTATTTTGATAAACTCGATTTGATGGGTTGAAGCTCAATGTTATGAGATAAATAGGAGAATTTGGACAAGATGTGATAAGATGATGGAAGAACTTAATTGTATGAGATGAATGATGTTGATGAAAAGAAAAAGGAGACTTAGATAAGATGCAAATTGATTTTTAGGAAATGATTGGAAGAAGGGAATTTGATTAGATTAGAGGATAAATGAATTGATTGAATTAAATTGGAAGAAGTAAAAATTGATGGAATGTAGAATAGATTAGAACCAATGACAAGGGATAACTAAGGAATGGTAAATGAATGGGAAGGATGGGGATATCTAAATGGAAGAATAATATAGAGGACCAAAGGATATGGTATCAAAAAATGGGGAGGCAAGGACCATGTTTAAAAGAAGTTCAAATGCCCCATACCAAGGATAGGAAAATGAAAGAAAATATGGTGGGAAAGGATGCGTGGAAATGGAAAGATGGTGTAAAGGATATTGTATGGAGGAAGGGAATGCATGTGGATGTCCAAAGCATGGATGAACAATTTATTGTTGTGCATCTAGTATTGATCACTATCATGGGCATGATAGTGGAATGAATATGAGATATGGGAGGGAGGGTAGGCATATGATATGGATAATGATATGAAGAGTATAGATGAAATGTGGCATATGAAATAGATGGGATGGATGGGATAACCAAGATCAAGGACATATGAAAGAAGCATGGAAGTATGTAGGAGTATGGATAGAGGATGGAATAAATGAACATGAAATGAACTATGTGATGCAAGATGTGGATAGAATGTCAAGATAAAATATATGAAAGGATTAGGGAAGTATATAGGATAATGTATGGATATGAAAAGTGAGCATGAATGGATGAAAGGAATAGGATAGTCAAGATCAAAGATGAAAATGATGGTGGACAACATATGTAAATATGGAAGATATGTAAGGCAATATAGTATGGATGAAGCTTGCCCCCAGTGTAGAGTGCAAGTGGAAGAGGAAACATGAATGGATGGATAAGTGGAATTGGAAGATAATGGATACATTATAAGGAAACAAAGAGAGGACTCAATAATCTAGTTACATGGATGGGATCCCTTGATATCTTTTTTTTTTCTTTGTTATATTGAAGGATTTTTGACTATTTGCTCATAGATGTTGGTAGGATAATGACTTATAAAAAAGTTTGGATTAGGTAGGTGGAGTAGTTGGGATGAAGACATGGTTGATGGATGCTAGGTTGGGAGACTTGTGAATGAGTGGATGAAGGAGGTGGGAAGATTGTCATTGACACACACCTTGAGGGGTGATGGAAAGGTGAAAATTTTGGGATATAAGGACCCAAAATGGATGAAGGAGACGATGGATTTAGGGTAGTGGATTTTGGGACATAAGGACCCAAAATAGAGTTGGTAAATGGAATTTTTGAGGATTCATGGATGAAGGAAGCATTTGAATTAGCAAGATTGGATGCCATTTTGAATCTTTCATTTAGATTCATTAATTCATTAAGTAGCTTTGGAATCCACATAATTTTTGAATTTTTCATTTTTAGGCTACAATTTTAGCCTTTGTAGCCTTTTGACTTTCTTTTGGATCAAAATTTTCTTTTCTAGGACATGTCTTTTAGAGGATACATGTTGATCCTTGAAGTTTTATAGATTTTTGGCTTCATTTTCTTTATCTTTGGCATCCAATTTTCTTCCATTGGCCATTGTAGGGGTTTATGAGGATAAATGGTATGGAGAGCTTATGGATTTTGAACATTGTAAAGAATTCAAGGACATGTGTCTTTGTTGATCTTTATTAGGAGTATGAGGGGATGAAGTGGAAAAAATGGATATGGTGGATGGATGTATGTAGGGATGGATGGAAGTAATGAAGGGTTTGTCTTTGGAACATAAGGACCCAAAATGGATGGAAATGAGGAAGGAATGGGAATATGGATATAAGGGCCCAAAATGGACTTGGAATATGAGTGATGAGAATGTTTAGGTTTGGAAGGAGGAATTTTAGATTTGGAAGCAGTGGAAGGTGTACCAACATTTTGAGACCATATTTCTTCAATGGGATACTTATTATTTTCAATACAAGATGTGAGTCCATGTATATGGGGTTCATGAGTGGATTGGATAGGTGTGATAAGGTCTTGTGGAGGATTAGGATCATGAGGGGGATTATGAGGGATAGTAGAATCTTGAGATGTATTGGGATCATTAAATACAAATGAAGGGGTGATTTGATCTTGATTTATAAGGGGATCATGTAGTGGGATGGAAGGAATTATTGGATCATCTAGTGGGATAGGATCATATAATGGAGTGGAGGGAATGAAACTATGAGATGGAGCAATTTGATCTTGACATGGAGGAGTATTAGTGGATGGAGTGGAAGGACAATCTTCATGAAGTGGAGGATCTATGGATGCTAACTCTTGAGATGGAATGAAATCATTTATGTGCACGATACATGGAATGTCTTGATCTTGATTAGGAAGGGGATCTTGAGATGGACTAAGAGGGATAAATGGATCTTGAGGGATAAGGGGATTATGGGATGGAGAAATGCGTGAATCTATAGGAGAAAAGGAATCCAGATTGGCATGCTTGGGAGGAAGGTCTTGAGATGGAATTGGGTGAATGACTTTGGGTAATTGGATCACATTATTTTTGTTTTTGTATTTAGACGAGGTTTCTAGAGAGATAAACCTATTACAAGGCAGGGATGATGTTTATTTTGGAAAATTAGGATTCTATGAAGGTGGAGGTATGGGTAGGGGATTGGGATGATGGTTTTGGACATTAATCTCAAAATATGGGGAATTACATGTAGGTTTCAAGTTGGATGGGACATGAAGATTATGGTCTTTGAAACATGGGGGAAGATGACATATGTCATGGAAGGTGGACTTTTTATTTTGATTTGCTAGGCTCAAAATAGAATTCTTGATTTCCTCAATTTCTTTGGCCATGAAATTTTTGTTTGACAAATTGTGTGGGCTATGAATAGAATCATATGTGGTTGAGGGATAATGAAGTGGATTTCCCTTGTCAAAGGTAGAAGAATAAGGAATGTGAGATGGATTAGGATTGGACATACAATTTTGATGATTGATTTGATATGGGGTTTGTGCTAGAGGTGTGACTCCATATTTCCTTTGAAGGTCCACAACCATTTGGTTAAGCCAATTCTTATCCATTGAGATTAGATGATGAGTGGTGAGAGATATGAACTTGAGACTAGGAGAAATTTTGGACTTTGTTTTAATTTGATTTGGGTTGGATTTGACTTGATATTGATTGGATTTGACTTGATTTCATTTGATATTGGAAGAAGGTTTGAGATAACCTTGATATGTATTGGGTTGTTCAAGCTAACTGGGATTAAAGTCCAAGAATTATGACTGTGTGCCTAAGTCCAAAGTAGGAGATTTTATGAAAAATTGAATTAGAAGAAGATTTGATTAGATGAAGAAAGATTGATTGATTTTGGATGATGATGAAAATGGATTCAATTAGGAATTGATTAGAAAAGAATGAATTTGACAAGGGATTCAATTAAGAATCATGAGGATGAATCATTGAATGAGGGAATTGGATCTTGATGTGGATTTTGAACCATGATTAGGATGACAATTAAAAAGATGAGGAAATGACTTAGATAATTAGAGATGATTAAGATTTTGAGGAATGATTTGAATGATTAAGAAGATGATTAAGACAAGAGATGCATGATGATGGGATGAATGGATAGAAGAAGTGATGGGAAAAACAAGAGTTTCTTTTTGTTGTTTTTGAAATATTTTTGGATTTTGAACTTTTATGATGTTTTTGGATTTTTTGAAACATAACATGCAAATCATACAACAAAATATATACAAGAAAATTTTAGATGGTGTGTGTCCCCTTCAAATGGGGAGGTTTTTGAACACTTAGCACATCAAACACACCAACAATCCTATAAGGTTTTGACTAGGATATACAAGCTTAGCTAGGGGTGTCCTTAATATATGCAAGGTACATGAGGCCCAAATCTATAGATGAAATAAAATAATGCCACATAGCTAGGAGGAGATGGTAACCTAAATCTCCACCTTCACTTCCCAAAGGTATAAAGTTCTTTGGGGCTTAGCCAAGAGTGACAATATTATGCTTCCAAGAGAGGTGTCTTTCAATTCACCTTTTGATATTTATACTCTACCAGAATGCTAGAGTTGAGGTCATTTGAAGGGGTGAAGAAATCCCCAAGCAAGCCTCCTAAAAAGTGTAAAACAAGGTCACTTATTTCTTGTGCACTCAAGATCACCCAAAGGCACAAGAGGATTGAATATGTAAGTAGTCTTGGGTTTAAAAGACACTTGTTCTTTTCCAATTGAGCTTTAGGTTTTGTAAGCTATTCTTGAAAACACTCGTGTTTATAGCATATAATATTCTTTCCAACTTGACAACATTTTCAACATAATAAAAATTGAAAGTTCGCCAACATAAGAAAATTGAACGTCATCAACATAATAAATTTGATAAGGAAAGAGTCAATTCCTTTATGCATTCAAGATTGAGTGAGTGTTTTTTATAAGTACCAAATCCAAATGTTCATTGTAATGTTCTTTAATCCTTAAGAATTCAAGATTTGATGAGATTCATTTTAAACTCAAATTGAAATTTGTATCATAGCATTGTTCTTTGAACTTTATGCATTCAAGAGTGTATTTGACTTCTAAGAATTCATTCCAAAAAATGTTTGTGAATTTCCTTAAGGCATTCAAGATTATATTTTAACAACATTCATCCAAATGAAAGGTTTTGTTCAATTGATTATGCATTCAAGATTGGATTTGCTTGTTTTAAGTTTTAGTCATTCAAGCGTGTGTCTGATTTATCCCATTAAGTGCAACATTCATTTAGAGACAAATGATTAAGTATTCAAGTTCATTCCCAAGAGTAATAAAATATTAAGAAAACCTGCAAGAAAGCATGGTTAGGTATTTCTATAATGGTCCCATCTGCAATGTTGCAATAAACAACTTGATTAGCTTCAATAAAACCTCAAAAAATCAAAGCTAATTATGAAAAAAAAATTTGACTTTTTTTTTGTTATTTTTTCTATACATAAATAAGATTAGAATGATGCCAATCCTACAAAACCATAAAAAGTCAAATTTTGATTTATACTATTTTTTAAAAAAAAATATAAAAATCACAGATGACATAATGTAGGCAAAGACAAAAAAACATAGAGATGATAGAAAAAATAGACGACATAATAAAAAGAAAGTATGATATTGCTGTTACTTACATTCGCAGACCACAGATGACAAGATAGGATCCCAAACACCAAAAATCATAGATGAAAGAGTATGAGAACTTTGGAGACAACAATCTATAAAATGATTAGTTTTTAGCCACCCACAACGCAAATGACAAAGTAATGAAACTAAAGAGATGACTGAATATAACTTGGAAAGGAAGAAACAATGGAGACAACAATATAGATTTTTTTAAAACAAGTGTAGACACCAAATTGTGAAGACGACAATACATAGAAATGATAGAACATTAAAAAAATCAATTTTTTTGGAAATCTTTTATAGGTTGAGTTTGGTAGAGATGAAAAAATGCAGAGATGACGATCTATGGAGATGAAAGAACGTTTACACAGACAACATTGCATCCTAACAGAGATGACAGTATGCAATTTTTTTACAGAAAGTGTCAAGTTTTGACTAGATTTTGGAAATAAAAAAGGGACACAGGTCCCACTAGGTGTGCAAAAATGTTTACAAGAAAACCTAACTTGTTGCAAGCATGCATAAACAAGAAAATGTTAGTTGTAACATGTGTATATGAAAAATTAGAACCAAGTAGAAATACAACTAAAATAAACTTGACTTAAAAAATTTATGCAACCACAAATTAAAAGTCCTCATGCAACTTCGAAGCAGCTCAACAAGGGTGCCCATGAGAGGCCTTGTTGATTTGCTCAAGTGTGAGAGATGTGGATGTGCTCTCCCCAAACACAACTATTGAATCCCTTGATGAAATGCAATATAAATGAGTGAATCTAGACTAAATGAGTGGAGAATTCCTTCAAGAAATGGCTATGAGTTAGCCAATCCTCAAAGGATTCTAGGATGTGAGATGAAAAATGCAAAGAACCAAACTAGCAATTATAATCTAATATGCAAGCATAAGTGCAAGAAATCTAACATCTACCAAAGGTTAGTAGAAAATATACAAATCACTAAAACAACTAGAAAGCTTCTAACTCTAAACTAGCATGCTAACAATGCAAATAAGGGACATGTTGAAGTGCTTGAGACAAGGGCTCTATTTATAGGTTTGAGAGAAGCCTTGGGGAGGTGGCATCTATGTGGAATCCACATAGGTGCCATAAGGGAGACACATGGGTTAAAGGAAAAAGCCATGCAAAAGTTAAAACTAGCCTTTATGATTGAGAGGCTCAAGGTTTGCTCACATATGTGTCAGAAACCTTGGGGGAAGGAGTGGGGGACAATGGTGTAAGAGGTGTAAATGAAGTGGAAGCTTTATTGGATCATGAGCTTCCCACACATGTGTGAGAAAACACTTAGGATGATAAAGTGGGATTAAGTATTGGATAGGCTTAAAAGGATGAGAGTGATGGGTGTAGACTAGGTTGTAGGATGGGGTTAGGATTAAATTAAGTAAGATTTAACTTAATCACATGATTTAAAGAAATTGATAAAATGGAGGGAATTAAATAAATTGAGATTTATTTAAAAGGTGATTTATGAGGGAAACATGTATTAAATAAATTCAACACATCAGAGAGGATTTATTTGAATTAAATCTAAAATACACAAGGAAAATGAACCTATTTAATTAATAAGTAGAAGAATGTGACAAATATAATTAATAAATAACCAATTATAGTGTCAAGGGAAATATTAAATCAATTAATATAGTGTTTAGGACAATTTTAAAGGTCTACAAATGGTTTATATAGAATTTTGTATCATTGCAAAAAGCTATATCCAAAACTATTTACTTGAAACCTAAAGTGTCAGATGCTCAACATCCACTGTAACTTCAATGTTGTAACTGGGCCTCTGAATGACTTGACATCCATTGATCACTCGACATCTAAATGAGTTGTCATCTACTATTTGCTTGGTAGTTGAGTCACTTGACACTTACTAGTCACTCGACACATGTTGTATAACTTCTCTTGACATATCCTATTTGGCATATTATGCTCAACATACATTACTTGTTCCACATGAACTAAGAAAATGACTTAAGTATTTTGTTAGTCATTTGTTAGAACTAATCTGAGATTAACACATTCTTATCCTTGGAACAAGAGTCTAGGTCTTATTCTTTTCTATGTGTTCTCTCTCTTCATTCATTGCTTGAATCCAAATTTCATTATCCAAAGCATCTTTAATTGTTCTAGGTTCAAATTTAGTAAGAAAACATGTACCTTTACATTTGTTCCTTGTCATTGTACCATCTGACTTATCTCCAATGATCTATTTCAGTGCATGATGCCTTCTAACATATCTTGCTAATACAAGTACTTTGGATTTAGAACTTGTTCCACTTTCTTCACTATGATTTTGTGCATCAGGCTTGGGTCCCACTATCTGTTACTAGGGTCCTTCAAATTCAGACTCAGGTTGCACTGGCTACAACTTGGTAGCCTCTAACTATGACTCAAGTCTTTTAGATCACAACTCAAGTTTTACTAGCTACAACTCTAGTGCTTCTAGAGATTTTGGGGACTTGGGAGGAGAAATCTACTAATCTCCAATTAGATTAGGCAAAATATCAAGTTCAATGTAAATAAACTTTCTGTAATCTTCAGGTCCTTTGCTGCTCTCTTCTTTACTCTTTTCTGCAGACTCATCAATCATCACATTAGAACTTACTATGATCTCGTAAGTGGTTAGATTCAAACATTTGTTTGCTTTACTTCTACTGCAGTTGTTGAGATAATGGGTGTTGCACACATTGCATAATATTGTTATTTTATTATTATATTTTTATTATGTAATGTTGTACCTAGATGGACGTGCAACATGTAAAGATTCCCATGAAATATTCTTGATGAGTTGTATTGTAACATTGTGAAAATATTTCATATAATTATTTAATATTGGGAAAAAAGAATTAAATGCCCAATATTAAATGTGGGGTTAGTGGGTTAGGTAGCATATAGTTTTAGCACATGGTTTATGTAATACCACTTGGTGGTTTTGTGGGACTTGCTACTATATAAGCAGCCACAAGGGTAGTTGTTGTAGAGAGAGAAAGAGTGACAAGGAAAAGACAAAAGGCAAGAGTCGAGCGGGACAAGGCTTGACAGGTTAGCCAAGGGAGCATTTGTGAAGGTTGAAAGCATGGCATGGGATGTGTGGATTCATGCTTGTTCACATAGTTTGCTCAGTTGTGGCTATGACCATGAAGGCGTCCATGGTTGTATGACAATGGTATTTTTTGCTGAATAATACATGGTGATGGATGCTTTTGGAGGCTGGGTTTTTTCCTCAATGAGGGTTTCCCAGGGTATATCTTGTGTCACATTTTGTGGGTATGTTGTCTATTTTCTTGCATGTGGATTTTAATTCTGTGTTTATTTCAGATCTATTATGGGTTATGTGGAAACGGTTATATTCTTTGTTGCCAAGTTTCCTTACAAGTGGTATCAGAGCTATGGTTTTATTATTTGTAACCCTAGATTGAATCCATGGGAATGCATGAGAGGATAAAAGAAAAGGGCAAGATATATGAATGATTTATTGCAGATTTGAGGGTTTTGGATTTGCTGTTATGATGAGATGTTAAAATATTTGGGCATGTGAAATTGTTGGACAAAAATATTTTTTTGGATGTTTCATTTAAAATGAGGGTTTTGTGGGGTAGCTTGCAGAAATGACCTCCTGGGTAAAAACAGACCTCACCATTGGATCCGGGTCAACATTTCCATAAATTTTGATATATAATATGCCCTAGTTTGGCCATGTTTAGAGGAAATGAAAGAGTTTTTTGGTTTCAGACCATGATGGCCGTCAAATTTAATCCCGTCAAAATTTTTGTCACTAAAAAAATAAAAAATGAAAAATCGTATTGAAAATGGTAAAAAGACCGTCTTAGTAAAATAGCCATAACTTTCTCTTAGAATATCAGATTTCAGAGTTCTTATAGGTGTTGGAAAGCTAATTCAGAGCACTACAACATGGCATAGGTTTGGTTCTATGATTTTGAGATTTTTTCAAGTTTTAAGAGCCCTAAAGTCAGATGTTATTTATTTTGAGCACAGATTAGGGCATAACTTGGGCATACGGAGTCAGATTTTGGACTTCGAGTAGTCAACGGAAAGCTCTTGGAGAGCTCTACACATTGGTTCATATTTGGTGTAGGTTTGGCCTGATTTATTTGTTGATATATTGATCTGAATAGTTTATATATATATTTTGACTATGGTAACATTGTGAGTTTATGACATTGGAGATTTAAGTTTTGATGTCATTGTATACTCAGTTCATATTTAGATTGGTCTCATGATGATATGGTTATCAGTGTTTGGTTTGGATATGCATGATGACTTGTTGGGCCTACAAGTTGTGCAGTGTTGTAAGCGGTCTATACTTACAGGTTGCATTTATAGCTTGGTTATGGGTTGTCTTTGCCCATTGATCTTTCATTATTGATGCATATTCAGATTGGTCGCTTGGATTTGGATTGTCTATGCCCTAAGTCACATGATTTTATCTTCATGTAGAAGGGATGAGATGTTGTTACCAAGTACAGTCATGGCAGAGGATTGTGGTTGACTATGCTAACAGGTTGGACATATTGAGAGCTAGATGCTCGGTTCATGGATGTGATCATGGTGTCATGGATTTTGGCATGACATGATTGGTTATACAGGTACATCCTTGATGTTCATTAGCTTGGATTTTCTGATACAGTTATGGTGGTATATCTTCTTGGTTGAGGATCATGGTTATTTGGTTTCTTTTAAGGAGCTCATGATGTGCACTTTGAGTTCTTTGATGGTTTGATGCCTTGGTTGATTCTCATGGTTAGAGGATGGTTTTTTCATCATTATGTCATGGATAGCTTGGATAAACAGTTTAGTGGGAGCTTGTGACAGTGATGAGGTGACAGTGCAGGATTAGTTCCTGGTTTGATTTGGATCTTCATATAGGAGATGGATTTTATGATGCCATAGGTGACTTGGTACCACAGTTGAGTGGGAGTTGTTGGCATTGATATATTTATTGAGTGTTTGTAGATGTTGGAGGTTTGTCTTAGATCCTATTGCTACAGAAGCATTTTTTGACATTTGCATGGTGCACTTGTTATCTTCATGGTGTGTGAAGATGGTTAGATCTTGAGGACTCATGGAGTTCTTGGTTATCTTCATGGTATGTGGAGATGGTTCTTCATGGTATGTGGAGATGGTTTTCTTCATGGTGTGTGGAGATGATTGCATCTTGAGGACTCATAGGGTTCTTGGCAAAGGTGTGATTTATGCTTTTATTTGGCATGCTATCCTTGGTATGAGGATGGTTTCATTATTATGTCATGGTATACTCTTGATACGCATTTAGAGTTGTGACATGTTATGGCATGTTCATATGGAGCATGTTATCTCTTTGGTTGAGATGGTAAGATCATGTTGTCATGTTTATGTTCCTGAGGCCATGGTTGGAACTTTGACATTGATCTTGGTTTAGTTTCTTGGTATTGAGTACACTGATCATAAGCTGGATACTTCATGATATTGCTATGTTGCATTTGGAGTTAGCATGAATTGATTGGTTACAGGTGCTCATGGATACTTAGAGACGGTGGTGATGCTAATTTCTCTTGGATTAGAGAAGTATTTGTTGGGACGGTTGATAGTTTCAACAGGAAGTCTGAGGGGCAGTCACCTGATATGGACTTGAGAGGAGATTGTTCTTAGATGAGTCTTGGTTGGAGACTTGGGTATCTTGATGAGCATTCTCATTCCCCACTCTTGGTCTACTCGATGGTTTTTTACTTGAGAGGTATGGCCTATTTTTTCTCTCAGTTGCATTATATTTATGCTTATCTTTCATGGATATGGATCTTGAGCTATGGTACATGAGTTAGTTCTGGAGGGTTCATTTGAGAGATGGTTTAGCATTGGTTATCTCCATGTGCATATGTTGTTATGCTGGTTGAGTTTGGGAGATAGTTTTATATTGGGCATTTTCCTTGGATTAGGAATAGTTTTATTAAGTTTGATCTTCTTGTGAGAGGCTTACATCCATGATTAGTTATATGGTATGGTTTGGGTGTTGTTGAGGCTTCTTGTTGGGGTTTTATGGAGGAGATCATACTTGCACAGTTTACATCTAGAGGTGTGTGTAGAAGGACATGATACAGGTTATGATTTGCATGGTTTCTCTGGTCTTGGTTATCTTCCTAGATGTTTAGATTTTGCTTACATTGGATTTGGGATTGGTTAGAGATTGTGATCACTGGTTTGTGCTCATGTATGCCATGTGAGAGATGACATGGCTATTCCTTTATCTCTTTCCTCTGTTGGTTGTGGTGAACTTGGGAGAGCATTGGAGACTTGTTATGAGAGTTGTTCTTGTAGGATATTAGTTTATGTATTGTGGATGTCCTTGATACTACATGGATTCACTTCTTTGAGATGTTGTGAGTGGATTGGTTATAGATTTTAACTTATCTTTTGCAGTGGGAGCTTCTTGGTATATATGTGGCAGGTATTGCTCTTGAAGCTTGTGATTGTAGGTTGCAAATTGGATATGTCGGTGATATAAGATTCACTTGTTATACCTTTGAGGTATGGATAGTTGGATGGGTTTGGCACTTTGTTGTGGGTGCTATTTCAGCTATGGATATTTTGACAACTACAGATACATGTGATTACCTTTGGATCAGGTTTTTTTGTGCTCAAAATTTTAGTTGGTACAGGATTTTATGATCTTCTAATGTGACAGGTTGGGTGGCTTTCTCTTTGGATGGCTTCTATGTATGTCCAGTGGCAGTGGCATAATAGGAGGTGAGATCATTCATGTTTGAGATGTTGGATATTTTGATTTTGTTGCGGATACCAAGATAGAGCACTTGGTGTATTTTGATCCATGATGGTGGATGTGCTGGGAGGGATTGTTCCCTTGTTCATTTATGTGGCTACGGATTGACCCTATGCAATGTATACAACAAGTGGGAGATTGTTGAGATAATGGGTGTTGCACACATTGCATAATATTGTTATTTTATTATTATATTTTATAATGTAATGTTGTACCTAGATGGACGTGCAACATGTAAAGATTCCCATGGAATATTCTTGATGAGTTGTATTGTAACATTGTGAAAATATTTCATGTAATTATTTAATATTGGGAAAAAAGAATTAAATGCCCAATATTAAATGTGGGGTTAGTGGGTTAGGTAGCACATAGTTTTAGCACATGGTTTATGTAATACCACTTGGTAGTTTTGTGGGACTTGCTACTATATAAGCAGCCACAAGGGTAATTTTTGTAGAGAGAGAGAGTGACAAGGAAAAGACAAAAGGCAAGAGTCGAGCGGGACAAGGCTTGACAGGTTAGCCAAGGGAGCATTTGTGAAGGTTGAAAGCATGGCATGGGATGTGTGGATTCATGCTTGTTCACATAGTTTGCTCGGTTGTGGCTATGGCCATGAAGGCTTCCATGGTTGTATGGTAATGGTATTTTTTGCTAAATAATACATGGTGATGGATGCTTTTGGAGGCTGGGTTTTTCCCTCAATGAGGGTTTCCCAAGGTATATCTTGTATCACATTTTGTGGGTATGTTGTCTATTCTCTTGCATGTGGATTTTAATTCTGTATTTATTTTGGATCTATTATGGGTTATGTGGAAATGGTTATACTCTTTGTTGCCAAGTTTCCTTACAGTAGTATCCTAAAAACATACCTTCATCACTTTTGATATTGAATTTACCTTTCCTAGTCTCCTTCAAAATGTAACATTTGCTACCAAATAATTTCAAGTAACATTGGGTTTATAGCCATACCATAGTTCATAAGGAGTTTGAATTGAAACTTTCTTCAGTTGTACTCTATTCAAGGTATGATCTAATGTATTGATTTCTTCTTTCCAATATTCGATTGCAACAATCTTTTCTATCATCAAGGTTCTTGCACAATCCATGATTGATTTGTTCCTTTTTTCTAGTACACCATTCTGCTGAGGTGTACTAGGGGTTGATACTTGTCTTTTGATTCCTCTATCAGTACAAAATTCATTGAATTCATTAAAAATGAATTCACTTCCTCTATCTAATCTCAAACATTTTATCTTCTTTCATGTCTCATTCACAACTCTAGCTAGATACCACTTAAACTAATGAAAAGATTCAAACTTATCTTTCAGATATATTAATATCATCATCTTGAAATAATCACCAACAAATAAAATAAATTACTTATCTCCATTATAGAAATCAATTCTAGTAGGTCCACAAAGGTCTATATGAACTAGCCCTAAGACTTCTTTAGAATGATAGTTCTTTCTCTTGAAACTTTTCTTGCATATCTTACCAATTTGACAATTTTTTCATAGACCCATATCAAATTTCCTTAGACTAGAAATACCTCTTACTATTTTGTTTTTTCTTATCTTGATTAGGTTATCAAAGTTCACATGACATAACCTTTTATGTCATAACCAACTTTCTTCTACTTGAGAAATGAAACATGAACTTTCACTAAGATATAGGTAGAATAAGTTACCTTTTGTTTATTTACCAAATCCAACTAGATTTTCTTTACCATCTAGTAGCTTAGCCTTCCCATTTATGAATTCTACCTTGAATCCAATGTTATTCAACTATGCCACACCTAGGAGATTATGTTTCAATCCTTCAACCCAATAAGCATTATCACATTTGAGTTCATTGGTTAGAGAAATACAACCTTTTCCTTTTATGTAACATGGTTCATTGTTTCCAAATCTTACACTTCCACCATCATAGTGTTCCATATGTTCAAAATTTATTTTGTCACTAGTCATATGATGAGAACAACCACTATCAGTAATCCATGTATCATTTTTGCTAACATGAGAAATAAGTGCATTTTATCTTCTTCATTGTCAAATTCATCTTTTACAACAATATAAACTATCTCATCATAATCACTACTATTTGAATCTTTAGCCATGAAACAAGAATTATTACCTTTGTCGTTGTAGTCCTTGAAGCTTTTTAAATCCTTCTTTCCTTTATACTTTTTTTTCTTCTATTCATCTTTTTCTTCTCTATTTGGACACCTTGGAGCAATGTTGTTGATCTTATATTGGTTTTGACAAGTGAGTCTCAACACACTTAAGCCATTTACTTATTTCATGCCAAACTAGTAATACATGTCGAGCACAACATGTAACTATTAGACCATGCCAATTTTCAATGAGTGTCGAGTCACTCATATGCCAAGTCTCTCAAGTACTGAGTAGATAGACCATGCTAAATGATTTAGGAGCCAAGTAAAAAATGGATGCCAAGTAATTTAGATGTCGAGTCACAATATACAGAACAATACATGCTAAGCATTAGAGACTTCATATGATGAGTAACACAGTTTCAACATATTTTTTTGTAATGCACAAATAACTATGTAAACCACTTTTAGCCAACTTAAAGATATATTTTGATATTTTAGAGATAAGGACGAACCTTTATTTGGATTCCCTATGCAATTACATACAACCAATTAGAAAATGAGAAGGATTAAGAAAAAAAATGGATGAATCTTAGCCATAGATTCACACTTAACCCTAATCCATGTAAGTCTTCCTAAGGAGGATAGAACCCTAAACTCTGAATGATAGAGGAGAGTGAATGTGGAAGGAATTGAAGGAGTGAACAGATAGTTTTCATGCAAAGCATTCAAGGTGACTTAGAAGAAATAGTGAATTGCACAATTAGTTAGAGAAGAATAGAGGATAAAGAAAATGATACAACATTGAGACATCTGATTGAGAAGGATCAATTTGATATTGTTTAGAGGTGATATGTTATCAGGCAAGCAAGTGCCAATCACAAGATCTACTCTGAGATATTTTAACAAGTGATTTTAGTTAAATATCTTAAGAAAAGTAGTCCTAACAGGTTGTATGAAATCCTTTAACAAGGTGCTTACTTAGTTGTAAGTTGAATTCATCTAACAAGGCACACTTCTAATAGGGTGTTTAAATTATCTTACAAGGTAAGACCTAATAGTCTTTGTAAATCTTTAACAGGGCAGACCTTTCATAGGGTAGATCATGTTTCATGGTCAAAACATTGTAAGCTTCATTGGACACACTTTGTTACTACAGTAGTGAAGACTTGTGGGTGTCATCCCCACCCTAGTTTTACCTACTCACTTGGAGGGTTTTTGGGTAATCATATCTGGTGTTATGTGCTTACATGGTTATATGTTTTAGATGCATATGCTTTACATGTTATTTCAGCTTACTTGTTAATGCATGTGATGAATGAATGGTGAAAGTTTTATGGGCCCAAGTTTCAACTAATGATTCAACCCCCTTCAAAAGTTTACTCTTTCCACTTCTAATTTCAACAATTGGTATTAAAGGTTTGTTCTCTAAAAGAGAAGCTTTGCAACTTTGAGAAAAGATCTTGAAATGGAAGTCTACAAGTTAGGAAAGACTATTGAAAATTAGGAGATTGAAATAAATCTCATACTACATCAACCGAATAAGGCAAGATAGGAACTAAATAAATCCTTGAAGAGAAGGAAATAGATTGCTATTGTGGAAAATGACACACTATATAAAGAAATAGACACTACTAAGATATTTGCAGATGGTGACTCTAATGAATTTGATGTAGTAGTTGTAGATTTAATGGAAAAGAATAGAGTCCAAGCTAAGAAAACCAAAAATCTCAAGCTAGAGCAAGAATCACAAGCTATACTACTATGTGTGCTGATTGAACAAAAGAAGAAAGCTATGGAAGATAAGGCCATGATTGAAGAAGACAAACGAATTTTGGCCAATAGAATAGAAGAGAAGTCAATAGAGCTAACCAATATTTCCAACATGAATTTGGATACTCTAAGTCAAATGATGAATTTCAACTATGAATTGAACGTCAAGGACATTGAGATAACTACATTGAAGTTGCAGAATGAACAATTGCAGAGTGACCTAAAGAGAGAAAAGGAATTTGCTAAAAGTTTCAACAAGACAAAAGAAGTCATAAAATACTTTAAGCAATTATTGAGATCCCCTAGATCCAACAATGATACATTAGGATTGGGCTACGCAAGCACTGAAGAAGGAGAATCATCCAAGGTTGTAGAAGAAAGGAACATCAAAGGTAGGAACTCCAAACCTAATTTTCATAATTGTGGTAAGAAAGGACATACTATTAATATGTGTAGAAGCAAGATTATTGATCAAAATGTCAAGCCTAAGAACATGACTCATTTCCATAAGTGCAACAGGAAAGGTCACTAGGTACATGGATGTAGAACTAGGACCATGCATACAAAAAGATTTGAAGGATATTGCTACAATTGTTAGAAGTATGTACATAGAGCTTTTGAGTGTAGATCCAAGTCCATGTGGTCATCTAACAAGCCAAAAAAGGTAAGAAACAATGGAAACTCTTATAATTGGTATTAAAACACAAGATATAGCTATCATTATTGTTAAGAAAATGGACATATCCCTGAGAATTGTATTAGTACATAATTTAGTGGCAATTAGAAAAGATGGTTGAGTCAAACTACATGTTTTAACTATTTGAAGATTGGTCACATCAATAGATATTGTCCAACTAGGTCAAAGAAACCAACTTGTGAATTTAATAAAGGTAAAGGAAAGGCAGACATTGAACACATTAGAGATGAGATGAACAAGACATGGAAAAAGAAAGATGTTTGTAGTACATTAGATAAAGAAGTGATCACTTCATCTAATGGGTCAAGTGATCACACCTTATCAAACTAGGCAAACAAGAGCTATGTGGGATTAACATTTAAAGGTTATATCATGCATCAGTTCCAAAAGAAGATAGTACTGAAAGGAATACATTAGCATAAGTGAAGATGCAAGATGTTGATAAAAATGCAAGACAAATCTTTAATTTTTTCATGTTGTTGCCGAGTATGAAAAGTTTCCTATATGTGCTGAGTGGAATGTTAGTTGATGCCAAGTTGTCAAACTAGTTAGTGGATGCTAAGCTTGTAATAGCTACCGAGTGATGGAAATATCAATAGATGCCAAATGAACCCAACAAATTAGTTATTGCTGAGCTTATAGTTGTGTAAGAACTTAGCATTAAATACAAGGTTTTTAAAGGGTATATGTTCAATTTGAGCTGATTTTTCATCATTTCAAAATTGGGAAAGAGCAAGAAGTGCTAGAAGCAACCTGGGAATTTGTCAGAAGCAATTTTAGAGGATTTGTGCAGTGATTCATTGTTAGTTTGTTAGATTTTCAAAGGTATTTATCAAGAGCTGAGCTATGAAGTTTAAATTTTCGTAAACCCTAGCTTGTCACAATGGCATCAATTTTGAAAAATGTTGAAGGGAAGGAAGTTTTAAATGTTTAGCTAGTCAGTAATGAAGTTAAGTAGCTATATTTAAGGCCATTCCTAACATCACTTACAAACAAGACCTATCTAATGCATTGTCTATGATCCCTCCAAATGTGATAATGGTGCAAGATGCAAGGAAATGTTACAATTACAAGAGAGGAAGCATAGGGAACATGGAAATAAGAGGTGCATATAATAGATTGTGTGAGAATGGTGTTTTGAAAGAGGAATACAAAACTTTTGAGAAAAAATGGTTTAACACAAGCCCTAGATTTTCCAAATGCATTCAAAATTTATTGGATACATATTGTGCTAAGCTAAATTCATGATGGTTCCTTGTGGCTAGAAGGAAGACCAATCATGATTACCAAGAGAAAAATTCATAGGTTACTAGCTACCCAACCCTAAATTGGCCAAAGACACTCAAAAGTGATTCAAAGGAAGTAATTGAGAAGAATACTGGAAAAATCTAGAATAAAAGAGGTATGATTATAGATAGCATCATTGATCCATTGCTAAACTTTTTTGTAAGGGTAATCTCACATAAATTCTATCAATCTAGTAGATTGAATAGTGTACCCTACATAGTTATGGAGAACCTTGGAGCAATAAGGAAAACCAAGAGTGCACAATGAAATTTTGGTTCTATACTAGTTTGCATATTCTTTTATGTATATAACACATTTACCTCATTTGGAATAGTAGGATGGAAATCTAATAGGTTAGTTGTAGTATAAATTGGGGAGTACATTGAGCAATTGGAAGAAAACTTTGAATCAATAATGACAAGTTACTTTGAAGATTTCAAGAAGTCAATGAAGGAAAGGATGAGGATACCAGTTTCCTTAGTGGAGAAACATTATAATGATGTATGTTTTCTTGTTGATGTTGACTACACATATGTACAAGCTGCCATACCAAGGGTAAGATATTTGAGACCCTTAGGATAAGAAATAAATGCAGATGAAGCCTTAGTAGCCATCACAACTCTACTTGTAGAGGAAGTAGATAAGAATTCAAAAGTCTTTGGAAATTATGAGATGGTGATATCAAAGATTACCATGGAATTGAAAACTTCCTCTATAATTAAGAAGAAGGATAATCTGGTGAAGAAATTGAAAGCCAAATTTGGAGAGGGTGCCAAGGAAGAAGAAAAAGAAGAAGAGGATAAAGAGGAAGATGAACCTAAAACTCAAGAACTTCTAGCTTTAACTCAAGGCATGGGAGAAGACAAAGAAGAAGAGGAGACTAAAGGTTCCAAGGGAAAAGAAGCCAAGGAAGCACCTACTCCTATCAAGTCAAAGAAGAGGAAGGAAAAGGTACAACCAATGGCTAAGATAAAGAAATTGAAAACCTGGCCAAGCCAAGCCCATTACACCTACCACTAGAGCCACCACACATGCAACTACCCAAAAGGCCAAAGAAAAGACCAAGTAGACATAGAAAGGAGGATAGAAATAGAAAAGACAAAGAAGGAAGTATGTGGCTCCACCAAATTTTGATAAAGAAAAGAAAAAGTCAGATGATAACAATCAATTCAAGGTGGTAAGTCACAATCATTTCTCAAATCTTGAGAACTTATATGAAAATGTCAAAAGCAATGTTGATTTTTAGGTCTTAGACATATTGATTTTGATAATCTGGGAAAAGTAGAGAAAAACCAAGTGGAAGAGGCATTATATGCCATGATGTCAAAGTTCAAGAACACACCACTAGCATTTGCCAACTCAATACCTAAAAGCCTATATGATATTGTTGAGTAAAAATGACATTATTGTTTGTCTAAATTTGGCAAGACAGATTAGGGAAACCACTTTAGCCCAGGTAATGCTAGAATTGACACCTTGCTAATGGACAACTTGCTAAGCCTGCCAAGAAATATGTAGTTAGGTTCACACCTAAATACAAATCCTTCAACATTCTCCATAATAATATTGAGGACATCGTGAAAAAAGTCAACACAAATATGGAAACTCATTTATGGGTTGACCACTATCAAACAAGGAGAAGTTGACCCTTTAATGGGTAAAGATGATGATAAGGAAGAGGATGATAAAGATAATATAGTTGGGGGATAAATAGAAAAGAAATATGATGATAAAGCAACAACTAAGCAACATCAAGAGTAACAGAGTGTGTAGGACACATGAGTGCCAAGTATCAGTCCTCCCCATGACACAACCAAAACCACCAAAATAATAATTGGAAAGGATGTTCCTAATGCATCAGCCCAAAACAACAATCCACTTACTACAAGAGATTTAAAGTAAATACTAGATCAATCTACAATCCAAGCCAAACTTTATGAAAATCCAATTTTGGTTAGTGTTGAAGAATTGTAGAAATAATTAATTAATGTTACAAGGGAAAAGGTGAATCCACAAGAATCACCTTCCATTATCCCTTTAGTTACTCTTGTACAACCTTCAATCCAAACAATAGTAGACAGATCCATCAAGGTTAATACAAGTGTTAAAATTGATACTGTTGAGAAGAAAAAAAAAGAGAAAGACACCACTACAGGTCAACAAAAGAAAACAGGATAGATGGATTCATCTGTATCTAAAGCATAGGAACAAGGTGCTAGCCAAGTCATAGTAATAGACCAGGGCAAGCCTAAAGAGATAGAACCAAAGGTGAAGGAACAAGTGGCCATCCAAGCATTGGTAGCCTTACTAGCATCTAGCACTCCATCCATACAAGCTCTTTAGAAGTCAAGCAAAAAAGCTATTCCATTGCAAATCTCAATACCAAGACCAAGTTCATCAAAGGTAGAAAAGGTAATACATTATGGAGATATAACCCTTGATGAAAAAATTTTTATTCCAAAATATGAGTATGATACTATGACATTGGAACAAATAGGAATTTTGCAACAAGTCTTAGAAAGGAAGAAACATGAAGAAATGCTTAGGAGAGAACACAGGTAGAAGAAAGCACTTTAAGATATAAAGGATGTCATTTTAGATGCATTTAGCCTACCAACTCTTGAAGAGACCATGACACGAATCAAACAACTGATAGATATAGTGGAAAAGGTCAGCAATGAAGACCTTGATACAAATGCAAAACTCTTGGAATGGTCTAAAAAGAAGTTCCAAGGCAAGGTATATCAAAACAATCTAGTGAGATAGAACTACAACAAGTTGCATTAGAAATAAAGGTTGAGGATGTGAAGAAGGTACTTGAGAATATATTCTTACTATACACAAAACTATGCAATCCTACACTCTTCACCCAAGAGACCCAAAGTCACAATTTGAGCTTGGAAAGTCAAATATTTGCATCAAGTGCAAGACTACCATCAAATCTAACTCAGAGTGAGAAGCATTTTAGAACATTACTTTAGGCACAAAGTTAGTTAGTTTTCTTAATAGAAGATGAGGCTAATATTAGAGCCAAACTAATAAGTATTCAAGGTAACCTCACCCCACATATGGAGATAATGCACAAGGAACTAGGCTATGCTAAAACTCTATTGAAGAAAGACTTGAATATTTATACTTTAGATAGTCTAGTACACCTTGCTGCCAAGCTTACAATCCCTATTAAGTCATTGGATGTTGTATGCGATAACTAGGATGCAACTCAAATGATAATAATGGATGTCCATAAATCCTTTTTGGACAAACACACCATAAGTGTATAACCCATTTGACATAAGTGTCAAAAAGGGGGAGATATAACAAAAGGGGGGGATATAATATGGGAGACATACAATATGGGGGAGTATGAACAAAAGAGAGAAAAATAAGAAAAGGTAGAGCATAGTAGTAGAAAATATAATAGAGTAGAGTTATATCATTGGAGAGATATAATTTTTTAATAAAGAAACAAAATGGGATAGATATCAGCTAAGAGAGAGCATATAAGATGAAAGAGCATCGGTATTACAACATGTTGAAGTCAAAGTGTATTAGCAAAGACACATTTACTCAGAGAGGAGTGCTACATTTTGGATACAATACAGACATACTAACTGAGGGGAGTTATCAAATTTTGAGGTATACAAGTTAGTACAAAATTTTGCAATTTTGAAGTTTGTTATATAAGCCAAGTCATGGATATGTTATCCTCGAGAAATTAAGGATAACATTGTATATTTAAGTGTTTTTGACACTCATGTCAATGGGGGAGATTGTTGATCTTAGATTAGTTTTGACAAGTGAGTGTCAAAACACTTAAGCCATTTACTTAGTTCATGTTGAACTAGTAATGCATGCCAAGCACACCATGTAAATTAGACCATGCCAAGTTGCAACGAGTGCCAAGTCACTCATATGCCAAGTTACTCAAGTGTCGAGTAGATAGACCATGTTGAGTGATTTAGGAGTTGAGTAAATAGTGGATGTCAAGTAATTCAGATTTCGAGTCATAATATACAAAATAGTGCATGTCGAGCATCAGAGATTTCATATGCTGAGTAACACAATTTTGACATATTTGTTTGTAATGGCACAAACAACTATGTAAACCATTTTTTAGCCAACTTAAAGATAGATTTTGATATTTTGGAGATAAGGATGAATCTCTATTTGGATTTCCTATACAATTACATGAAACCAATCAAAAAATGAGAAGGATTAAGTGAAAAAATGGATGGATCTCAGCTATAGATTCATACCTAACCCTAAGCCACCTAAGTATTCTTAAGGAGGATGAAGCCCTAAACTCTAAATGATAGAGGAGAGTGAATGTGGAAGGAGTTGAATAGAAGAAAGAGTGAATTACACAATTGATTAGAGAAGAATAGAGGATAAAGAAAATGATACAACATTGAGACATTTGATCTAGAAGGATCAATTAGACATTATTTAGAGGTGATCTTTTATTAGGCAAGCAAGTTCCAATTGCAGGATCTATGTTGAGACATTTTAACAGGTGATTTTAGTTAAATGTCTTAAGCATAGTAGTTTTAATAGGCTATATGAAATCCTTTAACATGGTACTTACTTAATTGTAAGTTGAAGTCCTCTAACAAGGCACACTTCTAATAGGGTGTTGAAATCCTCTAACAAGGTAAGGCCTAATAGTCTTTATAAGCCTTTAATAGGGAAAACCTTTAACAAGATAGATCATGTCTCGTGGTCAAAACATTGTAACCTTCATTGGATACACTTTATTACTGTAGTAGTGAAGATTTGTGGATGTCATACCCCAGTCCTACCTTCTCACTTGGAGGGTTTCTAGGTAATTATATTTGTGTTATGTTCTTACATGGTTATATGTTTTACATGCATATGCTTTACATGTTATTTCAACTTACTTGTTAATGCATGTGATGAATGAATGGTGAAAGTTTTATGGGACCAATGTTAAACTACTGATTCACCCCCTGCCCCCCCACCTCAGTAGTTTACTCTTTCCACTTGTAATTCCAACAAATGTGACCAACCTCTTCACAGGAAAAACAAATTAGATTAATTTTACCTTCATATTTTCCTTTCCATTTGGGATACCTCTTTATAAATAGTGCTTCAATGAATTCAAGATCATTGTTAGAACTATCTTCCTCTTTACTTCTAGATTTCTTTTCCTTAGACTTTGTAGCTTTCTTCTTGAGTGACATCGTGGCTTTAAATGTACACTCAAGATTGTGAGAAATAGTAACATAATTATCATAGTTATCTAGCTCAAATGTTGTCAATCTTCCTACTAGAGCATCTAAGGGTATCTTATTATTTTGATCACATCTCATCTCTTGAATAGCTAACACTATGACTGCATAGATAGGAAGAAGGTTTTTGAGTACCTTGCTCACCACTATCACATCTTCAATTGTCTCTTTAGAGGCTTTGATTACACTGACACTAGATTTGATTCTGTCAACATATATTGCAATGTTTTAATCCTCTCTCATCTTCATCTGATCAAACTAAGCTCTCAAGATTTTTACCTTGGCTATTCTTACATTATCATCTCCTCCATAGATATCCTTTAGCTTTTTCCATATCTCATCAGCAACCTTATATTGGGCATTCAAATATTTCAAATATGAATCAATGATGGTTGCCATATGTAGCTTCATAAGTTCTTGCCATGACTTGATATTATCTTTGTTCAACTTGGGAATATCTCTTCTGTAAGACATCCTAATATTTTAGCTTAGGCCCTTGAAACCTTCTGTTGACTCCTAATTTAATAGTTTTGAATATAACCAAGAAACTAGACCAATGCATCTAAGGCTAGCAAATTCATATGACAAATACATCTGATTGCAGTCTTGGGCCAACTATAAGGCATAACTCCTTCACTTTAGGCTCTGCAAGAGCTAGGTGGGTGGACCTCAGATTCAATTGATACCATGACCAGTGAAAAAACATATCCTTGAATCTATTAAGTAGATGAAAACCCCTTATATCTCCTAGTAACTCATGCAATAATAGAGATATACAGTAGCAAATTGCAATCTATGAAATCCATAAGTTGAGTGAGGGTTAATTCCTTTCAGCCCACTACAAGACATGAAAAATTGAAATGATTTTGATTAAAAATGTTTTGTGCAAATAACCTTCATATCAGCTTGCATTTGATTTAGTGATCAGTGCCTTATCCATTGAAACATAGAGTCATTACCGACATGATCACCTAACTTGCTTGCATTACAATCAAGTTTATCAACTGAAATCCCCAAATCCCATTCTTATGCAATATCCCCTTCATACACCCATAAACCCTATCAGAACACTAAAGTATTTACCTAATTCCTTGAGTCAGAAGCAAAAATAGATCTAATACACAACTCATCCAAGCTGCCTTAAATCAAATGAACCTTATCCATTTAATCACAAAGTTAATGACATATGAAGAATTAGGAGACATAACAAGGAAACTTAGATAATTCTTGTAAATCCCTTTTTATATTCATCCATGGAAAGATTGAATACATGAACTGGTAATACTAAATAAAACTCTAAATAATTCACATAATCCAGCATTAATCTCCATTTATCTCAGAAAACAACACATGAGAATGAACTTAAAATCTACACAAGAGGTGGATGTGTGGCCTCACTGCTAGAGCACAACTCAATAGATAGGAAGAAAAACCATCTACAATCCCTGGTTTCAATAGTAAAATATTGGAACCCTGCTAGTATTACCCAAGGAAAACTGCCAACAACCTACAAAAGAGAAGAATGAAGAAAGATATAGAAAAGAAGCAATTCTCTGATTGAATCTGCAACTGACAAGTGTCCCTTTAGAATTCCTTCCTAAAAAACTGAAAAAGCCTCTCTCTACCTTCTCTCTATAATTGCACATCAAATCCCATCATTTGGCCTCTGCAAGGCATAAAGAATCTCAGATATTTTGATTGGAAGAAATAATTGACTTCTGATGTCGAAATTCAACACAAGGTAAAATTAACAAATCAGTTGAATATGGCCTTTAGAATGCAATATGATCTTTTCCAACTTATTTTTACCACAATTAGGCTTCAAAAAGTCTTCAAATTTTGCCCGTAACCAACTCTGATGATCAATGATCAAATCTGCCTATTTTGTTGCCAGTGCCCCAAAAATCACAAATTGGCCTATAGTTCGAACTAGTGAACACCTGTGCAAAAACTAACCTTAAAAATGGAAAATTTGGATTCTCCTAATTCCTGTGGTATATTGGAATGCCTATTTTTGATAAAAATGCCTAGGTTATGGCCTTCTAAAGATTCAAGCTCTGTTTATGGCTTTGCACAAATAAAAGAATAAAAATGAAAAATTTAAAATACTCTATAGTTTAAACTATAGAAATTTATCATTTGAAATCAAATTTTCCACTTTAAGGATGGATGTGCAGGGACAAGATATTTTCATTTTAAAAATCTCCTCATATCCCCTTAATCCATTGGGCGACACCATTTGTCATCATCTTACTAGCTTGGGCTTGTGCAACAATGCCATGTGTCACCATGGGATTGGTCACTGGATGCAATGGGACCCACCTCTCAACTCTACTGGGTTCTTCGAATTTTTGGCAAGTCGCCAAGTCACTTGCCAAAATTTCTCAACTTTTTTCGTGGTGACTGGCGACCACCAGATTCTGATGAGATTTTTTGGCTACCTCACTTGTCCACATCGACACCACATCACCCATGCCACATTAGTGTCGCTACCTCACTATGGTTATCTCATGAGCATCTTTTCTTAGTGAGATAGCGACGATTGACAGATCATCCATGTGCCACCATCTCATAGCCCAAAATCCATGTCATCATTCTTGCTTATTCATTTAAAATTTTGAGCAAGTCACCTACCAGCTAGCTGACCACGGGCCCCACCTTGCACCAAGTAGCTTCCAAAAGTGTTGTATTATTTACATTAAGCTTATTGAGGTCTCTTGTATTTAAACAATAAAAAGTTTCCTTGTCTGCCACTATGGGACAAATATTATCTCTTGGCTTTTTCTCTGTTCTACATTTTGCATGCCACTGCCTCTTCATTTTTTACACATGGCATGTGAATCTTTCTCCAGTGGCTTCTAGTTTCATCCTTCTACTTGCATGAGGTTTCCTCTTTTGGCACTATGGATTGCTCCTTTGTTCTTTGTGGAGCTTGCCCCTATTCCTACATTTGTGGATTTCTTGCAATTGCATGGGCTCATTTTAATGCCTTTGGCTTCATTTTTGCGCAAGGTCCTCTTAGACTAGCTGTGTGGGCTTATGTTGGTCTGATATGTGGCTTGCTCCCTTTGCATTGACTTCAATTAATGGCATCCTCCTTGCATGATTCCTTTTTTGAATACGTGGTCAACACTATTCATAACATAGAATTTAAAATGTTGTTGGTGTATGCTCTGCTTTCTTCAAATGTTGATTTATTCTTTCAATGCTGCAACTGCTGATGTTAATATGGCTTGTTTCTTTTATTTGCCTACAACTTTGTCTTTTTAATGATGTGACTTCCTATTAAATGTGACCCCCTGTTCTCTTCTTTTGCATGGTCAGTAGCTTCTTTACATGTGTGGACTTTTATTTGATGTGTCTACCCTATTTGGCCTATGCAATTAATTCCAGCAGCTTCTCTTTACATTGGTCTACACTTTTTTTTGTTGGCATCTTCTAATAGTGATGCACATGGCTTTCTATATGCATGGGCCTACCTCCAAACATGTGATTGTTTTATTTTTCTCTAAAACATATGCTCCCTCATTTCTTAGCTTGGCTTGCTGTGTGACTTACTCTCCTACTACATTTTGACATTTTAGTTTTTAGACTCTCCATTTTTAAGGCATGGAGAACCCGCCTACTCCCACGTTGCAATGTGGATATCTTCTTTACCTGGGCTATTTATTTATTTTAATATGTCATAATGGAGCTTCTTTTATGCTAGTCGACTCCCCTATTCTTTCCAACCATTGCCCCCTTGTAAAACATGCGTTGATTGTATCTAAATGTTGCTACTCTAGATTATATAGTTGCAAATCACAACAAAATTGTTTTTGATCTGATGTAGCACTATTCTAGATTATATCACATGGTTCAAACAACTTTCTCAACAACAACCATATCTTCCCATCGCATTAGGAGAACATATAATATTTAAGTTGCAAAACCCATCTAAATTTCACAATATTTTGCATCCTTAGCACATTGTTGTCTAGTCTCTAAGGCACTTATTGCCCCTTGAAAATCCCCTTTAGTTGTCAAAGCATTCACAAGTTGTAAATTGAAATTGCATGACCACAACTTTGTGAACTCCCCTTTTGGATAAGCTTCATCAACACATTTAGAAAGCTCATTGTCCAAAGCTAAACGAAACTCCTCCACATATGTCGAAGCAAGTTCCTCATCTACAATAGGCCTAACTACTATAAAAACTTGTTTAACATGGTTAACAATTGCAACTTGAGTAGTTCATGGATCCAAATAATGAGTTTTGTCAAGCTTACTGAATTCTGTCACAATCATCTAAACACTTCAATTGGGCATCCCCTAAAGGTAAAACTTCAACTTACCTTTTTCTCAAGAACAAGTGGTCAATAATTCCTTCTTAGTCAACTCCTGATACATTTGCACTGTTGACCTTGAACGGTATTGTGAAGACTTGGCGAGTGTTTCGAACAATTTTGGCAACTTAGACTTGTTTGACAAAATAAAATTTAAACCATTACATTGGATACTTTTTAGGAATCCCTTTCAGTATTTTATTCTTCAAAACACCTTATTAGTCTAGTGAATTTAGTCGAGCTCCAAAGTGGGTCCGGTTAAAAAAAAATTTCATTTTCGATCAATTGAACCATCAAATTGATCCACTAGCCACCTCGTACTAATTCAAAACACATTCAACCTTCTAAACAATCATTCAAAACTAATTTTATCATTATTTTGCAAACTATGAATTTCATGTCAGGAGGTCATTTGATTGGCCTTAAAAACTAACAAGAACACTTGATTGGGCTCTGAAAATGGGCACACTAACTCTTTGTTATGCACTCTTACACCTTGTCGAATCTTGTCTCATGAGGAATTCGAAGTCGAAAGATATTCACTATCAAAGTTGACCCTTCAGAACTGCTTGTAGGATAACACGTTAGAAAACAACAAACTAGGTTCAAATTTGGTTTTGAAAATTGGGCAAACTGACACTTGGGAAGATAAAAACTAGGGCATTGGTTCTCTGTCATGAGGAGAGTATGGATCTACAATTTGGGCTCATGACAAATAACTGGGTGCAAATGGAAAGCGGTCAAAGTGGGCTACTCAGAATTTTGCAAACTAAAACAATGGCAAAAAAGCAATTTTTGCAAATGGAATTGACCTGGAAAAGTGTGCAAATGGATTTGTCATAACTTGCAAACTGACACACTTAGAGTATTTTCAAAGGAGAACACAGTGGTACAATCTATTTGATCTAGGCAATCATGGATCTCAAGTTATAACATCATGAATAGGGGTACAAATCAATCTACAAATGCTGACACTAGTAAAAAGATAGAAATTGTGTTTGGAATCGTGTTTGAAAACTAATCAAACAAATTTTTCATAAGTTGAAACTTGAAACATAACAAGTCTCTAACATCTAAAATGCAATACAAAAGGAAATTTAGCATTTCAGTTAATTGGTCAAAAGTTATAACTTGTCAAATAGGGCTTCCCAGAAATAGGTGCAACTACAAAAATGCACAAAATAGTAAATGACAAACTTTGAGAGATTCAAAACCTTGTCAAACAAACTCAAAAAAACTAAAAATATGAAACATAGATTCTCAAGTATGGACACTAGACATTCTCAAAGTGGAAAATCACAAAATGTTTCTAGGTGTGAGATATTCACTTGCAAATAGGTCCTCTTATCACTGTTTGACACTTTAGGTGAAAATGCAGATTTAATAATTGCTCAAAATGAGACTTCAGAAAATGGCTTGGAATGGCGATTTATTTTCATTAAACACTTAGATAGGCTAAATGCAGGGTGTTAGAAATATTAAACACCTTAAGGGCCTCAAAGTTACAACCAAGTACATACACATTTATGGGGCTTGATTTGACTCAAAATTTTAAATAAATGCTTAAAATGAGAATGCAATTTTGAGCGCCAACACCTTCTCTGCAAGCACCAAAAGCTTTGATACCGAATTTTGGAAATATAAGAGGAGTAACTAAGAGGGGAGGGGTAAATTAGTTACCACTAAGATAAATCCCTAATCCCTTAGATGTCAACGCAAAATATAAACTCTGCTAAAAATTTTGTTACTCAATTAATACACCGGCACTCGGTTAACACTAACAATATGTTGTAACTTGTTGAGCACTATAATATCAACTTTTACTCAACAAATACTAAACATGTAGATCTTGAGATATTATCTATGGATAATATTAATTAACTTAGTTTCATACACATTAAAAAAATAACATGAACACAAGTAACACCAAGATTTAACATAGAAGCCCAATTTGGAAAAAAACTGCCAATTGTATCTAATTACTTATTTTCACTCTTTTGAAGTGAGCCCTATTAGGAGACAACCTTGTTAAAGGTTACAAAACACACTATTAGGTGTGAAACTATTAGAGGATTTAATCACCCTTTTAGGAGTGACCTTGTTAGAGGTCTTTAGTCACTTCAATCTAGAAATGTCACCTTGTTAGAAGATTTGGGAAATTGTTGTTAAGCCAACTCTTTTAAGAGATTTGATACACCACTACAATGGTTAGAGAGTAATAATGATATGACCTAATTTTTGATACAATTATATTGCTAATTTTAGATCTCAATGCTGGCTTGAATACTTGATCCTTCCTAATCAAATTAATCTTTTCCGCCCAACAAGGATATTTTTTTTATCCTTCCAATTTTATTCCTCTATTCATCTTCCATATACTCTCACACATTCAATCCTCAACTTGAAATTATACTTATATGATATTCATTGTCAAGTCAGCATGAATTCAACTTAGAATAATTAATATTCATCTCCTTAGTGGGCTAGAAATAACAAACAAATCCATGACACTCGATATGCAAAAACAAGAAAATCCTTTGTTAGTTGACCCTACTCAGTATACACTAACACTATAATGATTTTCCTATGTTAACCAAGTGAACTTGGTTAACACTATATCTTTGCAAAATTCCTTTGGTAACTGAGTGAGCTCAGTTAATATTGGTTCCATCTAACTTTCCTTTGTTTCCACAGTGAGCTTAGTTAACACTCAACTTCTACAAACTTCTCTTTGACTCTTGCATGAACTTGGTAGACACTTGCTTCTAAACTTGACATATACTAGAATGCTTGATAGACACAGGAAAATTTCTTTATCACCCAAGTTAGCTCAACATACATTGATTGGTGAAGATATGTCATTTTTGTAACATCAAAGACAATATATAGTTGATCAATTATTTTCAACATATTTATAGTGTATGAATTCTTCAAATATGGTCTTTTGTGTTAGTTGTTAATTAGCACATATTTTGGGTGAAAAGAGAAAAATGACAGATTATAGCAGTTGTTTAGGACAATTTTGAAGATAAGACAAATTGGCTTATCTAATTGAATTGTTTAATCAATTCAATTTCTTGGTATAGTAGGGATGCTATAGTATATGTTAACCCTTGGGTAGCATCATTTTATATTTCACATTAGAGTTTGTGCTACAAATTTTGTGAAGAGTTTTTGTTAGTTGACTATAAAGACTAGTTTTGTATGTGAGCACACATTATGATCCTATGATCAGTGTTATTTTTAATATGTGCAAGGCTTGATGTTGGATTAGATTATATGAAAGCTTCATTTTAGACTAGTCATACATCGACATGTTAGTATAGTCTTTTTGGCATTGCTATACTTTCATTGTAATTGGACAATGAGTTCTATATATTGTAATCATGTATCTCGATTTGCAATATGTTGATCTCTATAGACTGTGAATGCAATATAGATAAGATATAATATCAGATGGAATACAAATGATAATGAGCTATATGATATATGCCAATCTATTGCTAAAGCTATTGAGCATTTATCAATTTTGATGTCAATACTAAAACCATCACTGCACATATATATATTGATTCTAATGGATGCCTTCCAAGATAGGTCACAATATTTCAATATCAATAGTCACGATTATCAAATATGATTAGTTTGTATTAGCTAATTAATTTGATTATTTATAGGATCAGATTAGTTAGTTACTACTACCTAATTGTGACTGATATGTTTTTTCATATAAAGAGGCATATTGGATCAATATATAAGACCATCATATTTTGGTATCATGTTGATCTTAGAATGGTTTTGAAAAGTGAGTTTTAACACACTTAAGTTACTTACTTAGTTCATACCAAACTAGTAGTACATGTTGAGAACAACATGTAAATATTAGACCATGCTAAGTCATAATGAGTGCCGAGTCACTCATGTGTAGAGTCACTCAAGTACAGAGAAAACAAACTATAGTAAGTAACATAGGAGTCGAGTAAATAGTGGATTCCAAGAAATACAGGTGTCGAGTCATAGTATAAAGATTAGTGTATGCCGAGCATTAGAGACTTCAAATGCCAAGTGAAATAGTTTTGACACATTTGTTTGTAATGGCACAAACAACTATGGAAACCATTTTTGAGTTGACTTAAGATTATATTTTGATATTTTGGAGATAAGGATGAATCTCTAGTTGGATTCCCTATGCAATTACCTGTAGCCAATCAATAAATGGGAAGGTTTAAGTAGAAAAATGGATGAATCTCAACTGTAGATTTATACCTAACCCTAAGTCACCAAGTCTTCATAAGGAGGACAAAATCCTAAACTTTCTAAGAGTATATAAGGAATTGAAGGTGCAAAAAAGAGAAGTTTTGCATGTGCAAACATAGCATTCAAGATGACTTAGAAGTTATGAAGTGAAAATACATTATAGAATCAGTTAGAGTAGAATAGAGGATATAGAAAAGGATACAACAAAGAGACATCTGATCAAGAAGGATCAAGCAAACATTTTTTAGAGGTGATCTATTATCAGGCAAGCAAGTGCCAACTACAGGATCTATGCTGAGACATTCTAACAGTTGATTTCGATTAAATTTCTTAATAGATTAGTCCTAACAGGCTATATGAAATCCTTTAATAGGGTGCTTACTTAATTGTAAGTTAGAATCCTTTAACCAGACACACTTCTAATAGGGTGTTAAAATCCTCTAACAAGGTAAGACCCAACAGTCTTTGTAAGCCTTTAAAAGGGTAGATCATATTTCATGATCAGAACATTGTAACCTTCATTGGATACACTGTATTGGTGTAGTAGTGAAGATTTGTGTGTGTGATCCCCACCCCAGTTTTACCTTCTCACTTGGAGGGTTTCTAGGTCATCATATCTGGTGTTATGTGTGTGAATGCTTGCATGTTTACATGATTTAGATGTATATTCTTTACTTGTTATTTCATTTTATCTATTAAATGTCCCCTCCCCTCCCCCCCACTTAGAAATTCACCTTTCCTATTGCAATTCCAACAATTGGTATCAAAGAAAAGTTCTCTGAAAGAGAAGCTTTGTAGCTTTGAGGAAAGATCTTGAAATGGAAGTCTACAAATTGGGAAAGATTATTGAGAATAAATGAATTGAGATACAACTCATTACACATCAATTAGATGAAGCAAAAGAAGAACTAAAAAAGTCCTTGAAGAAAAGGAAAGAAATTACTATAGAAAAGAATGACAAACAATACAAAGAGATTGACACTACTAAGTTATTTGCCAATGGTGACTCCAATAAATTTGATGTAGCAATTGTAGATCTAATGGAAAAGAATAGAGTACAAGCTAAGGAAATCAATTTTTTTAAGTTAGAGCAAGAATCACAAGCCATACTACTATGTGAGGTAATTGAACAAAAAAAGAAAGCTATGGAAGAAAAAGCCATGATTGAAGAAGACAAAATAATCTTGAACAAAAAATTGGAAGAGAAGTCAAAAAAGATAACCAAGATCTCCAATATGCAATTGGATACTCTAAGTCAAATGATAAATGCCAACTATGAGTTAAATGTCAAGGACATTGAGATAACTACATTGAAGTTGCAGAATGAAAAATCCCAAAGTGACCTAAAGAGAGAAAAGGAATCTGCTAAAAGTTTCAACAAGCCAAATGAAACCATCAAATACTTTGAGCAATTATTAAGATCCCCTAGATCCAATAATGATACATCTGGATTGGGATATACAAGCACTAAAGAAGGAGAGTCATCCAAAAGTGCTGAAGAAAGGAATAGCAAAGGTAATAATTACAAACCTACTTGTCATAATTCTAGTAAGAAAGGGCATACTGCTAATGTTTGCAGGAGAAAGAATGCTAATCAGAATGTTAAGCCCAAGAACATAATTCACTATCATAACTACATCAAGAAAGGTCATGAAGCACATGAATGTAGAACCAAGACCATACATATACAAAGATTTGAAGGATATTGCTACAACTGTCAGAATTATGGACACAAATTTTTTGAATGTAGATCCAAACCCATGTGGTCATCAAACATACAATCAAAGGTAAGAAACAATGGCCACTCTTATAACTAGGGTTATAATACAAAATATAACTATAATTTATGTCAAGAATATGGACATGTTCCTAAAAATTGCATTAGGACACATTTAAGAGGTAACTACCAAAGGTGGTTAAGTCAAACCACATATTTCAACTGTTTTAAAATTGGTCATATCAGTAGGTATTGTCCAACAAAGTCAAAGGCACCAAGTTGTGAATTTGACAAAGGCAAAGGAAAGACAAATGTTGAACACATCAGAGAAGAGATGAACAAGAGATGGAAAAAGAAAGATGATTGCAACACATCAAATGGATAAGGGATCACTTCATCCAATGGGTCAGGTGATCACACATTATCAAACTAGGCAATCAAAAGGTATGTGGTACTAATATCTAAAATTTATATCACACATCATTTCCAAAAGGTTCTACTACCATAAGGACCATATTAGCATAAAAAAAGATGCAAGATGTTGTTTGGAATTCAAGACAAATCTTTTGATTCTTTTCATGTTGTTACCAAGAATGAAAAGTTTTCTATATGTGCCAAGTGGAATTTTAGTTGATACCAATATCGCAATGGAAATATCAATGGATGTTGAGTGACTCTGAAATTGGTTGATGCCAAACGTACAACTGTGTAAGCACTCAACATTTATTGCAAGGTTTTCAAAGAATATTTAATTAATTTTAGCTCATTTTTCATCATTTCAAATTTGAGAAAGAGTGAGTAGAGTAGAAGGAAATTTAGATATCCATTGAAAGTAGTTGTAAAGAGATTCTAGCAACAATCTCACACCAGTTCATCAGATTTCCAAAGGTATTTATCAAGAGCAAAGATATGCAGTTTTAATTTTCATAAACCCTAGTTCCTCATTATGGTGTCTAGCTCAAGGAATGCAGAAGGGAAGGAAGTTTTGAATGTACAGTTAGTAAGTAATAAAGTTAAGTAGCTTATTTTAAAATCCATTCCTAATATTATTTATAAGCAAGACCCTTTTGGTGCATTGTTGATGATTTCGTCAAATGTAATAATGGTGCAAGATGTAAGAAAATTCTACAACTATAAGATAGGAAGCATTGAGGATATGGAAATTAGGGAAGCATACAAATTTTTTTATGACAAGAGTGTTTTAAAAGAAGAATTCAAAATTTTTGCAAGAAAGGGATTAAAACAAGCCCTAGATTTTCCAAATGTGTTTAAGAAAGAATGTTTATTATGCTTAGCCGATTTCATGATGGTTCCTTATGGCTAGAAAATAGACCTATCAAGATCACTAAGAGAATAATCCATAGGGTTACTAGATACCCAACCCTAGATTGGCCTAAGACATTGAGGAGTGTTTCAAAGGAAGTGATTGAAAAGAACACTGGAGTTGTCTAGAAGAAGAGAGGCATGGCAATAGACACAATCATTGATTCTCTCATAAACTTTGTTGTAAGAGTTATATCACAAAATTTCTATCAATCCAGTAGATTAAATAGTGTGCCCTATATAGTTGTGGATGTGGGATACAAGATTGTAAATAAAGATCATACATATGATCTAACAAAGCTACAATTGTAACAATTAAAGGAAAATATTAGAGCAATCAAGAAATCTAAGAGTGTGCAGTGAAAATTGGGTTCAATTTTGATTTCTATATTATTTTATGTGCAAAACACATTCCCCTCATTTGGTAGTATGGGATGGAAAAAAAATAGATTAGTGTTAGATATTAGTGACTAATCAAGAAAGTACTATACATACTTTATAAATTCTTTAGAGTTTGGGGCATCGCCTTGAAATTATTTTTTGGGCCGTGGCCGATGTTGTAGCTAACATATGGACAACATGTTATAACCCTAAAATAGCATAAAATATTTGTATAAAAGGGTTTAGGGTTAGGTATTTTCATTATGTTGTGATGTGAAATTGCTTCTTGTGATGGTATTGATTTGTAAGGGATTACGGATTGTAATCAGGTTGTAATCACTGGATTGTAATAATATCAGACTTGCTATTTGGTGGGCATAGCCCAAATATTGGGTGAACCATATTAAATCTTGGTGCTGTGTTCATTTCTATGTGATCTATTATTTTTTGTTATTGGTTATATTTGCATGTAGTTTTTTATTTTTGTCTGTAGTTTTATCCTAACAAGTGGTATCAGAGTGAGGCTGTCTTTCAGTTATCCTCTACGAGAAAGTCTCACAGTTGAATGGGAGCGATGGTAGATGAAGGTAAGCTAAGGTTTGATAGGTTTAATGGGCAGAACTTCCAGTTATGGAAGATGCAAATGGAAGACTATCTTTATTAGAAGGATTTATGGAATCCGTTGGAAGGCAAAGCCAAGAATTAAGGATCTATGTCAAATGATGAATGACATCTTTTGGATAGAAAAGTAGTTGGAAGCATTCAGTTATGCCTGGCACCATCAATGCCATTTAATATTACAAAAGCAAAGATGATAGAAGAGTTGATGAAAACCCTAGCAAAACTGTATGAAAAGCCCTCTGCTTCAAACAAAGTATTTCTCATGAAGCATTTATTTAATAGAAAAATGGCAGAAGGTGGATCTATTGTAGATCATTTAAATGCATTTAATACTATTACTAGTCAATTATATTCTATGGGTATCAATTTTGATGAAAAAATTAGGGCTCTCTTGATTTTGTGTTCTTTGCTTGAATGCTGGAATGGCTTGGTAATGACGGTGAGTAATTCTATTCCTAGATCTAGTACCCTAAAATATGATGATGTGATCGGTGTTGTTTTGAGTGAGGAAACTTGTAGGAAGTCCTCAGGTGGATCTACATCAGGAAGTTCTTTGAATGCACAAAGCAGGGGCATAATGATTGAGAGAGGAAGTAACTCTAGAAATTGTGGGAAATCAAGAGGAAAATCAAAGGGGAAGAGGTCTCAATCGAGAGGAATAAATGATTTCTAGAAATGTGGGGAACCAGGTCATAAAAAGAAAGATTTTTGGAATTGAAAGAAAAATGAAGGAGATAAATTAGATGGAGACAAGGAGGCAAATGTGGTAAGTAACAAATTTGAAGAGGATGCTTTGCTTTTGTCTTTAGAAAGTGTTGATGATTCATGGGTTTTAGATTCTGGTTCATTGATTATGTCTAAGGAAATTTTGGGCTTGTTTAATTGGGGGATAATGAACCCTGTCAAATTTTTGGAAAGGGAAAAATTAAGATTAAGTTGCAAAATGAGAATCGTTGGCTACTACATGAGGTAAGACATGTTCCAAGGATGAGTAGGAATTTAATTTCAGTAGGGCAACTCAGTGATGAGGGTTGTGTAATTACTTTTAATGATAAAAATTGGAAGGTTTCAAAAGGTTCCCTTGTAGTAGCAAAAGGTGTGAAATTAGGCACCTTATATCTTTGTACAGGTCATATTGTTCCTTCTAGTTTGATTGTTTTAGAGAAAAATGAATGTTCAAGAACAATTGCTGCAGTTGAGCAGGGAGAACAAATAACTGTTGTAGATTCTGATATAGCGATGTGGCACAATAGACTTGGGCACATAAGTAAGAAAGGTATGAAAATGCTTCATTAAAAGAAATTTTTACTAGGTCTAAAATGTGTTAATATGGATTTTTGTGAAAGTTGTGTGTATGGAAAACAAAAGAAGGTGAGTTTTGTAAAGACTGGGAAGGAAAACAAAAAGGAGAAATTAGAGCTTGTGCATACAAATGTATGGGGACCAGCTCAGGTATCTTCCCTTGGTGGATCTCATTATTATGTTACATTTATTGATGATGCAACTAGAAAAGTATGGGTTTATTTCCTTAGAAATCTGATTTATTTCAAACTTTTAAGAAATGGAAATGTTTTGTTGAAAATGAGACTAGTAAGAAATTAAAATGTCTCAGATCTGATAATGGTGGGGAGTATTGTAGTCATGAATTTGAAGATTATTGCTCCACTAATGGTATTCATAGACATAAAACTATTCCAAGGACTCCACATGAAATTGGAGTGGTTGAACGCATGAACAAGACTATAATGGAGCACGCAAGGAGCATGAGGTTGCATGTTGGGTTGCCCTTACACATTTGGGTAGAGGTTGTCAATAATGATGTATATTTTATTAATAGAGATCCCTCTACTCCTTTGGGCTGTGGTATTATAGAGGAGGCATGGACTGGTAAGAAGGTGAGTTATTCTTTTCTCAAGACCTTTAGTTGTGAAGCTTTTGCTCATATAGACTTTGAAAATAGAACCAAGCTAGAAGCTAAATCAAAGAAATGTGTCTTTTTTGGATATGGAATTAATGAATTTGGTTATAGGCTTTGGGATTTTGAAAATCATAAAATTTTAAGAAGTCACGATGTCATATTCAATGAGAAAGTGTTGTACAAAGATCTGTTGCAGCAACATGAGAAGAAAGAAGATGATTATGTAGTGCTAGATGATACTCCAAAAGCTGATGTTCTAGCCATTTCTCGTGATGTGAAACAATCACAACAACAAATACCACACACACCAGTGAATTTTAGATGGTCAACAAGGAAAATTAGACCTCCACAAAGATTTTCTCCCTCTTTGTATTCTATTTTACTTACTGATGCTTGTGAACCTGAAAGTTATGATGAAGTTGTGTAGGTGGATACTAAGATTTAGTGAGAGTCTGCAATGAAAGATGAAATAGACTCTTTGCTGAAGAATAAGACATGGGATTTGTGCAAGTAGCATGCAAGTAAAAGAGCTTTATAGAATAAGTGGGTTTATAGGTTGAAAGAAGAGGAAGGAGGTAAGAAAAGATTTAAAGCTAGGTTAGTTGTAAAAGGATTTTCATAGAAAAAGGGAATTGATTTTGATGAGATATTTTCTCCTATTGTTAAAATGACTTCTATCCATACTGTTTTAAGTCTTGTGGCTACTGAAGATTTGAATTTAGAGCAGCTTGATGTTAAAACAACCTTCCTTCATGGTGATTTGGATGAATAAATATATATGGCTTAGCTACAGCGTTTCAAGGTCAAAGGTAAGGAGAACTTAGTGTGCAAATTGAAGAAAAGTTTATATGGCTTAAAGCAAGCACCTCACCAACGATATCTAAAATTTGACAGTTTTATGCATGAGCATGGATATAATAGGTGTCATTTAGATTATTGTGTTTATTTTAAGAGGTTGGATGATGATAGCTACATTATTTTATGCTTATATGTTGATGATATGCTTGTAGCTAGGTCTAACATGGCTCATATTAAGGGGCTAAAATGCTAGTTAGCACATGCATTTCTATGAAAAATTTGGGGGCAGAAAAATGAATCCTTGGTATGAAGATTTGTAGAGATAAGAAGAAAAAAACATTGACACTATCTAAGGCTGATTATGTTGAGAAGGTGTTGCAACGTTTCTCTATGGAGAATGCTAAAGCTGTCAGCACACCTTTACCTGGTCATTTGAAGTTGACTAAGGAGATGTGTCCCAAGACACAAGAAGAGGAGGATAATATTTCCAAGGCACCCTATGCTTCAACTATAGGAAGCTTGATATATGCTATGTAATGCACTAGGCTAGATATTGCACATGTAGTGGGAGTCGTTAGCAGGTATATGAGTCATCCAGGAATTGAGCACTAGAATGCAGTCAAATGGATTCTCAAATATTTGAGAGGCACATCCAATAAGTTTTTACACTTGGGGGCTCTACTACTAATTTACAGAGCCATGTTGACTAAGATTTGGTAGGGGATATTGATACCAGGTAGAGTACTACATGTTATGTCTTTATTGTTGGTGGGGTAGCTATAAGCTAGGTTTCTATGTTATAGAAGATTAATGCTCTATCCACTATAGAGGCAAATTATGTTGCTACTATAGAGGTAGCCAAGGAGATGATATGGCTTCAATTCTTCTTGGAAGAGTTGGGAAATCCTCATAAGGCTAATTATTTGTTCTCAGATAGTTAGAGTGCCATTCATCTTGCAAAGAATTCAGCTCTACATTCTAAGACCAAACACATATAGTTGTGGTACCATTTCATTTAGTTATTTTTGGAGGATGGATAGTTAAAGCTGAAGAAGGTACATACAAATGAAAATCTAGCAGATATGTTGACAAAGGTTGTAACAAGGGAGAAGCTAAACTCTTCTTCAGCTTTAGTTGGTCTTCTAGACTGAACATGAATAAAAGAACAATAGAGTCTAGGGTGGTTTGATCTAGTGGGAGCCCCATGTGGTAGTGGTATTGCTACAAGATCAGTCTCCAAGTGGGAGATTCTTGTTTAGTGTGGAGCCTGATTAGTCCCCAAGTGGAAGATTGTTAGATTATGGTGACTGATTAGAAAAGTATTATACATACTTCATAATAAATTTTTGGGTCATGGTTGACGTTGTAGCCGACATATGGCCAACATGTTGTAACCCTAAAACAACATAAAATATTTTTATAAAAGGGTTTAGGGTTAGGTATTTTCATTATGTTGTGATGCAAAATTTCTTCTTGCAGTGGTATTGAGCTGTAAGAGATTACAGATTGTAATCAGGTTGTAATCACTGGATTGTAATAATATCAAACTTGCAGTTTGCTGGACATAGGCCAGGGATTTGTGAACCACGTTAAATCTTGGTGCCTTGTGTTCATTTTTGTGTGATCTATTATTTTTTGTTATTGGTTATATTTGCATGTAGTTTTTTATTTCTGTCTATGGTTTTATCCTAACAATTAGTAGCTATATAGATTGGTGAGTTTATTGAGCAGTTAGGAGAGAATTTTGAATCCCTAATGACAAGCTACTTTAAAGATTTTAAGTAGACAATAAAAAAGAGACTAAGAATACCAATATCTTTAGTTGAGAAATACTATAATGACATTTTTTTTCTTGTGGATGTTGATTATACATTTGTACAAGCTTCCATACCAAGGGTAATATGGTTGAGACCCATAAGTTATGAAATAAATGTGGATGAAGCCTCTGCAACCATAATAGATTTACTTGCAGAAGACGTAGATAAAAGTGCACAAATATTTGGAAATTATGAAGTGGTGAAGTCTAAGACCACCATGGAATTGAAGAATTCTTTAGTTATGAAAAAGAAGAATAAGCTAGTGAAAAAGTTGAAAGCTAAGTTTGGAGAAGGTGCCAAGGAGGAAGAAGAAGAAGAGGATGAAGAGGAAGAGGAAACCCAAACACAAGAACCTCTAGCTTTAACTCAAGGTATGGGAGAAGAAAAAGAAGAGGAGGAGACTGAAGGTGCCAAGGGAGAAGAATTTGGGGAAGCAACTACTCTTCTCGAGTCAAAGAAAAGGAAGGCCAAGGCACAACCTATAGCAAGGACTAAGAAAATTACCAGACCAAGTTAGCCAAAGCCCACTATACCTACAACAAGAGTCAACACATGTGCAACTACTCAAAAGACCAAGGAAAAAACAAAGCAAATAAAATAAGGAGGTCAAGAGAAAAAGAGACCAAGAAGAGAGTATATTGCACAACTAAATTTTGAAGAGGACAAAAAAGAGTTAGATGACATCAACCAATTCAAGATGGTGAGGCATAACCCTCTTTCAGGTCTTGAAAATTTTTGTGAAAATGTTAACAATAATGTAGATCTATCAAGATTTAGTCATGTTAATTTTGAAAAATTGGGTAAAGTGGAGAAAAACCAAGTGGAGGAGGCCCTATATGCCATGATAGAAAAATTCAAGACAACTCCACTAAAATTTGTTAAATCTATGCGTAAAAGTCTATATGACTTAGTTGAGCAAAAATGTCATTACTTTCTAAACATGGAGAAACAAATTAGGGAGACCACTCTAGCTCAAGTGATGCCTAAATTAACTAAGACACAAATTGCAAAGGTTCTAAAGAAGTATGTTGTTAGGTGCACTCTTTAATATAGAGCCTTTAGCATTTTGCAAAATAATATTGAGGATTTAGTCAAAAGGTCCACACAAATATGGAAAGTAACATATGGATCGACTATAGTAAAGAAAGGAGAACCTAAACCTATTGAGGTCAAGGATGATGAAAAAGATTTTGACAAAGATAGCATAAATGGACATGAAATAGAAATGGAATTAGATGACAAGGCAACAATTGAGCCTGAGGAACCATAAGAATAAAGTGTGTAAGACACACAATTTCCAAGTGTCTGTTAGTGTAGTTTTTTAATTTTCCTATTTTGCTAGGTTTTTCCTACACTTTTAATAATCTCGCTTAGGTTAATAAAGCATGTCTTATTAGGTGAATGGTTGTGAGGTGTCACCTTCCTACATGTGAGCATCCATTAGCTATCTTGGGAAGATACTTTGCTATCTTTAGTCTGATAGATGGTTGCTCCTCATTGGTTGGTGTTACCACCTCCTCCCTCTTCCTAGCCTATATAAGCATGCTACCTGGCTTGTATTGATATCTCTTATTTTTGCATCCTCTTAATGCTATTTTGCTTCCAGCATTTGCATTACTCTCTTGGAGACTAACTCTATGATGCTATTTTGATTTTGTATCATTTGCATTCATAGTTTAGATATTTACTCTTTGCACTAGTTTTCTGGGTTATTAATCTTTTCAGATTCTAACATGGTATTAGAGCTTTTCTATGTGCAAGAGTAGATTTTAGTTTCCTTATTTAAGAGATTTGGGGGGGGCAAATAAACTTTATTGTAGTTTTTTGTAAAACAAAGTATGCTCTTCTCTTGCATCTTTGGATGATCCTGAGAATCAGAAAAGTTTTGACAAAAACAGTTTTTCTCTGGGGTTTCAATCTCAAATTTGACAACCAACTTGCATATATGGAGTTTTCAATCAGTTTTGCAGGTTCCAACATGCCATTGATGGACTTAAGAAGCTGATCCAGCATTTGCATGTCATATTTTGGTTGCTGGGGTCGTTTTCTGATTTTTGGAGCCGTTTTTTACTGTTAAAGGCGTCTGATTTACACTACAGCAACATCTTCTGTTCATCAGCAAGAAAAATGCTTTCTGGGTTTTGTTCGCAGCCCCGAAAAACCATCTGAGTATCTTTTAGATTTTGCATGAAAGTTGTATATTTTTCAGAATCGAGCATGCAAAGCTACAGCCATACCCCTCTCCGTTGGCAGCCGCAGATTTGAATGCAGTTTTCAAATGTCTCGTTCTTGCTCATACAGACTCTGATTTTGATGATTCTTATTATGAACTTGGCTATTTTTTTGTGCTCTATCCACTAGTGGAGTTAGTTTTTGATTTTCATGCATGAATTCTTCAGAAATTGCAGATTCTCAGCCGTGACTATGCACAGTTCTCGTTTTGGAAACTTCGGAGGATCATAACTTTCTCATACGACCTCGTATCGAGGCGATTCTTTTTTTGAAAGTGCATGATTTTTTGAGTAGATCGCAGTGGTGCTATTAATTTCCTTGATTATTGTGCCCAAGTTTCACTTTTAACATATGCTCTTCATGAGGGTTTGTAATGCATTGAAATCAAGACCTACTTGTGGTTTTTTGGCCATAACTTTTGCATATGGAGGTATTTTTCCGATCTAAAATAAGCGTCGAAAAGCTGGTTCTGAGACAACGATACTGGTATAAGTTTTTTTGAGTTTTGATACAGTTTGGTTGCCTATTATGGCAATCAAAGTCAGATGTTCTATTTTGCACTCCGGGAGGCATATCTTGAGCTTCCGATCTCTATTTTTGGACTTCTTTATATCGCTAGAAAGCTCTTTCTGTGCTCTTTCCAGTAATGTTGGTTGTTGTTCCAGATTTTGTTCTAGACACATCCTATTCAGTCTTTTGCATTTTAGCATTCTGGTGGATATTCTATTTGTTTCAGCTCCGGAGATCAATTTTGTTGCTTCAGTTGCTTCGTTTTGGGCTTTACCTTCTGTTTCAGCCTTATGTTTTTTTTGATCATTGTTGATATTCACTGTAAGCATCTTTATGCAACGCACTGAGATAAAGTGCCACTCTTGCGATTCGGGATCCTTTTCATCATTGTGATTCGTTGTACTCGCACTATTATATAAAGTGCCATGGGGGGGATAGTTGTTTGCCGCTTATAGGCCCTCTTTCTCTAATTCCTCATGTAGTGTTGACGACACCTGCCTTTATTTGTGTTTGTACCTCACTCTCGATGAGTTTGGCTCCTGTGTTGTAGGAGATTTTTGGCCCATCTTTTTAGCTGCCTGTCACCTCACCTACCTTAAGGGGAGGATATATTGTTGTTCTATGCTTCTTTGGTTGATGGTTCGTGCCTTCTATTTCCATGGATGCTTCTTTGGTTGATGGTTTGTGCCTTCTATTTCCATGGAGGTTCCTTTGGTTGATGGTTCGTGCCTTCTATTTCCATGGAGGTTCCTTTGGTTGATGGTTCGTGCCTTCTATTTCCATGGGGGTTCTACAGATCAGCATTTTGACAGAGTTTTGCGGTTCTTCATGCTTCAGTGATGCTGCTTCTTCATGATCACTCCTTGTTCCTGTTTTAGGGGATAATTTCCCTAGTGGGAGACTTCTTCAGTTCTTCACTAGGTTCTTACCTCTTTTTGGGAGAGGGTTTTTCCCTTGTGGTTTTCTCTCTTTTCCCACTTTCAGAGGTTGCATCTTCTTGCATTGTACTTGGGTACCTAACATGGCCTCATTGCTGGGACCCATTTCTACATCCACCTAAGCTTCACTTATGGGGGGGTGTTAGTGTAGTTTTTTAATTTTCCTATTTTGCTAGGTTTTTCCTACACTTTTAATAATCTCGCTTAGGTTAATAAAGCATGTCTTATTAGGTGAATGGTTGTGAGGTGTCACCTTCCTACATGTGAGCATCCATTAGCTATCTTGGGAAGATACTTTGCTATCTTTAGTCTGATAGATGGTTGCTCCTCATTGGTTGGTGTTACCACCTCCTCCCTCTTCCTAGCCTATATAAGCATGCTACCTGGCTTGTATTGATATCTCTTATTTTTGCATCCTCTTAATGCTATTTTGCTTCCAGCATTTTCATTACTCTCTTGGAGACTAACTCTATGATGCTATTTTGATTTTGTATCATTTGCATTCATAGTTTAGATATTTACTCTTTGCACTAGTTTTCTGAGTTATTAATCTTTTCAGATTCTAACAGTGTCAGCCCTCCACATGACACAACTGAGACAACTAAAATAGTAACTGCCAAGGATGTTTTTGATATATCAACTCAGAACATTAATCCCCTTAATAAATAATATATTAGATCAATCTACACTATAAGCTGAACTTTGCAATAATCCTATTTTGATCAATGTAGATGAGCTACAATAGTCAACGACTGATGTTGCAAGGGAAAAGATGAATCCACAAGAGCCACCTTCTATTATCCCTCTAGTCATTAACATAGAACCTTTGATCAAAATGACAAAGGATACATCTATCAAGGTTGATACAATAGCCAAAATTGATATTTTTGAGTAGAAGACATCAGAATAACAAGCCACTACTATAGGACAATAGGTAACAGGTCAGATAGACTTATCTACACAAGGACAAGGTGCAAGTCAAGTCATAGTGGTAGAAGAGGGAAAGCCTAAAGAGAGTGAAATGACACCACAACTAAAAAAGAAAATTGCCATCCAAGCCTTGGTAACCTTACCAGTATTTGACACTCCTTCCACATAAACTCTTCAAAAGCCAAGCACAGATGCTACTCCATTTCAAATCTCAATGCCAAGACCAAGTTCATCAAAGGATGAAAAGGTAATTCATTATGGAGATGTAAGCCTTAATGAAGAAATTATTATACCTAAATATAGTTATGATACCATGACATTAGAAAAAATAGGCATATTACAATAGGCCCTAGAAAGGAAAAAGCATCAAGAAATGCTTAAGAGAGAACACAAGCAGAAGCAGGCACTTCAAGACATCAAAGACATATTTTTAGATGCATTTAGTCTACCAACTTTGGTTGAAACCAAGCCACTACTAGAACAACTATTATATATGGTGGAGAAGGTCAGTAATGAAGACCGTGATACTAATGCAAAATTGTTAGAATGGTTAGAAAATAAATTATAGAACAAAGTAAATGAGAAAATATTTGGTGACATAGCACTCAAAAAAGTTGCATTGGCAACTAAGGTTGATGATGTGAAGAAGGTACTTGAGAATATATTCTAATTATACACTAAATTGTGCAACCCATCACTCTTCACCCAAGAGACCAAAAGTCATATTCTGAGTCTAGAAAGCTAAATTTCTACATCTGGTGCAAAACTACCAATGAATCCAGCTCATAGCGAGAAGCATTTTAGGACATTACTTCAAACACAGAGTCAGTTAGCTATATTGACATCAAATGAGGCCAACATAAGGGCAAAAATGACTAGCATCCAAGCAACCCTCACCCCCCATATGGAAATATTGCATAAGGAGCTAGGCAATGCTGAAACTCCACTAAAGAAAGACCCCAATCTTTCTACCTTAGATGGTCTAGTTCACCTTATTGCTGAGCTTGCCATCCAAATCAAGTCATTAGATGTTGCATGCATAACTAGGATGCAACCCTCAAGATGATATTGGATGTCCATAAATCCTTTTTGGACAAACACACAATAATTGTATTGCCCATTTACATAAGTGTCAAAAAGGGGGAGATATATTTTTGAGGGGTAGAAAAGAGCAAAGGGAGAGATATATTTTTGAGGAGAATGATACTAGAAGATATCAGATGAAAGAGTATCAACAAAACAAAGCATGAAGTCAAAGTGTATCAACAGAGACACATTTACTCAGAAGGAGTATAGAGTTTTTGGTTTCAAAACACATATATCAACTTAGGGGGAGTTATCAAATTTTGAGGTATCTAAGTTATTACAAAATTTTGAAATTTGGAAGTTTTGTATATAAGCCAAGTTAAGATATGTTAAGCTCAAAAGATCAAGGATAATAATGTATACTCAAGAGTTTTTGAAACTCATGTCAAAGGGGGAGATTGTTGATCTCAGATTGGTATTGACAAGTGAGTATCACCACACTTAAGCTACTTACTTAGTTTGTACCAAAATAGTAGTTAATGTCAAGAACAACATGTAAATATTAGACCATGCCTAGTCATAATGAGTAACAAGCCACTCATGTGCCGAGTCACTCAAGTGTTGAGCAAACAGACTATGCCAAGTGACACAAGAGCCGAGTAAATAGTGGATGTTGAGAAATATAGGTGTTGAGTCATAGTATAAATCTTAGTGTATGCTAAGCATCACAAACTTCAAGTGTCGAGTGAAATAGTTCTAACATATTTTTTTGTAATAACACAAAAAACTATGCAAACCATTTTTGAGCTGATTAAGATTAGATTTCAATATTTTGGAGTTAAGGACGAATCTCTAGTTGGATTCCCTATGCAATTACATGTAGCCAATCAAAAAATGGGAAGGTTTAATTAGAAAAATGGATGAATCTCAGCTGTAGATTCATACCTAACCCTAAGTCACCAAGTCTTCTTAAGGAGGACAAAATCCTAAACTTTCCAAGAGTATGTAAGGAATTGAAGGTGCAAAAAAGAGAATTTTTGCATGTGCAAACAGATCATTCAGGGTGACTTAGAAGTTATGAAGTGAAACTACATTGTAGAATCAGTTAGAGAAGAATATAGGATATAGAAAAGGAAACAACAAAGAGACATCTGATCAAGAAGGATCAAACACACATTGTTTAGAGGTGATATATTATTAGGAAAGCACGTGCCAACTGTAGGATCTTTGCTGAGACATTCTAATAGGTGATTTTAGTTAAATATCTTAACAAATTAGTCCTAATAGGCTATATGAAATCCTTTAATAGGGTGCAAGTACTTAGTTGTAAGTTAAAGTCCTTTAACCAGGCACACTTCTAATAGGGTGTTGAAATCCTCAAACAAGGTGAGACCAAACAGTCTTTGTAAGCCTTTAATAGGGAAAACCTTTCATAGGGTAGATCATGTTTCATGATCAAAACATTGTAACCTTAATTAGATACACTTTATTGCTGCAGTAGTGAAGATTTGTGGGTGTCATCCCCACCCCATTTTTACCTTCTCACTTGGAGAGTTTCTGGATAATCATATCTAGTGTTATGTGTGTGAATGCTTGAATGTTTACATGATTTAGATGTACATACTTTACATGTTATTTCAATTTATCTATTAAATGTATGAGATGGATGTATGGTGAAATTTTTATGAGTCAAAGTTTGAACTACTGATTCACCCCCCCAGAAACTCACCTTTCCTATTGTAATTCCAACATATCGAATGTATGTATAGGTACAGATTTTCATCTTAGTTTGATATGAAGTTCTTGATCAAATTTAAGATATATTATCATATTGATTTGTATATGTATGTGAGTGCATATAAAACATACACACACATACATATACAATTTGTTGTCTCTGACCAATGTTATTCAACAACACAAATGAATTCTCACATGATTGTAAAATTAAAATAAATATATTATTCATTTGGAATACAACAAATATGTCATAAATTGAATTGATTAAAATATGATGACAACCACAAGATGTTAACAGAACTCTTTAGAAGTACATCATTTGTTCAAATACTAAAACTTATGTCAGATTGCATGCCTAGAAAGTTCTATAATGCTATCAATCATCAAATATCATTATGACTCTAACAACATGCTTGAAGCATTAAGCACAAACTGCAAGATGTAATTTGCACCATATTTGTACCACTTTAAAATCAATACAATATGGAAACAATGGTGTGTTTATTTGGATTGTGGATTTTGGTAGATATTTTTAGAAGTGTGATTGTGGATTTATATAATCTAACATATTTCTAACATATTTCAAACTTTACATATACAAGCTGTAGGACACATCAAAGGCTACACAAGCTAGGAAAGAGAAGGTTGGTCAACACCATCTTGGCTCTGGTGGATATATAAAAATTCACTCACGCCTTGTAAGTAGAAATGAAAGAAATTTCATATCAATTTTTTATATATAAAATTACAAGTAAAAAATCCATTCAATATTGACGATATTATGCAAAGAATGCAGGGCATTGTATTTAACCTAGCACTCACAAAAGAGGACAAACAAACTAGCTTCAAGCAAGGCTATAAATCAATGGTTGCCCACCACCACACAGATTCCAATGGAAAAAGAGATGTAGAAGATTTTGGTACACCAATTCACACACCAAAAAATAGGCCTAATGAATAATAATAGAAATTGAGAACTTCATGAGAAATAATCTATTTGATGTTAATTTTGAACATTGATAACAATGCACACATGACATTTCATTGTAGCCTACTACTCCTGGAAAAGATCTTACTCATGATGATGAAGTCACAAATCCTACACATGATGAAGGAATGAATATGTATCACAATGATACAAGTACATATTCAATTTCTATAAAAAAAACTAATTATGCAATTATCTTAACATCTTAAATTGCAATTGGTGTAACCTTTATGTGATAATTTTTTAGTATGTAGAGTGTGATGTTAGTGTTGAGCATGTTAAGGTTGGGGCTAAACAAAATGTGAGAGTAAATGTGGCACTATTAGATAAAGAAAAATCCTTATTATATTATTTAGATTAATAAAATACTTATAACATTAAATAAAATATTTAGAATTAAACCCATTTATTTCTTATTATAGGGGTACATCAGCCTTGTCCTCAAAAAAAGAAGAGGAAGCCTCATGTCATAAGATCAGAACCACAAGAGCCACAGGAGAATGCCAAAGATAGTCATGATGTTCTAATTAGCCTTTATCTTCAACAAAAGGAAAAACAAAAGAAGAAATGAATGTTAAAGACTTTATTTGATGATGAATTTTTATGACTGATGCTTATTAATAAATTTTATGTCATATTATTCAATATTGTTATGTGATCATAATGACTGACATGTTCATGAATTATTGATGAATTAATGAATTATATGTCATATTGATAAATTTTATGTGAATATAATGATTGATATGTTCACAAATTATTGATGAATTTTTATATGTATTAATTAATTGTATGTCATATTAATGAATGTTATGTGATTATAATGATTCAATGATATACTCCTAAAATAATGAGGAATTTATAGAGTTATTATGTTTGGGGGGGGGGGGGGGTGGTGGGAGGCCAAATGAGCTTCCACCTTCACGTGGTTGGCCTTGTTAAGTAGAGAATATGAAAGGGTTCTCAAAACAAAGTGAAGCTCAAACTAAACAACAATATATGGTCCCATAAATTCTTCCCAAATGCCTTACAAAATTGACACTTGAATAAACCTTCACTAAATCTCATTATAACACCTTCTATATAGGATCAAATGGATAAACCTCATTTGCTAATTACAAAGGCTTTATGAACAAACTCCTAACGAAAGCTTCACCATTTCCATCACAATTTGATTTGAATGTCCTACTATGACTGTGGCATAATAGTGACACATGAAAGGATCCAAAACTTCTCAATGCACACTTCAAACTAAATGAATAACCATACAGATCTTGAACTAGCTCAATTTCAAGTTGTTCATCCTTTTTTTGCTTCAACTCCATCTTCCTCTCCATGGCATCAAGCCTCATTATCTACCTCTTTCTTGGTAGTATAGCTCTACCTCCCTTCCTCACACAATTTTTTCCTCTTCTTATCTTGCTCTCTTTTCTTCTTTCCATTACTCAATGATCCCTTCAATGCATTGTTATATCAGTCAAAAATATGTAAATATGTTGTAAATGCTAATGATAAGTGTAATGATAATGGTAACATGCTGATCTATGTCTTCTTAAAGTTGTTATAATTGTTAATTTATCATGATTTCATTGTATTTGGTTGTAGGGTACCAAGCAGCCAAACTGATTTAAACTTAAGCTGGAGTGCCTGAGTTGGACAATGATACTTGACATTTATTATTGCATTAACAATCCATTTTATTAATTTATGATCTAGTTAAAACATTAGTGATTTTCATTTTCCTATTTAAAACATTCTAGTTATAAAGTATTCTTGTATCATATCATTAGTATCTCTCACATGTATTATTGTCATTATTATAGATGGGGATGCTCAAAATTTGAAGTCTCCAACATGGTACTTACTTTTAGTGGGTGAATATAAAAGGTTCTAGGTGAACACCTTAAAATGACCTTAACATAAGTACTATGAGTTACTTATTAAGTTATTGATAACTTAGAAGTTTGAATTTGAAATGTTTGCTACATCAAAAAAAATGATTTAAAAAAATGTATTTATGAATAGTGAACTAACATAGTTGCATATATGCCCTTTATCCCTTTCTAACTATTATTTTATATGAACAAAATTCTTGTTTTGTTGACTACTGATACAAAAATTATAATTACACACATATTATCCTCTCCTCTCATCTTGACCCCCCTCACTCACTCTTTTCTTCCATTATATCTTTCTATGAATCTCTTCCTCTTCATCTTTTTATTTTTCTTATAGTCTATATACTTATCTCCCTTCCTCTTTGTCTTTCTAAACTCTTTTTCTTTCTCTATGTATTTCTCTTTATTTCTATTTATATTTCTCTTTTTCTATCCCCCACTCTCTTTACATTCACATTTCTTCCTTCCTCTTTCACTCTTTCTTTTATTTTATTTTTCAATATTTCTTTGTCTATATCTAATCCACAACTTTCTATCTTTATATTCACCTCTTTCACTATATCCCAATTCATGGATAAATGACACTTCTCAAATATATATATATATATATATATATATATATATATATATATATATATATATATATATATATATATATATATATATATATATATATATATATATATATATATATATATATAATTTAGTGTGGAGATTGAGCTTGGCTAGGGTAGTTAAGGATGATTGCAATGCATGATAATCAATACCTAACATTGTCTAGAATGAATCATGATTAAAAATTGTCTATATGCTAAAGGTCATTGACTATGTGGAATTTTTTAGCAGTTATTTTTATATAATTGATAAAGAAGGTTTTTCATATCTTCTTCCCTTGTCTTGACATGTCAAATTATTTAGAGTGTTCAAGATTAGTAAACTGTATCTTTGGAAGGAGCTCCTAAAAAATTGTATGGTTAATCATGGGTGACATATGGAGCTACTAGTCAACTAGGGAAGAAAAGTGTTGTCTAATGCATGGTGGTTTCACTAAAAGTGTGGGTACCATTCAAATTTAGATTAGATGCTCACACACACACATTCAAAGCCTTACTGTGCCATCTCTCCCTGCCTACCATTTCATTGTTATGTCACTGCCTATTATGAAATCTGTTAGTTGTTGTTTGGTAGTCAAATCTTCAAAACATAATGAAACTAATTCTAGAATCCATGTACTTCCATGAATTCATTTTTTTTTGGTATTCCTCTAATCTACAACAAAGTACTTGCTATATTTATCATGGTTTATTTACTTTCTTAAAAACATACGATTTTCTCACTATGATGTGGAAGGGGAAATTTTGTAACGATTTGGATTACACATGGTGTGCTTAACCAATGGATTGTGTATCACACTTGTTGACCAAGGGGGATAACTTATTTGATTGTAAATATACATATATCATGAGCAGTTGTCTTCTTTGTGTCATTTCAGAATGAGTCTATTATGTCATAGGTTCACAATTTATAAGGCTTGAGAAGAGGTGGGTATAATCAAGCATATTCAAACTTGTTCTTAAATTATCTTTTTGAAATTGCATAATTTCTTTGATTGACATTTTTTTTTTTTTGCTATGTACATCAAGAGTTTGGAATCATACGTTGAAGTTATATATAGGAGTTTTGATTGTACATGTTGAGAAGTAAGATACATTTTGTTTTATCCTATTTTTTGCACTAATTTATCCAAAGATTGTGTATTATCATGGTATGCTATTATTTTCATAGAGATAAATTGATAAGAATTATAATGGGTATTTTCCTTTCCATATGCATTGCTTCTTGTTTTTCTTTAAGGTCTTATTTTAACCATAAGACCTTTGTCATGTTTTTGAGAACATAAGTACTCCTTGTTTGCAAGGACATGCATTTTAGATTCACAATTTTATGTGTGTTTGATGACAATAATCAAATGTCATGTTTCCAAGTTTGATGCAAACTATAATTACTTCCCATGCCCAACAGAGATCCCAAATTTCTCCAGAATACTTAGAAATAGCCTCTGTAGCTCTGACCTTTAAAATTAGAATGTTATTACAATTTACAATGTTCTTAGAAATGGTCCAAAGACCTATTTAAATTAATAATACAAATTATATCAACAAATTAGATCTTCAAATGAACTCCTTAGTTTCATATTTCTCTGTCTAAATCCTATAGATAACATAATGACTTAAATTGTTGCTCATGAGGAAATGCATTCCTGTTATAAACTCTATTCCTCTTGAAATGAAATGTTTTCTTGTAGACATTGGAATTTCACTCTCACATCATGATAAGCCCTCAGAGTCATGTCAACATTTTCTTTTTACACTCAGGACTAGTGTCAACCTTTGAATACTTCTCATGCCAACAGGAAGAAGATATGTCCCTAGCCTTGAAGGGCTTCTATAAAAATCTTTCCATCATATATGAAACTATTTTTACTCATCAATTGCATAAACTAATCTTGGATAACATTCATGGCAACATAATGTCGATTCTTAGCATTAAACACTATCCCTAACCATGTAATCATTCAAGAATGCCTTCTAACACCAATACAAAGGGATTTGACCCAGATATAAGTCATACATAGTTGCAAAGTCATTCCTATAAAAGGACTTGGTCTAGATGTTTGACCCATCTAACAAGTCTACAAACTTGCTGATGTAGTAAGGGTTCATGATTGTTATTGGCCTAATATACAGTGAGAATATTTAATTATTTTAAACAAAAACTCTAGCTATCATCAATATTTTGATGGGGCATGTTGTCAATTGTATGAAAAATGTTTCAAAATAACTCTGGCTATTGTCAATATTTTGACGTGGTCTACTATCAATGGTATGACAAACCCATTGAAATAACTCTAGTTGTAGTCAATATTTTGATGGGGACTATCGTCGATGGTATGACATACTCATCTAAACAATTCTAGCTAGCATCAATATTTCAATGTTTCATACTACTTGTTTGACGTCACCTTGTGACATAGATGGGGATGACTTTTGAAGGACTAGTCCATCAATAAATTGACAGTCATAGAGTTGATCAAAATTTTGATAGAATTATAGCAACATCTTTTTTAAACCTTGAAGCATCAAACATTCAACCATCCCACATAAAAAAATAGGTCCAAATTTACTAGTGGCATGAGCCAACACTAAGGTTACTCTGGAAGCCTCTTTGGACTCTGACTCCCTAGTGTCTCTATGTGGCACTAGTACCCTTTCATATAGACAAGGCATACTAATGAAGCAAGGTCACAACCAAATATCCTCTCTACTCCCATCCTAGCCTATACTAGCACTCGAGGCATGGGCGAGGAAAAAAATGACTCGTATTAATTCATTTACTCTCCTTTAATGAAATGTTATCACTTATTAAAACAATTTACAATGGCTTACCCAAGTAGCTACTAAGGGTTCCAACCTCCATTACAAGCCACTTCCCAATGTGCACATAGATTACCTACCCTAGACTCATAAAATCACAATTTTCACCTCAGTCCTTTACAAGAAATTGGAAATCACCTATAGATAAAACATAGTATTCACCTCAATCCTTTACAAACAACTAGAAAGAACCTATAGATAAAACATAGTATTCACCTTAGTCCTTTACAAGCAACTAGAAAGCACCTATAGATAAAACATAGTATTCACCTCACTCCTTTACAAGCAACTGGAAAGCACTTAAAGACCAATCTCAATATCACCTCAATCCTATACAAGTAACTGCAAAGCACCAAAAGATAAAATACAACAATCACCCCAGTCCTATACAAGCAACTAGAAAGCATCGAGTGATAATTGATTGAAGACTCAAAGGTTACACCAAAAAAGTCACACCGTTCACCTCAGTTCTACACAAAAAATGGAAAGCACTAACAAACATTGATTAGAACTCAACATAAAAAAAAATGTGATACATGACCATAGTTAGGTATAAAAGATTATATACAAAACATCATCATAGAACATAAACCCCCAAGCCTTCAGTAAACACCCAAAATTGGTCAACATTCTAAGTCAACCCCAAACCCAACACAAAAGAAATCATACAACACAATAGTGTAGTTTCATAGATATTGTTTGGTTTTGAAAACATATCATTTTAACTAAACAATAGGATTCAAGTTTATGTTTTGTTATAAGTTTCTAATTTAATAAGGTTTACACATTTTTCCTTATAACTGAATCCCCTTTTACATTTTAAATCATAATACACAGTTTACCAATACCTTATAAAACTAATGCCTTTATTATTTTTTATAAAATTATTTAAATAATAATTATTAAATTATTATAAATAATAATGATCAAATTATTAATAAAATAAAATAAATTATTAATAACTATAATTATTAATTAATAATATAATAAAGTTTAATTTAAATTTATTAATAATATTTAATATTAATTAAATTAATTAGTGATAATTAAAAACTATATTAAAACATTTATTAACTTATACAAATTTAATAAATTTAGAATACTTAAAAAACTATAAGAACATAAAATTATTTAAAATAAGTGTTTAGGGCCCACCAACCTAAAAGGTAAGGTTGTTATAGCAACAGGGTATTACATCAACAACACCTACTGCTGTCGCAACAAGATTACTAAGTGCAATCCAATACAATTTTGCCAATGCGGAAGAAAAGGGGAGGGGAGTTGAGGGTGGTGGTCCACATCCCACCAATATTTATTAAATTTATTTTTTATATATAAAACAAAATGATTTCCAAGCCCCCATTGAAATTTGAATTCTCATTTATATTATCTATAAATTCCTAATGATCACAATAATTACTAATTACTATGGTAATTATATGTGGTAAGTGTGTGTGTGTGTGTGTGTGTATTTTAAAGATGTCCCCAATTAGATCTGATAGGAGAAATACACACAATCAATCAAGTCCGTATATAACATTCTTGATTCCTTTTCCAAACCCTACTTGTATCAAAATAAAATTCTCTAAAAATTTACAAAATGTGGGTTTCTAATTTTTAATTCATATACAAATGATTTTGAAATGAAGAACAATGAAGTTCGCAACAAAGGTTTCAACCAAAAATGAAATTCTAAAAATAGATCCACCACAAACATGGAGAAGATAGAGAAATCAAAGAATGAAAACTACTCAAAACCCACAAGATCCTACCTGGATTTGATGCTAAAACAATGAATGTACAAAGCTCACAAGCAATTTCCCTTTCTTTTGAAAAGATTCTTTTTAGAAATTGGCTCCTCCAAATCTCGGTATGGAGAAATGAGCTCTAATTCCTTAATAAAGTGCTTTCTCCAATTAGGGCTTTAGTTTTGCAATCACGTGAAACCTTTTTCTTAATTAATTTATTATATTTTAATTTTCTTGTGCAACCTTTTTGCAATTTAATTAAAATAAATTTATTAAATCAATTTCTTTCTCTCTTTTATTAAATCACAAGATGTCTTTAATTAAGTATTTATTAATTTAATTAATAATAATATTTAGAGTTTATTATAAAAATGAAACTCCTAAATAAATTATTATTAAATTAAATAAATATAATTACGCCAACAATCAAAACTTTAAAAGTCTTCTAAATTTAGTTCTTTTATTTAATTAATTTCACAATTAATTAAATATATTTAGATATCAAATTTTCTTTATAAAATTTTCATTAAATTATCTTTTAATTTGATTTAATTATAACTAAAAATCACAATAGACCCACAAGACTAGACACAAAAACTCAATTGAAAGACAAGGCACAGATTCAAACTCCAAGGTCAAAATCACGAATTTACGTCACTTGAGAAATTCAAAAGGGTAAACAACTCAAATGCTTGTCCTACTTTCTAGGAAAATGGCTTAGGGTCAAGATTTAGACTCAAGAATTATCTCCTCTCTTTAAACATTGAGGTACTATGATAGGGCACACTCATCCTAGAAATTCAAAGAATTCGATGCCTAGTACTTGCAGTTTGCATAAAATCTAAGCATGTACATACACATATAAATCTAAACTAAAAAGGAAATGGTATGGAGTGGTGCATCATGTAGATCTTGACTAGCAAGTTACTATGACTCCCTCCCTCAACCACATTAGAAATGTCAATCATAAAAAAAAAAATACAAGTACACCATACACATGCATATAGAAGAGAAAACAAGACACCAAGATTTAATGTGATTCACCCAAAACCTTGGCTATGTCCACCAAACAACAAGTCCAATATTATTACGATCTAGTGATTATAACCTAATTACAATCCATAATCCCTTACAACTCAATACCATTGCAAGAAGCAATTTTTGCATCACACACATCATTAAAACCCCAAACCCCTTCTCGGGGCTCGACCCAACCCCATACCTCATCGAGGAATTATGGGGTATGTACAATACTTCCCTAATTAGTCACCACAATCTAACAGTCTCCCACTTGGTGACTAATCAGGCTCTACACTAAACAACAATCTCCCATTTGGAGACTAGTCTTGTAGCTATGCTACTACTCCATGAGGCTTCCAAAGGATCAAACCACCCTAGACTTAGCTAGTTTTCTATTTAGTCTAGAAGACCAACTGAAGATGAAGAGGATTTCATCTTCTCCCTTGTCACTACCTTGTTAAATATATCTATTGGATTGTCATCTGTATGTATCTTGTCTAGCTTTAATTGTCCATCATCCAAAACTGATCAAATGAAATGGTAGTGCAACTGTATGTGTTTTTTCTTGTCTTTGAATGAAGGGCATAATTCTTTGCAAGATGAATGACACTCGGGCTATCTATAAATAAAAAATTACCCCTTTGAGGGTGTCCCAATTCTTCTAAGAAGAAATGAATCCATATCATCTCCTTGGCTACCTTTTTAGTAGCAACATACTCTGCCTCTATAGTGGATAAAGTATTAACTTTCTACAACTGAGAAACCTAGCTCACTACTACCCCACCAAATTTTGCAGCAAAGAGTCCATTTCATCTTTCATTACAAACTCCCATTGAATCTTAGTATCCACCTACACAACTTCATCATAACGTTTAGGTTCATGAGCATCTGTGAGTAAAATAGAGTACAAAGAGGGAGAATATTTTTTTGGAGGTCTACTTAGCCTTGTTGACCATCTAACATTCAGTGGTGTGTGTGGTATTTGTTATTGCACTTGTTGCACATTATGAGGAATTGTTGGAACATCATCTTTTGGAGTATCATCCAACACTACATAATCATCTTCTTTCTTCTCATGTTGCTACAACAGATCTTTGTACAACACTTTCTCATTAAATATGGAAAATCTATTTCTTACAATTTTACGATTTTCAAAATCCCAAAGCCTATAATCAAATTCATTAATACCATATCCAAAAAATACATATTTATTTGACTTTTCTTCCAACTTGGTTCTATTTTTAGAATCTATATGAGAAAATGCTTCACAACCAAAGGCTTTGAGAAAAGAATATCTCACCTTCTTACTAGTCCATGCTTCCTCTAGAATACCACAACCCAAAGGAGTAGAGGGACCTCTATTAATCAAATATTTAATCAAATATACAAGAGTATTGATAGGCTCTACCCACATGTTTAAGTGGAACCCTGCATGCAACCTCATGCTCCTTGCATGCTCCATTATAGTCTTGTTCATGCATTCAACCACTCCATTTTCTTGTGGAATCCTTACAATAGTTTTTTGTCTATAAAAACTATTAGTGGAGCAATAATATTTAAATTTGTGACTACAATACTCACCACCATTATCAAATCTAAGACATTTTAATTTCTTACTAGTCTCATTTTCAACCAAGCATTTCAATTTCTTAAAAGTTTGAAACACATTAGATTTATGCCTAAGGAAATAAATCCATACTTTTCTAGTTGTATCATCAATAAATGTAATGTATTAATGAGAGCCACCAAGGGAAGATACTTGAGTTGGTCCCCATACATCTATATGCACAAGCTCTAATCTCTCATTTTTCATTTCCTTCCTAGTCTTTGCAAAGCTCGCTCTCTTTTATTTTTCATACACACAACTTTCATAGAAATCCATATTAACACATTTTAGACTTGGTAATTTTTTTTTAAATGAAGTAATTTCATACCTTTCTGGTGCAAGATCACCTATTCATTTTATGTCTCATGGATAAATTTATATTTTAAATTATCTTTTATATGGTTTCAATGTAATGTTGACCTATTGGAGTTCATTCAAATTATTTTGTAAGGCTATAAAAGCCATTAAAATCATAGTGACTTACAAGGTCTTGAAAAAGTCAAGTGTGATAAAACAACTCAAATATATCAAAGTAGAGTGGAAATGGTTTAATAAGAGTATTAAATTAATTTTAATCATATTTCAAGGGTTTATAGAAATTTTTAATTCATTTGGATGATTATTGTAAAAGTTGTCCAAAAATTGCCAAAATTGTAATGACAACTTTTACAACTTGGTGACAACTTTTCGAAAGTTGGTTTAAGGATGTTAATGGGTAGTTGTAGGTTGGTTGGAGAGTTTAATTTGATTAAAAATTATATATATTTTGTCTCTAAAACATGAAATTATAATTTTGAGAAGTTCGAGGAAGGATTTAGAATGGAAGAAAATGCATTTTGATGTTGTATGTTTTAGTTTTTTGGTTATTGTTTCTTGTAATTTCTCTGATGTTTTAGTTGGTTTTAACTCATTGTGAATGCTAAAGACCTAAGACTTATATTTTTAGAAAGGTATATGAGTTTTATTTGATTTTTTTTTTGGTTTGGATGATTTTCATTATGTTTAGAAGAAGTTATGGCCATTTTGGTGAGGACCAGTCAGATTCTATCATAATATGAACAATTTTGAAGAAATTGCAATAACTTTTATTTCCTTTCTCAGATTTGGCTATAACTTGGAGAAACTGTTGTTAAATCATTGTTATTGAGTCTTAAAAAAAGGATTGGTTTCATTATTTCATTTATGTAAGTTATTAAAGAGTGATTAAGGATTTAAATTCTTCCCTAGTTGAGAAACTATTCTTAAAAGATGCAACATTCTTGCATTCATTTGACTAGTTGGACAAGATTATAAATGTGAATCCATACCTATAATTTTAGAGTTTTTTGGAAGGCCCATATAACACACTTCTATTGTGCTCTCTACATCAAGTGGTATCAGAGCCCAAAAGGTCTGGGCAAAAGGTATTTTGTGGTTTTGTATTTGTCTTTTACAGGTTGAAGAGAAAGAAATTGGATACCGAGAGACTAGGCCAAGATATCAAAGAGGAAAAATGCCTAAGGAGAGGTATCAAAGACAAGAGGAAGAAGGTAAAAAAGAATTTCTTGAAAATGGATTTATTTATGAAATTTATGCATGGTAAAATTCAGGGTATAGATTCACAAAAGAAGAAGAAAGAAGAAAAAAAGAAAAGACAAGAGGAGATTAAAAGATTGGAAAAAGAAGCAAAGAATAATACAAAGAAGTTGGAGGCACTTCATAAAATCGTAGAGTAGTGAATTGCAAATGGTGAGGGAAATGAAGAATTTAATTTTTCAGAGGTTTAAGAAGTTGAAAAAGATGTGGGAAAAAAGAATGAACTTAAGGAAGAGCAAATAGAAACAAGTATAGAAGAAACAAAAGAGGAAGAGTTGATTGAATCTAATATGGAAGTTGAACCAATCAAAGACTCGGTGAAGATGGACATTTCTGAAAATGATTATGTTGAAGTATTTTCAGATATCAATGATAATAATGAGAAAATATTAGAGAGTGATCAAATTTATGATGAGAATGATGGTAAAAGGGAAGAGTTTTCAAGAAGCTTTGAGAAGAAAGATGCAAATTATGTGATTGATTTTGATATTAATCAATTGATTTTTACCCATGAATTTTTTGTTATCCTCATTTCAATATAGATGATGAAGAAGTCAAATTAGAGAGGACATAAATTTGTTCTTAATAGTTTCATATTCTCAAGCAAAAAAATTGGAAGACCAAAAGTGAAGATGAAGAGATCTTTGAAACCCCATTTCCAAGAAGACTTGGAAAATTTCAAAGCTTGCGAATATGGTGCATGAGAACCTGTTGGTGTTTTAAAAATGGTACTAAAACTACTAAGTGACAAAAGGCTTAATACTTGGATGACAGTACATACACAACCTAAAGATTAGCCAATTCTCATTAACAATTGTATATGCAAATTACTAGGACCCAACTTCGACAAAACCACAGATGGTTTTCTACTCTTTTGGCTCTGCAAAACCAGGGTGGGTATACCCAGGGATGGTTCAAAACTGAAACAACTATTTGAGGATTATTCTCAATTTCATTCTGATTCTCATTTCAAAATCCTCAAATATATACATAATTCTTACTAACTTGCTAAATACATCCCATAAACAGATATGGCCAAGAATTCTTCTATAGATCTATAGATGTTTTTAACAACAATGGCTAACTAAAGCTAAAACATTCTATGCAAACAAGTGCTGGCCAACTTTGAAGATCTACAAGGAATAAAAGTAAAATTTGATTTGATGATGTGTTTGAAAAACCATTTGTAAGATATTTCTCCTTCAGCTGAAACAACTTGATCAGTGCCTAATCCATTGGGGTTTTCAGAGTCTATAGCAAAATCTAAGATCTAATTTGTTGCCTTATAGCAAATTGTATCAGCAATTCTTGTTAGAACTTATCATTCAAAATCCTTTTCAATACTTAAAGAATCTTATCACATTCATCAAAGCTTTTACTTAATCCATTGAATTAACAGCAATGATAGATGGATATACAACCTAACTAGATTGCATTCAATTGTACAGGATTTTACTCATACAACATCAAGGTAGCTAAGTATTGAGCAGGAGACAAAATTCAGAAAGAACTGATATGGGGACAGTTCATAGTTTGTATTCATTTCCTTTGAAAATGGTACATCTTTTACAATAAACTCAGAATAGCCTTCAGAAAATAAACACAGTTCATTCTATCTTCATGTATTTTTAGAAAATTTGACAGAGAAACACATTACAAAATTGCCTTCAAAATTTGGACCAAAAACTAAACTAAGCACAATACTTAGAAAAAAAAAGAATTTGGACCCTTCTTTAGCCTTGGGATCTCACTTAAATAGTGTGAGATGCAATAAGCTTCAGGTTAAAGAAGGTGACAGGTGTCCTTTTACAAAAATTGGGTAAATTACCCCTTTTCAAAAGAGAGCCAAACAAAAAAAACCAAAACAAATAAAATGGAAGGCAAATGATAGTTGGAGCATAAAATCTTCAATTTTGTCCTTTTCTCTAACTGCTCCTAGTTGGTAGCGCTTTGATTTCTGCGATTGCTTCCTAGACAAATATTTCTCTTTTAGTGGGCCAATCACATTCTTTAACTGTTGTTAATTCATCCACTATTTTCTGCCACCTAGCATCAGTAATCACCCTTCCTTCTATGATAAACCTATTCACTTTAGTTTCAATTTTGAAAAGGGTATCAATTAGTTCATTGAAAAGACATGCATCAATACCATCTTGGAGGACGGACACCATTTGTGGCAAGTCTATAATGTGATCAAAAGAATTAGACCACTCATCGAAATCTTTTAACTTATCATTAGAATCAATAATAGAAGGAATCAAAGAATAGAAACCATTTGTTAGCATTTTTAATTTACTTTGGATTACTACCAACTTCCCTGTGAAGATTTGCAACAATTCTTTCACTTTGTCCATACCTTCCTTCACAGTAATAACTTTATCTGGGAGATCTGGCTTCTTGGCTAACAAGGGTATCAACCTGTCAAAAAATTGCATATAGGGTCCCCACTGTTGAAAAATAGGCTCAAGCCACCTAACTGCACCTATGCATACCTGTTCTGCAGATTGTAGACTGATGAATGTATTATAAGTATCCTGAGATATTCTTTTCAGAATGCTGATTCTATGATTTAATACATTCATCAAAATAGTTTTCTTGGTATTATTGTCAACCTAGGAAACTTCTGTTTCCACACTAATCACAGGCACTGACACTGTTGTTTCCATAAGAATTTCTTCTGTTTGGGCCTCTGCTTCTACTTTGTGCCTTCTTTCTTCCTCTTGTCTTGGTGCATGCTCTGCCTCTACTGCTATCTTGAGCTATTCTTTAAGGGATTTTATTTCTATTTCCATAATTTTAATTTTTTCCTCCAACTCCTCTATTCCTTGTTTCTGTACATGGCTCATTTTGAGCTCTTCTTCGTATGTTCTCCTAATATCAAGGCATTCATTAAACATTGCAGCTAACTTATCCTCAATTTCATCAACCTTTTCCTCATTCATTAGAGAAAAATGTTTTACCAAACTGGAGATTTCTTTCCTAGTAGTGCTCTCCAATGTCCACACAATCATATTGCCCTGAGTAGTTTCTTCTATATCCATCATCTTAGGCTTCTTGGTGTCAGGGGCCACACTCCATACTGCTAGGGTTTTAGTGTCCACATTAAAACCTGACCCTCTTTTAAAACCTTCACTGCTAGTGGCTTCATAACTGATGGCTTTATCTTGTCTTCTCATTTGGTCCAACACAAAAGCTTTCTCAATATCCCAATGTGGTATTAGAATCATACCACTCCTATGTAGTAATTCCCTAGCTTTTGTGGCAGTCATTGTTTCACTTTCAGGGTCATAAGCCAATAGTTTTTCAACTAACTCTTTATTTTTTTCTGGATCTTCTCCTATCATGAGACTCAATGTGAGTTAATTTTGTTTGATTTTATAGAGAAAACTTTTAAATTCTGATGATTTAATAAAATCATCATCTTCCATGAATTTCTCAGATTGAATGAGCCTGTCATCCAACCTTGACGCTGTAATTTGCATGTTAGTAGAAGCTTTTCCTACTTCAGTAGCCCTTTGATGAAAATAATTTTGCCTAATATCAGCAAAATACTCACTACTTCCAGACATGACTTGTATAGCTCTGCTTACCACCTTTTCAGGGATGTGCATTATCTTTTGTCTTTTATTTCCTTGTGGCATCCAGGCTGAAGTTGATGGCTGCTCTTCTTCCAAATCAATTTCTAATTGTGTATTTGGTTCAGGGGATTCTCTATTTACAATGGCTTCTTCTCCCTCTGGCTCATGAGGCATTTGTAACATAATATGATCAAAATCTTCAATCATTTTCCTCAAATTATTAGGATATGGGATTTCTGTATAAAAACCCTTAAAATCAGGGTTGGTCCTCTTCAAAGCATTTTCTACTTTCCTTATTTCTTCATATTTCCTCAGTAACTCATCTGCCTCCCCTGTTGCTACTATGTTGGCAATAAGGTCCTCTTCAGGGATAGGCTTACTTGGAGGCAGAACAAAACCCTTAATGGTCTTAACCTCATTTGCAATGTAACCGTCAAGATCATATACCCTATAGGGCCCAGTAGCAAATTTATACTGACCTAAATAGTCACTCAATTCCTCAAAAGCATTCTTGCCTATTTCAAAATCTCCTACCTTAAAGGTTCTACACACAAAAGTAGGCTTATGCAGTGAGGGAGGGATCATTTCTTTATTCATCAACAAGAATTGCCAAAAGAATTCAATAATGGTGAATCTAGGGGGTAGATATTTAGGCAATAGATGAGGAGGTTTTGGGCATGCAAAAACTCTGATTAAAGTACATTCTTTAAACAAAAATATGCTTCCCCAGTTATGATCTAATTTTGTTTTTTCATCTAAGAAAAGGGGCCTAAGCAGAGTCTTCAAAACATTGGGTGCCCTAAAGAAAGTATGATCTAGCTACCTCATAATAACAGAACTGAACAAATTGAAAAAAACTAGAGCATTTGAATAGAAGAAATCTTTGTGCAAAATACGAGTCCAGAGTTGCATAGGTAACTCACCAAATTCATCAGAAGTTTGATCAATGAAGTCTCCACTGATGTACCCAATGTTTCTATACAGGATAAGGTGCATCAATAATGAGTAATGGTGGAACTTGAAGTCTTTCAGTTCTCCTTTCTTAGCATCATAGATCTGCATGTGCATACTGTCAATGATAAAGGCCACATAATCATACTCCTTATGATGAAAAGGATCTTGTATGTCGCATCCCATTAGAAAAAGAGAACCATATACACAATCCTCTGCACCATCACTTCCCAATAATTTGTGCAACCCATAAATTGTGTTCTTGAAATAATTTTTGAACCTACTCAGAGGTAAAAAATCTCCCACCTTTCTTGGAATTAACCCTACCTTCTTAACTCTATAAGGAATGTGCGGCAGCATGACATTGTTTACAAAATAGGGTTTATTCCTAGCGAACTTTCCTTGTAAGTCTGCTATGTCAATAGGTACATCCATTTGTCCCATCAATCCAAAAGCCTCAATAAAAGAAGTTCTATTTTGATAAAAGTACATGAAAAGATCATAGCCAGTAATTCTAGGGCATTCAACATCTTGAAAAAAAGCATAAGGGTCTCTGAATATATGATCATTTGCAGAAATTGCATTTGACGACCTTGGAAGAAGTTTTAACTAGTCTTCTGCATGCTTGTTCGGTTTTCTGACCCTTGTCTTCTTTTCTATTTTGACAGTAGTTTTCTTCCTTTTTCCTTCTAGTGTGACTTCTACCACATCATCACCCTCGTCTTTGACTTTGAATTCTTCTGCGTGTACTTCTTCAACTTCTTGGTCGCCCATGTTTTTTTTACTTTGAATACTTCTGCAACTTCACGAGATACACAAAGCTCTGTAGCTTTTAAAACTTTAGAACAACACAGGAACAAGCTTCTTGAGGCCAATAATTCAAATAAATCCTTGATTTTTTAATTATATATCTGCCAACCTTTTTAATAAATTTAGCATGCATGAGCTTTAAAACTTATGATTGCAAGGTCGTCATCAAGGTATATCAACCGCAAAATTTGATTCTAATTGTACTTTTCAAAACCTTACTATGCTTGGTTACAATAGTTTTTTCCTTTTTGCTTATCTGTCGTGATACATCAAAGGTTCTTTCTTATATGACTACCTTCCGTTCTTACGCTGAGTTAAACCTTCAATCTTCGTGATGCTGAAAAAGCTCTTGATGGATCTCTATGCTCTCTCGGAGAAAGCTTCAAAACGCCCTAATCATAGGAACGTAATGATGCTCTTACAATTTTTTACAAATCCCTTTTACGTTCTTACAAAACCTTTTACCCCGTAGGATCTCAAGCCCTGTTACTATGTATCTTTGCCTCTACAATTTAATATTTCTCGTGCGAGCGTAAAACCCTTATTCAAGCCATTTTGGTTGCCTTTACGCTCCTACGTGCACGTATCTGCGGAGACCTTGGAAATTCCTTCTACGTTGTTCTGCTTACTTCATTTCCCAGAGCAGCGTAAGGCTTCAAAAATTTATCTCCCGCTCTTATGACTCGACTTTATTCGTATCACCAGAGAGCCCTCTCAACTGCTATTGCGGTTTCACATCTTCCTTTTTTTGTATGAGCGTAAACCCCTTTTACTGATTTTCCTTCTCACCTCTTTATGCTTACACATTGAGACTGGATCCATAACCACGGAGGGAAGAAAAAATAGCTCTTCATTCATACGCTTAACCTACAAGCATAAGGGCTTAATATCAAAATCTTAAGTCATATGCCACAAGGGATGGGCCCATCTGACATAAATGTCGTGTCTCCATCTGATTTGCTGCAACTGGGTCCTTCTGACACTTCAACAGGTCCCACATGATTCCTTCACCACTAAGAACAAAGTTTTATAGTTGTTCACAAACCTAAGAATCATAGACACGTAAACACCATGAAACCTTGCTTCTGTGCTTATGAAAAAACCTTTATTCGTAACACTGTGATACCCTCGTGTGCACTTTAGATCATGCTTTACGCCTTTATGCTACCCATTGAGGCACATACGCGTAGGTCACATTGTAGGCTTCCCCGCTCCTTGGCTCAAGGTATTTACTCATAAGCCCATAACGAGAGCTTTTCCAAGAACGATAAATCCTTTACGCCTCTTCACTGTATCAAAAAGCGTGGCCACGAAAAACAAAAATAAAAGGCATTCCGTTGTTACATGAATCCTCACACCGTAAGAACGTAAAGGACCAACTTAAAACATTTTACAACTCCTAAGAAATTCAAAAGGGATGCCACCAATTTCAGACCTAGGACAAAATCATGGGTGTTTTTAGGAGATCAACCTGGAGAAATCAACAGACTCTGATAACATATGAAATAGGGCAAGACTTAAGGCAACCTAAGAATTCAAATGATTTCTCACCATGATTTAAAAAAAAAAAAATTAGGTTTGAAAATCAAACCAATAGCACCTATTCATTTTATGTCTCATGGATAAATTCATAGTTTAAATTATCTTTAATATGGTGTCAATGTTATGTAATGAACTATTGGAGTTCATTCAAATTATTTTGTAAGGCTATAAATGTCATTAAAATCATAGTGACTTACAAGGTCTTGAAAAAGTCAAGTGTGATAAAACAACTCAAATTTATAAAAGTAGAGTAGAAAGGGTTTAATAAGAGTATTAAATTAATTTTAATAATATTTCAATAGTTTATGGAAAGCTTTAAGTCATTTGGATGATTATTGTAAAAGTTCAAAAGTTGCCAAAATTGTAATGACAACTTTTACAACTTGGTGATAACTTTTCAAAAGTTGGTTTAATGATGTTAATGGGTAGTTTTAGGTTGGTTGGAAAGTTTAATTTGATTCCAAATTATATGTATTTTTTCTCCAAAACACTAAATTTTAATTTGGAGAATTTGGAGGAAGGATTTGGAATGGAAGAAAACATATTTTGATGTTGTGTATTTTAGTTTTTTGGTTATTATTTCCTGCATTTTCTCTGATTTTTTAGTTGGTTCAATCTAATTGTGAATGAAACAGACCTAATACTTATATTTTCAGAAAGGTATATGAGTTATCTTTGATTTTGTTTTGGTTTGGATGATTTTCATTATGTTTAGAAGAAGTTATGGCCATTTTGGTGAGGACTGGTCAAATTCTGTCAAATATGAACAATTTTGAAGAAATTGCAATAAATTTTATTTCCTTTCTTTTATTGAGCTATAACTTGGAGAAAATGTTGTTAACTCATTTTTATTGAGTCTCACAAAAAAATTAGTTTCATTCTTTCATTTATGGAATTTATTAAAGAGTGATTAAGGGTTTTAAATTCTTCCCTAGTTGAGAAATTGTTCTTAAAAGATGGAACATTCTTGCATTCATTTGACTATTTGGAAAAGATTATAAATGTGAATCCATACCTATAATTTTAGAGTATTTTTGGAAGGTCCATATAACACACTTCTATTGTGCTCTTTGCATCACTTTCTCACTCATATGCCCAAGTCTATTGTGCCATAGTGTTGTATTAGAGTATTTAACAACTATTTGTTCTCCCTACTCAACAACAACAATTGTTCCTAAAAATTCATTTTTCTTTGAAATAATCAAAGTAGAAGGAACAATATGAACTGTACAAAGATGCAAGGTGCCTACTTTCACACCTTTTTCTACTACAAGGGAACCTTTTAAAACCTTCCAATTTTTATCATTAAAAGTAAATACATTTAACCCTCATCACCAAGTTTCCCTATTAAAATTAAATTTCTACTCAGCCTTGAAACATGTCTTACTTCATGTAGTAGCTAATGATTCCCATTCTGCAACTTAATCTTAACTTTTCATTTTCTAACAATCTGACAGGGTTCATTATCCCCCAAATAAATAATCCCAAAATCCCCTTGGACATAATCAATAAAATAACCTCTATGAGGTGTAGCATGAAATGAAGCACCAAAATCTAAAACCCTTGAATCATCAACATTTTCTAAAGACAGAAGAAAATAATCCTCTTTAGATTTATTACTTACCACATTTGACTCCTTGTTTCCTTTTGGTTTATCTCCTTCATTTTTCTTTTAAGTCCAAAAAAATTTCTTCTTATGCCCTAGTTTCACATAGTACCAACAATTGTTTGGTCCCCTCGATTGAGACCTTTTCCCCTTTGACTTTCTTCTTGATTTCCATTGATTTTTGAAATTGTTTCCTCTCTTAGTCATTCAACCTTTTCTTTGTGTGTTCGAAGAACTTCCTGACATAGATTCACCCGAGGTTTTCCTACAAATTTCCTTACTCAAAATAACACCAATCACATCATCATATTTTAGGGTATTAAATCCAAAAATGGAATTACTCATAGCCATAACCAAGCCATTCCAACTTTTAGGCAAAGAACACAAAATCAAGAGAGATAATTTCTTCATCAAAATTAATACCCGAAGAAGATAACTAACTATTAACAATATTAAAATCATTTAAATGATCCACAAAAGATCCACCTTATACCATTTTCATATTAAATATTAAACACTTCATGAGAAATACCTTATTTGAAGCAGAGGGTTTTTCATACAATTTCGCTATGGTTTCCATCAAACTTCTATCGTCTTCACTTTTGCAATATTAAATGTCACTAATGGTGCCAAACATAATAAAATACTTCCAAGTTCCTTTCTGTCTAAAATCTCCTAGTTCTCATTTGTCATAGTTCACTAGTTCTTAGTTTTTCCTTCCAATGGCTTCCATAAATCATTCTAATAGAGATAGTCCTCCATTTTCATTTTCCATAACTAAAAGCTCTTCCCACTAAAATTTTCAACCTTCATCTTACCCTTATCTACCATCGCTCCCACTCAGCCATGAGACTCCCCTTGAACTGTGAGACTTGCCTATAGAGGATAACTTAAAAAGAACCTAGCTCTGATACCACTTGTTACGATAAAACAATGAACATAAATAACAATTACATGCAAATATAACCAATAAAAAATAAAAATAGATCACACAAAAGAGAACACAAGATACCAAGATTTAATTTGATCCATCCAAACCCTGGGCTACATCCACTAGATAGTAAGTCCAATATTATTATGATCTAGTGATTACAACCTAGTTCCAATCTATAATCTCTTACAATTCAATACTTCCGCAAGAAGCAACTTTCGTATGACACACAGCATGAAAACCCCTAACCCTATGCTCTTTTATACATGTAATTTTACTGCTTTAGGCTTAAAATTAGTTACAACATGTCAGCTGTAAAATGCCGATAAAATAGCCCCAAAAATTTCCCTAATAGTTGTGGCCTAGCAGCCCTGACTATATTGGGGTCTACCACCCCCAATCCCCCACTTGGGGCCCAAACCAACCCCAAAACCTATCAAGGAATTATAGAGTATGTACTATACTTCCTTTATTAGTTTCCACAATGTAACACAAGTATGGGGTAAGTAACCAAAGAAACTACATATAAATCATCTATCTATGTATCATCATGAGATTACTGAAAATCACTAAATGAACATACATATATCATCATTGAAAGGATAAACATAAACACCTAAGATAATCTTGTATTAAGTAACTCATCAAATAAATCAATTGAATATGAAATAAAATCTAATAAAATTTGGTAAATTCAACTAGGGTAGGCATTATACATCACCCATTCCTTTAGTGCCAGTACAAACTAAGATGAGAGTGGGAGAATATAATCAAGATCTTGCATAGTTAGTAAGCCATGTCTGTATGAAAGGTTGCTGATGCCACATAGACTCACTAGGGTTTTAAGTCCAAAGAAATTACCAAGGTAACCTTAGAGTTGACTTATGTGAAGATACTTCCTCATATGAATCTTAGGTTTCCTATATATGTGTTGATCTCTTATGGGATCAACATTTTTGTATGTATAGCACCATTTGAGATAGAGGTCCTTTAGGATCCATTAATTAGGATTTATATTATTGTTTTTATGAATTAATATCCAAGTGGCATGTGAATTTGTCTCCTTATAATGATGGGAGTTGGTTCCATGCAATTGGGTAGTAATGATTCTATTATCACTGAGATTTTGATAGACTTGTACTAGTGTTGGATGTTCCAGTAGAAGTTATATCTTCTTGTTCATCTTGCTTTGATACTTTCTCTTATCTTTGGAAGTTTTTCTTCATATCATGTACCTTGTATCATTAATATCCTTATGGGATATTGTATTGTATTTGTATTTATTTATTGATACATATCTTGCTCGTGTGTTGTGGATGTTATGTAATTGCGTATATTTTATAGTGTTATTTGTATTTATATCTTTATTTATGAGATCATGTATTTTATAATCATGTATGGTTTTGGAAATTTTACTTAAGATTAAATTAATTACTAAAATTAACACATATCTAATTATATAGTAAGGAACCCTTGAGAAATGTAATTAGTGTTCTATTGAATTAATATGTATGTAATGTATTTTTAAATACATTACTTCTCCATTAATATCAATGATGTTGTATAATATTTTAAGAAAAATGTTGTTGGGTAAAATCAGTATATTTTTGGGTTTGTTTCCTTTGGATTACCTAGAAAGGCATTATAGTGGGGGTTATTTCGCATTCTTATATGACCCAGATTTATATGGAGGTACATTACTCTAGTGAACTTCATGTATAATATTGAATCAAGAATAATGATGGTGACATCCTTGCAGTATGAGCTAACTAAAGTTGTGAGTTGATATGTGTATCTTAGAGGAGATAAGAAGAATGTGTACATGGTTTATATATTTGACATTTTCCATTGATGTCAAAGGAGGAGAGTTTGGTATACAAGGAGATAATTTTGTTTCTATCATGAATATGTTTCCATAATTTGAAAAGTGCAAAATTTTTGATAGATATATTAGAATAAGTTTTTGATTGAGTTGATTAGGTTATCATTGATGTTAACATGTTCTTGTTAGCATTAGTGACTGACTATTTTCTATGTTAGCATGAATGATGATGGTATTCCTTTGGGGAGTATCCTAAGCATTGGAGATTTGGTTAGCATTATTGAAATTTTGAATTCATAATTGTGTTTTTCATTCATGTCAACATAGTATTATTTCTGTGAAGATTAGTAGAGTAGCAGATAGAGAATGAGGTTGCACAAACTATGTATTGATGACCAGTTCAAGCATAGTTAGGAATATATTCTACATTGTGTCTTGATGAAGTGGACAAGTGCATGTATAGAGAGCCAAAGACATGGATAGAATCATGATGAGAAAAGTTAGATAATGATAGTAGACAACCTGATGGTGACATCAAAAAGTACACAAGATTTGAGGTCACACATGATAATTTGTATTTACTATGAGACAATAATAAATTGTAATGGTGAAAAGATGTAATTAATTGCAATATCTTAATAAGGTCCTATTATAATTAATTGGGAAAGCCTTAAAGAAAATTCAAGGAATTATCTTGAGGAAAAAATATAAAGAAAGGTTATTTTCCATGAGATAAAGTGTACAATAAGTTGTAGCAATTGTGTGATATGTGAAGTACTTGGTAGATGCAAATAAGCAATCCAAAAGATTATTGAATGCAAAATTGGTGATCTAGTATTAAGATCTAAAAGAGGTTTTGGTCTCATCAAGATGATAGAGGAGTTTGAGTTATTCATTTCTATTATTCTAAAAGGAATAATACAAAGATTAGTTGAGCAGTAAGTTTAGTGGTCTTTCTTCTAAAGTTGTTTGGAAAGTGGGTTATTTTTCCTTCTACAACTCCTAAAAGGGTTGGCACAACTTGTAATAGGGTTGGAATATCCTCATAGGGACCTAAGACTCCTAATAGGACTGACATGTACTGAATATATTACATTGGCTCCTAATAGAGTTCATCCTCTTAAAATGAAGTTTTATATTAGTACATCATTTTGTGGTTATCATCCCAATTGGGGTTTTCCCTATGATTAAGGGTTTCCTAGTTAGCATATCTAGTGTTATTGTGTATGTGTATCTTCTTATGGTTGTGGGTTATATTATTCACATGGTTAAGGATTCATAAGGTTGATAAATATTTTAATCATTAGATAACTTATTCACCCACTTCCTATCTCAGTTATCTTGGTGGACTTTACTTTCTAACAATTGGTATCAGAGCATCAAGTCCTTGAATGAAAATCTTAACAAATCAAGGAGATCAATGATAGATCACTTTAGAAAAAAAAAATTGTAAATTTGATGGAGTTAACTTTGATAAATGAAAGGAGAAGATGATGACTCATTTTCTATGTATGGGTCTAGGGTATTGGCTAATGACAAATAATGGAAATAAGATTTTGGAAGAAAATAAGCTTGAGGATTATAGTGAAGCCAAAAAAGATATGTTTGTGTGCAATATGCTTTCTAGAAAAGAATTATTATAAGATCCTCCTAAAAATGAATATAGTCAGGTAAAATTGTTAGAGACATCTCATAAAATTTGGAAAGCTTTAGAATCTAAATTTAAAGGTGATGTGCTTGCTAAGAGAATTATATTAGATAATTGGATATATTTGTTTCAAGATGCTAAGATGATGGAAGATGAATATGTAAGAAGATATATTGGTAGAATAACATAAATTGTTTCTCAAATTAAGTCTTGTAATGGATATACAAATGAAGATGAGATTATCTAGAAGATCTTGAAAACTTTTACATCACCATTTAGGCAGATAGTGTAGATTGAGCTAGTGATACCCTGCACTAAGAAGTTTACCAGAGAAACTCTTCTTGGATGATTGGAAGAAACATAAGTGAGCTTGAAGAAATATAGATATTTTTGTAGAGTGGAAACAAATTTTAGTGCATTAAGTGTTCACCCTTCTTTATCAAGAAGTGCAAACACTAGTGGAGACTATGCTAGCAATAGTAGATTTAGATCTGAGGATGATAGAAGAATTAAAGAAGGAAGAACCATACTTGTAAGGAGAGAATCTGATGGTAAGATAATCTTTAAATGTTGGACCATCAATGAATTTGGTCATTATGCTTCTAAATGTCCTAAAAGAGAGAAAAAGTTAAAGAAGAATTTCAAGTCTAGAAGGCCTAGAGATTTTTTGTATGCAAATAAAGATGATGTATTTGATGAAAGAGTTCGGAGTGAAATTGATGATGAGTTAGGATTTTTAGCTATAAAAGAAGAAAATCTTTAAAAAGAAGTTAGAGAAGAGAAAGCCCAATTTTGTAGGTTAAAAAGAAAGCTGACTGGATCATACATATGTTGGAATTATTTAGAATAATTGGGGGGGGGGGGTGAGTAGCAAATTAGTTTTCCAAGGTCTAGATATAAAAATAAAAATTTTCAATGCTTAATAGACTAGTATCCATAAACAATTCAATATACATGCATCCATTAGATCTTACAATTCTTAAACTTTGTAGGTTATTGTCCTAGGTCAAAACAACTTTTTAGAAATATAAACATGAAATAACATAAGAAAATTCACACAATTTGACACAAGGATTGTACATTAAAACCTAATTTGGAAAAACCATTTATAACATGCTACAATTTCTCACTCTTTTGAAGTGACGCCCTATGAAAGGCCAACCCTGTTAAAGGTTACAATACACATTGTTAAATGTGACCTAGTTAAAGGATTTCAATCACCCTATTAGGAGTGAGCCTTGTTAGAGGACTTTAGACCATTCCATTAGAATGTCACTTGGATAAAGGATTTAAAAATGAATATTATGTAAATCTTAATCCAAAGGATTTACCCTAAGCTAATACAATGATTATAGAGTAATAGTAAGGCTTGATTTGATGAAAAATTACAACTCACTTGTAGATTACATATCTTTGTTTCAATCCTCCATTCTACTTGGCATTCATACTCTTCATCTTTGATAGCTTGTTCACCCTTTAAGAATTCATACTCTTAAGCCTTCTTACATTGCATGCCAATTGTATTCACCTATGTTTGGCTGCTAAATGAAGTAATACATTGTTTGCTATCACTCAACATGTATATTGTTCTATCACTTAGCCAACAATAGTTCACTTAGAAAATACTAAAGTTTATAGACGCTTAGCACCACTAAACCTTACTTGGCATATACTAACAATCACTTGGCTTGCACTATTTTTCATCTTTTCTCAACACCTCTTGATTTTCACTTGGCTTCTACTAATTTCTACTCAACTTGCACTGATTGCTTAGCAAGGCTTGACAGACACTTTTCTTACTTGATCTTCTTCTAGTCTTAACTTGATGTAAACATTTAAAATTGTCCTAAACACTATATTAATTTATTTAATATCTCCCTTTACACTATAATTATTTATTTATTGATTAATTATATTTTGTCATGTTTCTTCACTTATTTAATTAAATAGGTTCGCTTCCCTAATGTATTTAAATTTAATTTAAATACTTCCCTCTAATGTTTTAAATTTATTTAATGCATAGTGCTCCATAAATCCCATTTTAAATAAATTCTAGTTTATTTAATTCCCTTCACTTTATTAAATTCTATAATCCTATGATTAAATTAAATCATATTTAATTTCATCCTAATCCCACCTAAAACCTAGTCTACCACCCATCACTACCATCCTTCTAAGTATACCCACTAGTTAATCTTAGTTAATTATCCTAAACAACTTCCTAAACACCATTTAGTCCCTAAGTGGTTTCTCAGACATGTGTGAGCAACTCAAAGCCCAAGAAAGCCTCCATTTTATTATTTTATCCAAAATTTCTCTTAAACTCTTACACACTTTCCCCATTTTCTTTCTCCAAGGTTGCTCACACATATGTGAGAAAACCTTGAGCCATCTTTGTCACCAAAAACACTTATATTGACCTTTGCATGGCCTATCTCCTAAGCCCATGTGTCTCCCTTGTGGCACCTATGTGGATGCCAAATAGATGTGACCTCCCTAAGGTCTCTCTCAAACCTATAAATAGAGCCCTTGTATCAAGCATTCATCATCTCCCTCATTTTCATTGTTATCATGCTAGTATAGTTCTAGAGCTCTTAATAATTTCATGCATTATTGCTAACTCTTAGGTAGTTGTTAGGTTTCATTTCTTGCATTGACAACTTAGTTTATTTTCTTGCATCCATATTCACCATCCTTGAATGCTTTGTGCATGGTTGTATCCATAACCATTATTTGAAGCATTCTCTTCACATCTAGTTAGCTTCATACATTTTGCATTTCATTTCAAGTAATTTTGGTGATTCATTGAATAGTTGTGTTTGGGAGAGCACATCCACATCCCTCATTATTGAGAACACCAACAAGGCCTCTTGTGTGTGCCCTTGTTGAGCTTCTCTAAGGTTTTATGAGGACTCTTTTTTTTCGGTTGCGTTAAGTTGTAAAATTCAAGTATAGGATTAGTTGTATTTAGGTTTATTTTGAATATTTGATATGCATGTACAAATAATATTTTCTTATTTACACGTTCTCCTGACATATTTGGTTTTCTTGTATACATTTGAGTAATCATTTATTTTAGACTTTAAGTAGATAAACAATACACTATATTATCAATGTCTTACTTGATCTTAGTGCTTCTTTTACATACCAAATAACTCAACCTTTCTCTAGGTACTATTGTTATTTTCTCTTTTCAAATTATCTTCATCAATCAAATAAATGATATCTTTTAGACCAAAAAGTAATTATCTCACTAGCAGGTAGTAGGTTTGAAATGATTGACAAAATAATGATTGGTCCATTATAGGTTCTTCAATTCAAAACAATTGTATATCAACAACCTCTCTCTTTAGCATTGATGGCAAACCAATACCAAAAAGAAAATAATATATTTGAAGTTTCTCCCTCTATCAATATATGTCCTTCCTTTGTATAGGGTAATGTAAGATTTATCAATCTCCTTCAATTATCTATCTCCCACTTTGGAGTATCTCTGCCTCATTATGATATTCAGGTATCTATCTCCTTTATCTCTTTTAGTACTTATATCCCTTTGTACTTATATCTACCTCTTTAACAACAATGCCAAAGACTTGTCATCTCTATATGTAGATATAATCACTTCTAGGTTCTCCCTCTGTCACCTTGTATATGACTGTAAGTCTTCTGATTTAGCTCCTTCATTACTTTAGGTAGCTCTTAAAGTAATATACCCTACATCAAGTTTTAATATACAACATTCATCTTAGTTGATGTAGGGTACTACTCTTGCTTCTTAAGTAGCTTTGGATAGATGTGTCACCGCTAGTTTACCTCTAAGATATTCATGTGCATCCTTAGGTAAATATTTTATGAATATATCAACTATCTATTATTTTGTATTCACATATTCTATCCTCACTTCTTTGTGTCAAACCAAATCTCTCAAGTAATGGTACTTGATTGAATTGTGCTTAGTCTTTGTGTGCATCACATAGTTTTTTGATATGTTTATAGCTCTTCTATTGTCACAATAAGGTACCATAGTTTCAATGATTTCCTCCTTTATACCTTTGAATAGTTGTTTGATCCATACCACATTTGTATAATTTACTACAATAACCATATATTCAACTTCAATAGTACATTGATATATACAATTTTGTTTGTTATTGGTCCAAGTGACCAATCTCTATCCTAAGAAAAATGCTCAACCAATTGTGCTATTTTTGTCATCAATGTTTCTAGTCTAATCAACATTTTTATAGGCTCTTAACTCAAATTTTTCATTTTTATTATAGTATAGACCATAGTCTTGTGTTCCTTTCAAATATCTCATAATTCTCTTAACAACCGTCAAATGATCATCCTTGGGATTTGCAAAAATCTTGCAACAATACCATCATCTAATGCAATTCTAGATCTACTATGTACTTTATATTGAAACTTCCCAATCATACACCTATATAATGTTTGATTCACATCAATAGAATCATCATTCTTTGACACTTTGTGTCCTGTCACCGTAGGTGTGCCAACTAGTTTTAAATCTTCTAAAACAATTTTTTTCAATACTTCTTTCACACATTTCATATGATATACTTGCAAACCAAAAAAGAACTTGATCTCTCCAAACATAGACATCTCAAATTCTTTCTTTGTTTCATTTGCAAATGCCATGCATAATGCATCTTGACCTCCAAATATCATATCTTCAACCAAAAATTCTACTAGTAAAATACATTTATATCCTTCTATCTTTAAGTTCAAATTGTTGTTATCATCAGTCTTCTCAAAACCAATTTTCACAATTTAAGTGTGAAGCCTTTCATACCATGCTCTTGGGGCTTGCATTAAACCATACAAAGCTTTTTGTAGTCTACATACCATGTTCTTATTTTTTGGATCAAAAAATCCTTCAAGATATTCTATGTAAAACTCTTCTTCTAATATACCATTCAAAAATATTGACTTCACATCCATTTGATAAACTTTGAAACCTTTGTATGCAGAGTAAGAAATAAGAGTTCTTACTCCTTCCAATCTTAAAACTAGGGAAATTTTTCCTCCTTAGCTTATTCCTTCTTCTTGTGCATATCCCTTACAAACTAATCTTGCCTTATTTCTTATGACTTCACCATTTTCATCTAACTTGTTTCTTTATACCCACTTGGTTCCACTCACATTCTTGTCCTTTGGTCTGGGGACTAGAGTACATTTTTTTTCTTCTCAATATAATAAATCTCTTCTTTCATGGCTTTACTCTTATCTTCATTCTCTAAGGCATATTTCATCATCTTATGCTCGTGCATGATAAAAAAACATTTATCACTTCTTAGCCTATTTCTTGTCATTGTTCTAGCTTCTTTATCTCCAATATTTTGTCTAGTAAGGTGATGTCTTTTGATATAATTTGATAATCTTGGTTCTACTCTTCTTTATTCAATAGGTCTATCAAATTCAGAATCACTATACACTTCTCTATCAGGTATATCGACATCCCTTTCATGTACAATTATCTCAGAATTAGGATTTATCTTAATTTATGTTTGCAACTTGACTCTTGACTATAACTTAGTTCCTAAATGTATTTTGGCATTCATTGTATGTGACTTGACAACCACTGAAACTTGTTGTTGATTTTCAACTTGGTTTACAACATTATCATCAATAGGCATACCTTCGTAAATGAATATAAAGGATTTTTAATTGTTGGATACAATTTTTAATTGAATGTTGTCTTTGATGTTACACAAATGTCATATCAGTCATCAGTTAGCTTCTACTGAGCTCACAAGGTTAGCAAAGGAAAGTTAGCTTCTAGTGAGCTCACTCGGTCAGCAAAGGAAAGTTAGCTTCTACCGAGTTCACTCGGTTAGCAAAGGAAAGCTAGTGTCTACTGAGCTCACTTGATCATCGAAGGAAATATGGTAGGAAGTTAACTTCCACCAAGTTCACTAGGAAAACAAAGGAAAGTCAGTGCTCACCAAGTTCACTTAGTCTCCAAAGGACTTTTGCAAAGATTTTGCAGTATTTACCGAGCTTCACTTGGTTAACACTAGAAAACATTCTGAAGTAGTTTTTACCGAGCTTCACTTGGTTAACACTAGAAAACATTCTGAAGTAGTGTTTACCGAGCTTCACTTGGTTAACACTAGATTATCGAGCTAAGTCGGCCAGCAAAGGATTTTATTATTTTGATTGTTTCATGGAATTAATGTAGCCGACTGATGTTTTTAGTTATTGTAACTTATATTTGAGCCGACTTGATAAATCTAAAAGGTATATATATATATATATATTCAAGTTGTGGAATAGTGTGTGGGAGTGTGAAAAAGTGAATGGAAGAGCAAATTTTGATGAAGGATTAGATATCCTAGAGGTGTTGCAAAGTCGTATTTGATCAGTAAGGATTCAGAAAAGCAAAACATGGATATGTAATCAGCAAAAGATAAGTTGCATATCATTCAGGTCATTTCATTGTTGCTTTCTTATCATTGTAACAGTGAATTCAGAATCTCTTTACAGAGTTGGTTTAACAACCATTTTGTAAATCCTCTAACAAGGTGAGAGTTCAGTTGAATTGTTCTACAGACCTCTAACTAGGCCACTCCTTACAGGGTGATTAAATCCTCTAACAAGGTCACACCTAACAGTGTGTATTGTAACCTTTAACAAGGTTGGCTCCTAATAGGGCTCACTTCAAAAGAGTGAAAATTGGTGACTAGTTACTTGGTGGTTTTTCCCATATTGGGTTTCCACGTTAAATTTGGTGTCTCTTGTGTTCATTTAGTTAATCTTTGCATGCATATTAATAACTTTGAATGCTAGATGAATAGTAACTAGTTAAGTTACCAAGTTAAAGTATTTCTGCACTATTTACTGAGTATCAACAGTAAATAAGCATTTTAGACATCTAAGGGATTTTTAGACTTGTTTTTGTAGTAATTGATTCACCCCTCCCCTCTTAGTTACTTCATCTAGATTTCCAACAACTAGAGTACATGTTTTGTTCTTCTCAATATGATCAATCTCTTCTTTCATGGCTTTACTCTTGTCTTCATTCTCTAAGGCATATTTCATTATCTTATGCTCATGCATGATCAAAAAACATGTATCACTTCTTAGCCTATTTCTTCTCATTGGTCTGGCTTCTTTATCTCCAATAATTTTTCTAGTAGGGTGATGTATTTTGATATACTTTGATAATCTTGGTTCTACTCTTCTTTCTTCAATAGGTCTATCAAATTCAAAATTACTATACACTTCTCTATCAGGTATATAAACATCCCTTTCATGTACAGTTATCTCAGAATCAGGATGTATCTTAATTTCTGTTTGCAACTTGACTCTTGACTATAACTTAGTTCCTAAATGTAACTTGGCATTCATTGTATGTGACTCAATGTTCAACCACTGAAACTTTCTGTTGATTTTCAACTTGGTTTACAACATTATCATCAATAGGCATACCTTTGTAAATGAATATAAAGGATTTTTACTCTTTAGGTTCCTTCATAGGTTTATCTTCATACAACTATATATATTAATCAAACTTCACATTTGCACTTTCCACAAATTTGCTAGTATTAATATTTAAACACTTATAAGCTTTTCTTCTTGCAGAGTAGCCAAGGAATATACCTTCTTCACTTTTAGCATCTGATTTACCATTCCTAAAATTCTTAATAATGTAGCACTTGCTTCCAAATACATTAAAATATTTGACATTGGGTGAGTATCCATACGATAGTTCAAAAGGTGTTGAATGAGTACCTTTTTTTACTTGTACATGGTTGAAGGTATAGATAGATACACATATAGCTTCTCTCCAGTATTTCAAAGCCACATTCTTCTCCATCATGAGTGTTCAAGCATAGTCTATTACAAATTTTTTCCTCCTTTCAACAATCCCATTTTATGGAGGGGTTCTAGGTGAAGAAGTCTATCTCTTGATCCTATTTGCCTATCTCCTTTTCAACTCTAGCTAAGTACAAATTAAACATTTGGAAAGAATCAAATTTCTATTTTAGATAAATAATTGTCATCATCCTAGAATAATCATCAACAAATAGGATAATGTACTTGTCACCTTTGTAGCTTTGCACATCAATTGGTCTACACAAATCAGTATGAACTAACTCCATAATTTATTTAGAGGTGTAAGTCTTACTTTTAAAACTAGATTTTGTCATCTTGCCTAACTAAAATTGTTTGCAAATCATATTTTTAGGTTTCTTTAGTTTATTAAAACCTCTAACTCTTTTCATGTTATTGCTATTAAGTTATCAAAGTTAACATGACATAACCTCTTGGGCCATAGCCACACATCATCAAATTCTATGACAACAAAAGTAGCATCATTCATGTCAAGATAAAATAGATTACTTCTTGTCTAATCACCTTTCCCAATTATTTTCCCATTTGTGTCATAGACCTTTTCTATCTTGTTCTCAACTTTGCATCCTAAACTATTTAGTTGTGACACACTCAACAAGTTATAGTTAAGTCCTTCTACATAATAACCATTATCACACATGATCTTTTCTATGAGTTTGATTGATCCTTTTCCTTTTATGAAACAAGATGCATCATTACCAAACCTTACACCATTTCCATAATAATAATCAAGGGTAATGAACTTAATTTTATCTCTAGTCATGTGATGTGAACACCCACTACCAATGATCCATCTATCACTCTTTCTTACATATGACACTAGTGTATTTGCCTCATCCTCATCATACTCATCCTTCATTGCATGATATAGTACTTCATCATCATGGTCATAAGATCCATCTTTGGTTTCCTCTTTAGCAATGTAGATAGAATTCTTTCCTTTATCTATGTAATATTTGTTGTCCTCATCTCTTTTGCTTCTATATTTGTCTCCACTTCTATTCTTCTTCTTCTCTTGATATCTAGCAGCAATATGACCAACCTCATTGTAATTAAATCACATGATAGGTAGCTTACCTTTGAATTTTCCTTTGCTTCTATGAAATCTTCTTGTTAGAAATGCTTCAAGTTGTTCTACATCCTCCTCAACTCTATCATTGCCACTAGAAACACATTTTACCTTTCTCTTTTTCTCTTTAGGTTCTTTTAGTGATAGTTTAGCTTTGAAAGAAGATTCAACATTCTCATATTTGAAATTATCAAAATTAGAGTGTTCAAAGGTAGTGAGCCTACCTACCAAACCTTCAAGGGATAGATTAGTACTAGGTATACATCTTAGTTCTTATATGGCATAAACTCTATTACCATAGATGGGTAGAAGTGTTCTCAATACTTTTCTCAATACAGTATCATCATCAGTGATATCATTAGCTCCTTTAATAACATTAACAACATATTTTATTCTAGAGAAATATTAAGCAATGTTCTCACCTTGTTGCATTATCATGTCATCAAATTACCTCTTAGACTTTTAGACTTGGCTCTCAACACATTTTTATCTCCCCCATAAATTGTGTGTAAATCATCCCACATCTTCTTTGCACTATCCCAATCCTTGATGTCATCAAACTTAGAGTAACTTAAGCTAGAAAAAATATCCAACATTGCCTAATTGTGTTCTTTCTTCTTTTTCACATCATCAATAGTTAGGGATCTAATATGATCAAAATGCTTAGTAGTGATGGTAGATTGTGCATGGTCTTTAAGACCTCCTAGGTTTAGCTTCACTAGACTTTTCCATGCAAGATATTTTTCCTTGTTAATCTTGGGTACCTCTCTTTTAGACATCTCTAATCTTTTGCTTTTAGTACTTTCAAACTAATCCTTTCAAGCACTATGGCTCTTATACCAATTATTGAAATTCTTTAGAATAAGTCGGGGGGTGGGCGGGGAGGGGTGAATCAATTATCCAAGGTCCAAATGTACAAATAAAATTGTTTAATGCTTTGTAGACCCATTTCCATAAAACTTCAATATACATGCCTTCATTAGATCATACAATACTTAAACTTTGTAGGTTAGTTTTCTAGAGCAAAACAACTTTGCAGAAATGTAAACATGAAACAACATAAGAACATTCACACAATTTGACACAAGAATTTTATGTGGAAACCCGATTTGGAAAAAACCACCAGTAACATGCTACCAATTCTCACTCTTCTAAAGTGATACCCTATGAAAGGCCAACCCTATTAAAGGTTACAATAGACTTGGTTAAATGTGACTTAGTTGAAGGATTTCAAACATCCTATTAGGAGTGAGCCTTGTTAGAGGACTTCAGAATATTCCATTAGAATGTCACCTAGTTAAAGGATTTACAAATGAATGTTAGGTCAACCTTAATCCAAAGGATTTATCCTAGATTGGTAAAATGATTAGAAATTAATAGTAAGGATTGGTCTGATAAAAAATTAAAACTCACTTGCAAATTATAGATCTCTATTTCAGCCCTACATTTTTCTTGGAATTCATACTCTTTAGCTCTGATAGCTTGTTCACCCTTCAAGTATTATACTCTTAAGCTTATTTCTTTTTGTGCCAACTATAGTCACCTCGGTGCCCACTGAATGAAGCAATACCTTAGAATCCTTGTCTTCCTTAGGTTCTCACACATGACAACCTTTTCTTCTGACCAGTTATCTCCATAAATAAAGAATTTAGATATTTACCACTTAACCATAATCGTCCATTTTAGGGTTGTTGGAAATATAAGAGGAGTAATTGAGAGAGGAGGGTGAATTAATTACACATGCACTCAGTTTACACTAGCAAATGTTGCAACTCAATAAACACTGAAGTTACTTAGCAAATAATTATCATAAAAATCTTAAGCTATTATCAATGATTAATCTTAATTTAACTTAGTTGCATACACATGAAAGAAACAACATGAACACAATTAACACCAAGATTTAACATGGAAACCTAATTTGGGAGCAACTAGTTATTGATTTTCACTCTTTTGAAGTGAGCCTTATTAGGATCCAACCCTGTTAAAGGTTACAAAACACACTTTTAGGTGTGTCCTTTCTAGATGATTTAATCACCCTTTAAGGAGTCGCCTTGTTAGAGGTCTTTAGAAAATTCAATCTAGAAAAGTCACCTTGTTAGAGGATTTACAAATAGTTGTTAAGCCAACTTTGTTAAGAGATTTAGCTACAATGGTTAAAGAGTAACAATGAGATGACCTGATTTTTGATGCAACTAATTTTTTGATTATTGATCTAAATTTTGGCTTGTATACTTGATCCTTCTTGATTGAATGTATCTTTACATCTCAACAAGGATATTTTTCTTATCCTTCTAATTCTCTTCTTCTAAGCATCATCAAATCTTCAAAAATGTTCCTCACATTTAATCCTCAACTTGACCTTATATGTATATCTTACATAATGTCAAACTAGCTTGAATACAACTTAGAATACTTAATATTCATCTCCTCAGTCAGCTAGAACCAACAAAAAAATTAATTGAACTCAATATGCCAAAACAAGAAAATCCTTCAATAGCTGACCCTACTCAGTAGATGCTAACACACCAATGATTTTCCTATGTTAACCAAGTGAACCTAGTTAGCACTACATATTTATAGATTTACTTTGGTAACTGAATGAGTTTAGTTAACACTCAACTTTTGCAAACTTTCCTTAAATGACTAAGTGAACTCGGTAGACACTATCTTCTGAACTAGGAAAACTTTGGTATGCTTGGCAGACATATGAAACTATCTTCAATGCCTAAGTGAGCTTGACATATGATGATTGTAAATGACATGATATTTTGTGTAACATCAAAGACAATACACAATATGCAATTGTTTCCAACAAGGTTCGATAGGATTAGGAAGGATTCAATGAATCTACCCATTTTTTCCATTTGGTTCATCTAGAAATTCCTCTATAATCTTCCTTATATTCACCACAAAATGATTTACCTTGAATTCTATATCGTTAGCTCATCATAGTTATTTTCCATGTGCTTCACATAATTCAAGAAAATGAAATAGTCAACTTAGATTTGTCAAATATTTGATTTAACATTGTTTGTTGTCACTTGGCATCTATATTATTCTGTCACTTGGCCAACACTAGTTCACTCAAAAAACACTAAAGTTTACTGATGCTCAACACCAACTAAACTTTACTCAAAATAGACTAACAATCACTCAACTTGCACTATGTTTCATCTTATCTTGACACCTCTTGATTTTCACTCAATTTCTATTGATTTCTACTTGGCTTGCACTAACTTCTCAGTAAGGCTTGGCATACACTTTCCTTACTTGATCTTCTTCCAGTCTTAACTTGAGTTATTGTTCATTTTAGACTTTAAGTAGATAAACAATACACTATATTATCAATGTCTTACTTGGTCTTGGTGTTTCTTTTACATACCAAATAACTCAACCTTTCTCTAGTTGCTATTGTTATCTCATCTTTTCAAATCCCCTTCATCAATCAACTAAATGATATCTTTTAGACCAAAAAGCAATTGTCTCACCAACAGGTAATAGGTTTGACATCATTGATAAAATAATGATTTTTCCATTACAAGTTCTTCACTTCAAAGTTATCTTATATCAACAAGATAGTGGTTTCTCACATCATATGACTGGTGACATAAATAATTTTGCTAAGTTTAATAGTCATGATGGGTGAATTGTAGTCAGAGTTAGTAACAATGCAACTTGTCATTTCAAGGGAATAGGACATATTACTCTTGATGGAAAGACTAATACTGACAATGTCTATTTTCCCAATGGACTAAAGAATAACCTATTGAGTGTTGGAATGTTGGTTGATAAAGGATATTAGTTATAATTTATAGAGAAGACATACATTATCAAGGATAAATATGATAAGTTTATTGGCACTAGTACAAGATCCAGAGTTAATGTTTTTCAATTAAACTCAACAAAAATGACATGTTTGGTTGCAAAGGTGGATAAAAATTGGTTATGGAATAAAATATTTTTTCATATAAAAATTGATAATATTGTGAATACTAGTAGTACATTTGTTTTCAGAGATCTACCTAAAATTGTGAAACCTACTAATGTTTTGTGCAAAGAATATGCTATGGCTAAGCAAAAGCAAGTTTCCTTTCCTTGAAAGAAGTACACTACCACAATGAAATTGGAAATTTTTCATATAGATATGAGTGGTCCTACTAGAACAAGATGATTCTATGGTGAAAAGTATTTCATGATTTTTGTTGGTAATTTCACTAGGATGATGTGGGTAACATTTCTTAAAGAAAAGTTTGAGGCATTTTAAAAGTTTAAGTTTGTTTAAGAATAGAGTTGAGAATGAATCTTGAGCAAAGATAAAATGTTTAAGATTAGATAGAGGTGGAGATTTTACCTTGAATGATGTTGACACCTTTTGTGAAGTGAATGACATCAAGAGATAACAAAAGAAATATGTCTATAACAGAAGCAGTGAGAGATATGATGTTTGAGAATGATGTATCTAAGACATTTTGGAGAGAATAAATATACATAATGAACATTGTGTAGATCAGAAAAAGGTATGAACAAGACTCCTTATAAATTATGTTTTGTGCATGCACTGTTAGTGAAGTATTTCAGAATTTTTGGAAGTAAGTGTTACATAAAGAGAGATGATGCAAGAAGTGATGAAGATATATTCCTTGGTTATTCATTGAAAATAAAAGCTTATGGATACTTTAATCAAAGAAATAAGACTATTTTTGAGTGCACAAATGTAAAAGTAGATGAAGAGTTTGGAGTTAAAGAAAGAATACTAGATTATAATTCTGATGAAGAAGAAGCTAATCCCAAATCTATTATATAAAATGGTGAAGTTTTCTTTGAGACTAACAATGATTTGTAGATTAAAGTTCAAGTTATTGAATAGAGAGAACAACCAAGATCTAGACCTAGAGAAGAAGAGTTGAAATAGTAACACCTACACCTTATAGGATTTTTCCAAAGAATCAATCTGTTAATTAGAATATTGGAAGCAAAGAAAAAGGAGTGAATGCAAGAAATGAAGTGAATGTAGAATTGTGTTTGATTTCTCAGATTGAACCTAAAAGTGTAGATGAGGCATGCAAGGATAATGATTGGATTCAATTTATTAAGGAAGAAGTAGATCATATTATGAAAAATGAGACATGGGAATTAGTTACTAGACCTAATGACAAGAATGTTATAGGAACTAATTGAGTTATTAGAAAAAAAATGAATGAGCAAGGTGAGGTTGTGAGAAATAAATAAATATTGGTATGCAAGTGATATTCACAACAAGAAGGTATAGGTTATGAAGAGACATTTTGCTCTGTTGCTAGAGTTGAAGTAGTAAGAATGTCCTTAGCTTATGTAGCAAGTAAGAAATTCAAAGTGTATCAGATGGATGTAAAGTCAATATTTATAAATGAAGAAATTAAAGAAGAAGTCTACATTGAGAATCCTTAAGGAGTTCCTTTGATAGAAGAAAAGGTCATGGTATGTAGATTAAAGAAAGCATTGCATGGTCTAAAGAAAGCACCTAGAACTTGGTATGCAAGAGTTGACAAGTATTTGACAAAATTGGGATTCTCTAAAGGTACAACAAATATTAATTTGTATTTGAATGAAATTGAGAATGAATTTTTTACCATTGTGATATATGTGGATGATATATTCTTTGGAGGTAATGATGAAGCAAGTGAATTTTTCTTTTTGATGAAATGAAGAATGAATTTGAGATGAGTGTCATTGGTGAGATGAAATATTTCTTAGGTCTAAAAATTGTTTAGAATAGTGATGGTATTTTCTTATCATAGACTAAGTATTTGAAAGACTTGTTAAAAAATTTTGGCTTGGAAAATTGTAAGCATGTATGTACACCAATGATAACTGGTCACAAGCTATCTAGAAAAGACGAGACACCTAGAGTTGAACAAAATAAGTATAGATCCATGACTAGAGGTTTACAATATCTGAATCAAACCAAACTAAATATTCAGATATAATAAATGCAATAGTAAAAGGAATATTTAGATATTTGAAAGGTACACTAATTTTGGCTTGTGGTATGATAGATCAAGTGACATTACTTTGTGTGCATATATTGATGTAGATTGGGAAGGTAGTATGGATGACAAAAAGAGCACCAATAGTGGATCATTTTTCCTTGTAGGAAGATTGGTTTCTTGGCTAAGAAAGAAACAAGATTGTATCTCACAGAGTATAGTAGAAGCAAAGTATATAGTAGAAAAAAATAATTGTAATCAAATCATGTGGATGAAGTAGATGCTGAAGGAAATTGGGATAGAATTTTCAAAACTTGTTATCATACACTGTGATAACATAAGTACAATAATAAAGCATGTTTAAGAATCCTATATTGCACTGTAAGGCTAAGCATATATCCATTAAGTATCATGTTTTGAGAGGGAATGTTATAGAGAAAGAAATAAGATTTGAATATATTAGTACAAAAGAGAAGATTGCATATATCTTTAAATAGCCTTTTCCTAAAGATAAATTGAGTATTTTCAAGGTATGCTTGGGGTTATGCCCATGCCTACTTCTGAGTCAATGATGTAGAGAGTGCACGAGTCTAGTGGTACAAAGAATTATTGTTTACTTGGACTAAATATTGATGATTCATGTATGGGAGAGTATATGTAATGAGAAGAGCCATCCAAGACTCTTAGTAATTTGTATAAAATAGTGTCTTTGGACACTTTAGTTGTTTGAAAATTTTGAGAAGATTATTGACATAATGAAGCCTTTTTCATTGATTTCAATGGGGGAAAATTGTGCATGGAAGACATATTCTAGTAACATATAGGACATGTATGTATGGGGGAGAATTGTCCATGAATAGACTAATTTCAGTGGGAAAACAATGAGATATATCAATGGGGGAGAAGTTTGAAGAACTAATGTTGATCCTAAGAATGAGGAAGCACATATGGATAAGTATTCCTATGAGTTTCAAATTTGATTGATGAAGAAAATTTAAAAAGAAGAGAATAACAACAACAACAACAAAGTTGGATTTGGTGTTCTTGGAACTTAGATGTTTTTCATCTATGTTGCCATCGATGCCAAAGGGGTAGATTGTTAGCATGAATGTTGATGGTGTTAATTCAAGGAGTATCCTAAGCATTGGAGATTTGGTTAGCATGATTACAATGTTGCATTCATGACTATATTTTTCATTAATGTCAACATAGTATTGCTTTTGTGAAGACTAGCAGAGTAGCAGACAAAGAATGAGGTTGTACAGACTGTGTATTAATGGTCCAGTCAAGCACAGTTAGGGATATATTCTACATTATGTCCTAATGATGTGGACAAGTGTGTGTACAAAGAGCCAAATGCATGGATAGAATCATGATGAATGAAGTTAGATAGTGACTATAGACAACTTGATGGTAACATCAACAAGTGTGCAAGGTTCAAGGTTATATGTGGGAGAAGTTATATTTACTATGAGATGACAATAATTTCTAATTGTGAAAAGATGTAATGAATTATAATATCTTAATAAGGTCCTATTATAATTAATTGGGAAATCCTCAAGGCTGACTCAAAGAAGTATTTTGAGGATGTAGTATAAAGGAAGGTTATTTTTGTTGAGATAAAGTGTGCAATGAGTTGTAACAATTGTGTGATATGTGAAGTACTTGGTAAATGTGAGTAAGTGATCCAAGGGATTAGTGGATGTAAAGTTAGCAATCTAATATTGAGATCTAAAAGAGTTTTTGGTCTAGTCAAGATGATAGAGGAGTTCAAGTTATTCATTTGTATTATTCTGCAAGGAATAATACATAGATCAATTGGATAGTGAGTTCGGTGGGCCTACCCCTAAAGCTATTTGGACAATGATTCGTTTTGCCTTCTAAGTCTTTGTGTGTGTGTGTGTGTGTGTGCACATGTACAATAAGGATGTATGAAAGATGACATGCATCCTTGTATATATAAAGTTGTACAAAATGTAGCATTTAATAGTGTAAAAATTCATGTGCTAGCTACTAGAATAAGTGATTACAAGGTATCTATAGATCATTTATTTGTATTGTACTTTTACATCAATGGTGGATCTATTATTTTTCATCCCTCTTCATCTAAGAAGTGAGCCTTCTTTCTTTAGGTAGTAAGCCCTTTGGTAGTGAGCCTTTCTTTTAAAAATCACCTTAACTAATGGTACCTTAGAATGTGTTCATATATTTAAGAATTAATCTTCTTCTTGGTTATCCCCTTAGTAGGGTTTTCCGTAATTTTTTATATATTGTTATTGTTAGTTTATACTTGTTTTTTCTCTTTCATGCATTAAAGAATTACTGATATGTTCTTGTGGATTTAAGGATTAATAAAAAATTGATTCACCTACTGATGGACTCCTAAATTAGCCATCTTTCTCACCACTTTTTATCCTCTTTCTAAGACATTTGATTGCACATAGACATACATTTATGGTTTTAAGCATATGAACTTATGGTTTCTATGTATATGATTATATATATGTATGTGAACATAAGATGGAATGTGGATACCTCTAAGGACATAATATATGCATAATTTCATGGACAAGAATGGTGAATATAATAGTTATACATGTTAATGTATGCTTTCTCTCCTAAGCTATGTTTTGGGTAGTTACCTCCTATAGCCATAGGTTTGCAAGAGTGATAATTAAGACTAACAACTTTTGTTCTAATATTGATGATGTGAAATTTTTTTAAGGATTAATAAAAAATTGATTCACCTACTAATGGACTCCTAAATTAGCCATCTTTCTCACCACTTTTTATCCTCTTTCTAAGACATTTGATTGCACATAGACATACATTTATGGTTTTAAGCATATGAACTTATGGTTTCTATGTATATGATTATATATATGTATGTGAACATAAGATGGAATGTGGATACCTCTAAGGACATAATATATGCATAATTTCATGGACAAGAATGGTGAATATAATAGTTATACATGTTAATGTATGCTTTCTCTCCTAAGCTATGTTTTGGGTAGTTACCTCCTATAGCCATAGGTTTGCAAGAGTGATAATTAAGACTAACAACTTTTGTTCTAATATTGATGATGTGGATATATATGTATATGGTTGGATGTGTGTGAATTAATTATCTTACAGATGTTGAACACGGAAATTCAAGGACCAACATACTAGCATGAGAGTCATCAAAGCCAACCATGATTGTAGAATATTTGCAAAGCAAGTCAATGCTTCCTATTGCATGCAACACACAAATTTTGTGTGCATTATACTCTGGGATTGTTCATGGTCAATAATCTTTCTATTATGAAACTTTATGAGTTGTAACCAATCCTCATTATGAAGTGATTGTATCTTTAGGAGTTAGTGGTAGTTTCCTTTTAATTAATCAACTGTCGTAACTCTTTTGGAGGTAGTCAAAATAACCAATTTTAAATATAGAACTCTTGCATACCATTTCAAAAAATGTAATATTTTTTATGGATGAATAGAATGTTCAATTCAAGTTTGCAACTTTCATCTTGATTGTACCTTCCATTCACTCATTCAAGAGGGCCCACTTGATGAGTGAATTGCTTCATTAATGTAGAGTTCATTTCTTATTCATTTATATAGTTTAGAACTATAGTATTTATACAACCACTAATACCAGAATTAGTAGTCTGTTCCTGTAGCATAGTCAATTGGAGTGTTTCCTAACTATAATGTCTTACTTTGGTTAGAATACATTTTCTTACCAATTTTAGTTTAGTTTTCTAGAAGCATAAGCATTTGAATTCCTTAAATAGGCTTAGAAGAGGAGGTTTGAAGCATATACTTTGCAGATGCCATTCCAAGTTTACATCCTTGGTTGATAATTAAATGAGACTAAATAGTGCATTAGGAATCATTTGGTGGTGTCCAATCCTAAATTAAGCAGTCCATTGCTTTGGGTTTCTAATATCATTGTTTGGCCAAGCATTTTTTGCACCATTGTCAATGATGGTGTTAATTCAAACTAATCCTTCTAGTTGTAGTCTTAGGTTTAATTTAGTACTTCAGTAAGAACTTTTATGCATAGAAGAAGAGATCACCTCTAAAGATTTCTTCCACATAACTATCAAGGAGAACCATTTTATTTATTTAATCCTCAAATTGAAGAACCACAAATGAGAATGAAGAAAAAGAACCCCTTGAAAATCCATTTACTAATGCTTAGGAACACATATCCTCTTCATCATCTGAAGAATCAATGCATTTGAATGACCTATTTGCTGAACCTAAATATCAAGATAATCCACTTGCTCTTGTTGTAATTAGCCACCACCACAAGATCCTCCTCCTAGAATGGCTTCTTAAGCTCCTTTTCATTTTCCTATACCTCAACAGAAAGGCAACTAGAATCTGGAAAATATAACTACTGCTGCACTTCCCAAATTTTATGGCCTCCTAATAAAAGACCTTGAGACCTTTCTCTTTGAGTTTGATATTCTTTTCCAGAGTTAGGACTATACCACTGATTCCCACAAGCTAAAGTTGTTCCCATCAAATCTAAAAGAAGCTACTTGGAGATGGTTCATGGGGTGGGGTGCTAATGCTCTAGCATATTGGGATGCCATGCGTACAATATTTCTTACAAAGTATAAAGAGTACTATGGAGGTCAAGATTTGAAAGGTGATGACATTTTTATAATGTCTCAAAAGGAGGATGAAGCACTAGAGGATTATGTATCTAGATTTATGTTTAACCTACAGCATAATACTCAATACTAGCTAAATGAGGCATCTTAGAAGCACCTTTTCTTAAAAGGTGTGCATGATGGAAGTATTGAGGCTTTGGACCTAATAGCAAGAGGTGATATCACACAAAAGGCATGGGTTGACATAAAGAATATATGTGAAAATTACTCAATGGCCACTCTGAAGAAGGGTAGGGGACTTAGAGCCCTACCACATAAGTCCAATGGTGGTTCTAGAGTATCTAAAATGAAGTTGTTTAATCTACTATCTAATTTCAAGTAGGACATCATTAATGATGTCACCACTCAGCTAGATCGTATGCAAGCAAGAAGGAAGAAGGAAGAGTTAGATGCCATGCTTGATGAGTTCTCTTCTCATTGTAGAGAGAGGAAATGAAATTTTAAATGTAATATGGTTACATCTATAGACATTAACTCAATGCCCACTAAGTTCAAATCTATAGACGAGGGGAATGGACAATTTTTCTAGGTTTCTCGAAGTTGTCCATGGGCTCAGAGATAAGGTGTGCTTCTAAATCCACTAAATAATTTTGGTTATAATAATAACAATAACTATTCACCAAACCAAAATTTCCAAAACATCTCTCCTCAAGGTTAGAATTGGAATCACAATTGGTCTAATCAATAGCCATACTATAACCAAGCCTATCCACAACAACCACCATTTAACACATACCAACAACAATATAACTCCTATTAGTAGCTACAACAAAATAACCAATGGTCACCTCATGGTAACTGGCAATCACAACCTCTATGGGGACCTAATCAACCTAATAAGAAACCACCACTAATGTGTCCACCTTAGTAGCAAGATATTATGCCACTACCTCGTGTACAAAATAGTACTTCTCAAAAGTTAACTCAACTTCCAACTCAGCCAACTCCAAATCCTAATAATAAGTGGTAGGCCTATTTGTTGCATATAAATAACATCCATCTTAGATCAAGAACTACAATGCTTGCACCCAAAGAGCCAATAATAAATGAAGTTGCTAATACTGAGGATATACCTATGAGCCAGCCTATTAATGTTCCACCTGTTGCTCAAACTGCACTACTACTTAAGAATCCTCCTTATCTATAGAGATTTTCTCAAGTTGTTCCTCTAAAAGAAAATCTTGTAGCCACTTATTTGATTGATCATCTCAAATAAATGATAGTGTAGATTCTTGTTTTGGATGCACTTAAAGAATTTTTAACCTATACCAAAGAAATTAAATAAGCCTTTATCAAATAGCCTAGAAGGAAAAAAAAAGACCCTGATACTATCCATGTCTTAGGCCAACTCTCTAATCTCATGCTATGTAAAGTTGTAATGCCTATGTATTCAGACCCAAGAAGTCCAGTTGTAACCATCTTCATTAATGGTACCCAAATTTATAATGTTTTAATTGACTTGGGAGAATTAATTAAATTTATGACTAGAGAAGTTTTGTTGAAGCTTAGTATCATTGGTTTGTAGGACACACTGACAATATTGTAGTTAGCTAATAATTCCATAGTCAAGCCTAATGGTATGGTTGAGGATATTGTTGTTACTCTAGATTCTTTAGAGTATCCTTCAGATTTTATACTCTTGTCATTGAAAGCCACTATTGGATTTTACCCATTAATCCTATGAAGGTCATGGTTAGCCATGACTAATGCTTGCATTGCATGACTTTTAGGAAAGATGACCATATTAGATGGAATAAATACCAAGAATTTAACTCTATATTCTCCAGAAAAACCCCAAAGTGAACTTGTCAAAGTTGTTTGGCCCAACTTAGGAGATGTTGCTCTTGAAGTAAGCTTTGTACAAAAACTCATGGTCATTGAGAGAAATCCATTCATGGTATCCCAAGAAGAAGATGAAATTCTTGCAACAATCCTTACCAACCAATATGGTTTTGAGGAGCCATCTTGTGATGATCCAAATTTTTCCCTTCAAACAATACTTGCCCAAGAAATCCACATCTCAGTTTCCTACAACACTTGATTACCTTCATAGTTTTCTACCTCATGAGATAAAGTCTCCATCCATAGTAGAAGTACTGATGTTAGAAAAAGTTGAAAGAGTTGAAAATACTTCAAAAAAGGAACTCAGATGTCCAGTCTTCTTAAGCTTTTACAAGATAACTAGTAAGCCTTTGCATGGGTTTACAATGACATGACAGGCCTATATCCTAAAAATTTTACTCACAGAATATGTATAAGCCTGGAATACAAGCTATTAATGAAAGCTCAAAGAAGAATAAACCCTACTTTGAGAGACATAGTCAAGGTCGTGTTGCAAAAGCTTCTTAGTGCAAGTTTTATTTATCCTATCTCTAACAGTCAATGGGTTTTTCCTCTTGTCATTATTCCAAAGAAAGGAGGCAAGTGGAGAATTTGTGTTGAATATAGAGAACTAAACAAAGCCACTAAAAAGGATCACTTTCTAGTGCCTTTCATTGACAAAGTGCTTGATAATCTAGCAGGTAAAAAGTACTTCTCATTTCTAGATGGCTTCAATGGGTATAATTAGATAAAAATATCATCAGAAGATCAGTACAAAACAATGTTTACCTGTCCTTGGGGAATCATTTCTTATTCAGTCTTGTAATTTAGATTATGTAATACCCTTTCTACTTTTCTAGAGAGTAGTGCTAGATATTTTCTCTGACATTGTTGCTGATTGTGTTGAAATCTATATGGATGACTCTGTAACACATGGAGAAACATTTGAAGAAGCACAAGTTAAATTGGAAAAGGTTCTTAAGAGATGTCATGATTATAATATCTCTCTCAATAGTGAAAAGTACTACATGGTGATGGAGGAAGAAGTAGTCCTAGGATATTATCTTTCATCTTTTGGAATTTAGGTTTATCCTACAAAAATTGTATTCATAAAAACACTTCCCACACTGGATAAGCAAAAGGATGTTAGAAGTTTCCTCAGCCATGCTGGTTACTATAGAAGGTTCATAAAAGTTTTAGCCAACTTGCAGAACCATTATATAATTTGTTGAAGAAAGAAGTTGAATTTTCATGGACAAAAGAATGTGAAGCATCCTTCTAGAAGTTGAAAGATGTTATGAAAACAACACCTATTCTCAGAGGACCTGATTGGAAGCTTCCATTCAATATCCACACAGATGCATTTGATTATGCTATTCAACCAATTTTTGGACAAAAGGAAGATATTATTGAACATGCAATTTACTATATTAGTAAAAATTTACAAGGAGCAGAATTGAATTATACTGTTATTGAGAAGGAGTTGTTAGTAGTTGTTTATGCATTAAACAAATTTAGGCACCACATTACAAGCTATGAAGTATTTTTTTATACTGATCATTTAGCTATCAAATACTTAATGAATAAACCTACCATTAGTGGTAGAATAGCACACTAGTTACTCCTCATGCAAGAGTTTGATGTAAAGATCATAGAAAAACCAAGAAAGGCTAATGTAGTGGCTGATTTCTTGTCACAACTACACATGCTAGATGATCCAACAACAATTAATGATATTTTTTCTAATGAGCACTTATTTTCTATTGATTCTTTTAACCCATGGTATGCAGACTTGGAAAACTAGCTTTCTATAGGGAGAATGCCACCTCACTTCTCTCCTAAAAAACATCATTTTTTAGTTGATAAGAGTTTTAACTTATCTTGGATTTAAGGCTTTATATTTTATACAGGACCAAACTAGGTCACAAGGAGATGATTCAAGATGATAAAACTTATGATATCTTTTGGGCATGCCATGATGAGCCATGTGGAGGACACTTTGTTGCAAAGAGGACAACCTATAAAATCTTGACAACTGGGTACTACTAGCCTACTTTGCATAAGGATGTAGCAAAGAATACTCAACTCTCTAATAGGTTTCAATGTATGGGATGTCCAAAAAAGACTGATGAAATACCTCTACAATTGTGGATGGTTGTCACACCCTTTGACAAGTGGTATATTGACTTCTTTGGACCTATTGAGCCCTCTTCTCATGGAAAGTCTTACATATTAATATGTACAAATTATGAAACAAAATGGGTTGAAGCCAAAGCTATGAAACATGCCAAAGATCAAAAAGTTGTTGAGTTTCTTTATGAATTCATATTCACCAAATTTGGAGTACCAAGGGATATTATCAAAGATCAAGGGGCACAATTAACATCTATTATCATCACTGAGTTGATGTAGGAGTACATGGTGCAAAATGGAAAATCTTCACCCTATCACCCTCAGGCCAATGGCCAAGTTGAAATCACAAATTGGGAGATAGAATCTATTCTCACTAAAACAATAGTTGTGCATAAAAATAAATGGGCTACTCACCTTCTTGATGCCATATGAGCTTACTATACCACATGGAAAACCACCATAGGGTTTTCTCTTTTTGAGTTGGTATATGGAAAATCTACCTCTATGTTGATTGAGTTTCAGTGTAAAACATTTTGCAATGCTTTAGATCTGGATATAGATATCACCAACACATAGAAAGATCGGTTATTGCAATTAAATGGATTAGATGAATACAAGAAGTCTACTCTACACAATATAGAGTTGATACAATAGAAATGAAAAAAGTGGCATGATAATTTCATCCGTGATGAGAAATTTTCTGTTAGAGATTGGGCACTATTATATGATTCATGATACCAACATACACCAAGAAAATTCCATACTAGATGGCTTGGGCCTTATGAGATTATATCAATATTTGACAATGGAGTTGTAATATGACTTTTAGCAATAATTCCTATTCAATTCAAGTTACTCATCAATGGGCACTGTCTAAAACTTTACCACAAACCTATAAGTTGTGATGAGTTCCTCAAGTAGTTCTAGACCATAGTTGAATCAACAATTCCTATAGCAGAAGAATCTGGGTCTTCCATGCATGATGTTGTTGATTCTTGATTCCATTAAAGACCACCATAATAAATATTTCACATTTTGTGGAATATTTTCTTTGTAATAATTTTCCATCTCACCTTCTCTCTTTTCCACCCATCTACCCCATTCCATCACTTCACATATGCAGGTGCCTTTTTTTGGACAACTCTTCTTGCAATGCCCCTAGGTTAGTGCCACATATACTCATGCATATATTATTTTTATTCATTAATTGTTTAGGATTTTGTGTCATTTTATTTTTTCACTCTTTATTAACCTAGCTTGATGGGACCCATGCCATTACTTAGTTGGGAGAACTATTCTATTTTTAAAATTTTAAATTGGCATGTAAAATTTAAATTTGAGTTTTGAAATATGTCTGTGACATGACGTGATGATCTTTCCTTTTGTGATTGCATCATCAAAATCAAAATGAATTAAATATATTAAAAGATGATCTTGATTTTTAATGATTTACTATGATGTGCTTAGGGTGGCAGCCTTGGCATGGACAAGCTTTTATGAGATGCTATGTAAAACTCATATCATTAGATTTTGTGCAAAAAAATCTTTAATTTTATGAATTAAGTTGTATTTTTTATGCTGTCTTTCTTTTGTAGCATTTTGTTTCATAATGCATTGAGTTCTATGAGTTGCCATCTCTGAATTCTGAGAGAATTATATTCTACAAGTTGTAAATTTTTTTGAGAGAAGCAATGGGAGGTAACCTCCAAAGACATGAGCTAGTGGACGATACAATTTTGTTAAATGATGCACATGCCTATGAAATGTTTAGGAGAGGGTGGCTAGATTATTGTTTAAGCCTTAAGTGGTTTAAAAAGGAAGTTTCTTTGCAATTTATGTCTACCTTGAAAGATAGGATTGTAGAAGTTACAAAAATTAGATGAGATTGAGGTATTGAAATGAAGAATTGATCAGACTACTGGGTTAATTCCATAGCTGATGGAATGTAAATCACCCTCACCAGTGTATGCAATATTCCTTCAAGAGAAACTTGTTAATTTCAAATTGACAAGGATTATATAAGGCATCAGTCCATCCATATCAACTCCCCATGAATTTTACTATGCCTTTTAGTCTACCCCAATGATGTGTGAATTGTACTTGCATAACCTGGTAGTTCCTAATGACACAGAGTAGGATTCACTCCTCTATATAGGAGATGTATAGCTCAAAGCAGTTATGTCATGGATGCAAAATGAGATAAGTCATGAACACTAGGATTTTCCATATAGGGAGAAAGAAATGCTAGTTCCTTTAATGATGAAGCCTAAGGTACAACACTCAAGAAGAACGTATTTTGACTAAATATTTGTCATAGACAACACTAGTGGAGCCAACATGATCTATCTAGTGAGAGAACAAACTTTTGCAAATTGGGACCAACATTCCTCTCAGGATGTTATTGTAGTAATTAATGCCTCCAAGTACAGGTGGATAAGGATGTTACAAGATCTAAAGATAATGGAACTTCACTCACCTTAGAATCTAACCCTTGCCACAAGGAGATTTCCATGGTATATTATGTTGGGCCAGACACTCCTTAATTGTTGGGTTCCATTAAGGTTTCAACCTCGACTCTTCCTTTGGCCATTGCTAGCAATGAAAAATAGTGCAATAGATTATGACATGGCCTCTAAAGTCTAGCATTGGGAAAGACTCAAAGAGACTCATGCATACTTTGATTATATTAATGATGAGCCAAGGAAGAGAATATCTAGTGATTTGAGGGTTCATGCTAGGGTTCAAAACTTTATGAATGATGGGGGTCAGCAATAGTTCAGTTGGGGGGAATGATACGATCCTAAATTAGCCATCTTTCTCACTAATTTTTACCATCTTTCTAATAAATTTGATTGTGCATAGACATACATTTATGGTTTTAAGCTTATGGACTTATGGTTTCTATGTATATGATTATATATATGTGTGTGAACACAAGATGTAATGTGGATACCTCTAGAGACATAATATCTTCTTAATTTCATGGACAAGAATAATGAATATAATAGTTACACATGTTAATGGATTTTCTCTCTCCTAAGCTATGTTTTAGGTAGTTACTTCCTATAGCCGTAGGTTTGCAAGAGTGATAATTAAGACTAACACCTTTTCCTAATATTGATGATGTGGTTATATATGTATATGGTTGGATGTGTGTGCATTAATTATCTTGCAGGAGTTGAACTTGGATATTCAAGGACCAACATACTAGTGTGAGAGTCATCAAAGCCAATTGTGATTGCAAAATCTTCACAAAGTAAGTCAATGCTTCATGTTGAATGCAATGAACAAATTTAGTATGTGCTATATTCTGGGATTGTTCATAGTTAATAATGTTTCTATTATGAAACTCTATGAGTTGTAACCAATCTTCATTATGAAGTAATTGTAGATTTAGGATTTAGTGGTAGTTACTTTTAAATAATAAACTATTGTGACTCTTTTGGAGTTAGTCGAACAAACTAGTTTTTAATAGAGAATTCTTGCATACCATTTCAAGAAATGTAATAATTTTTATGGATGAATAGAATGTTCAATTCAAGTTTGAAACTTTCATCTTGATTGTAATTTCCATTCACTCATTCAAGGGGGCCCACTTGATGAGTGAATTGATTTGTTAATGTAGAGTTCATTTCATGTTTATTTGTATGTTTTAGAACTCTGTTGTTCCTGCAGCCAGTGATACTAGAATTAGTAGCCTATTCCTACAAGACAGTTAGTTGGAGTAGTTCCTAACTATAATCTCCTACTTTGATTAGAATACATTTTTTTACCAATTTTAGTTTAGTTTTCTAGAAGCATAAGCATTTTAATTCCTTAAATAGGCTTAGGAGAGGAGGTTTGAAGCATATACTTTGTAGATATCATTCTAAGTTTACATCCCTGGTTGATAATTAAATAAGACTAAATAGTGCATTAGGAATCATTTGGGGTTTCCAATCCTGAATTAAGCATTCCATTGCTTTGGGTTTTTTATACCATTGTTTGGCCAAACACCTACCCCACTCAATTGTCTTGTGTATTGAACAAGGATAACTTATGGAAATGATAAAATTATATAGGATAACAAATGAGTTACAAGCACAAGGATTATATTGACTCCATATTGATCTCCCTAATTTTTTAATGGGAGAGGATGAGCATGTTCAACTTGTAGTCTTAAAAGTCTCAATATACATATATAATGAGATTGAGAGAAAAAGGTTGTGAAGAAAAGAAATTCCCGAAGGGTCTTAGGATTGTTTCATAATGATTGTAGACACCTAAATTTGTCCAAAACCTATTCCTAGCCAATTAAATAAATACTCATTATTTATTTAATTCCCTTACCTTAATTAAATAAATTTTACATTTATTTAATTATGTTTGCCTTACCTTGATTTAAATAAACTAAGGTTTATTTAAATCGTAACCTATTCCCCTTGCATCTAACACCTTTCACTTTAATTAAGTATGTCATTTACTTAATTAATTCCCTCCTAATCCCTCTTGGAATTAAATATTAAATTTTAATCCAATTTGAGCACATGGCTCCTACCTTTAACCCTCACCTAACCTCACTTCCCTAACCTAACCCATCCTTCTAACCTAGGTCAATCTACTTATCCACTAATTAATCTTAGTTCCTCATCTAATCACATCCTTAATCATTTGCACAATCCTAATCAAAGGATTAGCAAACCCTAGTCACATGTGACATGTGACTCTTACATCTCTTACAACCTTGTCCCCCTTCACATGTGAATCAATGTGTCTCACACATGTGTGAGGAAACATGATCTTCCACACCTCTTACACCTGTCATAGACATGTCACATCAAAGGTTGCTCACACATGTGTGAGCATCTTGCCCCCTTTGCATGGTCAAAACCCTAATCCACATGGAGTCTACTTGGCCTCCACCTCATGGACACCTCATCTATCCTGAGAGATCCTAGCCCTCCATCTTGCATTCAATCTTAACCATCCATTTTCCTATAAAAGGAGAGCCCTCTCCTCATTTTCACAAGCACCTTCTACCTCATTGTTATGCTGCTGGATTTGTGAGCAACCACATCCCATGAGTAATGAAATCATCTCCACTTGATGGTTTCATGAGGTTTGCATAGTGCTATTTTGTTGTTCATTTACATGTCTTCTTTCATATTTTGAGGTTTTGCATGATAATGTAGGAATGTGCATTAGTTGCTTAGTGTTATTTCCTTAGTTACATTTTTATGCAACAAATTTTGGCACGCCCGGTGAGACCTGTGTCATGGGTTCGAACTAACTATCTAAGGTGTTTTAAAGTATTTTGTGAGTTTTCAAGCTTAAAGGTTGAAGAAGCACTTGGAGATCAAATTTCATGAGAAGCCTCTAATCGAGCCAAGGAGCCTATCATCATTTTTGGAGCGCATAAGGGAAGTCTTTTGACATATAACACTTTATATTTTATTTCCTATTGCTCTATTTTCAAGCTCTAAAAGTGTATATACGTTAAATATATCTTTTTGCTAATAAGAAATTTTAAAAAAATAAAATAAATAATAATACTCCCCTTTTGTTAATATATAAATTGTTTGAAAAAAAAAAAAAGTGGTTGGGGGGGGGGGGGGCGGTGTCTTATTTTGTTTCATATATGATTAGTTTAAATTAAAAAGTGGGGTTAGTTTAAATCAAAAATCAAAAAAATCTAAAATCTAAAATTTAAAAAAAAAAAAAAGGTGGGAGGGATAGATATTAAAAAACTAATTTAAAAAAAAAAAATCATTTGTATATATAATTCTAAGTAGGATATTTAAAAAAAACAAAAAAAAACAAAAAAAAATGTAAAGCAAAGTTTTAAATATATATATATAATATAAAAAATTATAAAAAATATAAAATAAAAAATTTAAAACACAAAAAAATTTTCCCTTGTTTTTGCAGGTTCGGCCACCCGCAGGCGCTACCAGTGGCGGCGCCCGCGAGTGCCGCCCCTACGGCTGTAGCTCACTACAACTCTTGCGCCCCTGGTGGAAACCCTCTCCAACCCTCGCACCATCGAAGATTCCCGTCGTCGACGTTGCACCACCATTCGCAATACCTGCAACCTGCTTCCCCAGTGGCTTTGTCTCGTCTTTTGCTAGCATCGAAGATCCCATGGCTTTGTTTTGCTTGTCATTGCGACATCTATTCCACCCCCCCTCCGCTTGTGGCAGCCCCTCTGCCCTCTTCTCTCGTAACGCCCCTCCTGCGCCGCTCCATCCTCCTCCATCAAAAGCTCGGCCAACCCCTACTCCGCTACTCGACACCACCGCTCGCCTCTCCACCCTTTGAAACTCCCTTCCTCCCCATGCCTTTCCACTCCCAATAGCCTTGCCGTGGCCCCTCCCTGCATCTACTTTTGTCTCACTCCAGTGGCCTCCAGTGAGCGCCGCTCGAAACCCCCATTCCCTTTCAACCCTGCAACCACTCGCTCTTGCCAAGAAAACTACCGCCTCCACTACCCTTTGCTACTACCGAAACCCATTCCAACTCATTGTCAGGCTCCCCTTCCTCCACTCCACTCACGCCAAACCTAGCTCTTCCTGTAGTGCCAAAACCCTGCTCTTCCTGTGACCACCACTGCACTTCCCACCACCTCCTCTGCAACAAACCCCTCCCTCACCACCACTCCGTCCTCCATTGCTTTCCCCCACACCACCAAACCCTCCTCCCGCAGCCCTGCGTCTGCTCCTCCCACCATCGCTTCTCCCCTTCTCATGGCTCTACAAACCCTACTCTACCCGCCGGCTCATCTTCCCTTCCTTTTTTTTTCTCAAAACAACAAATGTTTTATTTATTTATTTTTAAATTAAAGTTATAACTTTTGCTGTTTACTTTTTAAATTAACATTTATCTTTTTTATCAACCATGCAAGATTTCTTTTTTATCAAAAACATCAAAAAACAAAAAAAAAAATTCTTGACGTGCACCTAACCATCAAATTTTTGCTCGCAGGTTGCTGATGTCAGCATTGCATCAGCAGTCCACATGTCCCTCTAGGCCATAACAAGCAGCCTTTGGTTTTTTGTTCATAACTTGAGCATACGAGCTCTGTTTTTACAAAATGAAATATTGTCAAAAAGCTGATTCTGAGCCCGTCATGCTGATGTTGGTTTCATAAGATTTTGATGTAGTTTAGATATCTATTTTTTCTATCAAAGTTCAAACTTTGTGCTAACCTTTTCATTGCAGGGTGGTTGCACATTTGTCCTACATTTTCACTGCCCTAACTTGTGTTTTTGCAGGGACATTTTGAGCACTAATCATCTTGCTTGCAAGTTTTGCTTCAAATTTGTTTTTGGGAATGAGCTTTTATGCAAAAACATTTGTCTTTGAATGCATGGTTAAATGCTAACACAATCAAATTCAATCTTGAATGCCTTAAGGGAATGGACATGTATGCTTAGGTTAGCAAACATTTGGAATTGGTGCTTAAAACGAACTCACACAATCTTGAATGCCTTAAGGGAAATTGATTTCATTTTCAACATTTTTCTTATGCACATGCTCGATTTACTTTCTTGTTGACAAATCCATATTTTATTTACATTGATGACTATTTCAAGTTGGAAAGAACATTGTATGATTTAAACACATGTGTCTTCAAGTAGATTACATAACCTAAAGTTTCATTGGGAATGAATGCGTGTCTTTTTGAGCCTCAAGGCCACTTACGTATTCTCTCCCCTCATGCCTTTGGGTGATTTTGGGTGCACAAGAAATAAGTGGTCTTGTTTTTCTTTTTTAGGAGGCCTGCTTGGGGATTTCATCACACCTTGGGACGACCTCAACTCCAGTGTTCTGACAGAGTATAAATATTGGGAGGTGAATTGAAAGACACCTCTCTTGGAAGAAAAATATTATCACTCTTGGCTTAAGCTCCAAAGAACTTTATACCTTTGGGAAGTGAAGGAGGAGATTTGGGTTATTGTCTCCCCCCGGCTGTGTGGCAGTATTTTCTTTCATCTATAGATTTGGACCTCATGTACCTTGTGTATATCGAGGACACCCCCTAGTTAATCCTTGTACATCCTAGTCAAACCTTATAGGATTGTTGGTGTGTTTGACATTCTTGAATGTTTGAAACACACTTGCCTTGTACATATTTCATTGTATATATTTTGCATCTTAAAACATAAAATCCAAAAAAATCATAAAACTTCAAAAATCCAAAAAAATCAAAACAAATTTCAAAAACAACAAAAACATGTCTTGGTCTAGGTCTTCTTAGTCAAGTTGTCCACATCATTCCACGTCACTTCTTCTTTCCATCACATTCATCACCTTCATATATCTCTTGTCTTCATCATTCACAACATTCCTCCACATCTTAATCATCTCCATTTTTCCACATCATTTCCTTGTCATTCAGTCTTCATCCTAGTCATGCTTCATCATCATCCAACTTCAATTTCTTCCGCCAATCTCATTATGCATTCTTAATTTAGTCCTCCACATCATCATTCTTCCAATCCAATCCCTTGTCAAATTCATTCATTTCTAATCAATTCGTAATTTAATCCATTTACATATTCCTCCATAATCAATCTTCCTAATTTCATTCACGTCTTCTTCTAATTCAATCTTTCACCAATCTTCTACTTTGGTCATAGGAGCATTTTCATAAACATTGGACTTTAATTCAAATCTCACATTCACTTGTTCACAATCTGATAGGGTTTTTATCAAATCAAATCAAACCCTCATCCAATCATATCCAATCAAATCAAATCCAATATCAAATCAAATTCAATCAAATCAATATCAAGTCAAATCCATTCCACCTTCCATCAATTTTTACTTCTTCCAATCATTCAATCAAATTCAAATCAAATCAGTGCAAAGTCCAACATTCACTCCTAGTCCCAAGTTCATATTTCCTTCATCATGAAATCTTTCATCACTCTTCTTCTAGCATCTATGGATTTGAATTTTCTTAATCAAATGGTTGACAATCTTCAAAGAAAATATGGAGTTATACCTCCCTTTCAACCTGCATATCAAATCCATCCTCAACACTTCATATCCAAATCTAATCCATCTCATGTTTATTATTCTTCTACCTTTGACAAGGGAAATCCACCTCATTATCCTTCATCCACATATGCTTCCATTCATAGCCCACACACTTGCTCCAACACAAATGCCCTTGCCATGGAAATTGATCAATTAAAGAATTATCTATTGGCAAGCCAACAGCAAGAGGCCACCTTCCATGCCATGTGTCCTCTTCCCCCATGTTTCGAAGATCCTAGTCCTCATGTCCCATCCAACCCAAACCCTCCATGCAATCCCCTCCCCATAGTTCAACCTTCACACAATCATAATCCTCAAAAATTCACATCCTCCCCACCTCGTAAGGGATTTTTCACATCAGTCTTGGCTAAGTGTAAAGAACAAGATAAAGCAATCCAATCACCCAAAGTGATACCCCCAGTTCCATATAATGACCTTCCTCCGAAGCATGATATTATAGATGCCTCTTCTCCTCTAGATCCGAGCATTTCTCCATCCCCTCATTCCCCTATCCCTCAAGATCCATTTATCCCTCCTAGTCCATCTCATGATCCCCTTCCTAATCAAAATCTAGGCATTTCATGTACTGCACACATTATCAATTCCATGCCATCTCAAGAGTTAGCCTCCATAGATCCTCCACTTCATACTGAAGTTCCTTCCACTCCATCCACTGATATTCCTCCATGTCAAGATCAAATCACCCCATCTCGTGGTTCCATTCCCTCCACTCCATTCAATGATCCTATTCCATCTCATGATCCACACATTCCACTTCATGATCCTATTTCAAGTCAAGATCAAAGCACCTCTCCATTTTCATTTCATGATCCCACTCGATATCACGATCCTATTAGCCCTCATAATCCTAATCCTTTGCATGATCCTATCCCACCTATCCAATCCATTCATGAACCCCATATACATGGACTCGCATCTTGTGTTGAGACTAATAAGTATCCCATTGAACAAATAATGTCTCTAGATGTTGGTAGACCTTCCACTCCTTCGAAATCCAAAATTCCTCCTTCCAAACCTAAAAACTTCCACCATTCATATTCCAAGTCCATTCTAGGTCCTTATCTTCCATCCATTCTAGGTCCCTATGTTCCACCGCCAAACCCTTCATCCCTTCCTTCCATTTTGGGTCCCTACATACACCCATCCACCATATCCATGTTTTCCCCTTCATCTTCTCATGCTCCTAAAGATCCACAAAGGCACACATCCTTGACTTCCTTCCAATGTTCACCATCCATATGCTCTCCATCGCACTTACCTTCATGCACCCCTACCATAGCCAATGGAAGCACATCGGATGCTAAAGAAAAAGAAAATAAAGCTAAAAATCTAAAAAACCTCAAGGATCAACATGTCCCCTCTAAAAGACATGTTCAAGACAAGAAAAATCTGATCCAAAGCAAAATTAGACAGCCATAAAGGCTCAAAATCAAAAATGCAAAAATTTTGTGGATACCAAAGCTACTTAATGTAGCAATGAATCTCAAAGAAAGATTCCAAATCACATCCAGTTTTGCAAATCCAAAGGCCCCCCTCATGCATAATCCATCCATGCTTCCACTTTCGAAATCCATTTTGGGTCCTTATGCCCCAAAATCCACCTTCCCAAATCCATTGCCACCTTCTTCCATTTTGGGTGCCTATATCCCAAAATTCACACTTTCTCCCACATATCCCCCACAATTTCCTCCTTTCCATCACCCTTCAAGGTGTGTGCCAATGAAGATCTTTCCACTTCCTTCACAAGCATTCCAACCTAGCATCCATCAACCATATCTTCCTCCCACCTACTCCAATCCCTTAATTCAGCCTTTTTCATAAGCCCTTTTTCTTCCATTCACTACCCTCCCAACATCTATGAGAAAATAGTAAAAATTCCTTGAAAATTAAAAAAGAAAAATATCAATGGATACCATCCATGTAAATAGATGCTTGAGTCCTCCATTTTTTTTCTTATCATGTATCCATAGCCTTCCACTTCCGCTGATCCATCCATTCATGTTTCCTCTTCCGCTTGCACTCTACACTGGGGGCAAGCTCTAGCCATACCACTCTTACATACATACCTTCCATGATTCTATCCACCATTCATTATCCTTTTCCATAATTGATCTTGACTTTCACTTTCCTTTCATTCATCCATATGCACTTTCCATATCCCTTGCGCATTATCCATACATTGTCCTACATACTTCTATTATCCTTCCACATATTTGATCTTCACATACCATCCATCTCTTGCATTCCATAGTCCTTGTCATGTTCATTCCATCCATTTTCCATCCATACTCATACGTATTTCCATCCCCCTTTCATATGTCCTTGATCTTGGTTATCCCATACCTTTGCTCCACTTCATATCACACTTTTTATCCATATCATCATCCCCTTTTTCATACCCTCCCTCCCATATCCCATATTCATTCCACTTTCATTCCATGCTCATGATCACTACTAGAGGCACAATAAAAAAATGTTTATACATGCTTTGGAAGAGCACATGCCTTCCTTTTCCTCCATATGCTAGCCTTCATTCCATCCTTCCATTTTCATGCATCTTTTCCACGCATCCTTTCCCACCATATTGTCTTCCATTTTCTTATCCTTGGTATGGGGCATTTGGACTCCTCCAAAACATGGCCCTTGTCTCCACATTTTCTGCTACCATATCATTTGGCCCCTCATATCCTTTCACTATTCCTTGTATCCACCAACATGACGTTGCTTTTCCTCCATTTACCATACCTTGACCCTCCCTTGTTATTGGTTCCATTCTATTCATTCTATCTCACATTCATTCAATCCATTCATTTTATCCATTCTCTCACATTCATCTAATCAATTCATTTCTATCCATTCTATGTCACATTCAATCTAATTCTTCCAACTCACTTCAATCAAATTCACTCATCCTCTAATTCAATCAATTTTCAATTCTTCTAATTCCTTCAAATCAATCTCAATTCTACTCTCATCATTCTTCATCCTATCAACATCATTCTTCTATCCGCCATAACATCAAAAAATAAAAAAAAACATATCACTATGCAATCAATACTAATTCAATCAATCTAATCTTGCAATCTTGTACCATCAATCCTTAATCGATTCATCAATTTGACCCAATCAGCTAATAATTCATTGACAATATTCAAACATCATTATCATGGGATGAATCCTTCCCAATCCTTGGATGTACATTATGCTTAGCATTAGCTTTGCCATCCTTAATCAATCATCATCAATCAGTCCATTCATGGGTTTTTAGCTCGACTAGGGGCAAAATGGTGGTTTGCTTTTGGTCTTTTGTGCATGGTTGCTTGATTACTTGTATGCATTAGAATTTTTTTCATGTATCATGGTCTTTAAATCCTATTTTCCCATGAATCATGGTCTTCCATATCATGGTTTCATAAGGCATTTGGTTGTATTAGACCCCTTTTTATCACGTACTTAACACATTGTCATCTTGGTTCCTCATACCTTGGTGCATAGTGTTGAGTACAATATCAAACTTAGGTTGTTCACACCATTGCAGCATAATTCCCTTCCATCTTCCTTGCATTTTGAGAGAACATCCATGTTCTCCTAACCTGCATGTCCTCTCGACGGGGCATATCTTTCCACCCTTGTCATCCTTCCTCATCCTTCCATGACTGGGGCATCATGCTACTAGTATTATCCTTTCAGCCACTATATTTTATTCTTCTTTGATATAACATTACTAATGCTATATCAAAGAGGGGCAAAATATAGACACCTAAATTTGTCCAAAACCCATTCCTAGCCAATTAAATAATACTCATTATTTATTTAATTCCCCTACCTTAATTAAATAAATTTTACATTTATTTAATTATGTTTGCCTTACCTTGATTTAAATAAACTAAGGTTTATTTAAACCTTAACCTATTCCCCTTGCATCTAACCCCTTTCACTTTAATTAAGTATGTCATTTACTTAATTAATTCTATCCTAATCCCTCTTGGAATAAATACATACTCATTATTTATTTAATTCCCCTACCTTAATTAAATAAATTTTACATTTATTTAATTATGTTTTCCTTAACTTGATTTAAATAAACTAAGGTTTATTTAAACCTTAACCTATTCCCCTTGCATCTAACCCGTTTCACTTTAATTAAGTATGTCATTTACTTAATTAATTCCCTCCTAATCCCTCTTGGAATTAAATATTAAATTTTAATCCAATTTGAGCACATGGATCCTACCTTTAACCCTCACCTAACCTCACTTCCCTAACCTAACCCATCCTTCTAACCTAGGTCAATCTACTTATCCAATAATTAATCTTAGTTCCTCATCTAATCACATCCTTAATCATTTTCACAATCCTAATCAAAAGATTAGCAAACCCTAGTCACATGTGACATGTGACTCTTACATCTCTTACAACCTTGTCCCGCTTCACATGTGAATCAATGTGTCTCACACATGTGTGAGGAAACATGATCTTCCACACCTCTTACACCTATCATAGACATGTCACATCAAAGGTTTCTCACACATGTGTGAGCATCTTGCCCCCTTTGCATGGTCAAAACCCTAATCCACATGGAGTCTACTTGGCCTCCACCTCATGGACACCTCATCTATCCTAAGAGATCCTAGCCCTCCATCTTGCATTCAATCTTAACCATCCATTTTCCTATAAAAGGAGAGCCCTCTCCTCATTTTCACAAGCACCTTCTACCTCATTGTTATGCTGCTGGACTTGTGAGCAACCACATCCCATGAGTGATGAAATCATCTCCACTTGATGGTTTCATGAGGTTTGCATAGTGCTATTTTTTTGTTCATTTACATGTCTTCTTTCATATTTTGAGGTTTTGCATGATAATGTAGGAATGTGCATTAGTTTCTTAGTGTTATTTCCTTAGTTACATTTTTATGCAACACAATGATATAGCCATATAGAGGAGGGACCCCCTATTCTAGCTACTACTCCAATTCACAAGGAGAATAAAACACTAAGACCATAATGATCTCTACCTAATGCTAATTGAGTGGATAAGTAGGGATGAAAAAGAGAAATCAAATTAAAAAATAGGACTCAAATCCATTATCTAAGAGAAAAAAAATATTAGGCTTCCTAAAGGTTTTGATACATTTGGGGACCCTAAGTATGAACCTTAAATGATCATTATTGATAAGTTTTAATTTTACAAATTGAAATGTGAGAGGATTTGAATCCCTAGATATAAAAATATATAATAAGGAGGAAATTGAACATTGACAAAACATATTTATGCTGTAATTATATAAAATTTTAAGGCTAGTGAATTAGCTCTTGAATCTACCCTTAAATTTTTTGGGAAGTACGCTACCCAATACTCTACTAAATATGATAAGGAAAACAAGGCATGCCATCATAATCTCTAACAACTGTTGTCAATATATGACTACCAATGGCATATACTCTTGTAAAAAAACAATGTGGACTACCCTTGAGAAGGAAAATAAGAAGTTTGACCTAAAAATTAAGGGAAATAAATATTAAAATATACAACTTACCTAGAAAAACATACCTATTTATACTTACAATACTTAGTGTGTGCAAAGTTCCTACTTATTCTACTTGAACTTGAGTTGGGTTTAGAAACAAGATACAAAAATACATGAGATTTCAAACATCAAAACTCTTCTACTCTTGCCTATTTTATTTCAATACAAACAACTTTTCCAACTCTCATTCAAACATCAATTAAAGTATTTATACTATTAATATATACAAACAATATTTAAGAATCTATCATTATGATAACTTTAAAAGTCTATCATTATAATAGTTTAATGATTACAAATAATAATATATATAAATAAAAAATTATTTAATTTAATTTTATATTTATAAAATATATATCAAATTAAAAATATTTAATATTTTTATTGAAATAATTTGAAGATTAGTAAATAATAGGAGAAATGATAATAGCTCACTCGTTGTCATGCCAATAATCGACTAGTTATAAAAATTTCAAATCTACCAATTGTCATTTTTTCATGTATCAATAATTAATTATCCATGTACCAATAGTCATCATTTTAAAATTTTCTAATTCATGACTGACCCATTTGTGTGTTATTAATAGGACATTTGTCCACTAGCTTGGTGATTTTGAGTGAACGGTTAGGGCCCGTTTGGTTGTTGGAATACAATCAAAATAGGAATAGTAAATTAGAACATGATTTGTATTCTTTTTTTGGTTCATGGAATAGGAATATGTATTCCCATTTTAGCCCAAAATGAGCTTTTGCCCATTCCAAAAAAACCTATAATTAGAATTGGTATTCCTACATTCATTTTAGCTTTCTCAAATTTGATTAAATTTTCAAATCTGCTTTGACCTAGGGTGAGCACTAGAAATTTGTTGAGGAATTGGAAAACATAGTCGAATACTCGTGTGGAATATGGTATGTTACCTGTTTGTAGACCATTGGTATAGTGCCTTCCGCCTTCAAGAGACGAGTTGTTCTTCCATCATTATAAGTAAACATTTCAATGTGTACTCTTAGACTTGGGAAAGCTTGCATGAGAGAGAGAAAGTGCTACCTAATATGAAAATGAAGGTCCTCTTCATAGGGAAATGCAGATGAACCTCTTTGGGAGAGTATGGTATTGAGGAATTGGGTATTCTACCCCGCTATTGTTGAAGAAGTGGCGGTGGATTTCATTAGCATATCATTTAGCTGAACAGGGTCTTTCATGATTCAAGAAATAGGATTTTATAGATGCAAGATTTCTTGTATTGAATGCACAGACAAATACTTTCACACTGGAAGGGAAAAAAGTGCATCAACGAATCTGAATCTACTATGTCGATCAAATTCTAATTTCTATCTGAATGAACCAAACAGGAACAAAAAATTTCTATTCTAGAATAGAAATTTGAGAATAGCAATTCCCATTTTGCAATTCCTATCCTTGCAACCAAACGGGCCCTTATTGAACTATCTTCAAGTAGGAATCAAACAACACTTTGAAAAAGGTATGTTTTGACCCTTTTACACATAGTGACTCCCACAACATGTATTGCTAGTACTGAGAAGCCAAAAATATCTTAGATTTAAGGAGCTAGTTTGCAAATAAAAACAACAAAAAATATATTCTTAGAATAGAAAGAAAAAGAAATGTTTCTACTAATCGACAACATAAGATCTACTATAATAGGGATTGAAGGAAATAATGAAACCTTAAGCTTAATACCTCAAGTACTCATCTTCTTGTAAGAGATTTTTATGTAGGCATTCAAAAATTAAAGTATTTGGGTGAGATATTTTAATGTTTTAAAGCTACCAAAAATTATTTCAAAATTGTTGTAGTAGATGGCCAAGCTAAATCAATTCACTAAATGAAGTTCAAAAGTGATATTTCTTTCATTTGTACATTGTATTGTTTACATTTATTGCACCTAAGCTTTGGTTACATACCAAAATGCCTTTCATTCCATTTGCATGATGTGTTTTTCTAATTTTGTACCCACGTACTCTGACATTACAAACATGCTTCACAATAAACTAGGATTTGTCAATCCTACACTGGAAGTATCTTATTGTGTATCCATATTATAAATCATAAGTAATTTAAGGTTTTTTCTAATGATATCATTTCAATTGAAGTTCTTGTGGAGTGGAAATGGTCACATTAGTGATCCTTGTGGAGCATACATTAATATTCTCCATTGGAGTGCTAGGCTTTATCATGTTTCCACTAGGGATACAATTGTGCTTTGTCAATACTAAAATCATTACTCTGGGTGTTAGTTTATTATTCTATATTTTCTTGGAATTTTCCTAGTTTATGTTGAGGAACCCTTTTTAGACATCTAGATGCAAAATGAACAATCTTATTACACCAAAATCACTTCAAAGGCATTTTTACTTCGTATATACCTTCACCTCTAGGTAAACTCTTAGCAATAATGGCTTCCAATTCCTCTTTCTAACTTTCCTCATCTTCATTTTCTTCTAGTTCCTAAAATATATCTACCAAATATTCTAAGAATAGTAGAACTTGTAGAAAAAACACGATCAATCTTATTCTTTCCCTTAGAAATAAATCTTGAAATGTTGTTTTGACCTTAGGTAAAGCATCTACTAGTTTATTCATTTCAAAATCAAATAACTTACCAACCAATGATTCCCTTTTAACATTTTGGATAGTTCTAATCTCTTCAATAGGTGTCATAAAATTATGGAAATGATATATAAATCTTTGACAAAAACTCATATAAAATAATGGTTCCACTAATACCTCTAATTCTACAAGAAAATTTTGATATCTTCTACACACAAGTCCTTATGTTCTCATCTTCACTCATCCTCATAAATTCTAGTTTTCCTCTTAAACATTTTAACCTCACTCGTTGTACAAAATTATCTCCTTCATAAAATGATTGCAATTTTATCCAAATCTAATGAGCAATGTCATGTTCCATAATATATGTATATTCACTAGTATATAGGACACTAAGTAAGGCTTCCTTAGAAACCTTTACAATAGATTTTCTTCATGTTAGCTTCACCTATATTATCAAGATTTGGAATTCAACAAAGATCATTTGCTATGATCTAGTGTTCTCTACCCATGCAAATCAACCATGTAATCCTCCTTCCTTTCCAAAGTACATAGTTAGTTCCATAAAACTATAAACTACCCTTCTTAAAGACCATTGTAAATCTCCTCAAGAAGTTAAGCTTTAAAAAGAGGACCAAATATCTATAATATCAATTTTAGTAATAAAAATGCACCATATATAATTGAGAGTGGGTGGGGTGGGTGGCGGGTGAATTAGTTGTGATGAAATCAAAACATTAAGCCATTCACATTTGATCACATCTAAAACCTTTAAAGTAATGAAAAGGAAATAACACCATGATGCATAACACCAATATTTTGTTCCTAAGGAAAACCCAGTTAAGGGAAAAACCTCAATGGGGATTAAACCCAAAAGATGATGTACTATCACATATATAACCATGTTAAAGGTATAGTAGGGAATGCACATGCATTCAAACACTCACCTAGATGTCATTTCTCTACTACACCAAGGGAACCAACCCTTCTTGGACAAAAATCTAATTACAACAAGGGATACAACTCAAAGAGTGAACATAAATTCACTATGGAAAATAATCACTAAAATGAACTAACCAAAAGCATGAACTCCACTAATACATTTCCTTTGAAGCACAACATTAGATTTTATATATGCCTCTTCTCAAATAGCTTTGATCAAAAATAAATTTCTTCTACATACTCATCCATTATATATGCATTACACATACCAAATTCAAAAATGAATTAACTTATGCATACAAGTCTTAAACACATATTAGGTTGGTTCAGTGATGAAGGGTGTTCCCCTTAATATCATAAAATCATAACAAGAAAAAAAAGAAACAATAGAAAATGCGAGAAAAAAAATGGACTTCTTATTTGCACCACAAATGAAGTATAACAAAATTTTACCTTCATTATAGTAATCTACAAGACAAGATGTGAATTACTATCCAAAGCCATTCTAGACAATGTTTGGGCCTTTCTTAAATAGGCAATTTTATGCCACTTGGGAAGGTTCTAGACATTGAAACTTAATACCTGGGGTTGATGGACCCTAACAATACATATAGAGTTGACCAAATACATCTTTGAAAATTATTTTAGATATTTTAGGTAGCCCAACTTTAAAATGCCATAGTTCACAAACTGTTGCTCCAATTGGCTATTATAACCACTTTTAAAAAATGCTAGCTTCTGATATATAATCTCAAAATTGCACAAGCACACTTCCATTGAGTTTTTAGACCTTATTCGGGCACTCTAAGACCTCCAATGGTGAGCTTGAAGATTTTTCACGAAAAATCTACAATAACTTCTCTGGTACTTAAGCTAGAGCAATGAGATTTTTATGGTAGGCTTATAACTCTAAAATGAACCTGCATGTATAAAATGAGAACATTATGAGTTGGTATGGAAAAATTACTAAAAGTAGAAAGTTTGGATAAATAGTAATCACCCTATTTACTAGTCCTTATTAAAATAGAAAAGACTAAAAAGAAAATGCTTTTGTGCGATGCAAGATTGCTCTTACACCCACGATGCTCCTGCATCACTCAATATGAAACATTATACAAAAATAAATTATATCAACCAATGTGATTCCATAAGTGCTAGCTAGAATACACGTAGAATAACATACAATATAATTAAAATACTATCATCAAATAGATAATCCAATAAACATATTTCCCAATCGAGTCATGTAGGAAAGAATTCCCTTTTACTATCCAACAAGAAAGCTAAATTTCAAACCAAAAATCCTCTAAAAAATCTATAGAAACATAATAATATATATCTATTGAAATATGATTGAAAAGATCATTGTTGAAGGTGTTGAAGAAGGGAGATTGTTGATAAAGAATTGTTTCAGTCATTGTTTTGTCACTGATGTCAAACTTGCTATTTGTTGGAATGACAATTGCTTATAAGATCCAAGTACTATCACCTAGTTGACTAATGAGGAGGAGTTAATCAATAAGATGTAACAAAAATACCTAAGGAAAAGGTTGAGTTATGATGTTATAATGAAGTAAAAGGATCAGTTAAGACAATGGTGAAATGATGTATTGCTAATATGCTTGAAGATACAGAGGTTGGTCACACTTAGAAACATTAGAAGAATAAGTTTTAACAACGTTGTCTATAGAGCTTAACTAAATTCATTAGTGGGTGCCAAGTAAGTTAGTTTATGCTGAGCATATTTTTTAGTTAGTGCCAAGAAAATGAAAAATCTAGTGTGTGCTGAGTGAAAGTGTTCAGGTGCCAAGAAAATAGTTGGTGTCAAGAAAAGTTTAGGTGCCAAGCAGTGGAAATATAATAGGTGTCGAGTATCAGTAAAATCTAGTGGATGCTAAGTGAATCCACAAAAGGTGTCAAGTAACACAATATGTACTAAGCACTAGTATTTAAATAATGTCAAGTTGCTCCATTATTTGAAAAGTCAAAGATTTGCCAAATCTGAGCTGATAAGGTTTTTACCTTGAATTTTGTGAACCAGGTGGAAGATAAGAAGGTTGAGCTAGTGGCACAAAATTTTAGGTTAACTATTTTTAGGTGAATATAGGTGGATTCCACATGATGTTTCTAGAAGAAACAAAATGGAGGGAAAGATATATTATAGCTTATCAAATCAATTCAAACCCAAGAGCGGGAAGAATAAGATTGGGAAATGCATTCTAAATTTCTACTTAAGAAGCTATAGGTCAAAGAATCAAAGAAGTGTGGTTAGAAAGTGGTTTTGATGTAGTGTGAAGTGTCAAGAAGAAGGCACAGAGAAGGAAGAACAAAGTACAGAGACTTTTCTTCGATAAGTGACCATAGAGAGGAGATTTCATTGGCACAACAAGCAAGAAGACTCAAGGAGACAAAGCTTGAAATGAGGACAAGTTGTCAAAGCTGTAGAGATTGAAGGCCGAGCAAATGTGTGAGCTAAATTGTGATCTAAATTATACAAGTTAGTTGTGAATTATATCAAGTCAAAAGCCCTTAATTTTTACTCTCTTGCAATTGTATCAGTTGAGGAAAAATCCTATGGACTTAGGTTGGCCTAGCAATCATTAAGAAATCCTTTAACAAGGTGACATTCCAAGTTGAATGTTCTAAAGTGCTTTAACTAGGCACACTTCTAATAGGGTGTTTGAAATGCCTTAACTAGGTCACATCTAATGATGTGTTGTAGCCTTTAATAGGGCAATCCTTTCATAGGGCATCACTTTAGAAGGGTGAGAAACAAGGTAACATGTTACTAGTGGTTTTTCCCAAATTGGGTTTCCATATAAATCACTATTTTATGTGTTGATTTCATGTGTTTGATTTCTACATGTTGATTTATCAGTAACCTACCTAGAAGAAAGTTTAGTTTGGATGCATGACTAGTTTGAATGGGCTCACTATACTTAGTGAAAAGTTTGATTAGGCAATTTTGGACATTGAATAACTAATTCACTACCACTCTTAGTTATTCTAAAATTATTTCTAACAATTAGTATTAGAGCCATCTGCTGATTTGGTTTAAAGGTACTAGAAGCAGGAAAGATCAAGATGCCTAAGAGAGAATTTCCCAAGCTCAATAGGGATAACTTTGTAACATGGAAAAGTTTGATGAAGCTACACCTTGGATCTATAGGTGATCATACACAAAAAATAATCATAGTAGAATATGTTTATCTAGCTAGTGTCACCACTATAGAAGACATGAAGAAAAAGAAGGAGCATAATCAGGCTATGTTGGAGATTGCCTCTGCTCTCAGTTATGTCGAGTTTGATGACATCAAAGGGTGTTAATCTGTATTCCATATGTGAGAAGCCTTGTCAAGTATCTATGGAGGAGATTAGAATTTCCAAAGAGAAAAAATAGAAAGCCTCAGAGGAAAGTTTGATGAAATGAGAATGGAGGAAGGTGAGAACATTGCCCAATATGCCTCTAGGATAAAAGAAGTAGTAAGTGTAATAGGAATTGCTAATGGTGTTCTAGATGATGAAAGTGCTAATGGTGTTTAAGAATCCTACTCCCCATTTATGCTATTAGAGTATCAGCCATACAAGAGTTGAGATGTATACTAGGAACCAAATTCACTCTTGAAGGTATAGTGGGTAGGCTTACTACATTTGAGTTATCTAACTTTGATAACTACAAACCTGAGAACCTTGAATCTGGTTTCAAGGCCAAGCTATTGTTGAAGGATACTGAAGAGGTGAAGCCAAAGAAGAAGAAAAGAAAGATCAAATATGCATCTAGTGATAGCAACACAGATGAGGAGGATGTAGAATAGTTGGAAGCATTGTTGTATAGAAGATTTCATAGAGGCAAAGGTAAATTCAAAGGTAAGCTTCCTATCATTTGTTTCAATTGCAATGAAGTAGGTCACATTGCTACAAGATGTCCATATAGAAGAGACTACAAGGATAAAAGAAAAAAATGTTACATTGTTGAAGAAGAGGACTCAGATGAAAATGATGATGAAGTAGTCTATGTAGCCATGAAAGATGAATTAAATGAAGATGAGGCAACAACACTAGTAACTTGTGTCAAAAAGAATGAGAAGTGGATCATAGATAGTGGTTGCTCTCATCACATGATTGGAGACAAAAATAATGTTTTTACCTTTACTCAATATGATGGTAATAGTGTTAGATTTAAAAATGATGCTCCATGTCTAATCAAAGGAAAAGGTAGCATTAAACTTACAAAGAAAATATCATGTGATAATGCATATTATGTTGAAGGTCTAAACTAATCTGTTGAGTGTGTCATAGCTAGGCAATGTAGGATGCAAAGTAGAATTTGGAAATAAAACTACCAAAATTTATGATACAGATGGAAATCTGATAAGAAAGGGTGACTAGACTAGGAGTAACTTGTTTTACCTAGATATGGAAGATACTACTTATTTTGTTGATATGTGCCTATGGCATAAAAGGTTGTGTCATGTCAATTTTGATACTTTGATTAGCATTAGCAAGATAAAGAAAGTCAAGGGATTGCCTAGACTAAAGAAACTTGACAATACAATGTGCAAATAGTGTCAGCTAGGGAAGATGAAAAAGTATAGTTAAGAGAAAAACCTATACTTTCAAAGACATACTAGAGCTAGTCGATATTGACATATATGGTCTAATAGAAGTGCAAAGTTATAAAGGAGATAGATAAATAATGCTAGTTGTGGATGACTACTCTAGAATGATGGTTGTCATGTTCTTAAAGAAAAAATCTGATGCATTCCAAATGTTTAAGTGGTACTTGGCTAGGATTAAGAAGGAAATAGGAAAAAACTTGAAGTGCCTAAGATCTGAAAAAGGAGGTGAGTTCACATCAAGAGAATTTAAGGTGTTCTACAATGATAGAGGAATTAAAAGACAAACATCAACACCTAAAACTCCCCCATAGAATGGTATTGCAGAAAGGAGAAATAGATAAGTGATTGATTGTGCCAGAACTTTAATGATGGAGAAGAATGTTACAATAAATTACTAGAGAGAAGTTGCAAGTACGGTAGTCTACACCCTCAATTGAGTTCAAATCAAGAAACATACTAATGCAACACTTTTCGAACTATGGTATGGTCACTCACATAATGTTAAGCATTTCAAAGTGTTTGGTTGCAAATTTTATGTTCTTAAAGAGTCTAGGAATGGAACATTTGATGAAAAAAGTGATGAAGGCATATTCCTTGGATACTCCACTAGAAGTAAAGCTTATAAGTGTTTAAATATTGACACTAACAAAATTGTGGAGAGTGTAAATGTAAACTTTGATGAGCATGCAAAAGTTTAAGATAATGCCTCCATTAAGAAACCAAAAGAATACAAATCCTTTGTGTACTTATATGAAGGAATGCCTGATGAAGAAGAAGCTACCAATCAAATTAAGAATCAACAACAAGTTTCAGTATCTGTCAAGTTGCATTCAAATGCTGAGTTACAAAATGAAGGTAATGCATATTCTGATTCTAAAATTAGTACACATTTAAGAGATGTAGAGCTACCTGATAGAGATGTGCATAATGACTTTGATGCTAAAAGACCAAACATGGAAACAAGAATAGAGCCTAGGCTATCAAAGCATGTGAGAAGGCATCACCCTATGGAATAGATCATTGGAGACAAGGAGTGATGACATGACAAAATAGAAGTCTTATTAGCCCTTTTTGTGAACATTTTTCTATAACATACTAAACTTTATCATCTTTTAGTATAAATGTTTTTGAACTTTTGATGTATAAAGTATGGACATAGGGCATAAAAATGAAAATCGAAATTATATCTAAAAAGGGATCATTTTGTGGTAAAAATATTTCTTCATGACTATTTGATATGGGTAGATCTTCCTACAGTAGAAGAGATTGCAAAAATTGTTAGTTGAATAATTAAATGCCTTTTCTTTATAAACTAATAAATAAAAATAAATGTTTGCGAGAAGTCTTGTGTGTGTTAAACATTGATCGCAGGGATACAAGCTCAGTGGGTGTTAAAAAAACTATGAAGAAATAGCACTAAGGCATTGATGCTATTAAAGAGAGTGTTATGACACTGTTATAGCTAGAAGACTTGGTGGAAAAGTTAGAAGGGACCTATCTTAATAAATAACAAAGCGGGACCTGATAAAGTGGCTAAGCAAGAAAGTAAGCATCAAAGAAATCAGTTAAACATGCAACGCATGATACCTAGATTCCTGGAAGCTATTTGAAATTAGATAAATGAGTAGATCTAGCATTTCCTATTATCTCTATATTTGTGGGGAATTTAAGGGAGAATTAATGTCTTTCCAATTGCATGTTTGCAGTCTTAAAGTTGTAACTGACTTTCCTTCATGAGAAAGTCATAGCTTTAGGAGTTTGTTGTTATTCCTTCCTTTTAAATAAGACCTCATCTATATCTATGAGGTGAAGTAGTGAATAGATAGACAAAGTTGATAGACATCTTATTTTTTTTCCTAAGTTATTGTAATACTGCATATTTGATTAATACATGCCTTCACTGAGTTTCTACACCTTTATCTGAGCTTATCTTTCCTTCATTCTTCCATGGGGGCCCATGCAAAAGGTGGAGTTTACTTTAGTAAGTAGGAGTTAGACTCAGTTTTCTAAGTTAAGATAGAATTGTTGTTCCTGTAGCCACTGGAAATAGAACCAGTCACTATTCCTGCAGCAGTAGGTGCATAGATGTATTGCTAAATAATTAGAATTTCCTTCCAAGTATTTGATAGTTGTCTTTCCTTTGGATAAACTAGATTTTCTTAATGGTTATTGCATTCAAAGTAGCAATGATTTTTATTGAAAACTAGAGCATATACTTTACAGACATCATCTCAAGTTCACACTCTTGGATTGACATTTAATGAAAATCAGCATAGTATTTTGGTAGTAATGGATGTCCAATCCTGTAACTAAAAAGGTGTTATATTGATTAGACATATTTTTGGTGTCATTGCTGGGGATGGTGTTAGTCTAGTATTCACTATTGAGTCATTTAGTTTCATTTTTAGCATTCTTGCATGCATAGAAGAAGAGATCACCTTGGAAGATTTCTTCCCAACTTCAATTAGGAAGATCCTTTTTATCCTAACCCTGAAGAAAGAGAAGAGAGAGAAGAAATAGAAGAGGAAATGTTTGATAACATATTTGCAAAAGTACCAAAACAAGTACAATCACCAACCACATCTAAAGAATCCTTCCATTTGAATAATCTTTTTGTTAAGCTAGAATATCAAGATAATCCATTAGCTCTAGTCATTTATCAACCACCACTAGGAAATCTACAAATGGTAGCAACTCATCTTACTTTTCCCTTTCCAATTCCTCCTCAACAACGTAATCAAAATCTGAAAAATATACCCTCAACTGCCCTGCCTAAATTCTATGACCTTATTACTGAAGATCTAGAAACTTTTCTCTTTGAGTTCAACATCCTTTGTTGAAGTTATGACTACACAACTAATCCCCATAAGCTGAAATTGTTTCCATCAACCCTCAAAGAAGTCACTTTGTGATGGTTCATGAGTCTAGGTGCCAATGTTGTGACAGATTGGCCAACTATGAGTAACCTGTTCCTTAATAAATATAAGGAATATTGCAAAGGCCATGATTTGAAAGGAGATGACATTTTTAAAATGTCACAAAAGGAGGATGAGACTTTGGAGGACTATGATGCCCAGTTCATGTTTAACTTACAGTGCAACACACAACATCAGTTGAATGAGGAGTCTCAAAAGCATCTATTTCTAAAAGGAGTACATGACAGGAGTATGGAAGCTTTAGACTTAATGGCTGGAGGTGATATTACAAAGAAGACGTGGGCTGAAATCCAAAATATTTGTTTGAACTATTCCAGAGCAACAACAAAAAAAGGACGAGGTTTGAGGGACTTGCTCAAAAAAACTCCTAGGGTGGGAGTATCTAAGATAGAACTATCAAACCTCTTATCAAATTTCAAGCAAGACATCATTAATGATGTTGCTACACAATTGGATACCATGCAAGCACAAAGGAAAAAGGAGGATGCTGATAGTATGTTGGCAGAATATTGCCCCCATTACAGAGAAAATAAATACAACTATCGATGTAAGCCTATCGCTAGCTTGGAATCACAACATGTGCCTACTAAGTTCAAGGCAATTGATGAAGATGAGGAAGTCCTCTATGTTGCTCAAAGAAGGCCATAGGCTCCAAGATTAGGTATTCCTCAAGACCCACTCCATAATTACGGTAGTAATATTCAATGGCAACAATATCATGGTAACTATAATCATTGGTAGCAACCTCACCAAGGTTAACAGTAGCCTCAACAAGGTTGGTAGTAGCCTAACCAAGGGTGGCAGTAGCCTAACCAAGATTGGTCGCAGACCAACCAAAGAATGGTAGCAGCCTAACCAAGGTTGGCACCAAACTCAGTAGGGTTGGCAAAAACCTCAACAGGGTTGGCAGCAAACCCAAAATTGGTAGCAGCACCAGGAGTAGCTGACTTTGACTCAACCTCCTTAAAAACAAGCCTTAATGCCTCCTGCAGCCAATACAACCCCTCCAAAACAACCACAGTTACCTGCACAACCTGCACCTAATCCTAATAGTGCAAAACCTTCAGCCCAACAACAAAGTTATTCTATTACCATGAATGATATCCATCTAAGATTTGGAATAACACTTACCTCACCTGAGTAGCCCATTATAACAAAAATAGATGATACAAATGCTAAGTTAGTTCAAGAACCTACCACCATTGTTTCTCCTGTAGCCAGGACACCACCATTTCCTAGTAGGTTAACAAAGCAAACCCTGCCAAGAAAAAATCAAGTTGTACTAGACTTACTTGAGCAACTCAAGAAAATTATGGTAAAAATTCCCTTGCTTGATGCAATACAAGAAGTACCTATATATTCAAAACCTATCAGAGAAGCCTGTGTTAAAAAGCCAAGAAGGAAAAAGAAAGACCCAAAGACTATCCATGTCCTTGGACAACTTTTTGATCTTATGCTTGACAATTGCAAAATGCCTAAGTATGCAAACCTTGGAAGCCCAGTAGTGACCCTCACCATTCAAGGAGTGCAAGTGTAGAACATATTAATAGACCTAGGAGCATCCATCAATGTAATGACCAGGGAAGTAATGTCCAAATTAAGCATCACTAGTCTAAGGAAAATGCCAAAAATATTGCAACTAGCATATAGTTCTACCATCATTCCTGATGGTATGCTAGAAGATATCACTGTCACATTACATTCATGGTAGTATCCATTTGATTTTGTTGTAATCTCTCCAAAAATCAATACTGGGGGATATCCTATCATTTTAGGATGACCATGGTTAGCCATAGCAGATTCTTATATTGCATGCCGATCAGGAAAAATGACTATTTCAGATGGAATGAACACTAAAAATTTAACCTTGTATTCGCCTACTCAGCCTTTACTGTAGGATGATGAAGTTGTCTGGCCAAATATGAATGACTCTAATATGGACATAGATTCTATTCAACAACTGATGATGATCTCATGGGATTCATTTGTAAACATTAAAGAAGAAGATGATGTCATTTCTTCTATCATACTGAATGAGTATGGAACACAACCTGAAACATCTTCTAAGCAAAAGTGTGTTTTAGAAAGCATTTTGCCTTTATCTGTTGAACTACATTATTCTAAGTCTACATAGCCTATGCATTCACTTCTACCACATGAGATAGATTCACAACCAATTGTGAAAATTTCAATGACAGAAAAAGTAGTCAAAATAGCAATCATTTCAGGAAGAGAATTAAATATAAGCAAGTCCTTATCTCAAGCACAACATCATGATACCCTACAACTGTTACAAAAACACCAAGATGCTTTTGCTTGGGAGCATACAGATATGAAAGGTTTGGATCCTACACTCTATACCCGTAGAATTTATATCAGTCCAAATTATAAACTTGTGAGACAACCTCAGCGTAGGATAAACCTAGCATTAAGGGATATTGTCAAAAATGAATTGTAAAAGCTACTTAATGTTGGCTTCATATATACTATTTCAGATAGCCAATGGGTGTCACCATTGGTTATTGTTCCCAAAAAGGGGAGAAAATGGAAAATCTGCATAGATTACAAAGAACTTAATTCTACTACCAAGAAGGATCTTTTCCATTGCCTTTTGTCGATCAAGTTCTTGACAATCTTGCAAGAAAAAAATATTTTTTATTCTTGGACAGATTCAATGGATACAATCAAGACAAGACCACATTCACATGTCCATGAGGAACATTTTCTTATGCTATCCTACCATTTGGGTTGTGCAATGCACCTACAACTTTCCAATGAGTTGTCATTAGCATTTTTTTTGACATATATGAAAATTGTTTCAAAGTATATATGGATGACTTCACCACATATGGAAAAACATTTGAAGAAGCTAAGGAAAACTTAGACAAGGTTTTACAAAGATGCAAAGACTACAATTTTTCTTTAAATAGTGAAAAGTGCTTTATAATGATGCAAGAAGGGGTGGTGTTGGGATACTTTATTTCTCCTAAAGGAATTGAAGTAGACCCAGCAAAAATAGATGTCATACAGACATTGGTTGTACCAGCTAAATTGAAAGAAGTTAGAAGTTTTCTAGGACATGTAGGATATTATTGGCATTTTATCAAAGATTTCAGTCAAATTGCAACACCTTTATATAAATTGCTCTGAAAAGATGTAGAATTTGTATGGGATTTAGAGTGTACAAAAGCTTTCCTACAGCTTAAGGAAGCCCTCTCAATAGCACCAATGCTCTGAGAACCAAATTGGGAGTTACCTTTTCAAATACACACAAATTCTTTAGATCATGCCATTGGAGCGGTACTTGGCCATAAGATAGATTCAGTAGAACATGCAATTTACTATATCAGCAAAAATCTTCAAGGAGCCGAGCATAACTACACTATGACAACGAAAAAACTACTTGCTGTAATTTATGCTCTGAACAAATTCAGACATTACATTATAGGCTACCAAATATTTGTACATATAGACCACTTTGCTATCAAATATCTGATGAACAAGCCAGCAATCTCTAGATGATTGGCTTGATGGTTGTTACTAATGCAACAATTCGACATCACCATTATTGACAAGCCAGGAAAAGAAAATGTTGTAGCTGATTTCTTGTCTCAACTCCAAACACCTGATGATCCTGCAGCCATAGAAGATAGGTTTCCTAATTAACATCTCTTCCTTTTGTCAATAGAAAACCCTTGGTATGTAGATATTGCTAACTATCTAACTACTAGAAAAAATCCTCCACATTTTTTTGCAAAAGAAAAATGATTGCTAGCAGAAAAGAGTTTTAATTTCTCATGGATTTCAAGATTCATGTTGTATACTGGACCAGACTAGGTAACAAAAAGATATCTCAAAGAGGATGAAACATATGATGTTCTTCATGCTTGTCATAACGAGCCTTGTGGTGGTCACTTTGCTAACAAATGAACTGCAGGTTATTATTGGCCTACACTTCACAAAGATGTGGCTCATTATACAAAAAAATGTGATAAATGTCAAAGAATGAATCGATCAACAAAAATAGGTGAAATGCCCTTGTAGCCAAAGATAGTAGTAGAACCATTTGATAAATGGGGGATTGATTTTTTTGGCCCTATTGAATCACCATCAGAAGGGAAAAGTTACATATTGGTTTGCACTAATTATGTTACTAAGTGGGCTGAAGCAAAACCCATGAAGCATCATCATGAAAATAATGTTGCCAAGTTTTTGTACGAATGTATCTTTACCAGATTTGGTGTTCCAAGAGAATTAAAATCAGATCAAGGGCCTAAGTTGACATCTAATCTCATAGCAGCACTCATGGAGGAGTATAAAATTTGGCATGGCAAATCATCTCCGTATCATCCACAAGCCAATGGACAGGTAGAAGTGACAAATGGAGAGGTTGAACATATTCTCACTAAAATAGTGTCTTTGCATCAAAAAGATTGGGCAACTAGACTTCCTGAAGCCTTATGGGCATACAGAACAACATGGAAATCCACTACTGGTTTTACGACTTTTCAACTCCTATATGGGAAGATGATTGTTATGTCCATTGAATTTGAACATAAAATTCTGCAGATAGCTTTGGAACTTAATATCACCCTTCCTGTAGCACAATAGGATCAAATTTTGCATCTCAATGAGCTGGATGAATGGCAAAAATCAGCTCTTCATAACACAGAATTAATTTAGATTGAAAGAAAGCAATGGCATGAAAAATTCATTAAAGACAGAGAATTTTCTATTGGTGATTAGGTGCTCTTGTATGATTCACAATATCAGCATCACCAAGGCAAATTTTAGACTCAATGGCTTGGTCCCTATGAAATCATTACAATTTTTAACAATGGAGTAGTTCAACTATCAACAATTGATCTGGTCAAATTCAAAATCTTGGTTAATGGGCATCGCCTAAAGTTATATCATAAACCAGCAACTAGTGAAGAATTTCTTCAATAGTTCACCACAACAAAAACATCTCTTCCTGTAGCCAATTTGTCTGAGTTTCCCACTCAGATGCCTACAGCCCCTTGAATTTCTTTTCAAGGCTTTCATAATAAAAATTTTTCACTCATGCAAAAATTCATTCCTTTTCCACCTCATTCCATTACATCTTCTTGTCTTTTCATCATCATGCCATCTCACTTTCTCTCATATGGCAATATTTGGACCATCCTTTCTATCGCACCTTAGGTTATTCACATTCGACCCCTTTGCATTTATTTAATTTATTATTTATTTAGAAAATCATTTTATTTCAATTTTAGAATTTGCAATCTTTATGGACTGGTGGGACCTAGTCTCTGCTAGGTTGGGGGAGGAAAAATTGAAATCATGATTGCAAAATCAAGGAATCTTAAGTTGGCATGTAGGATGTACGGGGAAGGGTCATTTTAGTAATGAGCTTCCACCCCTTTGTACTTCCAAAATGTGTGAAATAATGTAAAGAAGGCTAACTATTAAATCATCATTTTGCATAACCCCTCTTTAATATGGCGTATGTTTTTGAGCACGATCTTTATCCTCATTATGGTCTGGTGATTAAAATGACATCATGAAGTACCAAAGGATGTGATGTTTGGAAAACATTGAATACTTTTAATTTCACTTTGTTAAAACCCTTGTAGCTATCATTGCCCATACTTTCAAAATCACTTGCAGTGAATTTTCCTGTACTAGCATTTTTTTTTGAAAATATGGGTGGAGAACCTCAATGGCATGAACCAGAAAGCCACAGAGTCTTACTGGCAGACCCAACAACATGTAGTTTGTTTCAACAACAAGGTTGGCTAGCTTATTGTCTCTGTTTGAAGTAGTATGATAAGGAAATTGTTCTCCAATTTCATAATACATTGAGGGATGGATATGCAACTTTTAAGGGCATTCAGATAGAATTCACCAAAGAAGTGGTGACAGAAGTTTTTGGTTTGCCCACAAATGGAGAACGTTGGACAGAGGACATGGATGCACAACAAGAAAAAAAGAAATTCTCACTACTTGGAGATCCTCAGCTAGAGGAAAACAAAAAGCAAGGCACATTATGATTATCTCTCCCTTTGCAATTCATCCATTCTACTGAATTTATCATAAGATATTTTACCTATGAAGGAAGGTATTCCTATTTGCATGTTATTCATTTCAAAATTTTGAGTGGTTTGAGGCATGGGAATTGTCCTGTAAATCTTTTGAGTTTCCTTTATAATATTATCAAAAGGAAAGCTACCTATGTACAACAAGGCAAAACCCAGTCAGTATCCCACCATTGCTTGGTTAGGGCTATAATTGAAAAGGAATTGACTAGGCAATACTTGGGAACATGGGAGTATTTTGTAAAACCAAGGACAGAGGGACCTATAAGGGGTGGACCTAAAGGGCAAGGAGTAGGGACAAGAGATAAAATTGCTATAGGAGTCAAGAAAGTAGTAAATAGAATGGCTCAAGAAGCTTTGGCTTCTGCTTCTGTACCTAAAACTGCAAAAAGAAAATTTTTGGCTGCAGAAGCCTCAACTTCTAGGAAGAGAAAATCACACACAAGTGTCGTAGAGGAAAGTTTAGAAGAAGTATCTCTAGTATCACAAGAACCTGCACTTAACCCAAATAAGGGGAAATCCATCGATAAGAGGAAGAAACCAATTTCTACTCCATGATGAGTCACTAGAATGTCTATGATAAATTTGAGAACTAACCCTCCTGCACCACCTACTGAGCCTCCTATACCACCTATTGATGTTGAAACTCCAGTACCTACACCTGCACGGTCACTAGAGCACACAACACCTACTCCTGAACATGAAAATGATCTTGAGGAAATTCTTGCAAAACTAAATATCCCTATTAATTTTGATAGTGACACGAAGTCCTCAGAGAAAATAGTGTCCGAGGTTGGATAGCCAGTGGAGGAAACTGATAATCTACCACCAGAGGAATATCCATCTGTTGCACAAGAAATGGTTTAGGAAATTGTTGAAATATTTCAAGTTAAAACAACTATTGCATCCTATCCTATAGCCATTGCCCCTTTAGAAAAAGTTGATAACACTATTGCTCATCAAAATAATAACTTTGTTGAGCATCAGCATTCTCAAGATGACAGCACTAATGACCACCATCATCCTAAGCATTGCCTTGAAGATTATAGACCTATTGTCCATCGTCATACACCACCAGACATTTCTACACTATTAATAGCCAATTTTAGTTTGTACCAACAGTTTCAATGGGAAAAAACAAACTGGGATTTAGAAAGGAAGCAATTGCTTAGAACTATCAGGGAAAAAGCACAGCGAATTGAAGAGAAGGATAGTGAAATTATGGTCTTGCAGGAATGAGTCGTGAAGATTACAGAGCTCATTCCAAAGCTTGTAAATTGTAGGTCCCCATCTCTAGTTTATACACTATTCCTAAAGGAGCAAATGATTAATTTTTAGTTGTCTCAAATTACTTGGGGGTTGAATCCTTACACACTCCCCAAGAATTTTATGCAACATTCAATTCAGTTTTGATGACTCTGTAGAATCTCCTCTATGACTTATATGTTCATAATCTTGCTATTCCAGATGATAAAGATTGGAATTCATTATTATATGTGGGAGATGTACAGTTTAGGGCCGTTATGTCATGGATGCAGAATGAGATTAGTCAAGAGAACCAAGTTGCTCCTTATAGGGAAAAGGAAATTTTTGAACCATTGTACATTCGGCCAAAGGTACAAAACACTTACAAAGTATTCTTCGATTGGCTTTCCATTAATAATAATCGTAGTGTTGTTGCCAAATTTCACCCTGTTTGCGAATATGCATTTCTAGATTGGGAGCAACATTGCTCTGTAAATGCCCCTGATGCTATACAAGCCTCCCTTAAAAGATGGATCAGACTGTTAGAAGATCTAAAAACAAGGGAGTTACACTCTCCCCAAAATTTAGAGTTGGCCATTAGTAGGATGCCTAGGTATATGATGTTAGGGAGAAGTCAGAAAAGTTATTGGGTACCTCTTCATTTCCAATCGCCAATACTCTTACATCCTATGCTTGGAAAGTATGATTCATTTACTGAATATAACATGATTTCCAAAGAACAAAAATGGGGAAGGTTGAAACAAAATCATGGATATTTTAATTACATAGCTCATGAATTAGGGTAGAAAATTGCGAATGATCTCAGGCTGCTGATGAGGATCAAAAACCTATAAAGGCTGCAGGGACCAACCTCAGGATGGCTGGGGGGAAAAATGATGACATGAAGAAATAGAAGTCTTATTAGCCCTTTTTGTGAACATTTGTCTATAACATACTAAACTTTATCATCTTTTAGTATAAATGTTTTTGAACTTTTGATGTATAAAGTATGGACATAGGGCATAAAAATGACAATCAGAATTATATCTAAAAAGGGGATCATTTTGTGGTAAAAATATTTCTTCATGAATGCTTGATATGGATAGATCTTCCTATAGCAGAAGAGATTGCAAAAACTATTAGTTGAATAATTAAATGCTTTTCTTTATAAACTAATAAATGAAAATAAATATTTGCGGGAAGTCTTGTGTGTGTTAAACTTTGATCGCAGGGATACAAGCTGAGCGGGAGTTAAACAAACTATGAAGGAATAGCGCTAAGGCATTGATGCTATTAAAGAGAGTGTTATGACATCGTTGTAGCTAGAAGACTTGATGGAAAAGTTAGAAGGGACCTATCTTAATGAATAACAAAGTGGGACTTGATAAAGTGGCTGAGAAAGAAAGTAAGCATCAAAGCAATCAGTTAAACATGCAACGTAAGATACCTAGATTCTTGGAAGCTATTTGAAATCAAATAAATGAGTAGATCTAGCATTTTCTATGATCTCTATATTTGTGGGGAATTTAAGGGAGAATTAATGTCTTTCCAATTGCATGTTTGTAGTCTTAAAGTTGTAACTGACTTTCCTTCATGAGAAAGTCATAGTTTTAGGAGTTTGTTGTTCTTCCTTCCTTTTAAATAAGACCTCATCTATATCTATGAGGTTAAGTAGTGAATAGACAGATAGAGTTGATAGACATCTTATTGTTTTTCCTAAGTTATTGTAATACTGCATATTTGATGAATACATGCCTTAACTGAGTTTCTACACCTTTATTTGAGCTTATCTTTCCTTCATTCTTCCATGGGGGCCCACACGAAAGGTGGGGTTTACTTTAGTGAGTAGGAGTTAGACTCAGTTTTCTAAGTTAAGATAGAACTGTTGTTCTTGTAGCCACTAGAAACAGAACCAATCACTGTTCCTGCAGCAATAGGTGCATAGATGTATGGCTAATTAATTAGAATTTCCTTCCAAGTATTTGATAGTTGTCTTTCCTTTAGATAAACTAGATTTACTTAATGGTTATTGCATTCAAAGTAGTAATGATTTTTAGTGAAAACTAGAGCATATACTTTGCAGACATCATCTCAAGTTCACACTCCCTGATTGGCATTTAATGAAAATCAGCATAGTACTTTGGTAGTAAGGGATGTCCAATCTTGTAACTAAAAAGGTGTTATATTGATTAGACAAGAAGGCCAGACTAATGACAAGGAATAGACTAAGGATTGAAACATTTCTTCTTAGCAAGATTGAACCCAAAATAGTGAATGATGCACTACAAGATGATGATTGGTGCAAAACAATGGAAGAAGAGATAGAGAAAATTGAGAAGAACAAGACTTGGAATTTAGTTCCAAGACTAGCAGATAAGAATGTTATTGGAACCAAGTGGGTGTTCAGGAACAAGCTAGATGAAAATCTCAAGATCACAAGAAATAAGGTTAGATTAGTCTGTAAAGGTTATGCACAAGAAGAAGGACTGGATTATGGGCAAACATTTGCCCCTATTGCAAGAATGGAAGGAGTTAGGACTCTACTTGAATATGTTGCCTACAAAGGTTTCAAGGTCTACCAAATGGATGTAAAGTTTTCTTTTCTTAATGGTATACTAGAAGAAGAAGTCTACATAGAACAACCAGAGGGTTTTGTTGATAATAACAACAAGCATATGGTTTGCAAACTACATAAAGCTCTCTATAGTTTAAAACAAGATCCTAGAGTTTGGTATGAGAGACTTCATAAATATCTAGTGAAGATTGGATTTGAAAGAACTGATGAAAATAGAAACTTGTACATCAAGTCAAAAAAGGGTAAGGATATCCTAATATCAAAAATCTTTGTGGATGATATAATCTTTGGAGGGAAAGATGTACTATGCAAAGATTTTGCTAATCAAATGAAACATGACTTTGAAATGTCAATGTTTGGGGAAATAAAATTCTTTGTTGGATTACAAGTACATCAATTGAAACATGGAATATTTGTGACCCAATCAAAGTATATAAAGGAGATACTCAAGATATTTGGCTTAAGGGGATTCCAAACCTATCAGTACACCAATGATAATAGGATACAAGTTATCTAAGAATGATGAGTCTACTGAAGTAAATCAAACAATGTATAGATCTATTATTTTTTTAATAAAAAAATTTTAAATAGCATCCAATACACTTTGACACTTTGACAAATAGCCAACCCTCGATACTTATACAAAATTAGAGGGAGGAGTTACCCAGCAAAAAATTTTTACATATAGTTTCTAATATGAAAAATGAGGACCATATATGATATACCACTACATCTAAGAAGACAAAAAACATACTGGAAATTAGTACATTCGAGGACCCAAGTCCAGCTGATTAGTTTCATAAATCTGTGTTGAATAATTTCCAACACTTGTAGTTGACTCCTTATCATCATCCAAAAGACATTTTCCCATGAGTTTTCTAAAATCTTCAATTTTTGTCTGGGTAAGAAAACTTTGATATCTTTCAATACATTGAGCAACTTTAACTTCATCTTTGTAGACCATCAGCATCCCATCATGCATCAGCTTCATGGATATGGGCTTTTTAATCTCCAAGCAAAGAGAAACCTGTGACATGATGTAAAAATGTGTGAGTTTAAGATTATACTCAATAGGGGCCCTTCTCACATTTTGAAAAATCTCCTTGTTCCTTTCCTTCCAAAGAAACCACAACACTTCACCAATAAGAGAAAACCAAAATCTATTACGAGATAAATCAAAAGATCTCACATAACTATCCAAGATTTCACACCACAAAAAACCATTTTTTTTATTCCAATCATTACGATAACCAAAAAAAAAAGGCCCAAACTTTAGATGCAAAAATACATTCAAAGAAAACATACTCAAAGCTCTAAGGTTTATTGCATAAGTTGCAAATCATAGGCTCAACTTTAATGGAAGAAAAAACAAACCCTATAGCAAGTTTCTTAAGCAACAACAACCATCTAAAATGAATAACCTTAGACTCACATGGACCCTTCCAAAATAAGTCAAAGAAAAAGTGACAATTTTAAAAAGGACAATTCAGACCCCAACAATTAACTATACACTGTAACATAGATTGATCTTTTTAAAACATATCATAAATTTTCTTAACAGAGGTATTACTAATACTAGTACCATTATTCCATTTTCTATTTCTGATAAAAGAACTACTATCCATAAACTTCCCACCTTTCTCATTTTAGAAAGCTTTGATTAGAAGAGTATATGTCTTCCTTTGAGAGTTTAGGATGTCAAACTTCCTGGAAATCTCATCCCATGACCCAATCCTATCATTAACCTTCAAATCACTGATAAGAGAAATACCTTTTTCATTCCATTTTTTTTCCAAACAACTTTGAGTTAGAGCAAGAGGCTTATTATTCACATACAATCCCCACCATAGTGACCTATCAGTAACACTATATTTAGGAGGACCCCCATTGGCATACCTGCAAGATATAAACTCGCTCACTTGTGTCCATGCAGACCACAAAGAGGATAATACTTTAGATCCAAACACTTTCATCTTAAAATCTCCCATAATAATATCCTAAAAAGGAATATTATCCCACTGCTTACCTTTTTTAATTACTAACCTTTCAACATTATATCTCACCATAACTTTCCAAGGTTCATTACCCCAAAAGGCTTTGAAGATCCACTTAGCTGCAAGAGTAATGCCTTGGGTTTTAATATCCTTAATCCCTATGCCCCCCAATTGTTTGGGCAGATAGCACCAATCCCACTTAACACAATGTCTCTTTTTGGTCCCCAAGCCATCTGACCATAAGAAATCTCTAAGGATCCTTTTAAGCATCCCAAATTGAGTCTTAGTAAACAATCAAGCTAAAGCAAAGAAAACATGATGAGAAGAAAGGACCTTCTGAACCACTTGAACCCTGCCAACCAATGAAAGGGAGCGAGTCTACCATCTCAAATTTTTACCATTAATCTTATTAAATATCTATTCCCACATGTCTGCAAATGAAGGATCCAGGGAAAAAGGTATACCTGGATACCTAGTAATAGTTTTAGGTCCATTCCAAGTCCACCCCATCTTAGATAAGAAAATAGGAGGAGCTTCCTTCCACACCATAACAAAAGACTTATGAGGGCCCACTTTGGCTCCAAAAATAGAGCAGAAAAAATTAAGCCTGTGAAGAGCCATAGAAAAGTTCTCTTTAGAAAGATCCAATAAAAGAGCAATATCATCTACAAATTGAGCATTAATTAATTCATCTTTATTAGGGAGGGTGATGCCTTTAATAGGATGTCCTAAAGAAGCATCCCTCAAAATATAGAATAGAGCATCAACAGCAATAACAAATAGTGAGGGTGCAATAGGGAAACCTTGCCTTATAGATCTCTACAACATAATAGGTTCAGAAAATTCTCCATTTATCTCAATAACTATGGAGGCATCTTTTAATAGAATTTCAATCCATTTACAAAAATAGTATGGAAATCGAAAAGCTTTCAACATGCCAAGCACAAGAGGCCACTCCACCATGTCATAAGCCTTCTCAAAATCAAGGAGAATCATAGCCACATCCTATCTACTTTCCTTGGCCCTATTCATGGCTTCCCAACTGGTGATAAGATTCTCCAAGATATATTTTCCTTTGATAAAACCTATTTGAGTGACTAAAACAATGTTCTTAGTAATGTTTGCAATTCTTCTAGCCAACAATTTAGCAATAATTTTATAAGACAAGTTGAGAAGGGTGGCGGGTCTCCAATTCTTGACTAACAATCTATCTCCTACTTTGGGGAGTAGTTTAATGATTCCTCTATTCACATTGATTCTCAAAGACCCATTATCAAAAGCACCATTATAGAATAGAAGAAGCTCTTCCACAATCCAATCTATATTATACTTATAGAATTCAGTAGGTAGACCATCCATACCTAGAGATTTGTCATTAGCCATGGCCTTGATAGCCTCTTGAATCTCTTCTATAGCTATATCTCTGCTCAACTTATCACTTTCACTATCAGAAACCTTCTTAGGGATCATCTTCAGACAATCACTCAGTTGCACATGCTGATCATGATCAAATTCTAAAGAGAGTAATTTAGAGTAGAAGTTGTAAAAATCATCCTTAATAGCTTTTGGGTCATTAGTTTTACCACCTTCGATCTGAATATTCTGAATCTTTTTTGCCTTGTGTTTAGCCCTAATAATGTTGAAAAAATATTTAGACCCTGTATCACCATCTCTAAGCCAATTCATCCTTTCCCTAATCCTTTTCCCTTAGATCTTATATCTATGAAGAAATCCAAGTTTATGTTTGATGGAAATCAACTTATTCAATAGCACAGGGTCCTCTAGACAATGTTGAAGATCAAATTTAGCCTTAGTTAGATTGCATTGAAGATCATTCTCCTCATCATGTTTAGCTTTGGCAACTTTTTTCCCAATGATCTGATAAATCTTTTTCCAAGATTCTACTAAATGGCACCACTACTTAACAAGCCTAACATAATGATTGCAAAATTTTGGATAAAAGGTTCACCATTCTAATAGCCTCTTTATTATCAAGATCCTTCAGCAATGATGTATTTAACTTGAAACTTTTCATTCCACTACTATCTATATTAACATCATCCCCCTTATTAATAAACTTTGCAAAAATAGGGGAGTGATATGACGTTGCAGTAGGAGACATAGTAATAGGAGAATGACCCTCTTCAAAGTGGAATGAAAAAAAAGAAGCATCACAATAAATTCTATCCAATCTACAATAGACTCTATTCTGCCCCCCTTGATTATTGCACCAGGTGAACCAAATGTCATTAAAGTTTTCTCTATTTTTTTAACAGTGGATCAAACAAATTAAAACATCTTCTAAATTTACACCCAAAAAATGTTCATTACCTTTCCATTGATGCTTCAATCCTCCTTGTTTATCACAATTGTCTTCTATCATGTGAAAATCACCAACAAAAATCTAGGATGCTTCCGGTAAGTTAGAAGAACACCACTCCCATAACACAATTCTATCCTTATAATCATTAGGGGCATATATATTACATATCCCAATAGTGTCCTCCCCAACTCTAAGAGTCACCCAAAGTTCCCTTTGACATTTTGAGTATCCATGCTCTAGAATAGAGTCTGCCCACTTGTGTCCTACTAACAATGACACTCCCCCTTTTCCTTTTTCATGCTCAAAATGAGACCCAATAGCTTCATCCCATAAGAATTTATTAATACAAGATGCTTGAAAATTGACCACTTTAATTTCTTGCAAACAAATAATATCTTTATCTTTTAACTTATTACACCACCTCCTAACAATATACTTCCTATCAATCATTTCTAAACCTCTAACATTCCAACTATGAATGTTTAAAATCATAAAGGAGGATGTATAGTAGGAGTCTTGGGGACCTTGTTGAATCTATTGAAATAGTTCGGGATGACATTCTTGCTACCAACATTCCCCAAAATTGATCTCTTCTCATATGTTTTCCTTTTCTTTTTTACAACCTCAATAAACTACCCCCCTGCCTCTATAGCTTGGATCACAAGCAAGGGAGTAAATATCTCTTTAAGTATACCACCCTTTCTATTAAGATCCTTAGCCTTCTCATTAATGGATCTAAGAGCAAGTTGCTAAGCATTCAATCTAGTGGGGATCTCATCACTCCTAGCCACAACCTCTTCTTCAGTTAATATAGTTTGGGCCACGGGGTGAGACTGACTAGGAATCTATCCAACTTGGCTAGCCAGGATCACCTCAAAGTCCTTATCATACAAAGGATTATCCAAAGAGACAAACCCCCCGCATTCCAAGGAATTAGCTTTAGATGGGCTTTTGGTTAGCATAGACTAGTTAGACAAACCGCCATCCACCTTTCCTTTTGCAGTAGAGGGAATATCATTCTTATTTTAAACTTCAGCAATATTGACCTTCTCTAGAATAAATTCCTTGGAATTATCTACTTTCATCTTAGCTTTATCAAAGTGCAGATCACGGGTCGAGCAATTCTTTTTAAAGTGCCCATTAAGCTTACAATGAAAACAAGCTCGTGAATTACCCAACAAATATGCTTCCCAAGAATAACATTCTCCTTCTAAATTTAACAAAATAACATCAAGAAAAATCACATCTAGGTTGAGAGCCACAAGAACATGCACATTTAAATGCGGAAGAGTAACCCTTGACTCTTCTATTTGCAAAACTGACCCGAGGGGCTTCAAAATATGTGTTATGAAAGGCCAAAATTCAGTATGAAGATTTCTAATTTCCACCCAATTCGATGTGGATTTTTTAATAACTTTAACAAATTACCATTAGCAGACCAAGGATAGGCTCTAAATAAAGAATGCCCTACATTTCAAAAACCCTTCTTTAATATTCTTTCCTACATATTATGGGTTTTTTTTAAAATAATGAAAAGCCCTTTTTGAATCATTCTACAAAAATTAACATGCAATCCAAAAAAATTTCCCCACATAGCATTTAACCAATCATCAAGAAACTTATGTGAAGGCAGAGCATTAACATCTAAGAAAACAAAGAATATAGCAATGTCTCTTAACCTACTCTACTCTACTCCAACAGCTTTAACCATATCATCATTGGGAGGTAAGGTTAGGGATTTCAAACCATCAGAGTGGCTCCTACCATTTCCTTTTTCATGTTCCTACTTGACTCCACCACTAGTGTGTGCATCTCGTCTATCTCCATGGGTTGCGGTCCACCTGTTTCCATTTGAGCACTCCACAGCTAGAATAATTTCAAACCTACTCTCAAAGTAAGCCATTTTAGGGTATATTGTCACTAAATTCTCTATAAGAACTACCTTATACAAAGGCTTCGCATGTCTATTCTTAGAGCTACCATTATCCATGATACCATCACAAACTCCTTCCTTACCATCATTACTTGAACCATTAGCATCCCTCAATTTTTCATCACTTTCTCCCACAGGATCTCCCAATGGTTCACTTGTCATGGCCACATCATTTCCTTCCATCAACCCTCATCAGAAATGAAAGCCAAATCTTGGGCCGAATGACCTACACAAATTGGCACCAAAAAACCAGGCAAAAAATTGCACAAAAACCAAAGAAGGACACATGGAGAGGAAAAAAAAAACACAGGTTAAAGCACATAATAAAACATATAAAACCAAAAAGGCAAGAAAAAAATACACGACCAAAAATACATGCAACAAGGCTGGCCAGCAATGTTGTAAAAGCCAGAAGTACAGAGTTGTAGATTTCCCAATCCTCCCTCGATGCAACAATAATTTCTATAGGTATATTATTGGAAATTTTCAGTATGTTGTTTATAGTAGACCAAAAATTAAATTAGCTATTGTGATAGTAGAAAGATTTTCTATAAATCCAAGAGAAAATCATCTTATGGCAGTGAAGAGAATAATGAGGTATCTAAAAGGAACAAATGACTTTGGGTTATATTACAAGAGGAGTGAAAAGTTTGAGTTGAATGCCTACACTGATGTAGATTGGGGAGGATTAGGGAGGAAACATTGATGATAGGAAAAGCTCCAGTAGAGGAGCACTCTTCTTAGCAAGAAGACTAGTCACTTGGACTAGCAAGAAGCAAAGTTTTACCTCACAATCTATAGTTGAAGCTAAGTATGTTGTATCTACCATCAATTGTACCAACATTATATGGATCAAGCACCTATTAAAAAGGATGAAGGAGGAGATAACTAAGCCAATGATAATCTATTGTGATAACACAAGTGCCATCAACATATCTAGGAATCTTGTGATGCATGCAAAAACTAGGCACATTACAATTAAGAGTCACTATATAAGAGAACTAGTGGAAGAAAAATAAGCGAAAATGAAATATATCAACTCAAAGGAACAAATTGATGATATCTTCACAAAACCATTACCTAAAGATGCATTTGAGTATCTTAGAGGTAAGCCAGGGGTAAAGTCCCTATCCCAGGCTATTTGAGCAACAACAAAATCACCTTGCATCAAAAATGTTGATTATTGAAATAATATAAATTGATGTAGAAGATACCAAAGTGTTGAAATTCCAAATTAGTCATAAGCATGGTGATAGAGGGAGAAGTTGGAAGTTGCAAAGTCTATATCTACATAATTAAAAATGCTAAGTCTTTGGCATTGTTGTCAAAGAGGGAGATATAGAAACTGATCAAATAGTAGAACATCAAAGGGAGATGTGAAACTGATCAAAACAACACCAAATAGCAAAAATTGATCTAAAGGATCAAAGGGAGATAGCAGGAACTAGTGAGCTAGAGGGAGAAACAACAAATTTGCATGATCGGATGTATAGAGGGAGAAATAGTAGAAAATAAATAGTAGCTAAGAGGAAGAAGTAGAAGCAAAGCATAATAGATCTAAGAGGGAGAAAAATAGAGAAATTAGTATGTACCAACAAAGAGAGAGATATGAAATGACAACAACTTTTCTTTTTGGCATACTAGCGTTGTGGTAACTTGGTTGATCAACTTGGTTGGTTGATCAGTTAGGTTTTCTATCAATGCCAAAAAGGGAGATTATTGAAATATCATTGAAAATATCATTGTTGAAGATATTGAAGAAGGGAGATTGTTGATAAAGAATGTTTTCAATCATTGTTTTGTCAGTGATGTCAAACCTACTATTTGTTGGAATGATAATAGCTTATTAGATCCAACTACTATCACCTAGTTGATTAATGAGGAGGAGTTAATCAATAAGATGTAACAAAAAGACCTATGGGAAAGGTTGAGTTATGATGTTATAATAAAGTACAAGGATTAGTTAAGATAATGGTAAAATGGAGTATTGTTAATATGCTTGAAGATACAGAGGTTGGTCATAGCCATTAAGAAATCCTTTAACAAGATGACATTCCAAGTTGAATGTTCTAAAGTCCTTTAACTAGGTACACTCCTAATAGGTTGTTTTAAATCCCTTAACTAGGTCACATCTAACAGTGTGTTGTAGCCTTTAATAGGGTAGGCCTTTCACAGGATATCACTTTAGAAGGGTGAGTAACAAGGTAGCTTGTTCTTAGTGGTTTTTCCCAAATTAGGTTTCCACGCAAATCATTGTGTTATGTGTTGATATCATGTGTTTGAATTCTACATGTTGATTTATTAGTAACCTACCTAGAAGAAAGTTTAGCTTGGATGCATGACTAATTTGAATGGGCTCACTATACTTGGTGAAAAGTCTGATTAGGCAATTTTAGACCTTGAATAACTGATTCACCCCCCCTCTCAGTTATTCAAAAAGCATTTCTAACAATATCTTCATGGATTATCCTGAATTATAGATCAATATACCACTCCACCAAAACTTTTTTATCAATATGTTGAAAAAGAAGATTGTTTTAGTATAAAACCTATTATGAGAACAATCATTGTTTTGTCACTAATATCAAACTTGGTACTTGTTGGTACGAAAATTGGTAATTTTGGTTAGAACACTATCAATTGATTGATTGATGAAGAGGATTTGAAAAGAAAGGATAAAAATATTTCTTAGAGAAAGGTTGAGTTATATGGTGTATAAAAGGAACAATAAGACCAAGTAAGACTTTGATGATATAGTATATTGTTTATTTACTTAAGGATACAATGAAAGGACAATGAAGCAAAGAAAAGAAGATGTCTATACAAAGAGAATGTGTTGTCTAAGCCTGACCAAGAAAATATTGTAAGCTAATCATTTAGTTTAGGTTGAGCAAAGTTTAGTATGTGTCAAGCGTCAGCAAATTTAGTATGTGTTGAGCATTAGAAAATCATAGTATTGACAAAACAAGATTTAGTTTATTTCAAGAAACCTTGTGTTGATTGAGCATCAGAAGTTAGTTATTGTTGAGTGATGCTAGTTGAATGCACAATAGTGGGTTACACTTTTTTGCATAAACTAACATTGAATAGTGAATTTTTTAGAAAACTTTCACTTTCAAAAGAAAATTGTCATTTAATGTAGGAATTTGAAGATGAAGTAAATTACACTTTTTAGGATTTTCTATCTAGATTCTAAATATATATTTTTTGATTTTTCTGAATTGATTTTATTGAATTATTTTTTCTCTCACAAAATTGTTATGTTATCAAAAACCTTATTTTGAAAGAGTGATGCTACATTTGACACACATAACTTTTTTTTTCTAAAATATATATCAATTTGATTCTTTTGAATTTAGATTTCTAACATCCATACCAAAATTGTGGAGGTGCTTTGATGTCTTTATCCTTAGTATTTCATATTTTATCAGAGTTTAAAGTTGACAAAACACTAATTTGGACATACGTGGCTTTTGACACATACATGGTTTTGACACATGTAACTTATTATATATTTATATGATTTTAGAATTTCTTTTTTTGATTGAAAGAGGACTCAAATATAGAGAATCTAGCTATTTTTCAAAAAAAATATTCTCTTAGTTACTATTTTTCCATGAGTGTCCAATATAGAGGTCTATTTTTAATAATTAACCATTGTTTAATTCATGTAAAAATATATATATATCTAAAAAATTCAAAATGTATCAAATTCATAGTCATAAGAAATCTAGTTCAGGGTACTTCTATCATGCAAAATGACATATCTTTAGTGCTTCATCTGAAACTGGTAATTGAGCCTGGAAGCCCTAATAAATTGGATATCTTCTAACATTTTGAGAAGACTTATAATTTCCTAGTTTTGATAGAAATTAAATCTTAAAGTTTCTATCAAAACTAAGAAGGTGGGTCATGTGTGTAGTTAACTAACCCTAGGTAGTTTCGATCAAAACTACCTAGCTAGTTTCGATCAAAACTTGTGTCAGCGTTTAGGGGTTTATTTTTGTTTATAAAAAATTTCATATAAATAATATTTAAATTTTTTTCAATTTTAACATTCAAATCCAATCAAATAATTCACACTTCAATTGGGAGGGAGAAAATATTTTGCAACTTTCTATTTTCAAATTTTGGAAGAAGAATTTGTGGCATGGGCAATAAAGATAAAAGAGAAAGTAAATATGCATGAAGAAGAACTCATGGACAAGAATATGTAAATTGTCGAAAAACTTTAGCAGGATACTATAGGAGGCAAGGTACACATGTGCAATCTTTTTTCCAATGTATATTTAACATATAATGTATAATCATATTCTAGATTTTTTGTGCATATAGTTAGGATTAGGGTTCATCCAATTAGGAATATGGTAAATATTAACTTAGGGTTACTATTGACTTAATATTAAGGGTTTATTAAATTATGAATATTTAGTATTAGGTAAAATAAAAGAGTTGAATATTTAAGACAAGGGTTTATTACATTATGATTTTTAAATTATGAATAATTAGATTTAGGGTTCATTTTAATTATGGTCTCTTAAATTATGAATTTATTTAGGATGTAGTCAACTAGGACAACCTGTTGAGGTTGGAGAAGGTTCATCCCAAATTCAAACAAGTATGTACATGCATGCATCTCTTGCAAGTACAATCTCTCTCTAGATTTCTAGGTCTAGGAAAACTTTTTATCTTTGATTTTTAATTTTAGAGACAAACCCCCTTACAAACTTGGTTGATTTTATCTATTGTAGATTATGCACGTACAATAGTAGATGATGAAAATGTTGGACATGAGGAAATTGAAGATGAAGCAATAGATATCAAAGAAGGATCATCTAAAGGTTAGAGCTGAAATTGTATTTAATAGTTCACTTGTTATGTATATACTCATATGTCCCCTAAAAATAAGTTGTATCTTAAGTCTTTAATTTAATTCTTCTTACAGCCTAAGATCAAACAAAAAATGAGAATGTTAATCTAGCTCAAGGATTGAAGATAAAAATTAATCATAGAAACATAGATCATTTAATTGAAATGGATGCAAAAAAATTGAGAGAATATGCTAGTCAACCTACACATAATAAAAAGAGAAAATTGAATAAAAATTCTAAAGAAATAATTGCACAATTTGAGAATCTTGATACAATGGAGAAAACTTAGCTATTATCAATTTCAATTCTTAAATATGAATTAAAAGAGTCATTGAAACTATTGGGTATAGATACAAGTATAAAAAAGAGGAAGACTTCTAAACTACAAAAAGATATTGTTGAAAGTGTTAAGGAAGGGTTACATTCCATTAGGAAAAGAACTAGATCTGTAGATAAATCCATTGCACGAAGAGTGGTATTGACATATGTTTTAAATAAGAAATTATAGAAAAAAGATAGATCTCTTCACTATCATCTCATATTGGGTATAGTCAAAAGAAAAAATTACATTACATGAAAAGGAGAAATAATTTAGATGATAGTACATTAGAAGGAAATTGGGTGCTAATGTGTAGGGTTCCTCAATGTGATAGGATTGTGAAAAGAGTTAAGAACTTAGTCATTCAATTTTGGATTGATAATACTTGTCCTTCACCAAATAGAAGAGATGTCATCAAGTAGAAGGTTGGGCCTAAGGAGTATATTCAACATGAAAAACCATGGTTGGATGTCATGCAACATGAATTGTATCTCTCATTTTGTAATTTAAATCCCGACACAAAGATTGGACAAACAATGTTTGAAAGTTTGAAAACCTATTTTGTGAAGACAAGTATATCTTTTGAAACATGTTGTTGTTGATATCATGTTGAATTTGATTTGTACTATCAAGGGTTCTATAATATTATAAAAGAAAGTGGTGGTTCTCAAAATTCTTTATAAATGACCAAGCCAATTTATAACGTCAATCTTATGTGACAAACCAAATGATCATGCAATAGGTGAAATAGATTGCACAAGAGGAACTTATGAAACATGTGGTAGCTTAACTAAATTTCCTTTGAGAGATGAAGATACTGATATGATGAGGATGGTAAAATGTAAGAGATATAAGTACATAAAGTAAAAAATAAAAGTTGGAAAAGAACCAACAAGGTTGGAATATGTATAGGATGACATACTTGTTGGAGAATTTATGTCATACTTTCATAAATATATTCAACCATATATATGTCATGCTCTTTTGGCTAAGTGGCAAGCATAAAAATTTCAAACACTAAGAGAAATTTTCCAACTTGGAACAATTTTATCTATTGTTAATTTTGCAGATAATTACTCTTTCTCTTCTCAAAAACAACTTCAAGTGGAATACTATATTATATAGAGCAAGATACTATTATGGTTCAAGTGTCTTATCGACATAGACAAACTGATTTGGATGGTGTGAAAAGTATAGATCAAGCACACATCATAAAAAAAGATTATCACTTTTACATTAGTGATGATAAAGAATACAACACACATTTTGTTGAATAATATTTTAAGACATTTTTTTTGAATATTTGAAAAAAAAAGGCAAAAAAATGGAAAAGCATTTTGTATGGTTAGATGGATGTGCATCACAATTTAAATCAACTAGACTATTTTTTGCATTATGTAGATATCATTGATACCTTAATATACCACACATTTGTAGTTTTTTCAAGAGTGGACATGGAAAGGGTGAGCATGATGGTGTAGGAGCTTGTATCAAATGTGCTTTAGGAAAGTATCAAATGGACTATAAAGGATATCACATTAATAATGCTCATGATGTGGTTGAGTGGTGCAAAACACATTTTACAGTGCCATCAAATATAGAGAACATGCCATTGCAAGCAGATCGAGTCATACCATTCTGAGTGTTTTGGGAGGTATTAGGTATAAATTAATTTAAATATTATAATTGAATCAAATTTATATTTAATACATTAGGTAATAACTAAATTATGAACACACATATTTAAAACTTATTTTTTATATGTATATATGGACCTTACATTCAAGTGTCGATAGAAGATCAATGCATGCATGCAAGAGGATAGAGAAGACATGATCCTTGCATTCAATTATGAGTACAGATAGTAATGTGTGATCATTGTACACAAGAGAATACTCATGTTTTTGTCCTAATTGTATTCATGAAAACTATGATTGTTGCATAAATCAAGAATGTAGATATGTGGGTGAATGGACTTTGGTGCCACTAGATGTTATCAATACAAATGAGTTTGAGGATGAAAGCTATGATGATATTCCATTGGTTTCTAGTGATTATGACCATATTTAAGGATTGATTAGAGTTGGTATGTATGTATATGTACAAGTATATTTGTTTCATAATTTTGGTTAATTTATTTAATATATATACTCATGTACATGACACATGAAATTTATATACATATACTTTGTGTAGGAAATATTGTTGCAGTAATGGCAGAATCTAAAAATGTAGAAGATGTTAGCTATTATTTACTGCATTGCACCATACAAAGAGAGAAGCTAAAAAAAGTCTGAAATAAGTGATGGAATTATTTTTCCTACAGGTTAGTATATAGTTGAATCATGTATGTATATCTATATTTTAATGAATTAAAATCTACTAACTTATTTGGTTGATGTGTATATATATATATATGGATATGTGTACACATATTCAGTAATTAATTAATCTATGTTATATTTCTTAAATGTGTATTCATGTTTTGTTGTTGTATAGGGAACATATATTTGAAGCAAAGTAAACTACTTCAAAATGGGATTCATTTTGCTTATTATCAACCTAACAATAAGGTATATCAATATAGTAACTATGTTATTGCCACTGGTCCAACTCTTCATCTGGTCAAAGGACTTGGAATACGTAACTAGAGGCTCAACATTGATTATCATAGGAAAATATTAAATTTTATCCAACAACAAGATGACCCACTTGATACGAGAGATAAAGAACTTGTAATTTGAATTAAGTTGAACATTTTGAAATTTGGTTGAACTATTTGAAATTTGAAATTTGGTTGAACTAATTATATATTACTTTTACTCTTACATTTAACTTGTTAAGTTTAAATTGTGATTTGTAACTATTTAGGGCATGTGCCTTGAGGGAAAAATATCAATTGGAACACTTGTCTTAAGGGCATGAAATAAGGACTTGTGTCTTAAGGGGATTAAATTAGGACTTGTAACTAATTATATATTACTCTTACTCTTTCATTTAGCTTGTCAAGTTTAAATTGTGATTTGTAACTAATTATAAAAATTAGGAACTTATATTCAACTAAATAGGACATGTGCCTTGAGAGGAAGAAAGTAGCAAACTTGCCTTAAGGGGAAAAAATTAGGACTTCTAACTAATTATATATTACTTTTACTCTTTAATTTAACTTGTTAAATTTAAATTTTTATTTGTAGCTAATTATAGAAATTAGGAGCTTATATGCAACTAATTAGGACATGTTCCTCGAGGGGAAGAAATTCAAACAGTTGTCTTAAGAGTATGAAATTAGGACTTGTAACTAATTATATATTACTTTTACTCTTTCATTTAACTTGTCAAGTTCACATTGTGATTTGTAACTAATTATAGAAATTAGCAACTTATATGTATTATTAGGAATTAGGAATACATCAATTTCATAAACCAACATAATCTAACATAATCCAACATAATAGAACATTAGTCATCATAAATTAACATGTAAAAGAAATGTTTAGATAATGTATATATATAGGTCAATCATCAAACATGTATATGAACCTAAACAAAAACACGTGTTGAACATCATTCTCAAGTCTAAAATATATGTATCAATCATTTAAAAAAAAAAAAAAAACATGTATAGTTTGGATGAAAGTCTAGATCAAATAATCTTTGTGGATGAATGTCTAGATAAAATAATCTATAATAGGAAAAAAAAAACTATAGATTCTCAAGTGTAGAACTTGTTGGAAATATAAGATAGGATGGATTACTAAGAGGGGAGGTGATCTAGTGCATCTCATAAATCAGCCAATAAGTGGGATACATTTTGATCCCTTCAATATCCATTAAATAAATTCCATTATTTAGAGGCATCTCATGAGGTAAAAAAAAGCATTTTCCAAAACAAAAACATCAATTCTTCTCTATTTTCATATTTTGATTTCTATACCTGATTCCATTGCTCATAACTTCAGTTATAAATGTCTTATTGAAAAACTATTTGGTGTAATTGTTCCAATTTAGGAATAATAAAACATATCCAAAGATGATACCAATCCAATAAATCAATTACAAGTTATGGTCTTTGTATCAAAACCCATTTTCTCTGTCATAAACTAGAAATAAAATAGGTAATCCTTTCTAGGGAATCGAATAACATTCTTGAAATGAATCCAAATAACCACAAACCAATTTAAAATTATCCATTTGTGAGTTTATTTTCAAAATATATAATCCATTAGTTTATGCAATACATAAATCATCGTATAAGCACAAATCTTTGCCCACAACACCATTGAAGACATTTAAATATTAATTTTCACTCAAATATTCATAAAAATGTCTCAAATAAAAAGTAAATTGAAGGTAATTCATATATCTTTCAAATGAATAAATTTATACTTCCTGAACCATCCATATTTGTTCATACCAAATGCTGCAACATGACTATTTGTAAGAATTCTCAAATTTAAATATAGTAACGTTCACCAAAATGATCATAACTTCTTAAAAACTAAATGAAATTACTCCATACCAAATAGAGGAGAAAGATAACTCATACCACTATCAAATATATATATTATACATGGTTTCTAGGCCATGCATGGCCATAAAAGGCCTAGACCCAACACAAATCCAAAAAAAACAATTAAAATAGCAATAGTTGAAGACACCAAAACTCTCCAAAATGATTTTGTATTCTCCTTATTCTAATTAATTGATTTGGAACAACCATTAAAAAAAAATTATAGGATTTCTTATAGTTGATAACTTCCCAGCCAACTTTTGAACCAACTTGTTACATTCTTTAACCCTTTTTGCACTTTTTGCAAAGTTTTAAAGTTGCAACCTTTAATCAACTTTTACATTTTAAAAATTTTGACCTCACAACTTTGTTCCAACCTTACAAACATGACATGATGGAATATTAATCACCATTTACAATATTTTTACCCTTCCTTGGGTTTACAAACACAATATGACCTCTTGACCAATTCATGACCTTAATAGGACAACTAGGGCAAATTGACAACATTTACAATTTATGACAAAATAGCTTCATAGCCTTACAACTTGACCCAAATACAACATAAATGACTCAAATGGATTTAAATATCTCAAATAGGTAATCTTAACTTTCTCATGTTCTTTTACTTTATGTGCTCTTGAACCATACTCCCAACTTTGAAAAGTTTCCAAGTCTCTTGGAAGCATGGAACAAATAACCTGCAAAAAAAACTAGACCAAAAATCTTCACCTTTACCTTCATTTGCCTTTGCCTCTTCATGCCTTTAAAACCATCATATTTTCCCTTAAGAACACATGAATATCCTTAAAATCATCTTCTCAAATACTCCTATTAGTGGAGCACTAATGGTTTTCATACAAAGATTCCACAAATCAACCATTCCTCTTACTACTACACAACTACCAACCTATTGCCATCTTACCCATCCAAGATCCTAGAAGATGCACTACCACCCTCTCTTAGTGTTTTCTCTCTTTACACCTTCTACCCATCTTCATCTTGATGGAGACAATATTAAGACCTCTTCTTAGGTCTTCCAAATACACACTTTATTAGTACATATTTGATGGATAAGAACCCCACAATCAGAACTCATCAACAAAACAAATACCAAATCTATAAGGTCCTAGTGTGGATTGCCTCCCTCGGCACTCTACCTACACACTCAAGATCTTCAAGCTTTGATACCAATTTGATGTAGTGAATCTCATAAATCAGCCAATAAGTGGGATACATTATTATCCATTAAATAAATTCCATTGATTAGAGGCATCTCATGAGTAAAAACAAACCATTTTCCAATACAAAAACATCAATTCTTCTCCATTTGCATATTCTGATTTCTATATCTGATTCCATTACCCATAATTTTAGTTATAATAATCTTCTTGAAGAACCTTTTGATTTAATTGTTCCAATTCATTAATAATAAAACATATCCAAATATGATACCCATCCAATTAATCAATTACAAGTTATGGTCTTTGTATCAAGACCCATTTTCTCTATCATAAACCAGAAACAAAACAGGTAATCCTTCCTAGGGAATCATATAAATTTCTCAAAATGAATCCAAATAACCCCTAACCAATTCCAAATTATCCATTTGTGATTCTAGTTTCCAAATATGTAAGCCATTCATTTATCCAATACATAAATCATTGTATAAGCACAAACCTTTGCCGGCAACACCATTGAAGACATTTAAAAACTAGTTATCACTCAAATATTCTTAAATTTCACAAATATTCATAAAAATGTCTCAAAAAAAAAAAAATTTGAATATAATTCATATATATTTCAATTTAATACATTTATACTTCCTGAACCATCCATATTTATTCATACCAAATGCTGCAACATGACTATTTGTAAGAATTCTCAAATCTGAAAATAGAAACTTTCACCAAAATGATCATAACTTCCTAAAAACTAAATAAAATTACTCTAAACCAAATAGAGAAGAAATATAACTCATATCATTATCCAAATATATATATTATATATGGTTTCCAAACCATACATGGTCATACAAGGCCTGGAACCGACACAAATCCAAAAAAACCAATCAAAATAGCAATAGTTGAAGACACCAAAATTCTCCAAAATGATTATTTCTTCTCCTTATTCTCATTAATTGATTTAGAAATACCATTAAAAATATTTTATGGGATTTTTGATAGTTGATAACTTTCCAACCAACTTTTGAACCAACTTGAATTCTTTAACCTTTTTTGCACTTTTTGCAAAGTTTTAAAGTTGCAATATTTAAGCAACTTTTACATTTTAGAAATTTTGACCACACAACTTTGTTCCAACCTTACAAACATACCATGATGGAATATTAATCACCATTTACAAAATTTTTACCCTTCCTTGGGTTTAAAAATATATCATGACCTCTTGACCAATTCATGACCTTATTAATACAACTAGGGCAAATTGACAACATTTACAATTTATGACAAAATGGCTTCATAGCCTTTACAACTTGAACCAAATACAAAATTAATGACTCAAATATATTTAAATATCTCAAATAAGGAATCTTAACATTCTCATGTTCTTGTACTTTATCTACTCCTACACTAAGAGGGGTGAATCAAGAACCAATAAACTTATTCTTGTTTAATCAATTGATCATTCATATGTATTTTGATCTAATTGCATCCATGAGAAACTGAAAGCATAAAATAATCATAACACTTTGACACACAATATGGTCACCTAGAAACCTTTCAAATAGAAAGTAAAACTACAGTGGGGATGATACCCACAAGTTTTAGTACTGCAGTATAAAGTTGACCTGTTAAGGCTTACAAGGATCAATTATGATGATCTTCCCTTTTAGGAGCAATAAGGACTACTAGGTCCACCTTGTAAAAAATCTTTACAAACATACAATGAAGTATGCACTTAGTAAAGATATTTATAGAATATTGTTAAGTCTACCTTGTGAAAGGATTTAATTATTCCATTTGCTAGGATGACCTAGTGGCTAATCTCTAATCTGCAACTTTAATTTGCTGATTGAAATTCCTTTGGAGTGTAATGATCACCTTGCTATGATAGATAAATCTTTGATGCTCTCTATACTACTTGTAGACTTCTAACTACACACTTCTACTCTTACTTCCTTTTAATATTCATACAATACTTCTTTTATTACTTTTGGATGTGATACAATACATTACATATATACCAATCCAAATTACAATTCATCAAAGTTGGCTACAACACAAGTTTCACCAAAATACGTAAAGTCAGCCCAACTACTGGTACTCAGGTTCTAAAGATAAACTTACTAAGGTTTTGATACTTCACAACCATTTTCAATGTTCAACATTGTCATGCACTTGGTAGATGTAGAAGCTTAGTCCATACTAATTACTTACAAGTAGTCTAAACTCTGCCTGCACTAGTGAGTCAGTGAACACTGTGAAACTTGGCATATAAAATAAATCACTTGGTTAACACTATAGCTCAATCAACACTATCATTGTGAGCTTGGTATAAACTGAATCACTTGGTTGACACTTCATAGCTTGGTCAACTCGAGATTCACATTAGTGAAGGTGAAAACTCGGTAAACACTAGAGAACTCATATTGCACTGAGAAACTTAATAAACACTATGAAGCTCAATTATATTGATAATTAACAACTTGGTAGATACTTCTCAATGTGAACTAAATATTATTTTTGAAACTCAATAGCAACTATAGAACTCGGTAGAGCCTAAATTACTTGGTTAACACTATAAACTATAATATAAGCTCAATAGTTGCTATCTGATGTAGAGTTAAAACACTCGATGTAAGGAGGAAAGGGACTAACTATAGCTAACAACACACCCAAAAATCAAAACCAACATTATAGAGTAACTCAATGGAAACAAACACAAAAGAGACTAGCACCACAGAGCGAGAACATTCTTTTATTGATTTAGCAATTGATTAGAATATATGTCCAGTTATAAGGCCTTATGGGTTATGGCTAGATACAAAATACATTCAAAATATAATATCCAACACTAAATTCATAGTTCCAAACATACATGCAACAAAATTTCCAAACTTTCACATTCTACTCTAGACTCCCTCAAATCTGCCAATCTCTACCAATCTCTACTGATCTCCACTAATCTGCCCTAACTATAAGCCCAAATACTCTATTTATACTTGCCAAAATGGCTTTAAAAACATCCAAGATTATTATATAATAGGAAGGAAAACCCAACAATTGTTTGGACACATACCAAGAAAAGATCTCTTGCCAAATGACTCACAATACATTCTAGATCATTACAAAATAGGAAGACTGACCCAACAATGGTCTAGGCACATCCCAAGAAAAATTCTCCTAACAAATGTTACAATCAAAATGAATCCTGCAAGTTAGATTGCACCAAAAATGTATAAATCACATCCAAAGTATGAACACTAGGCATCAATAGGATAACTTGGCACATGAAGAGTCACTTGACATACACTATGTAACTTGACACATGAAGAATAGCTCAACACACACTATGGAACTTGACACACACTGCAAAGAGAGATAGGATATCACAAGAACCTAACTGTTAACATGATGTCGGATAACATCAAATCAGCTTAAATTACAAGATTACTAGTACTTGATAATTTATGCAACTCGACAATGACTAAAACTTGACAATAACCTAATGCATGGTGGACATATGTACATGTGAAAATGAAATTTAAAATTAAAAAAAAAACTCTTATGTAGGTGCTCCTAAACCATACACCCTGGGAAAATTTATCTCAATCCCACTTGAGATGAACTCTTGTAGAGTGTTTCCCTTCTTCTTTATATCCCTCTATCATCCACACAACATCTACATCAGAACAGCCTCTGATTTTTACTAATTATTTCTTGTACTCCTTTCCTCTTGTCTTCTTTACTACTTTGGTGTCAAGTATCTTCTCTATATTTGGTGCCTCATTCAATGGTGTATCTTTAATGTCTTCTACATCAACAATCTACCCTGTATCAACTCCATCATTGGCCACTTTGAATGGTGAGAGGTCTGCTATGATGAAGATGGGAGAGATTCCAATCTCATGTGGTAATTGAATCTCATAAGCATTGGTTACAAACTTCTTCACTATTTGGAAAGGACCTAGTTTTCTCAACATGAGCTTGGTATGTTTACCTTTTGGTAGCCTCTCCTTCTTGAGATTGGCCCACACTAAGTCTCCAACTTCAAATTCTAAGTGTCTCCTTTTCTGATATGCACACTTCTTATAATTTTTAGAGGATTTTTGGAGTTGTGCTTTGAATTCATCATGGATCTCTTTTATGGTTGTAGCAAACTCCTCTCCTTTTGTATTAAATTATTTTTGTGAACTCACATCTCTTAACTCCAAGATCCCTCTAGGATGAATTCCATACACCACTTGAAATGGTGACTTTCCTATAATCCTATTGATGGAGTTACTATATGCAAATTCATCTTGGGGTATGATTGCATCTCACTCTTCTCCATGTTTCCTTCTAAGTGATCTCAACAAATTTCCCAATATTCTATTAACTACCTCTGTTTGCCCATCAATTTGAGGGTGACAGGCTAATGAGAATGATAAATTGGTTCCAATTTTTCTCCATGGAGTCCTCCAAAATTTTCCCAAAAACTTCACATACATGTCTAAAACTATTTTCAGCAGTAGCCCATGAATCCTTATGACTTATTTGAAAAAGATATTTTCTATATGGGAAGCATCATTGGTTGATTTACATGGTAAGATGTGATCCATCTTGTTGAACCTATCCACTAGAATAAACACACTATCATGCCCTCTTTGTGTTCTTGGTAGCCCCATTACAAAATCTATTTTTATGCTTTTCCATGGCCTAGACAATATTGGCAAAGGTTGATAGAGCCTTGCATTTGTAGTCCTCCCTTTGGCTCTTTGAAAAATCATTCATGTTTCCATGAAGTTTCTAACATTAGTCTAAAGTTTAGGCCAATAGTAATACCTCCTAACTAATTCTAAGATTTTATCCAAACCAAAGTGTCTACTCATTGTTCCACTATGCTTCTCTTTTATAATATTTGACCTCATAGAGCACCTAGGTACACATATTTCCCTCCTTTGAAAATAATTTTTTCTTGTATCAAAAAATTATAAAAATCAACATGGTACCTATCACCAAACTCCATACATGCCTTGTAGATTTCACCAAAATCTAGAACTGGTAGATACATGTCCTTTAGTGCTTCAATTTCCACACTTTCTAGCTGAATCTGGGAGATATTCATGTTCCTTCTACTAAGAGTATCAACAACCTTGTTTTCTATACCCTTATGCTTTATGGTGAAGGTATAGGCCTACAAATACTCCACCCATTTCATGTGCCTATGACTTAGCTTATCTTGGCTATTCAAAAAACAAAGTTCTTGGTTATTCGTATACACAAGAAACTCCTTTGGAAACAAGTAATGTCTCCACATTTTGATAGCTTGGACCGAAGCATACATTTCTAAGTCATATGAGAGTATTTCTTCTTGGCTTCATTTATCTTTTCACTTGAGAAAGCCACTAGTTTTTCTTCTTGACTAAGAATAGCCCCTATAGCAACCTTGATAGCATCACTACTTGGAAAACTTTGTTAAAATTAGGTAAAGAAAGAATTGGCTTCTCACCAACCTTTTTCTTAAGCAATTAAAAAGATTCATTTGCTGATTAACTCCATGCAAACTTACACTCCCTTCCACCTTTAATAGTTTCTAACATAGGAACACATATATGACTGAAATTTGTTATGAATTTTCTATAAAATGTAGCAAGACCATGAAAAATTCTTACATCTCCAACTATTTTAGGAGGTGGCCAAGATATTATATTACTTATCTTTATCCATCTTCAAGATACCTTGGGAGATCACAAAACCAAGATATGTCAGCTCCTCTTGCATGAACAAGCACTTTTCCAAGTTTATCACCAATTTCTCCTCATGAAGTCTTCTCAAAACCATGTCAATGTGATTTTGGTGTTCTTCATTTGTCTTGCTGAAAATTAATATGTCATCCAAATATACTATGATGAACTTACCATTGAAGTTTTTGAGCACTCATTCATAAGTCTCATTAAGGTACTAGAAGCATTAGAGAGTCCAAATGGAATTACCTTCCACTCATATAATCCATTATTGGTTTTTAATGTTGTCTTCCACTCATTTCTAGCCGTTATCCTTATTTGATGGTACCCACTCTTTAAGTCAATCTTGGAGAAATACTTTGTACCTCTAAAGAAATCAAGAAAATCTTCAATTATTGGCATTGGAAACTTATATCTGATTGTAATCTTATTAATGGCTCTTGAATCATCACACAAACTCCATGTTCCTTCCTTATTGGGTGTCAATATAATGTTCCTTCCTTATTGGGTTTCAATATAATGGGTATAACACATTGACTTAAACTTTTTGCAATTAAACCAGAATCTAACAACTCCTTTACTTGTCTAGTAATCTCCTTTTTTTGTTGAGGTCTCATCTTATATGTAATCTTATTTGGTAAAGTAGCTCCAGGAATGAAATCAATACAATGACTAATGTCTCATATAGGTGGTAAATATTTTGGCATGCCTTCTAAAATAAAACCTTCATACTTACCTAAAAGTTCTTTCACTTCACTAGGAATGGCCTTTCTTTTGTTTCAGCCTTCTTCTTGTAATTTTCAATTGATCCTTGTGTTTGTGGTTTAAGTATCAAAAGAAAACAAGAATTGGGTTCATCCTTCATGTCTTGTAAGAACTCCTTCTTATTAACCATCATATTTTTGCTCCCCTCTCTTTGTTCTCTTCCACTTCTTGATGATCAACAAATAGAATCAATCTAATCACCTTTCCATCCTTTTTGATGGTGTACACATTAAGTTTTCCATCGTTTTGTGCCTACAGATCATATTTCCAAGGCTCACCAAATAATAGGTGGCATGCATCCATGTCAACTATATCAAAAAATTTCTATCCTTATACTTTCCAATCTAACAATCAACCCATGCTTGCTCATTTACAAGAGTTTGTGGACCCTTTGTTAGCCATGAAACCTTATAGGGAAATGAATGAGGTACTCTCCTAAGTTTTGAATTTTGATCCATCTCAAGAGAAACTAAATTTTTAGTAGATTCTTAGTCAATAATGTCTTTACATACCTTACCTCTTGATTTGCAAGCAGTCTTAAAGATGGTCTTCCTTTGTGGTGGCTCCATGGTAGTAGGCACATTCAAAAGTGTTCTTCTCATCATAAAATTTTCTCCTCTTTTAGGTACACTATTTAAATCAGCCATCTCATTCTCTTTGTATTCATCATCTTGTACCAAATGTGTTCTTCTTTCACCTTGTGAACTTGTACTAGCTCTATCCAGGCACCTAGATGCATATTGTCCCTCCTTATTACAATTGAAGCAAGTTATTGGACTTTCCCTTCTACCACCAAACCTACCTCTTGAATTGCCTCTTCTACCTCTAAAATTACCCCAAAATTTTCCTTCTCTTTCCCTTTGGTTTCTTCTTCTTCCTGTGCTATTTTTTTCTTGTCTTCTCTTCAATTTGGCTTCCACCTTTAATGCTAATTGACAATATTTCTAAATTGTATTAGGACAAAATAGATTAAGTTCTTCTTGAATATTCAATCTCAATCCATTGAGATATCTAGCAACTTTTACACTTTCACATTCACTATATTTTGCCCTTAGGCTCAATTTTTGAAATTCTTTGGTATAGGCTATGACATCTAGCTCCTTTTGTCTTAAACTTTGTCTCCTTCTATGTAGTTGGATTTCATAATCCTTAGGTATATAAGTTTATCTTACCTTGGCACTCATCCTTCCCCATGAAGTTATCATGTTCTTACCTTCTTTGACCCTTTCTCCTTGGGTGAAATTTCATGAAGTGAGGGTTGCTCCCTTCAACTTTGACTTGGAAATATTTACCTTATATTTTTTTTGCTACATATTCACATTCAAAGAGGTTTTTCAAGGATTATATCCAATCCACAATATCATCAGCATCCATCATTCCTAAAAAGATGGGTAGGTCACATTTGGCATCCTTCTTGCAAACTCTTTCAAGGGCTTCTATGAAGTATCTCTAGTCTAGAAGCATGTCAACCACCTCCTACGCAAGGGAATTTTATTCTTCCCCTTCTTCCTCTTGCTCTAAGGAAACCTTTAATCTTTTCTTTATCTATCCATTCAACTTCTCAAGTTCATCCAATAACCACTTATTGGTTTTCTCGTGTTCTTGCATCTTCTTTGCCAATTCAGCACTGGTGACCATGTTTGATGTCTTAGCTCCAAACTCTAATTCTGATATAAAACCCAATTATTTTAGGATCTTTCCCCAAGCTCTAATATCAATAATAATGTATAGTTAGACCACCTGACACAAGGAGGGAAGGGACTAACTAGGGCCAACAACACACCCAACAATCCAAACCAACCTTGCAGAGTAACTCAATGAAAACAAACACAAAAGAGACTAGCACCACACAGAGAACAATATTATTTTGTTGATTCAACAAATGATTAGCATACATGCCCAGTTGTAAGGCCTTCTAGGTTATGAATAGATACAAAATACATTCAAGATCTGAGATCCAACATTAAATTTATAGTTTCAAACACATATGCAACAAACTTTCTAAAGTTTGATGTTAAGCTCTAGACTCCCTCAAATCTACCAATCTCTATGAATCTCTACTGATCTCCACTAATCTACCCTAACTCTAAGCCCAAATACTCTATTTACACTTGCCAAAATGGCTTATAGAACATTCTATATTATTACATAATAGGAAGGCTAACCCAACAATTGTCTAAACACATCCCATGAAAAGATCTCTTGCCAAAATGACTTATAGAACATTCTAGATTGTTACAAAATAGGAAGACCAACCCAACAATGCTTTGGACACATCCCAAGAAAATATCTCCTTATAAATTTTGTGATTGAAATAAATCCCGCAAGTCAGCTCACACCAAAAATGTAGAATTCACATCCAAAATACTAATGCTTGACATCAACAAGATAACTCGGCACATGAAGAGTCATTGGGCATACACTAGGTAACTCAACACATGAAGAATAGCTTAGAACACACTATGGAACTTGGCACACTATAAAGAGAGATAGGATAACATGCAAACCCAAGTGTTCACATGACATGGGATAACCTCAACTCGGCTTAAACTTCAAAATTATTAGTACTCGACAATTGCTGCAAATAAAAAATGACTAAAACTTGGCAACAACCTAATGCATAATGGACATATGTACATGTGGAAATGAAATTAAAATTTAAAAAGAACTCTTTATGTAGGTGCTCCTGCACCACTAACCATTTGATTAAGTGTGTGTGTCACTAATAAAAAAACTTGACTCTAATGTAAATAATATCCCCCTTTGGCATCAGTGACAAAAACACTTATCAATCAAAATTGAATACTCAAAATGTAAGTTCAAACAATCTTTAGTCTCCATCATGTGTGTTCAACTCAATAACATACTCTATTTTTGAGAATATTCAAAATTGCTTTTGTAAGAGATGTTTTATGATCATCTTGTTAGAAATGCTTTACAATACCTGGGGTCAAGGGGAGGGGGGGGGGTTGAATTAGTTGTTCAAGGTCCAAATGTCCTAATAAATTTTTTTCACTAAGTATAGTGAGTCCATTCAAACTAACCATGCATCCAAGCTAAACATTATTCTTAGCAAGTTACCGATAAATCAACATGTATAAATGAAACATGAAAGATCAACACATAACATAATGATTTATGTGGAAACCCAATTTGGGAAAAACAACTAGTAACATGCTACCTTATTTCTCACTCTTTTGAAGTGATTTCCTATGAAAGGCCTACCTTGTTAAAGGCTACAACACACTATTAAATGTGACTTGGTCAAGGGATTTCAAACACCCTATTAGGAGTGTGCCTAGTTAAAGGACTTTAGAACATTCACTTGGAATATCACCTTGTTAAAGGATTTCTCAATGGTTGTTAGACCAACCTAAGTCCATAGCATTTTTCCTCAACTGATACAATTGCTAGAGAGTAACAATTAAGGGCTTTTGATTTGATATAACTCACAACATAACTTGTAGATTTCAAATCTCAATTTAGCTCACAAATTTGTTGGCATTCAGTCTTTGTAGCTTTGACAGCTTGTCTTCCCTTCAAGCTTTATCTCCTTGAGTCTCCATGCTTGTTGTGCCAATGTAATTAATCTCTATGGTCACTTATTGAAGCAAAGTCACTGTCCTCTGTTCTTCCCTCTCAATGCCTTCTCCTTGACATAACACACTTTTTCCAACCACACTCTCTGTTCGTACTTTGATTCTTGACTTGTAACTCCTTAAGTAGAAGTTTGGAATGCATTTCCCACTCTAATATTCCCACTCATTTTTTGGGTTTGAATAGATTAGGTAAGATAAAATGTATCTTCCCTCCATCTTGTTCCTTCTATAAACATCATGTGGACTCCACCTATATTCACCTAAAAATAGTTAATCTAAAATTCTATACCACTAGCTCAACATCCTTATCTTCCACCTAGTTCACAAAATTCAAGGTAACAACCTTATCAGCTTAGATCTGGTGAATCTTTGACTTTTCAAATAATGTAGCAGCTTAGTACTATTGAATTACTAATACGTGGCACATACTATGTTACTTGGCACCTCTCGTGGATTCACTCGACATCAACTAAGTTTTATTGATGCTCAGTACCTATTACATTTTTTCTAGCTTAGCACCTAAACTTTTTTTGAACCTACTATTTGCTCAACACCTAAACTATTTCACTAGGCACACACTAGATTTTTCATTTAGCTAGCACTTATTGAAAATTTTCTTGGCATGAACTAACTTGCTCGACACCCACTAATGAATTTAGTCAAACTTTGCAGACAACCTTCTTACAACTTATTCTTCTAATTTTTTTAAGTGTAGCTAACCTCTGTATCTTCATGTATATTAATAATACATCATTTTACCATTTCCTTAATTAATCCTTATACTTCATTACAACATCATAACTCAACCTTTCCCTTAGGTGCTTTTGTTATATCTTATTGATTAAATCCTCCTCATTAATCAACTATGTGATAGTACTTGGATCTTATAAGAAATTGTCATTCTAGCAAATAGAAAGTTTGACATTACTGACAAAACAATGATTGAAAACATTCCCTATCAACAATCTCCCTCTTTGGCATTAATGGCAAACCAAACTGATCAACCAAGTTATCAAAATACTAACTAGGTTAAAAATTCCAAAAATAAATTTGTTGTCATTTGTATTTTCATCAGCTTTCATATCTCCCTCTTTGCTAACACATTGTCTGCTTCTTTTTTCGTTCTACTCCCTCTTTGATCTATTATCTTGATTTCTTTGCTTCTGCTTATCCCCTTCTTAGCTGATGTTTCCTTTCTCCTTCCTTTCTACTATGTCTCCCTCTACACATCTAATCTTGTAGATTTCCTATTTCTCCCTCTACATGTCTGATTAGTTTCTACTATTTCTCCCTCTTTGACAATAATGCCAAAGACTTAGCATATTTAATTATGTAGATGTAGACTTTGCAGATTACAACTTCTCCCTCTATCATCATGCTTATGACTAATTTGGAATTTTAGCATATTAATTACTTTAGGAAAAACCTAAAATAAATATCCTCTGCATCAACTTATATCATATCAACAATCAACTCATTTGATGTAGGGTAATTTTGTTTCTGCTCAAACATGCTTTGATAGGGGCATTACCCCTAACTTGCCTCTAAGATACTCAAAATAATCTTTAGGTAATGATTTTGTGAAGATTTCAGCAATTTTTTGCTTTGAGTTTATATATTCCATCTCCACTTGTTTGTCTTCCACTAGTTCTCTTACATAGTGATACTTAATTACAATGTGCTTTGTTTTGGCATGCATTACAAGATTCTTTGATATGTTGATGGCACTTGTATTATCACAATAGAGTATCATAGGCTCAGTTATCTCTTCCTTCATAACTTTCAATAGGTGCTTGATCCACATAATATTTGTACAATTTATGGCAGCAACAACATACTCAGCTTTAGCTATGGACTATGAGGTACAACTTTCCATTTTCCTAGTCCAAGTGACTAATTTTCTTCCCAAGAAGAGTGCTCCTCCATTGGTTCTTTTTTTGTCATCAATATTACCTCCCCAATATGTATCAGTGTAGGCATTCAATTCAAACTTTTCAATCCTCTTCTAGTACAAGAAAAAGTTATCTATTCCTTTTAGGTACCTCATTATTATTTTCACCGCCATAAGGTGATTTTCTCTTAGCTTTGCAAAAAATCTTGCTACTATTCCAACACCTAATGTAATGTCTAGTCTTCTATGTACAACATACTATAACTTTCCAATCATTGATTTGTACATTGTCTGATTTACTTCATCTGATTCATCATTCTTGGATAACTTATGTCCTATTATCATTACTATACTAACTAGTTTTGAATCTTCTAGGCCAAATTTTTTGAGTATCTTCTTGATATATTTTGATTGATTCACAATTATGCCATTTTTGAATTGATATACTTGCAATCCAACAAAGAATTTGATTTCCCCAAACATTGACATCTCAAACACATGTTTCATTTGATCAGCAAAATCTTTGCATAGTGCATCCTTTCCTCCAAATATTATATCATCAACAAAGATTTCTGATATTAGAATATCCTTACCTTTTTTTGACTTGATGTACAAGTTGTTTTTGTCATCTATTCTTTCAAAACCTATCTTCACTAGATATTTGTGAAGTTTTTCATTCCAAGCTCTAGGTGCTTGTTTCAAACCATAGAGTGCTTTATGCAGTTTATAAACCAGATACTTGTTGTTTTCATCAACAAATCCCTCTAGTTGTTCTATGTAGACTTCCTCTTCCAGTATACCATTTAGAAAAGAAAACTTTACTTACATTTGGTTAGCATATGCAAGTAGAGTTCTAACTCCTTCCATCCTTTCAATAGGGGCAAATGTTTCCCCATTGTCCAGTCCTTCTTGTGCATAACCTTTACAGACTAGTCTTGCCTTATTTCTTGTGATCTCACCATTCTCATCAAGCTTGTTCTTAAACACCCACTTGGTACCAATCATAGTCCTATCAACTAGTCTTGGAACTAAAGTCCAAGTTTTGTTCTTTTCTATCTACTCTATCTCCTCTTCCATAGCTTTGCACCTATCATCATCTTGTAGTGCATCTTTCACTATTTTTGATTCAGTCTTGCTTAGCAGAAAAGATTCATTTCTTAGTCTATTTCTTGTCATTGGTCTAGCTTCCTTGTCACCAATGATTTTTTTAGCAGGATGAGGCATTCTCACATACTTGGATAGCCTTGTCTCTGTCCTTGTTTCCATGTTTGGTCTTTCAACATCAAAGTCACTATGCACATCTCTTTTTGATAACTCATCATCTCCTTCATGTGTACTAATTTTAGAATCAGAATGTACATTTTCTTCATTCTACAACTTGACATCTAAATGTAGCTTGGCATTCACTAGTTGTGACTCAATAGATACTGAAACTTATTATTGATTCCCAACTTGATTGCTAGCTTCTTCTTTAGCACACATTCCTTTACAGAAGTATAAAAAATATGTGTACTCTTTTGGTTTCTTGATGGATTATTGAACTTTTTTATGCTCATCAAAGTTTACATTTGCACTCTCCACAATTTTGTTAGTGTTAGTATTTAAACACTTATATGTTTTACTTCTAGTGGAGTATCTAAGGAATATGCCTTCATCACTTTTTGCATCAAACTTTCCATTTCTAGAATCTTTGAGAATATAGAACTTACAACCAAACACTTTGAAATGTTTTAAATTAGGTGAGTTACCATACCATAGTTTAAATGTGTTGCATTAGTACCTTTCTTGATTTGTACTTGATTCAGGTTGTAGACAACTGTAGCTACAACTTCTCTCTAGTACTTTAGAGCAACATTATTTTCCATCATCAATGTTCTGGCATAGTCTATCACTCATCTATTCCTCCTTTTTGCAATTCCATTTTGTGGGGTAGTTCTAGGTGTTGATGTTTGTCTCTTAATTCCTTTATCATTGCACAATATCTCAAATTCCTTTGATGTGAAGTCACCTCCTCTATCTGATCTTAAGCACTTTAGGCTCTTTCTTATTTCTTTCTCAACCCTGGCCAAATACCATTTAAACATTTGGAATGCATTAGACTTTTGCTTTAAGAACATGATAGTCATCATTCTAGAATAGTCATCCACAAACAACATTATACATCTATCTCCTTTGTAACTTTTCACTTCTATTGGGCTGCATAAATCAATATGGACTAACTCTAGTATTTCTTTGGAAGTATAGGTTTTGCTTTTGAAACTTGACTTTGTCATCTTTCCTAGCTGACATTGTTTGAACAATGTATTGTCAGGCTTCTTCAATTTAGACAAACCTCTAACTTTCTTCATATTGTTGATATTAATCAGATTATCAAAGTTGACATGACATAGACTTTTATGCCATAGCCACACATCATCAAATCTTACAGTTTGACAAGTAGCATCCTCCATATCTAGGTAAAAAAAATTACTCCTTTTCTTATCAGATTTCCATTAGTGTCATAGATTTTGGCAATTTTGTTTCCAAATTCTACTTTGTAGCCTACATTGCCTAGTTCTGCCACACTCAGAAGATTGTAGTTCAATACTTCAACATAATATGCATTGTCACATGGTATTTTCTCTATAAGCTTAATGGATCCTTTTCCTTTGATTAGACATGGAGCATCATTTCCAAATCTAACACTATTTCCATCATATTAAGTAAAAGTAACAAACTTACTTTTGTCTCCTATCATGTGATGTGAGTGTCCACTATTTATGATCCATCTGTCATTCTTGTTTACATAGGTTACCAATATTGTTGCCTCATCTTCATCTAACTCATCCTTCATGGCTACATAGACTACCTCATTAGAATTCTCTTCTTCAACGATGTAGTACTTTTTGCCTTTGTCCTTGTAGTCTCTACTATCATCTTCTCTTTTATTCTTATACTTGTTGCCTTCTTTGTAGTTCTTCTTTTGTGTACACCTTGCAGCAATATGACCTACTTCATTGAAATTGAAACAAATAATAGGAAGCTTACATTTGAATTTACCTTTTCCTCTGTGGAATCTTCTAGCTAGCAATGCTTCCAACTATTTTACATCTTCTTCATCTATGTTGCTATCATTGGATGCATATTTTATCTTTCTTTTCTTCTTCTTTGGTTTCACCTCTTCAGTGTCCTTCAATAATAGCTTGACCTTGAAAGTAGATTCAAGGTTGTCAAGTCTATAGTTATCAATGTTAGATAACTCAAATGCAGTAAGCCTACCCACTATACCTTTAAGAGTGAGTTTGTTTCCTGGTATGCATCTTAACTCTTGTATGGCTGATACTCTAATAGGATAGATGGGGAGCAAGGCTCTGAAAACTCTTCTAGTAATAGTTTCATCATCTAAAACACCAGTTGCACTTCTTATTGCACTTACTACTTCCTTTATTCTAGAGGCATATTAGGAAATGTTCTCACCTTCCTCCATTCTCATTTCATCAAACTTTCCTCTGAGGCTTTCTCTTTTTTCTCTTTGGATGTTTTGATCTCCTCCATAAATATTTGAAAAGGCTTTCCACATTTTGAATGTAGAGGTACATCGCTTGATGTCATCAAATTTAGCATGGCTGAGAATAGAGGCAATCTCCAACATTGCTTGATTGTGCTCCTTCATTTTCTTCATATCTTCTACAGTAGGGACACCAGCTAGATCAACATGTTCCACTATGATTGATTTTTGTGCATGATCACCTATAGATCCAAGGTGTAGCCTCATAAAACTTTTCCATGCAGTGAAGTTATCTTTGTTGAGCTTCAAAACTCTCTAATACCAATTGTTAGAAATGCTTTAGAATATCTAAGAGGTGGGGAGGAGAATCAGTTATTCAAGGTCCAAATGTCCTAATAAAACTTTTTCACTAAGTATAGTGAGCCCATTCAAACTATCCATGCATCCAAGCTAAACATTCTTCTTTGCAAGTTACTAATAAATCAACATGCAGAAATAAAACATGAAAGATCAACACATAACATAGTGATTTAGGTGGAAACCTAATTTAGGAAAAACCACTAGTAACATGCTACTTTGTTTCTCACTCTCCCAAAGTGATGCCCTATGAAAGGCCTACCCTATTAAAGGCTATAAAAAACTATTAAATGTGACCCAGTTAAGGGATTTCAAACACCCTATTAGGAGTGTGCCTGGTTAAAGGACTTTAGAACATTCACTTGGAATGTCACCTTGTTAAAGGATTTCTCAATGGCTATAAGAAAAACCTAAGTCCATAGGACTTTTCCTCAACTAACACAATTTCTAGAGAGTAACAATTAAGGGATTTTGATCTAATATAACTCACAACATAACTTGCAAATTTCAGATCTCAATTCAGCTCACAAATTTTTCTAGCTTTCCTTGAGTCTCCATGCTTGTTGTGCCAATGCAATTCATCTCTATGGTCACTTATCAAAGTAGAACCTATGTTCCCTATTCTTCCCTCTCAATGCCTTCTCCTTGACACAACACACTTTTCCAACTACACTCTCTTTCCACACTTCAATTCTTGACCTATAACTCCTTAAGTAGCTCTAATCTTCTCACTTATTTTTTTGGTTTTAATAGATTAAGTAAGATACGATGTATCTTCCCTCCATCTTGTTTCTTCTATAAACACCATTTGGAATCCACCTATATTCACCTAAAAATAGTTAACCTAAAATTTTGTACCACCAACTCAACATCCTTATCTTCCACTCGGTTCAAAAAATTCAAGGTAACAACCTTATTGGCTCAAATTTGGTGAATCTTTGACTTTTCAAATAATGTAGCAGCTCGGCACTATTGAATTACTGATGCTCAAAACATACTATGTTACTCAACACCTATTGTGGATTCACTTAGCATCAACTAATTTTTATCGATGCTCAACACCTATTACATTTTGTCTAGCTTGGCACCTGAACTTTTCTTGGCACCTACTATTTTGTTAGAACCTAAACTGTTTCACTCGAAATACACTAGATTTTGTATTTTCTTAGTACTTACTAAAAATTTTCTCGGCATGAACTAACTTGCTCAACATCCACTAATGAATTTTGTCAAACTTTGCGAACAACCTTGTTACAACTTATTCTTCTAACGTTTCTAAGTGTATCCAACCTCTATATCTTCAAGTATATTAACAATACATAATTTTACCATTGTCTTAACTGATCCTTGTACTTCATTACAACATCATAACTCAACCTTTCCCTTAGGTTCTTTTGTTACATCTTATTGATTAACTCCTCCTCATTAATCAACTAAGTGATATTACTTAGATCTTATAAGCAATTGTCATTCCAAAAAATAGTAGGTTTGACATCAGTGACAAAATAATGACAACAATGATCTTTTCAATTAGATTTCAACACTTCTATACATGTATAATATTATGATGCTCCCTTATATATATATATATATATATATATATCATATTTTACTTGCTATATATATCTCATGTCTTTTATATTACATCTTCTCTTCTCATTTCTCCCCATTTTTGGCATTAATGCCAAAGGTGTATGCTACGTGGTAATACCAAAATGTGACAAGAAGTCATAATGTACCTTTAAAATAAGTGACATTGTCTTGTCCTAATTTTATTGTAATACTTTGCTAGCATGTAATGCAATCTACACTTCTTCCGATAGCTCCATCATGTGATCAGTTAGCTATTGAGAACTTATTGTCATGGATGAGAGTTTTGGCAATTGCAATTTTTTTTTACAATGCATTCATGTTCAAAAGTGTAAGAATTTTCCTTAGAGAAAAGTTCACCCAAGATCGAGGAACACAAGCACAAGCACAACTGTAGACCAAGAGAGTATGATCAATATGAATGCTCACTATTATGGCAAAAGCATGTACATAGACACTTTGAGATCCCATATATAAAGGCCTCTAAGATGCATCTAGAATGTATCCAAAATGTACTAGGAGATCAGCATGACAACTAAGCACATATCCTCCATAATAAGAGGTTAATCACAATGAGGTGTCTAGAATGTTGTAGACACCATGTGCTCAAATAATGTGCTAACTCTTAAGTGTAGACAACATGTGCATAATTAGAGTGCAAACTCTTGTGTTGTCAACATGACAACTCACAAGAGTATGCATACTCCTAGGTGACTAATAAATAAATAATAAAATATGCATTAACCTAAGTAAACTTAAGTAAATGTAAATAGTAAATACTTATTTACACCGACACTCCCCCTTAAGTGCAACTTAGGGGAATGCCCTTAACCTTACATAATATAGGATAGAATGCATGATGGGTCCTAGCTACTAGGCTATGTTAGGTACCCATGTACATAATGCAAATGTAATTTCTCATAAAGTAGAGAAAGAGGGAAAACCTCATGGGAAAAACCCTCCCCCAAAAAGAGAGATGAAGAACACATGATGTATGGATGGATGGAGTAATCAAGACCTCCCCATTATGACATACATCCAATATATACAAAGGAGAAAAATGAGAAGAGGAAGAGAGATAGGATAGGCTCCCCCCGCCCCCCCCCCCCCCCCCCCAAAAGGAAGAATGCCTGCCGGTGACTGCTCTAATGAAGAAGCTGATCCAAAACTGTAGAATGGTGTTCCTTCCATTTGGAAGAAATAATGGAAAAGGTACAAGTGAGATGCTTCCCCTATATGTAGAAAGAATCTCGATGATGAATGATGTCTCTAAAACCTACTCTAGTGTCCCTATGTCAATGTCAATTGTCTCTCCCTCCAAAACTACTAAAAAGAACATGTGCACATCGAGCAAGGATCCATGTAGAACCTATCTCAAAGATCCAATAGTCTCCTCAAATGATAAAGAGACCTCCTACAACTATTGTACATAATTATCCACAATCACATCAGCCTGTAAAGACTGATCATGTAGAGAATGGACATGAGGGTCAGAGTGGGCCCTTGCAACAACTGGAGAAGGATCATCCTCATCAAATAAAATTTAAATATCATCAAAGAATTCTTCCAAATTTGATGTGTGTGACTCTACAAACAAGCCTAAAATGTCATCCAAGAAGTCATCACTTGGTGCTGGAGCTAGAAGACTAGGTGTACCTTGTTGTGTTGGACCTATCACTGTGGTAAAATGTGCATGTGGAATGTGTTGATGCCATGACATCTCACTGCAACTGTTGATAGAACCCCATGTTTTTGAATCTATTGAAGTACTATCACTGGTGTCATGATCAATTTCCATAATGCATGAAGTAGTCTCCTCAACAAAGAGAAGACAAATGGAACCGATGATGTCTCTCTCATACAGACTCCTTTTTGCGAGCAATTTTTTTTAGTTTTGGAGTAGAATTTTGTGGTCTACACATTGGTGCAGGTGGTTTGATATCTTTGTTCCTAAATTTTTTTGCAACTCAAAAATCCCAATTTTCACCACTTCAAATGCTTAGTATGGGCTCATTTGGACTCCAAATTAGGTTCCTTTTTTTGAAACTACATATTTTTTTGTCTACTTTCCAGATTTGCAATTAGATTATAGGTTATGTGGATAGAAATACTACTTTTAGAAATAGGCCCTAAATTGGCATGTGGTTATCACACTAAGTGCCAAATCATACATTGCGGGGGTTGATTGATTATTTCTGTATTATAGGGGGTGCATACATTCATTGATCTCATGGAGGATTGTCACATATGCCAGTCTAGTATAAGACCAAAGTTGACACCTTGGAACTTTCAAAAATGGAGTGCTTCAATGTTTGATAATCTAAGAGAACATCAGAAGTGATTCCTTTTCTCTGCTTGAAGATACCACCTTCATTCAAATATCTTTCTAATCTTCTTGGCTTTCTATATAATAGTACGAGTAAGGAACCTTTTGCTCCTCTTCTTATGGAAAGTTTTCCTCATGATGTTTGGATGGTTCTTTGGAAAGCATATGGAGATCCATGTGTTCCTCCATTTCTAGAGGACATTCTACATCCAGTCACTCCAGATGAGATCACACCTCCAAATACTCTTGTTGCTGATCTAGTTCTAGCCTTAGATGCTTATGATTTAGTGTAGCAAGAAAAATCATGTCTTCCTACTTTAGCTTCATGGAACGTAAGAATTTTTGTTAGACAAAAATTTTCCCAAGATCAAGGAGCACAAGCACAAGAACAACTATAGACCAAGAGAGTATGATCAATATGAATGCTCACTATTATGTTAGAAGCATGTACATACACACTAGGAGAGCTTGTATATAAAGGGCTCTAAGATGCATCTAGAATGTGTCTAGAATGTACTAGGAGATAAGCATGAAAACTAAGCACATATCCTCCACAATAAGAGGATAAGCACAATGAGGTGTCTAGAATGTTGTAGACACCATGTGCTCAAATAATTTTCTAACTCCTAAGTGTAGACAACATGTGCATAATTAGAGTGCAAACTCTTATGTTGTCAATATGACAACTCATAAGAGTACACATACTCCTACGTGACTAATAAATAAATAATAAAATATGAATTAACCTAAGTAAACTAAATTGTAAATAGTAAATAATTATTTACACCAACAAAAAAAAATCATGCCTTGAATTTATAAAAGTGTGGCCCTAATCTTGGCTTCTTCCCTTAATAATTCTACTTGCATATTAGTCAAAAATTTAATTTTTGTGTAATGAGTAGAACTATAGCTTGGGTCAAGTGACAACTAGTGTGAAATTTCCTTGAAGTCTTCATTTATCTTGTAAAGTTTATCTTTGATTTCCTAAGTAAAGATATATGTAACACATAATTTACTGAATAGAGAAGTAACATTATTGGTGGAGGTTTCTAATGAGCTAAGGATAGTAGACATGTCTACTTGATATATTGGAATTTTTTGTGCAACTAACTCCAATACTTTGTTTCCAAATTACTTCTCTAATCTTTGTAACAAATTTTCTTGTCCATTTAGATCTTCATTAAATTTTTGAACAACTTTTACTAATTGAACCAAAATAGGTTGTGTACTATCAACCTCAGTACCGAGTGCATCTGTAAGTAAGTTCTTTGCATCTTCTAGCACTTAGTTTTCTTTGTTTTTCTCCTCTCTAAGCCTCTTTTGCTTAGCTTTCTTTAGCAATAGCTCACCTACTATGTGTATTTGATTAGGATTCAAAGTATAGATATCCCATTTTGGGATAACTATATCCTCATCAAGATCAATGTCTTCTTCTTTACTTTTTCCTTTACTTGATACTTTAGTACTCACTTGAGGCTTGCTCTCAACTATATTTGTACTAACTACTTGTATACTGGGAATTGTAACAATAGTGCAAATAAGACTGTAAACAAAAGCATATATTACATTAATAGTAGGAACACCTAGTTGCTAAAAATTCAAATCTAATGAGAGAGGAAGCACTGATTGCTTGGTAGATGAAGTGTTGATTACTTTAGTCGATGTAGTACCTAGCTAAATAGGTGCAAAGATTGGTTGGGTGCTTGGAATTGTAGTGATTGTGACAACCAACCTGGAAGAATCTTTCTCTAAGCTTGATGGCTTTAAATATTTTCTTAGCAGTGAGAAAAAGAGGCCATAACCATTGCTACAATCTTCTTAGGGTCGGTTTCCTCAATGCTCTAAATCTCAGGGAGATTCTCCTTGATATCTTCCTCTTCTTTCTCCTCATCATCTTAATTAACATCAACTATTTCTTTTTCATCATTATTTCCCTTTTCTTCCTTTTCATCTTCATCATCATCTTTATCACTAACATGAACAAAAAATTCATTCTTCTAATGAAGATTGTGTATATTCTTCCAGTGTTCATACAGTTCTTGGCAAGGTGTCCAATTTCTATTCAAATAAAATGTAGTGCTTGCCCCTAGGTCACATTTTTGTTATCATTGTCAAACTCTTTTAAGGCTAGTTTTATGTTGATGGTTAGTAGCATTGTTTTGAGACTATCAGATATTGTGCTATAGGTTCAGTTAATATATGATGTGATTACTTAGACTCTACTTTTCATTTATGCATGATGATTATTACATTATTTTTAGTTATTTATTAGTTAGATGGTTTATTATCACATGTGTTTTCTTATGGATACTTACCCCATACTTGCATGTGTATGGTGTGCGTGATTGTTTTCTTTCTGTATAGCATTTCTGATGTGGTTAAGGAAGGGAGTTGTAGTCACCTGCTAGTCGGAATCTACATGATGCACCACTTCCTGCCATTGCCTGTTTAGCTTAGCATATATATATATATATATATATATATATATATATATATATATATTGTATGTATGTGAATAGTTTTTTATGCAGGTTGTAGGTACCGAGTATCAACTTTCCTGAATTGCCAAGATGAGCATACCCTATCGCATTATCTCAATGGTAAGAGAGGGGAGATAAATTCTCAAGTCCAAATCCTAACCCTTTAAGCCATTTGTCCTAATTGAAAATCAGGACAAGTATCTGAGTTGAGTACCCTTCGAATACATAAAATGATGTAATTCATGATATTAATCCTTTTGGTTTGATTTTGTATGTGTTTTGCTATAGTGGGTTTTTTGTATTTTACTTTATGAGTCTTTAGTGTATTTTCTATTAATTAAGCCTAATTAAAAGATTTAATTAATGGTTTAATTTAATGGAAAATTAATATGTTATTCTAATATTTAATTTATTTAATTAATTAAGAAATTAATTAAATAAAATAATTAAATTTGAAGATAAAAGTTATAATTTTAAAGTTGGAATGTGATAATATTTATTTAAGTTAATAAATATTTTAGCAATTAAGTTTCAAAAATAAATTTAAAAGTGGAAAATATATTAAAATTATTAAAAGATTCTAGATTGCATGATGCATGCATGTGATTAAAATATAAATATATTAAGATAAAACAAGTGGAGTTATTAAAGTTAGTGCATGAGATTTAAAAATTAATAAATTAAATTGAAAAGAGAAAAGTGAATATTAAATTAATTAATGTGCATTATTTTAATATTTAGGAGTTTGCAAATTCTTGGGAGTTGTCATGTAGAAAACATAGGATTTTGCACTCTAATTATGCACGTGTTGTCAACAACACAGGAGTTAGCGCACAAATTAAGCACATGGTGTCTACAACATTCTAGACACCTCATCATGTTCATCTTTTTATCATGGAAGTTATGTGCTTGGTTGTCATGCTTATCTCCTAGTTCTTCTAGACACATTCTAGATGCATCTTAAAGGCCTTTATATAGAGGCTCTCCTAGTGTGTATAGACAACCTAGAGAGGCTTCTACAGGCTCATATGCCTCGACATTCTCAGATGCTTTCACATCCTCATATGCTTCTACAAGCACTTCTAGTCACTTGAGGGTTCGGTTGGTATGATTCTTGGAGGAATGGCGAATGTTGGAGAAGGAAGGGATTTTTCTATGGACTTCTGAGGCATGGAAAATTAGCATCAGTGTCTAGGTGCACTCATGATTTTTGCATATTCCATTTGCATGCTTTCTCCTCCTGTCTTCATCATGTCTGTTATGTGTGTATGAATATTCTTTATGATCGAATCTTCAATCTTGTAATTGGAATTGAAATATGCATGCTAATTTTGTCTACGTGTGAAAAAATTAGTTCTAAATCGGGTTCAGGTTCGAATTAAAATTGTGAATTTAGATTGACAAGGATTTGAATTTGAAATGGAAAGAAGGTTGAAATGGAAATTCTAGATTAAAATTTATAATCAAAAACCTATTTAAAAGACTTAATGGATAAATTTAGAGAACAAATCTTTTATAGGAAAATTCTTTAAAATGGAAGCTCTTTAAAATTAAAAAAAATTATGTATATGTTCTCTGTAGAAATATACATGTTTATATATTTTTAAAAATATATTTATAAAACCTGAATTTTGTTTTGCATCTGCGAAAAGTGATTTGAAAAATGTTATAAAAAAAATTATATAAATTTAGGGTGGGGTGGATTGCACCCCCCATACCCCATGCCTTTGATGGTTGCAGGGTACCTGCGACAGTAGTCACATAAGTGACAGTCGCATAACGCCAGCAACATTTTTTTAAAATTTGATTACGTTTTATAAAAATGTTTATGATATATATAAATGGCATCCACTTTTAATATATCCAATATCATTAATAATAATAGTAAATATTAATATTTTATATATATATTATATTAATAATTGTTAAATATTATGTTAATAATAAATGAGATATTATTATTAGTTTTACTTCCATTGAAATTAATTATTTGAGTTATTAATATAAATTGAATTCAACTATGAAGAATAGAAAATATTAAAGAGATATTAATAAAGTTAGTTAGTTATTAATTAATTTAATTAATTGTAAAATTAATTAAATTTAATTAATAATTAAGTTATGTAATAGAGATTTAGTTGATATGATTCTCTTAACAAAATTGTAAAGTATCTACATCGAAGTTGATAAGTCTTATTCTAATGACTTGAATAATGACTTTAGATATTTTAATGGTTGTTAGTGATGATTTAAATATTATAACGATTAAATTAAGAGGCCTAAATTTTAGTAATATTTAGTTGAATTTTAATTAAGTATTTTTAGAATGATAAAGAGTCATACCTATGTTCATTATTAATTGATTTATCAAAAAAGTGAATGATTTAACTAAGGGTCAATGAAGATTAGTTTAATGAGTAACTATTTATCCTTTAGTTAAGTCTTAGAAAATTATTTTAAATAATGGAAGGATAATGTTATTGAGGGAACAAATGGGTTGACGTGTAGGTCAAATGAAGAACCTTACATACTTGAAATATATAATTGAAAACGAAAACTGAAACTCCACACTTAGTTCAATTATAAGATTTTAGCAAACTCAAACATGTGCTTGCATGCTTCTTGTTTTGAGTTTTTGGGTTGATTAGTGTTGACCAATTATAGGACGTCTACCAGAGGCTCGGGGGTTATGATTGTGATGTTATGATGATGTCTTTTGATTTCAATCTTTATAAACCCAACCATGGTTATGTGATGGAATGCTCTATGAGATGTTTGTATTTACTGATTGTTATTATTTTTTAGTCTTCTTGAGTGAAAGTAAGTTGTATGTATTTGAGACACTTGATTTAACCATTTTTGAGTCATCGATCAATTATCCTTGGATTACTTTCTAGTCGCCATGACGGGACTAAAGTGATGATTTATTTCTTGATGATTTCATGTTGTGACATGTTTTGACTCAACCATTTTGGAGTCTTTGATTAGTAATGATTTGAGATATATTTTGGTTATTGAGAACCAATGGATACTTTTGATTATCAGTGAGACCTTCAGTTGCCAATAGAGAACTGTTGTGGTCATGATTATCTATGGATGCTTTTCATGTGCTCATGGAGATTTAATGCTCTTATTATGGATTATTCTTTTGGTATTTTTTCAGTCACTTGTATAGGACTGTGGTGATTTTGTGATTTATGATTCCATGAGCTTAGGGTAGGTTATCTACTCATAATGTCAAGAAGTGGCTTGCAATGGGGGCCAGGGCCCTAAGTGGCTGACAAGGTAACTCATTGTAAGTTTTATTAATAAGTGAAAACATTTACACTAAATGGCAACTAAATGAACCTAATAAGATAATTGTATGTTCTCGCCCATGCCTTGAGTGCTAGTACAAACTAGGATGGGAGTAGAGAGAATTCTTGGTTGCGACCTTGCATTCCATAGTATGCCTCGTCTGTATGAGAGGATACTAGTGGCCGCATAGGGATCACTAGGGGGCCAGGGTCTATTGAGAGACTACCAGGGTAACTCCAACATGATCTGAGCGATGACACTTTCTCGCTTGCATAGTAGGTTTCCTACATGTCTTTGTGTGCCTCTAGGATTAGATGTCATTTTGGTGATTGGAACCTTTGAGTTAGTATACTTTTATGATTCCTGGACTTAGAGAGTATTTATGCTATGTGATTTTGATAACATGTTTGGGACTTGAGATTATCTCCTCAGTGCGATGGGAGTGGACCATTTAGGTTCCATGTGGTCGGGTGGTAGTGCTTTTTCACTCTTACCATTTGAGATCCATCTAAGACACCATGGTTGATGCATTCTTTGTTGGCATCTATCTTCATGGATTATGATGCTGGACATGTATCCTCACATTGATGATTTGCATATGTTAGATGATGCTATCTTATGCTTTACTTTGCATGTTAGATTACTTTCTGCATATGATATAGTATGATTTAGGAGTGACATTCCTACTATGTTAATACCAATGATCTCTTTCATGATTTGGAATGTTATGCATGGAGGGATGGCTAGGATCCATGATGGTCTAATGATGCTATTTATAGTTGGGAAAAACTGTGCACTTAGTTAGTTATGTTTGTAAGTTATGGTTATCTCCTATGATGATGTATCATGTATGATTTGTGGTTTCATTTATGTTATTGCATCATGGATTAGAGTTAGTATGATGATGTAGTTTATTTACATGGATGTATATTCTTTTAAGCCGTTCATACCCTGTGGCATGTATAATGGATGATTGAGCAATCAAAAATGTAATTTATGAACATTGGACTTTCATTATTATTTTATGTGGATGTAGTATTAGATGGAAACATAATAATAGTTAAATTAGATGTGATTCAACGTTAAAGGATCTTTAAGAATGTAACCTATTATGTCTATTTATGTTTACTTTCAGTTGAATAATGTTATTGCTTTCACTATTATGTTATGAATGGTGTTACTTTCATGTTTCAAAAAAAAAAAATGCTACCAAACTTAGTGAAACTTTAGGTTAATTCTTTAGATCCCTTGGTGGGGCATTACATAAACCATCTTCTAGTGGTGTCTCTTGTCCTCATGTGATGTTTCACACATTTTACTCCAATGTGTCCAAATTCTCCATAGTAGTGCCATCTGCACCATGCATTGTAGTCCCAACCAATTATAGCTTTCACAATCTCTTCTACTAGGTTTAATATCTTGGTTTTTCATTTAGAAGATTTGTGCCTATGATCATGTGTATTGCAATTGTAACATTTTCCATTTAATTTGGCTTTACCATTACTCCAACATTTGTTTGATGTGTGATCTAACTTACCATAGTGATTACAAGTAGGTCTTTGATTCTTTTGAGCTCCTTACTTGGATGATAAACCTTCTTATGTATATCCAATTCCTACTTTTCCTTTCTTTCTATATTGACTTTTCTCATTCAACTGATTCATGTTTACTTGAGATTTCATCATCCTTTTATTGGTTTTCTTCTCAATGTTTATATTATTTTACAATCTTTCATTCTCTAATCTTAGATTCATGATTTTTCATTTGCATTAGTAAGTTGATCGATGAAGTCTTCATGTTGAAGGGATAGATGCTAAAATTCATTATTCTTTCCTTCCATCTCTTCTTTTACCTTGTCTTTTTCTTCCATGAATTCACACAATCTTACTAACTAAATTTCTTGTTCTATTTTTAGCTTTCTAACTTCTTCTTGAACGTTACCATTCTTTTCTAATAGTTCTTTGATTTCCTTGTTTGCTTCATCTAAATTCTTTTTTGAATGGATATATTCAATTCTTTCTTCAGTGTAGAGTTTTTCATTCATATGTACTACAACATCTTTTCTTCTTTTCAAGGATTGAGAGAGAGGTTCTCATTTTCTATTTTAAGTTTTCCAATATAAAATTCCAAATATAGCTTTTCATTTTCAATAGCCTTATCAAGTCTAAATACCTCCATTGCCTTTGATCTTTGCACAAGTTGTTAAAGTTTTTCTTTGAGAACCACAAAACTCTGATACCAATTGTTAAAAATATTAGATATCATAGGTTACTAAGAGGGGAGGGGTGAATCAAGGACCAATAAAACTTATTCTTATTTCATCAATTAATACTTCATATGTATTCCGATCTAATTGCATGCATGAGAAACTAGAAGCATAAAGCATTCATAAGACTTTGACATACAATATGGTGACCTAGAAACCTTCCAAATAGAAAGTGAAACTAGGGTGGGGGATGATACCCACAAGATTTAGTACTAAAGTATAAATTTGGCATGTTAAGGCTTATAATGATCACTTCTAATGATCTACCCTATTAGGAGCAATAAGGACTGCTAGATTCACCTTGTAAACATATTTACAAAACATATAGTGAAGTATGCACTAAGTAAAGATATTTTAAAAAGACTATTAATTATACCTTGTGAAAGGATTTAACTATTCCATCTATTAAGATGAACCAGTGGTTGATCTCTGATCTAAAACTTTGATTTTCTGGTTGGGATTCCTTTGGAGTGTAATGATAACCTTGTTGTGATAGATAAATCTTTGTTGCTACTTATACTACTTGTAGCCTTCTTACTTTGTACTTTTTTTTACTTCATTTTTATATTCATACCATACTTCTTTTATTACTTTTGTATGTGATACAATACATTACATATATACCAATCCAAATTAAAATTCATAAAAGTTGGCCCAACTACTAGTACTTGGTAACTAAAGAAAAAATTGATGAGCTTCTAATACTCAACAACCATTGTCAATGCTTAGCATCATCATGCACTCGATAGACGTAGAAGCTTGATTCATACTAATCACTTCCAAGTAGTCTAAACTTGTTCTACACTAGTGACTTAGTGAACACTATGAAACTCGGCTTATAAAATGACTCACTTGGTTGACACTAGATAGCTTGGTCAACACTATCATTGTGAGCTCGATATAAACTAAATCACTTGGTTGACAATACATAGCTCAATAAACACTAGATTCACATCACTAAAGCTATGAACTTGGTAAACACTAGAGAACTCAATTTGTACTAAAAAACTCGATAAACACTATGAAGCTTGGTTTACACTATTAATTACCAACATGGTAGATACTGCTTGGTGTGAACTGAATACTATTTCTGGAGCTTAGTACCAACTGTAGAACTTGGTAGAGACTAAATTACTTGGTTAACATTGTAAATTGAAAGATAAGCTTGGTAGCTACTAACCATTTTCTTAAGTGTGTGTGTGTGTGTGTGTGTGTGTGTGTGTGTGTGTGTGTGTGTGTGACTAATAAATAAACTTGATTGCAATGTCAACAGGACTATCATTGTGACATCTCCTCACAGTGCATTCTGAAAAATAACTATCAGGATGCTCACTAGGATGTACTTACCCCTATATATATTCAAGAGAAAGTGATATCAATATAAATAATTTCATATTAAATTAAATCTCTTTTAAATTTACAAATTGCAAGCAATTTATATATTACATTAAAAATGCACATGTGTCTATTTCAAAAAAAATAAAACTCACCTATCCACTACTGACAGCATCGAATGAGTCTATATGACATACACAATCTAGCTTCAAAGATGGATTAAAAAGAGGCATGTCCCCCTACAATACATACATACATGTACAATAAATCAAATTTTAAAAAAATGTATAATTACAAAGCCACAATATGTATATGTGCACAAATTATTAGTTGAACAAACAATTAAAATTTTAACTTGAACAAAAAATGATTTACCTATATAGATGTTGGCATCTAATAATACTCAAACTACCTAGCATCAATTGTGTCCACTAATATATCTAGACTTTGGGCCTCATCTAGCTCCATCTCTACATCTATGCTAATATGACTGGTGACTAGCACATATCCTAATAATGATAAGCAAACTGGACTGACTAGATGAGATGGCATAGAAGTAAAATCATCATGTGTCAAAAAGTCCATCCATCATGTGGTCAACAAGATGAAGTCAACATCATCAAGGCCCACATCTAAACTTTGACAATACCCTACACTGGTTGAAGGGTCTGTACTAGTATGTATATGTTCCTCTACAAAAAAAAAGAGTAGTGAGTAGGTGGATCATGATGTGTACTACCACCATAACCTCTACCTAATTAATGAGAGGAATATGGCTAAGGATCATGGACACGATGTCAAACATCTGATATGGGTATTCGACGATACTTTGATATGAATCTATTTGAATATAATATACCCTTAGCAAGACTAGTCATAGTATCTCAAGCCAACACTCCAATGAGGCCCTCTGAGCTAGTTAGTGAAGGGATGCATGTTGCATTGAACAAGTCTCCTAAATATGAAGCAATAAACGATGATCTAGAATACTAATGATAAGACATCAAATACTAGCCAACCTTGTCACTCAAAATAGATCTACCAATTGTAGAAATCTCTCCAACTCCGTGAATCACCCCCTATAACTAGGTTCTTTGCATGGCCTCATTAGCTAACAGACCTAATATAGGTGAAATAGCAAGTTCCCTCTCTTTGAAAATTGACCTATGTGTCTATGATGGATGACCTAACTTCCTATCAATGTCTAGTGTACCACACCCCTATTGAAATTAAGGTAAATTTTTATATTAGTGACTCATAATTAGTCAATATACAATTTCTACCAAGCTTCAAAACCTATGCATAGTTTATGTGAAGTGTAGCAGTGTTTACCAAATTATTTAGTGAAAGTGATGAAAACTCCAATGTTGACCGAGTTCCATAGTGTTAACCAAGTTTCACAATGTTAACCATGTTCTCTAGTGTCTATTGAGAAAGAAGTATCAATGATGTGAATCTAGTGTTGACTAAGATATGAAGTATAAAATAAGTGATTCAGTATATGTCGAGTTTCTCAGTGTTTATCGAGTCACACAATGATGACCAAGATCAAGTTACTTGGAAGTGATCAATATGAACTGAGCCTCTTCATCAATCAAGTGCTAGATGATGTCAAGTGTTGATAGTGGTTGCCAAGTATTAGAACATTACCAATTTTGTCTTCAAAACTAAGGTTACAATAGTTGGGTTGACTTTGTGAATTTTGGTGAAACTTGTTTGTAGTCAACTCCAGTATATTGTGATTTGGATTGGTATATATGTAATGCATTGTATCATGTCTAAATATGGAATGTAATTATATGATGAGTAGAAGTGCAAATTAAAGAAGGCTAAAAGTATTATAAGGGACAACAAATTATTATTTATCACATCAAGGTGTTCATTACAATTCAAGAAATCTCAACCAACAAATTAGAGTTGTAGACTAGAGATTTTTCATTGGTTCATCCTAATAGGTGCATCAATCAAAATCCTTTAACAAGGTAGACTTAATAGTCTTTGATAAATCTCTTTATCAAGTGCATACTTCATTGTATGTTTTGTAAATATTTTCACAGGGTGGACCTCATAGTCCTTATTGCTCATAATAGGGTAGATCATTAGAAGTGATCAATTGTAAGTCTTTATAGCCCAACTTTATAATACAATAATAAAGCTTGTGTGTATCATCCCCACCCTAATTTTACTTTCAATTTGGAAGGTTTCTAGGTCACCATATCTTGTGTCAAATTGCTACATGTGTGTTTATTTTCTTTCATTATTTCATGCATGCAATTAGATCAAAATATTATATGAAGGATTAATTGCTGAAATAAGATTAAGTTTTATTAACTCTTGATTCACCCCCCTCCTCATAACCTTTTCTACCTCATATTTCCAAAAATGAGTATCAGAGCTCCTTTGGTTCTTGCAAAAGAAGTTTAATAGCTTGAGTAAAGATCAAAGACAACGGAGGTATACAGGCTAGATAAGGCTATTGAAAATGAAAATTTGGATCTTGAATTGGCTATTGGGAAATTGAAGAAAGAAAAGGAAAAAATCTCTCCATAATAGAAAAGAAGAAAAGATCTTGCAGTAAAAATGAATGATAATATCTACACTAAAAAAATTATTAAAGATATATATCCAGAAATAAACTTAAATGAAGTTGATGAAGCAATCAAAGACCATTTAAAAAAGAATTCCAATCCTCAAGAAGAAGTTAGAAAGCTGAAAAGAGAATAAGAAATACAATCATTAAGATTATGTGAAGTCATGGAAGATAAAGATAAAGCCAAAGAAGAGATAGAATAAAAGAATAATGAAATTAAACATCTATCCCTTCAGCAAACAGAATTCATTGATCAACTCACAAATGAAAACAAAGAACTTATGAATCTTAGGTTAGAAAATGAAAGATTGTAGAGTGATCTAAACACTAAAAAATAAACTAATGGAAGGATGTTGAAATCTCGAGAAAGCATGATTCAATTAAATATGAAAAATCATTATAGACACAAAGGATAAGAAGGATTAGGTTATACAAAAGAAGTCGAATCATCCAAACAAGGATCACTAAAGAATGAAAGGCCTACTTGAAATCATTGTGGTAAGATAGGTCATACATCAAACAAATGTTGGAGTAAGGGTAAAGAAAAATTTAATGGAAAGTGTTACAACTGCAATACGCATGGTCATAGAGAAAATCAAGGCAAGGAGAAACTTAAGTTTGAAGGTAAATGTCACAATTGCAAGAAACAATGATACAAATCTTTTGAATGCAAAACCAAGATATTGAATCCAACAGGACATATTGTAAAAGTAATATTTGGATGGGATTGAAATACATGGTGCATATGTCACTACTATGGTGAATTTGGGCACATTGGAGAAAACTATGTGAAAAGAGATACCACTAAGAGATGTTTTAGTTTTATAGAACTTGGAATCTTTCCAAGAAATGAATGAATATGAGAAGAATTGAAGATGAAAAGAAAGAAAAAGTAGACAACACCAGAAAGTATATGAAGTAGCAATGGATACCAAAATGTCCTAAGAATGCTAGTTTGAGTCATGAAGTAGATATCACTCAAGAGTTGGGTGATTCAATCATTTCAACTTAAATTCCCATAGGAATAACTGGAACTAAGACTATGAAGCAAACACCTCTCATTGGTTCTAGCCAACAAGAAGAATAGATACATATCAATTTTTAAGATGCACAAGGATCACTGAGTGATTATGGAAATCATAGACCTTATTGAGATAGGTTGGGTCACAAGACCCTACCAAGTAAGGTCAGGAGACACTAAAGTATTGTGTATGGATAGAAAACTATCAAGGACCCTACCAATCAATGATGGTTTTTTCCAAGCTATGAATATCTACCAAGCATTCAAGTTAAATCGAGTGAAAGATAGCTTGTCACTAAGAAAAAAAAATGTACCAAGAATTAATGATGGTTTCAAAGAGGAATTTCATTAAAAGGAAGAAAGTGAATACATTATTTCACTGTGAATTTCGAGAGCTAGTTGAGTAGAGTGATTTTTTTGTTTGTTGTTGAAGAAAATTTGATTTTTCCAAAACCCTAGTGAGCATGGCATCTTCTAAAAAAAAACCAAAAAGGGGTCAGAAATGTTGGTTTGAGGAGTCAATTACAAGGCACCAAATTTCAAATTAAGTCTATAAATTGTAGAAGTGTTAGACCCTATTGGTGTGCAATCACAAATTTTTCCAAATTTATTGCTCATACATGGTATCTATTAATATTACAAATGATATATCCAAGAGCGAGGTATTCATGAAATGAATGAAGCATTGAATAAGTTATATGAAAATGGTGTCCTAAAACGTAAGCATCAACATCTGGAAGCTAAAGGATTAACAAAATTTTTACATATGCCAAGGAACTTTCAGCCAAAATGGATAAGATTTATCCTAAGCCGAGTTCACAATGGAAAGTTATGGTTAGATCAACCCATTTTGATCAGAAGGAAAATGATTCACAAAATTATTAGTCTTGCAATGTTCAGTTGCAACTATAGAAGAAAACCCTAGTTCAGTTGCAACTATAGAAGAAAACCCTTGCTAAGTGGGATGACAGAGGAATGAAGATCAACAATGTAACTGACATATAATTAAAATTTGGATTGCATATCATTGCTCATAAAATCTACAACTCTAGTTGTCTCAACAAGTATCTTATGAAGAAATTGATCTAGCTTTCAAGATAGTAAAGAACAAAATGTCATTTGACCTTGTCGAGTTGTTATTGAATCAATTCAATAAGAACATGGAGAGCTTCAGAGGTTCCAAGAACAATCTGTGTAAGTTTGGTTGACTCTTGACTTGATTATTTTTCTTTGTAAAAAAATTCTTCCCTATGAAGAAAATAAGTCCCTGTGTTATATCAAATTAATGAGTACATAGCAAAGGTGGGTGAAAACTTTGATAACATCATGTGAAACTACTTTGAAAAATTCAAAGAGAAGTTGAAAAATAGATATAGGATACCTGTGAAGCTTGTAGAATACTAAAAGGATGATATATATTTTATGGTATATTGTGACAAGGTATAAATTTAGGCAATTGGGCCTAGAATAGCATGGGTTAAACCTATGGAGTATGAGGTTAACATAGATGAGACGAGAGATATCATTGAGGCTCTATTGAATAAACTTGTCAATCCTAAGGCACCATATTTTGGGACTTGTGAAGAAGCCAAGGAAAAAATAGAACTTGAAATTAAGCTTCCTCAAGTAGTTGTCAAAGGAAGAAAGAGGATAGAAAAATTGAAGCAAGCAAGTTCTACTCTCCTACTAATAGAAGGAAAAAGGTGATGATGTGGAAGAAGACAATGTAGAGGATGATGACGAGGAATCCAAATTTGAGGAAGAAGAGCCTATAAGAAAGAAAGGAAAATTTATTATAACCAAATAAACTAAGTCATCCACTGCTATATTCCCAATAAGGGCACCTAAATCTAGGAAGAAATTGAAGTTAGGTGAAGAGGCTGGCAAGAAAATTATTTTCAAAAAGCATGCACTTACTCTTCAACAAAAGTTAAAGGAATTGGAGGATGGAAATGGCATGACGTGTTTTAAATACCTCAAATACGAATCAAGGAATGCAAATGAGAAGAGATGGATTGAAGACACTCATCCATAACAATAACTTCTCCATATCTAATCACATGATGGAGCTATTAGCAAAAGTTCAAATTTCATTACATGCATGAAAGGTGTTACAAGAAAATTGGGACAAAATAATAACATTAGTTCTAAAGGTACACTCTAAATTCTTGTCACATTTTTGTATTAACATGTAGATACACCTTTGGCATTTCTGTCAAAAAGGGGGAGAAATATATGTAAATATATGTACAAAATATATGTATGGGGAGAAGTATAGATGAATATATATATGTATAAAAAGGGAGAAATATATAAAAAGATATGAAAAATATACATGTATGTAGGAGAAGTACACCAAGTATATGTATGGGAGAACAACATTAAGTAGAATTCATCTTTACAAAATAAATTTTAAAAAATCTAAAGAATAAAGTATGTTACTGAGTTATAGACATAGAATGAAGATAAAAGAATGTTTTTGACTTGTAATTTTGAGTATTCAATTTTTAGGATGATAAGTGTTTTTGTCACCAATGCCAAAGGGGGAGATTGTTGAAATTAAGGTCAATTTGTCTATTAGTGACTCACACTTAATCAGTATATAGTTTCTACCAAGCTTCATAACCTACGTACAGTTTATGTTGAATGTAGTAGTGTTTTCCGAGTTGTTTAGAACAAATGATGGAAACTCTAGTGTTAACCAAGTTCCATTGTATTAACTAAGTTTCATAGTGTTAACCATGTTCTGTAGTGTCTACTAAGAAAAGAAATTTTAGTGATGTGAATCTACTGTTGACTGATCCATGAAGTGTCAACTAAGTGATTTAGTATATGCTGAGTTTTCTAGTGTTCACCAAGTCACACAGTGTTGACTGAGTTCAAGCTACTTGGAAGTGATCAGTATGAACCAAGCCACCTCATCAATTGAGTGCCAAATTATGTTGAGTGTTGACAATGGTTTCTGAGTATCAAAACATCATTGAGTTTTTCTTCAAAATCTAAGTTACAACAATTGGGCCAACATTGTAAATTTTGGTGAAACTTGTATTGTAGCCAACTCCAATAAGTTGTGATTTGGATTGGTATATATGTAATACATTGTATCATGTCCAAAGATAGAATGTAAGTATATGATGAGAAGAAGTGCAAATTAATGAAGGCAACAAGAAATATAAGGGTAACAAAGTATTATTTATCACAACAAGGTAATTATTACAATTCAAGGAATCTGAACCAACAAATCAGAGTTGCAGATGAGAGATTAGCCACTGGTTCATCCTAATAGGTGCATTAGTTAAAATCCTTTAACAAGATAGACTCAATAGTCTTTGATAAATCTCTTCATCAATTACAAGGTAGACCTCATTGTCCTTATTGCTCCTAAAAAGGTAGATCATCAAAAGTGATCAATTATAAGCCTTAATAGGCCAAATTTATACTACAGTACTAAAGCTTGTGGGTATCATCCCCACCCCTATTTTACTTTCTATTTGGAAGGTTTCTAGATCACCATATCTTGTGTCAAATTATTATGAATGTTTATTTGATTTCATTATTTCATTCATGCAATTAGATCAGAATATTATATGAAGGATTAATTGGAGAAATAAGATTAAGTTTTATTGGCTCCCGATTCACCCCCACTCTCAATAACCTTCCCTACCTCATATTTACAACAACCCCTATCTAAAATGCAATGGTAAATTAGTGTATTTCACCACCCTACCTAAGTGAACCTTAACATAAAGTTGTGCAAAATAGGGTAGAGTTTGGTCATTATTTGAATAACAACCATGAGCAGCATGAAAGAGTGGGTATATAAGTGCATCCATCTATGGATCTATACACTTAAGGGGAGAATACCCCTTCAAATATTTTAGTGGAACATAATGTGGGAAAAATTTCCTCTTTAGTGTCTCTTTGGACACTAAGCCCTATACCTTTTGTAGTGAAAGACCTAAAGAGACCTCTCATCTCTTATGGTCAAGGACAATCTATATAGCACATATAGAATATGGAGTAACACCATGAATCTCATCTCTAATATATGTGAGGCTCTGTAAGATGTTCTATCATGTACTACTATACACACTAGAGAATGTGCCACTAGCCAAGGATTCATGAAGTCTTTAAATCTCTTGGTTAGTGTGATCATAGGGCATGTCAGGTGGGATAGGTTGTTGATATGTGGGAATAGGTCATTGTTGGAGGGGACAAGCTACTACTCGAGGGGATAGGAGGCTTCTAATCTACCATGTAGAGGTCAATGTATGTAGTATGCACATGTATAGAATGTTTAAACCTGAAATTTCAATTAAAATATGACATTTTTAATAAACTTGAAATTTCTCATACAATGACATTTAAGAAACCAAAATTTTGTAAACATGAAGTTAAACATATAATACATGTAAACATGAAATGAACATAGCATACAGTACTACATGCGCATTTTGTACATCCTAAATTAAAATATGATGTATAATAAACTTGAAATTTATTGTACTTGATGACACTTAAGAAACTAAAATTTCATAAACATGAAATTAAATAATGCATGTTTAAAAATGAAACAAAAATATGTTATGTACATGTACATAGAATTTCGTAAACATGAAACAAACATAACAAACATGTGCACATATATAGGTTCACCCTAGTATTTAAGCTTAATATATACCCAATAAAACCTTAACATGAACCCTAATAAAACCCTAATCTAAACTCCATGAAAAGTGTAATCAAAACCCTATCCTTAGAAGCTTAATTGTAGCCCAATTGTAATTCTAATCAGGTAACCTAAACACTCACTTTGGAACCTTAACCATTATTTTAATACTTTGTTGAATTTTATATCATGTGTGTGTGTGTGTGTGTGTGTGTGTGTGTGTGTGTGTGTGTGTGACAACTTCATAAAATTGTTTCAATTAATTTTAGATAGAGTCTAGGTCGCATGGGTGGACTACTTGACACATAACTATGTTAAATATAGAGCTAGATTCACTATATAATGTATATTGTATATTATCATGATCATGGCTGATGTTACTAGGGAAATAAGTAGGACTATGTTTAGAGTTAAAGTTAGTATTAGGTTTACAGTTAATTTTAGGGTTACTCTTAAAGTTAAAAAATTAGGGTTATAGTTAGGTTTAGAGTTATAAAATTAGCAGTTTATATTGTTCTTTTTGCATGTGCCTCGGCATAAATTCATTTGATTAGGCTTGGCATTCAAGGTTAATGCTATATCATGATTATGGTTTATATTATGGTTCTAGGGTTAATTTTAGGGTTAGGGTTTAGTATTAAGATTGATTTTAGGGTCATTATTAGGGTTTAATCATGGTAAATTAGGGTTTTCAGATATAGTGTTCTATGTTGAGTAAGCTATTATGGTTAGAGTTAGGGTTAGTGTTATAATCGTGTAAATATAGTATGATCATTAGTGTTTAATATCAGTATGAGACTTACATTAGAATTATGAGGAATTATGATTAGATTTAGGATTTAGTGTTAAATGTTGAGTAAGTTAATATAATTAGGGTCTGGGTTTTGTGTTAGGATTAAGGTTTATGTTATGGTTATAGTTACATGGTTAGGCTTAGAGAAGCTAGGGAATCCTACCTATAGGTGTCCAAAGAAGGAATCAACATCATATGGTGAGAATAAAATTGTGTATGTGCAAGAGAGTGATAGTTTGAAGACAAGTAAAGTAGACCTTGAACTAGAAAAGGGTGAGAGTTTAATGTTAAGGGGAGTCCTAGTCAAAGAATGAGTAAAGGAGGAAGCTAATAAAATGAGGGTACTTTTTAGGACTACATGTAAGGTACTTGGAAAGGTGTGTAAGGTAATCATAGACTTAAAGTCCACTGATAATATGATATTAGAGGAGGCAGAACAAAAACTTGGATTGATAAAGATCCCTCATGCATGTCCTTGCAGAGTGACATGGTTAAACAAAGGACAAAACATCTTGGTGAATGAACAAGTATGGGTGGACATCACCATTGGCAAGTACCAAGATAAGTTCTTATTATGATGTGCTTCTAATGGAAGCTTTCCATATACTACTAGGAAGGTCTTGGTAGTATAATATGGAGGCAGTGCACCATGGTAAGGAAAATAAATATTCCTTCAGGAAAGATGGAATCACCTATAGAATACAATCCTTATTAGAGGAAGAAAAAGTGGAGAATTATACTACTAGTAGAATGTTGATGAGTGGGAAAGAGATCCTCAAAGACTTAAAATAAGGTGAAGGATTAGGGTATGTTATCATGGTGAAGCCAAAGGAGGAGAAGCCATCAATATAAGAACCTATACCTACAGAAGTACACGAACTACTAGATCAGTTCAAGGACATCATATGTGATGGAGCACCACCAACATTACCCCTAAAGAGAGTGATAAGCCATCAAATTAACTTCATAATAGGTGCATATTTACCAAATAAGGTTGCATACAAGATGACACCAGAGTAGAATAAGGAGATAGCAAGGAAAGTCCAACAATTGATTGACCAAGGGTTGATTAGGAAGAGTATTAGTCCATGTGAAATCCTATTTGTCCTAGCCCCTAAAAATGGAGATAAGTGGAGGATGTGTATAGACTCTGGGGAAATCAAGAGAATTATAATCATGTATGGATTTATTATTCCTAGGATAGAGTATCTAATGGACTATCTTGGTGGAGCTAGATACTTTTCTAAGATTGATCTTAAAAGTGGCTATTATCAAATAAGGATGAAGGAGGGAGGGTGGTGAGTGCAAATCTATATTTAAAAATATTGAGGGTCTCTATGAGTGATTGGAAATGTCATTTGGTCTTACCAATGGACCAAGCACCTTCATGAGGGTTATGAATGAAGTCTTAAAGGACTATATAGGAGTTTTTGTAATTTTGTACCTAGATGACATCCTCATCTTTAGTAAGACAAAAGACGAGCACATGAAGCACTTAGAAATGGTGTTGAGGAAACTCCAAGAGGAAAAGTTAATAGCAAACCTTGAGAAGAGTGAATTCATGAAAGAAGAGATAGTGTACTTGGGCTTTGTAGTTTCACAAGGAAGTCTAAAAATGGATAAGAGTAAGGTAGAGGCAATCTTGAGTTTTCCTACTCCTAGATCTGCTAGTAAGGTTAGAAGTTTCTATGGGCTAGAAAAATTCTATTGGAAGTTTTTGAGGAAGTTTTGTGAAATTTGTGCACCTATTAATGATACCATCAAGAGAGGCATGAAGACTAAGTTCATATAGACCAAGGTTGCATATGCAAGTTTTGAAGGACTAAAGAAGGAGGTGGAAACCCAATTACTATCGGTCTTTCCAAGTTTTGAGAAACCATTTGTGGTAGAGTGTGATGCTAGTAACATAGTATTTGGGGCGGTATTAAGCCAAGAGGGGAGACTTGTGGCATTTTTTAGTGACAGACTTAATGAAACCAAAACAAGGTACTCAAAATATGACTTGGAGCTATATGCTTCAGTCCAAGCCCTTAAGAAATGGAGGCATTACTTACTACCTAAGGAATTTTTTATCTTTGCTAACAACCAAGCATTAATTTTCATAAACTCGTAGGAGAAGTTCAATCTTAGACACACAAAATGGATGGAATTCTTGCAGTCCTACAATTTTACCATCAAACACAAGAAGGGTACAAACAAAAAGGTGGCAGATGCTTTGAGTAGAAGACTGCTAACTATTCAAGAGGTCAAGTTATAGAGCATTGGACTTGAAGGATTCAAATATTTGTATGGTGAATACACTAATTCCTCGAAGGCATACAAGGTATGTACTAATTTTGAAAACCATTTTTATAGTCAATTTTATGAGTATAAATTGTAGAATGGTTTGTTGTTTATGAGTCAAAAATTGTGTATCCCAAGTGGATCCATGGGGGAAAACCTCATTTAGGAAAAACATAATGGAGGCATGAGTTGTAATTTTGGCCTTACCAAGACCTTAGACCTAGTGGAAAGGTTCTACATTAGCCCAAGATGCAAAGATATGTGAGGAGATATGTAGAACAATGTGGCATATGTCAAAACAAAAAAGACACCTCATCTAATGCAGGAATTTACCAAGCACTACCCATTCCTAATAGGCCTTGGGAGTGCATAAGCATGGATTCAATAGTGGGAATACCTAGGACAAAGACAGGGTTGGATAGTGTATTTGTGTTAGTTCATAGGTTCAATAAGATGAGCCATTTCATACCCTATAAAATAACAATTGATACTAGTAATATAACTAACCTATTCTTCAAGGAGGTGGTTAGAATTCATGGGCTACCAATGAGTATTGTGGCTAAAAAAGATATCAAGTTTATGGGGAATTTAGAATACCATATGGAAGAGATTAGGTACAAACTTGGCTCATGGTTCTTCCTACCATCCCCAAATAGATGGGGAGATAGAGGTAATTAAAAAGGTCCTAGGAAACTTATTAAGGTGTCTTACTAAAGAATATGGGTAGAGTTGGGAACAAATCATCCCTCAAGAAGATTTTTCCTATAATGATAGAAAGAATAGAACAATTGGATTAAGTCCTTTTTGAAGAGTGTATGGGTCACATCAAAGGGTCATAATGGATTTGAGAGAACTACCAGCACATGAAACCATCAATGGACATGTAGATTATTTTGTTCAATCCATGAAGGAGATACATGAATAGGTTAAGAAGACATTAATGGAGGAAAATTAGAGGTTGAAGGAAAAAAAGGGTGAAGGGAGAAGAGAACTACAATTATAGGTAAGAGATTTTTTCATGGCCTATTTGAATAAAGCTAGACTACAAAAATGTGTCCCAAGAAAATTGCAAATGAAGAGAATTGGGCCATGCAAGGTGCTAGAGAAGTATGGTTCCAATGGTTACAAAATTGACTTACCAAAAGACATGTCCATCTCTCCCATCTTCAATGTTAAAGATTTGATACTTTACAAGGGTCTAGAAATTGATGAACTATAGTACTAGACTAATCTACATAAAGACATATCAAACTTCCAAGTACCCTAAAGGAAGCAACCACAAGTGACGATGATATTGGACTCAAGGGTGAAGAAAAGTACAAGAAACAAAGACTACAAGGAATATCTAGAAAAATGGGAAGATACCCATGAAGTTGAGGCAACTTGGATTTCTATGAGTGACTTCAAGAAATAGGACATTAGCAAGGAGTTCCTCTCACCACAGGTATCTTAAGTCTTCTTTTGTAGGGGGAGTATGGCACAGGAGCACCTTGGGGAAGGGAAAATACCTAAAGAAATTTTGACTTGTAAATGATCTATCCAACCATTTGATGAATAAAGAAAAATTATTAAGTCTCATGGTGTGTTTAGGAGGTGTGAATAGATAGAAACTAGGTTTGAGTCATGATTTTTGAAATTCAGTCCTAATAAATCTAGAAAGCAAAAATTGCTCCAAAAGGGGAAAAATATGGAAAAATCTCTTGAAGGGAGAAATAAATGTTTATAAAGAGTACTTAGGTGTTCTAGGACTATTTTATAAACATTAAAACCAAACTAGACAAGTTTGGAGGGCTCAAATGCCAAATTGTTAAAATTGGCAAAGTTGCTCATTGACAACTTTTCATTTTTGAAAAGTTGCAATGATAACTTTTTACACTTTGGTGTAAAAGGAATAAGGTGAACCTTTCATTTGAGCTAATGTTTAGGGTAGTTATATAAGGTTACTTAATCACTAGATACTCCTTTGAAGGGGTTGGTTATGCCATTGTATGGATAGTTGATAGAAAGAAGAGTAGTTGTTGATAGAAAAATGGGGTTTTTGAAGGAGTTATTGAAGATATTGATTGATTTTCTTACTATTTTTGATGGATTATATTCTTTTGTTCATGTATTTTCTCTATACAATCCTTTTTGATCATTAGCATTCATTTTATCAGGTTTTCAAAATTCTTTAGTTTCATTGTTCCTGCTAGTCGGATTTTTGCAACTGTATGAAACTGTATGACCTTTGGTAATCAAATAACATCCTTTGAATATTATGTAAATATTAATTTTTGAGGTTAGGAGAGACTGTTTTCTATTTTTGCAAGCAAGCCCTAACACTAATATGACTTTTTTTTTACTAAAATTGGTTGAATTTTTGACCAATATTTTTGTTGCTATTTTTGTCATCTAAATTTTGACTAAATCCTCTAAGTGTCAAAAATTGACACACGATTTGGTCAAAAATATCATCCTTGTCAACAACAAAAAATTTCAACATGTTGGTAAAAAATTTGACCAAATTTGGTTGAAGTTTGACCAATTGTGATCCTTGATTGACTAGGATGTCAAACCCAAGATGAAATCCTAGTTGATGAGTTGGTAAAAAATTTGACCAAGTTTGGCCAAAATTTTGATAAATTCGTACCAAAATTGGTCAAATTTGTGCTGTCAAATTTCTGGATTTGATTGTGTATAATTTTTTTACATCAACGTTTCGGATCATACTACATGATCCATCATCAGGATGCTAGAGAGAAAAGAGAACATGAAAAAAATAGAATGCAGATCCAACCAGCTGAAGAAATAGAAGGGAGGGGGAAGGGGAGGAGATCCAACCACCACCCTTGTCAGAAGGTAGGTATCCTAAAAAGCCTAGCCTTAAGAGCTTTTAGGATTTGTGACAGTGACAACCTAGACCAAGAGCTCGCACACCTTCGTCAAGTATTCAAGTGGAATGGATACTCTGACAAGCAAATATCCACAGCTATTCGCTTGGCCAATTCCCTCTTTCTTTCGGCCCCTCGTCCTCCTCTCTCTGTCGCCCAATCGCCCCCTTTCTGTTCGATTCCTTATGTCGAGGGGATTTCCAACAAGATCTCCAAGATTTTGGGCAAAAAAGGCATTAGAGTTGCCTTCAGGCCCGCATCCATGCTTAGGCATCGTGTTCCCCCCATCAAAGACCCTAGGGATGCCTTTGCAGATTCTGGTGTCTATAAGGTCATGTGCTCTTGCGGTACCCCTTACATTGGTGAAACGGGCCGTTCATTCAACACTAGAATGAAGGAACATGCCGCTGACATCAAGCATGAGCGGGTCCTCAAATCTGCATTAGCTGATCATTCTTCCTCTACTAAGCATCATATCTGCTTGGAGAGGACGCAAATTGTGTTCAGGGAAGACAACTTTGCTAAAAGAAAGCTCAAGGAAGCCATTGTCATCAATGATAACCCTTCTAACCTCAATCGTGATGACGGATGGACCTTAAGCAGTTCTTGGCATCCTTTGTTATCCTCACTTCGCAATTCGCCGTGCTCTTAGCTCTCTTTCTAGTCGCGTCTCCCCCCTCGTCAAGCTTCCCGTTGTCCCTTCCTTCCCCGCTGGCTCCTCCTTCTCCCTTCTCTCCTCTCCCCCCCCCACCCTTTCTCCCATGTCCTGGCCCTTCGTCGGGGTGAACACATCGTTATCTTGTTTTTGTTATGTTTCCTTTCTTCAGTTAGTGTTTAATTTTCTTTCCTCGGTTTTCTCTTGTGCTTATGCGTGCGCTTTCCTTCTTTTTTATTTCCCCCTTTTATAACCTTGTGGTCGTCCTCTCAGTTTCTATTCTTTGGTTTGTTGCCTTTTTTCTTTTGCTTTAGCCACACTCAATGGTCTCTTGTTCTGTCTCATTATTATTTTCCATTGCTCTTCGTTGGGTGGTTTCGCTTATTTCGTGGCGCCCCTACCTCCTTGTTCTTTTTCGCTTTAAATTATTTTTTCTTTTCTCTCTTTCTTCTTTTTTATATATTTATTTGTGTTTTTCTTCTTCGTAGTTCAGTGTTTTAGTTTACCGGCTTATATTTATTCTTATACATTTTTTAATTTCTATTTATTTATTTTTTGTTCGTGATAGAGATTTATATAAATTTGCAACATTATTGCTACATATTTATACAAATATATACCATATCTATTACAATAAATTAAATTCTTTTCCTCTTCGTTGTTTCTTGTTTAGGTTTTTAGACGCACAGATATATTTATACATATACATACACACACACACACATATATATATATATATATATATATATATATATATATATATATATATATATATATATATATATATATATATATATATATATATAGATATAGATATATATATATATATATATATATATATATATTTATTTATTTATATATATAATATTGTGATATAGATTTAGATACTCTTGTAACAATAGTGCCATATATATAAGTCTATATTATTCGCACATATAGAAGTAACCATATCATATATATATATATATATATATTCACATATATATGTATATATATATACATGAAGTATATGTTTATAAATGCGCTTATATAGTTATATACATATATATGTTTTTACATATATATATGTATTTAGATATATAGGTCTCCACAGGTATATATGTATATTTATATGTATATACAGATATATATGTATATACACATTATTATACATATATAAATGTATACATGTATATACACTTACATACACGTATAGACATGTGTATATACATTTTTCTATATTATCCGATTTTAATTTTTTATTCTTTTATTTTTTCCTTTTTTGTTTTTTAGTGTTGTTCTTTAGATGTTCGAGTGTTTGGGTTCTTAGTTCTCCCCCTTTATTCTTTGTCGTGCTTAGTGGATGTTCATATTTCTTTCTTCTTTTGTGGCTTAGTCCCCTTCAATTTTTTGACTTTTCTGTAATTTTACAATTCTTGAGCTTCTCTGTTTTTATCTCGCTTGGTTTTATTCAAGTTGTTACACATTTAGCTCATCGGTGCATGTATTGTTCTCTCTTCGATCCTTTCCTTTGGTTTTCTCTTCTTAGCTATTTTTTGTGCTTGATGGCTTCCTCTGATTGGGGTCTTTCTTTTCCCCTTTTTTCCCCCCCTGTGATTATTTTTATTTTTAATTCTTTTTTCTCCTTATGAGTTAGGTGTCATGTCTCATCAACTAACTCTCTCTCCTCCCCTTCCCCCTCCCTTCTATTTCTTCAGCTGGTTGGATCTGCATTCTATTTTTTTCATGTTCTCTTTTCTCTCTAGCATCCTGATGATGGATCATGTAGTATGATCCGAAACGTTGATGTAAAAAAATTATACACAATCAAATCCAGAAATTTGACAGCACATTAGCATGGATTGTGGAAATCTAATAGATCTCATTGGTCAAATTTTTTACCAACCTTCTTTTTTTTTTAAATGAGAATTGGATTGAAGATTCTTGAAAAAAATAATATTTATCCTGGATATGGAGCCCCCTATGAATTTCATTGGACTTAAATCTTTCTTGGACATAATGGGTACTTCCAAAAGTTCATTAAGAACTTTGCATAAAAATCCTATTGGTTGGATAAGTTGACTCAAAATGGCAAGCTATACACATGGGAGATTGTGCAAGTAGAGACCTTCGAGGAACTCAAACAAGGCTAGTGTGTACACCCATTTTGGCATATCTAAATTAGCAAAAGGATTTCTATGTTCATGTGGATGCCTCTAACATAGAAATCCTTGTGCCAATTTAGATATGCCAAAATGGATGTACACACTAGCCTTGTTTGAGCTTCTCAAAGGCCTCTCCTTCTACAATCTCCCATGCATATGTCTTGTTATTTCGAGTCAAGTTATCGAGCCAATAGGATTTTTATGTAAAGTTCTTAATGAAATTTTGGAAGTACCCAATGTGTCCAAGAAAGAGTTGAGTCTAGTGACATCTGTAGGGGGATTTAGATCAAGGATAAATATCACTTTTTATAGAATCATCTTCAATCCAATAATCTTACACAAAATGATTTTGTTACTTGGGAGATTAGTATTCCAACTCTAGATTTAGATGGTTAAGCCAAATTCACAATATTGCAAGAATTATTTAGTTTTCAATGGTTATATGTTAATTTTCTTTTCATTTAAAAAAAAAAAAAATTTGTACATACTTGCATGATATCAATATAGTGTTGTGTCATCTGTAGCTTTGAAACACTATCTAGATTATCATAATTAAGAGTTTCAATGTCTTCTATCTCATCATCAACATCTTCTGCCTCTTCCCTTGCATCATCATTCTCATGGTCCTTCCAATACACAACTTAACTAAGAACATTTGAATCTTCATATCAAGCACTATTTTTATTTCAAGCTTACATGGAAAAAATGAAAATCAATCATTACCTCATGTCAATGTCTAGAAAATAAGAAGGCATTTAGTATTTACTAGTTTATCTAAAACAAATTTATAAAATTTGATCTAGACTTACACTAAGGGGAATAATTGTTAGGCAAGTTGTATTCTAAAGCAATATCCCAAAGTCCTCTTCATGTCACCTACATCTCCTGCCCACTCAAAACCCACAATTCCCTACAACATCAATTCATCATTTCCTAAATATCTCATACCAAAATTTATTATGTCCTTCAATCACAATAACTATTTGAATGAAGTTGTAGCATATTAACAGATGGAATTGAATAAAGTATTGTATGTTTGGCATGGTTCAATTCAATGTTTATCATTTTTATAAGAATTTATGGAGTTTGGTAATTGCATTAGATACATCATTGTAAACCAAAATTTTACCCTTTTCCCATCATTTCATTATGTAAGAAATTTTATTGCATTGTAAAATTATTGTAGTCACAAGGAGTTTAAATGTCAAAAGTTATCTCTCTTATATTTACTTTGCATGACAATTGTTTGTATTAATGTCTACCTACATATTTACATAGTAAAGATCATCTATATGCATTCAAAAGTCAAAAATAATTGCATCTAAATTATGGTTCATAGTAACAATTTGATAGAATTTAAAACATATTTGACATCATTTCAAGAAATCATTAACAGACTGAAACATTGAAGTAGCATGTACAAAGATTATTTGCAATGTATTTAACAAAGTTTCTTGAGTCTCTAATTTTGAGGCTAAATTTGGAAAGGGATCTTTCAATGATATAAGTGCATGATCTTGTCAGCCTATAGGCTAAAGAGAAGTTATTTTTATTTAGTTCAATTTTAGTTTTTATTATGGGCAATAGAATTCTGCATTATGGAATAGTTTTTTGTAAATATAAGGATGGAAAGAAGGAACTCAAAAGATTCCTTGTGTCTTAGCAACAAATAAAGCAATAATCACCAGCTATGAAAAATATTTCTCTCTTCCTCGAGAGTTGTAGGGTATTCTTCCATTCATACAATTCTTGGTATATCAAACAAGGGTGAATAACTTGTTTCTATCTTGTAGCCTAGAAGTAATCAAAATGAATGCAAAAATTAGTCATCGAGTGGGTGCTCTAATGAAGAAACAACTTTGGATCCAATTATGCATACCATGCCATTGAGTCATCATGTTGATTACAAGGTGGAAATGGTTATAGCCATGGATCAATCCATTGGACAAGATGAAAACAAGATACCAAGGTGTGACACCTATTCAAATTATTGCAATAGTAGATCTGATCATGTGGTTGAACCTATTTCACATTAAGGTAATGATGTTGTGGGGTCCTCTTGCAATTGTATTCAAGTTGGAAACACTAAAATTAGGTATGTATTGTGGATTCAAACCATAATGATTTTGATTTTTCTCACCCCACTACAAAATATGTTAGAAGGATAGGTTGTGATGGATGGTCACTAAGAGCTAAGAAGTCCAATTTTCTTGTTTCCCAAGAAAAACAACATTTTCAAGAGGTGAAGGCAAAATTTTATCAACCCAATCATCTACAATAATGGTGGTAGTACGTGCCAAGATATGAATTCAATAAAAAAGAACATTTTAAAGCATTTTAAATAGTTTTATAAGCTGTTTCCAAGGATATAATGTCTATGATTATGTCATAATGACTATGATATCTAAATTAAAGATGATATTATGAACACATATGGCTCCATAGCAATCCTATCAAGGTTGATAGTATATGAGAATTCAATTAGAATTATACAAATATTATAGCAAGAATGACATCTAGAAGTTTATATTTGGAAATAAAATGGTAGTAACAAAGAAGTATCAAAATTTAAAGAAAGTTTTAAGTATGGTAAATCATCGCAGCCATATGTATAAGTTACATCAAAGTTATTTGAAGAAGAATCTATTGATGAGTAAAAGAGACATGGAAGATAGGAGAAAAGTGGATGTATAGGAGACAAACTCATTTTGATAGCAAGTATACTAATGTTCTTTACAATAGACATAAGGGCATGTTCTTGAGTTAGAACCTAGATATATCATAGGATTGTCCTCAAATAGACCATTAAATATTTAATAGGATGATCGTCATGCCTAGTAACAGAGTTGGTAGTAGTCACCGTGTCATCTTTCCTTTTTTCCTCAAACTTAAGGCGTATACATTCAATCCATTTACAACATTCATTTGTGTTAGTGGATAAGTATTTGTAGATTATCAGGCTTAATAATGAAAAATGGCTTCCCAACACATGTTAAAAAGATTTTATATCTCTGGGCCACCCACATCATGAAAACACCTCATATAAGAATAGAACCAACCTTGCTTTAACCTTTCCAAATTCAATATCATTATCCCCATCCTTTATTTTTTGTTTCAAAAAAGTCATAATTTCAAGCAATATTTAAAAAGTGAGAAGCAAAAAGAAATGGAAAGCAAAGCAAACCAAAAGCCTCAACTATTGAAAAGGATAAAAATAACAATGTTCAAATTCATACATTTGCAATTTTGAATTGATCAATGAACCAAAAATGTGGTCTTTCATTCAAGAATAGAACATAATATATGCATAGATCTCCATCCCAAGTTACCCACTTGATCACAATTCCTTGATCTACAAGGAAGATTCATCCTCTATTCCATTTCAATCACATGCAAGATTGGGGAAGTAATCTTATCAGAGTCAGAGAAACTTTGTGATAGATCTCTAGCTTTCAAAGTGAGTTTTTTAAGGTACTTTAATGGCTATAAGATCTGGCAATTTGTGGGCTTTTGATATAAATTTTTCTTAGCTCTTCAACAAGCCAAGCATTCATGATGTTTTGGGTGGAGGATTAAGTGACATTTTGTGTTTAAAACATGTCAATGAAAATCCCCTCTTTATTTTTCATATACATGTTCTAGATCAAAATTGTTAATTTATCGATCATTGGGACTATTTACTATGAAATCATGTTGATTTTACTAAATTAGATGATCCTGAATGTATACTGGTCAAGCTACCAGATGTATCCAAACTCAAATTCTTGTGTTGATTAAATTAACAAAGCTATAATGTGGCTTTAATGGTTTTATTTACTATTTTGTTTGAATAGTGGCAAATGTGATGTTATGGGGGAAAATAAATATATTCATAGGCATTCTTGTGGGAGTAGCAATAGCCTAGATATTGTTATTATGGATGGATATTCTAGAGATATGATATCTATACAGTTCAAGGCCATGTAAAGGAAAATCGATGGTATAATAACTACTACTATTCTTGATATAGGTATATCATAGTTATTATTATATGTAAAGAATATGAAATGATGGGCACCAAGGAACAAGAAGCACAAGTAGTAAATATACTTTTTCCCCCATTGAAGATGAAATAGAAAACAATGCATGGACTATTTGAGGTGATGAAATGGAAAGCTTTGTGGCATAAATAACTATTTTTAAGCAATGGATTTCACTTGGCAATTTCAAATCATGTAAATTTTACTTATGAAAGATAATATTCATGTCTTTTCATCCATTGGAAAATTGAATATTGAAATTTATACAATAATATACAATACACAAGAACCTACAATGCAAACTTGACTATTGAATTGCATTAACAAGGGAACAACAAATAAAAAGGTGATTGTGAAAGAGAGTAAAAGGAGACAAAGACTAGTTGGCCTATAAAACACCTGGTGTTGGTCTTTTATGACATGGCTCCTCTTCATCATATATTATAACCTTAAAACTGTGCAAACTTTTACATCTAGTTTGAAACTAGCATTATTTTGTCATAAATTATCTATCATTCCTAACAAAAATATAAAAAATGTGATAGTTTGAATCTGTATTGACATTACAATAAAGATCAAATTGCACTAGCAATGATGGTGACTCTAGTCACATACAATCATGGGCTTTTCCACTATTTGTAGAGCTGAATCACATTAATATAGAATTAAGGAGTTTTGGTGTTTTTTCTATTGAGGAAGGTAGAGCCTTCTTAAGAAGAATTTTTCACAATAAATGAGTCAAGAATCTTCAATAATTTAAATTTTGAAAAAACAAAACTCTACCCACAAAATTCTAGTTATTTGGCAAGCTAAAAGCACATTTTATAGAATTCTTATCACTATTACTAAGGTGGCAGAGTTGCATAAAATATTGGATGAGATCAAGCATGCAGCACATGAAAATGAGATACAAAGTGTAGTTTTTTAGATGAACAATTTTCATTAGGTATCCACCAAAAAATCTCAAAGATAAAGTACAAAACAGAAAATAAAAAAGAATTTATATCAAAAGATGCATCATCTATTGTAATTTTGTGGAAACTTGACCAATAGTGGATATGATACAATAAAACTATACACAACAATCATGAGGAAAAGATTTAAGCACAAGTGTAGAACATGTTCTAAAGTTGAATTCCCCTATGATGATATGCATATGATCAAAAAGGAGTATTTTATCATTGTCATATTGCATAAACACGATCAAATGGATATTAAAACATTTAACTTGTCTTCCAAGGAGTAGATTAATTTGTTTGTATCAAATAAAAAAAGATATAAAAGAATGTGGAATTATCTAAAGATATACAATAATGATAATTTTTTACAGTTATATTACCTACTATCCAAACATGGATAAAGAACATAAAAAGATAATACAATCTTATTGGCCACTATTTATATCCACAAAATAGTTGATAACTTTCTCAAAAGAGACACAAGGGCTCACCTTGAGCTGACTTTGCAAAAATTATAAATACACTTTCTTTAAATGGTTGAAACATAGTGTGAATAACTAAACTTCCTAAAAGATATAATTGGCAAAATCAATTTAAAAAATCAAGAGTAGAATTACTAAACAATGATCAATAATTACAATTTAAAAAGAAATTCCATAAAATCTTATTTCCCAAAAAAGAATAGATCCTGCAATAAAACATAAATTTGATGAAAATCAAAGCAAAATCTCAAGACAAGAAAATGCCACTCTCAAACATCAAGGAAATGTGACAATGAGAATAAATAACAATTCCATGTACTATGTTGAATGGGAAAACACATACTACCTAGAAAGTTATTATGGGGAATATCTACAACTAAGGGAGATAAGATGAAGAATTTTAGGAGGAAGGGGAGATGCAAATCACTTCACTTAGAATGCCACCTAAAAGTGATAACTTCTTGGACAAAACATACAAGACACCTTTGAATAAGACGTAATAATGGAAAGTGCAAAGGGAAATTCCATAGTGTTTGAGCAAAATAATTCTTCCCATAAATCCCATAGAAGTCTAGAACACATTAGATAAAATATTATAATGCTATTTAGTTTCAATCTCTTAGAAGGAAACAAGATGAAAAATCCTCTTTGTAAATAGAATATAGTGATCCATCTCAACTTGAAATAGTAGAACAAATGATGACCCAAAGAAGATGCTCACAAGATATGGGATCATCCATAGTGTACATGAAATGTGTAGCATAGGAAATGAACATGGGGACTAGAATGTGTGAGCAGTACATGTGAATGGTGGAAGAAAATCATTCAAAAAGAAAAAACATATGGTTACATTGTAGCCCATCTTGATGATGTGAAAACTATAATAATAGATGCCTTCACTTTTATTGTTTTTTATAAGATAAACAAGTTTTATAGGGATCCTAAAACCCAAAAGTTAAAACATATCCAAGGCTAATAATAAGAAGTTAAAGTCCAGCCAAAAGTTAAAACATATCACAAGGCTAATAATAAGAAGTTTAAGCCGAGCCAGAGAACAGAGGCCAACCAAAGGGACAGTAAAAAAAATAGACAAAAAGATAGAACCACAAAAAGCCAACTAAGCAAAAAATTGCAGCATACTAATAGACCAAAAGACAGGAAGAGAAAAACCAAAGTTACTCCTTTATCTTTCACTTGAGCTCCTACATCATTTGTACTACTTCATAGACTTGGTGAGTCTCCTTAGCCATTTTCTCCTACATCTTCTAACCATCCCAATCTAAGCTACTAAATGTTATGTCAGTCATCACATCCTCTTCCATTCTGTCTCTTTCTATATCCTTATCCTCGTTCTCATCTAGAAGACATCTAGCTTTCAACATCTAGTAAGGGATAAAATGTTATCCTTGATTAAATTCAGAATGGAAATCATTTGATTTGCTAGATTATGACTATAGTTTTTCAAATTCTGGATTCTCTTCTTAGTCAAATTGATTCGATCCCCCTAATCATTCAAATTTCCACAATTCGGCATCTTCATTTTGTTTTCTAGTTGGCCTATTTTTTCTCTAAAATCTTCCAATTCATGGTAAAGTCATTTGATTGACCTAAAATTTTCAATCATACTATTTCTAGAATTATTAAGCAAATTCATGCCAATTTCCCTTGCATTATCTGTAATAGCCACCATTGCAAGATCAATGAGATCCTCGAACTAGAGCTGACCCTACTTTTCTTCTAGAATTTGGGGGTTCATAGTCTCTCTGACAATATCCAAAGGTTCATAGTCTCTCTGACAATATCCATTTTGGAAGTTCTTACATTAAAATTTCTCTAGACCATGCGCCTATCCTTCATTACCACCTCTCCACCCTCTCCATCTTTCTTCTCCTTTTCATGTTCCTAAGGATGAATAGAGGAAAGAGGAATAGTAGAGATCTCTAGCCCAGAATCCAAAATCCCCTCTACATCCTTCTCTTTTGACCTCCTCCATTTTTATTCCACCAGCTCCTCTTTCTTAATCTCTATCTCCTCGTCATCCTCTTCATCAGTTTTTATATCCTCCCCTTCCTCATTATACTCTTCATCACCTTGGCCTGAAGTTTTAGATCCATTTCCTTTAGGGCTCTTCCTACTCAAGGTTTTAATTGACAAGGTTGATTTCTTCTTCGACTCCTTGGCCTTCACTTTGATTGTTGCATATACCTACAAATCATATATCCTAGCATTCATATCCTTGGATTAGTGATTAAGGTCTTGAAGATAATAAGAAAAAAAATACAAAGAACAAATAGCATGCCATAGCATAATTTTCATTAAAAAAAATCTCATTGTACTCTAACAGACAACTTGATGATGGAAAATTCAATAATAATGGAACAAAATCATATCCTTGTTGATGATGTAGATCCTAAATGAGTCATCGGTTCACCGATATATTTGACAATTCATTTTCTAATAAATAGCTTGGTTGTAAGCTTTCTCCACTTGTATCCATTTGAAGAGTCAAATAAGTCTATAGTTCATTAGAAGACATTTAATGGGCTTTATGTGTAACAAAAAAGAATATAGGTTCAAATTTTTATTATGACAAACCACAAAGTTGTTCTCTTTCATTCTTATTTGTGTTGTTTGTTTCTTCTTAATTTCACACTCTCTTAGATAACATCTTGGTTTTTGAGTCATTCTCAAAAAAATCAATAAAGTTATTTCCATCCAAGGGAATCCATAATAGCTAATAATTGATAAGTATGATAACTTGCTTTTACACAAATTCTACCCATTTTTTTCACATCGTAGCATCCATCCATTTATCATATATGAATACAAATCCTTATCATTAATCATACAAAGATAAGATAATAAAGTTAACAAGAAACATGATAAGACAAGTAACATGATCATCCAACAATTATTATCACTAAGGAAATGACCAAATAGAGCATCAATAACAAAATGAATCTACAATAAATGGTTATTTTAACCATGAAATATCAATTAGCAAGCATGTCAATATTATCACCTTATGTATTGCTCAAATCATAATCATAATAACACATCAATTATAGCCATTACAAGAGGTATTGATTAAGAAGATTGAACATCAAAGGATAAATTTTGTCACACCATTCAAGTATTCCTATGTTCATGTCAAACAACACAAATGCAGCCATAGTTGTGTGTGTGTGTGTGTGTGTGTGTGTGTGTGTGTGTGTGTGCATGCGTGTGCGTGTGTGCATATATATGTAGTTCCTTATCAACAAATAGATAGTCACATTATCAAAAATCAGAATGATATTGCCTTTATCACCACCTATGGAAGATTAATTAAATAATGAAAAGTGAAGTGAATAAACTAATTAGTAGTGATTATTCATAACTATGTAAAGATGTTGATTAACCATTAAATGCCCATTTCTTAAAAGGTGATATCCAAACCTATAGGTGAAATTATCCAATAAAAATGAGATCTTTTATAAGAATTAATCCATTTTCAAATACATACTTGAGTATATCTTATCAGCTATTTATCCTTATTGGATTTCTCAAGGAAGTACTTGCCTTTAAAAAATTAGTTTACAAATACTCAAGGAAAGTAATCATGAAGAGCCCACTGTCTTGTATATTTCCAAAGACAAGGTAGACATAGAAATATCTTATAGCATCATATTATAAGTAGTAACAATTATAAATAATAATCTTTCATTCTTATATTAATTGGTGTCACTTACCATCATTACAAGCTATCTAATCTTTGTAACTCAAATATCAAGCAATTGTTGTAATAAAATGAATAATATTTAAGACCAATTGGTGCAAGAAAATGTATCCCTAACACTCACCTCCAAAGGGGAACTTGTGTTAAGCACCTCAAATGGCACACTCATGTGGTCTACAAATATATCGACCCAAGTTTTTCAAAGGATAGAGATACAAGAATCTAGGAATCTTATTTTCTATAACACCTCTAGTGGGATCATCTAGCAGTCTTTTTATTATCACACTAATAACCTGTTTCAAGGTCAGTGGTTAAAGGTGGGATAGAAGTTAATTGCAAACATTTCCACAAATAATACAAGTGAAGAATAATTAGCAACACAAAATCTTGGAAGAATATTTCTTACGCTACACCACTATTGTCCATCCATGTGATGTACATATCCAATACTATCTCTAAAACACCTTCCTAGTAAATGTGTACTTCAAACAAATACTATTAATTCATATGTTGGATATTTATAAATATATATCAAAACTTATTATATGTTCACCAATAATTAAAGATCAACATCTTCCAAACTCCTAGAAGAATCTACAGATCCATAGCCTCAAATCCCTAGCTACTACTTCCCCTAAAATAAATGGAAAATCCCAAATGTGATTCAAAGAATGATCAAATCAGCATAAAAGAGAGAATGTAAAATGCAATATTGATATACATAAATTTTTATTGTATTGTATTCATAAATTTGTATTAGTATTCAATAGATGATTCTAAAACTTATGTTGGTGTATTGTATTCATAGATGCCTAGAGCCAAGTATACATGTCAGTGAAATGATGACCATTAAAGAAAGTTGGTATATGTTGAGATGTCATTTTGCATGATGCTTAACGATAATACTTTCAAACTCCTCTCTTGAAAAGTTGATCTGGGATCAACTCTAGGGTTTTGGGCAATCTTGTGGCCTACTAGAATTTGCTCAGTTAAAGATAAATATATTTGTTCACAGGGAGGCCTTTGCTAGTTTTGACTAATTTAGATAAGATTTTGAACTTTCTTTCTATCTCAAAAGAATAACTACACAAAAAAGAAATATATTTTTTGTATTTTTCTTTCATTTGGATAAATGCAATCTAATGATGCAACTATATGAATCCTAAATTGACCAATGCTTAACAAAGCAAATAACAAAGATAGGGTAACAAGGAGTTTAAGAAAATGACTTGAAAAGTAAATTTCCTAATGGAAATAAGCTATAGAAACAATGTGTCTACGAGTCATGTCTTTGAAAGGATTTGTAGGTAACCAATGAAAATAGGAGTAGTGCTTCCTTAATTCCACTAATGCAATCATCGATGGAATTCAATAATGGTAAGATGTTTCACTTTTCATCAAATTGCAAGGCCATGGAAAGTGCACTCATGCAAGAAAAAAAATTATGTAGGAACAATATGGTGATCTCTTCTCCAACTAAGTATGTCAACAAAAATTTTAAACCCATAGCAAACACTAGAGTTAAAATATCGCTCAATCAAAATAACACAATAAAACTATTGACTCAATTAAATTCCATGAACATACATTCACAAAATATAACACACTTAGGCAAGAATCACTACACTTCAAATGTGAGCACCAATAGCATATATTATGGCATCAAAATAAAGGCCCAAAATACATATTACATTCTTGAATTTATAAGAAATTTTCTCCTCGATTTGTGTTGATAGTGAGATATATCTTTATCCAAACATATTCCTCTAAACTAATAAGACAAATCTGTTTATGTAAAAACTGACTCTCTAACTGGTGCTTAGTAGGATCCCATCCTTATTTATATTATTAAATGGATGCATGAGCCTTTACATGTCTTAAAACAAAGAAAGCATTAAAAATAAGAAGAAGAAATCCATTAAATGATGTAGGAGTTTTTGGAAGTGCCAAAAATAGAAGCTTCATCTTTACTAGGTGTTTGTAGGAGTTAAAACTCTCATCAGAATGTGTTTCTAATGCATGGAAAGCTCTAAATATGGAACTGACAATTAACTATCAACACACCTCTGACTTCAAAAACTTTTGGCACACCTCATAAGAAGCGCACTTCAAAAGTAGCACACCTAGTGCACCTACGCACCTCAGAAGTAGGTCCAAAAAATGCAAAATTTTACCAAGTGTCAAAACTAAAATTCTAGCTTCTTGGTTTTATTCTCTTTTATACCCGATCTATGTGATGCAAGAGCATCCAGAGGTATAAGGGGAATCCTATGTCACCCAAAAAAATGTACTTAGACATAGTTTCTATTTCATGTGTTTTCATTTCTAGATACCCATTTGGGTCAAATAAAGGTTCCAACTCTCACAGTTCCACTATCAGTGTTCTAGGTTAGAGTATTTGAATACCTTGGGATACATGTAAATGCTAGAAAAATAGGAGTATGTAATTGGGCCATAAATTTGGTAAGTTAGAGGGTTTAAATTGGCTAGATGAATGTAGTTGTAATTTAGAGTATTCCAAAAAAAGAATTAGGTCAAAAGGCCCTACGGTTTGAAAGTTATCTCAATTTTTTGGTTCTTGGAGACCTCCTAAGAAATCTTGAAAGCTCATCCATAGGGCTATAGAGTGCTTTGAGAGCTTTTTGAAAATGTAAATGGTTTGTCAATCAGAGCTACAGTTCAAAAGTTATGCCTGCTGGAAGTTCGATTACCATTTCTAGATTCTTCTAATTTTGTGCCGACTTCTAATGCGACTTCTAGAGCCTTCTATTTGGTTGGTGGATGCCAACAACACTTTCTAGAATGTATTCCTAATCCTTAACCCTTCGGGGTCTACTTAACATTTATGGCATTGTAAAAGGTAGTTCGGAGTGGAGTTTGAGAGAAGGTACTGGGAGAAGAATTAATCTCCAAATTTATGCTATTGTAAGCCCATAGGGCATGTTTTGGAGTCTATTTCTCTACACTAAGTGTACTAGCATATTTTCATAGTTAATAAAATTTTCCCCTTTCCTGTTGTGGCTATTCTGTGCTTGGGTTGTGTCCCCATCACTATGTTTGGGTATTTTCTCTTGAATTTCTCTATAATCTCAATGAGTTGGGTTGCATCCAAAAAATCTAAAGCTTCATATTTGTCCTTCACTTTCTACCTACAATTGCCTACCTCGATGCGAGTCTTTGTAAAATCTCCTAGTTTTATATCCAAGTCTAGTAATGCTTCTTCATTCCTGAATTCTTGTCTAATATCATCATCATTAGAAGATTCTTCAAAATTCTTCCAAAAGTATTCAACAACTACTTTTGTAGTCATCAATTTGTCCCTTGAATTATCTTTAAAAATATCTAAGAACGCATCACTATAATATTTTTCTACCTCTAAAATTTTCTCTTGGGTTTAATCCTTGAGCTTATGAATATCCACATGTCATGTTTCCATTACTTTATTGCCATCCACGATCTTCTCTATCCAATCATCAATTTTATCTAACTCTTCTACTATATATACCTTCATTAACATATGATATCTTTGACCCTTGATTGACTATAGTGCTTACAAGTCCTTACCCTAGGTATGTGCTTCATGTTGAGATAATGGGTGTTGCACACATTGCATAATATTGTTATATTTTATTTTGTTATGTAATGTTGTGCCTAGATGGATGTGCACCATGTAAAGATTCCCATGGAATATTCTTGATGAGTTGTATTGTAACATTGTGATAATATTTCATGTAATTATTTAATATTGGGGGAAAAGAATTAAAAGCCCAATATTAAATGTGGGGTCAGTGGGTTAGGTAGCACATGGTTTTAGCACATGGTTTATGTAATACCACTTAGTGGTTTTGTGGGACTTGCTACTATATAAGAAGCCACAAGGGTAGTTGTTATAGAGATAGAGAGAGACAAGAAGAAGACAAAAGGCAAGAGTCGAGTGGGACAAGGCTTGACAGGTTAGCCAAAGGAGCATTTGTGAAGGTTGAAAGCATGGCATGGGATGTGTGGATTCATGTTTTTTCACATAGTTTGCTCGGTTGTGGCTATGGCCATAAAGGCTTCCATGGTTGTATGGAAATGGTATTTTTTGCTGAATAATACATGGTGATGGATACTTTTGGAGGCTGGGTTTTTCCCTCAATGAGGGTTTCCCAGGGTATATCTTGTGTCACAATTTTGTGAGTATGTTGTCTATTCTCTTGCATGTGGATTTTAATTCCATGTTATTTTAGATTTATTATAGGTTATGTGGAAATGGTTATATTCTTTGTTACCAAGTTTTCTTACAAGTGGTATTAGAGCTATGGTTTTATTATTGTAACCCTAGATTGAATCCATGGGAATGCATGAGAGGATTAAAAAAAAAGAAGGGGGCAAGATATATGAATAATTATTGCAGATCTGAGGGCTTTGGGTTTGCTGTTATGATGGGATGTTAAAATATTTAGGCATGTGAAATTTTTTGGACAAAAGAGTTTTTTGGATGTTTCATTTAAATGAGGGTTTTGGGGGGTAGCATGTAGAAATGACCTCCTGGGTAAAAACAGACCTCACCATTGGATCCGGGTTGACATTTCCATAAAATTTGATATATAATATGCCCTAGTTTGGCCATGTTCAGAGGAAACGAAAGAGTTTTTTGGTTTCAGCCCATGATGGCCATCAAATTTAATCCCGTCAGAATTTTTGTCACTGAAAAAATAAAAAATGAAAAATCGTACTGAAAATGGTAAAAATATAGTTTTAGTAAAATGGCCATAACTTTCTCTCAGAATATTGGATTTCAGAGTTCTTATAGGCATTGGAAAGCTAATTTAGAGCACTACAAGATGGTGTAGGTTTGGTTCTATGATTTTGAGATTTTATTAGGTTTTAAGAGCCCTAAAGTTAGATGTTGTTTATTTTGAGCACGAATTAGGGCATAACTTGGGCATACGGAGTCGGATTTTGGACTTTGAGTAGTCAACGAAAAGCTCTTGGAGAGCTCTACAAATTAGTTTAGATTTGGTGTAGGTTTGGCATGATTTATTTGTTGATATATTAATCTGAACAGTTTATTGGTATATTTTGACTATGGTAACTTGTGAGTTTATGGCATTGGATATTTAAGATTTGATGTCATTGTATACTCAGTTCATATTTCAGATTGGTCTCATGATGATATGATTATCATTTTTTTGGTTTGAATATGTATGATGACTTGTTGGGTCTACAAGTTGTGCAGTGTTGTAAGCGGTCTATACTTACAGGTTGCATTTATAGCTTGGTTATGGGTTGTCTTTTCCCATTGATCTTTCATTATTGATGCATATTCAGATTGGTGGCTTGGATTTGGGTTGTCTATGCCCCAAGTCACATGATTTTATCTTCATGTAGAAGGGATGAGATGTTGTTACCAGATACAGTCATGGCAGAGGATTGTGGTTGACTATGCTAACAGGTTGGACACTTTGAGAGCCAGATACTCAATTCATGGATGTGATCATGGTGTCATGGATTTTGGCATGACATGATTGGTTATACAGGTACATCCTTGATGTTCATTAGCTTGGATTTCTAATTTGGTTATGGTGGTACATCTTATTTGGTTAAGGATCATGGTTATTTAGTTTCTTTTGAGGAGCTCATGATGTGCACTTTGAGTTCTTTGATGGTTTAATGCCTTGGTTGATTCTCATGGTTAGAGGATATATTTTTTCATCATATGTCATGGATAGCTTGGATACATGGTTTAGTGGGAGCTTGTGACAGTAATGGAGTGACAGTGCAGGATTAATTCCCGGTTTGGTTTATATCTTCTTGGTTTGGAGAGGATGGATTTTATGATGCCATAGGTGACTTGGTACCACGGTTGAGTGGGAGTTGTTGACATTGATATATTTATTGAGTGTTTGCAGATGTTGGAGGTTTGTCTTAGATCCTGTTGCTGCAGAAGCATCTTTGACATTTGCATGGTGCACTTGTTATCTTAATGGTGTTTGAAGATGGTTAGATCTTGAGGACTCATGGAGTTCTTGGTTATCTTCATGGTATGTGGAGATGGTTCTTCCTGGTATGTGGAGATGGTTTTCTTCATGGTGTGTGGAGATGGTTACATCTTGAGGACTCATAGGGTTCTTGGCAAAGGTGTGATTTATGCTTTTATTTGGCATGTTATCCTTGGTATGAGGATGGTTTCATTATTATGTCATGGTATACTCTTGATACGCGTTTAGAGTTGTGACATGTTATAGTATGTTCATGTGGAGCATGTTATCTCTTTGGTTGAGATGGTAAGATCATGTTTATGTTCTTGAGGCCATGGTTGGAACTTTGACATTGATCTTGGTTTAGTTTCTTGGTATTGAGTACACTGATCATAAGCTGGATACTTCATGATATTGCTATGTTTCATTTGGAGTTGGCATGGATTGATTGGTTACAGGTGCTCATGGATACTTAGAGATGGTGGTGACGCTGATTTCTCTTGGATTAGAGAAGTATTTGTTGGGATGGTTGATGGTTTCAGCAGGAAGTCCGAGGGGCAGTCACCTGATATGGACTTGAGAGGAGATTGTTCTTAGATGAGTCTTGGTTGGAGACTTGGGTATCTTGATAAGCATTCTCATTCCCCACTCTTGGTCTACTCGGTGGTTTGCTACTTCAGAGGTATAGCCCATTATTTTATTTTTCTCTCAGTTGCATTATATTTATGCTTGTCTTTCATGGATATGGATCTTGAGCTATGGTACATGAGTTAGTTCTGGTGGGTTCATTTGAGAGATGGTTTAGCATTGGTTATCTCCATGTGCATATGTTGTTATGCTGGTTGAGTTTAGGAGATGGTTTTATATTTGGGCATATTCCTTGGATTAGGAATGGTTATTCCTTGGTTTAGGAATGGTTTATGAGTTTGATCTTCTTGTGAGAGGCTTACATCCATGATTAGTTATATGGTATGGTTTGGGTGTTGTTGAGGCTTCTTGTTGGGGTTTTATGGAGGAGATCATACTTGCACAATTTACATCTAGAGGTGTGTGTAGAAGGACATGATACAGGTTATGATTTGCATGGTTTCTCTAGTCTTGGTTATCTTCTTGGATGTTCAATTTTGCCTACATTGGATTTGAGATTGGTTAGAGATTGTGATCACTGGTTTGTGCTCATGTATGTCATGTGAGAGATGACATGGTTATTTCTTTCTCTTTCCTCTGTTGGTTGTGGAGAATTTGGGAGACTATTGGAGACTTGTTATGAGAGTTTTTTCTTGCAGGATATTAGTTTATGTATTGTGGATGTCCTTGATACTACATGGATTCACTTCTTTGAGATATGTTGAGTGGATTGGTTATAGATTTGACATTATCTTTTGCAGTGGGAGCTTCTTGGTATATATGTGGCAGGTATTGCTCTTGAGGCTTGTGATTGCAGGTTGCAGATTGGATATGTTAGTGATATGAGATTCACTTGTTATACCTTTGAGGTATGGATAGTTGGATGGGTTTGGCACTTTGCTGTGGGTGCTATTTCAGCTATGGATATTTTGACAACTACGGATACATGTGATTACCTTTGGATCAGGTTTTTGTGCTTGGAATTTTAGTTGGTACAGGATTTTATGATCTTCTAATGCGATAGGTTGGGTGACTTTCTCTTTGGATGGCTTCTATGTATGTCCAGTAGCAGTGGCATAATAGGAGGTGAGATCATTCATGTTTGAGATGCTGGATACTTTGATTTTTTTTGTGGGTACCAAGATGGAGCACTTGGTTTATTTTGATCCATGATGGTGGATGTGCTAGGAGGGATTGTTCCCTTGTTCATTTATGTGGCTACGGATTGACCCTATGCAATGTATACAACAAGTGGGAGATTGTTGAGATAATGGGTGTTGCACACATTGCATAATATTGTTATATTTTATTTTGTTATGTAATGTTGTGCCTAGATGGACGTGCAACATGTAAAGATTCTCGTGGAATATTCTTGATGAGTTGTATTGTAACATTGTGATAATATTTCATGTAATTATTTAATATTGTGGGAAAAGAATTAAAAGCCCAGTATTAAATGTGGGGTCAGTGGGTTAGGTAGCACATGGTTTTAGCACATGGTTTATGTAATACCACTTAGTGGTTTTGTGGGACTTGCTACTATATAAGCAGCCACAAGGGTAGTTGTTATAGAGACAGAGAGAGACAAGAAGAAGACAAAAGGCCAGAGTCGAGTGGGACAAGGCTTGACAGGTTAGCCAAAGGAGCATTTATGAAGGTTGAAAGCATGGAATGGGATGTGTGGATTCATGTTTGTTCACATAGTTTGCTCGGTTGTGGCTATGGCCATGAAGGCTTCCATGGTTGTATGGAAATGGTATTTTTTGCTGAATAATACATGGTGATGGATGCTTTTGGAGGCTGGGTTTTTCCCTCAATGAGGGTTTCCCAGGGTATATCTTGTGTCACAATTTTGTGGGTATGTTGTCTATTCTCTTGCATGTGGATTTTAATTTCATGTTATTTTAGATTTATTATGGGTTATGTGGAAATGTTTATATTCTTTGTTGCCAAGTTTCCTTACACTTCATCCATTAAACCAAAATCCTAGTGTATGCCTAAAATGTGGGCACACTTCTATGAGTCATTATATCCAAGATTGCTCAAGAATTAGGTCTCAAATGGTGGCTCATAGTTCTCTATTCATGGAGTGTAAGGGTTTGTAATGGTGGCCCATAGTCTAGGTGACCATTTTAGGTTGCATACATTTGCCCCTCTTTGACTAATGTGTGATCGATTTGGGAACACATGTAGTCAAAGAAGGAAATTTAAGAGTGAGATTGATTTGGGATCACAAAATAATCCAAATGTGTGGTCGATTTAGAAACACATCAAGACAAAGAGTACAAATAAATTTGAAATTTAAAAATTCAAGGATAAAATTGATAAAATTGAATCAAGGATTGAAGTTGATAGATACTGCCCCCTCATGATCAAAATTAAAATGAGATAGAGGAGAAACAAAAATTTGATAAATTTGATCAAATTGAACAAAAGATAAAGTTCGTGATGTAAGATGAAAGTGATACAAATCAAAAAACCAAAGTAGATCATCAAGCATGACATATTATGATCCAAAGTTGAATTGGAAGAAAAGAAGTGGGGAAAAAGAAAATGGAAGATAGAAGTTTGGAAGATATGGAAAGAAACAAAAAGAAGAAAAGAAAATGCCCCAAAATCAATCAACTGTTTAAGATAGAAATTCTGATTGAGATCATGAAAGAAGCTAAGGAAATAAAGATCAAAACATGACCACAGTTGATTAAAAGTCTACAAGAAAGTGTTGGTCAAAAGAATAGTATTGACAATTGATTGTCAAGACACTTAACCATTTTCACTATATATGTCGAGTACACAATGTATGCCAAGCCAAAATTTCAATAAGTGTTGAGCCATAGTAGGTGCCAAGCAATTCAGAACATAGTATGTGCCAAGTGATCTAGGAAATGTTCAAATGTCAAGAAATATAGTGTTTAATAGGTGTGAAGAAAACTAGGAAAGTAACAGGTGCCAAGAAAGTCAGAAAGCAATGGATGCCAAGCAATCCAGGAATCAGTTCATGCCGAGCATTAGTAATGTAATGAGTGCCGAGCAACTCAAGATCAGCATAATAGTTTTAGCTTTCAAAAACTAAGATGTAAACCATTTTTGGAGCTAACTTAGAGAGATTTAGAAAGAGAAAAAGGATAAGGATGAGTCATTTACATTCCCTATGCAATCTGCATGTAACTAATCATAAAAATGGAGAAGGCATGCAATGAATTAAGAAAATCCAATGATTTGAGTAGGAATTTGAAAATTAATGTGGATCATAGATCAATATCTAACCCTAAGTCTTTGCATTCTTTAAAAGGAGGCCATAAACCCATTGCATACAAGGATAAGAACAATGTATGGGAAGATTATAGTGAAATTTCAATGAGAAGGAGGAAAGACTTAGAGGACCAAAGCAAAAATTTCATATCAAGTTGATCAGAATAGTACAAGGGACAAACGAGCACTTACAAAGATCAAATCAAGGAAGGATTAGAATGAAAAGAGAAAATCTAGTACCTGAATATAGAAATTTGAGATTACATTCAATCAGATCAAATGTTCTAATACTCTCTCATGATTGTATTAGAGGTTGAAATCTTATGTTGATAGGTTAGCTTAACAACTAGGTAGGAGAACCTTTGGAGAAGGTGATTGAAAATCCTATGTATTAGGTGGGTTTAACAACCTATTGTAAATCCTCTAACAGAGTGACACTTCATATAAGTGTTTCTAAATCCTCTAACTAGGTCACTATTGATATAGTGTAAAGCCTTTAATAGGGTAGGCCTTTCATAGGGTAAACCATCAGAGGTGATTGAATATTGATTGCTACAATGATTTTTGTGGAAGTCATCCCCACCCCAATTTTACCTTCTTATTCCTAGAGGGTTTCTAGGTTACCAAATCTTTGTGTTATGTGTTGATGCATGCTTTCATTTCATGTTTGCTTCTATGTTTACATGCATGTACATTGATTTTAGTTATGAGTTAATAAGAGTTTAAAAGGATAAAAATAGATTACTTTTGATTCACCCTCCCCACCCCCCCCCCCCCCCCCCCCCCTCTTAGAAGTACTCTTCCCATTTGAACATTCCAACAATTGGTATTAGAGCACTGGTTCACACAAGAAGAAGCCTAACAACTTGGAGAAAAGGGTTAGAAGATGGAAGTCTTCAAACTTGAGAAGATCATTGACAACCAGGTGATTGATGTGCAACTAATTCTACAAAAAGCAGAGGAAGCCAGGGAGGAATTGAGAAAATCCTTGAAAAGAAGGAAAGAGATAGAAATAGCTAAAAATGACATGCACTACAAGGAGATTGACACCACACATGTGTTTTCCAATGGAGATTCCAAGGAATTTGATGCAGCAATAGCAGAATTAATAGAGAAAAATAGAGCACAAGCTCAAGAAATCATACTACTCAAGCTTGAACAAGAATCACAAGCCATAATACTTTGTGAAGCAACTGAACAAAAGAAAAGATCTATTGAAGACAAGGCCATGATAGAAGATGACAAGAGAAATCTCATCAATAGGCTGGAAGAGAAGATGATTGAATTTGAAAAGATCTCAAACATGCAGCTAGACACCTTAAGCCAAATGATGAATGTTCATCATGAGTTAAGCCTGAAGGACATTGAAATCTCCACCTTAAGATGTAGAATGAACAATTGCAAAATTAATTGAAGAGAGAAAAGGAAATAGTAGAAAGTTAAAAAAAATCCAATGAGGCCATCAAGTACTTTGAGAAATTGTTGAAATCACCAAGGGCTAGGAATGATACTTTAGGACTTGGCTACATCAATACTAAATAAGGAGAATCATCCAAGGCTATAGAAGAAAGAATAAAAAAAGGTAAGAATACTAAACCTACCTATCATTTTTGTGGTAAAAAGGGACATGCCTCTAATGTGTGCAAAAGCAAGAATAATCATCAGTATGATAAGCCTATAAATGCAAACTTTTGTCACAAGTGCAAGAAGAAAGGACATTCAGTACAAGACTGCAGAACCAAGAGCATGAGGACACCAAGATTTGAGGGTCACTATAACAACTACAAAAAGTATGGACATAGAGCATTTGAATGCAAATCAAAGCCTATGTGGACACCTAATCACCATACAAGAGAAATCAATCATGCACATTACTACAATTGGGACTACAATACCAGGTATAGTTGTCACTATTGTCAAGAGTATGGACACATTCCTAAAAGTTGCATAAGGATACATTTCAATGGAAGTTATAGTAGGTGGCTAAACCAAACTACATGTTTTAGTTTCTTGAAGATAGGTCATATCAGTAGAAACTGTCCTACAAAGTCAAAAGCACCAAAGGCTGAAGTCAACAAAGGAAAAGAGAAGATTGATGTTGAACAAATAGAGGACAAATGAACAAGACATTGAAGAATAAAGGTGAATGTAGTACATCAAATGGAGAAATCACTTCACCCAAGAGGTCAAGTGATCACACCTCATTCAATTAAGCACAAGATAGATACATGGGGTTGATACATATAAAGATGTATCATACATTAGCCCAATAAAACATAGAAGTATTGCAAAGAAGAAATATGCATCAGAAAAGATGTCAAGTTAAAAGCCAAAAGATGATGTTGAGCTATCTTTGGTTGCAGAGTGAAACTCTAGTATATGTCGAGTTGAACAGTCTAGTGGATGTCGAGCAAGAGATGTTAGTGGTTACTGAGTAGATGAACTTCAATGGAAGCTGAGCTGATAAAATCTTTGGAAGCTGAGTGTACAATTGTAAGCACAAATGCAATAAATGCTAGCTTTTTTTGAACCTAATAAAGTTGAAAATGATTCATTTTTTAATAATTTGAACATAAAGAAAAGTGAAGAGGTGATTCTACAGCAATAAAACAATGATTTGCAGTGATTCCAACAAAATTTCAACTTGATTTCATCAATTCATAAGTATTTCATTCAAGTGTCGAGCTATGCAGAGTTCGAAAGCTTATTTAATTTTAAACCCTAGTTCAGTAAATAATGGCAGTCTGGATCAAAAACCACTAAGAAGAAGGAAAGTCATGAAATTCAACTAGTCAGTAATAAAGTCAAATAACCAGAGTTTAGGCCCATTCCTTAAGTCACTTATAAGAATGATCCCACTGGTGCCCTATTTGTAATACCTAATAAAGTTGTTATGGTTCAAGATGTTTGAAAGTGTTACAGCTATAAAGTTGGAGCCATAGGAGATTTGGAGATTTTTAATGCATTTGATAAACTGTGTGATAATGGAAAACTTAAAGAAGAATTCTCCATAGTTGAAAAGAAGGGTCTGACCAAAGCCCTAGTTTTCCCTATTGTTTTCAAAATGAAATGGATACACATAGTATTGAGCAGAATCCATGATGGAGCATTTTGGTTAGAGACAGGGCCAGTGAAGTTTATAAAGAAAATTGTCCATATGGTTACTAGTATTCCAACCCTAGATCAGCCAAAGACCTTGAGAAGGGACAAAAAGGAAGCCATAGAGATAAATACAGGTGCAAAATGGAATAATAGGGGAATGACAATAGACACCATCATAGAACCCCTACTAGATTTTTATGTGAGAATCATATCCTGAAAATTCTACCAATCAAGCAAACTAAATAGTGTACCATGTATAGCAGTGGATGTTTCTTATAAATTGGTAAAGAAAGATCATACATATGATCTTGCAGAGCTCATGTTACAGTAGATCAATGAGAATCTAGGAGCTATAAGGAAGTCTAAAGGAGCTCAATGAAAATTTGGCTCAATTTTGGTTTGTATGTTTTTCTATATTATGAAAGAATTCCCTTAAGTGGGCAAGGTGAAATGGGATTAGAATAAGATCATTGTTGAGAAAATAAATAGATTCATTAAGCAGATGGGTGAGAATTTTGATGCTCAAATGACTAGCTATTTTGAGGACTTCAAGAAGCCCATGAAATAGAGGATAAGGATACCAGTCTCACTGGTTGAGTAGCATGAAAAGAACATTTTGTTTCTTGTGGATATTGATTACACTTATATACAAGTATTTATACCTAGAGTGAGATAGCTTAGGCCATTGGACTATGAACTTGATGTTGATCAAGCCTCAACAACAATAACAACCCTACTTGCAGAAGAAATTGACAAGGCTGCAAAACATTTTGGAAACTATGACATTGTCAAATCAAGCATGGTGATAGACCTTAAGACAACCACAATAGTAAAGAAGATGGACAAATTGATCAAAAAGATCAAGAAAATATTTGGACTTGAAGAAGTAGGCACAACAGAGGAAGAGGAAGTAGATGAAGAAGAGGATGAAAATGAAAATGAAGAAGATGAGCCTCTACAACTAACACAAGGTCTAGGTGAGGATAAAGAAGAAGGTACCTAGGAAAAAGAAGCAAAGGAAGCACCTATCAGAACTAAAGTCACTAAGAGGAAGGCTAAAACTCAACCTTCTCCTTAACCCAAAGCAAAGAAAGTGGAAAAACCTGCACCAAAGAAGCCTACTACCAGAGCCACCACTAGAGCTACAACACAAAAGGCCAAAGAAGAGGCAGAAAAGAGGAAGAAAACTACCAAGGAGACTAATGAGGAGCCAAGAAAGAGAAGAAAATATGTGGGTCAACCTAACTCAGATGAAGAAAAGAAAGAGTTAGAAGATAATAGTCAGTTCAAAGTGCTAAGTTGTCCACCCAAGTCTTCAATTGATTAATTGTGTATAAAGATTAGAAATGATGACTTGAAAGATTTAAAGAATTTAGATTTTAATAAGCTCACTAAAGAAGAGAAAAATAAAATAGAGGAATTTGTGTATGCTATGATGGCTGAGTACAAGCACACACCTCTAGAGCTAGATGGCTCAATGCTCAAAGAGTTGTACAAAATCATTGAAGATAAATGGTATTTTTATCTACAAATGGAAAAGGAAATAAGAGAATCTACTTTAGCTTGATTGTTGCCTAATTTTTCTAAGGGTCAAATAACTAATGCATTCAAGAGGCAAAATAGTAGATTTACTCCTAAGTATAGAGCATTTTGTATTTTGAAAAATAAAATTGAAGATGTAGTCAGAAAATCCACAAGATTGTGGAAAATAATATACAAGAAAATTGATGATGTGTTCGATGAAGAATACAAGGTAGAAGCAAGTGCCAAGAAAAAGGAAATTAAAGAAATGGGGAAGGAAGAGGAGAAGAAGGCTAAGGAAGAGAAGAAAGTGGAAGAAGAAAAGAAAAAATGAAGAGGATACTAAAGAGGAGAAAGAGGAAGAAAAGGGTATAGAAGAGTAGCAAGAACAAAGTGTGCAAGACACACAACTATCACCTCCTTGCTCTCCTCATGCCACCATCACACCTGCAAAGATTATTAAGATTAAGGATGTTATTGACATTTCTAGTCAAAACATCAATCCATTAAATATAGAGGATCTAGCAAAGATCCTTGAACAATCAACACAAGCAGCTAGATTATGTTCAAACCCAATACTAGTCAGTGTTGATGAATTGCAAAAGGCACTAGTAAAATCAAAGGAAGTTAAGGTGTAAACACAAGAACCACCTTTGACCACTCAATCTACTGGACTCCTATTCCTTCCTCCACCATCTCCACCAAAAGTAGTCACTGATGCAATTCAAGTGCCGAGTGCAGGAACATGGGAAGATAAAGAAAAATCAAAACAGACAACAAGCACACCCCCAGCCATTGATAGTGAAAAGGTGAAACAAGCTGAGGAGAAGGAAGAGATAGGAGATGAGGAAGAATTTGCAATACCAACTTTGGTTGAATTACCAAAAATAGCTACTCCCATTCAAACTCTTCAAAAGCCAAGCACTGAAATGCTAGCATTGCAAGTTAGAACACCAGGCTCGAGCTCAACAAAAGTAGCCAGGATACTTCAATATGGAATTCCTGAGCTTGATGAGAAAATCACAATACCTTACTATGAATCTAGCACTCTCACTGAAGAGAAAATTAATGAAATACAGAGTGCATTGGATAGAAGAAGAAGACAAGAGGTATTGAGAAAAGAATATAAATATAGGCAAGCACTAAATGAGAGAAAGGACATCTTCATAGATACCTTTAGCTTGTAAACACCTGATCAGTCAAGGCCAATAGTAGAGCAACTATCAAACATAGTTGACCAGGTGTCAAATAAAGACCAAGATACAAATGCCAAATTAATCAAATTGTCAGAAAGGAAGTTCCAAGGAAAGATAAATGAGAAAATATCTAGTGATATAGCACTATCTCAAGTTGAGCTAGCTAGGAAATTGGATAGAGTAAAGATAGTACTTGGGAATATATTCTCCTTGTACAACAAGTTGTGTGATTTTTCCAACTTCACATAGCAGACTAGTTAGAGGATACTAAGTTTGGATAGAAATCTAAAGATTTCTATTATGCAACTCCCATCTAATCCAACTCAAAGTAAGAAGAATTTTGCTCAAATACTTCACACACAAAGAGAATTAGTTGTATTAACAACAGAGGAGGCAAATACAAAAGCTAAGTTGATGCAAATTTAGTACTCTATAACTCCTCACTTGGAGGTACTCCATAAGGAGCAAATGTATGCAGAAACAATCCTCAAGAAAGATTCAAATATTTTTACCTTAGATGGACTTGTACATCTAGCAATTGAGATTTCCATCTAGCATAAGTCATTGGACATTGCACTAGCGAATTGGGATGCAGCTCTGAAGATACTCCTAGAGGTAAATAACACATTTTTGGCTAAGCTTGGTATTACTCCATAGAACCCTTTGACATCAGTGTCAAAAAAGGGGGAGATAAAGTAAGGAGAAGATATGTATATACTATGGGAGAATACCAAACATTTTGAATCATTTTTTATTACATTATTTCATTTTGAAAATTGAGTGGAAAGTTTGTAAATAGCAAAAAGGGGGAGCCAAGTAATAAGGAGAAAAAGGGGGAGATGCAAAATTTTGAACTTCACACAGATTAGATACAACATATAAGCTCAGAATTTTGAAATAGGATAAGAGAGAATCAAGCACATTAGCATAGAATTTTAGTCTCAAGAATGGACATGGCATAACCAACTCAGGAGGAGCCATAAGGTATATTTTTACTCACAATATTTTTGAAATTTTGCATGAATGCCTAGTTAAGTGTTTTTGACACTCATGTCAAAGGGGGAGATTGTTGGTTAAAAGAATAGCCTTGACAATTGAGTGTCAAGACACTTAACCATTTTCACTATATATACTAAGTACACAATGTATGCCAAGCCAAAATTTCAATAGGTGTTGAGCCACAGTAGGTGTCGAGCAAGTCAGAATGTAGTATGTGCCAAGTGATCCAGGAAATGTTCAAATGCTGAGCAATACAGTGTTTAATTGGTGTCGAGCAAACCAGGAAAGTAGTAGGTGTTGAGCAAGTCAGAAAACAATAGATGCCAGGTAATCCAGGCCGAGCATTAGTAATGTAATGAGTGTTGAGAAACTCAAGATTAGCATAAGAGTTTGAGCTTTCACAAACTAAGATATAAACCATTTTTGGAGCTGACTTAGAGAGATTTCAAAGGAGAAAAAGGATAAGGAAGAATCATTTACATTCCTTATGCAATCTACATGCAACCAATCAGAAAAATGGAGAAGGCATGCAACCAATGAAGAAAATCCAAGGATGTGAGTAGGAATTTAGAAATCAATGTGGATCATAGATCCATAGCTACCCCTAAGTCTTCGCATTCTTTAAAAGGAGGTCATAAACTCATTGCATATGATGATAAGAATAGTGTATGCAAAGATTATAGTGAAATTTTAGTGAGAAGGAGGAAAGACTTAGAGGAACAGAGTAGTAATTTCATATCAAGTTAATCAGAAGAGTACAAGGGACAAACGAGCACTTACAAAGATCAAATCAAGGAAGGATTAGAATGAAAAGAGCAGACCTAGTATCTGAATACAACAATTTGAGATTGCATTCAATCAAGTCAAATGTTCTAGTACTCTCTCACAATTGTATTCAAGGTTGAAATCCTATGTTGATAGGTTAGCTTCACAGCTAGGTAGGAGAACCTTTGGAGAAGGTGATTGAAAATCCTATGTATTAGGTGGGTTTAACAACCTGTTGTAAATCCTTTAATAGGGTGACACTTCATGTAAGTGTTTGTAAATCCTCTAACTAGGTCACTATTGACATAGTGTAAAGCCTTTAACAGGGTAGGCCTTTCACAAGGCAAACCATCAAATGTGGTTGAATATTGATTGTTGTAGTGATTTTTGGGGGTGTCATCCCCACCCCAGTTTTACCTTCTTATTCCTGGAGGGTTTTTGGGTTACCAAATATTTGTGTTATGTGTTGATGCATGCTTTCATTTCATGTTCACTTATATGTTTACATGCATTTACATTGCTTTTAGTTATGAGTTAATAAGAGTTTAAAAGGATAAAAATTGGTTACTTCTAATTCACACCCCCCCCCCCCACAAAGAAGTACTCTTCCCATTTGAACATTCCAATAGAAAGATGAGGGGAGAACCCTCTCAAACTCATAATGCAGCCTAAAAATGTAAACTAACATGAAGTCTAATAATGCAAGCTACATGAAAATGCAAAGGTGTACTTGCAATACAACAACTATAACATAGAATTTTGTGTTCATCATTCATTAGAGAATGTAAAAGAACTTATTTTCATCACTGGGCCATTATTAACAGACATCATAAAATCACACAAATTTCATCACTAGTCACAAGCACAACTATGAAGATATGAATGTGATCTATATCAAATTGGAATGTGGAAAGGTTCTAACATAAGCATTAAAGACATAAAGGTCAAGATGACTTCAATGTTAGCTTACCCAATTTAATGTAGCAAAACCATGCTCACATCAAGGAATAGATGTTAGGATGACCATAAGAATTGTTGTGCAAAAATAGGCAAGGATGATGCCTCAAATCTCCTAAGTGTTTCAAGGGGACAACAAGAGACACTCGAGAGTTTCAAGACCACACCCACAAGAAGAAAACAAAGAAAAATATGCCCCATGTCCCAATTCCTCTAGCTATGCATCTCAAAGAGACTCATCAAACAAGGACACTCAACAAAAATCAATAACAATCAGCACCCAAAGAAATAATCATGACATAAGTAAAGCATGTTTAAAATTTTAAGTGTGTTAACTAATACTGAGCTCCAAGGATAAGGATTGAATGCATGCAAGCAAGGAAGATCACATGATGAAACTAGGTAAGACCAAACCAATAAGTGTTAAAAAACACTCAATGTTAGGGGTTGAATGAAACAATATAGTTGAGGTGGTGTTGAAAAACACCATTTGCAAGGTTTCCTAAAGACTAACACATCCAAGAGACCAAAGCTAACACAATAATGCCCCCTAGACAAAGACGACTTCCAAACCAAGGCAACAAGGATGAAGCATGATGAAGAAAGGCTAAGTGTCGAGGACATGTGCTAAGAAATAGGGGTGAAAATGCCTCAAGTAGTGCCCGTACCAAGTTTTCACCACTTGGATTTTCTTTTCTTTTTTGGAATGTATAATTTTTTTGGAGATATATCAAAGTGCCTATTGCTAGGTTGTCACTAAGATGATCATTTTTTCAGGACATTTTTCAATTTTTAGAATTTTCACAATATATCATTTTTTTGGATTTTTGAAATATATCATTTTTCTATATTTTTGCAGGATCAATAAATATGTACAAAATATATATAGTGCCCTCGGATAGAAACAAGGACCAAAATCTCAAGCAAGATCACATTATTTAGTCCTAATGTCTAACAAGATAGAGGACATGATGGAGCAACAAGCTAGTGGATATGATAGATAAGCAAGGAGTGTATGAAGAAAGTGAAAGTGATCTTCAAGGACTAACTCCACGAGAGTACCCAAGCTAGGAAAAAAAATTTATGTAAAGAACATTTCGACAAGCAATGAAAGGCCAACATAAGATAATTCATGAAATCATAATGTAAAAGTGGAAAAGATGCAATCCAAAGGAGCAGACATGTCAAGAGGCTTCATAACATTGTATTTTACTCTTTTTTATTAGATCAAGACTAAAGGAGTAAATGGGAAAAGGATAGAAAAAGACTAGAATGAATGGAGGAAAATAAATATGAAGGCTAAAAAGGAAAGGAATGAAAACACGATCATCATAAGATAGCTCACAAGATAGCCAAATATTTGTGTATAGGTCAACATTTTAAAGATCAAAGAGAGAAGACAGAATGGATGAAAGATATAGAAGAACTACACATGATGCCTAATTGTTAGGTTTTCATCATGGTACTTATCTAAGGCACCAAAAGGGAGTGGTTTTCACCATAGGATGAATTTATTTATCTTTACTTTTCCTACCAAGGTGCCTGATTACTAGGTTTTCACCAAGGCACATTTTCAAAAATTTTTTTTTTTTTTTAATTTTTGAATTTTTAGAAAGAGCTCAAGTTATTTCAATTTAAATAGTGCTCCTATAGGAAAGATGAGTCATGATAAACCAAGACCATAGAAAGGTATGCTCAAAGATGCTAATAGGGTGATGGAAAGGAGATAGTAGATAATGTATATGAAGGATAAGGTTTTATGCTTTGGAAAGATAGAAGGAATATGGATAGCAAGTAAATGTAGGCTTAAAAATATTGCATAAGGGTAGGTGAGAAAGTAGGAAAGATGAACATCGACATGCAACTTGAATGGTTGCGAAATGATGGAGTAATCATGGAGGAAATAGTTTGAGGTTTAGATGTATGAGGAAGTAAGAGATCTTTGGAAGGAGATGGAGTGGAAGTTTTTGCAAGATTCTTAGGAACATTTTTGGAAGGAGATGGAGTGGAAGTATTTGGAAGCTTGACTGTCAACTTTGAAGTATTTTCAATATTCAAGTCTTTCAAAAGAGACTTGAGAATTTATATATCTTTAGATTTTTCTTTTCCTTTGGATGCTTTAGGACACATTTCTTCAATGATTTATTTAGGAACCCATATTTTTTTTGATTTAGCTCTTTGGGTAGTATACCTTTGTGATCTCTTGAATAATTGTTCTTTCTTTTCATTCACATGTCAATTAGATGGGACATAGTGATATTCATTTTTAAATGGATTCTTGTGTTTGTTCTTAAATTGATCATCCAAATTGCTTCCAAAAGACTTGGGATTTGTGTATGAATAAGGTTTATATGAATGGTTCATATGGATAGATGAATGAGAATTCATCAAGGATGAGTGTCTTTGTTGATCTTGAGGTATGATAGGAGAGCTAGGAGATGAGATAGGAATGAAAGTAGGATATGGAGGAACATAACCTGTCCCAATATAGATGGAAGGTTTGAAGGCTTTATCTTTGATGGATAAGTACCAAGGATAGATTTAGGAGATGCAAAGGAATAATGAATAGGGATATTAGCATCTTTAAAATGAGCAATGTGACCAAGGCCATCAATAGACTCAACAGTATCTTTAATAAAAGAAACACCTTTGATAGGAGCATTTGAAGCTTTAGAATGGTTTTGAAGTGAATATGGAGAAGTAGAACAAGAATATGGAAGACTTTGACCTTGAAAAGTTTCTTTGGATAAAATAGGCATAAAACTTTGCTCATAATTTTCAAGCTCAAGGGAAATAGTGGAAGTAGTGTCTTCATCATACTTAAGAGGTGGATAAGGCATAGGATATGAAGGGGTGACATATTGATCTATCTTGAAATTTTTATTTTTATCTTTTTGAGAGTCCTCTTGTTATCGATCCACTTCTAAGGAAAAGGGAGTATATGAGGTTTGCATGATAGGATCTTAAAGGGGTGATAAAGGACTAGATAAATTTAGCATAGTAGACATAGTATCACATAAAGGTTGAGGATTTCAATCTTAGAAGCATGAAAAGGGTTTTCATCAACGTGTAGATTATCTTGAGTTTCTTTAAGAGGAATCCCTTGAGGATAACTATAGGGAATAGCATGATAAGAATTAGGACATTTTTTTTATGAAGAATGTTGGATAGCTTTGAATTTTTCGGAGATGAATAAGTATTGGAAGAAATAGAAGTATCAAGGAAACCATAACTAGACATAGGTTCATCAACATGATCTTGCACAAGATAAGCATATCCATTACATAGGTTTTTAGTAATTTCAACGTCAATGATTTTTTCATCAATAAGATCTTGAATAATATGTTTAAATGCAATACAATCTTCAGTTTTATGATGTTTACATGTATGGTAGCCACAATAATCTCAAGCACCATGTCATATGAAAATCCTAAAAGAGTAAAAGTTCTCTCAAAAGTATATCTGGGACCATTTTAGGTCCATTATGAAATGTTGGCATATTCTCAAAGGAGTTATTACTCACTTTCTCTCTCAAGAGGTCTTTGGATCTATAAGATGAAGAAAATTGATGTCTTGGAGTAGAAGATGTAGACCTTGAAGAAGAGAAATTAGCAAGTAGACCTAAATAATTTTTAATGGTAGAGGAGAAATCATAATCATATAGACTTGATTGAGGTTTGGTAGGTAAGTCTAGATACTTTTTAATGGAAATAGAGAACTCATAATCAACTAAACTTGATTGAGGTTTGGTAGCACAAGGTTTGAAGCCCATAGTGGTTTTGAAAGCATATAAAAGGAAACAATCCTTAAGGCTCAATTTGATGGATTTTTTCCCTTTTGTTCAAAGTGGGGAAGGTTATAAACATTCAAGCACATCAAACACACCAACAACCTATTAAGGTTTCTATAAGGATGCACAAGCTCAATTAGGGGATGTCCTTGATATATTGAAGGTATGTGAGGCCCAAATCCGTAAATGAAAGAGAATATTACCAAAAAACTAGGAGGAAATGGTAACCCAACCTCCATCTTCACTTCCCAAATATATAAAGTTCTTTGGGGATTAGCCAAGATTGACAATATTGCTACTTTCAAGAGACCTATCTTTAGATTCAAGTCACACTATTTATACTCCACCAGAACACAGTAGTTGAGTGTCCCCTATAGTGATCACTTCTCTAGGTAGGCCCCCTTAAAAAATAAAAATCAAGATCCCTTATTTAGGTTCTCTCAAACTCCTTAGCAAGGATGCAAGAAGAAAATATCAATAAGAAAATCTTGGGGATTAAAAGACAAAAGGGGTTTCTTATTTTAAGCTCAAATCCAAATGTGGATGATTCATTTTAAGCCCTTTTTTCAATGTTAGGAAGACACACCAAAAAAATTGAAAAAAGAAAGAAAATTATTGCATAATGAAAAAGAACACAAAGATCACTTTTTATAATTCAAATGAGAAGGTTTGGAATGTGTGCACCTTGATCTTACACTTTCCAAAAAAAATTCCATTTTTTTCTCTTTAGACCTCCAAGTTACTTTCACAAACTTCAATCAAGTGCATGAAATCATGAAGAAATAGGAATTCACATGAAAATATATTGAAATATTTTATTCCATGAAAAATTACAACTCGTACCATGCATTGAAATTTGTACAAATAAAGTCCAAATTAATCATGATTTTTAACCTAGTCAATAAGATTGAACTTGTATGATATGAATTCGAATCCAAAACCATAAATTCAAAAAAGTGACCCCTATCAAAAATCAAAGAGATTTCCAAAAATATTAGAATTTTGAAAAGATCTTTTCATTTGTGCCCTAGCGAGCCATTTTGTCAAAATAGACCAACTTTTGCAAATCAAATTATTGAGCCCTAATATGATCTCTAAAATCAAAATACAAAGAACCAATTTTGTATGTAATTTAGAGAACTTTCCACAAATGTAACATTTTTTGAAAAAATGTGCTAATTTACTCTCAAAAATGATTTTTCATGAAAAATATAAAAAAAATCATAAAAAATACAAATACCTCAGAAAAATTTGTAAATTGGACTAATGCTTGTCTGATATGTCACCACCTTGCAAAAATAAATTAGATCAAAATACCTAGCCGTTTGTGAGATATGATCAAATCTTTTAGATCTAAGGTTTTCTTATCTCCAAACAAATCTGCAAAAGGGGGTTAACTCCAAAAATATGTAAAACTAGCAAGTAAAGGTGGGTTGCCCCACGGCGGGCACCAAAAATGTATACCTAAAATATGGGCACATTGCTATGAGTCATTATATCCAAAATTTCTCAAACATGAGGTCTCAAATGGTAGCTCATAGCTCTCTATTCATGGAATGCAAGGGTTTTTAATGAAGGCCCATAGTAGGGTATAATTTAGTGGCTAATATTCATAAATTGGCTAATTAGAATTTTTTGGCTAGTATTTTGGCTAATAATTTAAGATTTGATACAACATAAATCGCCATAGTTTTATAAAATTCAATTCTAAAATATTTAAAATCGCTCAATAATTTATTTTATTGAAAAATTTAAAGTCAAATATTCGCCACAATATCCGTTACATGAATAGATTTGAGTAACCTAAATATAATATATTATTGGAGAAATTAAATTGAACTGACCAATAATTATCATAATTATTAGTTAATTTAGGGATATATCACCAATATTTATTTTTCACTATTGATTTAAAGTATATGTAACAATTCTCATAACATTCCATAAGGTAAAAAAAATGTTCAATTTTGATTTGTAATATTCCATGGTGATTTATGAACTTCCTATTATTATTGAAATTCGTCAATATTTTATATAGAAAAAATTATGATTCAAAAATAATCGCCAAAATTAATCATATTTAGAATAAAAAATTGAGAGTTTCGCCAATATAAATTTTGTTTTTTTCAAAATGATGAAATATTCGCCAATATTTTATATCTTTTTTTGGAGGTGGATTTCTTAAATTTTACCCTAGCCCATAGTCTAGGTGACCATTTTAGGGTGCATACACCTAGTTCACTATAGCAACTAGCTTATCTACATTATTTTGCATATGGTGTAGTAGTTTAATATTTTCTTGTATAATCTACACACCTTTCTCTTAAAAAATTTCTCACCACTACTGACAAACCTTCAAAAATGGATCAAGCTACATATTCTCCTTAACCCTTTTCTCAAGTGTTGCATTTAAAGTCTCCTCAAGATTTTTAGGATCTAATGGACCAATTACTTCGTTCAAATATCCCTTTAGGATATCATTCTACTTGTAAAGAGTTATTAGTTTAGTCTCATCCTATTATAAGTGCCTAAACACTTCTTTAATTCCCATTTTCACCATTAACTTGGCAATGTCCACTATGGGTTTCCCAAGCACAAGCTCCCTAATTTGATAACCCTTTGGGGTTAATTCCTCATTATCTACATGTGGAGGAGGGATACCAACATGAGAAAAAAATTCTTGATTCTAATCACTCATCACAAAGGCCAGTGCTCATGCATCTTTTGGAGGCAACTCAAGCTTCCTAAGAGCTTCAATCAATTCTCTTATTCCCTCTTCCTTAGTATCATACCATTGCCTTTTTTTTCTTATCACCTCTTTCCTCAACCATCTCAGAATATGTTCCATCGAAGATTTGCCTTTTGTAGAACAAGAAGTTTTTTCTATTATTCTCTTCTCCTTTTATGAGAGATCTAGATCAGGAGTCTTTGTATCTATAGAGTCTGTAATTCTCACCTTTGTGTCTTGGGAAGTCTACTAAGGTTCGTCACATATTTTCCCTTCCTCTAATACTTCATCGGTGGGTATTTTTTGTGGCTCTTCTTCCTATGGCACTTGGACATGTTCTTCTTCGTTACTTGGAGGGAGATGAGTAGTTGAACCTTTATCCACACAAAATGTAGCTAGATTTGGTGATGATGGAGCTTATTTGGGTCCTTGTGGCTGAAGTGGAAATTGACTCCAATCCTCTTGTTGAGGTTGATTAGTCAAAGTATCCCTTATCTTATCTCCCACCATCTTAGTTCCAACTAGCATAAAATCAAAATTTGACATCTAAAAGACATCAACCCCTTCTCTCTCTTACTCATAAATCCATTTTTGTAACTCATCCTCCAAAGTAGTAGACTGAATAGGTTGAGTGGGAATGGATGGTGGTGTAATTGTGGAGCTTCTTCTCCTCTCCAACTCCATGGCCCTAGTAAGATGATTCCTCCAACTCAAGGGAAGGTTATTTTCTTCATCTTCATCATTATATTCTTCTTCCTCTAGAATAACTTCTAAAACTAATGGAAAAGGGATAACCTTTCTAATCATCTTTTGTCTACTCTTGACTAGATCTTTTATCTTTATTTTCTTGGGTGTGGATGGGGAAGCTTTTATTTCTAGAGTAGGTAGAGATATGTATTGTACTTCTACTTTGCTTCCTTGCCCTTGATCTATTGGTGGTACTTGAGGATTATCCTAGGTTTTAGTAACTTCTACATTCTCTACCCCTTATTGTAGCAGTGCTTGAGTTTTCCCTTCTTCTAGCTCGACTTGTTGGGGAGAAGTTATTTTCCCCTTGCCTTTACCCTTCTAAGCCCTATAATATCCAACTTCTCTATCAAGTTGGTGCATTATTTCTGGCCTCAATAGAGACTGAGCTATGAAAGTGGGCACTGTTATCTTGGCTCCTCTACCTTTTGTTGGGTGGGTTGCAGCTTGGAAGACTACCACTTGAGGAATCATATCCAATTTGAAATGTATTTTGATCCAATCCTTGGTCAATTTGATGATGTTTCTAGCCCTATGATTAATATCTAAATTTTCTCTCTTATCAATCTCTACATTCATAATAGTTTGATTAAAAATCTTATCTCTATTATACAATGAATCTAGAACCTCTTTGGTATCTTGTTGCACTACCTTTAAAGGAACTTTTATCTTTAAATCACTGCTTACCAAATAGAGAGTCATCCTATACTAATCCCTTATATAGATATCATAGTCATCTACTACATTCATCCAATGGTTCTTAATTGCATCTCCATATTGGAATTTTTTGCCTGTAGAGTATTAAACTCTTCCAATGTTATCAAAATAGGGATGACGAGAATTATACTCATCCAAGGGATATTGATCCCACTCAAACTCAAAAGATGGAATATCCTATCTTCAGACCACACTAAATAGTTCTATAGTAATGGGCCACCTTTAGGTTATCTTGTGTTGCTTCCTTACTCTATCATCTGCAGACAAGAGTTGTCGAGCAATCTCCTACAATATGAATCTGTCACATGGATACCTAGGGAGCTTCTTGGGATTGATAGTCATACCTTCTACCCTCAAATAAGTGAATTTCTTAAATTGGATGTAATAGGCACTAATTTTTTAAATCTTTGTCATTTCCTCATCTGACATCCTTTTCACATAATCCCCTTCAATGAGCTAGATAATTGTGAAAATAAAGGCATCATTCACTATTATGTATTCCTTGTTGTGCTCTAGAAGCTTTTTCTTTACTAACTGGGGGTATAATATATAGGGTCATGTGATTGCATCTTGCATGCTACCTTTTTTGAACAACCCCATATAGTCTATTTCTCTCATAGCTAACAAGTACAACAAATAGGATGTCATATTGAACTTATAGTTGTTCTTGACTACCACTAGTTTCTCATCCAAGTTCTCACTAAGAATTGAAGCCCAATCAGTTATCATATTTGTTGTTCTGATGGTATTAATCAAGTGTATCATCCATATGTTTAGATGTCTTGATGTTGGTAACCCCGTGACTCTCCTCAAAAAGTAATATAGCATATTTGATATCCTCTTTCATATAAACCCTTTTCATGCCCCCTTTGCTTGCTTTGTGTCTAAGAGGAGTTTTCTTGATGAGGTATGAGGATTGAATGATTTCAGATGCTTCCTCTCCATGTTCTATGTACCATCTTTCCACTTGATGATAGATTAATCTAATACACTGATCTGCTCTCAAAAGATGGAATACCTTTTCTATCTTCTTAGGTATTAGATCTAACATTATCTCTCTAGTTATACTCTTCATGACCCTTTCTTTGGAGACATGTTTTTTTTGCTAATGCCATGATCAACTCTAAGGACTATACTAATACTGGGTGTGAAGGTGAATTGACTAGTTTGAGCGGATAAGAGTAAATATCATTAGGGACCTCTCCATAGGTTTTTTGCACAACACTAGGAAGGAATTTCAATCAGTATGGCCAAGCTCAGTGTCCTAGATCTCCCAATACTCATCTTGGAAGTGTGACTTTTTTGGAACACCTTGAAACTTAAAAACCACTAGTTTCAAAACCACCTTTGTAGCAAGGGAGAACAATGAATAAGAAATTGAATCTACACAAAATCAAAATCCATTAGTCCAGAAGATTGAAGACAATTTATTAAAACAAATCCTAATGATGACAAAAAAAATAGCATAAAAACTTTAATCCCAAAAAAACCCAAGAAAAACAAATCCTAACCCTGAAAAACAAAAAAGGGCACACTTGGCACACCTCATAGGTGTGCTAGGTGTGCCATACTACACTTAGACCTCTACTACTAAGGATGCACAACTAGTGCACCTCATGGGGTGCAATAAGTGCACACCCTAACATATGTAAGCACAAAAAGAAAGGGTGTGCACTTAGCGCACCTTATGGGGTGCACTAATTGGGCACCCTTTCATCCAATTGGAGGTGCTTAGTCAAAATAAAGGTGCATAGCTACACACCTTAGATAGGTGTGTAGCTATGCACCTTTCACCCATGCTTGCATTAGTCTAGGTTTTTTTTTATTTTACTTTTTTAATACTAAGCTGTACACCTTACTTACCTTAGCCTTTAGCTTATTTTTATGCATTATGGATGCATGTGGCAGATGGGAGACCAGGCATAGTAGAGCACATAAGAAGCTATGTTGGTGTGGGGGGAATTGAATCTTGGAGCAAAAAAAACAAAGGTGAGGAGAGGGGTGGGGGGTCTTGGGTTTTGTAGACCCAAGACCTGGCACAACTCTTGGAGGTGTGAAACTATGCAAGTGAGTAACTGTGCATTTCCAAGAGGGAAGTTCTGTCCAATATGACTTAGCAAACTAGCACACCTAGTGAGATGTGCTAGTGCGCATCCTTTTATACCAAAAAATGACATTCTCTTCCAGAATCCTAGTTTCCAAAACTTGAATTTTCAAGAAGAGATCCAAATTAGCCAAAGACATAAGGAAAAATCCTAAAAAAGACTCAGACCCTAGACTAGGATTCTGAAAAGATAAAAAATAAAGTAGGGGGTCCTCATTTCTAGGTGAAATGGGGCATGTGTTATGAAACCAAGATAGTATACATATGAATTAAAGTATATAAATGTAGTTAACAATAAATTACAAAAAAATACCTGATCAAGATTGATTGTTGTTGCAATTCTTGATAGGGGAGAAGTAGCATGATCTAGACAAGAAACAAGACTAAGCATTGTAACTTTATTTAGAAGGCTTTCAAGTTCATTGTTTGTGTATCTAGCAGATCTTTTCATGGCTCCCTACATTATGCAAATACAAAATTTAGCTAGTAATATGAAATTATTTTATGTATATGTATATGTATAGATTAAATTTTATAAATTTTCATTATCTAAGAAAAATATATAAAGAATTAGTTTTTATATAAAGAGAGAGAGAGAGGGAGAGGGAGAGGGGGATGTATAAATTTTTATTACTTGAGAAAAACCAATGTAGAGAATTGGGTTTGCTATCATAGAATTGAAAAAGTACAACATTGCAGGGAGATAATCCCAATTCCAATCCTAGAAAGCTTGTGGTTACAACATTTTCATGGATAAATATTTGGAAATGCATATCCAAAAGTTTTGCAATATTTTTTTATGTTTGCAAATAAGCAAGAATTACATATAATTGTATGTATACTATCAAATCTATTGTAGGTTCATGAACAATATAGGCAATTGAGAATCCTAGTTAAATATTTTGTATATTTTAAAACTTTTCTAGTACACTTTATCTTAGTTTAATATCTTTATCATAGGTGTAAACTTTAAACAAGTTAAGAAAGCACTTATACCAAAAAGTTTTAAAACCTATAGCAAATCATTTTAATTTATTTATAGTCATGTCTAACTATAGTACCATTATATAATCATCTCTCTTCCCATAACTAAAGGAAAAAACATTAAAAATGATCATATATATACCTCAATTGTCTGTAACAAATCTGATGGCAGCCCCACCATTAACAAGAACAACAATAGTATTTCATTGGGGATGGTCAACCAAATTGAACTTCAAAGGATCCCTGTGCAGATCATAATTCCTCCTAATCTTCCTCTAGAGATTAATACCTATACCATAGAGTATCATCCCATCATTCTAGACCTACAATGAATGAAATTGATTAATTAATGAAGTTATGTTAGTTTGAGCTTCACTTGGTTTAGAGAATAATTTAATATTCTCTACTTAACAAGGCCAACCATGTGAAGGTGGAAGCTCATCTAGCCTCATCCCCTCTCCCTCTAACATCAATTTAAATTCTCCATTATCATATAATTACACACTTCATTCATTCACTCATCTATTTATGAACTATAACATTCAATCAATACAATCACATAATATTCATTGATATGATAAAAAAATTATTAATCTGCAATACTAATCAAGACTTCATTAATACATAATAATATTCATTAACATGACATAAAAATCAATATTAATACACAACATTCATAGATAATTACTTAAAAAATGGTCTTTCATTATACAACAACCTAGAAAGAGTACCTAAGAAGAGATGGATCTCACATTCATTCATTATCAAATATAGCATTCATTCATTATCATATGAAGTAAAAATAATTATGAGCATCCATAAAATAATCTCATAATGTCCAAAGCTAATATCTAACATTAGTTCATCCTTTAAAATTAATTAGCAATAGCACATAAACACATAGCATTCAACAACATGTGAAATAAGGTATTTAAACATGTCTCAACCAATTATGATTTAATTTTTGATCACTACCTAATCAGTTTGGAATTTTCTTCTCACCAAAAACCATAAAATGTAAGAACAACTACAGCAAAAAGAGCATAAAAAGATGATTATCATGCACCAATCATGTTTTTTAGCTCTTTTGGCACAATCGTTATTATAATTTTTTGGCTCAATCTCCAATTGGTCATTATGTGTTTTGAAAAATTATTCTTGGACTGTGAGTGAGGAAAAGAGAAATATCAAACTTGAAAAAGATATATATAAATGCAACTAATTTTTAAACTTCAATTTTATAAACTTACAAAGAGAACCATAGAATTATATGAAACTATTGTGGTTTGTACTATTTAAAATCTATAGTTACAAGAGATAAAGTTATATACCTTTGATTCAAAGAGTGAAAATAATGGAAATGAAGTATTGCAAAAGGTGCAAGATCAACTAATAATGTCTTAAAATATAAGCCTCGTTAATGTTGAAATGCAAAGTTTAGCTTTAAATTTTCAGAAGCTAGTACAATAGGTACATATGATGTCTTAAAATATGAGTGCATATTTCCATAATAGGTCAAGATAATCACACCACTATTCTTCTCTCAAGGATACTATATCCATTTTAAGAACTTTCTATTCCATTATGAAAATGCATTTGAATTTTCAACCCAGGGATGTAGGAGTTGAAATGGGTTAGCATAGTATGTGCACTAAGTTCCTTTAAAAGTCTTAACACCTATGCTACAAGAAAGTAAAATGCATGAAAGGAATCTATATTACTAACACAGAATAGTAAACACACTTGGACTATTAATAGAGAACTGTAGAAACTACAAAAAAGGAAATTCTAAAGTAGTTAACAATTCAAACATCAACTACGATCATTTTTCACAACTGTTGCAGGAACCTTCATAGTAACTATACTGCAAGACTAATACAATAAATCTATCTTAAATAGGGAATTGCAAGAAATGAATCTACTCTACCTAAATCCGTTCCACCTCCCAAGTGGGCCTCGTTGGTTAGCTTCAACTAACTAATAACACAATAGGTAGTCCAAAATCACTCTCTCATAAGAATTCTTCTTTTGTTACATGACTAAATAATTCATAGAGAATAGAAAAACAACTTCAAAATCCTTCCAACTAACTCTAACTTTCCCCTTTCTTCCATATATATAGAGAATTCGAACTTATTACAAATATAACATAAAAACTGTGACCAAACATTGTAAGAACAAAAAGGTGGAATTTCAACCATGACTTTAAAACATTGATTGAGAAACATAATATTGGTCTATAGATAATGTAACAAGTCGATCTCCTAGAATAACTCTTCTTGCAGATGTGGCTTATCACTCAGAACTGACCTGTGCTTCTCACGCTATGATCGGTTTTCATTAATCCTTCTTTAATATGGTGCTTGCCACTCTTTGAGCCACTTCTCCATTTCCTAAAAAATTAGAAATATTTGAACACATATGCACAACAACATTTCTACTCTCATTCAAATATTAGAACATAACTTAAAATATTTATATGAAATACTACACTTTATATATAATATTAAGCAAGGTATGTCATATCCACTATCTATAGGTTTAATAAGTTCTAGCTGCATCCAACATAAGTTCACAAGATATTTAAAACAAATATGTTGGAAATTTCTTTCACAAGACTCAAAGAGTAAGTTCAAACTATATAAAAACTATATCAAATTTGAGACATTAATATGCCTCATCAATAAGCCTCGTGAGTTAACATATAATGTCTTAAAATAGTTAAGTACTACCTAACTATGTCTAAGGCATCTACACATTGGAGGCATACTCTACCTACCAGGCTACCTACATACTTGTATCCACAGGATCAAGACCCTTGAACTACTCACTCTAAGGAATATGTAATTTTGGTATCTAATTGTTTCTATGTATTTGTATTCTTGTAACATCTCTTCACCATCATACACCCACTCGAATGAATCAAACAATTTTCTATAATTACAATATTGTAATACCTTGGAGCAACATTTGCATTTTATTTTATAGTTTAAGTAAGGTTAACCTATATACTTCCTAACTCACTGCTTAAATAGTTATGTTTAAAAGCTTGTGACAATACCCATGGCCATGCTACCTATTGAGTGAATTTTATTATTTTTCTATTGTGCTAATATTCTTTATTCATATAAATACATACATCCATATACAAAGATCACAAGGGCACAACAACGAGATGCAAAGATCACAAGGGCGTGACAAAAAAATTTGGTGATCACAATGGCATGACATCAAAATCCTAGATCTTTGTTGATCTCCACAATCCACAAGATTTCTCTATATATACATATATACATATACATACATAAATATATATACACATACATACATACATTCATTTACATATGCAATTTTATTACCTTGGAAAACTATATTTGATCTTGCTAGCTGGGAACAACTGGTTGTTCATTTTATTGTACCTAAATTGATGACAATTCTATAGGAATTTGTAATCAAACCAACTAATCAGAAACTAGACCAATATAACTATGTTATGGCTTGTTTCTTTCTAAAAATATGTGCTATGATATGTTGTTCTAAAATTTCTTGCCCATTTTTCCTAGTCTACATTATTTTTGTGTAGGATCTTGAGCTAAGTCAATTAGTGTGGGTTGAGTGAGCATTATTGTTTTATTGTTTGGATTTTGGGATATGGGCTTTGTTTTATCATTAGCTTTGTTCAAGTCCTGATTTAAGTACCAAATACATATGCGTTGAAAAAAAACTAGAAAATACCTAAGTTAAATGAACTAATCTAAAACTAATGACAAATACTAAGGAATTTGTGTTATCATTAATTCATAAGCCAAATGAATTCATCAATAAATCATATTTGTAAAAAGTGTGTGAAGGAAAGAAGTAATCGGCTATCAATACATCGTGGTACATGGAGTATAGATTGGAAAATATTTTACCCCATGTATGTAATAGTTTAAAAGCTTTCTACCAAGTTCAATAGAGCCTAGAATCAATACTAATACTACTTGTGTGTCTAACCTCATTAGTTATTGGTCTAGTTCTCTTTAACCACTAGTTTGACACTAAATTGCATGTGTTTTTGGGGTAAAGTACTACAGTAGCCACATGTTCTTATGGTATTAAGTTAGGGAAGATTGAAATTTTTTCTTTATTGTTTTAGGTTTCCATCTTGTAGTTTGACACCATACCCCTACTCTTTATAATGGAGTTGGTTGAGAGTCTATAAGACACTTGTTGTTGCATAAAGAATAAAAGGTATCAACATTCAATAAATGTGATAGAGGCATGTGTATAAGATGCATGGTGTTTGGATGGTTGCATTCATTCATGGGATGATGAAGAATCCATTAAAAGAGTTGGGTATCCAAGATAATGGAGGTTTGAAGTAGCTTCTTAAAATAGCAATGAAACCCTCATTGAGGCTAGGGTTTGAAGGTCCATTCATCTTCATAGTAGCTAGGTAACCCAAAAGTAAGAAGTTTGGACGCTCTTGATAAGTTAAATGTGTAGGCAAGTTCATTTATCCAAGTTCTTTGAGGGTTTTTTTAGCCTAGATTAGGGCCTATAATTTGAATGCCTTGATGAATAGTGGAAAACTTAAGATTTTGAAGTTTAGTAGAGCTCAGTATTGGGTATTTAAATCCTCCTTTAGTTTTGGTAGTTTTTTTGAAATATTTTGATTTCTTTCTTTAAAACCCAAGATAAGGCTACAAGGAAGAGCCCTCATTAGGCCAGTTTGTTAGGATTGGTGTTTGGAGCCCACTAAGGTGCATGGAACCTTAAGAAAGTTTGAAAGATACATATATGTTGAGAAGTTAGAGATGATGATGAAAATGTTGAAAATCATCTACCTATCACTTGCAGGTCGCTATTGATGTATGAGAAGATATTATTGTACCTTAAAGGATACAATCAAGTATGCAAGCTCTAATTGTGCATGAATTTGTGTGCAAATGAACGTCTCTAATCATTTCCCATTTGATATATATTTTAAAGTGAGAAAGATAAATTGGTAACAATAATTTGATTATGAAAAGAAATATTTCAAATGTAGATTGTGGTTTCTTGAAAACCATTCGATAAGAGGAAACAAAATTATCAGGGTCACTTAGTAAATTTCGATGGTATGGAATTTGGAGAAATTGTTGATGGTCCACATGAACTTAAGATCTCTAAAATAAAAGGTTCACAATTTACAGTTGTGTTGTAGGTTTTTTCCTAAATGTCACTATTTTATTGCTTAAATACAGTAGTATCATTTTTTACTAAAATTTTGATAAATTATATTTTTGTTGCCATGTTTCAAGAAATTTCTATCATAAAATGCACAAGCGTTGTGGTGGAAAATTTGCATTTTTTAGAACATTCAATAAATGCACCTCGTTTTAATCTACTCCTCAAAAATCCAAGTCATGGGATTAAATATTAGAGCTCCAAAGAAGAGCCCTAATACACATGGGATTCATCTCCAAGGAGCCAAGAATATCCAAATAAGAAATAGTGACATTGAAACAAGTTGCCAAGTCTAAATTACATATTACTTTTTCATCTATAGAAAGAAACTATTTTGTATAACCTAAATTTTTATAGTTATGATATTCAATTCATAGCATAAGGAATACTTGGTTTCTTTTTGGGTCTCTTTTGATGGCTTCCATTCATTTTTAGACCTTCCTTGACAAGGCCTTGAATATATGGTTGTTAACTTAAAAGATGTACAAATTATGCTAATTATAAAAAGATTATGTGACAATGTTCTTAATAAATTATGAAAGGTTTATACTTTATTGTAATTTACTAATTCTGACTATACTTCATTCTAATTTTCTAATTCTAATTATTGTTGATTATGAAGTAGGGGATTATTGTATCTCCATTGTATCTAGATCCTCTAATGTTGATATTCAAAAGATCACATGTGGACTAGGCAGTGGCATTAGGTATTTAAGGACACAATCATGAGATATTACATGTCTAAGGGATGATTGTAATGTTTTTTTTTTTGTTTTTTTTAGCATTGGGGGCCTAGGAAAAGATGGGGAAGAAGCAATGGAGGAAAAAATTGATGTCCATAACATTATGTTTAGTGGAACTAAAAATGGAGCAAGAATTCAAACTTGGTAGGTTTCTTAAATTTAAAACATAAAATATTTATTTCTCCTCTATTTAGATCCATCAACTTAATACACTTTCAAATTTCCTTCACTGAATTGTAGAATAACCCAATTTATCCTATTGATCCTAATGCTTTGTAATATCTATTAGACACTATACTTACATAGAACCTCCAATATAACACATTATCATATTCATGAATTATAATGTGACATAAACAACCAAATAAACTTGGAATTTTATAAGCAATTCCTACCAGAATGTATTGTAGCATATAAACATATAATATATCTGATTGAGAGTTGTATATATTTTGTTTTGAATGGTTGATATTCTACCTATATAAAGAAATGATCTCTTTCAATTGGAAGGATAGATGTCTATGAAGTATTTCCAAAGAGATTTCTTGATTTGCAAAATAATTTTGGGTCTTTACATTATTTTAATTCATTAAAGAATCAAAATGGTAGAAATCTCCAACCAGCATATTTATTTAATGGAATAAGAATTAACTAGCTCTTTGTTAGGGGTTTTATTTTCCAAAATTTAAACAACTCTTCATTTGAATTATCCACATATGGATGCATTTATATATAGTATTACAATGGTTAAATTGCTTCAAAGTAAATTCATGGTAGTTCAACTATAATTTGTTGTCAGCTTTGCAGAGATGTGGCAAAAGACATTGATTGATATGGATGAACTATTTACAACCAGGTGTGAAAAGAGGATACATTTCACTTGATGAAGAAGATCTAATTCTTAGGTTACATTCACTATTTGGTAACAGTTAATGCATCATTTTTCTCCAAAAATCCTTAAGAGAGAAAAGAAAAAGAGAACTGCAAATTCATGTGTATCTACTTCAATAGATTTCTCCAGTGCATATATGTGACAAAGCACATTATAGACATTACAATATTTAGAATAGGGTATAGAGTACTTCAAAAAGACCCATACATATGAATAGCAAGCCTCTCCACTATGACCCTCACACTATAACATGTGCAACCTCGATCAGTAGCTATAATTACAAGTTCACAAAGTATTCCATGTGAATCTCATCAAGCCATATTTTTTAGCCTTTATTGAGCCTGCAACAACTTAGAATCTTTGATCTTAAGCATTTACAAATAACCAAAAAAAAATGGTTGATACCACCAACATGCATACATTCCATTTGTAAGAATTTGGTATACCTATGATACCATGAAGGATTTTCCTTAGGGAAAAATAATACCAAATCAAGAAGCACAAGACTTAGCACAATATGGACCAAATGATGTATGATCATAACAATACAAAAATGAATAACTTATTCATTGGATATCATATTATTCAATGATAGATGATTTCCTCATGTACATACACACTAGAAATGCCTGTATATAAAGGCCTCTAGAATGACTAGGATTCAGTGAAGAGATAAGCTCAACAATTAAGCACACATCTACCAGAAGTGGATTATCCTCCATTGTGCATGAATATATGTGCAACAATGAGAGGATAATTATGAAAAGTTGTATCTTGTATAGAGATGTTTTAGACACCATGTACTTAAATTAGTTGCTAACTCCTATATTGTAGACACCATGTGCATAAAAGAGTTGCTAACTTTTGTGTTGTCAACAAGACAACTCATATGCATATGTGTAAGACTTTTCCTAAGGGAAAAATTCACCCAAGGACTAAGAACTCAAACACAAGCACATAGTAGACCAAAGTAGATAGAGTATGATCAGAATAATAATGTATTCAATAACTGGTTCATTAGAGTACACTAGGAGTGCCTGAATATAAAGGCCTCTAACATACATCTAGAATGTCTTGTAATCAGCACCATGATGTGTCATACAACCAAGCACATGTCCACTAGATATGGGTTATCATCCATTAAGCATGAAAATAAGTGTGATGATGTGAGGATAAGCCTACAAGTGTGTGACACGCAAAACAGTGTTGTAGACACCATGTGCTTAAATAGAGTTGCGTACTCCTGTGTTGTCTATATGAAAAATCAAAAAGTGTGCAAACTCCTAAGTGTCTCACAAATAAAAATAATTAAATAATGCAAAATAATTAAATAATGCATTAACCTAAGTAAACTTAAGTAAGTGTAATAAGTGAATACTTATTTACACCAACACCCCCCTAAGTGCAACTTAGGGGAATGCCCTTAAGCTTACGAACTAGGATGAAGATGCATAATGGGTCCCGAATACTAGGCCATGTTGTTGGAAATAATCAAGACTAGCTAAGTTACTAAGAGGGGAGGGGTGAATCAGTAACTTTGAAAACTTTAAATCAATATGCATGGAAAGATAAACATTCATAACACATAAGCACAATGATTTGGTGACCCAGAAACTTTCCAATTAGAAAGTAAAACTGGGGTGGGGATGATTCCCACAAAAATTCATTACTATAGCATAAAGTTGGCCTATTATATCTTACAATGATCACTTGTAGTGATCTGCCCTATTAGGAGCAAGTAGGACTGCTAGATCCACCTTGTTAGAGGATTTACAAACATACAGTGAAGTATGCACTCTATTAGGAGATTTACAAAAAGACTGTTAAATCTACCCTATTAAAAGATTTATAAACTAATTCACCTATTAGGATGAAGCAGTGGATGTTCTTACAACTATTTGCTGATAAGATCCTTTTTGCATTGATCACCTGATGTGATAGATATAACTTTTCTACTCCTATTTTGACCTTTCTGTTGCTGATTCGCTTTCACTTTACTCAAAATATAGAAATACCTTCTTCACATGTGAACATCACTGTCTTTATATTTTCATACACATCATACTGCAAATGATATCATACATTACATATATATCATTCCAATATTTACAATTGCAAGGTCGGCCAAAACACAAGTGAACAAAACATTACTGAGTCGGCCCAATAGTAAATAACTCAAGTTCACTGAACTGAATTGGTGACCTTCTAATATTCAACATCTACTACATTACTCAGCATCATCATGCACTCAATAGGAGTAGAGGCTCAATTCATACTAGCCACACAACATTGGTTGGAACTCAGTAACCATTGGTGACTCGGTAGATATAGTGCCACTCCGTAGAAACTAACTTCTTTGTTTACCTTGCTTTACTCAGTAAACACTGAGTCCTTCATTTACCTTTTTCACTTGGTAAACACTAAGTCCTTCATTTACCTTTTTCACTCGGTAAACACTGAGTCCTTCATTTACCTTTTTCACTCAGTAAACACTCCTGAACTTCTCATTCACTTGGTATCCTCTAGAATGCTCGGTGAGAATTGTTTACCTGCTAAACTTATAAGGTAACCACTAAATGCTCGATATACACTGTAGACTAAGTGATGAGCTAGATAAGAATTCAAAATTGAATAACTGTTTGCACTAATGACAAATATATCATAATTCCAACAATCTCCCCCTTTGGCATTAGTGACAAAAACATTTATAAGCCAAAACTTATGTGCAAAATTTGACATACTGATTTACATATATCTCCCCCATACAATATGTACAGAGTATTTACAAATATCTCTATCTCTTCTTTCATACTCTATCTCCTTTGGTACTCTATCTCCCCCTTTTTGACAATAATGCTAGATTACACAATATGTATTTACACAGAGACACCAAAATGGGAGATAAACTCAAAGTGTACCTTGAGAATAAGAGCCAAAGTCTTATCCCAATTTTCTTTACTACCTTAAATGCTAAATCCATAGCCTCACATGGTACACTATTCAATCTGCTAGAACTATATAGTTTATATGCAATTATATAAATGCCAAACCTGAATTCCATGTCAGATATATTGTTAAGCTTTAGTCCTCTACCATCCCATTCTGCTAGGGTTTTCTTTTGCAATTCATCCCGACCTAAGGTTTTAGTGGTTTTAGCTTTGCTGAGCATAGGAAAACCCATGATTTTATGAATCATCTTCTTGGTTATCAATATGGGTTGCTCCAACCACAACTAACCATTGTGTACATGGCTCAAAACATATCTCACCCATTTAACTTGGAAATTCCTTGGTAGGTGCAGAATGTGGGTCAAGCCTTTTTCTTCTAAGTGCTTATGCTTAGGTTTTTGGGCTCCATCAACACATAATTGTCTGAGGGCATTGTCCATATCTAATGTACCAATTTCTTGAATAGTACATTTGAAATGAGCCCAAATATCATTAATAAGAAGTACCTTAGGTGGAATTTTTAATTGAGCTTCATGTGGATCAAGTGATTCAGCAATTGCGGGCACTAGTTTTAATTTTGGGGCTTTCCATTCGACTCCTTTCACTAGCATTTCAGAACCCCTCTTTTCCTTTCTACTGCTAGTGCTTGCAGATTCCATTGTTGCTTGGTGGATGATAAATTCTTCAAACAAATTCTTCACAGGAAATTCACTTCAAATCACTTGGAATCACTAGCGTGCAACTGGAAATCTTTTAGCTCTAAGTATTCTTAAGTCGTGGTGAAAAATGAAATCGAATTCTACCCTTTTGATGGAAATGCTGTCATTAATGCTTGGTATGAAGGTGGCTAAGATCACATAATGCTTGCCAGTCTATCATTTATTTACTTGGTAAAACCTTGCAACTCGATGTTCGAACAAAATCTTTGATACTCCTGACCTAGCTTGGTAAGTTCTTTAGCCAACCTTGCTCGATAGATGCAACATGGTGAATGATAACTTTTTTTTGATCCTTGTATCTAAAATACTAATTTTATCCATTTGCACTCTTTCACTCTGGAACTATTTAATATTCTTAAATCTAATTGGAAATGGTGGAGTCACCCACTTCTTGAGTGACATGACCATTATTTGAACTGTCTTGCTCGGTAGATTTAGGAATCCACTATTGTCTCATCTGCTTTTGAATTTTATCAACTTTAGCTTTCTTTTCATCTTTAATTATTTCAATATTCATGCAATTCTTGGCTATATGGCCAAGTTTAGTACATGTATAACATCTTATGGTTGTATCCTTCTTCCTTAGGTGATGTCTTGCATAGTTTATCCCAATGTGTCCATATTCTCCATAATAGTGACACCTGCACCAAGTATTGTAGCCCCAACCAAATATTGCTTTGATAATTTGTTCTACTAGATTGAATGTTTTTTATTTTCATTCAGATGCCTTGTGACCTTGTTTCTTGAATTTTTGACATTTGCCTTCAAATTTTGGTTTTTCTTTGCATTCATTAGCTTTGTAACCATGCTGATTGTAGTTGAAGCATTTACCATTGAATTTTGCTTTTCCATTACTCCAACATTTGGTTGATGTATGACCTATCTTGCCATAGTGATTGCAAGTGGGTCTATGATTCCTTTGTGCACCTTGTTTGGAGGATTCACCTTCTTCCTTGTATCCAAGACCAGCTTTACCTTTTTGTCTATGAAGATTCTGCTCATTTTGTTGATTCAATTGATTCATGTCTATTTGAAATTTCATCATTCTTTGATTGATTTTCCTTTCATTGATCAGGTCATTTCCAAACTTTCATTGATTTGTCTTTCAGATCTCAGATCACTTTGTAAGCTTGCATTGATTTGTCTTTCAGTGATTAAATCATTTCTCAAACTTTCATCCTCAGATCTTAGATTCATAATTTCTTCATTTTCATTACATAGTTGACCTACAAGATCTTCATGCTGAAGGGATTGATTATTTATTGCCTCTAAGTCTTCATTTGCCTTATTTCTTTATTCCAAAACTTCACATAGCCTAACTGATTGGATTTCTTGTTCTCTTTTAAGCTTTCTTACTTCTTCCTATAGAGAACCATTCTTTGCTAGGAGTTCCTTGATTGCTTCATTAGCTTCATTTGAACTGCTTGATGGTAAAAGGTCTTCAATCTTTTCTTCAACATATTGATGATCATTCATTTGTCTTGCAAGTTCCTTCCTTCTTTTTAGATATTGAGAAAGATGCTCCTTTTCTTGTTTAAGTTGAGCCATGGCCATTTCCGAATCTATCTTTTCATTTTCAATAGATTTGTCAAGTCTGAATATCTCCATTGTCCTTGATCTTTTCTTAAGCTGTCAAGATTTTTCTTGAGAACCACAAAGCTCTGATACCAATTGTTGGAAATAATCAAGACTAGCTAAGTTACTGAGAGGGGAGGGGTAAATCAGTAACTTTGAAAACTTTAAATCAATATACATGGAAAGATAAACATTCATAACACATAAACACAATGATTTGGTGACCCAGAAACCTTCCAATTAGAAAGTAAAACTGGGGTGGGGATGATGCCCACAAAACTTCAATACTACATCATAAAGTTGGCCTGTTAAGGCTTACAATGATCACTTCTGGTGATCTTCCCTGTTAGGAGCAAGTAGGACTGCTAGATCCACTTTGTTAGAAGATTTACAAACATACAGTGAAGTATGCACTCTGTTAGGAGATTTACAAAAAGACTGTTAAATCTACCCTGTTAAAGGATTTATAAATAGATTCATCTATTAGGATGAATCAATGGATATTCTTACAACTATTTTTTGATAAGATCCTTTTTGCATTGATCACTTGATGTGATAGATATAACTTTTATGCTCCTATGTTGACCTTGCTGTGTTCCTTTTACTCTATTGCTGATTTTCTTTCACTTTACTCAAAATATAGCAATACCTACTTCACATGTGAACATCATTCTCTTTATATTTTCATACACATCATACTGCAAATGATATCATACATTACATATATACCATTCCAATATTTACAATTGCAAGGTCGGCCAAAACACAAGTGAACAAAACATTACTGAGTGGGCCCAATAGTAAATAACTCAGGTTCACTAAACTAACTCGGTGACCTTCTAATACTTGACATCCACTACATTACTTGGCATCATCATGCACTCGGTAGGAGTAGAGGCTCAGTTCATACTAGCCACACAACATTGCTTGGAACTCGGTAACCATTGGTGACTCGGTAGATATAGTGTCACTCGGTAGAAACTAATTTCTTCGTTTACCTTACTTTACTTAGTAAACACTAAGTCCTTCATTTACTTTTTTCACTTGATAAACACTAAGTCCTTCATTTACCTTTTTCACTCAGTAAACATTGAGTCCTTCATTTACCTTTTTCACTTGGTAAACATTGCTGAACTTCTCATTCACTTGCTATCCTTTGGAATGCTCGGTGAGAATTGTTTACTTGCTAAACTTATAAGGTAACCACTGAATGCTTGGTATACATTGTAGACTAAGTGATGAGCTAGATAAGCATTCAAAATTGAATAAGTGTTTGCACTAATGAAAAATATATCATAATTCCAATAGTTAGGTACCCAAGTACATAATGAAAATGCAATCTCTTGTAAAGCGAGTAAAGAGGGAAAACCTCATGGGAAAAACCCTCCCCCAAAAAGAGAGATAAGTAAGGATGCATCAATGGATGGAGTAATCAAGACCCCCCCCATTATGAAATACATCTAGTATATACAAAAGAGAATGAAAGAAGGAAGAGAGACAGAATAGGTTCCCCCCCCCCAAAAGAAGAATGCCAACAAGTGAAAGTTGCTTTGATGAAGAAGCTAGTCCAAGAATGCAGAATGATTGTCCTTCCCTTAGGTAGAAATAATGGCAAAGGTACATTCCTGAAGATGTGTGTTGGACCTAAAACCTTCTCAAGTATCATTGTACTAATTTTGAAGTTCACCCCTTCCAACTATGCTAAAAAGAATGAATGCAGATCTGGCAAGGATGTTTGGTAAACTTGTTCCACTAAACCATCTGTCTCCTCAACTGACAAAGAGACCTCCATTAATTGTTGTTCATAAGGATCCACAATCAGGCCAACTTGTGTAGATTGATCATGTAGAGAATGGACATTAGGGTCAGAGTGAGCCCTCACAACAACTATAGAAGAATCATCATCAATGAGAAGATGTAAATCCTCAAGTCTGTCTCCCAAGTCAATTGAAGCTGGAGCTAGAAGATGAGATGTACCATGTTGTGATGGACCTTTCACTGTGGCAATATAAGCATGTGGATTGGACTAATTTGACCTCTCACTACAACTATCAACAGAACCCCACATGTTTGAACCTGTTGAAGCACTATCACTAGTGTCACTATCAGTTTCCACTATGTATGATGTGCGGAGAGGAGTAGAGAACAAGCTGGAAGAACTTTCCTCAAAGTGAACATCCTTCAAAAAAATCTCATGTGTCTCCGGATCCATAAGTCTATAAGCCTTCACATTGTCTTCATAACTAATGAAAGTACAAGGCCTAGGTGTCAGTGCCTTGCAACTCTTGGAAGAAAGGTTTTCCCATGCTGGACAACCAAAGACTCTAAGGTGACTCACAACCAATTTTCTACTACACCATGCCTCAAAAGGAGTCTTGCCATTTAAGGCTGGATGAGGAGACCTATTAAGTATGTGAGTAGCACTGATAATGGCTTCAACTTCAAGTGTAGGATTGAGAGACTTTGCCTTAATCATGCAACTTTCCATGGTCTTGAGAGTCATAATCCTCATAGCTACAACATCTATCTTGTGCAGATTGAATGATGGTGAGTTTTGAAGATCAATTCCCTCAATTCTGCAAAAGTTCTTAAGTCTTCTATCGACATATCTATTCTCATTGTCCACTCTCAATACTTTGATGGCTTTCCTTGACTTGTGTTCAACATGAGTCTTGAAGTCTTGAAGCTTATGAACCACTTCATTCTTATGATGAAGGAAGAAGACCCAAGTGAATCTCGAAAAATCATCAAAAAATGTATGTAGCGGCCTTGGTTGACTAAAGTCATGACAAAGGGTCCTACTAATACCATGTGAACAAGATGAAGAACAACTGGAGCTCAAGAAGACTTCCCTTTATCATACTTCTCCTTGAGATTCATATCCACTGAACAAGATGAACACTCTCCCTTAGAAAATTTGATATTAGGTAGAGCTTTGACCATGTGTTTTGAGAAAAGTTGCTGAAGAGAGCAAAAGTCAAGGTGACCAAACCACTCATGCCATAAGTTGATTTGAGTTATAGAGTGAGTTAAAAAGGCTTGAGAAGGACTCTTAGGCACAAAGTGGGAGAAGGAGTATAGACTCTTGTCATCATTGACTTTCCCAACTACTACACATGAATCATCTTTGAGACTTCGCACCATCACTGAATTTGGAAGGAACTCAACCTTATGACCATCTCCAAGGTGAGTTATTTGGTAAAGTAATAGGAGATTGGAGCTTAGATTTGGAACATAGAGAACATCTTTGAATTCTCCATCTTCCATTTCAACATGTCCTTTACCTTCAACTTCCATTTTAGTATCATCTCCCACGAAGATGTGTGGCACCTTTGATTGTTTCAATGAAGAAAAGTCTTCCTTTGAAGAACCCATATGGTAGGAGGCACCTAAGTCAAGTATCCATTTCAAAGAAGAATTTGTGTTGGCCATAAGTGCTTGACCTTTACCTTTATCCTTGGAAGTACCTGGCACTTGAATCTTTTTCTTCTTGAGTAGATTTTCTAACTCATCAATTCTTTTTGTTTTGCAATGATGCTTGTCATAATTTGGCTTTTTGCAATATGCACAAAAGAGTTTGTCCTTCTTTTCATTACTTCCCTTCTTGTTTGAAGAAGAATTTCCTTGTTGAGAGGAGGATTGTTGTGTCTCAGATTGTGTTTTCTACTTCCACTACTTCTTCTTCTTCTTGCTTTTTCCCCCTTGACTTGATTGGTGTTCATCACTAGCCACCAAGGCTTTGGTCTTAGATGACTTGAGAAGTCCAAAATCCACTAAGTGAGATTATTCAACAATCAACATGTCTGCAAATTCATCAAAGGAAGGCTTTTGGTAAGAAAATCCCATGGTTAACCTATGAGTATTAAAACTTGAAACAAAGTTAGCATACTCAGAAGGTAGCTTCTTTAGGATGTGATGAATCAACCTATCATCCTTTATGGGATTTCCACAATCTTTAAGAAGTGCCCTATACTCATTGACTTTAATTATGTAATCCTGAATTGTGTCATAATTCTTAGGATCTAGGAGAAGTAGATCATCTTCAATCTGAAATCCCTTTTCTTCATCAACTTTACCATACAACTGTTCAAGTTTGTCCCAAGCTTTCTTAGATTCTAAACCATTTTAATGTGGAAGAGAAGATCGCTATGTACACAACTCCTAATTACACCTAAAGAGCTTTCTTAGATTCTAAACCATTTTAATGTGGAAGAGAAGATCGCTATGTACACAACTCCTAATTACACCTAAAGCTTGTCAGTCTTGATTTGTCCAAACAATGAGTTCTTTAGCATTAGTAGATTTGGTAATTGTACCATCAACATATAGAATATATCCTTTTTCCATTAATCTACTCCATGCAATATCTTTCCATGTAGAATAGTTGTGTGAAGTTAAAGGAGGACATTTAAAATCGATGATTTAGAAATTAAAAGAGCAAAAAATAGAGACACAAGAAACACAATACACACCCCCCATTTTCACTCAATCAAAAGACCCCCCCAAAAAAGATGCTTTGGCACTTTATAAGTAGTGTGTTTACAATGAGCCACTTGTCAAAATGAACAAAGTGGACTTTCTAATTTTTCTTTTACAATTTCTTTATGAGGCTAAAATCTATCACTTAAGCATTGTAGCTTAGTTTTACAACAATTCTGAAAAAGAATCAAAGCTATACAATGCCAAAGAAGGCCTAATTTTGAAAGTGAGAAATTGGTCCACACAACCCTAGAATCTGACTTCAGATCTAGAAAGTAGACAAAAAAATATGCACTTTAAAAAAAAAAACTGAAAAAGTGACCAGATGTGCCCGTACGGAGCTTCTGAAGTTGCAAAATGCAAGATTATGCAGGTATAGTTGCCAAAAAAAGTAATTTCTACAAAATTTGTGCACCAAAACTAGAAAACAACACCACCACTAGAAAATTTAGGAAATTGTACCTGATTTCAAAAACAATTGCACCTAAATCAAAGTCCGGATGTCCAAGTTATGAACTCGCAAAGTCAAGATGCCAAACTAAAAAGCAATTTGGAGAGGGGTCTAGAAGGAAAAAATGCAAGTCTAAATTTGATGGTCAAAAGGCTGTCAAAGGATTTGTAAAATGCTAGAAATGATGGTCAAATGACCATCAATTTTAACCCAATATTTTGATGACATCAGCAAAAAAGTCTGCTCCTGGATGATGTGGCAGACAACTCAGTTGTCCATATTGTATGATCCAACATGTGTCTAGTCGAATGGATTATGTGGAATTTTTTTGGGTTCCATAGGTGACGTGGTAGTCCCAGCTAATGTGCAAACATGTGGTGAGCATGGATTGCTTGGCAATTTGTTGAGCGCAGAAGCTAGTGATGTCAAACCATGTGGAAAAATGTTTGAAACCCATGTGTCGTAGCTGCCAAAAAAATGTTATAACTATCACAGAGCCAAGTTTTGTAGATCACTGTGAGAGAAGAGTCTAAATTAGGTGGTGGATGGTTTTGAACCTATGCCAAAAAAGTAGATCTCATTGAATCTTCAATCACTGACATCGAAAAAATTTGCACAGACAGGATTCTGTTAAGCAGTTGAAAAATTGTTACTGTAGGCAGGAAACATGCAGATGTCACCACCAAAGATATGATAATCGCACTAAGAGTTAGAGTTTGATGCCAGGCTAGAAACTATGTAGTAGAAAGTTTGAAAAAATCTGTTGTCAATGGACGTCGAGTTCTCGAGAGCTGCTAGATCTCGATGCAGAGGGCCAAAAAATGCAAAAAATGCCAAAAATCTTTTTTTTGTGGCTATCAGCAAACTATCTTTGCGGTGGCTAGATCTGGTAATTGGAGTGCCAAAAATCAGGGGGATTTGTCCCACATTGATCATGCCATGGTGCTCTATTCTATTTAAAACAAAACTCGTGCACATCTAAATACAAATGTGTAAAGCCTGTTGTTTGAGGCTAGTCTGAGCCTTATTGCCAAAAAAAGTGAAAGGGGTTGTGTCGATAGGTACGTGGAGGGACCACCGGAATGGTAGGTACTTCCTCCACTATAGTCTAAAAAATTTGGAGATGTACAAGCAACTTGGGATTTAATTAGTCTACCAATAACAAAACCTTGCAATAAATAATAAATTCCAAACTGGCAGATCTGGGGTGTCACTGCCCGGGCCTATCAAAAACAATTTCTCTACTAGTGCTCGAAAGGGAAAAAAACTTCTGAAAATGATGACAAAAAAAATAGAGAAATAAGACAGATCCAAAAAATGAATTAAATTACATATCTGTGAAAAATAATTGTACCTATACCAAAAATTGGGGCCTTCAGTTTCTGATTTGCAAAAAAAAATTTCCTTGCGATCGACTTTGGGCCAAGGTAGTAGATTTTCACCGATTTAGCATTTTGGATGCAATGACGAGGTCAGATCTGACACTAGACACTCCCAATTTCTGCAGCACTCTGGATTCGAGCTGAGGTGATGAAGCAAGAAAGAGGTCTCAAACGGCTTTGTGATGAGAAAATATCCAAGTTGCTCTGATACCATGTAAGAATTTTCCTAAGGGAAAAATTCACCCAAGAACTAAGAACTCAAACACAAGCACATAGTAGACCAAAGTAGATAGAGTATGATCAGAATAACAATGTATTCAATAACTGGTTTATTAGAGTACACTAAGAGTGCCTGAATATAAAGGCCTCTAAGATATATCTAGAATGTCTCGTAATCAGCACCATGATGTGTCATACAACCAAGCACATGTCCACCAGATCTGGGTTATCCTCCATTAAGCACGAAAGTAAGTGCGGTGATGTGAGGATAAGCCTACAAGGGTGTGACATGCAAAACAATGTTGTAGACACCATGTGCTTAAATAGAGTTGCGTACTCCTGTGTTGTCTATATGACAACTCAAAAAGTGTGCAAACTCCTAAGTGTCTCATAAAATAAAAATAATGAAATAATGCAAAATAATTAAATAATGCATTAACCTAAGTAAACTTAAGTAAGTGTAATAAGTGAATACTTATTTACACCAACAGTATGCATACTCCTAGGTTTCTACATGAAAAATAATATAATAATGCATTAACCTAAGTAAACTTAAGTAAAGTGCAAATAGTAATTAATTATTTACACTAACCCCCCACTTAAGTGCAACTTAGGGGAATGCACTTAAGCTCACAAAATCTATGATGGGTCTCAGCTACTAGGCCATGTTAAGTACCCATGTATAAATGCAATCTCTTTGAAAATAGAGAAAGAGCATTGGCAAAACCCTCCCCCAAAAAGAGAGATAGGTACAATAAAGAAAGATGCATGTATGCATGCACTAATCAAGACCCCCCCCACCCCCCTACCATTATGACATACATCATGCATATACAATAGAGAATCCCTTGAAGAAATCCCCCCTTAGTGAAGGATTTTTTGATGATGAGTGCTTGAAGACAAAAGAGAATCCAATTCCTACAAACAACGTTTCTTCCTTTAGGAAGAAGATACACCAAGTATAGGTGCAAGTATACTTACCACTATGGCTAGGAAGATGGAAGAGGGATCTATATGTAGTATGTTGTGGATGTTGCCTCTAAATTCTACTCATATGTTGACAAGCCCTTGATGAATGTAGATGCTACTAACCAATCTGGTGAATGCCCAAAAGAAGGTGGAAAACAAGGTAGCATGTACATGTATGAAAGTGAATCTACCTCCAAAGACAATGAAGCATCCTAATAGGAAGATATGTGAAGAGAAGCAATTTAGCCTCCCCTTAATGATCAATGTAGACCCATGAAAGAAGGTCCTTGATGATTGAAGAAGTTGCACCATGAAAGCTGAATAATGTTCCTCCTTGTAGGAAAAAGTGGTGCCATAGGTGTAGTAGGGAATGCTCCCCAACTAGTAGGAAGAATCCTCAGAAGATATGATGTCTGAGGAAACTGGAATACAATCTCCAAACAAGTAGTTGAGGTTCAAAGTGTCTCTCACAACAAGTGAAGAAGAAGTCTACTCAACAAAGAGAAGATGGATGTCATTGATGATGTCTCCCACATCTTCAATGTAAGACTCCACAAACAACACTTAAATGTCTAGAAGGAAGTCATCCCATGAAGTTGAAATAGGAAGACATGATGTTTCCTACTACACTAAATTAGGAGCATTTGTGGTTGGAATTGGATCAGTAGAAAGAATAGGAGCATCAGGAGGTAGGATCTCAACTGGAGTTGAAGGTACCATAACTGGAGTGACTAGAGGTAGAATGTCCTCTAGAAATGGAGGAACTATGGGATCTCTATATTCTTTCCAAAGAGCCATCCAAATATCATAGGGATCAGTGAGCTTTCCAATGACATCAAAGCAATAAGTATTGATACTGAAAAAAATGACTGACACAATTATGTGAATAGGTGTTGGATCAATGTAAGAGGGTAGTATTTTGGAATATAGAAAAGGAAATACTTCCTTATGCTCTCTTAGATGATCAATTATTAAGGCACTCTATTTCTGATAGTTCCTTTTTGTCAACCTTAGTCATATACCAAACTAATATGTGTGACAAAGCTCCATGAGATCAATAAATATATGCACCACCCAAAATGCAAAAATAATCAAAGAAACTCCCCCCTAATGAATGTTTTGGAACTTTATATTTAGTGTGATTACAATGGGCCACTCCCCAATTTAGGGCGTAAGTGGAATTATGATTTTGATGATTACAATAACAAATATAAAGCTATATCAAACTCAATAAGATAAGACACAAGACCTCTCAAGGATCTAATTAATCACAAGTGCCAATAGGCCAAAATTAGACCAAAATTTTGAAAGTACTATGTCTACTCAGAATTCTTCCAAACTAATACCAGATCTAGAAAGTAGACAAAAAATCATGCACTATCAAAAAAATAACACCTAAATATGTGTCTAGATGAGCCTAAACTAAGCCTTTGAAGTTGTAGAAATTGGGATTTGTGATTTGCAAAAAAATTCAAGAGCAGAGATCTCAAACATCCTGCACCAATGTGTAGATCATGAAACTCTACCCCAATACCAAAAAAAAATCTTGAAAAATGGAGTCCATATGAGGGAGATATCATTTTTTGAAAATCACCTCTATAATTATTTTTCTTGAATCACCACCATATTTTCTCCAAAAATCAAATGACTCTAGGTTTCACCTCAGATGTCTAGTTTTGGTGAAACAAAAGTCATTTTGGGGGTTTTTTGACCTTCTGAATGTGATGCCAATATCCGATTTGCACCAGAAAGCTCCAATCTTCACCTACAAAATATCTCTCCTACTAGCCTAAAAGGCTAATTTTTTTAGAAAAAATAATACAAATCTAGAAAAATTGCAGAGACATAAAAGGAAAATGCAGATCTGAAAATCAATTGCATAGATTTGAAGAGATCATACCAATTTCACAAATTGGGCCTTTGGGTTCTAGTTTGCAAAAAAAAAATTCCTTAGATTTGACTTTGGCCTATGGTAGGCAAAATTATATTCAAAATTCACCAAATCAGCACTCCGAATGCAATGGTGAAATTCGCTTTGGCTCTAGATGCTCCCAACAACTCTGAATACTCCAGATCTGAATCATGTTTCTCCATGAGGAAAAGAAAGAATGGTCTCCAATGGCTATGAAATGATGCTCCTATGGCTTTGATACCATGTCATAATTTGGTATAGCTATGATACCATGAAGAATTTTCCTTAGGGAAAAATAATGCCAAGATCAAGAAGCACAAGACTTAGCACAATATGGACCAAATGATGTATGATCGTAACAATATGAGAATGAATAATTGATTCTTTGGATATTAGATTATTCAATAATAGATTATTTCCTCATGTATCTCATGTACATACACACTAGAATTGCATGTATATAAAGGCCTCTAGAATGACTAGGAGTTAGTGAAGAGATAAGCTCAACAACTAAGCACACATCCACCAAAAGTGGATTGTCCTCTATTATGCATGAATGTACATGCAACAATGAGAGGATAACTTTAATAAGGCATATCTCGTATAGAGATTTTGTATACACCATGTGCTTAAATTAGTTGCTAACTCATGTGTTGTAGACACCATGTGCATAAAATAGTTGCTAACTCCTGTATAGTCAACAAGACAATGCATATGAGTACGCATACTCCTAGGTGTCTACGTGAAAAATAATATAATAATGAATTAACCTAAGTAAACTTAAGTAAAGTGTAAATAGTAATTAATTATTTATATTAACACTATTGTACACATCAAATTCTTTTAGTCATTAAAGATGAACTATGTAATGACCAGAAAACTAATTTGAAAAGGGAAACTAAATGATCTAAGGGAAAATAAAATGTAATCTCTCTATTATACTTTTTTAGGATTGTGCCCTAGATGGCCTATAGTAAAATTCTTAGAAAAAGTTGGAGCTAGAAATTGAAAAATATATTCTCTAAAAAATATGAGCATTTTTTTTCTTGGGGTTATTCTCTACCATAATTATAATATTTTATTTTGAAGCTAAATATTTGAAAATATTGATGTCCATTTCTTATATTATGTGGGACTCTAATGTTGGTAACATCAAACTTGTAGTCCCAATTAGAATTTTTCTGTACTTCTATTTTTGGAAATACCTTAAGTAGAGATTGAATCCTAAAATCATTTCAATTCAAAATTACAAGTTTCACAACAATGCAATTTGTAAAGCTAGTTGTATAATTAATAGGTCAAAAGATTATTTGGTTAACAATTCAAACTGATTGCCACCTTTTATATTCAATGAACTATAAATGTGCCACTTTATTTATTCATGATGGTACTAATTTTCATAAGTTTATAGAATGCAATAATCTCGTACTAATTTATATTATTATGGTATTGAAAATGGTTTATTTGGTTGGCAAAAATGTAGAGTTTTTAAGCATTTATTTAGATTGGAGATAGAATTTTATGTTTCTTTCTTAAATATTGTAATGACCAACAATTACTACAACCATTAAAAAAGTAATTTTCCTATTGTATCATATTGAAATTTGTGCCAACCTTGTTGTATTGAACATAAGCTAAATATGTTTATATCTTTCCAAATCCTCACAATTTTATATTTTATACTTTTAGATACTCTGGAGGAACTAGTAATTAATATCTACATATACATTATGATGCACTACAAATTAATGGATAGCATAAAATTTCACCTAATATTAACTATGACAATATATTTGAAAAAAATAAAAATATCATTTCAGTGATCTAATAGATAATGAAATGCTTGAATATTGGATGATTTCGTTTAAGAAAATTCAAAAGTGTATAAAAATTCCTTCTTGAGACTTTGATGCACACCCAATAGATCCTTTTTTTTGGCTTTGGGGTCATTATTTTTGTTGAGTTACTGCAAGTTACTTGTGGTTTGACACAAGGTTTATTTTTTTTGGGTGTTATAGAAAATTTTTCTCATTGTAGCATCTCAAAACGTCCTATTTTAAGTAATGCTCTTAGCTTTTGTATAATGGAAGAAAAATATTATTTTGGACTTTAATATACCATCAAGGCTAAGAAATTATAAATAAGTTGGACAATTAAGATCTCATTTAGAAAAGTAATTTTCCTATTATATTATGTCAAATTTTTGTCTATGTGTCTTCATTGTATATAATCTTGAAGTATTTCAATCTACTTAGCTTCGAAGAGTGGTGAAGGCTTTTGAGAGAAAGAGAGACTTTGTGCTGGAATCCCTTAGAGGATACAATGTGTTGAAGATGAAAAAGACAAAATGTGTCCCAGTTTCTTTCTCCTAGTATTCATACATTCCAACCACCACACTAATAATCATAAAGGTAAAATATGTACAAATAATAGATAGAGAATTATAGAAACCCTAACCTTCAATTTTTTGGTAGAAAATTTGAGCCATACCTCTCTGATGACTTTCAAAGTAGGTTTGAAACTCCCTAAACCACACTCATTTACTTTTTTCCAAAATATTTTAGAGGTTAATGGGAAGGGAAGACCACCATTTCTCGATGTCATTGCCCTTGATTCATCCTTGTCCCATCAATCTCTCTAGAAAACTAGGATATGTAATTTTTCATTATCTCAGGGAGAAATACAATTTATAACCTGAAATGGAAGGAAAGAAATGGAATGCAAGGCCCACAAAAAATAACAAAATCCTTCACAAATTGAACAAAAAACTCTCACCACCAAACAAACTTTCCAAATAAAAAATGATGTTACGATTTTCTTTTTTTCATTATGAACCTGATTTGGTCAAAATTTTGACCAAATTGGGCATAAAGCCCCTAATTTGGTCAAAATTTTGACCAACTCAAACATAAATTAAAAAATTTTAAAAATCATAGGCCAATATGTCCTTTGGTCAAAAAACAAGGGGAATGTACTAGTGTAGGCAAGCTAGTAGAAGCTTGGTATAGTGCAAATATGCTTGCGGGAGAGAAATGAAAGGAGAAATAGATTAGAGTTTGTCAAAAAAGGTTGGAAAATAATGGAGGAGAGTACCTAGTGTCCTTAAACCTAAGGGAAAAATTTGGACCATATCTTTAATTACATATTAAGTGAAGGTGTTGGCATTTCCCTAAAAACTCTCAAAAATAGGGTTTTCTAGAATACTTTATATAGACACTTTGAAGACCTGAGACCTAGAAAATTCTTAAGTCTAGGTCAATATGAAAAAATATCTAATGGAAATCTATAGGCCTTGTCAAGAGATTTTACAAGTTATTGAAGACTCCTTTTTTCTAGGAGGGCTAATAGGGGCTCATAGGGCTACAAGAAAAAATAGAGCAAGAATAGTTTTGGGTGTGTGAAACCTAACAAGATAGTGTAGAATGACTTGTAATGTGTTAAGAACCTCAAGAGGAAGGCCTAAGCTTGGTGTTTCCTTACTGGAAGAATTTGGTGGAGTTTTTGCTTGATAGGAAAAAAGGTGCATAGTTGGGGTTTTGGAGTTAGAGGAGTGAAATTTGAATTGATAGGAGAGGTTCTTGGTGAAAGGGGATTAGGAGAGAATCCTCGAGGCTAGGGTTGGAGAAGGGACCCTAAGAAGGCTAGGAATTAGCCTACGTAGAGAAAAAATGGCTCTATGAATAAGAAGCTCCTCATCAACAAGCTAGTGTGTGAAGATCCTCATATGCCTCTCCTAACCTCTCCCAACTCAATGCCTATTCGAGATAGTGACATCCTAAAACAACTCCAATGTCATAGCTCTCCCCTATGTTAGGGTCTGATCCTAATATAGTTGTGGCATAAAAAAGTCATGTTAGCACTCATGATAATGACAAAAATGAAGAAAAGAAAAATATCTAAACATACTCATCACACTCACCAAGTCTCTGTGATAGGGAACTCAAAAGATGTGATACACATGCTCTAGGGTTATCATTTCCTCTCTAGTAGGAAAATGTAAGTTTTTATGCTTACTATGTTACATCTCTATGAGCATTGTCAGAAGACTATGGTTTGTCCAAATATGGGGCATCTATAGAAACTACCTAAACCCCATGGTCGTCAGTGGTCTTCCCTACTCAACAATCAAAAATTGCACTAATATCTGCCCCAAAACCTTGGGGTCTCTAATTATCAAACCTAAGAAAAACATTTTCACAACAAAATAATATAAAAATTCATTAGTACCTATCATGATGTATCAAAAAAATCTCATAAATGCTTCCACTCTACTATGCGAGTGCAAAAACTAAACTAAATAACTAAAAACAAGGAAAACATGACCAAAATCGCACTATGTGATACTTCCTCCCAATAGTGTGTGATAATTTTTTTTTTTTTTTGTATCATGTGAACTTTTCAAAGTACCTATGAAATACTTTTTAGGTGTGCAATACTTTGCACCATCTCATGTGACTAAAAGGTGGAGCTTGTATGATGGAGTTAACTATATATGCTCAATACTATATTATACCGTGCAATGGTTCATACAAATTTTGTGTGATAATTTTAAAGTATCACTTTAGATTTTATGGAAGACCTACAAAACCTAGCAAAAAAGACCAAAAATTCTCAAAAAATGACCTAAAATGATCAGGAAATTAACAACTTATTGGGGCACCATAACCAGTTATGCAACCAACTGCACTCAAAACGATGTATATTATTTAGGATCCCTACTTGTTTCATCACTATCTCTCTCAAAAGGCTCAAAATATCTCAAAATCTTAAGACAAAAAATGAATTGAAAATGACACTTGGACCCCTTATATAGTCTTCTGACCCAATTTTCACCTAATTTTTGAACTCCTCAGAATTGCATGAAAATTGCACCCCTAGCTAATTTTGACATCCTAGAACCATTTTTTGGATTGAAATTGAAATAAGAGTTCATATTGATGGTTAAATTTTCATTTTAATTTTCCCTTCTTCATCTATGTAGTTGGTTGACCTGTTGAGGCCTAATCCTCAAACCTCAATGTGGTATCAACATTTCTTCATTATTTCTACTTTCTTCCACACTTATTACTCACTCAAATACATTTCATTTTTCCTCCATTTGAACTAGTTTTAATTATTTATCTTTCTTTGTCAACTTTAGTTGAATTGGGGCATACTGTCACTTGTCATTACACTAAGAAATCGCATATGTAAATTGAAATGAGAGACTTTTTCATATTGCACTCAAAGCTCTCATAAATTTTCAAATAAAGATTTTGCACATTTCTAAACACATGACTATTCACATGACACATTTCTCGAAATAATACTATCTCAAATATTATCATAAATAAATCTCAAGCTATTGAGATAATTTTAGTTCTATGACAAAATCAAACATAAAGATCTCTATCGTAGCTACAATCTTCAACACTCCCTCTTAGCAAGAGAGATCTTTAGTATGGTAGATGCACATAGTTACAACCAAATATTTCAATGGTGAATTCTCATATCATAGATTCTCATTACAAATTTTATTTATACTGAATCTCGCACTAATCAGATATCTGATCTTTCCAGCTACCCGAATTATATTCACTCTTGGACTTTAATCACTTATCTATTATCATGGACCTTGCTTTATCTTGATTTTATCATATTTTTCTCATTTATATATCCCCTCTACCTCATTTTGATTTCAATCCTTAGGGGGTGAGAATATTTTATCATAGCTACAAATTGCTTGCTTGCTATGGATATTTATTTCTTAGGATCATATGCTTGAACTTTTTATTTTCTCTTGATCTATCTTCTTTGTTAGACATATTAGTCCTCTTCTCAAGTTCTTCGATCATCTCTCTCCTAGTGTTTGGTATTGTCACTATCAATTTATGTATTCTAGATTGTCTATCTTGCTATACATTTTGTTCCTCGGAATCATACCTCTCTCTCCATTGTTTCCTACTTCACTTCTTCATTGTTTGACCTAATGTGTTCTCATATCAATCACACATTAGTAAAAGAGGGGAAAATTTAATCACCCAAAAATGGTCACCTAGACTATTAGCCCCCTTCTTAGCATTTTTTGCTAAATTATTACATCATGTATCTAAATCAAATCTTTAAAAGTCAATTTATTTGATTTTATACTATAGTTTGACCACTATATCCTAAGTTCATATTTAATTAAAAGGAACATATCCCCTTTAATTAAATTAAAGACCCCTTTTACCCCTTATCCTAAGTTGCACATATAAAGTCATTTTCCCAATTTAAAAATAAAACAAGACTTTTTGTCTCACTTGGAGATGCAAAAGTCAACTCTTCCGTATTGGTGAAAATGAATTTGCACATGGATCATGAAAAATTCAACTCCCCTTCCTTGATTAGATATTCTTGTCTCATGATCTTTACCATTCATACTTCTTTAAAATGGAGAGCTCTCTCCTTATCTAAGGATCCATCTTCTTGGCATTATAGTTATGCTATAGGTTTTTCTATAGGTAATCTTAGAGCTTATGGAGGATCTTGTGGCTTCATATTCATAATTTCATAGCATTATAGCTTAGTATCATATGACATTAGAATAGCCTCTATTATTTAATAGAGTAGAAAACTTAGTTTAATTAAAGGGATTGTAATACTTTCATATTGTTAGCTTGGTTTGCATTCTTTTCATCTCACATAGTTTAGTTTCATTTTTCATATCATTCTATGGTAGTTCTTGGACACTATCATCCTTTATCTTGTCTTAGAATCTCTCAATTTATGGTGTGCTTGCAAGGAGTTCTATTTCTTAGGCTTATCTTAGAGCCATTTCATTTGTATTTGTATTCCTTTGCACTCCATGACTGGACTTTCAATCCATGAGATCTCTCAAATAGAAGGACTTAGAGAAGTGGTCAACTGTGTGTATAGATAGAGAATTTCAGCTATAGGTTTTAGGTGTGTTTGGTTTTGATAAAAAATGGGTGAATTGTGTGGAAAGTTGCATAACAATTCTTCATTTTTCAGTATTAGTGAATGGGAATCCACAAGGTGTTTTTTGAATTTGATAAAGGTATTTGTCAAGGTCCCTTTTATTTATAATTATGGTTGAGGTTTTGGTAAGGTTGATTGCAGGAGAGGAGAAGAAGGTTTATGAAAAGGGGTTAAAGTATAAAAAGATATTGATGTGGTGTCCCATCTATAATTTTTGGATAACACCTTTCCAGTAGGGGAACCCTTATAAAGAGAGGCATGAGTCATGTGAGAGACCTTTAATTTTTATGGGCAAGTGTAGGGACAAAATATTAATTAATAGAAATCAAAGATTCATTTTTAATATCATTTTTAATATCCCTTTGAGAAAATAACATGATATTAGTAGAATACTTAATATTGATGGATGCTCTTTACCAAGTAAGTGCTTGCGAATTCCCTTATTTTATGGTAAGAATAAGGAAGGATTTTGGAAAGGCCTAGTTGATAAGTTCTTGAAAATAATGGATGGATGGAAAGGTATGTCGATAATTAGCATCTCCTATTCTTCTTTAAATTATGTCATCTCACTAGTCCATATTTTTCAATGATGTGTATGAAGATTCCTTAAAAGGTGATCAAGGTTATGGAGAAAAAAATGAGAATTTATTTTTGGAATGGTGCAAAAGAGGATAATAAACTACCTTTATTGGCTTGGGAGAAATTTTTTAAAGAAAAATATCAGGGAGGTGCAATCTTAAGGGTTGGAATATGATGAATGAGGATTTGGGAGCCAAGTTGATATGGAGTCTCCATAATTGTTCAAATCAATTAGGGGTAAAAACTTTAAGAGAAAGATATTTAGATTTAGAAGAAGATGAGATAATTTTTACTATTGGAAATCTCCCAATTAGGTCAACTATTTGGAACTTTATGATGTCCCGTAGATATTTAATAATAGATCACATTTCATGGAAAGTGGATAATGGGTAGATGGATAAATTTATGGATGATTCTTGGAACATATATCCCATTTTAATTTATCACCCAAAGTATCATGACATTAAGGAGCTCTAGAGTAATACATGTGGGGAGAGAGTGGTTGATTAAATTGAGAATGTAAGAATCCCTTTAGAAAGGATATAACAATGGAAGATTTTGGATGTTTACTAGCTTTCTACTTAGCAGAAGGAGTATTTAAAATATATTTTTGCAAAAAGAGAGGTTATCCTAGTAAATAGGGAGGATAAATATTTCTTGTTTGCTTCCATGTCACGTCAATACTCGATGAAGGTGGGCCATAGTATTTTATGTAGGGAGGTAGTGTTGAAAAAATATTGATACAAGTATGATAAATGTGTTTCAATCATTGTTTGCATTGATGTCAAACCTTCTACTTGTTGGTAAGATAATTTATTAGATGATTTCAGTATTATCATTTGTTTGATTGATGAGGAGGATGTGGTCAAATGAGGTAACAATAGCACCTAGAGGAGAGGTCGAGTTATGACATGGAAAAGGAGTACAAGGATCAATTAAGATAGTGATATTATAATGCATTGATAATCTACTTAAGGTTACAAATCATGGCGATACTAATTAAGTTCAAAATAACAAGTTAAACAAAGTATGTTTGCCAAGCTTAAAAATTTGCACAATAGGTACCAAGAAAAGTTATTGTATGCCAAGTAGAAAATTAGTTGGAGTTGAGAAAAGTTAATTTTAGTTTAAAATGAGTAAAGTTTAGTTGATGCCTAGCACCAATAAAATTTAGTTTGTACTGACTATTTTGATAGTGGATTCCAAGAAATGCAGTATGTGTCAAGCACCAGAAGTCAGTTAATGTCAAGTGTCACCATTATGAGAATGATCAAGAATTTGAAGAATGATAAGTTTGGTTTCTTAGATTATGTGAACCATGTGGAAGATAATCTTGATGAATTGATGGCACAGAATTCATGGTGAACCATTTTGAAGTGAATTCAAATAGAATTGAAGGACAAGTCTCTAGAAGGGAATGAAATGAAATGATGGGTATATTCATCGAATCCTATGTACTCTAACCTAACCATAAAATGGAAGGAGTAAGAATGGTGAAAGATCTTAATTCTCTATTTATAGAGATGGTTGATCAAAAGAAAATTTTGTCATGTTCAAGAACCTAAGGAAGACAAGGAGTCTAGGGTATTTCTTCATTCAGTGACCTAAGAGAAGAGGTTACATTGGAAAGAAAAGAAAAAAGGCTTAAGGGTATGGATATTTGAAGGGTGAAAAAGCTATTAGAACTAAAGTGTGTGAAAGCCAAGTAGAATAGAGGACTAAAACCGAGATCTATAATTTGCAAGTGTGTTGTAAATTGTTATTAGATCAAGCCTTACTATTACTTTCTAATCATTATATCAGTAGAGGGTAAATCCTTTGGATTAAGTTTGACCTAACAGTCATTTGTAAATCCTTTAACTAGGTGGCATTCCAAGTGAATGATCTAAAGTCCTCTAGCAAGGCTCACTCCTAATAGGGTGATTGAAATCCTTTAACCAAGTTACATTTAATAGTGTGCATTGTAACCTTTAACATGGTTGGCCTTTCATAGGGCATCACTTCAAAAGAGTGAGAATGAGTAGATGTTACTATTGTTTTTCACTAAATTAGGTTTCCACATTAAATCATTGTGTCAAATGTGTTATTGAATCTTCTATGTTTCATACTTCCATTTCTTAACCAACAAGTTTAAGTGATTGTATGATCTAATGGATGCATGCATGATGAAATTCTTTTATGGATATGGGTTCACTAAGTTCTGAAAAGTTTTAATTGTACATCTAGACCTTGGATAACTAATTCACCCCCACTCATCAGTTATTCTAAAGAATTCCAACAATTGGTATCATAGCCATCTGCTTAAGAGGACTAGTTTGAAGGTACTAGAAGCAAAAAAGATCAAGATGTCAAAAAGAGAGGTACCCAAGATTAATAGAGATTAATTTCCTATATAGAAAAGTTTGATGAAGCTACACCTAGGAGGCCTTGCAGATTATGCACAATCTATCATTTTTGTTGAGCATGTTGATCCTACTGGAGTCCTAACATCTAAAGATCTGAAAAAAGAAGAAAGAATACAACTAGGCAATGTTGGAGATTGCCTCTACCCTAAGTTATGCTGAGTTTAATGATATCAAAGGTTGTGATAGTGAAAATAAAATTTGGGATGCTCTACACACCATCTATGGAGGTGACAAAAATGTTCTAAGAGCCAAATTTGAAAGTCTTGAGGTAAGTTTGATGATATGAGAATGCAAGAAGGTGAGAATATTGCTCAATATTTCTCTAGGATAAAAGATGTTGTTAATGTAATAAGAGGAGCTACTGGTAAGATAGATGATGAGACTATACTAAGAAAAGTTTTGAGAACATTATTTCCTATTTATTCTATTAGAATTTCTGCAATATAAGAATTGAGATGTATATCAAGGACTAATCCAACTCTTGAAGGTCTCATTTCTTTTGAGCTATATAATTTTGATAATTACAAACCTATCAATGTTCAATCTGCTTTCAACTATAAGTTTTCATTGAAGGAACCTAATTAGAAGAAGAAGAAGAAGAAGGTAAAATATGTGTTCAATGATAGTGATACAAATGAGCAAGATGTAGAGCAACTTGAAGCACTACTAGCAAGAATATTTCATAGAGGTAAAGGAAAGTTAAAAGATAAGCTACCTATCATGTGTTTCAATTGTAATGAGGTTGATCATATTGTTACTAGATGTCTAGAGAAGAAGAATTACAGAGGTGGAGACAAGTAAAAAAGTAGAAGAGATGAAGACAACAAAGATTACAAAGAAAAATGTAAGAAGTCTTGCTACATTGCTAAAGATGAAACAAAAGATGGATTTGATGATCATGATAATAAAGTGGTGTATGTTTCAATGAAGGATGAATTTGGTGAGGATGGGGAAACTACACTAGTGTCTCATGTGAACAAGAATGATAGATGGATCATTGATAGTGGGTGTTCACATCACATGACTGGAGATAAAAGTAAGTTCATTACCTTGAATTATTATGATGAAAATAGTGTAAGGTTTGGTAATGATGCACCCTGTCTGATAAAAGGAAAAGGTTCTATCAAACTCAAAAAATATTTCATGTGGCAATTCTTATTATGTTAAAGGACATAATTATAATTTTTTGAGAGTGTCACAACTAAACAATTTAGGTTATGAGGTTGAGTTTGAAAACAAGATTGCTAAGGTGAATGATATTGTTGACATTCAATCAATTTTATTATTAATGACAACACTTATTAAGATTACGTATGGCTACCAACATCAATGAATAGTCTATAGTGTTTGCCATGTATTTCAATAGACACTAAGTACTATAGTTCAACCTGAGCATTCTAGTGGTTCCCAACTAAATTCAGTTGGTCTAAAGTCTAACAATTCAACCTGAGCAGTTTAGTGGTTACCGAGCTTTGTAGTTTCTACTAAGCTAATAGTTCATGTAAAGTGAAGCCAGTGTTAATTAAGTTGTATGAGGATTAGTGTTTACTGAGTGCATTCATGGTAAATAGGTAATTTAGTTTATACCAAGTTACATAGTATCTACTGAGTCACCAATGCAGACTGAGTTTGAGACTACATTGAAGTGATTAGTATGGACTGAGCTTCTACTTCTACCAAGTGCATGACAATTTTGAGTAATAACAGTGGACGTCGAGTATCAAAACTTCACCAAGTTAGTCTTTAGAACTCAAGTGTCTACAAATGGGCTAAATTTGTCATATTGGTGTTAACTTGTATGATGGCCAACTTTGTAATTATGTAAATTGGATTGATATATATGTAATGTATTGCATCATATCCAAGCATGTAATTTGATAGTGTGAATGTAATATGAAAGAGAAAAGCATGCAAATGTGAATTAGTAGTAGACAAAGTGTATTGTAAGGCCATATTAGGAGTAACAGAGTTATATCTATCACATAAAGACGATCAGTACTTCAAGGAATCTCTATCAACAATTTAGTTACAAGTTAGAGATCTACTATTTCATCCTAACCTTAACAGTCTTTTCTTAAATCTCTTTACTGAGTGCATACTTCATTGTGTGTTTGTAAAACCTTTAACAAGGTGGACCTAGTAGTCCAAATTGCTCCTAACAGAGCAGATCATCACAAGTGATCAATGTAAGCCTTAACTAGCAAACTTTATGCTGCAATATTGAAGTTTTGTGGGTATCATCCCCACCCTAGTTTTAAATTCTATTTGGAATTTTTCTGGGTCACCAAATTATTGTGTTCATGTGTTATGAATGTTTTATGCTTTTAGTTTCTCATGCATACAGTTAGATCAAATTTGATGAACTAAATGGTAATTGGATTCTTGCAATTAAGATTTGAATAGGATAATTTTTTTGAGGTTATTGATTCACCCCTCCCCTCTTAGTAACCTAGCTAGTCTTGAATATTTGCAAAAATTAGTATCAAAGCTTTGTGGTTCTCATGATAAATTTTGACATCTTGAGCAAAGATCAAGGAAAATGGAGATATTTAAACTTGACAAAGCCATTGACAATGAAAAGTTAGATCTAGAGATGGCCATAGCCCAACTCAAGAAAGAAAAGGAGCATCTTTCCCAATCTCTAAATAGAAGGAAGGAACTTGCTAATCAGATGAATGATCATCAGTAGATTGAAGAGAAAATTGATGATTTTTTTCCTTCAAGCAGCTCAGATGAAGCAAATTATGCAATCAAAGAACTCCTAGAAAAGACTGGTTCTATGCAGGAAGAGGAAAGGAAATTGAAAAGAGAGCAAGAAATTTAGTCAATAAGATTATGTGAAATCTTGGAATAGAGAAATAAGGCAAAAGAAGAATTGTATGGAAGGAATAATGAAATTCAAAATCAATCCCTTCAGCAAGAAGACCTTATTGATCAACTCTCCAATGCAAATAAAGAAATCATGCGCTTGAGATCTAAAAATGAAAGGATAAGGAATGATCTAAACTCTAAAAGACAAATCAATGAAAGATTGAGGAATGATCTGAATTGTAAAAAGAAACTCAATGAAAGGATAATGAAATCTCAAACAAACATGGATCAATTGAATCAGCTAAATGAGCAGAATTTCTATAGCTAAAAGGGTAAAGAAGGAATTGGATACAAAGAAGAAGGTGAGTCCTCCAAACAAGGCCCCCAAAAGAATCAAAATCCTACTTTCAATCACTGTGGTAAGATAGGTCATACATCAAACAAATGTTGGAGTAATGGAAAAGCCAAATTCAATGAAAAATGCTATAGTTGTAGTTAGCATGGTCATAGGGCTAATGAATGCAAAGAGAAACCAAAATTTGAGGGCAAGTGTCACAAATACAAGAAATAAGGTCACAAGGCATCTGAATGTAGATCTAAGTCATTCAATCTAGTAGAAAAAATTGTGGAAGCAATATTTAGTTGGGTCTACAACACTTGGTGTAGATGTCATTACTGTGGAGAACTTGGACACATTGGCATGAATTGTGCTAAACATCACATGAGAAGAAAAGATACCATCTTAAGATGTTTCACATGTACTGAACTTGGTCATATAACTAAGAATTACATTAATATAGGCATAATTGAAGATGAAAAGAAAGCAAAAATAGATAACATCAGGAAGAAAATGAGATAGTAATGGATTCCTAAATCTACCAAGAAAGCTAGTTCAAGCAATGATGGTCATGTCACTCAAGAATTGGGTGAATCCACCATTTCCAATTAAGTTCTTAAGGAAGAACTGGAACTACGTTGTCAAGATCACATCCTAACAGTTCTAATTGAAAGGAAGCAAAGATCAAAATGAATATTTGAGATACAAAAGGATCATCAATGAGACTAGTAACATTTATCACTGAGTTGACTTCTTGACCAAGCAAGGTTGGGTCACAAACTCTACCGAGAAAAGTCAAGAGCAACATGAACATGTTTGATTACTGAGTTATGAAGCCTTCACCGAGTAATCAATTGAATAGTGGATGATAGGTTGTTGCACATAATGTCAAGCATTATGTCATCATAGCTACCATCGTACTAATCAATAATGGCAAAGCTTTAACAAAAAGTAGAAAATTGAATTCATTTTCACTAAGAATTCTAAGTGTTATCGCGAAGGAGCAATTTGTAGAGTGATCAAGTGACTTTGAGTGAAATTTGTAGCTAAGTTCTTTAAATTTTTTCATTGCTTACTGAGTAGCCATGGTAGTAGCATCAAGTAATAGTAGCAAGGCAAGGAAATAGTCTGAGATGTTGGTCTAAGGAGTTGAATGGAAAGCTCCTAATTGCAAACTTGTGCTAGTGATTGCTGAAACCCTTGACCCAAATGGAGCACAATCACAGATCCCACCAAAGGTACTTCTCATTAATGATTTCAAAACTCATTTTAAATGTGCAATTTAGAAGATCAAAACCCTAGAAATGGATGATGCCCTTGGTGAACTCTATCTTAATGGTATTCTTAAGCCTAAACATAAACATTTGGAAGAAAAGGGTTTAACTCACATTCCCCATTTGCCTTAAAGCTTCCAAATCAAATGGATTAGATACATTGTTGGTTGAGTTCACAATGGTCAGTTATAACTTGAGCAACTAGTTGCAATCATGAAGAAGATGATTCATTGCATTACTGGTCTTCCCATGCTCACCAAAGCCAAAGTAACCAAAACCCTAGGCTGGGTAGAGTTGGAGAAGAAAACTCTAGCTGAGTGGGATGGAAAAGGCATGAAAATTAGTAGTGTAACCAATGTAGAATTGAAATTTTACATCCATGTGATAGCACACAAGATCTACAGTTCTAGCTGACTCAATAGTGTGTCATGTGAAGCAGTTGACCTAGCATACAAGGTTGTGAAGAATAACTTATCATATGACCTTGCAGATTTGTTGTTGAAATAGTTCAGCAAAAACATGGAAAGCATTAGAACCTCTAAGAAAAATCCTTGCAAATTTGGTTCATTGTTGACATGTTTATTTTTCTATGTTCAAAATTTTTTCCCTTCAAAAGGCATTGTAGTATGGAGAAAAGATGTGCCAATTTTGTATCAGATTAATGAATATATGTCTAAAATGGGTGGGAATTTTGTTAGCATTATGGATAACTATTTTGAAATATTCAAGGAAAAGATGAATAATAGATTCAGGATACCAAGGAAATTGGTAGAAGACTACAAGAATGATATTTGTTTCATGGTAGATAGTGACAGAGTCTACATTCCCAGAGTTGTATGGTGTGAAACCTCTTACCTATGAGGTTAACATTGATGAAACTAAGGATATCATTGAATCCCTAGTGAATGAGTTGATTCATCCAAAGGCACCATAGTTTGGAACCTATAATGAGGCAAAGGCAAGAATAGAGCTTGAGATCAAGCTTCCTCAAGTGGTAAACAAAGGTAAGAGGAGGATAGCCAAACTGAAAACATCCACACCTCTTATGTTGATCAAGGGAAAAGGAGAAGATATTGAAGAAGTAGAGGATGAAGAGGAGTTGGGAAAGGAAGAAGAACCAATGAAGAAGAAAGGCAAGGTGATCATTACCAAGCCACCAAACCTATCCACTACAGTATTTACTAGGAGATCTAGAAAGAAGGTAGATAAAGAAGGTGGTGATGTTATCTTCAACTAACCTCCATGTAATTTTCAAGAAAGACTCAAGTTGCTAAGAGAATGAGTAGGAGTGCATAACTTTAAAGCTCTCAAATATGAGATAAGGACTCTAGCAGAAAAGAAAGAAGTTGAGGATCTAGTAAAAAAAGATGGGCCAATGGAAATACTCTCCATACTAGCTGGCATCATAGATCCCTAGAGTTTTTTTAGAAAAGATCAAGGTAAGATGGGAGAACACCAAGTAGACTGTCAAAGGCATTTTTGCACAAACCTTAAAATAGTTGGTATCCACCTTGTCAGATGCAGAAGTAAACAAGGCATTAAAAGATAATGAGAAAAAAATGACTCTTAAGTTCAATGCTTGTCTAGTTTTGATGAAAGATATAGAGTATGTAGTGAAGAATGCCACAAACACATGGAGAAATGTGTTTCATCTTCAAAAACTGAGTGAGTATCTAGTAGAAATCAAATATGATGATGATGATTATAGTGACAAGGATAAAGATAATGAAGAAGACTTCACTCAATTTTTCATGATTGATTATCAGGAGCTGATGAAGGATGATGAAGAAGAGAAAGAGAAAGAAGCTATAGAGGAAGCCAAGGAAGATGATGAGGAGATTGACCCAATAAAGATAGTTGTGATTGTCATTGCCTCACTTCCTCACTCTCTAGCTAAAATTGCAACATCATCAAGCTCAAAGATAGCTTTAGCAAGTTTGATTGTGACAACTACTAACACATCAAATGTCCAATCACTCTTTGCTACCTCACAGCTCAGCACATCATTGATTAAAGTGTCTACCACTTCATCTACCAAGTAGTAATGGATATAGTATGTTCTAAAATTTTGTTCTCTTCTACAGTAAGTACAATTTTAGATCCTACAATTTTAGATACTTCAATTTTTTATACTACTATAAATACTTCAATTTTGGATTCAATAAGCATACTAGTTAGTATTCTAGCAGTTGGCACTGTACAAATTTTTACTACTAGTCCTACAATTTCTATTATTGTTTCTATACCGGATTCAAAAGCATTAAATATAGGGATAGTTGAACCTAAGGTTCAACCGAGTACAAGATTTTTGAGTAAAGGAAAGAAGAAAGAAGAGGATATAGATTTAGATGAGGAGATTGAAATTCCTAAATAGTACATTTACAATCTCAAATGCATATAATTGGTGAACTCCTCCAAAAGAAGGCAAAATAACAAAAAATTAGATAGGAGAGATAGGAAGAGTATAAAATCATAGATGATGCCAAGAAAATTTTGACTAAGGCTATAGGTGTTGAATTTGATACTTCTCAACACATTTTGCTGCAATTAGAAGAGGTAGTCAAAAAATTTAATGATGATACTAGTGGTCAAAAAAAGTTAGTTGAGAGAATAGAGAAGAAATTTGATAATAAAGTGCTTGAGCACATTGCTCAGCAAATAGCTATCCAACAAGTAGAGCTTTCCTCTATTTTGACAAATCTTGAAACCTCTTGCACAAATGTAACATCACTTTTTGGAAAATTGTGTGATGTTACCGAGTTCACTAAGGAAATAAAGAGCAAACTAACAAAGGTTGATCAGGATCTGAAGGCTAGTGCACAATAGATGCAACATGACCTAAGTTCAAGCTATGCACATCAAATGAAGATTAGATTCTTGTTAGATATGAAAGTAGAGTTGTTGAGAGAGGAAGCAAGGATCTAGTGTACACTAATAGATATTCATAACATGATCCTTCCTATCATGGACTCAATGTAGAAGCATTTTGTCTATTCAAAAACATTGATCCATGACAACAACTTCTCCATTGCAGATCACATGATTCAGTTATCTTTAGAAGTACAAGTTGCTCTACATATATGCAAAGTTTTGCAAGAGAACTAGCATAAGACTTTAACACTCATTCTTAAGGTACATTCTGATTTTCTTTCACATTCTCCATGTAAATAAGTTGTGAATAAATCTTTGGCATTACTGTTAAAAAGAAGGAGAGACACTTGTATATGCTATGGGGAGAGACACTTAATATGTTATATATGGGGAGAGATACTTGTTATGATATGTATATTGAATGAGGGAGAATCATGCAAAGGGAGAAAGTGTATATAGTAGAGAAGCTTGTAGATATAGTATATTGTAATACTTACAAAGACAAATTTTGAAAAATCTCAAAAATAGTATACCATACCAAACTAGTACCACATTATATTGTATATAAGTTTTGGCTGATAAGTGTTTTTGTCACTGATGGCAAAGGGGGATATTGTTGACATTCAGTCAAGTTTGTTATTAGTGACAACACTTATTCAGATTTTGTATGGCTACCAAGCTTAATGAATAGTCTATAGTGTTTGAAATGTATTTCAGTAGACACCGAGCACTATAGTTCAACCAAAGCATTCCAGTGGTTACCAAGTGAATTCAATCAGTGTGAAGTCTAATAGTTCAACCTAAGAAGTTCAATGGTTACCGAGATTTGTAGTTTCTACTGAGCTAATAGTGTATGTAAAGTGAAGCCAATGTTAACAAAGTTGTATAAGGATTATTGTTTACCAAGTGCAATCATGGTAAATAGGTAATTCAGTTTATACAGAGTTACATAGTATCTATCAAGTCACCACTGTAGACCAAGTTTGAGACTACATTGAAGTGATTAGTATGGACCAAGCTTCTACTTCTATCAAGTGCATGATGATGCCGAGTAATGATAGTGGATGTCGAGTATCAAAACTTCACCAAGTCATTCTTTAGAACCTGAGTATTTACATATGGGCCAACTTTGTAATATTGGTGTTAACTTGTATGATAGCTGAATTTGTAATTATGTAAATTGGATTGATATATATGTAATGTATTGTATCATATCCAAGTGTGTAATGTGACAATGTGAATGTGAATCAATAGTAGAAAAAGTGTATTGTAAGGCCATATCGAGAGCAGTAGAGTTATATCTATCACATAAAGGTGATCAATACTTTAAGGAATCTCTATCAGAAATCTAGTTGCAAGTTAGAGATCTACTATTTTATCGTAACAAGTGAACCAACTTCAAATCCTTTAACAAGGTAGAATTAACATACTTTTCTTAAATCTCTTTACTAATTGCATACTTCATTCTATGTTTGTAAAACCTCTAACAAGGTGGAACTAGCAGTCCTAATTGCTCCTAATAGAGAAAATCATCAAAAGTGATCAATGTAAGCCTTAACTAGAAAACTTTATGTTACAGTATTGAAGTTTTGTGGGTATCATCCCCACCTTAGTTTTAATTTCTATTTGGAAGGTTTCTAGGTCACCAAATTATTGTGTTCATGTGTTATAAATGTTTTATGCTTTTAGTTTCAGACTAGATTTGATGAACTAAATGGTAATTGGATTCTTGCAATTAAGTTCTGAATAGGATTTTTTTGAGGTAACTAATTCACCCCTCCCCTCTCAATAACCTAGCTAGTCTAGAATATTTCCAACAGATACTTATGGAAAACTAATTGAAAAAGGTGATCAAACTAGAGGTAATCTATTCTACCTTGATATAGAGGATGCTACTTGTTTAATTGTAAAATTGTATGATGTCTTGCTATGGCACAAGAGGTTATGTCATGTTAATTTTGATAACTTGGTTAGTATTAGTAATATAATAAGAGTCATAGGTTTGCTTAAGTTGAAGAAGCCTGACAATATAATTTGCAAACAATGTCAGTTAGAAAAAATGACAGAGTTAGGTTTTAAGAATAAGGCTCATACCTCTAAAGGAATATTAGAGATTGTTCATACTGACTTCTGTGGACTAATTGAAGTACAAAGCTACAAAAGGGATAAGTACATTATGCTACTTGTTGATGATTATTCTAGAATGATGACAATTCTATTTATGAAATAGAACTCAGATATTTTCCAAATGTTTAAGTGGAACTTAGCAAGAGTTGAGAAGGAAACAAGTAAAAGTATGAAATATTTGAGATGTGATAGAGGAGGGGAATTTACATCAAATGAGTTTGAGATATTTTGTAATGACAAAGGAATCAAAATATAGACATTGCTTCTAGGACCCCTCCACAAAATGAAATTGTTGAAAGGAGGAATAGGTTTGTAATGGACTATGCTAGGACACTCATGATAGAGAAAAATGTTGCTTTGAAATATTGTAGAGAATTTTTAAGTACAACTATCTATACCTTGAATTGTGTGCAAGTAAAAAAAGATTCTTATTCAACACCTTTTGAACTATGGTATAGATACTCACCCAATGTAAAATATTTTAAGGTATTTGGAGGCAAGTGCTATATTTTCAAATATTTCAAGAATGGTAAAGTAGATACAAAAAGTTAAGAAGGTATATTCCTTAGTTATTCCACAAGAAGTAAAGCTTATAAGTGTTTAAATGCTAACACTAACAAAGTTATAAAAAGTGCAAATGTGAAGTTTGATGAGTATACAGAAGTACATGAGGCTAAATCTATGAAGAAATCAAAAAAACACAATTCATTTGTATACTTTTATGAAGGTATTCCTACTAATGATGTTGTAAATCAAGTTGCAAACCAATAGCAAGTTTTAGTGACTATCAAGTCACATACTATGAATGTTGAGCTGCATTCAGAAACTAAGTTACATTTAGGTGCCAAGTTACATAATGAAGTTGAAGTATATTTTGATTCTAAGGTTAATGTACATGAAAGATATGTTGAACTACCTAACAGAGATGTACATAGTGATTCAAAAGTTGAGAGACCAAGTGAACAAACCATAGTAGAACCAAGATTTTCTAAGCATATCTAGAGACATCACCTTACTACATAAATCATTGGAGATAAAGATGTGAGACCAATTACAAGGAATAAGTTGAGAAATGATACATGTTTTTTGAGCATGCAATAACCTAAAATAGTGAAAGATGCCTTATAAGATGTGGACTAGAGTAAAGCCTTGAAAGAAGAGATTGAAAAAATTGAGAAAAATAAGACATGGACTCTAGTTCCTAGACCAAAAGATAAAAATATGATTTGTACCAAGTGGCTTTATAGAAACAACTTAGATGAAAATGCTAAAGTCGCAAGGAAAAATGAAAGATTAGCTTGTAAAGGATATGCAAAAGAAGAAGAGATAGACTATGGAGAAACATTCACCCCTATTACAAGATTGGAAGGAGTAAGAACTCTGCTTGCTTACTCTACATACAAAAGTTTCAAAGTTTACCAAATGGATGTTAAGTCTACATTTCTAAATGGTATATTAGAGGAAGAGGTTTATATAGAACATCTAGAAGGATTTGTTGATGTTATCAACAAAAGCATGGTATGTAGACTGCAAAAAGTCTTATATGGTTTGAAGCAAGCACCAAGAGCATGGTATGAAAGGCTTCATAATTATTTTGTGAAGATTGGATTTGAGAGGATTGGTGATAACAACAATCTATACTTGAAGACAGAGAAAGGCAAAAGTATTTTACTATTTGAATTTTTTGTTGATGATATCATATTTGGAGGTCAAGATACTTTATGTAAGGCTTTTGAAAATGAAATGAAGAAAGAATTTGAGATGTCTATGTTTGGAGAGATCAAGTTCTTTGCGGGTTTATAGGTACATCAGATGAAATATGCTATATACATCACTTGGTTAAAGTATGTAAAGGAGATATTGAAAACTTTTGGATTGGAGGATTCCAAGCCAGTAAGCACACCAATGGTGATAGGACATAAATTGTCAAAAAATGATGATTTAACTGAGGTGAATCAAACAATATATAGTTCTATGAGTGGAAAATTAAAATATGTAGTACACATAAGACCTGATATTACATTTTTTACTGGGATAGTTGCAAGATTCTTTGCTAATCCCAAGGAGAATCATTTGATGGTAGTTAGGAGAATAATGAGATATTAGTAAGGAACATAAGACTATGGTCTATACTATAAGAAAAAAGAGAAATTTTATTTGAGAGCCTATAGTGATGTTGATTGGGCTAAAAATATTGATGACAAAAAGAGCACTAGTGGAGGAGCATTTCTCTTAGGAAAAAGGCTAGTTAAATGGACTAGCAAGAAATAAAACTACACCTCTCAATCTACTACTAAAGCTAAATATGTTGTTGCTACAGTAAATTGTACAAATATTGTATGGATCAAATAGCTTCTCAAAGGTATAAAGGAAGAAATCACTAAACTTGTGATACTTTATTGTGATAATACAAGTGCTATAAATATATCAAAGAATCTATGATCCATACAAAGACTAAGCACATTGCAATATAGTATCATTACTTGAGAGAGTTAGTTTAAGATAAAGCAGTGAAGATGGAATATGTTAACACAAAAGAGAAAAAAGTTGATATATTTACAAAAGCATTACCTAAGGATGCTCATGAGTATCTAACAAATAAATTAGGGGTGATAACACTATCAAAGGCTATCTAAGAAGTATGAATATTGTCTTGCATCAAATAATTTGATTGATATATGCTATACATTAATGCATTGGATCTTACTTTAGGAGCTACCTAAAGTAACCAAAGAGTTGGAGTTACAAATCAGTCATAAGCTAGGTGATTGAGGGATAAATTGAAAATGTGCATATTTTCATATTAAGATGACAAGTCTTTGGCATTGTTTTCAAAGAGGGATAAATCTTGTTGAGGGGGAAATGATGGAGAAATCTTGATCTGCCTGATCCTAATGAGGGAGAAATCTTAACTGCAGAGGGAGATGAAAGAAAACATAGAAGAAACATGGAATACCTAGTAAAGAGGGAGTCATAACGATGAGTTGATTGATTGATCAGAACAAAATTTTGTAACCTATTTAGAAGATGAAAATTGTTCATAGAGGGAGAGATTTTAATACAAGGAATTTTATTTTTTTTGGTATTTTGTTGGTTGAAATGATTAAGTTTGGTCAGTTTGGTTTTCCATCAATGGCAAAGAGGGAGATTGTTGAAAATAGATTGATACAAACATGATAAATATGTATAAATCATCATTTTGTCACTTATGTCAAACCTAATACTTGTTGGTAAGACAATTGCTTAGATGATTTGAGTACTATCATTTGTTTGATTGATGAAGAGTATTTGATCAAATGAGGTAACAATAGCACCTAGACAAAAGATTGAGTTATGATATGGAAAAGGAGAACAAGGATCAGTTAATAAAATGATATTATAATGCATTGATAATCTACTTAAGGTTCAAAGGATGGATAAACTAATTAAGTTCAGAAGAACAAGTTAAATGAAGTATGTCTTCCAAGTTTACCAATCTACATAGTAGGTGTCGAGAAAAGTTAGTGTAAGTTGAGCAAAAAATCAATTAGAGCCAAGAAAAGCCAATTTTAGTGTAAGTTGAGTAAAGTTTATCTGATGTTAAGAACTAGTAAACTTTAGTTTGTGTTGATTATTTTGATAGTGGATGTCGAGCAATGCAGTATGTGTCAAGCACCACAAGTCAACTAACGTCAAGTGTTAGCTTTATGAGAAAGATCAAGAATTTGATGAATCTGAGCTAGCAAGTTTGATTTCTTCAATTATGTGAACCATGTGGAAGATAAGCTTGATGAGCTAGTGGCACATAATTCATGGTGAACCATTTTGAGGTGAATTAAAAGAGAATTTAAGGAGAAGTTTCTAGAAGGGAATGAATTGATATGAAGGGTAGATTCATTGAATCCTACCTAAACTATCCTAACCCTAAAATGGATGAAGGAGGATGAATGAGGAATGATCTTAATTCTCTATTTATAGTGATGGTTAGTTGGAAGAAAAGGTTGTCATGTGTAATAATTTAAGCAAGACAAGGAGTCTAGGGTATTGCTTCATTCAGTGACCTAAGAGAAGAGATTGCATTGGCAAGCAAAGCAAGAAGGCTTAAGGGTATGTATGCTTGAACGATGAACAAGCTATCAGAGTTGAAGTGTGTGAAAGACAAGTAGAATAGAGGACTGAAATAAAAATCTATAATCTAAAAGTGTGTTGTAAGTTGTTATTAGATCAATCCTTATTATCACTTTCTAATCATTATATCAGTCTAGGTTAAATCCTTCAAATTAAGGTTAACCTAACACTCATTTGTAAATCCTTTAACGGGGTAACATTCCAAGTGAATGATCAAAATTCCTCTAAAAAGGCTCACTCCTAATAGGGTGGTTGAAATCCTTTAACTAGGTCACATTTAATAGTGTGCATTATAACCTTTAATAGGGTTTTCCTTTCACAAGGAATTGCTTCATAAGAGTGAAAATGAGTAGCATGTTACTGGTAGTTTTTCCCAAATTGGGTTTTCAGATTAAATCATTCTGTCAAATGTGTTATTAAATATGTTATGTTTCATACTTACATTTCTGCAAAGTTGATTTGATAGGAACCTACAAGTTTAAGTGATTGCATGATCTAATGCATGCATGATGAAAATGTTTTATGGATATGGGTTCACTAAGTTGTGAAAAGTTTTAATTGTACATTTGGACCTTGGATAACTAATTTACCCCCCCACCCCCCCTCTCAATTATTCTAAAGAATTCCAACAAGTTGGACAAAATGTTGAAGCTTCAAAAAAATGGGTATAAAGAATGTCTCCCAAAGGATGGTTCGCTTTACAAAGCATAATTTTGATAGGGCAATGTAGGAAAAGGTTAGGGTTTCATGGAACAACTATATTTGTCATGTGTCAGGAGAAATAGGAATTGGTTGATCACCTTCTAATGAACTATAAAGTAGCAACGTAGTGTTGGAATATAGTAAGAGGGAAATTGGGTTAGCAGGGCCCATAGCAGTCCAATTTGAAGGATTTTTTGTAAGTTAGCCTAAGACAAGAGGAAAAGTAGTGTTATTTATTGTTTGGGTGGTTCCCCCTTGCATAGTAATTTAGGGTATATGGAAGAAGATAAATTTTTAAAAATTATAGAGAAATTAGAATCTTTAGAAAGGTTGTTATGGAGGATTGATCCATTGATAGAAGAAGTTATGGGGATGGATAAATTTTGAGGATGTTTGTCTAAACTTTCCTATAGAAGGAAGTATTTTTAGATTTAGAAACAATGGCCAGGTATAAGGATAAAAAATTAAAATTATTTCCAAGTAGGGAAAACACATCAAATCTGTATGGAAGAGGCTTGCTAGTGTGTGCTAAAAAAGGAATGGGTTAAGGCCAATTTTGATGGTGCAACAAAGGGAAATAATGGTTCTTCCAGGATGGAGGTGATATTTTTGGAAAAAATTTTGAAAAGGTGAGATGATGAGGTTGGGGGGGGCATGAATCAATATCAGTTAAGGCTTTTAATCTTTAATAACTTTTTACCCTCTTGATACTAATCTTAGTTTTCATGCATAATCATAACCACATTTATTGAAAAATACTAAAAAAATCAAGTAGCTATTGTTCAAATTACAATATGAAAGGTAAACTTCTGGGGGGGTGAATTAGTGGTTCAAACTTTTACCCATAAAATATTCAGCACACATCCATCTCACATATTCAATAAGTAAATTGAAATGCCAGGTAAAGCATGTAAACAAGTAAGCATTCACACATATGACACAAGATATCATTACCCAAAAACCCTCCAATGAGAAGGTAAAATTGGGGTAGGGATGACATCCACAAATCTTCAATACTGTAGTAGTAAAGTGTGTCCAATGAAGGTTACAATGTTTGATCATGAAACATGATCCACCCTATCAAAGGTCTATCATGTTAAAGGCTTACAAAGACTATTAGGTCTAACCCTATTAAAGGATTTCAACACCCTATTAAAAGTGTTCCTTGTTAAAGGACTTCAACTCATAATTAAGCATCATATTAGAGAATTTCAATATAGCTTGTTAGGACTACTTTGTTAAGAGATTTAACTAATTCACTTGTTAGAATGTCTCAGCATTGATCCTGTTGTTAGCATTTTGTTGATTGATGACAAATCACTTCTAAACTTATGTACACTTAATACTTCTTGATGAGATGTCTCTCTCTTGTTCACTATTTCCTTCCTCTATTCTCCTTTAACTAATTCTATAATGTAAATTCAGATCATAACACCTTGGTCACCATAAATGTCCTAGTTTTCACATGCAAAACTCTCCTTGATCATTCATACAGTCCATTTTTGCTCTTTATTGAAATTTAGGGTTTGTCCTCCTTAAGAAGACCTAGGTGACTTAGGGTTAGGTATGAATCAACTTTTGTGATTCATCCATTTTTTTGCTTAAACCTTTCCTTTACCTAATTGGATGCATGTAATGCATAGGGATTCAAACTTAAGATTCATCCTTATCAAAAAAATATTGTAATTCAATCTATAAGTCAGCTCAAAAATAATTTACATAGTAGTTTGTGCCAATACAAACAACTATGAAAAAATTATATTAATTAGCATTTGTGATCCCTGATGCTCGGCATATACTAATTTCAATATTGTGACTCAACATCTGAATGACTTGGCATGAATTTCTTTCTCGACTCCTAAATCACCCAACATACATTGTTTGCTCGACAAATGAGTGACTTGGCACTCACAGTTGACTCAGCATGCTCTAACTTATACATGTTGTGCTTGACATATACTACTTGTTCAAAATGAACTAAGTAAATGATTTAAGTGTATAGAAACTCACTTGTCAAAACCAATATGGGATCAATAATCTCCCCCTTTGACATGAGTTTGAACAAAACTTGGTCATGCATTAATACTTTTACTCTTATGAGCATAACATAACATAACTATTTGTTTCTATACAGAATTTAAAGAAATCAAAATTTTGCATTAGCTTATAGATCAAAATCTTATAACTCCTAAGTTGTTTGATATGTTTTGTACTCAAAATCTTACTCTTGTTGAGTAGATGTGCCTTAACTAATACTCTTTCACTTTCTTGTTGTTCTTTGCTTGCTCCACCATGCTCTTACACCCCCTTAGCTCTTTCTCCCTATTTTCTCTTTCTCCCCCTTTTGATACTAATGTTAGTGGGTTATACACTAATAATTTTTTTTTCCAAGAAATATTTATGGACCTCAAGAATAATCTTAAGAGCAGCATCCCAATTGTCACAAGCTACCTCCAAAGACTTAATTTGGATGGCCAGCTTGGCAGGAAGATGAACTAGTACATCTAATGTAGATAAATTGGGGTCTTTCTTCAAAAGAGTTTTTGCATAGCCTAAATCCTTGTACAAAATCTTCATTTGAGGAGTCAACGTAGTCTAGATGCTTATTAGTTTGGTTCTTATGTTGGCTTCATCTACAGATAGTGTTTCTAACTGACTCTAGGTTTATAATAGGTTCCTAAAATGTTTCTCACTTTGAGCTAGAGTCATGGAAAATTTAGCTCGAAATGAATGCATTTGACTCTCTAAGCTGAGGATGTGATTCCTTATTTCTTGTGTGAAGACTGTCGGATTACATAGTTTGGTGTATAGAGAGAAAATGTTCTCAAGTACCTTCTTCACACTGTCTATCTTAGTTGCCAATGGAACTTGGATAAGTGAAATCTAACTAGATATCTTCCCATTCACTTTATGTTGAAACTTCTTTTCAGACCATTCAAAAAAAAATCCTTAGTATCAAGGTCTACATCACTTTCCTTTTCTACTATGTTCATTAATTGTTCAAGAATTGTCTTGGATTCATCTAGAGTAGGCATACTAAATGTATCTAAGAAGATGTCTTTGATATAAAGAAAATATTTTTTCTACCTATGCTCCCTTCTAAGTAGTTCTTGATGTTTCTTTCTAGCTAGGGCTTCTTGAAGTATACTCATCTACTCAATTGTTGTTGTTGCATAATCATATTTTGGCAAAACAATTTCTTCATCTAGGCTTACATCTCCATATGTTATTACCTCTTCTGCCTTTGATGAACTTGAACTTGGCACTAAGAATTGCAAAGGTATTGCATATGTTCTTGTCCTTTGAAGAGTGTAACTAGAAGGAATTCTAGATACTAGTAGAGTTACCAATGCTTGAATTGTTGCTTGCTCCTTGAGCTTGGGTATCAATCTAGTCTCTTTAGGCTTGCATCATTGCTTTGAATTACATCTGAACTTGTGTTAGAGGTGTAGATGAATCTATCTAACCTATTTGACTCTGTTTCTCTACATTATCTTCTCCAATTGTCTCAACCATATTTATTGCATTCTTGGTTATAGTTTATGAGACTGGAGTGGCACCTGTGTGTGTACCAACACTAGTAACTTGAGGAGTGATGGTAGGTGGTTCTTGTGTTTTCACCTCCAACCTTTTATTTTAGTCACTAATTTTTGAAGTTCATCTATACTCACCAATACAGGGCTGTTACACAATTTAGCCTATAGTATGGATTGGTCAAGAATCTTTTTCAAGTCTTCCTCTATTATGGGGATTAATGTTCTAAACATTGAGATTAGACACATCCTTTACTATGATAGTTTTAGTACTTACACTTATTATCGATGGAGCATTGACATTTGGCATTTGTGTATCTTGTACACTCCATTCTTGTTGCTACTCTTTCTTAGCTATTCCCTGATCAGCTACATTCATTTCAATAACTCCCTCAACTACGCCTTTATTATTATCATCATCTTCATCATCTTTAACCTTAATAGGATCTCTCTCTCCTTTGATTGTAGCTATCCCATATGTAATTTTCCACATTTGTGTGGTCTTCTTTATAACATCTTCAATGTTGTTCTACAATATGCTAAATGCCCTATATTTATGTATAAATCTAATAGCATATTTCTTTATGGCTTTATCTATTTGTGCCTTAGTAATTTCAAGCATAACTTGATCTAGGGATGTCTTCCTAATTTTTCTTTCTAAGTTCAAACAATAATGTCATTTTTTCTCAACTCTTTCATGTAAACTTTTAGGCATGGAGTTGGAAATCTCTAGAGGGGTTTTCTTAAAATTGGCCATCATGGCATATATTTGTTAGAAATATTTAGAAGGCTAGCTTACTAAGAGGGGAGGGATGAATTAGTAACCTTACAAAACTTTTGACATGAGATATCCAATTAGATTTTTAAACTATTCCACTTAATTTGATCTAGTAGCATGCATAAGAAACTGAAACATGAAAGCATTCATAACATTTGACACATAAATTTGGTGACCTCAAAACATTCTAAATAGAAAGTAAAAGTGGGGTGGGGATGATACCCACAAACTTTAGTACTGCAGCATAAAGTTGGCTTGTTAAGGCTTACATTGATCAATTCTGATGATCTACCCTATTAGGAGCAATATGGACTACTAGGTACCCCTTGTTAAAGGATTTGCAAACATACAATGAAGTATGCACTTGGTAAAGAGATTTGCAAAAGATTGTTGTATGGATGAATTTGTTGGCCTCTGAACCTCACACACACTTCAACATGGTCATTACCTATAGAATCATCCTAGGCTAAACATGGAGTCATTTATCGAAGACACCTGACAATGCGACATGTTGCCTTCTATCTAGAAGGATTTTGCCTATGAGCTCCCAGAGTGAGATGCACACAACTAGACCTTTCTAGAATGAAGGATTTATGCAAAGAAATATGAGTGTGCAAGTAATCTATATGATATGCAATCTATTCTATCGAACAAATAAAATAAACTAAGCTAGATGTATGCATCCTTTCATCTAAATGAAAATTTAAAGTGATAGCAATGTAATAGCCTAGAAAGTGAGTATTCAATTTGACATCAATTCAATAGCATAAAAATACAACCTCTACAATGAGGGATTGAGAGCCCCTTAAATAGAATCCAAGAATTAATCAATAGTCAGGATCAACCTTGATGAACGGTTAAGATTAGATAGAAGATTCAGTTAAGATGGAAACTTCCTTGGGAAGGTGAAGTTAACTGTTTTAGATCTAAGTGTGATGAGTAGTTAACTGAACTCTTTATAAGTGTGAGAGCAAGTTAACTAGATTGATTCCAATTTCAAGAGGTAGTTCACTTAGAGTTTCCATTTTAGAACTGAAGAGAGGATTTTGAAGATATTATTTAACTTAGTAAAATGAGGCATGACCTTATAAATTCCTTTTCTATTTAATTGAACAATCTATTTCAATTAATTAAAGTGGGCATAATTATTAAATTAACTATTTTAATTCCTTGGCACATTAGCCTTAGGATATAATTTAATTTAATCAAAGTATAAATGCTTCGAGTTAAATTAAATCTCAATCAAATAGGTTTAATGTGACTAATTTGAGTCAATACTTAGGAATCAAATAGATAGTTTGATTAATGCAGATTTATGGTTTTGTGCATTTGACACTTAGGTCAAGTAGCAAAAATTAGAACTAGAATTCCATAGTGACATAGGACTTAGGATTGATTGAAATAGATCATAATTGGTGATCATTGAAATGAGCCAATTTTGGGGTATTATATTTTTCCCCTCTTTGAATGAATGTGTGACCAGCACATTCAATTCAAAGAAAAAAATTAGAAATCATGATGCGAAGATCAATAATTAAGATTGGTTTCGAAGTTGATGAAATAGAGACCAATTGATAAGATTTTAAAGATTATCTGCAGAACGGAGCTTAATCTTAAGGAACCCAGATAGAACACCTAAATACCTAAGTTGAATAAGCTTTTAAGGATTATCTCTAGAATGGAGTTTTAATCCTAAGGGATCTAGATAAAACACCTAGATACTTAAATTGATAAGGATTTAAAAGGTTTTCTTCAGAATGAAGCTTAACCTTTAAGGATCCATATAGAATACCCAAATACCTAGATTGACAAGCATTTAAAAGGTTTTCTCTAGAATGAAGCTTAACCTTTAAGGATCTAGATAGAACACTTAAATACCTAGATTGATAGATAGCAAGATTCAATCATGATTCATAGAATCATCCTTAGAACAAGTCTTGATCCTCAAGAGTCAAGGTCTAGACTGTCCCAATACCTATCCATCAAACTCTAATAAGAATTGCTATAAAGTGTGATCAACCGATGACAAGATGAAATAGATGACAAAGATGTCAGATAGAGGGAAATGAAAATGCCCCTAGTGATGAGATGCCCCAAGTAATGAGGACATATGATGGGAACAAGATGCCCTAAGCAATGAAAGTTCAGATTAAATCAAAATTCAAATTCAATTATGTAATCATCCTATCACGTCGGGAGTGAAATCAAAAGATGACACACCAAAAAATGATGTAAAGTAGTATGTTTGGAGATACAAAAGAAATTGAAAAATTAGCAAAATATAGAAGAGATCAGAATGATCAGAAGAAAATTTAGAGTCAATTCAACATGATTTCAAGGTAAAAAAGACCTAGTTTGACCAAAAGTTGACCAATTTTGACCATAATTGACTTTTTCTAGAATAAATTTTGAAAATCTGAAGAAATTTTAGTTGAAAAGGTTCCAAGATTCTCAAAGTATTAGAAGAATTTGGACTACACAAGCATTTGATCACATCGGTTCCAAAATATTAAAATGTGTTTTTGGACTGCTTTGGTGTCTCAAATTTTGAATTCAATCCCAAAAATGGATTCAGAATGGTTAAATTAGCTAAGGGATGATTTTTGCACAAATCAAAGCACTTTGAAAAATTAGGTCAAAACCTATATAAGGGCCCAAGGGGTCATTTTCAAGTCATTTGTACATTTTTCTTTAGTGGAGAAGAGAGCTCTGAGAGAGATATGGTAGTCTCAGTGCAATTACATCATTTCAAGAGCTCTAGATGACATAGTTGGTCGGTGGACTATGGACCTCCGATGAGTAGTTAACAAACTCACTTTGTAGTTCAATTTTCACTCATTTCAAGGTTTTTTAGCATGTTTTTGACATTTTTAAAATTTTGGTCAATCAGTTTTCACACAATGATGTCCTTCCTCATGCGAGCCCAATGTTTCTTTGTGCGAAGATCCACCAGCCCAATGTTTCTTTGCATGCATTGGCAGTGAATCTCGTGTGGGAGATACCCACCTTTCGTGTGATGTGTGGGATGTTGGGCACTCTTCACTTAGACTTTCATCATGTCTCACATGAGATCATGATTCTTCATGTGAGGACTTATTTTCTCATGCGAGAACATCTTTTCTCGTGTGAGAACATGAATCGTCGCACAAAAATTTGGTGTCTAAAAAATTGAATTTTTTGATTTTTCATTGTCATTTTGCTTCCTATTTTCCATCTTCCAACTTGTTGAGCAAGTACTAACCATTTATGTGTTGTTCTTGTTCATGTGTGCAGATGGTCTTCGATGACATCACATTTAGGTCACATTATCCACTATATGAGGCTCTGTTGTAGTGCTTAGATGATGTCGATATGGCACATATTGATCATTTGGGACTCACCTCTCTATGCTAGATCTCAGCAATGCTGGTGAATTAGGCCTCTTGACAACACTGGTGGAGCATTTCCATTCGAAGATGAACACCTTCCACCTAGCACAGGGAGAGATGACAATCACCCTTGAGGACATCTAGAAGATTTTGTGTATTCCTTTCGACGGGTTGTGAGTGGTATACGACATAGTGCCTAAGTAGGTACAAAGGCACTAAGAGCCATATTTCAAAGAGATTTGGTGATAGGGTGAGCCATTACATGGGATGATCTCGTCCACACATATGGGCCCACTCATAGGTTGGCATTAGTGTTAGCCATTTTTATTAGTTGCTTCTTGGTACTAGATAAGGGATAGCATGGGCTAGAGTGCAGATGGGGTATCATGCTACAAAAGATGCTTGATTCTCTTGAGTAATTTGAATGGGGTTAGTGCATGTTGGGCACATGTTTTATGAGATGCATGAGATAATGTATCATGAGAGGAAGAACATGGCCGTCGGGGTCTATGTTCCATAGATCTGGGCATGGGAGCACTGCCAGTTACAGGGACCATTTTTGAGGATTCCCAAGAGTTGAAGGAGCCATATATATGTAGATACAAAGGGTAGCTTACCTAAGTAGGCCTAGGTAAGATGGATCATTGGAGGATTCATCTCGATGACCTAGTCTTTGTCGTATGGTAGCCCTAGAGAGAGACCAAGGATTGGGATGACGCTATCAAGGAACTAAGCTAGATGTTCTCCTCATGGCCACTATTAGGTAAGGCTATACATATTATTAAGATATTTCCCATCACATGGGTGTGGAGACAGTATGAGTAGCCATAGGATATCTCCTAGGAGTATTGTGTGTATGCTAGGTTAGCCCAAGACTTGACACGAGGATGGCCAATGAGGTTAGATCCTGGGAGATCTATGATCAATATGTGCAACTTAGTTGCGACATAGTGGGACTACCTCCCAAACATTGCAAATGCAAGAATGATGCTTGCATATTAGGCTTTTTTTTTTGTCACCATTTCCCTCAATTCATAGATCTAGTGGGGATAGAAGTGTAAGGACCATAGTAGGCACCCGTATAGGGTCCAGACCAGTAGCCAAAATAGCAGCAGGCCCCACAGCAGTAGCCACTACAATAGTAGCTACCACAGGTATGATAGAGGGTTCACCAAGTGTGAATTCTCCTACACTAGATGGGGTTTGATCTAGGTGCTGGTGGTAGCAGTGGGGAGAAAGGCCAACAATAGAGACCATAGTAGAGGAGTAGGCACTTGAGCAATAGCCTGAGATTCTAGATGAGGAGATGTAGGAGCAGCCTACTATGGGGCCTCAGGATGCCTTAAGGAGGGTGAGGGAGAGGGTTAGATAGGCCTCCTGATAGTTGGGAAATCTATAGATACAGATGGCAGTGAGGGATGTGTGGATCATGGAGTGAGACAATTAGATTTAGAGGTTGCAAGAGCAGGTTGTGGTAGCTAAATGAGGGGTAGAGATATTGCATGATGAGGTTAAATTGTAGTCAGCCTGAGCGTACTATTACTTCATAGCATATTCTATAGTAGTGCTTAATGAGGCTTAGTAGGTGCCATGTTTCTCTCAATATGCACAAGATTCTAGAGGTACATGCCCACCAGCCAAGCCAGACATGCCGCATCCTCCTCCTCCTTTAGGTGGTGAGGGCAGTGGATAGAGTTAGATCTTTGATGCTCTTACCTCCAAGTTTTGATTTTGGCTATGTTTTGATTGGTGTGCCAGCACTATTTTGTACTATTTTTTATTAATAGTGCTCAAATAGCACCCATTTTTTGTACTGACACATTCTCTGATATATATATATATATGAGATTTTGAAGTTGAGTATCATTGTGTTCATGTCATTGTCATTTTCTATCTTTTTCTTTGATTTGCATGAGATGGGATATACTATGACTATGGAAAATATGATGTTAATGTATGGATACACATTTTCTTTGAGTTGTTCATGTAGATGAAATGATTTTATGGATGTCTAAATGAAATGCACAAGTGAATGGACTAACATCTCATGTAGTGTTCCATGTTTTTTCTTAATAGTGATAGGTATCTTAGCGAGGAGCACGTGGGGATGAACCAAAGAATCAAATGTTTGTGCAGTAGCAAAGAATCATGATATGTTGAAGAGATGAGGAATCCCTCATGACAAAAGATGAAAGTAGATTTGCAATTGAATCATATGCTGAGCTGAGTAATGTAATCCTATGCGATATGCAACCCTAAAAAATATACAACCCTAGGTCTGGTTATCAAGTCTCAACAAATTTATCATCACTAAGAATAGGACAAAATCCCATATGTCAAACAATTCCAACTGACATTGCAATCATGGAAATATGAATAGGACATATGTTATAGGTTTGTCAAGATGAAACGTAAGCATTCGAGGCACAAGAAATTAGAAAGACCAAAACATGTATCCCTTTTGATGTAGCAAGTTAACATAAGAATGGGAGCATAAACACTAGGATGACCAAAATGTTGCTTGCATGGTAGACACACCAAACACACAAGAGATCCATCTCATGCTAAGTATTCAATAAGTATTCTATCAATAATGACCCTTATGTTCATAACTTGAGATAGAAGTGTGCTAGATATACTCGCTATGACCCATATGTTCACTTAATAGGACAAGTATCAGTATGTACTGTAGTATTAAGAGTTCACTCCAATAGACAAGGAGAAGAACCAATGTTATTAATGTATCTATATAAAAGGAGTTGAGGTACACCTGGCCATCCAATATGAGATGGAGGATCTTATAGTGGTGTTGGTAAACAAATTTGTTCTTTTTATCTTTCATGAAATTATGACTCTTAATGCCTAGATTATGAACAATATCTATTCAAAATAGTTGAAAAGCCATTTTATGGTTACCGGCTTTTCTCTGAATTGGTAGGTATAGCTCCCTCTATGAATGATATTCAAAGAATTCTATTTGTTCCTCCTATCTAGTTTAGGGTATGTTCTTGACCCGAGAACAACAGAGGTATAACCAAGTTAGACTTAGACAAGACCTAACTCAGGCGAGTTTGAGTTCTAAGCATCTAATTATTTTTGTGTATTCACAATCTTATGAACTCATGGAACCTTCAGATATCTAACTATGAAAACTTAAAGCTAAACTACTACTATTAATTAATTATACTAAAGTTTCCTCTTTGAATGAACAATAAAAATGCTTATTACATTCACTCACTGTATTATGAACAAGAGAAGTAAAACTCTATTTATTCCTTGTTCCAATTCCAAACATCTAAGGAAAACACTAATTTCAACAATTCTACAGAATAGAAAATAATTGATATTGAGTACTCTCAATTGTCTCTACAACAAAAAGCATCTCACACCAAAAATTTGTCGACCTTTAATTCACCATTAAATTTCATACATATAGGATTTGAGAGATGACCGTTACAATAGGAATATCAATCAGTTCATCTTCTCAGATGACAAATGGAAAGATGCCAGTTTGTCAAATTTCAAAATTTACAAAAATTTGTAACATTTACATCAGAAAACAGAAAAGGAGTATTGAATAAGTCATTTAGACTTCTTTCCCTTCTCAGTTTTTTCCCTATATGTTTTGGCAGCCACTATAATTGGGATCATCTCCTCGTGACTAGGCACATGTACATTGGTGAACCTTAAGAGCCACTTTGAATGCTCTCAAGCCAACTCCTTTATTGCACTCAGTTGACTTGTCAACTCTCCAGCTACCACATGTACGCATCCATCGAGTGTTTGCAACTCTACCACTCTATTTTGACTGCTTGAAGTCATCCCAGATAGATTATTCAAGTATGTGGAGAAGTTATTCTTCATTGCCTCTATCCCAATGAGAGCCTTTCCTTGTCCACTACTTTGTGGATCTGTGTGTAACCCTTGCATGAGCTCAAATTCTCTATCTTGGATCTTCTTCACCTTTTCCTTCATTTCTTTGAGTCCTTCCTCTGCCTCTTGAATCATTTCCTGCTTGAATTGCATGTTCTGAAGCCATTTGAATAGAGGCTTTGTCCCCTTCTTCAAAATATTCACTTCGATTACCTCTTTTGCCTTCATTTTAATGACCATATTTAGGAGAGAAACACATTCATTGCACCTTGCCTTTTCTGCATCCAAAGTGTTGTGATTAGAAGTAATATTATCCTTCTCAATTTCTAACCGAAGGATAACATTTCCAATCTGATCAATCAAAATAGCTCCATCTGTACTAAGCTTCTCAATCAATTCTTTTCTAATCTAGCCAAAATGTCTATCCTTTTGGAGTTATGAGATGAAGGATTGCACTTCTTTTGTAGTAGGGTTCTTAGTAGCAGGCACACCAGTAATGGTTGCCAATGGAACAACTAGTTTCCTGATGAATCTTTTCAATTCCTCAATCTCTTCTTTCATTCTAATTTTTGACAGTTTGAGGTCCTCTAGTTGTTCCTCTATCACCTTGTTACTCGATCTCCATAGGCCCACTTTTGTATCATGCCTAGTTTCCCCGAGATCAATTGAATGTAGAGTGAAGTCTTCCAGCGTCATATCTTCAATTTGTTTGGCCTTGTTTGGTTTTGCTACCTCCAAAGTTAAGTGTCCTATTTCTGGATCTTGTCCTAAAATTGACAAGGTCTTTTTCTTTTTAGCTTTCATCATGGCAGATCTTGAGTGAACCACTTGGGATACAAAATCTTTCGAAGGAACACCTTCATCTTTCCTTTTTCTCTTCTTTTCCAAAGTATCCTCGAGCCAAGATTTTGTACTAATCACTTTGGAGGTTGTTCCAAGTGACTCAATGCTGAACATCTTCTTCTTCACTAGAGTCATTGTTGATGTAGTTGCAGAAAAGGGGGTCTTGGGATTTTGAGAAAGAAGTCGAGATGAACTTGGATCTTTCTCTTCTTTTTGGGCTTTCTTTGCAACTTCATCGAAATTAGTAGATTCGCTACTACTACTTTTATCATCTCCAATCTCTACTATTTGAATAGGAGAACTAGTGGGCTTTAGAAGAGGAGCACTTATGGATGGTGTAGGGCTGTGATGAGGGGATAATATAGGGGTGACATGAGGAGATGGAGTTGGAGAAGCTTGAGGAGATGGGGCTAAAGTGGCATGTGGAGGTGAGACTGGAGCAGGGGATCCATCTTTTTTCTCTTTCATTCCCTTCTCAGCTCCAAGTTGGGCTCCAGTGATTGGTAGTAATCCACCTTGATAGGTTGGGGCTATTGGAACATGCTTCTTTGGGGGTTGGTCTTTGAGCTACTATGGTAGTATCACTGGGAGTGGCACTTTGAGATGAAGTAGGAGTAGTTGCAGCTGGAGAAGCCTGAGTAGCTTTACTCTTGCTTTGGCCTTTCTTAGCTATCCATTCAACCCACTTCCTAGTTCTTTTGATAATTCTTGCCATTATGACATCTAAATTTTCTTCTATGTCAACATATGGTTCAGAGCTAACGGGAGTATTCCTCAATTTTGTCAAATATGTATTGCTATACATATTTTGACCATCATCCTCCAGCCCTTCCACATCTAAATTTATCCCATATGTCTTTATCTAATCAATTGTAAATCTAGCAAAGGCTCAATCTTGGCTCTCCAGCTCATCTTTACAATCTACCCAATAATCCTCCATGGTTGTTACATGTTTGATCACGCTTCCAATCTAGAGCACATCCCTAGCATATCCATTAGAATCAAGCAAGGGCCTTACTGCTTCATACTCTTCCAATTTGTATTTACTCTCAAATTCTTTGAGTATATTCTTTGCATCTAATCTTGTTTTGCAACTGTATCCTCTAACTTATATAGGGAATTCATACCCTTTCTTCTTCAGGCTAGTGCTCAACACGTTCACTTGTATTTCTTGCCTCGCGATCTCCATGAGCATGATCATATCATCTGGATACCTGGCCAGCTTCAGTGGGAATCCATCAAATGCTACAAGACACAAATAAGAAAATGATGAGAACTAGATGAAGTAATTTCCAAATTGGCTAATGATTGCCATTGCTTCTAGACTGAATCTCCACTTCGGGTGCCCCTATAGTTCCCTGCAAATCCTCATGGTGAATGCATCATTTACCTGGATGTATTCTTCATAACTATTCTGTAATTGCAAGCATGGATAAAACTCATAACTTTTTACATTATTAGGGAAATATTCAATCCTAGGGAGTCCTAGCCACAATTGAAGAGAAGCCAACATGTATATCAAGAGTGAGGACATATAAAAAGAATTATAAAACTTAGTTACACTGAGAGCCCTAGAAAGTTGCTCACTAACCTCATGCACCCAATCAATATATTGTGTCTTTGAGAAAATAACTTGCACCAAAAAGAAGTACTGCTGTACAAAATTAAAAGCTTCTACCTCACCTTTGAGTTGCTGGAATAGAACCAGAATATCAACAATTTTTGGTTTGAGGTCCATGTCAAAGAGAGTTTTAGGGACTTTACTCTTGGCCCCCCTTGGCTTTTGAAACCAAGACTGCATGATCTCCTTCCTCCAAACCATCTTTTTCAATGAGTACTCGGACATGGATCCACTCATTGTCAAATCAAAGAACTCCTCCTGTTCTGGAATTTGCAAGCAATTCACCACTGATTGTCAATCAATTGAAATCAACACTATCTGATCAGGCAATAGAATCTTCCTTGTATCCGAGTTGTAATGATTGATGCATTCTAAAATCAACTCTAGGGCTTGTACTGCTATAGGGAACCTAGATGCTTCTACTAACCCACTTCCCCAAATTTTCTCTATTATGGGGTGGATTGGTTCTGCTCTCAATCTCCTTTGAAAATCATGCATATCATAGAAATGAAGTGAAGTATCCGTGAAAGTTGACCATTCTGACCTAATTCCACCCAATCCATTGAACCCTATGAATCTTGTTTCCATTTTATTTGATGTATCATAGCAAAAACTCAAATAGTTATAGCTAACACAAGATGCCAATTCTATATTTGAAAAATACTTGAAAACACTATCCAATGCAACAGTATAATAGTAAGATGGTAGTTTGACAGTCTGTTACTTCACTCTTTATAGAATAAACCCAGATTTGCCCATTGAATTTCATAAATCACACCACACGAGTGGAATTAAGAGTAAATCTATTGGATTGGTAAATATAAAGGTTATAATGGATTTTTCTTTTTATTTTCACTATTTTTGTTGGCTTCAATGGTAACTTTCATTAATTACTGGTTTACTTTCTGTTTCACCTATCTTTCAGAAAAACAAGAACAGAGTACTTCCTAGGGAAAAATCTGCTTACCTCAATTATGCTTGCAAACACCCCATCAATTCACTAATTTGCTTCTATTTACTTGTCCAAAAAAATTTGCAATTAATTCAAGTTCTTACCATGCTCACAGGAGTGATCTTTCCTCAAATGCAGAAAACGGCCCTCGAGGGTAGAAAACCCACAATGGAGAAATAGATTTTTGATTTTCCCTTTTAACTTTAGCTTTTACCTTTCAATCCAAAGCACTTTAATAAAAAAACTTTGAGAAATATAAAAGAGGCTTTGCAGGTGAAAAATGGGGTCCACTTAGTAACTCTATTTTTCCATTTGGGCCTTTGCGAAAATTTCAACTCTTGGTTCGAAATCCGTCAGAGGAGAAGCCACTTCTGAATTTTTTGCCAATGCTTATCCCACTCATCTTAATGAGATCTAAGTAATTTTTTCTATGCAAACTCAATGATATTTGAATGATCTAACCATTAGGTGACTTACATACCCTTGTTTCAGTCTACTAGTAGTAGCTATGGATCTCTGCAGAGTTTTACCTTCTAGGTGCAAAAACCCGCAATGGAGAAGAAGAAACCTATTTTTCGGCCACTACTCTTTATTTTAAGCCTCCAAAAAACACAAAACTGACTTCAAAAGTGAGGGGTGGGGCCCATTGGCTTTCTCAATTCCTTTACATAGGCCTTTTTAGAAAACTGATTACTGACTTCAAAGTCCACCACGGAGAAGCTCTTTTCTGGTTTTTCGTCGATGCTTATCTTGATCATTTTCCAAGCTTTAAAATGGTTCTCACCATGAGATCATGATGTCATTTGAATGATCTTTTGTTATCATGATCCACTTTACTTGAAGGAGGCTTACAAATAGCTTTTGCCAATCTTTGTGGAAATTTGCCTTTGGGGTGCGAAAACCCGCCAAGGAGAAGCCGAAACTTGATTTTTCGCTGATTCAATTTTCTCTAATTCTAGATCAAATGAGCTGCATGGAAATCAAAAGATGTAGCAAAAATCAAGAATCTCCATCGAGGATGGCTCTAAACTACCCCTAAGACTCATGACAAACAAGAAATACCCACCTGGGCTAACTATAATATGGGAGAAAGGAAAGGATGAAAGTCTGATGGAGAAACTTTGCATCCTAAGAAGAAAGACCTAGTGACCCGACTTGATAGAACATGACATTAGTTTACTCTCCACTTTGCAAAAATTTGTATATGGTGGAAAAGTGGGGCAACAGCTAGCTTTGACTGGGGACTTGGGTAGAGTATGCCCAAGGAAAGGAACTTAGAATCTCTGGTTTTGCAAAAGAAAATAAAGGGCGGTAACACAACCAAAACAAAACAAAACAAGGAAAGCAAGGAAAAGACACCAGAAAGGAAAAGCTAACTATGACACATACAACACTAAGTCTAACTATGGTACATTACAGGGGTTACCTGTTTTCAATTTGTAACTTGGTAAAGCTTGAGATCCTGACCATTATAAGTCAGGGGTAGTTCTTCACCATCTTCATATGCTAATTTGAAAGAATTATATTCAAATGACTTTTGAATTCTGAGAGGGCCTTTCCATAGAGTATCAAACTTCTTATGCATTCCTTTTGGAGCCTTTCTTTTGTCCCAAAGTAAAACCATATCTCCCGCCATAAATTTTTGAGGTCTTATTTTCTTATCAAAAAGTTCCTTTACTCACATTTGATGCTATGTGATATGATCAAAAATTTCCATCCTTTCTTCTTCTAGTTTATTTAGATACAGGATTCTCTTCTCTAGACCATCCTTATAGACATCATCTTCAATTACTGTTCTGAGTTTTCTTGTAGCCAATTCCAATGGTAAAGGTAGATTAGCTTTAGTTCCATAAACCAATTCAAAAGGGGATATACCAATTTCTCTCTTGTGTGTCACTTTTTCTGCCCAAAGTGCCTCATGAATCTTTTTGTGCCAATTCTTCTAGTTATCTGACACCAGTTTCTTTACAATATTGATCAAGTTCTTATTGCTAGATTCTACTTGGCCATTCCCTTGAGGGAACTAATCAGCTGAATGACTGACAGTGATCCCATACTCAAAACAGAAATCAGTAATTTCAATTGAAGAAAAATAGGATGCATTATCCATCACTAACTTAATGGGAATGCCAAATTTGACCAAAATGTTTTCTTTAATGAATTCACATACCACCTCAGAAGTAGTCTTCTTTGTAGCCTAAGCTTCTACCCACTTGGTGAAGTAGTTGATTGTAGTTATTATGTATTAATGACTAGCAGTGGATGCAGGAGTAATTGGACCAATGAAATCAAGACCCCATTGTTGAAAAGGTCCTTCAATGATAACAGGTCTGAGTGGTAGTGCGGCTAATTAAGGGCATCCAAAAAAAATTTTACACTTTTCACAATTTGCTACCCATGCATATGCATCTTTGAACATCCCAAGCCAGTAATAGCATTGCCTTAGTATTTCGAAAGCTATAACTAAAGAAGAGAAGTGTCCTCCACAAGCCTCATCATGGAATTCTTTCAACAACTTTTCTTGTTGTGGTTTATCTACACATCTTAGGAATGTACCATCAATAGCCCTTTTGAAAAGCTTGCCATCCCAAATCACATACTTGGTTGCTTTTAATCTAAGATCTCTTCTTTGTTTTGTATTCAAACCTTCTAGACATTCACCATATGTTAAAAGGTAACAAACATTCTCAAACCATGAATCATAGAGACCTACTTCTAGCACCAATTGCTTCTCATTCTATTCTCCTAATTCATTAGTGGTTTTGTTTTCTGCAGTTGCTCTACATAGAGCATTTCCTCTTATCAGCTTGGTAGGTTTAATCTCAATATCATTTTCCTATATCTTCACCACCCATGCTCCTCTGACATTGCAACCTAATTCTTGTTGCGTTAGTACACTTTTTACTATTGTGTCTGGGATGAAGACAACATAGTGTGAATGTAGAACATAGAAACAAAAATTCTTAAGTGCTCTGACTACTGCATAAGCATGGTTTTCAATTTGGGAATATTTCAGTTCATGATTTTTGAAAGGTATGCTCATAAAAGCAATGGGAGCTTGTATTCCTTCACCATTCTCCTGCACAAGAATAGCTAATAATGTATGTTCTAAAGCATAGCAATAAATAATAAAATCTTGCTTGTAATTTGGGTGACATAGCACTGGGGCATTAGCAACAGCAGTTTTTATATCTTGAAAAGCTTGCTTTCCTTCCTCACTCCATTTGAAACTTGAATTTCCCTTCATCATATTGATTATATGCTTAGTAGTTTTTGCAAAATTGGGAACAAACCTTCTAAGGAAATTCACCTGGCCAAAGAAAGATTTAACCCCTATTTTTTTTATAGGCAGACTTAGTCTCTGGATGGCCTCTACTCTATCAGGATCTATTTAATGCCTTTCTATGACAATATGTGTCCGAGTAATTTTCCTTCAGTTACACAGAATACTAACTTTTTTGGATTAAGAGAGATTCCATGCTCCCTGCATCTTTTTAACACTCTTCTTAGATCTTCCATATGGTCTTTTCTTTTCTTTGAGAACACCGTAAGATCATCCAAGTATATGACTATTATTCGATCTTTCATATCAACAAAGTTTTTGCTCATACATCTTTGGAACATAGCCCCAATGTTGATCAGTCCAAAAGGCATCATGTGATATGCAAATGTACCCCAAGGAGTTGTGAATGCTATTTTATGTTGATCTTTCTTTTCTACTTCGACCTGGTTATATCCCAAAAAGCCATCGAGCATAGACATCATCTCAGATCCTACAACTGTTTGTAGCAAATGGTCCATGTTCGAGAGAGAAAAATTATCTTTGAGAGATGCTTGATTCAAATTACAAAAATCTGCACAAATCCTTATCTCTCTGTTCTTCTTCCTAACAGGTACTATGTTGGCTATCCAGGTAGAGTGGTGGATAGGATAAATGATTCTCACTTTTAACATTTTGTCAACTTCTCAAAAAATAGCATCTGCAACCTTTGGATTATAATTTCTTTTCTTTTGTCGAAAGGGTACTGCATCTGGTTTGAGAGGAATCTGATGTTTCACCTCTCCTCCTCTGTAGCTCTTTAGCTCTTCATAGCTCCAAGCAAAGACATCTCTATATTCTTTGAATAAATTCTTTGCAATTTCTCTCTCTTCGGGAGTACAACATTTTCCAATATTAATCATCTTGGGATTATGGACATCTCCAATGTTCAATCCTTCATATTCACCCGTGGTATGTCCATTTTTTGTTCTTTTTTGCTTAACGTAAGCATCATGTCTATTAAACAATTTTTCTAGAGCTACAAAATAAGGGGGAATAATATTGCTTTTCAGTTGAACCTCGCCACTTTTTCTATGTTCATCATCCTTGTGAGACTCAGGTTCAAAACTAGCCTTATCATTTTCTAGAAACAGTTGTAAACTCTTATCATCCTTAAAGACTTGCCAGGACTCTATATTATTTGGTACAACAGATCTATGTATAATTTCAATTTGATATTTTTTATCCTTAAAATATGGATGTGGGAGTAACAAGGAAGCATAGACTACAAGTGAATCAGCCTTTGTATTCATTTCTCTTGGCACAACTCTAATGGAGAAGGCATCTAAACCTTCTATCTCATCCCACACCCTATTCCTGTAATTCTTCAGTTTATGATTCTTCACTGAGTACTGCTCTTTGATTTGCCTCACAATAAGCTTTGCATCACCTTGGGCCCTTAAGACTTTTATCCCTCTTTCTTTTGCAGTAACTATCCCCAATATTAAAGCTTCATATGATGTTGTATTGTTTGTGTTACCAAACTCTAATTTGAAAGCTAAGGGCTTAGCCTCTCCTTTTGGGGATATCAACACTACGCTAGCTCCAGAACCTAAAGAAGCAGAACTCTCATCGAATTCGAGTGTCCATATGTCAAAAACTTCTTTGTTTTCATCAAGAACCTTCTTGACCTGATTCTCATTCATTTTTTTACCTGAATCATCTTTAGTAAATAACATATAATTACCAAATTCCAATTCCTAATATAAAATTTGAGCTCTGGGATCATCTGATTTCAAGACTGTGAATTTTTCTTCTTCTTCAAGTTCTAACTTGACCTTCTTATTACCAATAGGTATCACAGCTTGGGACCAATTTAGCTTAATTTCTCCTCCTAATTCTCGACAAAAACTTCTACTTAAGAGGAGTCCATAACTTGCAGGAATATCAGCTACTAGTATGGTTAACAAGAGTTTCTTTTCTGGATATGAGGCCAGAGCTACTTGTGCATCTTTAATTTGTCCAAGCAAAGGGACTTGTTTGGCATCCATAGAATAACATCTCCCATGCACTTTAGTAAGATTCAACCCCAAGGCTTTAGCTATGAAATATAGCATAACATTATCTAATGCACCTGAATCTATTATGCAATTGCTAAGTTTACATCCATTAATATACAATGAGATATAAAAAGGTTCAAGCTTCTTTCCAGGGGAGGTTGCTAAAATAGTAGAATCTTCTTGATTAAATAAGCTAGTTGTTAAGGTTTCATCTTCGATTTCAATAGTCACATTATGATTCAAGTCTAAGGTACCTCCTTTACATTTATCCACTAACCTCTTTAGTTCAGAAGGATGTGACTTTAAATAATCAATAGTGGAAATTTGAACCTTTGATTCTTCACAAAATTGAATGAAATCAAAAGATGTATTATCCTTACCTATTTGTGAAGTGGATGTTCCTTGATCAGTATGTATCTTACTCGTAGAAGGACTAGAGTCATCTCTATGAGTATGACTAGAGGTTTGATTCTTCATTCTTTGTTCACGGGTAAGTACTTTGTATGAGGTTCCATCAATAGTTGTGTAACATTCACCCTTTGATTCAGAATCCAATTCATATTCTAAAAATAAATTTCTAGAGTCGCCATTTGAACAGGAATCAGGTTTTGATCACGGAGCTGCAATATTCAATTCATAAGTAGATAGCAATTGCATCATATGAATAGTCTCCAAAAAATTCTCATTGTCATGATCTGTGGTTAAATGGAAGATGCACATATTTCTCTTTTTTGGTGCTGCTTTGATTTGTGGCCTAGGTTGTGAACCTATAAGCTACAGAAATCTACTTTCATTGCTTCTACCTAGTGAGTTTTGATAATTCCATTGATAAGAGTTATTGAATCTGGGTAACTACTTTTTCATTGCTACCAACTCATTAGACAACTTCTAAAACATTTCTTCTGATGATGTGGGGTTAATAGAACTCCCTTTAGTTTGAAGTTCCTATTTCCATTTTCTCGCAAAAATTAGGTCATCTTCACATTCAATAGCTTTCTTCTGTGCATCAGCTACATTAGTAGGGCGTGCTCTTCTCAGATCATAATTGATGTCTAGAGGCATAGCACTAATAAAGAAAGTTTTCAGATTTCCAGTCGTAGGTCTATTAGTAGTAGGAATTCTACTATTAATCTTATTGAAGTCGACAATGAAATCTCTCATGCTCATATTTGGTTGCTTCTAAATTGAAGTCAACTGTGTTAGCAAGGCATGTTCATCTTCTACAGTCTTGAATCTGGCTCCAAATTTAGTTCTCATCATGTCCCAATCTATTATTGAACCATCAGCTAAATGATAAAACCAGTCTATTGCATTGTCTATAAGGATCTCTACAAACAATCTTACAGTGATATCTTCATGTCTCACCCCCAATATATGGGTAGCCGCAAAGAATTCTTTAATGTGTTCATCGGTTGTGACTTTCCCATCACCTGAGAATTTAGGGAAGTTCTTCCTTGAACCGGCTAGTAGTGGATGATAAGCATTTAGTGCTAATGGCCCTGTTGCTGCAGCCCATGGAGTAGCCATAATTGTTCTAACTGTATATGGTTGAAAGTTAACAACTGGAGGCACAGTAACTCCGTGAAGTGCTAACACCTGACAAGTTGAATGCGAAGTGCTGGCATCTTGGCTTCTAACAAGAGAAGAGGGTCTACTCTAACTTTTACCTTCACCTTTTCGCTTTGGAACTTCTACGATAGGAAAACTGAGCTCTATTAATTTGTCAAAAGTGGAATCTTTCCCACCCTATTTCTTGGTACTTTTGAGGAACCTAAATTGTTCGAGGATGCTAGGTCTAATTTAACTCTAAGCTTACTATCTTAATTTTCTTTCTACTCTCTGAATATCTCTTCTTTGAACAGCTCTTTCAAAAGCTTCAGCTCTTCTTTCTTCTTCCTATAATATCTAGCTAGCATTCTGGTAATGTTCAATGTTCCTTCTATGCCTCCAAACAAACATGTTAAAGGATGAAATTATATCCTCTTGATTGTCTTGAAAACCAAGGTTAGGTTGGAGTATTAGGATTATGTTTTCATGAGGCAGTACCATTTTTCCTCATGACATAGGCTTTTTATCAAGCGACTATTCATCTTCCCCAGAAGAGTCACCAAAAATCTATTGGTAAAATTTTTTTTTCTTTTTATCTTACATGAAATTATGACTCTTAATGCCCAAATTATGAACAATATCTATTCACAATAGTTGAAAATCCATTTTATGGTTATCGGCTTTTCTCTGAATTGGTAGGTATAGCTCCCTATATGAATTATATTCAAAGAATTCTATTTGTTCCTCTTATTTAGTTTAGGGTATGTTCTTGACCCGAGAATAGTAGAGGTATAACCAAGTTAGACTTAGACAAGACCTAACTCAGGTGAGTTTGAGTTCTAAGCATCTAATTATTTTTGTGTATTCACAATCTTATGAATTCACGAAACCTTCAGATTTCTAACTATGAAAACTTAAAGCTAAACTACTGCTATTAATTAATTATACTAAAGTTTCCTCTTTGAATAAACAATAACAATGCTTATTACATTCACTCACTATATTATGAACAAGAGAAGTAAAACTCTATTTATTCCTCATTCCAATTCCAAACATCTAAGGAAAACACTAATTTCAACAATTCTACAGAATAGAAAATAATTGATATTGAGTACTCTCAATTGTCTCTGCAACAAAAAGCATCTCACACCAAAAATTTGCTGACCTTTGATTCACCATTAAATTTCATACATATAGGATTTGAGAGATGACCGTTACAATAGGAATATCAATTGATTCATCTTCCCAGATGACAAATGGCAAGATGCCAGTTTGTCAGATTTCAAAATTTACAAAAATTTGTAACATTTATATCAGAAAATAGAAAAGGAGTATTGAATAAGTCATTTAGACTTCTTTCCCTTTTCAATTTTTTCCCTATATGTTCTGGCAGTCACTATAATTGGGATCATCTCCTCGTGACTAGGCACATGTACATTGGTGAATCTTAAGAGCCACTTTGAATGCTCTCGAGCCAACTCCTTTACTGCACTCAGCTGACTTGTCAACTCTCTAGCAACCACATGTACGCATCCACCGAGTGTTTGCAACTCTACCACTCTATTTTGACTGCTTGAAGTCATCCCAGATAGATTATTCAAGTATGTGGAGAAGTTATTCTTCATTTCCTCTATCCCAATGAGAGCCTTTCCTTGCCCACTACTTTGTGGATCTGTGTGTAACCCTTGCATGAGCTCAAATTCTCTATCTTGGATCTTCTTCACCTTTTCCTTCATTTCTTTGAGTCCTTCCTCTGCCTCTTGAATCATTTTCTGCTTAAATTGCATGTTCTGAAGCCATTCAAACAGAGGCTCGGTCCCCTTCTTCAAAATATTCACTTCGATTGCCTCTTTTGCCTTCATTTTAATGACCATATTTAGGAGAGAAACACATTCATCACACCTTGCCTATTTTGTAGCCAAAGTGTTGTGATTAGAAGTAATATTATCCTTCTCAATTTCTAACCGAAGGATAACATTTCCAATCTGATCAATCAGAACAGCTCCATCTATACTGAGCTTCTCAATCCATTCTTTTCCAATCTAGCCAAAATGTCTATCCTTTTGGAGTTGTGAGATGAAGGCTTACACTTCTTCTACAATAGGGTTCTCAGTAGTAGGCAAACCAGTAATGGTTGCCAATGGAACAACTAGTTTCCTGATGAATCTTTTCAATTCCTCAATCTCTGCTTTCATTCTAATTTTTGACAGTTTGAGGTCCTCTAGTTGTTCCTCTATCACCTTGTTACTCGATCTTCATAGGCCCACTTTTGTATCATGCCTAGCTTCCCCGAGATTAATTAAATGCAAAGTGAAGTCTTCTAGCATCATATCTTCAATTCACTCAGCCTTGTTTGGTTTTGCTACCTCCAGAGTTAAGTGTCCTGTTTCTTGATCTTGTCCTAAAATTGACAAGGTCTTCTACTTTTTAGCTTTCACCATGGTAGATCTTGAGCGAACCGCTTGGGATACAACATCTTTCGAAGGAATACCTTCATCTTTCATTTTTCTCTTCTTTTCCAAAGTATCCTCTAGCCAAGATTCTGTACTAATAAATTTGGAGGTTGTTCCAAGTGACTCAATGTTGAACATCTTCTTCTTCACTGGAGTTGTTTTTGCTATAGTTACAGAAAAGGGAGTTTTGGGATTCTAAGAAAGAAGCCGAGATGAACCTAGAGCTTTCTCTTCTTTTTGGGCTTTCTTTGCAACTTCATTGGAATTAGTAGATTTTCTACTACTACTTTTATCATCTCCAATATCTACTATTTGAATAGGAGAACTAGTGGGCTTTAGAAGAGGAGCACTTACAGATGGTGTAGGGCTATGATGAGGGGATAAGACAGTGGTGACCTGAGGAGATGGATTTGGAGAAGCTTGAGGAGATGGGGGTAAAGTGGTGTGTGGAGGTGAGACTGGAGCAGGAGATCCATCTGTTTTCTCTTCCATTCCCTTCTCAACTCCAAGTTGGGCTCCAATGACTGGTAGCGATCCACCTTGATAGGTTGGGGCTATTGGAACATGCTTCTCTAGGGGCTGGTCACCTCCTTCTGCAAATTGGGTTGGTCTTTGAGCTGCTATAGTAGTAGCACTAGGAGTAACACTTTGAGATGAAGTAGGAGTAGCTGCAGCTGGAGAAGCCTAAGTAGCTTTACTCTTGCTTTGACCTTTCTTAGCTATCCATTCAACCCACTTCCCAGTTCTTTTGATAATTCTTTCCATCATGACATCAAAATTTTCTTCTATGTTAACATATGGTTCAGAGCTAATGGGAGTATTCCTTAATTTTGTCAAATATGTATTACTATACATATTTTGACCATCATCCTCTAGCCCTTCCACATCTAAATTTATCCCATATGTCTTTATCTGATCAATTGTAAATCTAGCAAAGGTGTGATCTCGGCTCTCCAGCTCATCTTTATAACCTGCCCAATAATCCTCCATGGTTGTTACATGTTTGATCACTCTTCCAATCTAGAGCACATCCCTAGAATATCCATTAGGATCAAACAGGGGCCTTACTGCTTCATACTCTTCCAATTTGTATTTACTCTCAAATGCTTTGAGTATATTCTTTGCATCTGATTTGATTTTGCAACTGTATGCTCCAACTTTTATAGGAAATTCATACCCTTTCTTCTTCAAGCTAGCACTCAACACATTCACTTGTATTGCTTGCCTCATGATCTCCACAAGCACGATCATATCATCGAGATACCTGGGTAGCTTCAGTGGGAATCCATCGAATGCTACAAGACGCAAATAAGAAAATGATAAGAACTGGATGAAGTAATTTCCAAATTAGCAAATGATCGCCATCACTTCTAGACTAAATCTCCACTCTGGGTACCCCTATAGTTCCTTGTAAATCCTCATGGTGAATGCATCATTTACCCAAATGTATTCTGCAAAACTATTCTGTAACTGCAAGCATGGATAAAACTCATAACTTTTTACATTATCAGGGAAATCTTCAATCCTAGGGAGTCCCAGCCACAATTGATGAGAAGCCAACATGTATATCAAGAATGAGGACATATAAAAAGAATTATAAAACTTAGCTGCACTGAGAGCCCTAGAAAGTTGTTCACTGACCTCATATGCCCAATCAATATACTGTGTGTCTGAGCAAATAACTTGCACCAAAAAGAAGTACTGCTCTACAAAATTAAAAGCTTCTACCTCCCCTTTGAGTCGCTCTAATAGAACCAAAATATCTACAATTTTTGGTTTGAGGTCTGTGCCGAAGAGATTTTTAGGGACTTTACTCTTGGCCCCCCTTGGCTTCTGAAACCAAGACTACATGATCTCCTTCCTCCAAACTATCTTTTTCAATAAGTACTCAGACATGGATCCACTCATCGTCAAATCAGAGAACTCCTCCCATTCTGGAATTTCCAAGCAATTCACCACTAATTGTCAATCAATTGAAATCAACATTGTCTTATCAGGCAATAGAATCTGTCTTGTATCTGGGTTGTAATGATTGATGCATTCTAAAATCAACTCTGGGGCTTGTACTACTATAGGGAACCCAGTTGCTTCTACTAATCTGCTTCCCTAAAATTTCTCTATTATGGTGTGGATTGGTTTTGCTCTCAATCTCCTTTGAAAATCATGCATATCATAGAAACGAAGTGAAGTATTCGTGAAAGTTGACCATTTCGACCTAATTCCACCCAATCCATCAAACCCTGCGAATCTTGTTGCCATTTTATTTGATGTATTATAGAAAAAACTCAAATAGTTATAGCTGACACAAGATGCCAATTCTATATTTTAAAAATACTTGAAAACGCTATCCAATGCAATAGTATAATGTAAGACGATAGTTTGAAATTCTGTTACTTCACTCTTTATAGAATAAACCCAGATTTTCCCATTGAATTTCATAAATCATGCCACACGAGTGGAATTAAGATTAAACCCATTGGATTGGTAAATATAAAGGTTATAATGGATTTAACTTTTTCTTTTCACTATTTCCATTGGCTTCAATGGTAACTTTCATTAATTACTGGTTTACTTTCTGTTTCACCTATCTTTCAGAAAAACAAGAACAGAGTACTTCCTAGGGCAAAATCCGCTTACCTCAATTATGCTTGCAAACACCCCATCAGTTCACTAATTTGCTTCTATTTACTTGTCCAAAAAAATCTGCAATCAATTCACATGCTTACCATGCTTGCAGGAATGATTTTTCCTCAAATGCAGAAAATAGCTCTCGAGGGTAGAAAACTCGCAGTGGAGAAACAGATTTCTGATTTTCCCTCTTAACTTTAGCTTTTACCTTTCAATCCAAAGCACTTTAATAAAAAAACTTCAATAAATATAAAAGAGGCTTCGTGGGTGAAAAATGGGGTCCACTTAGTAACTCTATTTTTCCATTTGGGCCTTTGCAAAAATTTCAACTCTTGGTTTGAAATCCGTCAGAGGAGAAGCCACTTCTGAATTTTCTGCCAATGCTTATCCCGCTCATCTTAATGAGCTCTAAGTAATTTCTACTATGAAAACTTGATGATATTTGAATGATCTAACCATTAGGTGACTTACATACCCTTGTTTCAATCTACCAGTAGCAGCTATGGATCTCTGTGGAGTTTTACCTTCTAGGTGCGAAAACTTGCAATGGAGAAGAAGAAACTTGTTTTTCCACCACTACTCTTTATTTTAAGCCTCTAAAAAACACAAAACTGACTTCAAAAGTGAGGGGTGGGGCCCATTGGCTTTCTCAATTCCTTTACATAGGCCTTTTTGAAAAATTGATTACTGACTTTGAAGTCCACCACGAAGAAGCTCTTTTCTAGTTTTTCGCCGATGCTTATCTCGATCATTTTCCAAGCTTTAAAATGGTTCTCACTGTGAGATCATGATGTCACTTGAACAATCTTTTCTTATCTCTATCCACTTTACTTGAAGGAGGCTTACAAATAGCTTTTGGCAGTCTTTGCAAAAATTTTCCTTTGGGGTGCGAAAACCCACCAAGGAGAAGCCAGAACTTGATTTTCCACCGATTCAATTTTCTCTAATTCCAAATCAAATGAGCTGCATGGAAATCAAAAGATGTAGCACAAATTGAGAATCTCCATTGAGGATGGATCTAAGCTACCCCTAAGACTCATGACAAACAAGAAATACCCACCCGGGCTAACTTTGATATGGGAGAAAGGAAAAGATGAAAGTCTGATGGAGAACCTCAGCACCCTAAGAAGAAAGACCTAGTGACCCGACTTGATAGAACATGAAATTAGTTTACTCTCCACTTTGCAAAAATTTGTATATGGTGGAAAAGTGGGGCAACAAGTGGACACCCCTCTTATAAGAATATGTCAACAGAAAGAAAAGAAAAGATCATGCCCCTAGTCATTACTTCTCTAGTCAAAAATGACATCATCAAGTTGCTTGAGGAGACATGATGAAAAATAAAAATAAAAAATAAAGAGAATGCTCAACATATCAAAACAAGTATGCCATTATGAGTGCAATGTTTGTCATGGAATTGATGTCAAGTGTCAGTTTCTAGAACATGGATGAAATAAATCTCTTTAGTAGTGTGACAATAGTGGGCAGACGTAGTTAGAATGATTGGTGACTGAGGTCAAGGAGGAATCTTTGAGGTGAAGAACCTAAGAGGACCGAGTGACAATAGACAAACATAGCCAGAATGACTGGTGACTATTGCAAAAGAGATTCTATGAGGAGAATCTTGACAAAGAGTAACACTAACAATAGTAGGCAGACGTAGCTAAAACAATTGGTGACTATCGCACAAGATATTCTATGAGGAGAATCTTGAAAAGAGTGACACTAGATATGTAGGCAGACACAGCTAAAATAATTGGTGACTATCACACAAGAGATTCTATAAGGAGAATCTCGAAAAGAGTGACAGTAGCGATAGTAGGTAGATACAGCTAGAACGATTGGTGACTATCACATAAGAGATTTTATGAGGTGAATCTTGAAAAGAGTGACACTAGCAATAGTAGGCAGACACAACTAAAACAACTAGTGACTATCACACAAGAGATACTATGAGCAGAATCTTGAAAAGAGTGATACTAGTGATAGTAGGCAGACACAGCCAGAATGACTAGTGATTCTCACACAAGAGATTCTATGAGGAGAATCTCGAAAAGAGTGACACTAGTGATAGTAGGTAGACACAGCTAAAACAACTGGTGACTATTGTAGAAGAGATTCTATGAGGAGAATCTTAAAAAGAGTGACACTAGTGATAGTAGGTAGACACAGCTAGAACAACTAGTGATTGTTGCACAAGAGAATCTATGAGGAGAATCTTGAAAAGAGTGACACTAGCGATAGTAGGTAGAAACAACCAGAATGACTGGTGATTGTTGCAAAAGAAATTCCATAACACTAAAGGGGAATGCCCCTAAGTTGTGAGAAGACTCAATCCATGGATACATCAGCAAAAGCAGCAAACTAAAGTAGGAAAGAAACTTTACAGGAACTCAGAAGATGCACTAGAAGATGGAGCATTGGGAACAAGAGGTGACTATTTGCCAAGTTTTCACCTTCTTGGGAGAGCTTTCATTTTTTGCTACCATGTACTTGTTTCCAAGTTTTCACCAATGGCACTTTTCTTGTTTTTCAATTTTTTTGTATTTTTCTCTTTTATTTTTTTTGTATTTTGGAATTTTTCAATTTTTTTGGTATTACCAAGGTGCCTATTGCTAGGTTTTAACCAAGGTAACAATTTTTTTTAGGACTTTTTTTTATTTTTAGGATTTTTTCTAGGACATATATATATGTACATAGAGATTCTGACATTGGATCAGCTATAAAATCGCTTCAGGTGGAGAGTGTTAACAGGTTCCTTGAGCACTTCTCCCTTATCTGTAGAAAGCTGGTAAGCATCAAATCCATACATTGCAGTAATTATGTTAGGACCAAGCCAATTTGGTTCAAACTTCCCTTTTTGGACTCGTTGTTATTGGTTCTTAGGGTTCTCTCTCAGGATGAGATCACCCAGTTGGAAGTCACGTGGCCTAACTTTCTGATTGTAGCTTCTTGACATTTATTGTTGATAAGCTCACAGATGATCACATGCCACTTGTCGACGTTCATCTAGTAGCACTAGCTCTTGAAGCTAAGCTATCCTATAATCTTCATCAATAATAAGGCTTTTCATAGAGATTCTCAAGGTAGGAATCCAACCTCTATTAGAAGCACAACATCTGCTCCATAAACCAAAGTGAAGGGTATTGTACCCATTCAAGTCCTAATGCTCATCCTATATGCCCACAAGGTAGGATTAAGCTGGAGGTGCTAGTCCCTCCCAAATTTGTTGTTTTTGCGATGGAGGATCTTGAGGATTGCCTTATTGGATGTCTTGGCCTAGCCATTACCCTAGGGGTAATAGATAGAAGACCAATGTTGTGTGATTTTGAATCATTGGCATAGTTCCTTGAGGTCTTTATTTTTGAATTATCCTCCATTGTTAGTAACAATTGAGGATGGTACACCATAACTGCAGATGATGTAGTTTGTGATAAAGAGAGCTATACTTTTACCATTTTCTATTGTGAGAGGTATTGCCTCTACCCACTTCATGAAGTAGTATGTAGCTGTTATAATGAACTTATGTCCATTAGATGAAGTTGGGTCAATCTGACCCACCAAGTCGAAGGCCTATTGTTGAAATAGCCACATTGTGGTAGATGGAATCAGCTCCCTAGCTGGAGTGTGAATCAAATTCCCATGGAGCTAGCACTACTTGTAGGACTTGGTGTACTTGATTACCTCCTGCTCCATTTTAGGCCAATAGTAACCAACTCTAATGAGTTTGCAAGCTAGTGTCAAGCCAATTGAGTGAGATCCACAAATGCTCTCATGAATGTTAACTAATGTGCATTTGGACTCTTCAATTTCTAAAAACCTAAGGAGTGTTCTATTGAGACCTCTCCTAAACAAGTTGTTAGCAATTATGACATACTACAAAGCATTATGGATAAGGTAATGTTTCTCATTTTGAGTTAGACCATCTGGAATGGTTTGGTTATGGAGGTAGGAGTAAATGTGATGGTAGTGAGATGAGTCTTGTCCTACGATAGAACGGATCATCCTAGGATCAGGGGTATCATAGGCCAGGTAATGTAATGCTTGCACCAGGAACTCATGTCAGAGATCATTTTCAGGCATCTGTAGGAAGGAAGCCAAAGTAGTCATAGCATTAGCCACTTTATTATCTACTCGAGGAATTTGCTAGAAGGTTATTTGCACAAAATAATTCTTCAGATCATCAACCATGCATTTGTAAGTGATCAATTTCTCATCCTTTGTTTGGTACACATCATTAACCTAGTTGATTATAAACTGAGAGTCCCCAAAGATATCTAATTTATCCACTCTCCATTTAGCTACAATCTTCATGCCATTAATCAAAGCCTCATATTCAACAATGTTGTTTGTACAAGGAAATAAAATCTTTTTTCTTTAGGCAATGAATATCTCTATGGCATTATGAAGAGTAATCCAACACTAGATCCCTGTTGTGTGAAGGACTTGTCAAAGAACATCACCCACATTTGGTGTATGAGTGTCAAAATTGACTCATTGAGGAAATTAATGTTCATTGGGAGAAGACTTTTCATAGGTGCATCTACTTACTGGTCCACAATTGCCTATCCCTTAATTTCCTTTCATTCAACATATTGAATGTCAAACTTACTAAGTATCATGACCCATTTAGCCAATCTTCCTATGAGAGTCACCTTACTGGGCAAGTAATTTAGTGGATCTATCTTAGCCACCAGCTATGTAGTGTGGGCAAGCATGTAGTGTCTCAACTTTTGTGAAGCAAAGACAACTGTGAAGAAAGCTTTCGCAATGATGTTCTAATTCCTCTCATAAGAGATCAGTGTATGACTCAAGTAGTAAATAGCTCTTTCCTTGTTATCATTGTCCTCTTGAGCTAATAAGATTCCCAAAGATGTTTCAGTTGCTAAAATGTACAAAATCAAGGGCTTCCCCTAGAGAGGAGGCATCAAGATTGGTGGATTGGCAAGATGTTATTTTATCTATGTTAAGCTTTTCTCACAATCATGATTCCAGATGAATTTCACACCCCTATGTAAAGTCTTTGTAAAATGTTGTGATCTATCTGTCAATTATGAGATGAACCTGCAAATAGATTGGAGTTTTCCTTGTAGGCCTCTCATCTGGTTGATATTTCGACGTGGAGGCATATCCATAATTTCTTGGACTTTCTTCGGATCCACCTCAATTCCTTTTGTAGACATGATGTATCCTAGTAACTTTCCTAATGTGATGCCAAAGGCACATTTCTTAGGATTGAGCCTAAGATTGAATTTTTACATATGATCTAGAATGGGTCCCAAATCTTGTAGATCAGTATTACATTTTTCACTTTTGACCAAGGTATCATCCACATAGTCCTCCATGGTCTTATGAATCATGTTATGGAAGATTGTAGTTACTACTTTCTGATAGGTTACACCAGCATTTTTCAAGCCAAATGGCATTATGTTCTAGCAGAAAGTTCCCCATGAACATGTAAAAGTAGTCTTCTCTTGATCTTTTGGCACAATTTTTATCTGATTATAACCAAAAAACCCATCCATGGGTGAGTATATCTCATAGCCTTCTATCATGTCCACTATCATATCAATGTTGGGAAGTGGAAAATCATCCTTAGGAAATGCTAAGTTGAGATCATGAAAGTCAATACAAAATTTGATAGATTTATCATGCTTGGAGACTGGGACAATGTTGGATATCCACTCAACATAATCAATTACATAGATGAATCCTACTTTCAAAAGTTTCTCTAGTTCTACTTTGACGAGCAATGCAACATGGAGATGCATTTTTTGAAGTTTTTGTTTAACTAGTTTAATGTCTGGTGCAATGGATAAATGATGCATGATGAGATTAGGATCCAATTCTGGCATGTTAGAATATGTCCAAGAAAAATTTATCTTCTTTTCTCAAAAGAAGGTGATGAATTCCTCCCTTTCTTTAGGAAACAGTGACTGTGCCAAATGTATCATATGAGGATGTTTTTATGTACCTAGGTTGATTGGCTATGTTGGCTCTATTAACATTGATTATCTCTCTTCAAAGTGACTTGGAAGTGCATCAAATATCTCATCCACTGGCACCTTAGAGAGGTTTTCACCCTTGGAAATGTCTTTTGTTTTTACTTCTTTGGGTTATGACACTACCACAATGTGGTTTTCACCATCGGACCTTTTGCATTTTTTATTTTTTATTGTATGACTAAGATATTTGATATTAGCTTCAATCATGTTGATGCTCTTCTCACTGGTGGAAGATATTATAGGTTTGACAACATTTAGCTTGCAGGCAAGAGCATAGTCATTCTAGAATGTGGGGACTTCACTAGATGCATTAGGGTTCCAGTCTATAAGCTTAGGATGTCTGAGTGAAAGAGTAGTGGCAAGTTTGATTGCATTCATGTTATAGTCATTAAATACTTGGAACAACAATTTGAGACCTACAATGGATTTGTCCAAAAGTGTGTTTGGATTCCTTTGAGTACTAACATTAGCAATTGATGACTTGAGGACACTAGTTCAATCAGACCTATCTGACCTAACCCTAGATGTTTCACCCACTTTGAAATTGTTTTCATAGACATGAACTTGGTCAATGTCTTTATTAGTAGTCACTTCTAAAAGAGATTCAAACTCATATTCCTTACAATCAGTGTTGCATAGTGACAGGCTGTAGAATTCCCCAATAGTGATAGGAACATACTCACCTTCATCATCTAGAATTTTACACAAGTATTCAACACATAACGCGTGACTAGACTCTCCCCCTTCTGAATGAGCTTTGGGTTGATTAGTATTGTCCTTAGAAGAATCACTAGTATCATCCATAGTGCTGACATGTGGCACAAAGTCATCAGGCTCAGCAAAGAATTTAGCTAGATCATGAGGAATAAGATAAGGATAAGGATCGTCATCGTCAAATTGATCATCTTGAGTATCTAACTCAACTTGTGACTCATTTTTGGATGAACTCTTAGGTTTTGGTATGAATTTGTTAGCTCTCAAATGGAAGGGAACCATCTTAAACCCTAGACTAGATGTATCTTTGTTTCTTTGAGTTATTGCCTTGATAGGATCAACTAGGCCATTGTTATTACACCCAATAGGACCTGTTCCCTTGTAGCCAAAATGCTTCATGAGTCTAAGACTAGGACAATACCTTTTAGGAGTGATCTCATGAGCTTGTTATGTTAAGTCTATTAGAGTCTCCTCTTTGTAAAGCTATGTAGCAATGGCTCTATTTTTTATTTCATCCTCTAAGGAAACTATAGCTTTGACAAAAGTGCCATTATACTTGGTTTGAGATGTCAACACAAATGGCTTCTTCTCTGTAGATAGTCTCCCATAATGATGAGGAGACTTAAGAAGAGATGTTAATGACAACACTGGTTCAATATGGTACTCCCCCATGCCAATTTCTTTCAGCTTGAATGACTACTCAATTTGTTCCAGCTTATTGTCATGATAATCAATAGATTCCATGTTAGCAGGGATGAAATTCTCAACAGCTTTGAGCATATTGCAGGTATAGCTAGTAGTGGCAAGAATAGTGACTTTGGAGCCATGAAATGGGAATTTGATGCATTGGTGGTATGTGGATGGCACAACATACATCTCCTAGTAGAATGTTATAAGCTAAGGCAATGTCAAGGACATAACAAGTGACATCACTTTCTACAAGATTGATGCGAAGGGGTAAGACCACAAGACCTAGAGATTTTCCTTTGAGTTTTCCATACGCTTTAATAATGATCTTTCATTAAGGATCAATAGAGTCCTCAAAATAATTTAATTTTCTAAGTAGAGTAGCGAAGAAAATGTTTAGCCTAGCACCATTATCAATGAGTACCTGAAGAACACATGTTTAATGTATCATGACCTCAATGTGTAGAGGTTGATTGTGCAGGTGACTCAATGAGTTATCATCCTCTTTAGAGAACGACATAAAATATGGTGAGTTCAAGTGACCTACCATAGATTTAAATTGCTCAAGATCAAGATCTTAAGGAATATTTTCCTCAGTGAGGAATTTGTCTAAAATCTGCCTATGAGCAAGCAAGATTTTAAGTAGCTCAAAGATGGAGATTTGAGCATTAGTTTGTTTCAATTGATCAAGAATGCTGTAGCTAGTTGCTATTAAATTCATTGTGAATTTTGCACCTTTTCCAGATGGACCAACAAGGGTTTTGTCTTTATGTCATTTAGGATTGGGAGTAGAAGGTTCGGGGCCTTTGAGCACCAACTTGGCATGAGAGCATGTAACAGCATTAGCATAGTGTTGCAAAGGTGTGTTGGAAGTAGGGCCCCTCAAGATAAATGGTGTCTTGGGTTTATCATTATCTTGCTTTCCCTTAAGGATAATGATGTCATAGTGTTCAAAATTCATAGGCTCAACCATGTTGATTATCTCATCATCATTGTTAGAATATGTATAGTTGACTTTGTTGTTAGGTTTTGGTTTTGAACCCTCTCCTTTTTCATAAATTGGGAAGGTTCTTTGAAGGCTTTGTGATCAAAGTTCTTGTTATATTCATCTACCACAATGTCACCAGCATCAATCATGTCCTAGAATTTGTGACATAGATTTATGCAGTCACTAGTTTTGTGCCCCTTATTCTGGTGGTACTCATAGAATGCAATTTCACTCCACCATGGTGGGCATGGCTACAGATCATAAAGGCGAGAGTTATCCAATGGTGAAATGAGCTTGTTTTGTAACAAGGTTTTGTAAACCACATCCAAATGTTCACCCAAAGGTGTATACTCTTGTTTAGGGCATGAGGCCCATGAGTTTCTTAGTTTGTTCCCAAATGTCTTGTTGTCAGGAGGAGGCTTCTCAACATTTTTGGCTGCATTGAGACCATCTGTGAGATTAAAGGCTACCTTAGTAGGTTTAGGAGTGACATTGTCAACAACCCCATCATGTACAATTTCTTAGTTCTTGTTGACATACTTGGTTTTTTCCTTGTTGGAGGTGGAGCCTTGTTTTGTGTCCTTCTAAAGAGTAAGTTCACCCTTCTTGACCATAAATTCTTCTATACGGATGGCCTATGTGATATTGTCTTCAAAGATATGTGGACCTTGAAGTTGGACTCTATACCCAAAATTAGGTAGGAGATTATTAGTGAAGATGTCAGGCTTTTCTATTTCTAGAATCTTGCATGAATACTTAGTGTAAAGTTGTCTCCACCTTTGGAGGAATGTGAGGAAGGTTTCCCTAACCTTTTGCTTAAGGTTACATAAATCTCAAATATTGATAGGGTGTTGAATGTTATGAGAATACTACTCGACAAATAAGTTAGCTATTTCATCAAACATTTTGATACCAGGAGGCAAGTGTGAGAACCACTCCAAAACTTGACCACCTAGACTTCTAGGGAATAAATGCATGAGATATGTCTAGTTATGCATAAATTCCATAGGCAAGGCACCAAATTCTCGCAAGTGATCTTGGGGATTATTGTTCCAAAGTATTTTTCATACTTAGGTAGTTCTACTCCTCTTGGGAAAGGAGGCATGGCTATGCTCTTGTCAAATGGAAATGAACAAAGAGCATCTGAGATGTATGTTTTTGCGGGTTTTTCCTTCTCATGCATCATCTAAGCTAGTTCGTCTTGCATGATTTTTAGTTTCTTTTGGAGTTTAGAGGTCTTAGTTTACTCTTCAAGTCTAAAAATGGTTTCCACATTGAAATGAGAGGGTAGCTTAGCTCCCTCTTGGGAAAGTTTGAGAAAGTACTTTTCTTTCTCTTCGTTGAGTAGGATTTCCATGACCTTTTGAAAATTTTTATCTCTTTGGCACTTTGCTATGTGTTCAAGAAGTATTTCCACCTCTTCCTATTCCTCATCTATGTCATGGTCTTTCTCTCTATCAACCCTAGGTGGATCTTAGTGTCTGTTGTGATTACCATGTTTAGGTTCGTGATCATCCATTGTAGGAATGTGTTTAGTTTTAGTATGTTGTGATTGAAAAGGCCCTTTAAAAAGGAATTCAGCCATTTTTTTGGATATTTGGGACCTTCGCTAGTCTTAGGATCCTCTTGATACAAGGGAATCTTGGTTTGTTGTAAGTTTATGGAGAACATTTGTTGGACTTGAGGTGATCTGATGGGTGAGGGAGATCAAAGATGCCTCACTAGAAAAACTAGATACAAACCATGTAAGAAAAGGAAGGTGACCTCTACCGTGATTATGAACCCTAGCGTGACCTCGCCTAAGTCTAAGAGGATAATAAAAATTGCCGCTTCTTATTGTGACAATCATAGATAGGGACAAGAAGCAAAAACCAAGACAAAGCTCACACTAAAATGTAGTCTCAAAAAGAAAAAAAGAAGAGTGCTCTATACTAAGGTATGAGTACTCTGAGTGAAGGCTAGAATAGCTAATGATTATGACTATAGCGACATGGAGTATAATGAACAGTAGAAGATAGAGACAAGATAATTAGAGATGAGACTAGTTAAAGTATGGACCACAAGTCATCAGTCGAGTGAAATGTCACTATTTGGGACTACTTATAGACAAAGAAGATGTAACTTGATGCAAGAAATAGACTAGACACAGATTGTAGGTTGCTTGAATAAGCTAATTTGATAGTTTTAACACAAGGTCTCATGCAAAGATCCTCTAGAAGGTTTATAATAAAGTACACAAGGGGACGCAAAATCTTAGAAGAGCAATGTAAACTCATGTGAGGATAATCTCTAGGCTATGCAAAGAAATGATAGGTTTGACAAAAGACAACCAGCAAGATCTCACATAGAGATATTCAAATTCTCACACAAAGAAGTGACAAGACAAATGGGCTCATGCGAAATATTGCAAAACTATGCGCAAAATTTTGAAGAGATTTTGACAATTTTGAACTATTCTAAACAGATTGGAGGTTTTTTTGAAAGATAACATATAGATTGCAAGGTTAATTTTCAATTTTTTGTGAAGTAGCATTGGGTTTCAAACAAGACAAAGTGTTTTCAATAGGATACAGGAAGCAAGCAATAGTCGAATACAATCCAACTGAGGGCAAAGCAACTTAGAGGGATGGAGGAGTCTTGAATTTATGTTTGTTTAAGTAGGTTTGGACATGTTTAGGACTCGATAACAAACATGCTTTATCCCTAGAAATAGAAAATGGTAGAGAAGGCAAAACCTTTGTCCCACAACTTGTGTGCATATGTGCACCTCACATAGCTATGTCACCCCCTAGAGGGTGCCCATGTTTTTGGTGTATTCAAAGGGCTCAATAACATATTCACTAAGTGAACACCTTGTTGGTTTTTGAAAATGCTAGAGGGTTTTCAATTATCCCAATGAGAATATGACACATGTAGGGGCAGCTAATTCCCATTTTCAACATGCCATTTTAGACACCAGGCCAACTATAAGGCATAACCCTTCTTCTACTTCAGGCTCTGCTAAATCTAGGTGGGTAGACCTAAAATTCAATTGATACCGTACCAATGCAAAAACATATCCATGAATCTATTAAGTAGATGAAAACCCTTATATCTCCTAATAACTCATGAAATAACATCAATCTACAATAGCTAAATGCAGATCTATGAATCTCAGAAGCTGAGTGAGGGTATTACATTTAGGTCCTTCAACATGAAAGGGTAAAACACGTTTAATTAATAATGTTAAATTTAGCAAACCCTCATATATGCAACAATAAGACCTATTGATCCTGTAACCGATCAGTGCCTTAACCATTGGGCAAATCCATGAATCACAAACATACATATGGATATCTGAGACATATGTGTATCTTTAGATATCTGATCTATCTACTTAACTTGTAAATAAACATCAATGCTCAATTTAAATCCCATTCTTACATGATATCCCCATCAATAAACTTGCAACCCTGTTGATTCCCTAAAGAATTTACATAACCTCTTGGGTTATAAGCAACAATGAAATAACATATAGCCTTAAGGGACTACAACTACAACCTAAGCTCTATGTCAAAGATTGTAAAACATTGAAAGTTAGTTGATAAAGGGAGACAGGATTCAACTAAAACTCAACCATTTGCTACTCTTTGTAATATTTCCTTGAAATTTTACAGCCATATGCATGAAATGAAAAACATGAAACAACCTAACTGATCTGAACTATCTATATTAACTTCTTAATGTTGTTCATAAGGAAGAAAATGCTAAAACAAATGGTGTCTTAGTATTGGGAATGCATCAAGAATTGGATCCAAAATTTGGTGTCACAGTAGTGTGCAAATTTTCTCCAAAAGACTAGAACCCGTACAATGAGGAAAAGAAAAGAAGATATAGGAGAAGAGTTAATTCCTGGATCTTATCAAAACATGACATCTGTCCACTTGGAAAACCTTCTCAATAGGTTAAAAACATCTTTTTAATCTTTCCCCTCAATTTGCATATCAAATCTTCAATCAGTTATGCCTCCCAAATGCAATAATATCTCAGACATTCTGGTTGAAAAGATAACTAATTTTATGCCTGATCTAGAACAAGGCAAAGGCAAAAATTGGTTTAAAATGAACTTTAGAAGGAAAGAAAACTTTTCTAGAATTCATTTTAGCATCAATAGACTCCAATATATGTTCCCCAACTGATTCTGACGCTCCATGCTGAATTTTGCCCTTATACTGACAAGGCCCCAGAAATTACAAAACTGCTTATAGAATGAACCAACCAAGTTCTATGCATAATTTGACCTAAAATTCAGAAAATTCAGCTTCTCCCAATTCCAATGGTATACTGCATTGCCTATTTCGGACAAAAAATTTCCCTGTTGTGGCCATTTGAAATTTAGGGTTTTGAGACATGATTAGACATTAAAATTCAAAAATTAAAAAATTTACATAGTTGAACTATATAAACTTTTTAAATTTATTCAAATTCTTCATTTAAAATTGTCCTTCGTTGATTCATCTCTAAATTTGAATTGATTTTATATTTAAATCTCCCTACCCTCCAATCTGCCATCGCCATATGTCACAATCTGATTGGCCACCATCATTTGAAATATTAATTAATTAATTAATTAATTAATTCTCTTTAATATTCATATCATCCCATCATCCCCTAGCAGTGGAGTCTTTCAATTTTTCTTTTGCCTGTACTTTTTCTTCACATTTTTACTAACTGTGGCATGGGAAGCCTTTCATTTATCTTTACACTCGTACAAGGGCACAATAAACATATTAATATTTTATTCCTTCCTTCCTTCCTTTATGGCCATACGCTATATAATCTCACTTCATGAATTCTCATAACACTGGAGAGCATATATTTTTCATGTCCGATAATACAGCACTTCAATACTTGTAGCACCGAAAGGCTTCTAATTTTCCCCTACATTCACACGGGCTTTAATTCCCTTTAAGTTCCTACAAAGAAATGCCTTTACACTCCTATGTTGGGCTGAGAAACATAACATCGAAAGTATTAAAAATTTTGTTTACGTCTATATGTGCTAGGCCTCATTGTAAGAGTGTAATCCTTTGAAATCTGCATCTCAACCATACGGGTAAGCATAACAACATAAGGCATTTGAATTCATCCTTCACTCTTGTGAATCAAAATATGTTTGACTTCGAACCCTGCGGGCCCCTTCACACATGTCTCAGCTTTAAAAGCCATGTGTCTTTTAAGACAACACAATGGCTAAGTGTTGTTTTATTTAAAGAGTTCAAAAAGTTCTTGCCCAGTGCATGTGGGATTTTTCCTATACATCTTCCTAATCCCCTATAGTTGCTTTACTCACTAGCTGGCTACTCTTGTTTATGCTTGTTGTTTTCCTACAACCCCTACACCAGCAAGACACTTTGCCTCAGCTTCCCTCTCTACCTTGTGCAATCTTCTTGAGGAAGATTTTTTCCATGGTTAGCCCCTGCATGCGACCTCCTTAACCAACATAACACGATGGTCCCCTTTTTATTCTATGGCTTTGTCTTCCATTCAATGCATTGGCTGCTTTCCTTGCTACGTTTGCCTTGATCTCCCCTATGCCTTTTATTGCTACAAATTCTCCTTTAAGTGGCCAGGCATCTTCTTGATTGCCACAGGCTCTTAGGAGAAAAATGTGAGTTTCCTCCTTTTATGTGTGGACATCTCCATGTTTTAGCATGGTCTTCACATCTATCGCGGGTTGCTTGGTGGTTTTGTATCTTCCAACATCTTCCTTTCATACTACGGCTTGGTAATTCAATGTGGGGATCTCCTTTGTGTTGATTTGCCTACTTCTTGGCATTAGCTAGCATATTCTCTACCTAGCTAGAAATGGGAGGATGGCCTCTTCTCATTATATGATTACATGGACATGTGTTCATGTTGTGCAGGGTTGAGGAAAGAAGATATATAGCTAGAAATGGACAAGGATCGATGTCTTGTGGTACATGGAGAGAAGTACTCGCAAGACATCATGGGAACACCCAAGTAGAAATGGAGGGTAGTTGAGAGCGGCACTCGCACCAAGTCTTTCAAAATTCTAGAGGACGTGAATGTTTGAGTGGGGCCTACTACATATTTCCACGCCCAAACTCACTCGCAACACATTCCTTGCTTGCCACGTCTTCCCATTTTAGTTTGCGGCTTCTTTCCTTTTTTTGCCACGGCTTTTGGATTTCATGTGGGTTTTGAGTACCTTCTCCTATTTCAATGTTATGTCCTACTCAATTACTGTATTTCTATGAAATGATGTTAACTTTCTAGAACACAAAACCTTCTGTGGTTGCCCCATATTAATTTCAACCTTGACATCAAGCATATCATACATAGGATATTTCAAATTTAAGTTCTTAGCATCAAGAAATAATACTTCTATATCATGATTGTCTTCAGCTACACTGCATTCATGGTAATCTCTCTTTGATAAGGATTTGGATTGTCTTAACTTGTTCCTAGCATTAAACCTGGATTCTAAGAGATCTGACTTTAAAGGAGATCCCTCCTTCGACTTCCTTTTTAGGACCTTACCATTGCTTTCTTCTTGTTTTGGGGAAGATTTCACCTCAATTCGCTGAGACCTATGCAATTCTTGATGTCTCTTTGTATAACATTTTTTTTATTCTCACTACAAATGTCAACCATTACATTAGTGTTGTTTTCTATAATTCAAAGACTATTTGATAAAGAACTCATGGTATCGTCCTCCATCTTCACAGATGTATGATCTTTCTCACCATTATCATTCTTGTCAATTTTTTGAAAAGTTGGCTTCCTTTCATGTTTATTTACTTTAGGAAGACTAAGGTGCCCTTTCTCTTGGATAGAATTTTGTAAAATGCATACTTTTTTGTAATGAAACTGTCATTTTTGTCCTTATCATTATAAGTAGATGGTTTCTTCTCCTTTCTATCTTGACAAGGTTCCTTCAAATTTTTAGGTGCATCTAGGCTATTTCCACCATCATCTTTAATTAAAAGTGTCTCTATTTCCATTGACTTGCTAGCTTTCTCCTTGCTTCATATTTCACTTTTTCAACTTTGAAAGTTGTGTGCCCAAAATTATAATGATTACAATCATCATAATCTTTCAACTTTAGGGAACTTTTAATTCCTGATATACTTTATCAGTTTGATATCATTTAGTTGGGCCCCAAAGCGGGTTCGGCTAAAAAAAATGTATTTTTAAACAACTAATATTCAAAACTGATTCACTAACCATCTGGCACTAATTTGATCAAAATTCAATTGCTGGAAACTAATTTGGAACTCATCTTACATCTTTCTACAAACTGTGACTTTCAGCTAACATGGCCTATCTGTTGGCTTTAAAAATTGACCTGGACATCTGGCCGAGCTCTGAAATCAAACACACTGATTCTCTATTCCACACACTTTTATCCTTTCAAATCTCATCTCATGATGAATTCTTAGTCAAAATATATTGACTATCAAAATTTCCTTCTCAGTATTTCCTACACATAAACATGTAAGAAAACACAAACACGTTTAGAATTGGCTTTAAAATTAGGTCAAGTTAACACTTGGGAGAACAAAAATGGGGGCATTCGTTCATTTTCATGAGGATAGTATGGATTTGTGATTTGGGCTCATGACAAATAACTGGGCACAAATGGCGATCAGTCAAAGTGGGCTACTTGGATTTTGCAAACTTGAAACACTGATAGAAAGTGATTTTTTGCAAATGGAATTGACCTAGAAAAGTGTGCAAAATGGATTCATCAAGACCTAAAAATTGGCACACTTAAAGTATTTTTAGAGGAAAGAATAGTGGTACAATCCATTTGATCTAAACAATCATGGATTTCAAGTTATAATAAGACGAAAATGGGTACAAACAGATCTGCAAATGTTGACACTAGTAAAAAGTTATAAACTGTGTTTGGAATCACGTTTGAAAACTAATCAAACGGATTCGTCATAAGTTGAAACTTGAAACATAACAAGTCCCTAACATCTATAATGCAACACAAAAGTAATTTCAAAATTTTAGTCAACTAGGTCAGAATTATAGCACATCAAACAGGGCCTTCCAGAATTTGAATATATTGCATCAGCATGACAATATTAAATGACAAACTTTGAGGGATTCAAAACCTAGTCAAACAGACTCGAAAGGACTTGAAATCTGAAACATAGGCTCTTTGGTATAGATACTAGACACTCCCAAATTAGTGAGTCGTAAAACATTTTTGGGTGCAAGATAATCAATTGCAAACGTGGCCTCCTGTCATTGTTTGACACTTAGGTGAAAATGCAGATTTGATAATTGCTCCAAATGGGACTTCACGAAATGACTTGGAATGACAATTTAACTTCATGAAAAATATATGCACACTAAATACATGGTGTTAGAAACATTAAACACCTCACGAGGTGCAAAGGTAAAGTTGGGTACAAATGCATTTATGGGCAGTTAGAGGGCTTGAAATCTCAAAATTTTCAATATGTGACTCAAAATTAACCATACAATTTTTAGTCCCAACACACCCTTATGGAAAGGTTCAAGCACATATACCACCTTCCAACACCTATTAGTATGCCTAGGGTGAGTTATACAAGAGAGATTCTTCCCCCTCCTTGCACAAAGATCATGCCTCCTTTCGAAGGTGAATTGGGTAGCTTCTAACTAAAGGTTTTTACTTGGCTTCTATTCATATTAATCCCCAATGGCTCCACAAGAAAAGTTGAGACCAGAAGCCCACACCAGCATCTAAGAGTGCACATACTTTCTTAGCAAGACTGGGTTTGGCATCGGCCAGTCCAATAGACAGAGCCTCCTCTTGATATGCGATATCAAGAATCAAGAGGAATAAATTAATATGGCTTTGGAATCTTTCACTCTACATCTTGATTATAGTGAGTTGGAATCTTTGGTGAAAGGAGTGTGCTCACTTTGGTCATTCTCAGAGGTTGGATCACTCTGGCAAGCTCTCTAAAGGATTGACTCAAACTAGTGGCTCGAACATAAGGGTCAAAGTTTATGATTTCCCTCAAGGGGAAAGAGCATACTCCTCTACCTTAGTTTCTCACCCAAACACGTAGAACACCTTAATTACTGACTTAGCTTAATCAATCTAGACTCATCCTTTCTAAATATTTTGATCCCCTAAAAGGTAACCATCATCTCATCATAGAAAAGGATTAGCACTAGAGAACCACTAAGCTACTTCCATCCCTCGAATGTCGTCTTTCAGAAGCGTCTAGATTTTTGATTCACCCTTGGTCATGACCTCCAAGTGGTGAAGAGCATAATTCCCTATTCTTTTATCTTGCACCCTATGAAGTTCACAAGCCCTAATTAGACTATGTTTAGAAAGCAAGAAAAAGACACATTATTTTTGTGGGTTTTAAGATTGGTCTTTGACAAACATATCTTTGAAAATCATCCTACAAACAAATAGTTAGTTCATGTTTGGAGAGTTTGTATAAGGAATCTTCATCAAATGTCCTGTAAACAACTGTTAAGTTGTAGAGAACTAGAAAAATAGAATAATGATGCTTTATGGAAAAACACATTAGTAAAAATTAATGAACAAAATGCTGAAAAATGACAAATTAACCATATTGTTTTAAAACTTTGCATGAAATCTTGCGCAGGCCTACACAAGATCTTTCACCAACCTATGTGAGAAAATGAGGTGATGTGCAAATACTTGCATAATAGGGCACTTTTTTGAGCAAGAAATTGGAGAGAAACATGCAAGACTCTCAAATCTTCACACAAAAATGAAATTTCTTGCACAAAAATGTACGGACCAGTACGACAGAGTGATGAAAATGATAGAAAAAAAGACAAGTGAGGCCAAAAAAATTATTTTTCTTGGCACCACAATGGGTGCCAAAAATGTATGCATGAATTTGTGCGCCTCTAAACCTCACACACACTTCAACAGGGTCCTCACCTGCAGAATCATTCTAGGATAAACATGGAGTCATTTATCCAAGATACTTGACAGTGTAGCCTATTGCTTCTATCTAGAAGAATTTTTCCTATGAGCTCTCAGAGTGAGATGTAGGCAACCAAACCTTTCTAGAATGAAGGATTTATGCAAAGAAATATGAGTGTGCAAATAATCTATATGATATGCAATCTATTATATTGAATAAATAAAATAAACTAAGCTAGATGTATGCATCCTTCAATCTAAATGATAATTTAAAGTGATAGCAATGTAAAAGCCTAGAAAGTGAGTAATCAATTCGACAGCAATTCAATAGCATAAAAATCCAACCTCTGTAATGAGGGATTGAGAGCCCCTTAAATAGAATTTGGGAATGAATCAATGGTTAGGATCAACCTTGATGAACGGTTAAGATTAGATAGAAGATTCAGTTAAGATGGAAACTTCCTTGTGCAGGTGAAGTTAATTGTTTAAGATCTAAGTGTGATGAGTAGTTAACTGAAATCTTCATAAGTGTGAGAGCAAGTTAACTAGATCGATTCCAATTTTGATAGGTAGTTCACTCAGAGTTTCCATTTTAGAATTGAAGAGAGGGTCTTGAAGATATTATTTAATTTAATAAAGTGAGGCATGACCTCATAAATGCCTTTTCTTTTAAATTGAACAATCTAATTCAATTAATTAAAGTGGGCATAATTATTAAATTAACTATTTTAATTCCTTAGTACATTAGCCTTAGAATATAATTTAATTTAATCAAATTATAAATGCTTCAAATTAAATTAAATCTCAATCAAATAGGTTTAATGTGACTAAGTTGAGTCAATACTTAGGAATTAAATAGATAGTATGATTAATGCAGATTTAGGGTTTTCTACATTTGACACTTAGGTCAAGTAGTGAAAATTAGAACTAGAATTGCCTAGTGACATAGGACTTAGGATTGATTGAAATAGACCAAAATTGGTGATCATGGAAATGAGCCAATTTTGGGGTATTACAATTGTTAGGTCTACCTTGTTAAAGTATTTTCCTGATCCACCTATTAGGATGAAGTAGTGGTTGATCTCTAATCTACAACTTGGTTTGTTGAATGAGATTCCTTTGTGTACAAATCACCTTGTTGTGATAGATATGTCTTTGCTACTCCTTATACTATTGTAGCCTTGTTAATTCACTCTTTTCTACTCTTCTCTAATTGCATTTGATTACATTGCATAACTTACACACATTTGGATATGGTACAATACATTACATATATACCAATCCAATTATACAATTACAAAGCTGTGCATGATACAATTACATTCTATATATTTACATGTTAATGCCAAAATAAGATAGAGAATATAAATATACTTTGAGTATTATTGCCATGGTCTTTTCCCAGTCCTCTTGCAAGACCTTACTCTTATGTAGTGCAATTTGCACTTCTATAGATAGCTCTATCATATGGTCAGCTATGGAGAAGTGATTGTCATGGATGAGAGTTTTGGAGTGTGCAATGTGTTTTTGTAGTACATCCATGATGGGAAGAATCGTATGTTTTATATCTACAAGTGTGGATCTTATCCTTGCCTCTTTTCTAAGAATTTCTACTTGCATATTTGTCAAAAACCTTATTTTCTTGTAATGTGCAGAGCTTGAACTAGGGCCAAGTTGCAACTGTTGAGCACTTTCCTTGAGATCTTCATCTATTTTGGATAATTTTTCCTTTATTTCCTTAGAAAAATTAGAAACGTCACGTAATTTTCCAAAAAGTAATGTTACATTTGTACAAGATGTTTCTAGAGGATCCAAAACTGTAGAAATTTCTACTTAATAGATAACAATTTGTTGAGAAATGTGTTTCAATACTTTATTTTCATATTTATTCTTTTCCTTTTGCAGTATCTTATCCTGCCCATCAATATCTTCATTGAATCTTTGAACTACCTCTACTAATTGATACAAAATTGGATGTGAAGAATCAATATCTACACCTATAACATCCACCAAAATATTCTTTGCATCTTCAATTATTTTAAATTTGTTATCCCTTTCCTCTCTTAATCTTTGTTTCTTAGCTTTATTTTGGAGGAGTTCACCAAATGTCTGTATTTGGTCTGGATTAAGTTTGAAAATGTCCTATTTAGGGATTACAATTTCCTCATCTAAATCTATTTCTTCTTCTATCTCTTTTCATTTTCCTAAAATTTTGTGCTTGGTTGAGGCTTGGTCTCAACTTTCATTGCACTTATTGCTTTTGTGCTTAGAATAGAAACAATACTAGACATACTTGGGCTAGTTATGAAAACTAATACTGTACTAACTACAAGAATACTTGAAGAATTCAAAATTGATGCAGCCAAAATTGTAGTGCTCAAAACTAATGTATCTAGTGTTAATGTTTCCAACTCGGTAGAAGAGGGAAAAGTTCGTAGCTCAGTAGATAAAGTGGAAATTACTTCAGTCAATGATGTCCTAAGCTGAATTGGATCAAAGAGTGATTGGACATTTGTATTATTAGTGGTAGTCACAATAAATCCTATTGAGGATGACTCCATGCTTGATGTTATCACTAGTTTTCTTGGGGAGTGAGGAAGTGAGGCAATGACTATAGTAGCTATCTTGACTAGGTCAGCCTCCTCATCATCTTGAGTTTCTTCTTGAGTAGCCTCTTGTTCCTTGTAATCTTCATAATCAATAGTAACAAAATGTGTTGATTCTTCATCATCATCATTATCATATTTTACATCAATAGGAAAATCACTTGGTTTATGAAGATGAAAAACATTCTTCCAAATGTTGGTTGCATTCCTTACAATATGTTCAATATCCTTCATTAAAATTAGGCAAGTATTGAACTTAAGAGTCATCTTATCTTCATTCTTCTTTAGTGACTCTTTTACCTCTGCATCTAATATGCTCGGTATAAGATGCCTCAAGGTTTTCCCATAGATTTCCTTGACAGTTGGCATGGAAAATTCTCATCTTGGCTTGATTTTCTCCATTAAGATATTAGGAATCTAAGATATAAGTTGGTTAGGTGAGTACTTGCACTTACCCATTTTATCCATGACCAAATCTATTGTTTTCTTCTACTCTACCTCAGTCCTAGTTTCATACTTTAATGCCTTGAAGTTTGTAATCCCTGCTCCAACTTCCAATTCTTTTAACCTATCTTAGAAGGTGGGTGGAAGTTTGTTGAATATTATGTCTCCTCCTTCTTTATTAGCTTTCTTTCTTGACCTCCTGGTAAACACTGTAGTGGATGGCTTTGTTAGCTTGGTGCTGATCGCCTTTCCCTTTTTCTTTAGTGGTTCCTCTTCCTTTGTTTCTTCTCCATCCTCTACTTCTTCCTCATCCTCACCTTTTCCCTTGGTCAACAAGAGGGTGGAACTAGTTTTCAATTTGGCAATCCTTCTTTTGCCTTTGTTGACCACCTGAGGGAGCTTTATCTCTAATTCTATCCTAGCCTTTGCTTCATCATAAGTCCCAAAATATGTAGCCTTGGGATCAATTGGTTCATTGACAAGTGCCTTAATAATATCTTTTGTTTATCAATATTAACCTCATATCCAAGAGGTTTTACCCATGTTATTATAGGCTTGATTTCTTGAATGTATACCTTGTCACTGTCCACCATGAAGCATACATCATCCTTATAATCCTCAACAAGTTTCTTGGGAATTTGGTATCTATTATTCATTTTGTCCTTAAATGAGTCAAAATAGTTATCCATAATGTTGTTATAGTTCTCACCCATTTCAGCAATAAACTCATTGATATGATAAAGTATTGACATGTCTTTTCTCCACACAACAGTGTCTTTTGAAGGAAAGAATTTTTGTACATAAAAGAATAAACATGTTAACAACAATCCAAACTTACACAGTTTATTCTTTGATGTCATTATTCTCTCTATATTCTTGTTGAACTATTTTAGCAGTAGCTCAACAGGGTCAAATGAAAGGTTGTTCTTTACTACCTTGAATGCAAGCTCAACTACTTTGCATGACATGCTATTCAACTTGCTCGAGCTATAAACCTTATGAGAAATAATGTGGATCTCAAATTTAAATTCTACATCAGAGACATTGTTAATTTTTATGCCTCTACCATTGCATTCTACTAGGGTTTTCTTTTCAAGTTCTACCTGACCTAGGGTTTTGGTTGTCTTCATGTTTGCCAACATTGGGAGACCAGTAATGTGATGAATCATATTCTTTATTATAAAAACTAGTTGTTCTAGCCACAACTGCCCATTATGCACCCAACTAGGGATAAACCTAATCCATTTTACTTGAAATATATGGGGCATGTGAGGTGGTACGCCTCACAATAGGTATATGATAATCATGCTCTAGGCCATACTTACAAATAATGTATTCAATCTAAGGATTATTTTTTCCAATATTAGTTTCATTTAATCTTTTCAATCCATAGACATATACTTGAAATGGTCAGCACAGCATGTGCATTAGGTCTCTTAATGGGTCATTATGCTTTTTCTACAGGAAAGTAAAATGCAAGGAAAAGAACGTACAGTATCGCTATAAGAAATTAACACACTTGACTAGAATAAATACTGGAAATGTAATGAAAGGTTAAAATCTATTCTAACTCATTTCATCTACTATAGTTTTTATTATAGATGTTGTAGGAACATTCACAAAGTATGATGCTACAGGAAGGAACTTACAACTTCTACTTGCACTACTAGAAATGCTTGAAAATAAATCTATACTACTCTAATCTAATCCACCTCCCATGTGGGCCCCCTTGGTTTTCTTCTACTAATCTACTACCATAAGATAGAAGCTAAAAACTATTTCATTACATTTCAAAAATTCATTACATGGAATCAATACACAAAACTGTAAAAACAACTCACTACAAAAGTTAATAGTTCCTTCTCATAAACTTTCACCTTCTAATTAGAAAACTAACACACAAATGGTTTGATCCTTATATATAGGAGACCAACACTTATTCCAAAAATAGAAAACCAAAAAAACTAACAACAAATCCATAGGCGAGAAAGAAGGAAAAGTAACAGCTCAAGGTGAGAAGAATAAAGTCTAAACAACTTCTTAACATAAATGCAGAGAATATAGTAAGTCTTCAGAGCTCATCCATTCTTGTATCCATGTCCTTTGGTACTGGTATGATTCTTCTCCACCATGACTAAACCTTGATCTTATTTCTCCTTGAATGTTATTGGTTGTATTCAATGTTCATCTTTGAATTTGTCCAATCATCTTCAGCTTCATTGCTAACAGGTTAGTTATTATGTAGAGACATATTTGCAAATAAGCATTATCAAATTAAACTCAAATATAAGAACACACATTCTACTAATTATATGAAATATTGAATTATATATAATATTAGCAAAATATGGCATACTATCTACGCATAAATTAATCATTGGTTTAGGTAAACATAGGTCCACAAATTTTTTGATGAAAATGAAATAGGGTACTAAAAAAGTGTTTAAACTATTATGAAATAGAGGCAATAATTAGCCTCATCGTCTGCCCCCTGCTAAACTAATGCTTATCCTCAAGCATTGCATTTCCTAGTGAGTGACCTAAATTCCCCAATCTCAATCCTTCATTTCCTACTACTCTTGAAGGTATAGTAAAATCCTCTTTTTTTTTCCCACACTTCCCTTATGTGATCCTCCTATAGCTTGTCGAGTCTATCAGTGTTAATGTCATATAATGACCACATAAGAATTGGCGGTTGCATCATAAGTGGACACCATAATTCTTGTCAGGCTTGCTTCCCTAACTCTAGATACTTTGGAACTCAGTGAAGGGCTTCCTCAAAATTGATGGGACTATGTGGCTCTGACCTTTGAAATGACTCAAGAAATCTAGCACATCTACTTCTAACACCAATCATAGCTCTTTGGAAGGAAAAATAGGGTAAGTTCTCATAATCAATATAGGCTTTGGTTTTTGCAGCAAAGATTATATCCCTTACTTCCTTATTCTTGTCTCCATAAGTTAATCTAAACCAATCCCTAAGAACTTCTTATGGTTTTTTTCTCTCAGCTCTTAATGGTAGAGGCTATGTCCTTTCCTTGTCCTTGTAATTATTTAGTTGCATGTCATAGTTTGCTTCATTACACATCTAGGACATTAAGGCTCTTAAATGTATATCCCCTATATAAAGTAAAGGATTCCATTGGGTTTTTGAAGAGATAATAAAATTATGCACATATAATTCACAAAGAAAATTCTGCTACTAGGGTGGTAGAGTCTAGTATAATCCATAGAATTCTTGGGCCAATTTAAACTCTACATTAATATCGTTAAGAGTTAGCATAAGTTAGAACAAAAGAAATTGTTCTTTTAAATAGAGAGCATTAACCTATGGTGGTGGTCTACAAGCAAGTGCTTGATTAGCCAGCTTGAGGGCATGATCCATCCATTTCTTTTGACTTGCTAATTGCTCCTTTAAATCTATGATTTCTTCACCTTGGGATGGTATGACTTTCATCTTTTTCCCATAAGGCCTCAGCAAACATATGTTGTCCGAACAACTAGAAAAGAAGTCTCTACAAGGTAATCGAACCATTGTCTTCTTCATGGTTTCTTTTCCTCTTCCTCTGTTCCTTCCATAGATGTTCTAAAAAATTAGTAAACTATGTTGATTTATGGGGAACTAGGGCAGTGTTTGGATGAACTTGCTTAGGAACTATTTCATCTTTACTACCCTAAATACCTGATTGACTTGTTGAGGTATCATTTGGATTTTCATTGACTTCATCCCTACATTCCTCATTAGGATTTTTGGGAATGTTTTTAGTTTCAGGATGGGGAGGAGAGTGATCAGGAACAATTTGTATAGGGGATTATTTAGTAGATGTCTTGGACAAAGTGGAATCTCTAGAAATTTACTGTAATGCCCCACCCGAAGATCCTTGGAAACAAGGATGAAAACAAGCCAGAATAATTATTTTCTTTTTTTTTTTACAAGTGTAAGTGCACATGACAGCAACATACACGGATCATACAGATCACAAAATTGACCAAGCTAAAAGATTAAAATAGACTCTAGAAAATTGGCTAAGTCTGAATTCTGAAGCCCTGAAATTTCTTAGAATCTTTATCTTAGCCCGTAGAGGTCTAAAACCCATCTCAAATGAATCATCGCATATATTAAAATATATTTTAAATATAAGAAATTAAATATACATCAACTTATAATTAAATGATATATTTTAAACTTCGAAGAACAACAATGGAAGATGCAAAGCTGGATAGAAACATAAACAATCTAGATCCAAAATGCGACACCATACAGTTGAAGAACAACAAAAAGGGTATCCTAATCAACTCTCAAAAAGTTTGGATCAACTCAAAAAGTGCCTGTTTCTAGCCCACGTAGGTTTTTAAAAAAATTGTGTGATACTTTAATTCAACATAGAAAAGTGTCGCGCAACATTTCTCAAGAAGCTGTGCGACACTTTTAGGGACTGGGCAATACTTTTCATTAAGGTGTGCGACACTTTAACAATGTCGTACAACATTTCTCTAAGAGGCATACAATTTTGGAAAGTGTCACGCGATACTGGAAATTGTCACACGACACTTCTCAAAAAGGCGAGTGATATGTCACACGACATTTCTTAAGAAGGCATACGATAATTTATAGTATCGTATGATACAATTTGTATGGGCATGCGATACTTTATAAATTTTGCAAATTGCTGAACAAATGTCACCCATAGAAGACAAAAACACTTCCAAAACTCAGAAAGGGAAAAAATAGACCAAAGAACCTCCACATCGGGGAGTACCAGATCCACACTTCAAGGCTAGAACACTCAAACCAGAACTGAGTAACTGAAATACAAAAAATGGGATCTAACCATCTAACAAATAGTAAAGGAACAGTATAGAAAGGAAACATCACAACAATTGAAATAACATCACAATGAATAGAATAACCAAGTAAGTACACGGTCCCTCCCAACCATCAATGGTGTCATAATACCATCGTGGGCCCTAGCCATCCCTCACACATAACATCCCAAGCCACCGATCAGATCATCAGTGCTGTCGTGACAGGGACATCGCTACTAAACATGCTACAATATAAGTAAATTAAATCTAACATGCTAGTAGAAAGCATAAGATAACTCTGTAATCAGATAACATCATCTACCACATGCTAAACATCAAAACAAGGAATGCATTAAAATTAACATCATCTAAACATGATAAACAACATCCCAAGGAAAGCATAAATCACAAGAAATCATACTACGTGAATCGAAGTACCAAGTGACCACATCTAGCAACGGTCGCACTAGGATACAAGACCATCTTTGTACATCAGTCCCTAGCAATGGTGAAGGTAGCTATGCCTCCCAACCACGTGATACCCGTAGGTCCACAACCACCATGCTGATGGAGCTAATGATCCAACCACAAACACCCACAAAACAACATCCATGGCTAACACACATACCAAGCAGTATGATGACTGAATCCAAGACATAGACAATACATAACTACAGGTCCTGTTCAGACATCTCAATGGGCTACTATGTAGGGGTTGACATCATGGAGAGTCACTTGGCATCAAAAATCCCAAGCTTGGATCATGTGTCCTCGAATTGATACGGGTTCTCACACATTGTGTCCTCGAACTTAATCGAGTGCTCACACATTTTATTATCTTAAGTTTTATTACCACCCAATATTTTATTTAGTTATCACTTATATAAAACTTCCTCTACCAACCCATGATGCCATGATCGTCGGGCTACAGGATAGAAGGCCCCTCCATATGCTACCCTACCCTACCCATGCTCATCCAACGGTGAGTGCTCGTAGGCATGCAAATTCCCAACCCAACACTAATGATCATAACTTCTGAAAGTACCACAAAAGCTTGAGACTCACAAGTCATCCGACAATGTACATGCACATACTCGTGTGTGGTGCACCACCATCATGAAGATCACAACAAAAAGGATTGGAAGAGAATGCAAGGCAACAAGTCCCTCAACTGAAAACAAAATTGAGAGGATGGATGCAACACTTATCCCAATGCAAAAAAAGATGCAAAAGTAGTCTAACTGGTATTCAAATGGATCACTCAGGCCCACAAACCACAATGTGCCAAGAAAACTCAAAAAAATTGGGCGGCATGCAAAATGAGGTAAAAACTCCAAATTTTGAAAAAATTCCAAAATTAAAACCCATTTGGCCTTTGGGTTCAAAAACCCCAAAAATCCAAAAATAAATGAAATCGGACATCGTATGCAAAAACGGCCAGCATAACGGCTCAAAATCTCAAACCCCCATCCCAAAAATAGGGAAAACATTCATACCCGACCAACCAGGTAGAACTAGCAAACAAAAATGGAGGGGAACACTAGTTCTCAGCCTCCTAACATAATGCTACAAGCAATGGAAGCTAAAATGGAGTGAAAACAATAAAACGGGAAGGCCCTACCTGAAGGAAAAAGAGGCAAAAATCGAAACCCACCGAATAAAATAAATTGCCCACCAAAACAATTGAAAACGACGACAAAGCATAAACTCCTCGAGCCGAATCCAATGAGACCAACCTCGCGCAAATCCCATGCTCATAGCTCCCAGAACAAACAAAACAAGAATCCTTAAGAAGAGGATTTCCAAATTTTCTCTAAAATTCTATTTTCAAATTGTGAGAAGTGAATAATGAATTTACTTTTCTAATACTTATTCACTTTTTGAGTGAATAGTTAATTCTGGAAAATAGCTAGCTAGAGTAGCTAAACTCTGAATCAACCCAAACAAAAATAGGTTATTATCCATAATGGAAATTCACCTAAGGCAAAGCTGCCAAAAATTAAATCCAAAAAGATTTAAAACCTAAAAACCCAAAATCATAGAAAATCACTAAACACTCTAGCGACAAAAGCAGACTTCTAAATGCACAGACATGCTTACTGGTCTAATCACATAATGCAGATGAGTTTGGATTTACTAATGATGAAAGGTTTTAATTAAAAATAATTAAAATAAGGATACGTTGACCACATAGGGACGACATTGGTAAATATGAATAGTTGAATCACTAACTCCATCTGCCACTACCAGGGATATAATTCTTGCACACTAAAACACACGATCAAGTGCAATTGCATATAATATCATAGCCGAAGCAACATGTATTAAAATACTTATTTAATCCATTTACATCACTCACTTTCACAGAAGCATAAAGAAAATAAATGAAGTAAATAACCATAGCATAGAATTCATCTCATAATATAATCAACAAACATGTCCAATACATCATATAACCAGATATCATCATAGATCTACTGTCATCTCAAAGTAGCATATGATAAACAGAACAACATAGCAAAATAGCGTCTATGGTACTGAATCAAAGTATAACATCCAACCCTCAAGTCATCATAAGGTACAAAATAAGAGTATCAAGTATCTCTCGAATCAAAATAGACAAGGTATAGATTGCAAACATGAGAGGCACTACATTTACCCTCTCATCCTAGGGCTTCTTCTTACGAGGGTTTCTTCTTGTATCATGGCATTTTGCTTACCTTTTCCTTTCAGTGTCTCTACTATACGAGTAGTTGTTGTAGGAATTTTCTTAGTTCTCTTTTGCCTCATAGCTATAGGGTTTGGCTCTTCCTTTACTAGAACAAATATTTCTTCTTGAACTTTCTATTTCCTCTTTACTCTATTAGAAGTAGGTTTTTGGGTTTCTTGAATAGGTAAAGGTATAGTCTCTTGCACATTTTCTTGGGCATTTTCTTGGACATTTTTTACTTCAACTTCTTGGGTATTTTTCTTAGTAGGATCATTGGTGGGGACTACATTCTCCTCACTAGGTTATTCATTAAGGGCATCCTAGGGTTGCAAAGTTTTGGCTTGGAAAAATTCCTCCCATGTCATGGGAGACACATTCCTAAGTGACCTTTCTATAAATAATTTAATCAGGGCATGATGGGTAATGGAATTATCTTTTACTTTTTGGGTTTCTTACACACTAATACACAGCATATTGTACAAGAAAATGGAAATTCTTATAGGAAGATTATGGCTTATACAACTAAGCAATTTGAAATGATGTGCATGTAAATATGAGAATCTCCCTTCACATGTAAGGTACCTAATAATTTACATGGCCAATTTGTTGTATGGTGGCAGAAGTGACATTCTTTTGCAACCTTTCTTTGTAATGTCCATCTGAGGATTAGTTGGTATAACAAATTGAGCTCTTACTGACCTTGCATCATATGTGTTGGGATAATGTTCTCCAATTTTCAGCAACCCAGTTACTTCCACAATATGTTCCTTTGTAGCAATCACTATTGAACCCCATAGGAAGCTTCTCCTTCATCAAATGTCCTTGTGAATTATGTGGCTACCTCATCATCAAATGCAGTCAAACTCAAGAAATACCCTAACCAGCCACATGTATTAAATCTCCTTACGACCTCTATTTTTAAGAGAAACATGGTATGTTCCACTAGTTCTCTCCTCTATAACTATCAACCCATTTCTTCTTAATGCTTTCACTATCTGCATTATTTCCTCCTTATGAATTCAAGTTGCTTTGTTGTTTTACAAACCTATTTCACATTTCATTTGATAGGTAATTAATTTCATAACAAATTGTTATGAGCAATAATATGGCTTTAATGAAAGTAAATCATGGATGTGTGTGAGAATCATCTGAAAACATCCAAAAATGGGGTTTAGATCACTTAAAATTTAAATACAAGTAACATCACAGCCTAATAATAAAATAATTGAAAAATAAGGGGTATGACACCTACACTTGTGTACTTATGGAAATTGAATTCCATCAATGAAGGGAATATTAAGATTTGGAAAAATATTTACAAATAAATAGGAATTCCATTGGATATTAGTAACCTTCCTTTTCCCCTATGAAATATGGACAAGTGTCCACACTTGTCAGACTTAGTATGGGGTATGGAACTGGCATAGTGCCGCCATCATATAAAGAATGTAGTATTAGATATAATTAATGAAATATGTGTACTATAAATGAATAACAATCATCTTACATGCCACAAAAGGTGGCATAAAATACATCAGTAGTGATAGCATCCATCAGCAAGTTGCATTGTTTATTGAAAACATTAGAAAATGATGATATGGAAGGTGGATGGGTGGAAGATAAAGAAATGAGATGAGATGAATGGATGGATGGAAAGAAATGAGATGAGATGGATAAAGTTAATGGAGAAATTTGGAACTTTATGTGGACGTAAAGTTTTTATTATGAGCATGCACAACGAAATAAGTGTTGAAGAGCCACTGTCAGAAGGTTAACACCTTTGGCTACAAGAAGAGTTACCCGATGTTTATTTGAATCTAGCCATTGAAACTATTGCAGGAAGTCCTCTTTTGTTTGAGTCCATTTATATAATTTTAGTCTATGACCATTGACTAATAGTTTAAAAGGTACTGGATCAATGGTAGTTAATTGGATAGCTCCATTGTCAAAGACATGATTAACTTCATATCGACCCATCCATCTTTTATGCAGCATATGTATCATATATTTAAATTTGGAATTATATAGTAGTGCCCAGTCACCAATTTGAAATTTTTTATTGATAATGTGAGAGTCATGCCATTATTTTCTATGTTTTCGTATAATTTTAGTGCACTCCAAAGTATTTTTTCACATTTCATCCAAAGAATAAGATGTAGAAGACATTCTCTCTGTGCTATAGGAAGTTCAATGTCCAATTTCAATGTTGTTCTTAAAGTTCTATGTTCAAATTCAATGGGGAGCATTGCTAATTTACCATATAGGAGCTCAAATGGTGTGAATCGTATCATAGTCTTCTATATTGTTCTGTAGGCCCAAACAGCTTGTTGTAATCTGTTGGTCCAATCTCTATGGTGCAAATGGATTATTTTTGTTAGGATGTTCTCAAGCTCATGATTTGTGACTTCTTCTTGCCCATTAGCTTGAGGGTGATAAGGATTGGATTTTTAGTGCCTGATGTTATATTGCTTCATTAGTGTTGAGATCATATTAGAGGTGAATTGCACACCTTGGTCAGTGACTAGCTCTTTAGGTACACTATAGCGAGTAAAAATTTCTTCATATAGAAATTCTATAACTTTTTCATCACGAGCATGCTTCATGGCTTTGACTTTGACCCATTTTGTCAGATAATCAATACACATAAGTATATAAGATTTCCCATTGGATGGAGGAGAAATTGGACCAACAAAGTCCATGTCCCATTTGTCAAATAGTGTTAACACCATCTATGGGTTAAGAAGCATTTCATCTATTCTTGTTGGTCGGCCCATCCTTTGAAACTTATCACACTTTCATGTATAGTTGACTACATCTTTGTGAAGTGTAGGCCAATAGTAACCAGTTGTCAAGATTTTCAAGGCTGTTCTTTCTGCTGCAAAATGCACTCCACATGGTTCATTATGACATGCATGTAGAATGTCGTATATTTCATCTTCTCTTACACGTCTCCTCATAACTTGATCAAGTCCAATATAAAACAAGAGATTATCTATCCAGGAGAAATGAAAACTTTTCTCTACAAGCAGCTTATTTTCCTTGTAAGAAAAATGTGTTGTTATTTTATTGGATGTAATGTAGTTAGCAATTTCTGCATACCATGGAGTGTGAACATCAATGTGAAATAAATGCTCATCTAGAAATGCATCATCTATTAGAGTAGTATCATTATCATCATGATGGATTATTGACAAATAATCAGCCACAAGATTGGCTCTTTCAGGCTTATCAACTATAGTTATATGAAATTCTTGCAACAACAGTAACCATCTTGCTAACCTATCTATTAGACCATCTTTGTTCATGAGATATTTAATTGTTTCATGATTAGTATGAAAAAATATGGGGTAGCTATTAATGTAATGATGGAATTTGTTCAAGGCATAAACTACTGCTAATAGTTCTTTTTCAGTCACTGTGTAGTTTAGCTTTGGTCCATAAAGGTGCTTGCTAATATAATATATTGCATTTTCAAGATTTTGAGATTGTTGCCCTATAACTACATCTATGGCATAGTTAGCAGCACCTATATATATATATATATATATATATATATATATATATATATATATATATATATATATATATATATATATATATGAAAAGGTAAATTTCAATCAAGGCCTCATAAAACTGGGGCTGTAGAGAGAAGTTTCTTAAGCTACATGAAGGTTTCATTACATTCAGATGTCCAACTAAATTCAGCTTCCCTTGTGAGTAATTTATACAAGGGACTAGCTATTTTTCTAAAATCTTTTATGAAATGTCTATAATATATAGCATAACCTAAGAAGGATCTTATATCTTTTGATTTTATAGGTATGAGAAATGTTTGAATTACCTCTATTTTAGTTGGACCCACCTGTATTCCTACAATTGATATGAAATGACCAAGTACTACAACTTCCTGCATAAGCATCAAACCTCTATTTTTCACTATTAAGTGCCAAATTATGTTCTTGACATCTGATCAAAACATTTTCAAGATTCATCATTGCTTCTTCAAAGGTGACTCCAAATGTTGTGAAATCATCCATATATATTTCCATATAATCATGTGATATATCAGCAAAGATGCTAATAATGACTCGTTGGAATGTTGTAGGAGCATTACATAGACCAAATGGTAAAACAGAGTATGCAAAAGTACCCCATGGGCATGTAAATGTGGTTTTCTCTTAGTCTTTAGGAGTAATACTGATTTGATTATAACCACTATACCCATCTAGAAAAGAGAAATACTTCTTTCCAATGAGAGTGTCTAGAACTTGATCTATAAATGGTAAAAGAAAGTGATCCTTCTTGGTGGCCTTGTTTAATTCTCTATAATCTACAAAAATTCTCCATTTTCCTCCCTTTTTGGGCACTATGAGTGGAGCTGACACTCATCTACTATCAGATACAGGATAAATAAAACTAGCATCAAGGAATTTCTAAAGTTCAGTTTTTACTATTTCTCTAAGGCTTGGATTTATCCTTCTCTGGGGTTTATGGAGTGCTAAATACCCATCATTGATGTATATCCTATGGGTGCATAATATAGGACTCAACCCTTTCATATCACCATAGTCTCATGGAAAGGCCTTTTCATGTCTTTGAAGCAACTTTGTTAACTGTTCCATTTGTGTTGGTGTTAATTTGGGATTAACATGAAGATTATGACCTTTAGATAGTTCAATAGTAGTGGTTAACTCTATCATAGTAGCTTCAAAGATTGGACTTGCTTTGTATTCACATGGTAGTAGTTGATGAAGAATATCAAATTCTTTGAGCAGAGTACAATTCTCACTACATTCCTCATATGTGATTAATTCCAACATAGAACTTTCAAATACATCTTTTTCTACCACACAACTATTAGTAAGAATACTCTAAAGTATTGAATCTTCCTCCTGCAGCTTTAGGAAAGATTTTCTATGTAACATCATGAGCTGTACTATAGAATTTAATTCTTCTTCCCCATCCCCTAAATCTGGCCAAATAGATGTACTTAAATCTGGTAATGGTTGTGCTAGAGGATATAGATCAAATTTTTTTGTTACTTGGCATTGGATATGGTCATATTCCCTGATCTACAATTTATATTTGCATCTGATTTAGCTAACCATGGTTGACCTAGTATGACAGGGTAACTAGATAGATTAACCTTGGGGGATAGAATCATGAAGTTTGTAGGATACTCTAGAGAGTCTAAAGTTATAACTATATTTTCTATCATCCCATCAAGGGTGATAGTACAACTATTTACAAGTTGTAGAATTGTTGGAGTAGCCTTTAATCCTTCTATTTTCAACTTCTTCATAGTGTCTTTGGTCATGACATTTATAACAGCTCCAAGATTTATTAAAGCATTTTGAATAGACTAGCCATTGATACTGACATCTACAACTGGACTGCCTAGATTAGAATATTTTGGTGTGACCAATTTTCCTAAAATCATGTCAGTGAATTGTCTTACAACTTGAGTTGTGGTGGGGTCCTTTTTCTTCCTTCCAGGCTTCTTCAAGAAGGCTTCTCTAATGGTTTTTCCATAGATTGGAACATCTTTAATGGCTTTGAATAGGGCTATTTGGACATGCATGTTCTTCAACTAATCAACAATATCAAAAGGTTGTTCCTCTACTTGTACAAGTTTCTTTTGTATAAGCCTTTCTAGAAAAGGTGGTTCCTCCTTTGGTTGAGCTTGGGTTGAAATAGTGGCATTGGTTGGGTCAACTACTTTAACAATTGGGGGTTCTAATGCTACAGGAGTATCTGGTATCTTAGTTATAAGAGGTGTTTTGGGCACTGGTAATGTTGTACCAAATTTCAAATGTATATCTGCAACATTTAGAGTGTAGGTAGGATATTGTTGATCATCAGCACTATCCACGGGTTGATGTGGCTATGGCTATTTGAGGTTGTGCATGCAACTGTGTTTGTTTTTGAGGATTTGTAGGTGGTGGCATTAACGTAGGTTGTTGAACTGGAGGTGGTAATAGTGGAGTATTGGTATTTTGGTTAGGTTGCTATTGAGATCCCCTCCATTGGTTCGTAGACTACCAATTCCCTTAAGGTGGTTGCCATTGGTTCTACTAGTTTTTTCAGTAGTTTTGTTGGTTCTACCATTGATTATTCTACTAATTAGGCCAGGATGGTTGGGAATTTTGAGACCATTGAGATTGTTGTGGATTTTTTTGCCCAGCATTATTCCAATTAGGTTGATATTGTGGAAGACCCTGGGAATTACAATTTTTCCATTGATTACCATATGAATTTGAATTTTGCAAAGGGGTCCTGAGGCATACCTTAACATTAGGCCCATGGCTAGAATTGAGAAACAAAAAATACTTACTCATCATCTCCATCTATCTTGAGGTACTTAGTTGGAAGATGCTAGTTCTCCATACTTGCAACTAGTTTGCACTGGCAATTATTCTTTTGCTTCTGGCAATGAGGATAGTATTTAGCTAGTTGTAATTATGCTTTTGCATGCTTCTTCTTTGCAGTCAATATGTCAAGATGTGTAGCAACATCAGTCATAATGTCTTGTTTGAAATCTAACAACAAGTTAGATATCTCAAACTTTGTAATACCTTGGCTAATCCCTTTAGTGGCTATATAACAAGGTCCTTAGCCTTTCTTCATAGTTGACCTTGAATAGTTTTGACAGATCTTTTTGAGGTCATACCAAGAGGCTTGATATACATCACCACCAGCCATTAGGTCTATGCTTCTAGACAGTTATCATTTACACCTCTCAGAAAAACTAGCTTTTGTGAATCCTTAGACAATACATGCTGAGGTTTCTTCTACAATGTATAAAAAAAATGTAAAACATAGTCTAAAAATGTTTCTTCCTCCTTCTGTGATATCCTAAAGACATCATCTCCTCTTGAACCAGATGCTTTGCAATACTCTATATATTTATCCAAAAGAAAATTTTGTGTTTCATCCCTAGTTCTTGCTGCATTAGCTTCTAAGTCCATGAACCATTGTAGAGTTGACTCTTTCAATGTTGCTAGAAATAATTTGAGCTTGTGGGCATAGCTATGAAAAAGTATATCAAACTCAAACAAGAAAGTATCAGGGTCTTCAGTTGCAAGGCCATAGAACTTTAGAAGAGTAGTGAGAGGTATTTTTTTAAGATTATCATTGGTTACAAGACTTGGAAGAGGGAATGGAAAAGTAGGTTGTGTCATTACTAGAGGTATTAGATTTTGGGGTTGTTGCTGAAAAGGGACATTGGGTACTAGGTTATTAACAACTAGTGGATTCAAAGTAGTATTATCAAGAAAATTGGCCAAAATTTCAGCAAAAGGTTGAATACCACTTGTGTCTAAAGGTTGTACTTTTGAGGATGATTCTGTAGGAAAAATAGGGCTCGCATCTTCAAAAGGAAACTCAACTTATTCTTCTTCAATTTCTCTATTCAAATTAGCAGACTTTCATGGAAGAAATATGCCATATTCATCTCATCATCTTCCTCTTTGATGCATGCAATTGAATTCTTCACATTGGTGAAGAAATTTTGAAAACTAAAAAAAAACTTTGTCTACAAACTATGACTCAAGAATGCTCCTAGCATGACACCATCCCTGGCAATGGCACCAAAAATGGTTTGCCTCATAATAGGTATATGATAATCATGATCTAGGCCATACTTAGGAATAATGTATTCAATCTAAGGATTATTTTTCCCACTATGAGGTGCATTTAATCTTGTCAACCTAGGGATGTATACTTGAAATGGTCGGCACAGTATGTGCACTGGATCTCTTAATGAGTCATTATGCTTATGCTATAGGAAAGTAAAATTCAAGGAAAAGAACCTACACTATTGCTACAAGAAATTAACATACTTGACTGGAACAAATATAGGAAATGCAATGAAAGGTTAACATCTATTCGAACTCAGTTCATCTACTATAATTGTTCTTACAGATGCTGCAAGAACATTCACAAAGTATGATGCTACAGGAAGGAACTTACAACTTCTACTTGCACTACTAGAAATGCTTGAAAATAAATTTATACTACTCTAATCTAATCCACCTCCCAAGTGGGCCCCCTTAGTTAGCTTTTGCTAATCTACTAACATAGGATAGAAGCCAAAAATTATTTCATTGTGTTTCAAAAATTCATTACATGGAATCAAGACACAAAACTATAAAAACAACTCACTACAAAAGTTAACAGTTTCTTCTCATAAACTTTCTCCTTCTAACTAGAAAACTAACACACAAATGGTATGATCCTTATATATTGGAGACCAACACTTATTCCAAAAACAAAAAAGCAAACAAACTAACTACAAAACCTCAGGCGAGAAAAAAGGAAAAGTAACAGCTCAAGGCAGGCTCCTTAACATAAATGCAAAGAATATAGTAAGTCTTCAGAGCTCCTCCATTCTTGCAATTGTGTCCTTTGGTACCAATATGATTCTTCTCCATCATGACTAAACCTCAACATTTTTTCTCCTTGAATGCTATTGGATGTATTCAATGTTCATCTTTGAATTCCTCCTCCAATCATCTTTAGCTTCATTTCTAACTAGACATATTTACAAATAAGAATTATCAAATTAAATTCAAATATAAGAACACACATTCTACTAATTATATGAAATACTGCATTATATATAATATTAGCAAAAGATGGCATACTATATACCCATAGGTTAATCATGGTTTAGGTAAACATAGGTCCACAAATGTTTTGATGAAAATGAAATGGAATATTAACAAAGTGTTTAAAACTATCATGAAATAGAGGCAATAATTAGCCTCATCATGAGAGATGTATGTCAACCCTTTGGTTTCCAAGTGTTGGTGCTCAGGTTTCAAAACTCCATTAACACATAGTTTATCTAGGGCATCATCCATCTTCAAAGTACCAATATCTTGAATAAAACATTTAGAATGAGTTCAAATGTCATTGACAATAGTACCTTTTGGGGGATTTGAGATTAAGCTCTGCTTGGATCTAGGGCTTCAAGGATTGAAGGAGTGAACTTGAAATCTGATGCCTTCTACTCAACACCATGAACTCGCATGTCTAAACCTCACTTTACCTTGTTGTTGCTAGATTTCATCTTCACTTGGTAGGTTCTGAGATAATTCAAAAAAAATTGCTAATAATTCACTCAAATCACTTGGATGCTATGAAGAGCACAATTCATAATAGCTCTCAAAAATTTCACAGTGTAAATAACTTTGATTTCATTCCTTTTATCAAAACTTCTCCATTAATGCTCAGTATGAAGGTAGATCGATTGACATCATGTTGATAGACTATCATCCACTTCACTTGTATTTATTACTCAATAGAGTCTTTCTTTACTCAGTAACCATGTAAAGTTTAGTTACTCCTGACCTCACTCAATAGACTCTGTGACCTAACCTCACTCGATAAGGAAAGTAACTTAGTAGTAACTAATACCATTCTCACTCAATGATCCCTTTGTATCTTGAATATGGATATGGATTCTTGTGTCCTTTTAACTGGAACTGATTTGGATGTCTTCTTTGATAGGTTGGTTCTAGATCTCCCTTGAGAACTTAATTGGAAATGGTAGAGTCACCCAATTCTTGAGTGACTTATCTATCATTGTCTGAACTGGCATCCTCAATAGACTTAGGAACCCATTGTTGTCTCATTTTCTTTTGGATGTTATCAGCCTTTGCCTTCTTTTCATCTTCAATTCTACCAGTGTTCATATAGTTCTTGGCAAGATGACCAAGTTCAGTACAAGTAAAATATATTTTAGTGGTATCTCTTTTCCTCATATGATGTTTTACACAATTCATTCCAATGTGTCCAAATTCTCCACAGTAATGACATCTACACTAAGTGTTGTAGTCCCAACTAGATATTGCTTTCATAATTTTTTCTGTTGGATTCAATATCTTTGTTTTGCATTCTTCTGACTTGTGTCCATATTTCTTACATTTGTGACATTTGCTTTCAAATCTTGGTTTCTCTTTGCATTCATTAGCCCTATGACCATGTTGATTGCAATTGTAGCATTTTCCATTAAATTTTCCTTTCCCATTGCTCCAAAATTTGTTTCATGTATGACCTATCTTACTAGAATGATTGCAAGTGGGCCTTTGATTCTTTTGAGCTCCTTGTTTTGAAGATTCACCTTCTTCTTTGTATCCAATTCTTGCTTTCCCCTTTTTTCTATATAGATTTTTCTCATTCAACTGATTCATGTATGCTTGGGATTTCTTCATTCCTTCATTGATTTTCCTTTCAGAGTTAAGATCATTCTGCAATCTTTCATTCTCATATCTTAGGTTCATGATTTCTTTATTTGCATTGGTGATTTGATTGTTGATGTCAATCTGCTAAAGAGATAGATGTTGAATCTCATTGTATTTTCCTTCCATTTCTTTTTTTTCTTTTATATCTTCCACGATTTCACATAACCTAACCTACTAGATTTCTTGCCCTCTTCTTAGTTTTCTCACTTCTTCTTGTAGTGAACCATTCTTTTCCAAGATTCCTTTGATTGCATCATTTGCTTCATCTGATCTGCTTGAAGGATGAAAGTCTTCAATTATTTGTTTAATGTAGAGATAATCATTCATTTGAATTGCAATTTCATTTCTTCTTTTTAGGGATTGGGAAAGTTTCTCTTTTGCTTTCTTGAGTTGGGCAATAGCCATTTCCAAATCTAACTTCTCATTATCAATAGCTTTGTCAAGTTTGAATATCTCCATGTCTTTTGATCTTTGCTCAAGTTGTTAAACTTTCTCTTGAGAACCAAAATCCTATGATACCAATTGTTGGAAATATTCAAAAGGCTAGGTTACTGAGAGGGGAGAGGCAAATTAGTAACCTTACAAAAATTTTGACATGAAATATCCAATTACCTTTTTAAATGATTCCACTTAATCTGATCTAGTAGCATGCATAAGAAATTGAAACATGAAAGCATTCATAACATTTAACACATAAATTTGGTGACCTAGAAACCTTCCAAATAGAAACTAAAATTAGGGTGGGGATGATAGCCACAAAATTTAGTACTATAGCATAAATTTGGCATGTTAAGGCTTACATTGATCACTTCTGATGATCTGCCCTATTAGGAGCAATAAGGACTGCTAGGTCCACCTTGTTAAAGGATTTACAAACATACAATGAAGTATGCACTTGGTAAAGAGATTTGCAAAATACTATTAGGTCTACCAAGACTATTAGGTCTACCTTATTAAAGGATTTGAATGATCCACCTATTAGGATGAAGTAGTGGTTAATCTTTGATCTACAACTTGGTTTCTAAATGAGACTTTTTTGTATACAAATCACCTTGATATGATAGATATGTCTTTACTGCTCCTTATATTGTTGTAGCCTTTTTAATTTACTCCTTTCTACTCTTCTCTGATTGTATTTGATTACATTGCATAACTTACACACACTTGGATATTTTACAATACATTATGTATATACTAATCCAATTATACAATTACAAAGTTGGCCACAATACAAGTTTACAAAAAAATTTACAAAGTCGACCCAAATGAAGACACTCAAGTTATGAAGACTAACTCGGTGAGGTTCTGATACTCGACATCCACTGTCAATGCTTGGCATCATCATGCACTCAGTAGATGTAGAAGCTCGGTCCATACTAATCACTTCTAAGTAGTCTTGAACTCAGTCTGCACTGGTGACTAGATAGATATTGTGCAACTCAACATATGAAGTGAATCACTTGATTCAAACTAAGTTACTTAGTCAACACTTCCTCTATGAGCTCGGTATAAACTAAATCATTTAGTTAACATAGATTAGCTTGGTCAACACTGGACTTGATCATATGAACGGTAAACTCGGTAAGCACTGCACTGGTTGATTTACACTAGTAAACTTAGTATACACTAAGATGCTTGTGGTTTACTCTACTAATCTTTACACAAACTAAAACTGCTTGGCATGCACTAGAATTTGTCCAAAGGACTCAATAGCAATGGTAGAACTCAATGGTAACTAAAATGCTTGGTAAACATTGTTAACTATACAATGATCTTAGTAGATATTTATAGACTAAATAAGTGTATGTCACTAATAACAAACTTGACTGATATGTCAACAATATTTCCTCCTCCACTTGATTCTTTCCAAATTTTCCAAGATTTTCAAAGTCAATGTGAGAAAAACTTGATAAATCTTCATTATTTCTAACATTCTCACATATTTTTTCTAAATTTAAGGGTGGATTATGACTCACCACTTGGAATTTGTTGTTTTCATCAAATTTAGTTATTTCCTCATCAATTTTAGCCTAAGAAATATATGTTCTCCTTGGTCTTTTATGTGCTCCACCTTCTTTCTGTATAGGCTTGGCTTTCTTTTTAGCCTTTTTTGTAGTGACATGTGTGTTGGCCCTTGCGATAGGTGTTGTAGGTTTTGGTTGGCTTAGTTTAGCAACCTTCTTAAGTCTTGTCACTACTCATGCCTTAGCCTTTCTTTTCTTCTAATCAGTAGGAGTAGGTGCTTCCTCAGCACCTTCTACAATCTTTGTTTTCTCCTCTTTTTCATCCTCACCCTAACCTTGTGTCAATTCAAGTGGTACTTGAATCTAAGTGTCTTCTTCCTCTTCATCCTCTTCATCTTCATCTTCCTCCTTGTCACCTTCACAAATTTTTTCTTTTAATTTCTTTACTAGTTTCTCCTTCTTTTTGATGACAGAGGCAGTCTTCAACTCCATAGTAATATTTGATTTGGCCATCTCATAGTTATCAAAATCTTTGGCATATTTGTCTACTTCTTTTGCAAGTAATGTTTTTATTATTGTAGAGGCCTCATCAACATTAATTTCATAACCCAATGGCCTTAGCCATCTTACTCTAGGAATTGTTGCCTGAACAAATGTAGATTTTTTCTTTTAATTTCTTTACTAGTTTCTCCTTCTTTTAATTTCTTTACTAGTTTCTCCTTCTTTTTGATGACAGAGGCAGTCTTCAACTCCATAGTAATATTTGATTTGGCCATCTCATAGTTATCAAAAGCTTTGGCATATTTGTCTACTTCTTTTGCAAGTAATGTTGTTATTATTGTACAGGCATCATCAACATTAATTTCATAACCCAATGGCCTTAGCCATCTTACTCTAGGAATTGTTGCCTAAACAAATGTGTGATCGGTATCAACTAGAAAACAAATGTTATCATAATATATTTCAACTAATGATAATATAATCCTTAATCTCTTCTTCATAGATTTTTTGAAATTCTCAAAATAACTAGTCATTACTAACTCAAAATTTTCACCTACCTATTCAATGAAATCTCCTATTTGAACAGCAATGGGCCTATTTGTCTTCCATGCAATAGTACCAAATGTAGGGAAAAAAATTGAACATAAAAGAAGATACATATCAAAATAGATTTGAATTTACACTGAGTACTCATTGTTTTGTGTATCACTCCTAGGTTTTCAATTAATTTTTGTACTTGTAGCTCGATAAGATCATATTTATGATCCTTCTTCACAATCTTGTATCACATATCTACTACAATGTAGGGTAAACTATTCAATCTACTTTATTGATAAAATTAATGAGAAGTTACCCTTACTGCAAAATCTATTAGAGGATCTGTGATGGTGTCTATGGTCATTCCCCTCTTATTCCACACAGCTCATGTATTCTTTTTAATGACTTCTTTGAACTCACTTCTCATACTCTTTGGCAGATCTAGGGTTGGATACCCTGCTACCCTATGAATTTTCCTCTTTATAATTTTGATTGGCACATTATCTAGCCACGCTAAACTATAATGAATTCTACTCAAAACAATCTTGATCTATTCAGTTTTGAAAATATTAGGGAAATCTAGAGCATGAGTTAACCTTTTCTTTTCTACAATCTTCAATACATCATTTTCACATAGTTTTCTATATGCTTCTCTAATTTCCATGTCACCAATACTACCAATCTTACAATTATAACACTTTCTAACATCTTGAATCATTAAAACTTTCGATGGTATTATAGATAGCGCACTAGAGGTATCTTGTTTGCATGATATGTCTTGAATGGCCTTGAAAATAGGTTGTTTTACCTTGTTTCTAACCAATTAAACATTTAAAGCTTCTTTTCCTTCTACACTTTTTGAACTATATCTCATTTTACAAATCTAGGGTTCACAAAATTTGAAATATTGTAGCTTGGAAAACAATAAATACCTTGTAAAATATAATGAAATGGTGTTGAATATCTATTCAAATCTCCTACAAATGCCTTAGATGAAATTTCCAAATCGCCTTTAGCTCTTCTTTCTCTCTCTCAATTTCAAATGATGTTAAATGAGAATAAATTGATCAAATACACCTTTAAAATGATGCAATTAATATTAAGTGCTTGCATAGTTGTAAGCTCAACATCAACTAATTTTTGGCTTACTTGGCATCCACTTGTTCCTTTCATTTGTTAGGAAACTATTACAAGCTTAATAAGAACTATCCAGTCTATTAGCTCGGCATCTAATAGAATTTCACTCGATAACCATGGGAAACTTTTCATGCATGACAATAATATGAAAATTTAACAAAACTTAATGATTGTTATTTGATTCCTAATAACACCTTGCATCTGTATTCATGCTTTTGTAATCTTTTTAGAATTAAATCCTTTGGAACTAATGTATGATATAACTTTTGAATATTAGTCCCACATACCTCTTGATATTTCTTAGTTTGATGAGGTGTGATCACATAGCCCGTTGGGTGAAGTGATCCTTCTTGGTTGCCTTATTCAATTCTCTATAATCTACAAAAATTTGCAATTTCCCTCCCTTTTTAGGTACTATAACCAAAAGTGATACCCATCTACTATTAGATATAGGGTATATAAAACTAGCATCAAGCAACTTTTGTAGATTAGTTTTAACTATTTCTCTGAGTGTTAGATTAATCCTCCTCTGGGGTTGATAGAGTGGCATACACCCTTCATTGATATATATTCTATGAGTGCATAATGTAGGACTTAACCCTTTCATATCCCCATAGTCTCATGCAAAAGTTTTTTCATGTTTTTGAAGAAGCTTTGTTAATTGTTTCATCTGTTTGGGAGGCAGTTTGTTACTGACATGAAGATTATGACCTTTTGACAACTCAATAGTAATCGTGAGATCAACCATAGTAGATTTAGAGATTGGACTTATGTCTAGTTCACATGGTAAAATCTAATGGATAATGTCTGGCTCCTTGGGTAGAAATAGTTCTCATTACATTCCTCATATGTAGTTAGTTCAAAATAGAACTATCAGATACATCCTTTTCTAATACACAAGTATGATTAAGAATGCTCTAAATTACTGAATCTACCTCCTGCAACTTTAGAAAAGATTGTCTATTAACATCATAAGTTGTTCTATAGAGTTTAACTCTTCCTCTCCATTCCATAAATCTAGCCATATAGGTGTTCTTGAATCTAATTGGGGTTGTGCTAGAGGATATAGGACAAATTTATTTATTTCCTATCCATTAGATATGGTCATACTCAACCTACAACTTATATTTGCATCAACTGTAGCTAACCATGGTCATCCTAAAATGATAGGGTAACCAGCTAAGTTGACTTTTGGGGATAGAATCATAAAATATGTAGGGTACTCTAGAGAATCTAGGGTTACTACTATATCTTCTATCATCCTATCAAGAGTGACAGTAGAACTATCTACAAGTTGTAGAATTGTTGGGGTAGCCCTTAATCCTTCTATATTTAGCTTTCATAGTATCCTTGGTCATGTTATTTATAGTAGCACCAAGATTAATCAAGGAATTTTTAACAAACTAGCATTTATAATCACATTCACATGTATATTTAGGAATAACCAATTTTCCTAACATAATATCAACCAGTTGTCCTATAACATGGACTATGGCTAGGTCCTTTTTCTTTCTTTCAAGCTTTTTCAAACAGGCTTCTCTGATGGCTTTGCCATAAGTCGGAACATTTTTAATAGCTTGTAACAAAGGAATTTGGACATGCATGTTCTTTAGCTTATCAATGATGTCAAAGGATTGTTCCTTTGTTTGTGTAGGTTTACTTTATATGATCTTTTGTGTAAAAGGAGGTCCAACTATTGTTTGAGTTTGAGCTAAGCTAGTTACATTGGTTGGTTCAACCATTTGTGGTAGAGAATTTGGTAGTACTAATGCTACAAGAGTATCTGGTATTTCAATTATAAGAGGTAGTTTAGGTGCTGGTAGAGTTGTACCAAATCTCAAATATATATCTGCAATACTTAGAGCATAAGTAGGATATTGCTAAGTTTCAGTAGAATATATGGGTTGTTGTGGCTATTTTAGTAATGCAAAGAACACTAAATATCAAATCAAAAGTATTCACAAAACTAAATAAATCTAACTTCAAGATAGACTAAGATGAGCTCTCAATTGAGAATATGAGCCATTAATGGGCTCTCTCAATGAGAAGCACTCTTGTTGAGTACCTTTGTCTAATTAGATAGGATGTATGCTTGATTCTCCAAAGGTTTCAATGGTGTTCTTGATGGATTTTGGCTTGGGTGAATGAATTTGATATAAAATGGCTTTTCAAAAATGGCATTATGACTTTACTTCATAATCAAAATGGCATTACTTTTTTACTACGGGTGATTGTGTTAAAATGCCTTGGGAGAGGATTCCTTAAATAGGAAAAGGGCTTGAGGGATCAAGGGCTAGGATGCAAGGATGGGAGAAAGCTTATGGAAGGTTTAGATTGAATGAGAGGAGAGCACATGGATTGCGCTTCTTTATAGCCAATCAAGAAGTGACACATGTCACAGGGTCATTGGTTAGAGCAAGAGGGGTTGAGGGGTCAACAAAAGAGGCTCAAAGCTCATAAAGACCCTCATAATGGAATGTAAGAGCAATGAATGGGCTTGTAAGAGTCATTTATGGCTTTGTGGGCTTCATAAAGTTTTATGGTTGGGATATTTGTGAGAGAGTTGAGATATTTTGACTTGGGTTGGATTAACAAAGTCTTAAGCTTACCTTAGGAATGTGCAAATGATTAAGGCTTGGATTAGGCTTGGGTTAAGATTAGATTAGGCTTGTTAGAGATGGGCAAGTGGATGGCATTTAATGAGGGTGGGTGAAGGAGGAGATATTTGTTGGCTTTGGCTTGGGTTAGCAAGTCTTAACCCATGTTTAGGGAATGTGACAAGGTTAGGGGGGGGATTAGGATTAGGGTCAAAGGTAAAGATTGACATCTTCTAGAAGAGTCTAGGATTTGGATGAGGATGAAAACTTTCTAGAAGAGTCGAGAACTTCCTAGGATGAGGATAAATAAGGTTTTTAGAAAATAGATAAAGTTTTATTTATTTCAAGGGTTTGGTTTGAGGAGATATTTATTAAAATATTTTTAATAAATATGAGGATTAATATTTAATCTTAATTAAATATTTTGAGTTGGGATTAGGGGTAGGAAATGATGGGATTAGCCTTTAATCAAAATTAAAGAAGGATTAGAAGATTTTGGAAGAGGTTAGTGGTCTTAAGGAAATTGGCCAAGTTTTGGGCAAAAAATAAATTATTTATTTATTTTGGAATTTTCGGTCAATTTATTAATTAAATAATTAATAAATAAGGAAATAATGTTTAAATAAGATTTAAACATTTTTGAGAGGGATTCCTTAATTAAATATTTTTAATTAAGATAAATGGATTTAATGGCATAAAACTAAATTAATTAATTAAATAAATAATTAATTAATTAATGATGATGTCATCAAGGACTTTTTTAGAAAAGAAAAATACTTTATTTTCTAAAGAATTTTTAGGTGTCTACATTTTGCCCTCTTTGACATAGTGTTGAAACAACACTATTTCAAAGAAGTTCATATATAAACGACATGGAGATGACTTTATGGAGCAACAAAGTTGCCCCAGTCTCAAGTAGAAGAGAGAGAACCAACTGCATGATGCCCCCTCAAGAAGGTAGCAGGGAGAGAAAATGAGGCTCGATGGTTTCTTGAAAAATACAAGAATTTGAGATGAGAAAGGAGACTCAAATTGGCAAAGAGAAGGGGTTGAATTAGCTCAAACTCTCACTATGGGAGAATGATAAAGGAGAATCAGATGCATAAGAGGAAGCAAGCTTAAGACTTTAGGGAAGGTGGAGGATGAAGGAGCCGAGCACTATAAAAAGGAATCCAGGATAGGGAGATGGATGAGGGGATTATAAAAGCTAATGCAACAAGATTTAAAGAGTCAAATTGGCAGAAGATGGGTTTCGAAGATCCCTAGGACTAGGATTGTGGATCTCGAAAGATGAGGCTTGGTGGATTGATTGGATTGGTGGATCCCTAAGACTAGGATTATGGATCCCTAAAGCTAAAAGTGAAAATTGATTCAAAGAGATACTGATGCATAAGTTGGGGTAGGAGAGACATATGCTGGATATGGATGGGGGATAATGGAGATGAAGGGAATCCATTGAAGCTTTTTGAGCAGGGGGATACTTCAAAGAGAAGTACCACCATGTAGTTGAGCACTAGATTTGCTATAGGACTGTTGGTTAATTGCCAAGGTTACCAAGAACAACAAGGCCGTGTCACCAACCATTTAGAGGACTAACAGACTAACTCAAAACAAACACACAAGGATTGCCCAAGCATCACACATGAAACCCAGAGGAAACAGCATGGAACTGACACTAGGTAACCCACAAGAAAAAAAGAAACAAACGAAAGACTTGATCAAAATTGTACGCTCAGATTTCCCCGTTCATAGCATACCATGATATGGAAGATCATGGCAACCTTGAGGAGGGAACAAAAATATTGCTTGGAAAAGATACTTCAAGACCCAAAAGAGAAGATTCCAAATCAAAAGAAAGAAAAAATCCAAAAGAGAACCATTTGCCAATGAGATGGGTAGGACAAGGTACTAACGGATAGGAGCAGACATGAGGAAAGCTATATCCTGCAAGGATCTATTGGAGAGCACCTAAGCAGGTGGATTTGGATGAGTGATGCATCTGGCAAGCTGAACTAAGAAGGATAACACTTTTGTGACAGGAGATCTAGCTAAAGGATGCATTGGAATAGCTAACCAAGATTTGTGCGATGTGTGCAAGATGCTGATCAAGGATGAACTGACATGAAAGTTGGATAGATACAATGGTACTAAGCTAAAGAGGATGTACAAGCTAATGGAACAAGATATGGTACAAATGTACAAGTTATTTTGGACAAGATTGGATATACAAGGTATGATACAAGCATTGGATACAAGATTATCTACAAACTGTACAGGACCTCCAGATGATAAGATAGCGGGATGGCTCAAGTTGGTGCAAGATGCAGAAAATAAGAATGAGGTGATAGCAAAAGATATGGATTTGACGGGATGCATCCAATGATGATGATAGATGTGTGACCAAGGATGGGGACAATGCTGAGGTTAGTGGTAGCTGAGCTGATAGATGGTGCTAGAGTGAATGGCTAATGAGAGGATGACATTGGATTTGCATGAGGATAGCCTAGAGGGAGATACCAATGACAAGGGAGGATGGAAAAGACAAGATCTCCAAGAAATACAGTGCCCCCAGTCAGAAGATGACATGCAGAAGGAGGTCTTACAATGGATGTGATAGGATTGAAGCTAGGATGGAAAAGCTGAAGGTGCTAGGGCGATGGATGATAGCTGGGATGATGAGGTGAGGTTGCAAAAGATAAGTGGATAATGATAGATAAAATCTAGAGGATGAAAGATAAGTGGATAAATTGGAAGATGGAGTTGGATGGCAAGATGTGACCAAAAGCATGAGGATGATAGGCTAAGCTGGGGATGGTTGGATTATGCATGGTGCTTGTTTGCCAAGTTTTCATCATGGTACTTGTCCAAGGCACTTGAATTGCCAAGTTTTCACCAGTGGATGCTTTATTTTTCTTTTCTTATTTTGACTTTTTTGACTTTGGACTTAGCTGGAATAATTTTGGCTTTCTTCAACTGTGTTTGGCTTTTTTGGGTTTTTTCACTAGCTATTGGAATGTTTAATTTTGTTGCTAGTTGTTGGTACATCATATGTGTGATTTATGCAATAGATCGGATTAGATAGGGTTGATGGTAGGAGATGGAGGGATGAAAAGGCTCAAAAAGAGCATGAGATGGGGATGCTTGCAGGATCAACATTGGCACATGTTGGGACGCGTGTGAAAAGAGCATATGGGGGATAGATGGTAGATGCAGGCTTGATGGAGAATTTTTGGAAGCATGCTAGGGGATATAGGCACCCAAGATGGAGTTAGGAGATGGGGGACATGAATAACTAGATGGGGGATTAGCAATGGTGGATGCCATTATGCATTGGGTTTCAACATTTTTCTTTGGGATCCACATGGTTTTGGATTTTCTTTTCATAGGCTTTTGCATTGTTTTGCATTCTTTGATTGGATTTTGCCTTTTTGGAGTATGTCTTTTAGAATAGACATATGATTGCCTAGGATGTGGATTTTTAGCTTTATGAATTTTAAAGTTGGCATTCACATTGTTGTGGTAAGCTTTGGGAAGATGGTTAGGAGAAGCTTTGTGAGATGGAGAGGATATGGAAGAGCATGTAGGGGGATGATGATGGATGATGTGCCCTGATATGTGCCTTTGTTGATCTTGCGTAGGAAAGGAGGGAATATGATTTTTATGATGGCTGATAGGAGGATGGAGGATGGTAGATTTTGGGACATGGGGACCCAAAATAGATTTAGCAGATGAAGGGGGGATATGGTAGGTTGTTTTGGGTTGCAAAGATGGTGGAGGGGGGATGACATAAGATTTCTTGAAGGAGTGATGGGAGGCTGGCATGGTGGGCCTGGAGATAGGCTTGGTTTGGGGATGGCATGTACCAACACTTTTCGATGGTGAGCCTTTGGATACATATCCAAGACCATGAAATCTTGGATTCTTTTGTGCAATAATAGGCTTTTTGATTCCTTGTTCTTTTCGTCCTAAACCTTGACCTTGATAATGCCATCGATTGAGCATTTGAACCTGCTAAGGAAACTTTTTGCTTGTAGAAAATGGTAGAAGTGCTTTATTCGATGTACTACAATAGGGAGATATTATTCTTAATTCTTCTACTGAGAGGGGGCCACCATGGATGAATGTAAGTGAACCAAGAGGGTAGATTATAGATGGTGGAATAGCTTGGATAGGTGATAAGATGGAAGCATGGAGCGGAGGAGATGGTAGGATAGGATCTTGATTTAGCTGATGGGATGAAAAGATATCCTACAGTAGAGGAGGTATGGCTTGAGGTTTTGGAGATGGAGGGGATGGTGACTGCACTATGGATGGAAGACATGGTATGATGATATCTTCATTTATGCTTTGGTGGATTTCAACATGCTTTTGGGTAGGATCTTGATAGGATTGGATTGGAGTGGATGGTGTGATAGGAGGTGAAGGGATGGATTCTTCAAAGGCAGCAGAGGGATAGATGAGATATTCGGTAGTGGAGATGGGTGAGTAGAAGATGGATGCATAAGGGTCATTATGGGAGATTTTGGAAATGCTTGGAGGTGATGTGGATAGGATTTGGAGGGATTTGATAGGTGGTGGGATTTTGATGCTTGCGAGAAGTGGAAGGATTTTAAGCAATTTGATGGATGGTATGGGGATGATAGCTATGGGAGATGGAGGTGATATTATAGATGGGGAAGCTTCATCATTGAATACTTCACATGGTTGGATTAGATCGCATGGCTTATCGACTGTTAGAGGTGGCTTTTCTTGTATTTCCTCTAGGAGATTCTTGGGAGACTCATGTGTCAGAGGTGGAGGTGGTGGATTGACAAGAATAGCTAGTGTGATGGGGGTGGAAGATTGGAAGCTTGGTTGATTGGGTGATGGAGGAGAAACTGGGTTATGAGATGGCATGACTAGATATTTTGGAGGAATGCTTGGATTTTGGGGGATGGTTGGCAGAAGGCATCTAAGGCTCTCAATATATCCATCATAGTCAACAAGATTTTCATCATCATTGGAATAGGATCTAGCGGGAGAAAGGACAATGCAACCAAACTCATCATGATAGGGTTGGGATTTCATGTTTTGATGATGAGTTGGATGGGCATGGGGTCTTGCATATGGATGAACATGGAAGCTCATAGTTGGATTTGGATTAAGCGTAGATTTTGGATTGGCTGATGAAAGATTTCTTAGGGAGAGTCAAAGCTGCATGATAGACCTAAGGAGGATTGGCTGGAGATTTTTTGCTTTCTTGTGGATGGAAGACTTCAAGGGTACGCTGTCAAAAAGTGAGAGTTTTTCTTTCCTATGTGCAAGATTGGTGGCTTTTGGTGTCAACTTGAGGATAGACAAATGATCCTATGGGCATGACATGAGATTGACCACTTGTGGATCCCAACCTTTAGCTTAAGGTGATGAGGGATGACAAGTGACAAGGCTAGATTACCCTAGAGAAAGCTCTGTCAAAGGGATAACCTTGGAGAGATTGAGGGATTTGGATAGATTGATTTGATAGAAAACTCTGGTAGAGTAACAACAATTCCTTAAAGGCTTGGGTGATTTTGGATTGGGTTGCTAGCTGGCTAGGGGGATGATTTGGATGGACTTTGGATTTTGGATTGTTTAGCAAAGAACTAGATAGATTTAGTTGCAGCGGGGGAGCTTGGATGATTTTCTGATGAGGTAGTGACTATGCTAAGTATGCCTTGAGCTGGGAGATTTCTGCTTTTTTGAGATTTTGACCAAAGTTGGCAAACATTCATTCAAAAGCTATGAAAAAAAAAGCAGACAAAAATTTGGAGCAAGCACATCAAACACACCAACATCCTAGGAAGCTTTCTACAAGGATGAAATTTGGTTTAGCTAGGGAGTCCTCGATATATGCAAGGTACGTGAGGCCCAAATCCATAGATGAAACCAAAATTTTGTCACACAGTTGAGAGGAGTGGTAACCCACTTCTCCTCTTTCCCTTCTCAAGGGTATAAAGTTCCTTGAGGCTTAGCATGAGTGACAGAATTTTGATCCCAAGAGAGGTGTCTTTGGATTCACCTCTTGATCTTTATACTCTGCTGGAACGCTGGAGTTGAGGTCATCCAAAGGGGTGATGAAATCCCTGAGTAGGCATCCTAAAACTTAAACAAAATTTTGGATCCTAATCTTATGCACCCAAGATGGCCTCGAAAGACGACAAGGGGAGAGAAGACTTGGATGATCTTAGGCTAAAAGACAGAGTTCTTTTCCAACTGACACTTAAGTTTTTTGATCTAGACTTTGCAAGCACTCATGTTTAAGATACAATGTTTATTCCAATTTTGAAGTGTCAACAAAAGTAAAATTGATTGAAGAATGCAAGCAAGAAGAAGAGTTAGGGTCAACAAGAAAATAAACCCGTGCGCCCAGAGGCCCTCCACGTCAAGTATCGATTGATTTTCTTTAAGGCATTCAAGATTGAGTGTGATTTTGTTTTAAGTCCAAAACAAAGATGTGTGTAAAGCTTGATTTCAAGCACGCACCTAGAGGCCCTCCATGTCAAGATTTGTTCAATTTTTTGATGCCCAAATGAAGTGTTAGTGAGACTAATGTGCATTCAAGAAATTTTCTATTTTAGAAAAACCAATAAAAACTCAACTGAGTGGAGTTTGATTGTTGTGGAGCATTTAACACCTTCTTAGGTAGACCCATCCCCATATATGGCGTTGATATTGCAACCAATGGTTAGAATGATGGGTGATTAAAGAGGGTGAGTCCAACAACAAACTCACTCAAAGTGTCTTTATTTGTTTTTATAACTTAGAAAGTTTCTAAAATGTGGGTTCTTTTTATGCCCCAAAAGATGAAGTGTGATGTATGATAATGATTATTTGATCTGTGGCATTCAAGATTGGATTTTTCATGCATTCCAATGAAAAAAAACAAACTTGATTTTAATCCATGCCACTCATGAGTGATTTTAGCAACATGCATTCAAAGACGAGTGTTTAAACATTCAAGTTCTTTCCTTCGAGCATTCAAGATTGAGATTTTGCATGTTTTTTAAAGAACTTTGAAGTGCTTTGTTTTAACCTTAGATCATTCAAGATTGAGTTTGTTTGAACTGAAATTCAAAGAGGAAGGAATAGGGATGCTTTTCTTTCCAATTTAGATCATTCAAGATTGTTTTTGACTCAAGAAAAATGACTCTTTGGACTTTGGTTTTCATTCAAGATTTTGTGTTCTAGTTTGCATGTTTTAAGCCCAAAATGATATTCCTAGATTGTTTTGATGCATGAAAAACCTAGGAAACATTCAAGATTTTGCAACAAGACATTTGTTTGGAACAAATAACAAAGCTTTTAGGAAAATTTTGGCAACCATTTAGGACTCTTAGTTTTCATGAGATTTTAAAAGAACTTTAAAATATTTGCAAATGAAGTTCATTTTATCCCTGATTGATGCTTTGAGTTTGATTTAGAATTTTTTTGTGCACTTAGTGTTGATTTTGAACCTTTTGAAATGGAAACTTGAAGTTCTTTTTAAGTTTCCAAAAATGAAGTGTTCCTAACTTTGCATGAATGCATCTAAAACCTTGATGTTGAAAGGATGCAAATGATTGGATTGATTTAGTTTCACTTGTTAAAAGATTTTTTTTTTTTTTTTGCAAATTTTTAATTTTTTAATGGATTTAAGTATGATTTGGGGGTTCATTTTAAGCACTAAAACAAGGTGTGTATGATTTTTCTCCCTTAAAAAAAAATTGGCCAAGATCCCACAAGAAGAAGAAGAAAAAGTAGATGGAATAGAAGAAGAATTCCAAGTGCTCCATCCACCTATAAGCTTGAAAAATCTGAAAACACTCTAAATCCCATCAGAATGTTTGCAAAGAACTCTTGCTTCATCTTCTTCTTGCTTCCTTGGACCTGCAAAACCTGATTAAATGCCCCTACCAATCACCAAAACATGAAAATTAGCCAAAGTTAGTACAAAACATGCAATTTTGACTACAAATGATAACAAGCATGACCCATGCAAGGTCCCACCGGGCATGCTAGAATGTATATGAGGATTAGTAATGCAAAGAACACTAAATATCAAATCAAAATTTTTCACAAAACTAAATAAACGTAACTTCAAGATAGACTAAGATGAGCTCTCAATTGAGAATATGATCCATTAATGGGCTCTCTCAATGAGAAGCTCTCTTGTTGAGTAGCTTTGTCTAATTAGATAGGATGTATGCTCAATTATCCAAAGGCTTCAATGGTGTTCTTGATGGATTTTGGCTTGGGTGAATGGATTTGATGTAAAATGGCTTCTCAAAAATGGCATTATGGCTTTACTTCATAATGAAAATGGCATTACTTTGTTACTATGGGTGATTGTGTTAAAATGTCTTGGGAGAGTAGTCCTTAAATAGGCAAAGGGCTTGAGGGATCAAGGGCTAGGATGCAAGGATGGGAGAAAGCTTATGGAAGGTTTAGATTGAATGAGAGGAGAGCACATGGATTGTGCTTTCTTACAACCAATCAAGAAGTGACACATGTCACAAGGTCATTGGTTAGAGCAAGAGGGGTTGAGGGGTCAACAAAAGAGGCTCAAAGCTCATAAAGACTCTCATAATGGCTTCTAAGAGCAATGAATGGGCTTGTAAGAGTCATTTATGGCTTTGTGGGCTTCATAAAATTTTATGCTTGGGATATTTGTGAGAGAGTTGAGATATTTTGACTTGGGTTGGATTAAGAAAGTCTTAAGCTTGACTTAGGAATGTGCAAATGATTAAGGCTTGGATTAGGCTTGGGTTAAGATTAGATTAGGCTTGTTAGAGATGGGCAAGTGGATGGCATTTAATGAGGGTGGGTGAAGGAGGAGATATTTTTTGGCTTTGGCTTGGGTTAGCAAGTCTTAATCCATGTTTATGGAGTGTGACAAGGTTAGGGGGGGGATTAGGATTAGGGTCAAAGATAAGGATTGACATCTTCTAAAAGAGTCTAGGCTTTGGATGAGGATGAAGACTTTCTAGAAGAGTCTAGAATTTTCTAGGATGAGGATAAATAAGATTTTTAGGAAATAAATAAAGTTTTATTTATTTCAAGGGTTTGGTTTGAGGAGATATTTATTAAAATATTTTTAATAAACATGAGGATTAATATTTAATCTTAATTAAATATTTTGAGTTGGGATTAGGGCTAAAAAATGATGGGATTAGCCTTTAATTGAAATTAAAGAAGGATTAGAAGATTTTGGAAGAGGTTAGTGGTCTTAAGGAAATTGACCAAGTTTTTGGGCAAAAAATAAATTAATTATTTATTTTGAGATTTTTGGTCAATTTATTAATTAAATAATTAATAAATATGGAAATAATGTTTAAATAAGATTTAAAGATTTTTGGGAGGGATTCCTTAATTAAATATTTTTAGTCAAGATAAAGGGATTTAATGGCATAAAAATAAATTTATTTATTTATTTATTTATTTATTAATAAATGATGATGTCATCAGGGACTTTTTCAAAAAATAAAAATACTTTATTTTCTAAAGGATTTTTAGGTGTCTATAGTGGCTACTAGTTTTTTGGATTTGTGTGAGGTTATGGAGGAAAATGAGTCTACTTTTTAGGTCCAAAACTTGTAGGTGGTGGCATTAGTGCATGCATATTTGCTAGAGGTGGTAAAGTTGGGTATCTAGCATTGCTAGGCCATTGTTGAGGTCCTCTCCATTGGTTTGTAGATTGCCAATTGCCTTAGGGTGGTTGCAATTAGTTTGGGAACTGGGGCCATTGAGGCTATTGTGGATTATTTTCCCAAGCACTATTCCAATTAGGTTGACTATATTGTGGAGGACCTTGGACTCTACAATTTTTTCATTTATTACCATATGGATTTGAATTTTGTAAAGGGTCTTGAGGCATACCTTGATGTGGAGCCCATGTTTAGCATTAAGAGAAGAAGAATACTTTCTCATCCTCTCCTTCTATATCGAGGTACTCAGTTGGAAGATGTTGGTTCTCCACACTAACAACCAATTTGCACTGATAATATTTCTTCTACTTCTGATAGTATGGATAGTACTTAGCTAAGTACACCTTGGCCTCTAGATGCTTCTTCTTTGTAATAATTGTGTCAAGATGTGTAGCGACATCATTTATGATGTCTTTCTTGAAATCTAAGAGTAGATTAGATATCTCAAGCTTTGAAATACCCTAACTGGTCCTTTTAGTGGTTGTGGGATAGTATCCTCTACCTTTCTTCATAATTGACATTGAGTAGTTAAGATAGATTTTCTTGAGGCCATCCCAAGATGATTGATATACATCACCAATAGCCATTAGATTTAGTGCTTCTAGACAATTATCATTTACCCCTATCAAGAAGACTAGTTTCTATGAATCTTCTGCTAGTACATGTTGGGGGTTCTTCTACAGTGTATACAAGAAACATGAAACATAGTCTTCCAATGTTTCATCCTCCTTTTGTGATATTCTAAAGATATCATCTCATCTTGGATCCTTCCCCTTGAAATGCTCAATTTTTCATTTCATCCCAGGTACCTATTGTGTTGGCTCCTAAGCCCATGAACCATCATAAGGCTGATTATTTCAGTGTTGCTAGAAACAACTTTAGCTTATGGGCATCAGTGTTATAGTCAAAGCTATGACAGAGTATATCAAACTTAAAAAAGAAAGTATCAAGATCCTCAATTACAAGGCCATAAAACTTTGGAAAAGCAGTTACAAGTATATTTTTGAGATTAGCATTGTATATGAGGCTCAAGAGAGGAAATGGAAAAGTAGGTTGTACCATTACTGGAGGCATTTGATTATGGGTTTGCTACTGAAAAGGACCACTAGCTACGGGATTGTTAACAATAGGTGGATTTAGACCAGAACTATCAAGAAAATTGGCCAAAATTTTAGGAAAATACTAAAGACTTCTTGTGTCCAAGGTTTCTTCTCTAGAGGAAGGTCCTATAGGAAAATCAAAGCTTGCATCCTCAAAAGGAAACTCAACTTCTTCGTCAATTTCTTCATTCAAATTTACAAACTCCCATGGAATAAATCTGTCATATTCATCTTGTTGTCTTCCTCTTCAATGCATGCAATTGAACTAGTGACTTGTTAATCAAGCCCACAACTTTGCAATTTTTAGCTAACAAACTAATCTGAAAATAAAGGACTTATGAAGGTTCCTAGTTTGACACCACCCTCAAAAATAGTACCAAAAATGTATGGTTTCATAATAGAAAAAGATAATCAAATCATTTTCTCTCTCAAGGATACTATATATATTCTAAAGACTACCTATTCCATCATGAAATACACTTGAGTTGTAAATTGAAGGATGTAGGACTTGAAATGGGTCAGCATGATATGTGCACTAAGTTCATTTAAGAGTCTTAACACCTATGTTGTAGGATAGTAAAATGCATGAAAATAATCTATACTACTGTTACAAAATAGTAAACATACTTGGGCTAACAATAGATAACTATAGAAAGATTTGGAAAATGAACCTAAACTAGTTAACAACTCAAAACATCCACCATGATCATTTTCTGCAAGTGTTGTAGGAACTTTCACAATAACAATACTATAGGACTAATATAGTAAATCTATCCTGAAAATAGGAAATTGCATAGAATGAATCTACTCTACCTAAATCTATGCCACCTTCCAAGTGGGCCCCCTTGGTTGGTTTCAAATAACTATGAACACAACAAGTATTCCAAAATCACTCTTTCATTAAAATCCTTCTTTAATTACATCAAATGAATAATTCATGAAAAACAAAAAAAAGAGTAACTTCTGAATCTTAAACTAGCATTGTCTATTTTCTCATTATTAGCTTACTAAGATTATCCAAATTTATTACATACAGGATTGGATGCTTATTAAAAACATGACATAAAAGGCTTGAACAACATCACCAAATTAGAAGGCAAAAGATCAACCATGACATAATACATTTATTACTAAGCAATGGAATAACAACTTGTAGGAAATATAGCATGTTGTGTCTCTTAGATTTTCTAGAATAGTAACTCCTCTATAGGTGTGGCTTATCCATAGGAACTGGACTATGCTTTCCTTTCCACAATCAATATCCATCATCCTCTTCCTATAATGCAGTAATCACCACCCTTTATGTTACTCTTCATTTTTCTAAAAGTTAGAAACATCCAAAACATATATGCAAGATAACATTCCTACTCTTATTCAAATATTAGAACATATCTTAAGATATTTATATGAAATATTGCATTCTATGTATAATATTAAGTAAAGTATGCCATACACACTACCCATAGGCTTAGTAAGTTCTAGCTATCTCTGGCATAAGTTCACAATATATTTACATAATGTTTTGAAACATTTTTGACAAAGCACAAAGAGTAAGTCCAAAATATGAAAACTATATCAATATTAAGACATTAATATTCCTTATCATATGCCCCCCACTATTCAAATGCTTGTCCTCAAGCATTATACTTCCTTGTCATTTCTTTGAAGTCTCCCACTGTAGTTTTCACTTTCTTCCCACTTTTGAAAGTGTAGAAGAATCCTCTAGTGCACTTCCAATGTTCACCCATGTGTTCCTCAACCAGTGGATCTAGTCTAGTAGCATAATTACCATAAAGAGGCCAAAGAATGGTAGGAGGGCTAAAACATAAATGGTATCCATAGTTCCTTTTTTATTTGTCTTTCTAGTTGTATATACTTGGCCACCCTATTAATAGCTACCTCATAATTAATAGGGCTATGTGGTTTTACCTTTTTGGAAGCTTCTAGCAATCAAATCCATTGGTTCCTAAGCCCTCTAATAGCTCTTTCATGTGTAATGTTTGAAAGTTTTTGGTAATCTCTATAAATCATTTCTCTTTCTACAAACACTTTCTCCCTGATCTCTAGGTTCAGTCTCCCATAGGTTAGTCTAAACCAGTCTCTTAGAAGGTCATCAAGCTTATGTGATTCAACTTGTAGTGGTAATGGTTCATATTTCTCAAGATCTCTTTAGGCATTTAACTGCCTATCATAGTTTTTCTTGTTGTGCATCTAGAACATTAAAGCTTTGAGCTAAACATCCCCTATTTAAAGAAGAGGGTTCCACTCTGTCTCATGTGGAATTATGAAATTATGTAAATAAAATTCACACAACAAATTCTTCTACCATGAAGAAAAAGTCCGATACACATTGTAGAAATCTTGATCATTTTTAGATTCACAATCAACATCCCTTGTTGTCATCATCAATTGAAATAGAAAAAATTGCTCCTTTAGACAAATAGAATACACCTTTGGTGGTGGCCTATAGGACATTACTTGGTCAGCTAAGTTTAAAGCCTTATTCATTCATTATTATTTTTTCTCAAGTTTCTCTTTCAATGACTCAATTTCCTCATCTTTATCAAATATTACTTTATGTATTTGGTCGCTTTCTTGCCTCCACAAGGCCTTTTGAAAAATCAAGTGACTGTAGAGACCAAATAATATAGATTGAATTTTAGATTAAGGGAATTCTTGAGTCATAGATTTCTTCTTTTTTTCCTTAGCAACTTGTTGGAAGTAATGTGTATACTAGGAGGATCTATAGGGCATGATAGAAACATTAGAATATATAAGAATTGGTGGCAAAGTAGGTTGATCATTTTTGGGGTTTTTTTTTTAGGAAACGATAGGGTTCAACTCACACATTTCCTAATTTCCTTGTGGCATTTTATTAAAAGGCTCATTTTCATTTGTTTCCATATTTTGGGGTTCCAACTGTATGGGAGAGTCATCTGGAATATTCTCAACCACTGATTCTGTATGAGATTTTAAAATTGAAGCATTTAGATTTTCAATGGAAATTGGAGATACTTGACCTCATATACAAAGGCTTTGATGCATAGAAACTTCTCTAAATTCTACTATTTTGTAGGTCCACTTTGGTTTAGCTGCTACTGGGGTAGACGTTGCAGGAGTGGTTGCTATAGAAACATACATTTTTCTTTTATCACTTTAGCAAAAGGGTTTTGGGCTTCCTTTTCATGATTAGGGATCTCTTTACCAACCTTATGTAATGTCCCATTTTTGGAGGAGTTAATTATTTATAAAGTTATCAATAAAAATATATATATTACAAGGTAACTTTATATTTAATTAACTTAATAAAGAGATATATTTTATAAAGTCATTAAATAAAACAATCTTCTAGAGGTTGCTGGAAGAAGCGGAGAAAAAATAAAAAAGGAGGCCAAACTATCAAGGAAAAAAAGAATGAATAGGCATTGAGGGCTCATTTCCTATCATCAAGATTTATATTGATATTTTTTGATGTGCATTGTGGAACCTAGGGTTTCTACGGTAGTCAAAATTGGCCATTGAGAATGAAAACTCTCAATTGGTACGCAATTTTGAGGGTGTGAAAGATCATCTAAATTATTGTAGCTATGGGAAGGATATTTCAATCCTTTCTCTTGTGCCTAATTGTTGGTTTGGAGTTTCAACTAGAGTTGCACTTTTATCATATCATCTTTAGCATTCAGTCTCCAGCATTTGATCAATCCAGTGGCTTGTTGGTAAGGGTCACTACAGTGGTATCATAGCAATTTCTTTTCAGCCTGATAGGGTTTATGCAGCCAAGTTAGTTTACAAAAGAACCAACATAACTGAGAATATGGCTAAGAGACATTCTCAAAGCCCACCTAGAACTATGCATGATGATGAGACGTTATAGCATCAGGAGAGGCTTCTACAGTCAATAGAGGCAAGTACATAGGAAATGATGGTTATGATGCAACATTTGATTGGGGAAAATAGGAGAAATAATCATAATAATGACTAGGATGACATGAGCATAGCAAGATCACAACATAGGACATAGTCTAGAACAACTGACAGACCCACACATCCTACATTCAAGGAAGAAACTCCAGCATGCACACCTGATGCTATGGTAACAGATATTGTAGATGAACTTCAACAAGCAAGGAATGAGTGGGAGTCATTACCAGGATATATATAGGATGGATGGACATTTGACAAGTACCTAAACTACAGAGCTACTAGGTAGAAGCAGGCAGATAAACACAGTGAGTTGCAACAAGTCACCAACAAGTTGGTATTACCCACATTTGATGGTAGTGGAAAAATGATTGCTCATGCTTGGATTTATAAGGTGGATACTTTTCTATCTCTAAAGACTATGAAAAAATTTGAAGGACTCAAGTATGCCACTTTACACTTAGATGGGGCAGCACATGATTGGTGGACACATTGCATGATCACATTGCAACACAATCAGGTAACCACTTATTAAGAGTTTGTGGATATATTGATAGAAAGGTTTGATAAAAAAAATCTTGAAGTTTATTTCTGGGAGTTAGCCTAGATGAGACAGTCAAGAGGCTTAGAACAATTTATCAATGACTTCTAGAAGCTTGCAGTGATGGTGCCTAACATTTCAAAAAGGAGGCTAGTTATTTTATTCACAAAGAGATTAACTAAACCACTCAAGGGGTGGGTAAAGGCCTTTGATACTCCTACATTATAGGAAGCCATGAAGAAAGCTCGCAGTATGGAACTTACAGCTCTAGCAAACTGCCAACCGGTTTAGTTCAAAGGGTTCTTCATCATTTAGAGATAACAAAGGGGAATTCAGCAAGGATAAAGAGAAGGTTAGTAACTCAAAAGGCAAGCCAGCTACACCTTGAGATAAGGAAACACTTAATGACCTACATAGGAAGAAGCTATGCTTCTTTTGCAAAGGTCCCTATGAGTTTGGTCATGATTTTCCAATGAGGCCTAAGGGGAAGGCTAATCGGGTGATGTGGGCTTATTACGAAGATTCAGATTTAGACATCTCAGAGCACCATGATGAGGATCCTGATGAGGCAAAGCGTGAACATGAGGTAGATAGTGCTGAGAAAAAAGAGGCTGCAGAGCTACATTTATAGGAGGCATGTTTGTCTAGTATTCAAAGACTCAAAATGACTCAAAGATGAGATCGATAGGACCATCAAGGAGTTGCTAGCAATGGGACACATCAGACCAAGTAAGTCACATTTTGCATCTTCTGTTGTTTTGGTAAAAAAGAAGGATGGAACTCTACGAATGTGTATTGATTACAGGGTGTTGAATAAGAGAACTATAAAGAACAAGTATCCCATCCCACACATTGATGAGCTGATAGACGAATTGCATGAGGCTTGTTATTTCACAAAAATTGATTTGAGATCAGGCTATCACCAAATTAGAGTTTGAGAGTAGGATATTGAAAAAATTGCTTTCAGATGTCATTGTGGGCATTTTGAGTTTGTAGTCATGCCTTTTGGTTTTACTAATGCACCTACCACTTTTTAGTCCACTATGAACAAGGTCTTCCACCATCAGTTGAGGAAATTTGTGCTAGTGTTCTTTGATGATATTTTGATCTATAGCAGGACATGGCAGGAACATTTAGAGCACTTGGAGATAGTATTGAGCATTTTATAAAGGGAGTCCTTGTATGCCAAGGAGTCCAAATGTGATTTAGGGATGATAGAACTATTTTATCTTGGACATATCATTAGTATAGAAGGAGTGCAAATGGATCCTAAAAAGATTCCCACTATTGTTGATTGGGCACCACTAGAGAACCTTACACAATTAAGGGGGTTCCTTGGTCTATGTCGATTCTATTGTAGGTTTATCAGTGGCTACTCAGGACATGTAGCACCTATGATAGATTTTTTAAGGAAAAGGGGATTTTTGTGGACTCAAAATGCACAAGACTATTTTATGCGGTTCAGGGAAATAATAACTACATGCCCAGTATTAGCATTTCCTGATTTCACAAATCCATTTGAGCTTCAATGTGATGCTTCTAGAGAGGGAGTTGGTGATGTACTCATGTAGGACAAGCATCCTATAGCTTATGAGAGAGGGAAACATAGAGGGCCTAAGAGATCATTTAGCATATATGATAAGGAGATGTTGGCCATCATGCATGTCTTGGCCAAATTCAGACAGTATCTTGTGGGCAGAAAATTTTGTATTAAAACTTATCATAATAGTTTGAGGCACTTTTTGGGACAGCAGGACCTAAATGATCATCAACAGAAGTGGGTGAGTAAGTTACAAGCCTGTGATTTTAATATCACCTATGTTAAGGGGACACAGAATATTATTGCAAATGCTTTATCCTGTAGGCCACACCTCACTTCTATGATTCAGATATCAGAGGACTGGTGACACTTGATTGTAGTAGAATATGCCAGAGACACATGGGCCTCTAATATAGTGGAGAGAAAAGTGATCGACACTAGGTACACTCTCGTACATGATTTGATCATTTACAAGAATAGGATTTACTTAGTCCTAGGATCAAAAGTGAAGTAGATGATTTTGAGAGCATTCCATAATTCACCTACAGTAGGCCATCTTGCATATTTCAAGACTTATAGGTTAGTACAAGAGCAGTTCACTTGGAAGGGACTTAAGGCTAATTTTTTTTTGTATGTGTGTGAATGTCAAGTTTTCCAGTAGAACAAACAAGAGCACACTTATCCAACAAGACTCCTACAACCACTTCCTATTCCTGATAGGAAGTGGGAGTGCATCTCTATGGATTTTATCATAGGCTTGCCCAGAGCCCAGGGGCGCAATTTTATTTATGTGGTGGTGGATAGGCTAACAAAATATGCTCACTTCTTCCCTATCACTGCTACATACTTAGCAACTCAAGTGGTAGAGGTCTTCTTCAAGGAGTTTTTAGATTACATGGTTTGCCTCAGAGTATTGTGAGTGACAGGGATAGCCGCTTCATGAGTCACTTTTGGTAGGAGGTATTTCGGTTGTGTGGCACTGAGCTTACACCTAGCACTAGTTATCACCCACAGAACGATGGTCAAAAGGATATTATAAAAAAATGGGTGGAAGGGTATTTGAGGAATTATGTGGTAGATCAACAGCGAGCTTGGGTCAAATGGATATGTCGCTATGAGTATTGTTACAATACTACATATCATATGACTATATAAATGACACCCTTCATGGCACTTTACAATTATGAGGCACCTAGTTTCTTAGATTTTTTGTTGGGAGATAGTCGAGTACCCCATGCAAGTGAACTATTACAAGAAAGTAAGGATATAGTTGCTACTCTCAGAGACAACATTGCTAGAGCTCAAAACTAACAAAAGTAGTATGCAAACAAGAAGAGGATTGAGCATAATTTTGAGGTAAATGATATGGTTTATCTTATGTTTTAGCCATATAAGTAGTCCACTCTCAAGAAGAGTGGTGTAGAGAAACTCAAGCCATGCTATTATGGACCATTCAGGATCATCAAGTGAGTTGGTGAGGTGGCTTATGAGTTGGAGCTTCCCACAGATAGTAGAGTGCATAATGTGTTTCATGTATCATGCCTCAAAAAGGTGTTGGGTCAGAATGTGATGCCTTCTACAGTATTACCTCCCTTGGATGATGAGGGGAAATTGATCTTAGTGCCAGAATACATTTTGGATAGTAGAGAGAAGTAGCTTCATAGGAGAGTAATTAGAGAGTATCTAGCTTAGAAGTGATTAGAAGATGCTACTTGGGAGGGAGAACTGATTTTGCAACATCTAGCATTAAGATTGCTTGAGGCCAAGCAATTTTAGGAGGGGCAGACCTGTAATGTCCCATTTTTGGAGGAGTTAATTATTTATAAATTTATCAATAAAAATATATATATTACAAGGTAACTTTATATTTAATTAACTTAATAAAGTGATATATTTTATAAAGTCATTAAATAAAACAATCTTCTAGAGGTTGCTAGAAGAAGCAGAGAAAAAATTAAAAAGGAGGCCAACCTATCGAGGAAAAAAGAATAAATAGGCATTGAGGGCTCATTTCCTATCATCGAGATTTATATTGATATTTGCTGATGTGCATTGTGGAACCTAGGGTTTTTGCAGGTAGTCACAATTGGCCATTGAGAACAAAAACTCTCAATTGGTAAGCAATTTTGAGGGTGTGAAAGATCATCTAAATTATTGCAGCTATGGGAAGGATATTTCAATCCTTTCTCTTGTGCTTAATTGCTGGTTTGGAGTTTCAACTGGAGTTGCACTTTCATCATATCATCTTTAGCATTCAGTCTCTAGCATTTGATCAATGCAGTGGCCTGTTGGTAAGGATCACTACACCTTATGCTTGCCTTTGTCTCTAGAAGAGCTAGGTATATCACCCTCTAAAATAGTCTCAAAAAGTTTATCAAGAGAGGGTAATGTTGGTTCTTTTTCTATTTCAATCAAATTCTGACTAGGCTCTACAATTTCATCCTCATTCCCTAAATTTTGTGGAACAGGGTTGGCTTGAGTCTACAAGGTTTTAAAATCAAGAAATTGTGCCCATGATACAGGGGAGGAATCCCTAAGAGATCTTCCAACTAAAATTTTGATGAGGGCATGATGAGAAATAGAATTTGCATTTCATTTTTGAGTTTCTTTAATGCTAATACACAGCATATTATAAAGGAAATTAGGGCATTAACTTGAATTTTATGTCTTGCACAACTGAGCAGCTTAAAATGGTGAGTGTGCAAGTTTGATAACCTTCCTTCGTAGCTCAAATACCTGATGATATGGGTTGCCAATTCTGGATACTAAGTTGGGAGAGAGACTCTTCTACACCCTTTCTTTTAAATTTCTAGTTGAGGTCACCCATCCAAGAGAACTATGCTTGTAATGACTTGGCATTATGTTTATTTGGATAATTCTCCCTATTAGTTGGTAATCCTATGAATATTTCTATCTACTCCTTAGTAGCAATTATGGTGGATTCCCCTTCATAAAATTTCCTCATAAACTCTATTGCTACTTTTTCATTGAGCTCAATTGACTATAGGAAGTAGCCAAGCCATCCTCAAGCATTAAATTGTTGGATTGCTTCTATGTCTACAAGTAGAATACTATGATCAACCTGCTCATGCCTCAGCAACTATCCTCCCATCTTTAAAATGTCTAGCTTCAAATTTATCTATTCTCACCAGCCTGATAAGTTTTACCCTTTAACACTTTTGCAAATATCCTCTTCTAAAAATTTCAAATTTATCTTTTTGAGAAATGTCGATACCACATTCTCTTAACAAGACTTCATTGTGTCTGGCATGTAAAATAATGATGCAATTAATTATGAAATACATCAAGGTTTAACTGGAAGTGTTCTAATAATAAATCATAGTTCTTTTCAAACACAGGAGATATTTTCCAAAATTGCAATGAAAAGGTATGGAAGATATAAAAAGATTTTAAAATTAAAATCAGACCACCACCTAAGTACAACCTATAATGTGGACATGACTAGGGTGACATGGAGAGGACATTTGGAAATTAATACACTTTCTCAGCCCCCCACTAAAATTTGACAAGTGTCCACACTTAAAAATTTTGGGATAGGAATGAGAAACTAACTTAAGGCTTATATGATACATTTAATGTAGTATTATATATCAATATTGAAACCTATGCGCTAGAAAATAAATAAAGAGTAAACATATCTGAAAATTTTAGATTTTGGCATAGGAATGAGATACTAATTAAGGCTTATATGATACATTTAATGCAATATTATATATCAATATTGAAACCTATGTGCTAGAAAATAAATAAAGAGTAAAAAAGTTGTATCTGGAAATTTTAGAGCATACTTCTATATGCAAATTGATGAGGTGCCAAAGTCTAGTGACCATAGAAAAGGTGTTGACGGTATGTTTTATTAATAGTAGGAAAAATAGAATTTGTGGGTGACATGGAGTGTGAGTGGATGATAGATAAAGAAATGAGATGAGTTGTTATGAAGAAAAAGAAAAATGAATGAAAGAATGGACATTAGATTAAATGATTTTTTATTATGACTTCTCTTTGAAGGTTTTTCATGGTACAACTACTGTTAGAAGGTTTGCACCCTCCGATGTAGGAACTGTATCCATAGGAGTTGGTAAACTATTTGGTTGGGACTACTATAGGAACTCATCTTTGGTCTATGGTTTTTGATAGAGGTGCAATCTATGGCCATTTACAAAAAATTTGAACTAAATAGGATTAATGGTTGTCAGCTAGACTGCTCCATTGTTGAATACATACTAAATTTCATAAGACCCTAGCCATCGAGTTTGCAACTTTCCTAGATTCTCTTTGAAATGAGAATCATATAGGAGAGCCCAATCTCCAACTTGGAATTTTTTGTTACTAATATGTGTGTCATGCCACTTCTTTTTTTTTTGTTTAATGATCTATATTCTTTCCAAAGTTGTCTTTCTCATTTCATCCAGTGAGTTCAAGTGGAGAAGTATCTCTTCTTGTGTTGCAGGAAGACAGATGTTTAATTCCAAATCTTTGCACAATGTTTTATGTTCAAATTCAATAGGCAACATTGTTGCTTTTCCATACACAAGTTCAAATGGATTGAATCTATTTTTTGTCTTCCATGTAGTTTGTTATAGACACACAGGTTCAGTTAACCTACTACTCCAATCCTTCCTATGTGTTTGCACTGTCTTGGTTAGAATGGCCTCAATTTCTTTGTTGATGACCTTTGCTTACCCATTTTCCTGAGCATGATAAGGACTGGATTTTTGGTGCTTATGTTGTATTCTTTCATGAGTTCAATGATCAAGTTTGATGTGAATTGGGCACCTTGATCTACGAAAAGTTCTCTAGGAACTCTGTAGCATGTGAATATTTCCTCATATAAGAATTTAACTACTTTCTCATCTCTTACTTTTTCATTGCCCTGACTTTCACCCATTTAGTTAAATAATTTTTGCATACTAAGATGTAGGATTTTCTATTTGATGGTGTATCATTTGGACCTATGAAGTCCATACACTTGTCAAACGGTGTTACAACAATTTATGGATTGGGTGGCATCTCATCTGACTTGCTTGGCCATCCCATCCTCTAGCATTTGTCACACTTGTTTGTATAATTTTTTTCATCCTTATGTAATGTTGGCCAATAATATCCAATTGTAAGTACCTTAAGTGCTATTATTTTTCCTACAAAATGGCCTCCACATGGTTCATCATGATAGGCATGTAGTATGTCATATATCTCATCCTCCTTGACACATCTCCTCATGATTTGATTTGGTCTAGTATAGAAGAGATTGTTATCTATCCATGAATAATGAAAAATTTTGTCTGTTAGCTTCTTCAGTATTTGCGAGAGAAGTGTGGAAGCATTCTATTTGTAGCAAGATGGTTTTCTATGTATGCATACCATGGTGTATGAGTTGCAATGTGGAACAAATGCTCATCTGGAAAGATATCTTTAATTGGAGTCAGATCTTCATCAACAATGTGCAGCCTAGAAAAATAATCAACAACTACGTTGGACTTTTCTAGCTTATCAACAATGGTGATATCAAACTCCTACAAAAACAAGAGCCATCTTGCCAATCTACCAATTATAACAAGTTTTTTCATTAAGTACTTTATAGCTGAGTGATCAATATGAACCAAAATAGGATATCAAGTTATATAATGTATGAATTTTTTCAATGCATAAGCTACAGCTAAAAGTTCTTTCTCAGTTACTGTATAGTTTAGTTTAGAACCATGGAGACTTCTACTAATATGGTAGGTTGCATTTTCAAGGTTAGAAGGCTTTTCTCCTAATATAGAACCTACATCATAGTCTAATGCATCAATATGGATATGAAATGGAATTGACCAATCTAGTCCCTTTAGAACTGGTCTTGTGGTAAGGAGTTTCTTAAGCTATATGAAGCCTTCATTACATGTAGGTGTCCAAATGAATTTAGCTTCTTTCATCAACAATGTATGCAAAGGACTAGCTATTTTACTTTAATCTTTTATGAAATGCCTATAATAGGTAGAATGACCTAAAAAAGATCTTACATCCTTTGGTTTTTTAGGTATGGACAATGTTAGAATTACCTCTATTTTAGTTGGGTCTACTTGTATTCCTATAGTTGATATAAAATGACCAAGCACCACTCCTTCCTACATGAGCATGAAACATTTCTCACTATTGAGTGATAGATTATGTTCTTTGCATCAGAAAAGAACCTTTTCAAGATTATTTAAGGCTTCCTCAAAGGTGACTCCAAAAATTATGAAATCATCCATGTATATTTCCATGTAGTCATGTGATATATTAGCAAAAATGTTGATTACAGCTCTTTGAAATGTTGCAGGAGCATTACACAGGCCAAATGGAAAGATAGAATATGCAAAAGTACCCCATGGGTATGTAAATATGATTTTATCCTAATCTTTTGGAGCTATACTTATCTGATTATAATCATTGTACCCATCAAGAAAAGAAAAATATTTCTTACCAACTAGAGTTTCTAGAACTTGATCAATAAAGGGTAAAGGAAAGTGATCCTTCTTAGTTGCCTTATTCAATTCTCTGTAATCTACACAAATCCTCCATTTCCCTCCCTTTTTAGGTACTATAACCATAGGTGAGACCCATCTACTATGAAATATAGGGTATATAAAACCAACATCAAGAAACTTTTATAGTTCAGTTATAACTATTTCTCTAAGTGTTCGATTAATCCTCCTCTAGGGTTGACAGAGTGGCAAACACCCTTCATTGATATATATTCTATGAGTGCATAATGTAGGACTTAACCTTTTCATATCCCCATAGTCCCATGCAAAAGCCTTTTCATGTTTTTAAAGAAGCTTTGTTAACTATTTCATCTGTTTGGGAGGCATTTTGTTATTGACATGAAGATTATGACCTTTTGACAACTCAAAAGTAGCTGTGAGATCAACCATAGCAGCTTCAAAGATTGGACTTATGTATAGTTCACATGGTAAAAAATGATGGGTAATGTTTGTCTCCTTGGGTAGAAAATAGTTCTCATTAAATTCCTCATATGTAGTTAGTTCCAACATAAAACAGTCAAATACATCCTTTTTCTACCAAATAGGTATGATTAAGAATACTCTAAATTACTTAATCCTCCTCTTGTAACTTTAGAAAAGATTGTCTATGTAACATCATAAGTTGTGTTGTAGATTTCCTTTACATATGATAGTATTTTTTTATGTTTTAGATTTTATCTCAACCTCTCTAGTATTTTCTTCATCTTCACTAATTCATCGTATTGCATCATTTCATCTAGTGACAATTTTGTTGGATCAAATTAAGGAATCATAATTAATTCATTAAGTATAACATGATCCCTCCTATTCTTCTATTGGAAATTTGGCTAAGAGGTGAGTATAAAAATACATTAATTTTATTTATTTATGGAAACATATATGTTGAATTTACTTAGCAAGCTTTGGAGTTATATTTTGGAGAAGATGACTTGGAAAATTGTCTAAGTATCATAAAGATTAACTACCAATAGAGGCACTTTTTTATTGGTGAGGTTCATAGTGAGTGAATTGGCATGTGAATACTTAAGGCAAGATAGTACAAGGTATAAGAATCCTATATGTCAAAGCACATGTCATTATGAGCTACATAGATAGGGCTATTAATGATTTATCAATTACAGTCATGTACATGTAGAACATAGTAGAGGCAAGAAAATTGTAATTTATGTTAAGGAATTATTTTGGTTTATCAAAATAATTACTTAACTAATTAGGGATGACATCCTATATGTTAACCCAAAGTGGGAAAATTTTAATTTTGTATTTTGGGACATGTGTGAAAACTTGAAGGCTCATAGGACAAAACAAATGGGGATAAAAGAAATAATTTTGCATGTGAAGTTGTGAGATGTCTTTAGAAATTCAAATATACTTGTTATATGATGTGAACTTTATGTTAGAGTAGAGAAAGAATAGTAAATTCAAAGATATGTATAGAGAAATAAAATGAACAAATCAAATATTGAAGATATCAATATTGTTAAAAGGTTTTTGTATCTACACCTTTTTGTGTATAGAATATATCATTGTATATGTGTGTTTGAGAAGTGGGCTCATCTTTCTACTTTTTTAATTGTAATACCAACTCCTCAAAGGGTTGAGGCTTCTATCAAGGTTTGGTCTTCTAATAAGGATAGAGAGACTATATGGATGTAATAGACTTCTAACAAGGTCAATATCTTTCACAAGATACTTTTGATGTGTGGATCATTTGAGGGTAGCATTCCCACTAAGGTTTTCCCTTGGCCAGGGTTTCCATAGTGTAAGCATGCTTTTAGCATCCAAGTTTTAAACTTCATAATTTCCGCATAAGAAGAATCTTAGGCTATTTTTTATTGTTAATGATGTTGTTGTAAATCTAGTTTTGTAAAGAAGGAAGTGTTTTGAAGTTATGTTGAACTTGAACTTTGAGCCTCAAAGTTCAAAGGTTCAAGTTCAAAGTTTAAGATTTTCTAGTTCAGAGGTTCAATGCAAAAGTATGGTTAAGGGGGTCATATAGTTTAGGTTCAGATTTTTAGAGTTTGAAGACTCGGCATCTATAATTCAAGGATGTAGATTTAGAAGTTCAATAGTTCATAAAGATGAAGTAAGTACAAGTTTAGAATTTGGATTCATCAGGGACCTACCATTAGAATTTTAAAGATTGAAATGCAAAAGAAAGTTCTAGGTTTAGAATTCAATATGCAAGACTAGATTCAATACTTAAGTTCAGTTTTGAGTCAAAGATCAAAATACAAGATTCAAATTTCAACTTTAAAATTCAACTTTATCAATCTGAAAGTGCACGTAAAAAAAGTATTTCAAGCTCAAATTAAAGTTTCAAATTGAAGATTTTAAGGTTTCCAAGTACTATAGATCAATTTAAGTGATTAAAATACAAGTTATCAAGTAATATAGCCCATGATATTTTGTAATTGGATGACTACCGAAATGGGATTTCCTTCCTCCTTAATTGGGGTCTATGCATGGAGTCTTTAGTAAGTGCTAAGCCAGACTGAATGTGAGTTTCATCACCTACATCTTTCCTTTGTGTACTTGAACATCAAATATGGAAGAGACATGACCATCAGACCAAGTTGGGTCACACATATGATAGCATGGCTAAAAATCAACATTTTCTACAACTAAATAACAAGAAAGGCCAACAAATCACAAAATCATCTTCATCTCGGCCATATCTTGAAATGGAAATAAGTATCAGTTACGAAGAATATGAGGATTGTGATGTACAAGTACTGTAATTTAAAAAGGTGAAACATCCATATTATGTGGCTTTGTACATTAGAAATTCTTTGGTATAAATGGTCAAAATAGCATTTACAAGATTCTAAAACTTGGTGATGATATAAATAGTCAAGCCTTCATTTGAACTTGAGCTCTAGATATGCAACTTTCAATCACAATGGCTATTAATAGAAAATTAAGGTCTCATACTTGATTGGGCCTCATCCCTCAATAAATATCCATGATATTCACCTATTCATTAGTAGCAATACCTGATAAGAAATTCTTCTAGGGGATGGGAAGGATAGACCTATCAAATAAATACAAGCATATGTTTGAATCAAAAAACATACCTAGTACATGTAACAGTTGACAGAATGCCCAATGCCACTGCTTTGATAAATCCCAAGTTGTGATTGAAGGGTGAAGATATTGAATCTTAAAGGGGTGGGACCTTATTGATGTCAAAAGTTAGATGCATGATTATTTACCAAGCATCAAAGGTATATGACCTAACACTAAAAGATTTGATTTGCAAATTGTTTGATAGGATGTCATGGTCGATAGAGGTGTCAATTGAAAATGTGAACTAAATGCTTGACAAAGATTCATTATCATTAAATTCTTAGTCCACAAGTTGTGCATATGGACCATAGTATGATGGCAGATGTCTTTGAAATGGAATGCATTTGTGTGAGGAACCCCTATTCCCATATAAATGTCATCTTGACACACACTCAAAACAAGCATGATGGTTACCAGAATAGTATATCAGAAGAATGTGGGTATCAATTGTCATATGTTTAAGTATATAGGTATGAGCTTATTTTATATCATCCTTATAAACATAAGGATTAGAAAACATTGAGCCCTAGTAGTTAATTAATAGGAAGCTCAAAGGGGGGTCCCTTTTTCATACCCAATGAAGAAGACCATTTCTTTCCCCTATCACAAGGCATGATGAATACAATCCTAAGAAGAAGAGATACTATGAAATTTTTAAGCCTTTACAATAGATAAGTAGCCATGCTAATAGCCATAATGTCATAAAGCATGATGATTGATTAAATAGAGGTGATATTCCTATATTCGCACCACTCAAATCCCCTCAACCAAATGAGAGAAAACTTTGAGATTTCCCACGACACAAAAGGTTGTGAATATAATATTAATGTCTTGTTGCAAGGTTAAAAATGTCATGTGAATGTTTATAAAAAATTTAAATAGTTTTTAAAAAAAAATTACAAAGGGAAACATTGGACCCTTGAGAATTAGTTATTAAATCTAAAAAAGAATCATCAAGAGAGAAGGATAAATATGAAAAATAAGGATACAAAAGGGATTTTTCTTTTTTGAGAGTTTCAAGGCTACAAGGAGGAGAGATATTTTAATTTATGATTGTAATAGAGGGAAGAAGGATTTTTTTTTTAATTTCTATATTTTTTCTTTTTGTAATGAAGGACAGAAAAGGATCTTTCGATCATTCTTTTATATGCATGAATAAGGATAAGTCTACATAAAATATCATTTGTTTTGTCCATTTTCTTATTTTATTAAGGTTAATCATAGGGTTTATTGGTATTTTGAAACAACACAATTCCAAATTACCTCGATGAGAACAAGATACATCTAGGGGCAACTACTTCCCATCCTTATGATACCCTTTCAGACATCAGGCCAACTATAAGGTTAGACCCTTCTTCTACTTCAAGCTCTAAAAAACCTAGGTGAATGGACCTCAAATTCACTTATATGGTACTAGTGCTAAACATATTCTTAAATCTATTAACAGTAGATGAAACCCTTATTTTCTTATTGACTCATGCAATAACATAGACCTACAGTAGCTAAATGCAAGACAATGCAATTCATAAGCTAAGTAAGGGCATTCTATTCTAGCTCTTCAAACATAAAATATAAAGATGATTTGAATTAGATTTAATTTTATGTGGATGGGGAAAGCAGATGAAAACCAAGTATAGACAACAAGCTAATGATCCTATAGTTGATCAGTGTCTCATCCATGAGAAAAATTCACAAATCTCTCTCATGCATTTTGGATATCGAAGAGACACATCCTATGCCAAGACTCAAGATCTATCCATTTACCTTGTAAATTGGATATCAATGTTCAATATAAATCTCATTCTTACCTAATATCCTCTTCAGTAAACCTACAACCTTGTTGATTTCCATGAAAAATTTACATAACTCATTGAATTATAAGCAACAATGAAACAACATACAATCTAAATGGATTGCAACTATGACCTAGACTCTTTGTTGAAACATCATAAAAAATAGCAAATCACTGATAAAGGAGATGAGATCTAAAATGAAACTCAACACCTATTGTTCTTTGTATTTATTTCCTTTAAATAATACAAAAAAATGCATGAAATTGACTCACAAAATACCTAATAAACTAGACTATACAATAAACATATGTTGTCATACAAGAGAGAAAATGGTGGGAATGAGAAATTGATTGGATGGGAAGGGGGTATCATAGCCAAAGTATAGCTTCATGGTTTGGAACCAGCACATACTAGATACTATCCATTCAGACTTCATCAATTCTATAAACCATTTCTGCTTCAATTTCCAACTCCTAACTTTTCCCTAACTTTTTCCAACCCTAAATGAAAGAGAGAAAGACATATACATAGGATGAAAGAATTCAATCCTAACCTAGAGATATTTTCATTTCCTCTTTCATTCCATAAAAGATCTGATTCTTCAATCATGACTCCAACTTCAATCCTGAAATTCATCACAGCTGGAAAAACAAATATCCTTCATAACTAAAAATTGGAACTAAATTATACCAGAATGGCATAATATTCTCAAAACTAACCCAATAGACCTTTTACCATGTATTTTTACCAAGCTTGTAACTATATTTCCAATTTTATCAATTTCACTAAGAAGGCCCAAATTTTACATTTCTGCCTATAACTTGAACCAGTGAACTTCTATGCAAAATCAAACTCCAAAATTAGAAAGTTCATCTTCTCCCAATTCTACCAATATATAATATGCCTATATTCACTTATCAGGAACTCCTAGAATCTTGATTTAAAAATTGATCTCTTGCTATGACCTCGAGACTGAACTTCATTTTAAATTTATGCAAAAATTTAAAATTTTCCAAAGTTTGGACTATAGAATAAAATCTAAATGTATTTAAAAATGTTGCACGTTCAGCCAAGGGACAATATTTTTTTTAATTATTTTCTAAAACTGTTTGAATTTTTGTTCACAGATTCCATCTAGGTCAAACTTGGTTGACCACTAGTGACACATGTCAACTCCTCATCAGATCATTTCCTATACAATCACCTACCAACCTCCATCTGGGTACCACATGGCACCATCTCATTGGTTGTCTACTTCATTGCACCACATCACTATGCCACATCATCATGACTTTATGACACATGTCATTCTCTACCACATCAACACCTCAAGAAGCATGCCACATCTGAAGCCTCTGCCACATGTCAATTTTTGATCTATCCATCTCACCACCAACTAGCATCCAATCACTACCCACCTTAGCCTAACATGTCACCGCCACATCACCTAGCTACCACATCACTAGTCCATCTCAGCTAATCACTATGTCGCATAGCTAACCTCCTTGCAACTTCCCTTTGGTGACATAGTGACCACCATTGGATCCCACCTTGTGTTGCCATCCTATGCCTCTAAAATTTGATCACCACATGTCACTTCAAGATTCATTCTCAAGTCTTTAGCAATGTACTTGGTAAAAATTTAGTCTTTCTTACTCTATGGCCAGTTGGGTTGGACCTACACAAGTTTGAGGCCTCAAAAGCCTTCATGTCTTTAAGACACAATATCCACTAAGTTGATTACTATTTAAATATTAATAAACTCCTCTTATGGATGCATGTGGGATAAAGTTTTCATTTTCTTTGCCCTTGCATTTCAAACATTTTATCTTTGACTACTCTATATACTGGTGTTATGGATGGTGATGGCTCCAAATTTAAAATATGCTCCCTCCTTAATGTAAGGTTTTGCAACCTCAAGTTGGTGTCCCCTTTCTAGAGAGGGAGATAAGCCTCTTTCCATTAATGTGGGGCTTTCACTCTTCATGCTATGGCTTCAAATCCTCGTGTTGCTTCCTCTGATGGTGCCTCCCATTTTGGATGGGGTGAATGGAGCATTAGAAATGTTTGAAATGCAACTCTCCATAGAGATCTTTCCATTAATGGTGGGTGTGCTTGGAGACCCATTAGAGTTATTTTATTTATTGTTGTTATCAGTGTAGTTAGATTTGTCCTTGAGCTTCAACAAGCTTGTTATGTAATTTTCCAATGGAGAGTTGATCTATTGGAAATTGGGTATGTACACAAATGGAGCTATAGAAACCTTTCTTGAAAATTATTGATGAGTTGCATGCCCATGAGATGAATTCAAATCCCACTCCATTATTTTCATCTATTTCAAAGACCTTTCATAACGAAATTTTCTTTCACTAGGCCTTGCCCTTGCTCCCTGCCACTAACATTTGCTTGCTTTGCCTCCTCACTTTCCAACATGGGAGCTTTTTTTTTTTCTTTTGATCCCCTATCATGGCCTCTACATTCCCTTCTAGTGGCTTCCTTCTACTTTGATGCTTGTTCTCTCTCCCATTTTCAACGTCAGGGCTCTTTTATATTGCCACTATCGATGAGTCCCTTGATGTGGGCATCTCTCCTACAACGGGCTTCCTTGATAGCATCTTTCATAGGTCACTTTTAGTGGTTTCTAGAGGTATTGAATACTTATGAAGAACAATATCAGCATTACTTCCAAATGCATCATGAAGTGCATTTATTTTGTTTCTCCCAAATTTATCATCTACATAAACTGCAACAACCTCCCTCCAGATAAAATGTCTGATTATAGCAGCAACTACCATCATCTCAGAGGAATCACTATGTGTAAAGCAAAGATAATAAGGGTACTGAGGTGAAGAGAGACTTGAATGATTTTCTCTGGAGGATAGAAGTGGTAATTGTAGTCCATTTTCTATGTGTGAAAATAACATGAGCAATCATGGAGGATTCTCCTCCTATAATTGCCACCATGTCTCTTTTTTTGATAGCTCAAATACATAAAGTAGTGCTATGGACTGCTTTGTAGATTTTCCTTTTACTTCTAGTCGGGCCCAGTCAAGCCCATGTGAATTGATGGTAACTAGTGATGCACACTCAGGGGTTTTTTTTGGTATCCTTTTGGGGTGAAGGTTTAAAGTTTTCCCCAAATTGAAAATTGATCATAGTTTGAGAATGAGGGATACTAGTTGTTGATGCTACCACTCACAGTGCCCCTGCTCTTTAGAAGACACCTTGGTATTTCATAATGATCAACATCATTTTAATCTCTCAATATCTTCAATTTCACATCTTATCAATCTTATCAATCTGGAGTAATTAGTCAGGCCCCAAAGTGGGTCAAGCTTAAAAAAAATTCATTTTCGAACAACTGAGTCCTTGAATTTATCTATTAATCATCTAGCACCAATTTGATTGAAATTCAATCATTTTCACATCATTTAAAAATTGGCCTTCAACCTTTCTTGCAAACTATTAGTTTCATGCCAAGAAGTACTTCGACTAGCTTCAAAAACTTAATCAAACAGTAACAGGGCTCTAAAATTGAACATATTGATTCTCTATTTCGGATACTCTTACCTTGTCAAATCTCATCTCATGAAGAATTCTTATTCAAAAGATATTGACTATCAAAGTTGCCCTCTTAGAACTGCCTACAAGAAAATATGTCAAAAAACACTAAATTGTGTTCGGGTTTGGCTTCAAAAACTATGCAAATTGACACTCAGGAAGAAGAAAATTGGGGCATTGGTTCACTGTCATGAAGATAATATAAACTTTAAATTAGGGCTCATGATGAATAATGGGGCACATTTGGAAAATGCTCAAAGTAGGCTGCTCAGAATTGTAGACTGGAAACACTAGCAAAAAAGTCTTTTTTTGCAAACGGACTGGACCTAGGAAGGTGTGCAGACAGATTCGTCAAGATTTAAAATTTTTCACACTTAAAGTATTTTTAGAGGAGAATATAGTGGTACAATCCTTTTGATCTCACCTATCACAATCTTTGAGATATGACACCACAAATTGGGGTATTGACTAATCTACAATTATTGACACCAATAAAACATCATAAATTGCATTTGGAATTATGTTTGAAAACTTATCAAATAGATTCATCATAAGCTCAAAATTGAAACATAGAAAGTCTCTGACCCCTAGAATATGATGCAAAAGGAATATTCTTATTTAGTTCAACTGGTCAAAGGTTATAGCTTGTCAAACAAGGCCTCCCAAAATTTTGAACAGTTCACATCAACATGAAAACAAGAAACGACCAACTTTGAGGGATTCAAAACCTAGTGAAACAGATTTGAAACCACTCAAAATCTTAAAGATAGGTTCTTTCATATGGACACTAAACACTCCCAAATTAGAGAGTCATGAAACATTACTGGGTGCGAGATATTCAGATATAAGCACGGCCTCCTATCGTTGTTTGACACTTAGGCAAAAATGCAAAATTGGACATTGCTCAAAATGGGACTTCACAAAATAGCTCAGAATGGAAATTTATCTTGATGGAACACATAAACATACTAAATGCAAGGTGTTAGAAACATTAAACACCTCTTGGGCTTCAAATGGACAATTGGGTACATGTGCATCAAAAAGCACTTATAGGGCTTGAAGTTTTCAGTGGTACTCAAAATCAAGGCTTCAATTTTGAGTCCCAATAGGGCTATCTTTTTCATGTTTCTAAATATTACTTTCATTATTGTTTCATGTATGTATTTTTTCAATCTTATGGTTCAAATATCATACTTTACATAATGGAATATTTAATTTTCCTCATTTACCTATAACTCCTTAGGTAGAAGTTTGGAATACTTTTCTCGCTTTAATCTTCCTACTCTTATTTTGGGTTTGAATGAATTAGGTAAGAAACGATGTAACTTCCCTTATTTTGTCTCTTAGATTTGGTGAATCTTTGACTTTTCAAATAATGTAGCAGCTGAGTACTATTGACTTTCTGATGCTTAGCACATACTATGTTACTCAAGACCTACTATGGATTCACTCAGCATCAACTAAGTTTTACTAATGCTCGGCACCTATTATATTTTATCTAGCTTGGCACCTAAATTGCGTAGCACCTACTATTTTACTCGACACACACTAGATTTTTCATATGTTTGGCACTTACTAATAATCTTCTCAACATGAACTGACTTGCTTGGCACCCACTAATGAATTTAGTCAAGCTTTGCAGACAGTTTTTTTATAACTTATTCTTCTAGAGTTTCTAAGTGTAGCCAACCTCTGTATCTTCAAGTGTATTATCAAATACATCATTTTACCATTTTCTTAACTGATCCTTGTACTTCATTAAAAAATCATAACTCAACCTTTCCTTTAGGTGCTTTTGTTACATCTTATTGATCGAATCCTCTTCATTAATCAACTAAGTGATAGTACTTGGATCTTATAAGCAATTGTCATTCTAGCAAATAATAGGTTTGACATCAATGAAAAAAAAATGATTGAAAACATTCTTTATCAACAATCTCCCTTCTTCAATAATGATCTTTTCAATCAGATTTCAACAAACTCATCCAATTGTTAGTACATTTTGTTCTTCCATTTGGGCATATTGAGACATATTTTTTAATTCTTTTTGAAGGACAAATTTATTCACTAACATATTTTTGGTGACTTTGCTGGGGAAGAAAGTGAAGTCTCAATGCTTTCTTTCTTGGGTATCTAAAGGTACCTCTCTAAGGAAGGAGGTTGGCAACTATGATTTGATTTAATAAAATAATTTTGGTGTGTTATAGATTTGGTTGCAGCCTAGCCATCAAGGGGTCAGATTGGGCCATTTTCTTTATCCCAATGTTCAACCCTACCTAAAAGATCAAGTGAATACTACTGAAATAATTGATTAGTTGTGTATTGTCTTTGATGTTACACAAAATTTCATATCATTACTGGTCAGTGTATCTTGAGCTCACTCAGGCGTAGAAGATAGTTTTTCGTGTCTACCAAGCATTGCAAAGTTTGGCTAATTTAGAAGATAGTATCTACTGAGTTGACTCAAGTGTCAAAGGAAAATTTGTGGAAAGATGAGTGTTAACCAAGCTCACTTAGTTAATGAAGGAAATGTTGAATGGAACCAGTGTTAACCAAGCTCAATCGATTACCAAAGGAACTCTGTGACTATACAATGTTGACCAAGTTCACTTGGTTAACATAGGAAAATCATTTCTAAGTTAATGTCTACCAAGTAAGGTCAGCTAACAAAGGATTTTCCTATTTTGTAATATTAAGTTCAAATTGATTTGTTTTTTGGTTCTAGTTAATTGAAGAGATGAATATTAATTATTCTAAGTTATATTCTACCTAACTTGAAAATATGAAAGATATAAATATAAGATCAAGTTGAGATTTAAAAAGTGTATGAATACATGGAAGACAAGTGAAGATTCAATGATGCTAAGAGGAAGTGAATCAAAAGGATAAGTATAATATCCTTGTGGAGCTAAAAAGATATATTTGATCAAGAAGGATCAACTATACAAGCTAGAATTGAGATTTATAATCAGTAATTATATTGCATCTAAAATTAGGTGATGTCATTTTTACTCTCTAACCATTGTAGTAGTGATCTAAATCTCTTAATAGAGTTGGCTTAACAATTATTTGTAAATCCTCTAACAAGGTGACATTTCTATTGAATTGTTCAAAGACCTCTAACAAGGCCACTCCTAATAGGGTGATTGAATCCTCTAATAGGTTCACACCTAACAGTGTTTTTTTTAACCTTTAACAAGGTTGGTTCCTAACAGGGATCACTTTAAAAGAGTGAAAATGAATAACTAGTTGCAATTGGTGGTTTTTCCCAAATTTGATTTCCATGTTAAATCTTGGTGTCAAATTTGTTGATGTTATTTCTCTTATGTGTTTGAAACTAAGTTAAAGTAATAGTAATAATAGATAACATCTTAAGATTTTCATGTTTAGTATTTACTAAGCATTTTTAGCATTTACAAAGTTACAGCATTTTTCTATTTATTTATCGAGCATCAGTAAAGTTTAATTTTTAGAGTATATTTTGTACTAACATCTAAGGGATATGGGATTTATTTTAGTGGTAACTGATTCACCCCTCCCCTCTCAGTTACTCCTCTTATATTTCCAACAATTGGTATCTGAGCTTTTGGTGCTTGTAGAGCAAGGACCTGAGCTAAAGATCAGGGTGTCTTGCAGAAGAGAGATTCCCAAGTTGAACCAAAATGAATTTTCAGCATGGCAAGGACTTATGAGGTTATATCTGGAAACTACCAGTGATTCAGGTTGTAAGTACCCTTGATACTAAATAAAAGACAATTACTCAAACATTATCAAATGAACATATTGTTGAAAAGAAAAATCATAACATTATGATGATTGATATTGCATTTGCTCTTAATTATGTTGAATTTGATGAAGTAAAAGATTGTACTATAGCTCATGAAATGTGGATCAAACTAAAAGACATCTATAGAGGAGATGATAATGTAAGAAGAGCTAAAGCGAAAATTCCTAGAGGATAGTTTGATCAGGTGAAGATGAGAGAATATGAAAACATTGCAAAATATGTTGAAACAATCAAAGCAAGTGTAAGTGCAATCAAAGCATCTAGAGGAGACATCAATCACAAAATAGTTGTAAACAAGGTACTCAGAACCCTTCTTCCTTTCTATGCAATTAGAGTATCTAATATTCAAGAAATGAGGTGTTATCCAAATAGCAATATAACTTTAGATTTTCTAATTAGAAGATTGACAGCTTTTGAGTTGGATAACCACGATAACCATGTTCCTAGTTCCAAAGGTATTCAGTCTGCATTTGAAGCCAAACTCTCACTCAAGAAAAAGAGTAAGAAATCAAAGGCCAATAAATTAGGAAGTGAAGAAGAAGAAGAAGAAAGTTCTAATAGTGGTCTTGAGGTTGTTGAAGCCGCACTTGCAAGGAAATATTCCAAAGGTAGAGGAAAGTACAATGGTAAGATTTCTCTAATCTGCTTTTCTTGTGAAGAAGTTGGTCACATTTTTGCAAGGTACCCAAATAGAGAAAACAAGGATGAAAAGAAAATTAATAAGTACAAAGACAAGAAGGACTTCAAAAACTACAAAGACTACAAGGAAAAAGGTAATAAATCTTGTTTTATGGCTAAAGATTCTAATAACACTGAAGATGAAATGGTATATATTGATATAAAAGATGAATCTAATGATAAAGGAGATAAGATGGCACTTATCTCTCATGTTAGAAAAAATGATACATGGATTATTGACAATGGCTTCTCACATCATATGACTGGAGACAAAAAAAATTTTGAACACGTGGAATATTATGATGGTGGTAGTGTGAGATTTGGAAACAATGAACCTTGTTGCATAAAAGGAAAAAGATGTATCTCTTTGACCAAAGAACTTATATGTGATAGTACTTATTGGGTTAAAGGACTAAAGAATAATATATTAAGTATGTCACAGTTGAATAATATTGGATTCAAGGTAGAATTTATGAATGGGAAGGCCAAACTTCTAGATGGAAAAGGAAATTTGGTTGGATCTGGAAAAAAAACAAAAGGTAACCTATACTATCTAAATCTTAGTGAAAATTCATGTTTTATTGCTCAAGTAGAAGAAAGTTGGTTATGGCACAAAATATTGTGTCATGTAACCTTTGATAACCTAGTTAAGATAAGAAAACACAAGAAAGATTAAGAGGTATTCCTAGACTAAGGAAACCTAATATGGGTCTATGCAAAAATTGTCAAATTGGTAAGATGGGAAAGACTAGTTTCAAAAGAAAAAACTATCATTCTAGAGAAGTCTTAGATCTTGTGCATATAGAATTATGTGGACCTATTGGAATAGAGAATTATAGTGGAGATAAATTTTTAATTCTTTCTATTGATGACTATTCTAGAATGGTGACTGTAATGTATTAAAAAAATATATATAATCTTTTCAAGAATTCAAGTGGTATCTGGCAAGAGTAGAAAAAGAAATTGGAAAGAAGTTAAAATATTTAAGATCAAAAAAAGGTGGTGAATTCATCTCTAATGAATTCAATTAATTCTAAATTGAAAAGGAATTAAAAGACAAGTATCAGCCTCTGGTACACCTCAACAGAATGGTATAGCTGAAAGAAGAAATAGATCCATCATGGATTGTGCAAGAACATTGATGATAGAAAAGAATGTGTCAATTAAATATTGGAAGGAAATAATCAGCACTACAATACATACCTTAACTAGAGTACATCTGAAGAAAGACTAAAATCAAACTCCTTATGAACTATGGTATAGCTACAAACCTAATGTAAGTTACTTGAAAGTATGTGGTAGTAAATGTCATATCTTGAAAGAATCTAGGAAAGGTAAATTTGATTTCAAATGTGATGAAGGCATACTCCTAGGATACTCCTACAGAAGTAAAGCATACAAGTGTTTGAATTTTTCTACTCATAAAAACATAGAAAGTGCACATGTGAGAATTGATGAGTGTGTAGAAAAGATTGAAGAAGAAAGCAACAAAGAGTCTGAGGATTACAAAAGATTTATTTACTATGAACTTGATACCTACCAAATCTATCTAGAAGAAAGGAGGCTTCACCTCCTAAGTCCCCAAAATATCCAGTAGCAACCAAGTTGTAGATAGTGCAACCTAAGTCATAGTCTATAAGACCCAAGTTGCAGTTAGAGGCTACTGAGCTACTACAAGAGAAAATCAAGTCTAATGGACTCGAGTCACAAAAAGTGGGACCCAAGCTTAATACCAAAGTTCATGATGAAATTATTGAAACACACTCCAAATCCAAAGAACCTGTGTTAGCAAGATATGTCAGAAGGCATCATGCACCTAATCAAATCATTCGAGACAAATCAAATGGAACAATGACAAGAAAAAAATTGAAAGGTACATGTTTACTTGCTAAATTTGAAATTAGAAATGTTAGAGATGCTTTGGATAATGAAAGTTGGATTGAAACAATGAATGAATAAATTGAACAAATAAAGAAGACAAAAACTTGGACTCTTATTCCTAGACCCAAGGATAAATATTTAATTGAGTATTAATAAATAAGCTAAATGAAGATGGAGAAGTTTCTAGAGACAAAGCAAGGTCAGTATGTAAATTCTATACTCAACAAGAAGGTGTTGATTATGGTAAAACTTTTTATCCTGTTGTAAGATTAGAAGGTGTTAGAACTTTACTAGAATATGCAACACATAGAGAATTTAAAGTTTATCAAATGGATGTAAAATCTACATTCTTGAATGGAATTCTTTATGAGGAAGTCTACATTGAAAAACCTAAAGGTTTTATAGATCCTAGAAAAAGAGACATGGTCTACAAATTACACAAGGAATTATATAGTCTCAAGAAAGCTCCTAGAGCTTGGTATGAAAGACTTCATAACTACTTGGTACAAATTGGTTTTCAAAGAACAAATGATAATAGTAGTTTGTATATCAAAGGAAGACCATACAAGAAGATTGTGTTGGCAAAAATATTCATTGATGATACTTTATTCACAAGAAATGATGACTTATGCAATGCATTTTTAGAAGAAATGAGTAAATAATTTGAGATGTCTATGTTTGGTGGCATAAAATTCTTTGTTGGATTGCAGATCCAATAGAAGAAAGATGGTATCTACATTACTTAATCTAAATATATCAAGGAGATACTAAAGAAATTTGGAATGGAAGATTCAAGACCAGTTAGAACCCCTATGTCTACAATACATAAACTTTCCAAAAATGATGATTCCAAAGAGGTAGATCAAACCACATACATATCAATGATTAGAAAATTGTAGTATGTAGTGCATACAAGACCTAATATTGCATTAATAGTCAGTATGGTGGCCACATTCTCAACAAATCCCAAAGAAAATATCATCATGGCAATCAAAAAAATCATGAGATATTTGAAAGGTACTAAAGATTGTGGCTTATGGTACAAAATAGGAGGCAATTTGGATTTAAAAGTAATCATAGATGTTGGTTGGGCAGGAAGTATTGATGATAGAAAAAGAAAAAGTGGTGGAGCATTCTTTCTTGGTAAAAGACTAGAGTCTTGGACAAGTAAGAAACAAAATTGTATCTCTTAGTCCATAGTAGAGGTAGAATATGTAGAAGCGGTAGTCAATTGTTCTAATATTGTTGGGTTCAAAAAACTATTGGAAGGTATGCAGATAGAGCTTAAGGATCCAATAGTCATATACTATGATAACACCAGTGCAATAAATATATTAAAGAATCCTATGATGCATACCAAAACAAAACGCATTGCTATAAAATATCATTTCTTAAGAGAATTGGTAAAAGATAAAGTGATCAAATTGGAATATGTGAATACAAAAGAATAAATTCTAGACATATTCACCAAGCCATTACCTAAGGATGCATTTTTATATCTAAGAGGTAAGCTAGGGGTCATTCCCCTATCTAAAGCTCACTAAATGAAGTGTAATGATGCATCAACTAGAGTATATTGAAGATCAATTAGTTGATGCAATATTAAAAAGGGCATATTGCAAATGAATCAATACTTGAGGTACGTTGATATTCATTGAACATTGTCTTTTGCATGAGATGTCAAATAGGGAGAATTTTTTTGTCGTATCTCATAGAAATTTTGCAAACAAAAAGAGAAAGAGATGTCAAAAAGAGAGAATGAACTTGGTCTAATATCAAAGGTAGAGTTTGCTATCAGAAGAAGTTGTAGCAGATAGAAATTTTTTGATAGAGGGAGAAACTAAAAGTAGAAAGAGTTCACACTAATAGAGGGAGTTCTCATGGATGAGAATTAGAATGAAGCTAAGGATAATTTCTTATTTTATTCTTGCTCTAAAAATTTCATTGTATTATGACATGATGTATTGCCATCAATGACAAAGAGGGAGATTGTTGAAACAATTGATTAATTGTGTATTGTCTTTGATGTCACACAAAATTTCATATCATTATCAGTTAGTGTATGTTGAGCTCACTTGGGCGTTAAAGATAGTTTTATGTGTCTATCAAGTGTTCTTGAGCTTTCCTAGTTCAAAAGACGGTATCTACCAAGTTCACTCAGGTGCCAAAGGAAAGTTTATAGAAAGATGAGTGTTAACCAAGCTCACTCAGTTAATGAAGGAAATGATGGATGGAACCAATGTTAACTAAGCTCACTTAGTTACTAAAGGAACTTTACAAGTATTTATTTTTGACCAAGTTCACTTGGTTAACATGGGAAAATTGTTTCTAAGTTAGTGTCTACTGAGAAAAATCAGCTAACGAAGGATTTTCTTATTTTGGCATAGTAAGTTCAAATTGATTTGTTTGTTGGTTCTAGCCAACTAAGGATATGAATACTAATTATTCTAAGTTATATTCTATCCAACTTGACAATATTAAATATATAAATATAAGGCCAAGTTGAGATTTAGGAAGTGTATGAATACATGGAATACAAGTGAAGATTTAATGATGCTAAGAGGAAGTGAATCAAAAGGATAAGAATATCCTTGTGGAGCTGAAAAGATATATTTGATCAAGAAGGATCAACTATACAAGCCAAAATTGAGATCTATAATCAGCAATTTAGTTGCATCTAAAATTAGATCATGGCATTGTTACTCTCTAACCATTGTAGCAGTGATCTAAATCTCTTAACAAAGTTGGCTTAACATCTATTTGTAAATCCTCTAACAAAGTGATATTTCTATTGAATTGTTCAAAGACCTCTAACAAGGAAACTCCTAATAGGGTGATTAAATCCTCTAATAGGGTCACACCTAATAGTGTGGTTTTTATCTTTAATAGGGTTATCTCCTAATAGGGCTCACTTTAGAAGAGTGAAAATTAGTAACTAGTTTCAATTGGTGGTTTTTTTTGAATTGGGTTTCCACGTTAATTCTTGTTGTCAAATGTGTTCATGCTATTTATCTTATGTGTTTGCAACTAAGTTAACATAATAGTAATCACAGATAAAATCTTAAGATTTTCATGTTAAGTATTTACCAAGCATTTTTAGTGTTTACCAAGTTACAACAGTTTTTGTGTATTTGCTAGGCATCAACATAATTCAGTTTTCAAAGTTAGTTTTTACTGATATCTAAGTGATCTAGGATTTATTTTAGTGGTAACTAATTCACCCCTCCCCTCTCAATTTCTCTTCTTATATTTCCAATAAATACTTCCCAAATTTTTCTAGTGACACAAAACAAGACCCAGAGGATCACATCAAAGCACCTAGAGTCACCTGTGGGATTCTTGGCGTTAAGGAGGAGAACATCTTTGTTGGACTATTTGTCAAAAGCCTCACTGAAAGTGCAGTAGATTGGTCCCAAAATTTTCCAGATAGTTACATCACTTGTTGGAATGATCTTGAGGTAAAATCTCTTTAGAGGTTTATGTCCATAGTTGATGATGCTAAATCTTTATTAAATTTCTATCAAATCAAGATGGAAGAAAGGGAAACCATGAAAGGTTTATTCCCAATGATTTTTCTAGAATATATCATCTATATTTTAAGTGATATGATGAGTACATAGAAGAATAATGCCCAAGGATAGTGCAGCCTCATGAAGATCAAGCATCAGCAAGGTCAGAGCTTCCTAGAAATGAGAGCCCTGTGGATTCTAAAAGTTTGATAGCAAAAGAAAAGAATGGGTTGTATGCAACACTTTGTGATGACAAGTAGGTTGAAAAATCTCAATCATTATTAACTTCCCTATATGGTGATAATTTTAACAAAGAAGAGATCATTAAAGGGTTTCTATCAACAACCAAGTATGAAGATTGCAAAGGTAGACATTCAAATTTTGATTTGATTGATGTATTTGACATGGGTAGTATGTTTTTTGCAACAAATGATGATGAAGTTTTCCTGATCAGTAATGATCCTATGCCAAAAGAAGGGTGTTCCTATTTTAAAGATACTTCAAATATTGGAAAACCTTTTCATGATTTGGATCTTGTGAATTTTGATTGGATGAATGGCATGATCTTCCCATTGGCAATATGCGAACCAAAATTTTTTAGCCACTGACTGGAGAAGGCCTTGAAAATTTCATGTTGCAAACACTAGGAGTAGTGATCTATCATGATATATGCTTTTTTAGACATGGAAATGAGCTTGATAATTTGATACATTTAATCAAATGGATTCACATTGATAAAGATTTTTTCATGCAGAGTTTGCATCGGGTTGTCTCATTTGAGTGTAGCTTGTAGTTCTAGAATGGCTCTTTCTTCTCAGAATCGGTAAATGGATTTGTGTAAGTCATCCTTAGTCTTGATTCTATGGTGATTTATTCTCACCTTATATAATTTTAAATATATTTTCACTCTTTATACTTTTGGTGGTATTTAGTGTAGCTTGTTGGTTTTTACTTGCTAGTAGTTTAGGTGTTTTTGGGTTTTCCCCTGCTTCCCCCCTCTTTGCAAGTGTCCCTTCATTCTATGTTGTATTTTGACTCCCTTTTCCCAATGGATAAGCATTGGCCTCCAACCAAAGGCTTTCTAAATTCTTGATCTCCCTCATGGCCTACATCCCTAGTAAAATCCAGTCGTAAGCATGCTTTTAGCATTTGAGTTTTAAACTTCAATATTTCCCCATAAGAAGAATCTTTAGTTGGTTTTAATTACTAATGATGTTGTTGTAAATATAGGTTTGTAAAGAAGGCAATGTTTTGAAGTTATGTTGAACTTGAACTTTGAGCCTTGAAGTTAGAGGTTCAAGTTCAAAGTTCAAGATTTGCTAGTTTAGAGGTTTAATGCAGAAGTAATGGTTCAAGGGGGTCATATAGTTTAGGTTTAGATGTTTAGAGTTTGAAGACTTAGAATCTATAATTGAAGGATGCAGATTTGGAATTCCAATAGTTCAGAGAGATGAAATAATTTCAGGTTCAAAATTTAGATTCATCAATGGCCCAACATTAGAAGTTGAAATATTGAAATGCAAGAGCAAGTTCTAAGTTTAGAATTCAATATACAAGACTAAATCCAATACTAAAGTTTAGTTTCAATTCAAAGATCAAAATACAACCTTAAAAGTTAAACTTTGAAATTCAAGTTCATCAGCCTAAAAGTGTACATAAAAAATGTAGTTCAAGCTCAAATTCAAGTTTCAAAGTGCATATTTTGAGGTTTCCAAGTACTATAGATTGAGTTCATTGATTCAAATACAAGTTTCCAAGTAATGTAGCGCATGAAATTTTGTGATTGAATGACTACTAAAATGGAATTTCTTGCCTCCTTAATTGGGGTCTATGCATGGAGTCCTTAGTAAGTGTTGAGCTAGATTGAATGTGAGGGTCATCACCTACATATTTCCTAAGTGTATTTGAATGTCAAATATGGAAGAGAGATGACCTTAGACCAAGTCAGGTTGCAAATATGAGAGAATTGCTAAAAATCAACATCAACTACAACTAAATACAAGGAAAGGCCAACCAAATCAGAAAATCATCTTCATCTCAGTTATATCCTGAAATGGAAATAAGTCTTGTTTGTGAAGAATATGAGGATTGTGATGTACAAGGATTGACATTCAAAAGGTGGAACATCCATTACATATGGCTTTCTACATTAGAAATACATTAGTAAAAATGGTCAAAACCACATCTTTGAGATTCCAAATCTTGGTGATGATATAAATAGTCAAGCCATCGTTTGAAAATGAGCTCATAATATGCAACTTTCAATTACAATGGTGGTTAATGGAAAATTAAGGTCTAATACCTTAGTAGGCCTTATTCCTTAATAAATCTCCATGATATTCACCCATTTATTGGCAATAATACCTGAGAATAAATTGTTTTAGGGGATAGGAAGGATTGACATATCAGTCAAAGATGAGCATATGTTTGAATCACAAAACACAACTAGTGCATGTAACTATTGAAAGAATTCCCAATGCCACTGCCTTGATGAAGGCCAAGTTACAATTTAAGGGTGAAGATATTGAATCTTAAAGAGGAGGGACCTCATGGATGTTGATAACTAGATACATAACAATTTTCCAAGAATCAAAGCTATATTACCTAACAATGAAAGAGTTTATTTGCAAACTATTTGATAGAATATCACTACCAAAAGAGGTGTCAATGGAAAATGTGAACTAAATTCTTGATAGAGAGTCATGATCATTGAATTCTTAGTCCATAAGTTGTGGATGTGGGGCCCGATATGATGCCAGATGTCATTGAAATGGAGTGCATTCATGTGAGGAACCCCTATTCCCATAGAAATGCCATCTTGACACACATTGACACAAGCATGATGGTTACCAAGATAGTATGCCAGAAAAATGTGGTTATAAATTGACCCATGTTTAAGTATATAGGTATGAACTTATTTGATATCATCAATACAAACATAATGATTAGACAACATCAAGCCTCGGTAAATTTTTAATAGGAAGCTCAAAGGGTGATCCCTTTTTCACACATAATGAGGAAGACCATGTCTTTCCCCTCTCACAAGACATGATGAATAAAGTCACAAGAAGTAGAGATACTATGTAATGTTTTAGCCTTTAAAATGGTTAAGTGGTCATGCTAATAGCCATAATGTCACAAAGCCCAATGATTGAGTAAATAGAGTTGATCTTCCTATAATCCCACCACTCAAATCCCCTCAACCAAATGAGAGAAATCTTTGACATTTCCCATGATACTAAAGCTAGGAATGTAATATTAAAGTTTTGTTCCAAGGTTACATATTTCATGTGAATATTTATAAAAAAATTAAATAGATTTTATAAATATTTTTCAAAGGGAAACATTGGACCCTTGAGAATTAGTTATTAAAACTGAAAAAGAATCATCAAGAGAGAAGGATAAATATGCAAGGAAAGGACAAAACAGCTTATTCTTTTCTAGGAGTCTGAAAGCTATAGGAAGGAGAGATATTTTAATTGCTGATTATAATTAGAGGGAAAGGGGATTTTTTATTTTACTTTATGTATATTTTCTTTTTTCAATGAAGGGCACAGAAGGATCTTATGATCATTCTATTATATGCAAGAATAAGAACAAGTCTACATAAAAGATCATATGATCTATTTGTTTTCTTATTTGATTAAGGTTAATAATAGGCTTATATCATTTCATGTTTTTGGATATTACTTCCATTATCATCCTATGTAGGTATTGTTGCAATCTTATGGTTCACATATCATACTTTACATAATGGAATATTTAATTTTCCTTTTTTCCTATGTAACATGGAAAAATGGATAAGTTGTCTTGTGGTTGATCATTTGTCTTTCTATCTCAATAAATATTATAAGAACATTCATTCCATGTATATGGATGGATGTTAAAACCTTTATGTCTTCGAGTTAAAAGACATAACTAATTTATATAATTCACTGAATATCTTTTTGTGAGGGAGTTGTACCTCTCCATTCAAAGGAGAATTATCAATCAATGATAACTCATCCAACTGTTAGTACATTGTGTTCTTCCATTTGAGTATTTTGAGTCATTTTTGCAATTCTTTTTGAAGGAAAAATATGTTCACCAACACATAGTTAATAAATAATGGTTTTATGAGTTGCATTGTTTTACTACTATGTTTAGTTTTAAGTTTAATCATATGTGCATCTTTTAAGATTATTAAAGACATCCATAGTTGGGGAAAATTTGTGAAATGTTGATTCACTCCCCTCTCTCTTAGTATTTCCTATTTTTAACAATTGGTTTCAGAGCTCAGTTATTCAAAGAATACTTGATAGCTTGAGTAAGATCTCTACAAATATGGATCAATTACAAAAGAACCTAGAGGAATTTATTGAGGAACTTGATGCAATCATAGAAAAAAGAGAAAATCTAAAGAACAAATATAAAGAAGCAAAAGCTTACATTTAGAAGTTGAAAGAGCAAATTGAATCTACTAATTCTAAGAAGAATGAGTCAAATAATTAGATCAAGGATAGTGATGCATTTTTAAAGATAAAGAAGGAAAATGAGATTCTAAAGCATGATCTTGAAATTACCAATCTTAAGGTGAATTTGATGGAAGATGAGAATAAGATTCGACCATATTTGAGAACTAAGAATGCAGATTTTAAAATCTGAACTTGCCAAAGTGGCATCTGAACTTGAGACTACAAGGATACAATTTACACAACTTGAGAAGTACAACACTATTGTGAAAGGAAACCTTACACAAATAAAGAAACATCTTGAGAATCTATATTCTAGCACTAAAAATATTGATGAGTATATCATAACACAAAGACCTAAAGGTGATATGGCTGGTATTTGCTACTATGAAGGAGAATTGTCTAAAGAATATGAGGTTACTAAGAAACTAGATCTAGTGATCCAAAAACCTAAACAAAAATAAGAAGATTTAAAAAAAGAAGTACCTAAACATTCTAAATAAATACGTAAGAAAAATGAGGAAGTAAAGAAGCCATTCAATGGAAGATTTTTTTCATGCAATCAAATTGGTCACATGAAGAAGGACTGTACAGGTATGTATTCTAACCCATTTTCTCATTATTGTTATAATTTTTATGCCTATGGACATAAAGATAATGAATGTAAGAAACCTAGATATAATCATTATAATAATAATAATTTGTATCAAGGATGTACTAACCCTGCAACTAGTAGACCTATTAGTGTAACTAATGTCATAACAAATGGAGTTATTTGTTATAAGTGCAACAACTTTGGGCATATTTCTAGAGATGAAAATTAGAGATCGGGAAATCATGACCTAGATATGGAAAAAATGTGATAGCATGTTAGATTTGTAATAATTTGGGACATACAACAAGATTTTGTAGGATAAACAACATGAGAATACCAAATAACATGAGATCATAGAATACAAGGACACCTCACTATAGAAGGAATGCAAACAAAAATGATAGAAGGAATAAGAATAAAAATGGTAGAGAGGAAAAAAATGTGTGAGAGCATGTAGAGAATTTCAATGAAACATTTATTAAAGCTAAGATACTTACAAGCACACAAGTATGGGTAGAAAAGAAGACAAGTGATACATCTACAAATGGGTTGAAATCAATAATAGTTGTTGATAGACCTTTATTAATCTAAGTAGCTTATTCATTAAAAGGTAAAAGGGAAATAGCACCAAAAAATTATTTAGCCCCTACAAGATTGAATTAATACTTACAAAGTTTAGAGAACGTTCATATGGATGAAAGGAAGTTGTAGTTAAGTGCACATACAATTATAAGTTAATATGTGACTACAAAAATAGAAAATATCTCTATGGTTAAAGGAAACATTTGTTTAGCCCTGCATACTTGTGCAATTAATGTAGAATTGAATTGAAGCAAATATAATGGTTGAAATTGATGGAATAAGAACCAATTGATTGCACAAAGATTTGTGGAGCCTTGAGAAGTGATGAAGTACAAGGAAGGAGAATACCCAAAGGAGATATACTAGCCCTAAAAATTAACAACCCATCATATGATAAACAATAACATAGATATTTAGATCTAAAATAATGCCAATTCTCATAATGGAATTATAATATTTACATCCAACATGCCTGACTATAAGGCCTTCTAGGTTGTGGCCATGTACATCATCAATTACAATAATAGTTCTACAAGACCTCAAAAGATCCACACTCTAGATAGACCAAACCCATAATCTGGTAGAAAACCCCAAGAAGAATCTAAACTTGTGTTCACAAGATAGCAAGAAACCTTCTTGTTTCTCAAGCCCACACTTAGCTACTGGCTTTGCTAAAATTTGATCCTCTCATCTTCTCAATGTTGAACTGAATCTTGAATGAATAGCTGAATACACCAAAAGACCCTCTACTTATACTAAACCAAACCATAAGTTAGCCTACAAAGTTAATTTAGACAAACACTCACATTAAATAAATCCTCAAGCCACACATTGGCTTGGAAAAAAATATTAAATACATGAAATAACTAAATACTTATGAAAAGCCCCAATTTTATAATGTTGGCATATATCAAGTTTATTATTAGTGAACACACTTATTTGAATTATGTATGGTAACTGACCAGTCTACAATGTTTTCCATGTAATTTAGTAGCCACTAAGATTTATAGTTCCTACCAAGCATTCTAGTGGTTACCGAGTAAATTTAGGCATTGTAAACTTTTACAATTCTTACTAAGAAATTTAGTGGTTACCAAGCTTCGTAGCTTCTACTGAACTATCAGTTCATGTGAAGAAAAGTTAGTGTTAACTGAGTGATGATATGATTAGTTTTTACTGAGTGCAGTAATGGTAAATGAGTAACTTAATTTCTACCAAGTTGCATAGTATCTACTGAGTCACCAGTGCAGATCGAATTTGAGACTACTCTGAGATGATTAGTATGGATCAAGCCTCCACTTCTACTGAATGCATGACAATGTTGAGTAATGACAATGGATGTCATGTATCAAAACTTCAGCAAGTTAGTCTTTAGAACCTGAGTGTCTTCATTTGAGCCAATTTTCTAATATTGGTGTTAACTTGTATATTGGCCAACTTTGTAATTTTGTAAATTGGGTTTATATATATATATATGTGTGTGTGTGTGTGTGTGTGTGTGTGTGTGTGTGTGTGTGTGTGTAATGTATTGTATCATATCCACATATGAAGATGTGTCTACATGTATTTGAATTGAGACAATGTGAATGGAATGTAAGCGTGTGAATGTGAATCAATAGCAAGCAAGTATATTGTAAGGCCATATCAAGGAATAGTAGAGCCATATCTATCACACAAAGGTGATTAGTACTTCAAAGCAACTCTATCAGAAAATTAGTTATAAGTCAAAGATCCACTATTTCATCCTAACAGGTGAATCAGCTTCAAAATCCTCTAACAAGGTAGACTTAATAGTCTTTTGTCAAATCTCTTTACCGAGTGCATACTTTGTTGTATGTTTGTAAAACCTCTAACAAGGTGGACCTAGTAGTCCTAATTGCTCCTAATAGGGTAGATCATCAAAAGTGATCATTGTAAGCCTTAATAGGCCAACTTTATGCTACAGTATTGAATTTTTGTGGGTATCATCCCCACCCTAGTTTTACTTTCTATTTGGAAGGTTTCTGGGTCACCAAATTATTGTGTTCATGTGCCATGAGTATTTTTATTTTCAGTTTCTCATGCATACAATTAGATTTCATTTCATGAAGTAAATGATTACTAGATTATTTCAATTAAGATCTAGATAGGATAAAGTTTTTATGGTTACTAATTCACCCCTCCCCTCTTAGTTACTTAGCATAGTCTTGAATATTTCCAACAATTGGTATCAGAGCATTATGGTTCTCAGGATAAAGCTTGACAGCTTAAGGAAAGATCAAAGACAATGGAGATATTCAGACTTGATAAAGCAATTGAAAATGAAAAGCTAGATCTAGAAATGGCCATTGCACAAGTCAAGAAAGCTAAGGAGCAATTTTCCCAATCCCTGAAAAGAAAGAAGGAAATTGTAAATTAGATGAATGATCACCAGTACATTGAGAAAATATTGAAAATTTTCTCCCTTCAAGAAATCTAGATGAAGCAAACAATACAATTAAAGAACTCCTAGAGAAGAATGGTTCCCTACATAAAGAAATAAGAAAGCTCAAAAGAGAACAAGAAATTTAGTCAATAAGATTGTGTGAAATCTTAGAACAGAGAAATAAGGCCAAAGAAGACTTGAATGGAAGGAACAATGAAATTCAAAATCAATCATTTAGCATGAAGACCTTATGGATCAAATTTCCAATGCAAATGAAGGAATCATGAGTCTGAGATCAGAAAATGAAAGAATAAGAAATGATCTGAACTTTGAAAGACAAATCAATGAAACAAAAAGAAATGAGATGAGATCTAAAAAAAAAATCAGTTAAAGAATGAAAAATGACCTAAATATTGAAAATCAAGTCAATGAAAGAATGATAAAATTCCAAGCAAACATGAATCAATTGAATCAATTGAATGAGTAGAATCTCTATAGACAAAAAGGTAAAGAAGGAATTGGATATAAAGAAGAAGGTGAATCCTCCAAACAAGGTGCTCAAAGGAATCAAAAACCTACTTGCAATCACTATGGTAAGATAGGTCACACATCAAAAAAAATTTGAGTAATGGAAAAGCAAAATTCAATAGTAAATGTTACAATTGTAATCAGAATGGTCACAAGGCTAATGAATATAAAGAGAAACCAAAATTTGAAGGAAAATGTCACAAATGTAAGAAACAAGGTCACAAGGCATCAAACTGTAGAACCAAGTCATTCAATCTAGCAGAGAAAATTATGAAAGTAATATTTGGTTGGGACTATAACACCTAGTGCAGATGTCATTACTATGCAGAATATGGAAAAATTGGCATGAACTATGTTAAACATCATACAAGGAAGAGAGATACCACCATAAGATGTTACACTTGTATAGAACTTGGTCATCTAGCCAAGATTTGCATGAATACAAGTAGAGTTGAAGATGAAAAGAAAGCAAAAGTAAATAACATCAGAAAGAAAATGAGGTAGCAATGGATTCCTAAATCCACTAAGGAAGCTAGTCCAAGCAATGATGGTCATGTCACTCAAGATGTGAGTGCCTTCACCATTTCCAACTAGATTCCCAAGTAAAAATTGGAATTGTGTTATCATGATCACATCTAAAATGTTCCAAAATTGAAAGCAAAGATCCAAATCAGTATTTAAGATACAAGGGAATCATAGAAGATCAGTATTAGTTATCACCGAGTGAGGTTGCGTCATGGACTCTACCGAGCAAGGTCAGGAGCAACTAGTAACTAATATTTGGTTACTGAGTCATAAAGTATTCACCGAGCGATCCGAGTAGATATTGGATGATAGTTTGTCATACATAATGATGTCATCACAACTAATTTTGTACCAAGCATTAATGGCATATTGTTATAGAAAGGCAATAAATTGAATTCATTTTTTACTAAAGTCTCAAAGTGTTGTTGCAATCAGGTGAATTGCAGAAGCGATCAAGCAATTTTGAGTGGAATTTGCAGTATAACCTTTAAAGTTTTCCATAACCTATCGAGTAGCCATGGTAGCATCAAGTAGTAGTGACAATGAAAATAAAAGGGTCAGAAATGTTGGTCCAAGGAGTTGAATGGAAAGCACTAATTTCAAACTTGTACCAATAATTGCATAAATCCTCAATCCAAATGGAGCACAATCACAGATCCCTCCTAAGGTACTACTCATGTAGTGCCTCTTCCATTTGACTTTTGTAAGTCATCCTAATGGATGCAACTATTTTGATCTCTCCTTGAGAAGGGATCATGATTGCAACCATGAGTGGTCTACACCTTTGAGGTGATTAGATTTATATTATTCTATCAATTGTTTTGTTTATACTTTGACTAATTTATGAGATTATGATGTGATTTATGGTTCATTGAGGTTTGTGCTAGTGGTTACCAAGATCGATGTGGTATCATGAGGTTGTTCCATGATTACCCCGAGACCTACTACCTTGGACTAGGTTCTTGTAGTAATGATTAGTCATGATCATGACTATGTTTGCTTATGTGTTTTAAGTGCCTTTTCATGTTGTGTTAACAACCATTATTAAATGCTTTAAAAAATAGAAATGGATTGTCCATGTTGGATGAATTGGTTATGTGCTATGTATAACTACGTTGTTATATTCTAATCTAAAAGATATTTTTTACTCATGTTATGTTTTACGTTTGAGATAACCCAAGGGTTGGATGTTATACCTTGATTTTAGTATCATAGATGTTATATGACTATGTTGTTCAGTTGATCATATTGCATGATGATGCCATTTTGAGATGACAATGTGTTTTATGATGATATCTGGTTACCTAGTATTTAGACATATCTCTAATTATGTTATGTGATAGATTTAATGCTATGGTTATTTACTTCATTCCTACATTGTTATGCTTTATGCAAACATGAGTGATGTAAATAGATTATTTTGATATAATTGAATAAATGGTTAAATTAGGTGATTTAATGTATTTATTTCTTTGGCTATGTTATTATATGCAATCACACTTGATCGTTTTGTTTAGTGTGTAGGATTTATATCCCTGGCAGTGGCACATGGAGTTAGTCATTCAACTATTCATTTTTTACCAATGTCATCCTTGTTTGATCAATGTATCCTTATTTTAATTATTTAATTAATCATTTTGATGATTATTAAATCCAAAATCATTTGCATTATGTGATTAGACCAGTGAGTGTGTCTGTGCATTTAGATGTTCACATTGTCACGAAAGTTATTAAAGAGATTTTTGTGTTTTTGGGTTTTCGAGATTTGTAATCAATTTATTTTAAATTTTTGGCAGTTTTCCATAGATGAATTCCTTTTACTAGGAATAGCCTATTTCTGTTTGGGTCGATTCAAGGTTTAACTAGGTTGGCTAGTTATTTGCCCTAATCAATTATTCACTTAAAAAGTGAATAAATATCCAAAAAGAAATTTAATTCCTCACTTCTCATGTTTGAATTAGAAATTTGGAGAGTAAAACCCAAAATCTTACTTCTCATGTTCACGTGGGATCATCGCGAGGTTGAGCTCATTGGATCCAGCTCGGAGAAACCTTGGATTGCTGCAATTCTTAGCTACTTCTATACGCTATTAATTTTATGGTTTAGATTCTCATTTTTCCCTTTTGGTTGTGAGGTAGGGATTTCCCATTTTATTATTTTTGCTCCACTTCAGCTTCTATTTTTGGTAGCCATTTGTTTGGAGGCTAAGAGCTACTGTTCCCCTCCATTTCTCTATGCTAGTTCTACTCGGTTGACGTGTACGAACATTTCTCTATTTTTCAGGATGAGGGTTTGGATTTTTGCATAGTTATCCTGATCATTTTTGCATATGGTGTTTGAACTTGTTTATTTTTGGATTTTTGAGGATTTTTTACCCAAAGGTCAAATGGATTTTAATTTTGATGTTCCAAAATTTTGGGGTTTTGCCTCATTTTGCATGTCACCCTATTTTCTCAAGTTTTCTTGGCACAATGTGGATTGTGGACATAGATGATTTGTTTGGATATTAGTCAGACTACTATTGCACTTTTATGTTGTATTGGGATGCATATCACACTCATACTCCCAACTTTGTGTTCAGTTGAGTGATTTTATACCTGGTGTTATGGTTTCTTTTGCACCTTTTCTTTTTTTTTGTGGATGCTAGGATTCATGTAGAATCCATGCTCTCAAATTGAGGCTGGTTGAGTGAGCTCATGATGTTTAGTCTTGTTGCATCATTGGGATTCATGTAGAATCCATACTCCCATATTGAGGCTAGTTCAATGATTTCAATATGTATAGTATTATTGGCTTTAGGATTCATGGAGAATCCATCCTCCCAAGTTGTTTTCTGTTGAGTGATCTTTTGCATTATTTTCACATCTAGCCCTTGTGTTATGATCTTCGTGATGGTGGTGTGCCACACATGAGTATGTGTGTGTATATTTGTTGGAGGACTTGTGGGTCTCAACCTTCTGTGGTACTTTCAAAAGTTATGATCATTGGGGTTGGGATGGGAGTATGCATGCCCATGGGCACTTGTCATAGGATGAGCATGGGTAGGGTAAGGTAGCATATGGAGGGGCTTCTATCTCATAGCCTGGTGACTATTTCCAAGTTGGTAGAGGAATTTTTATATAAGTGATAACTAAATACAATGTGTTTTTGTTAGTAAAACTTAAGATAATTAAAAAGAGGAATTGTGTGCCTTTCGTTGGGAAGTTGATGTTGCCTAGAATTGTGCACCTTCCATTGGGAAGTTGATGCTATCAATACTAGCTTGGGCTTTTCAATGCCAAGTGACTCTCTATGATGTCAACCCCTACTTACTAGCCTTTTGAGTGTCTGACTAGAACGTGTACTTCTTACATTATCTTAGGTTCTTGGTTACAGCCATCATACTCTCTAGTGGGAGTGTTAGCCATGGATGTTGTGCATTTTGTGTGTTTGTGGTTGGATCTTTATCTCCATCAGCATCGTGGGTGTGGACCTATGGGTGCCATGTGATTGGGAGGCATAGCTAGCTACACTACTACTAGGGACCAGTGTACAAAGATGGTCTTTTATCCTAGTGTGATTTTTGTTGGATGTTTTCACTTGATACTTTAGATTTTGGAATTTTCTTTCTTATGATTTATGCTTTCATTAGAAAGCTTGGATGATGTTAGTTTATTTGATGCATTCCTATATTATGATTTTTAGCATATGATTGGATAATTTGAATTGCTTTATTAGCATATCTATTACTTATTGGTTTAGCATGTTAGATTTCCTTATTATGATGAATAGTATGTGATAGGTGATGTTATCTACTTGAAGAATTATTGTATGCTTTCCTACTAGCATGTTGGATTTTCTTATGCTTATATTGTAGAATATTTTAGTAGTGACATCCCTATTATGATAGTACTGACAATCTAGTAAGTGGCTTGGGATGTTACGCATGGGGAATGGCTAGTATACACGATGGTCTTATGATGTTATTGACGGTTGGGAGGAACCGCGTGCTTAATTTGGTTGTTCAATTATTGCAATGTTATTTTTGTACATTACCATGTTACTTCTATTCACAATGATGTTGCTTTCAATATGTTCTTTACTGGTATGGTTAGATGGATAGATGTTCCTCTTTCTTGCTATTCTTGCACTCAAGTGTTTTCTCCTTGATCTATGTGGATCTGATACTCCCCAGTGTGGAGGTTCTAGAGGCACAATACTAAAATGTTCATACATGCTTTGGAAGAAGACATGCCTTCTCTTCCTCCATACGCTAAGCCTTCGAACCATTTTCCCATTTTCATGCCTACTTTCCCACCATATCTCCTGCCATTTTCATGCATCCTTTCCCACCATATTTTCTTCCATTTTCCTATCCTTGGTATGGGGCATTTGGACTCCTTTGAAACATTATCCTTGGCCCCACATTTTTTTTTCCACCATATAATTTGGCCCCTCATATCCTTTCACTATTCCATGCATCCACCAACATCACGTTTCTTTTCCTCCATTTACCATACCTTGACCCTCTGTTGTCATTGGTTTCAAAACCCTAATCCATGTGGAGTCTACTTGGCCTCCACCTCATTGACACCTCATCAATCCTGAGGGATCCTAACCCTCCATCTTGCATTTGATCTTAGCCATCTGTTGCATCCATTTTTCTATAAATGGAGAGCCATCTTCTCATTTCCAAGAAGCACCTTCTACCTTATTGTTATGTTGTTGGACTTGTGAGCAACCAAATCCCATGAGCAATGAAATCATCTAGACTTGATGGTTTCATGAGGTTTGCATAGTGTTATTTTGATGTTCATGTTATCTTTATTTTACATTATTTTCTTTCATATTTTGAGGTTTTCCATGATAATGTAGGAATGTGCATTAGTTGCTTAGTGTTATTTCCTTAGTTACATTTTATGCAACACATTTTGGCATGCCCATTGGGACCCACATCCCTGGTTTCATTTCAAAAATCCACAAATAACTCTAGTTCAGTCGTAAAACATTGAATTGTCATCTCCGCAAACCGCAGTGTCGTCTGCATTTGTCATCTGCGCAGACTAGTGTCTCTTCAGACCAGCATCTACGTAGATCAGCGTCTTCACAGAACAGCGTCTTCGCATGTCATCTCTGTATACTAGCATCTCCACATGTCGTCTCTGTATACTAGCATCTCTGCATGTCATCTCCGTATACTAGAGTCCTCGAATGTCGTCTTCACTTACTAGCGTCTCTGTTGATTACTTGCTTAAACCATTATGTTGTCTCCGACAGTCCATATCATCATCTACATTTTGGCGGTGCATCTTCGAAGTCTATATTTTCATCTCTGCATTCTGGCATCTACGTGTTTTTTCATCTCTAAATTTTGATGTCTGCGCATTTTGTCATCTTTGCATTTTGGCATCTGCATGTTTTAGCGTCTACTCATTCTGTCATCTGTGATTTTATTATTATTATTATTTTGTATAAATCAAATTTTGACTTTTGGTGGTTCCGTACGAATTAGGTCATTTCAAGCATATTTATGTATAGGAAAAATTACAAAAAAAGTTAAAATGAAATTTTTCCATAGTTAGCCTTCATTTTTGAGATTTTTTTGAAGCTAATTAACTTTTTTATTGCAGCATTGTAAATGGGAGCATTTTAAACACCTAACCATATTTTCTTGCAGGTTTTTCTTAATGTTTATTACTCTTGGAAATTAAGCTTGAAAGACTTAAAACAAACAATAGTGATTTTCATCACTAAGGGAATTTGTAGTGATTTTTATTACTTGGACTCAAAAGTTAATGCTTAATCACTTTCATTTGAATGGATGAATCTTAGCATAGAAAACATTTGGACTTGGTGTTTAAAATTGATATACATGTTTAGGGTAGCAAATATTTAGATTTGGTGCATAAAACAAACTCACACAATCTTAAATGTCTTAAGGGAAACTAATTTCATTTTTAGCATTTTGTTTATGCACACGCTCGATTTACTTTCTTGTTGATGAATTCGCATTTTCATTTACATTGGCGCTATTTCAAGTTGGAAAGAACATTGTTATCTTTAAACATGTGTGTCTTCAAGTAGATTATAACACCTAAAGTTTCATTGGAAAATAAAATGTGTCTTTTAAACTCCAAGGTCACTTATGTATTCTCTCCCCTCACGCCTTCGGGTGATCTTGGATGCACAAGAAATAAGTGGTCTTGTTTTTTTTTTTTTATGAGGTCTGCTTGGGGATTTCATCACCCCTTGAGACGACCTCAACTCTGGTGTTCTAGCAGAGTATAAATATCGGGAGGTGAATCGAAAGATACCTCTCTTGGAAGCATAATATTGTCACTCTTGGCTAAGCCCCAAAGAACTTTATACCTTTGGGAAGTGAAGGAGGAGATTTGGGTTACCGTCTCCCCCCGACTGTGTGGCAGTATTTTCTTTCATCTACAGATTTGGGCCTCACATACTTTGCGTATATCAAGGACGCCCTCTAGTTGATCCTTGTACATCTTAGTCAAAACCTTATAGGATTTTTGGTGTGTTTGACATTCTTGAGTGTTTGAAACACACTTGCCTTGTACATATTTCCTTGTTTTCTTTTGCATCTTAAACCCTAAAAATCTAAAAAAATCATAAAACTTCAAAAATCCAAAAAAATCAAAAACAATTTCAAAAACAACAAAAACAAGTCTTGGTTTAAGACCTCTTAGTCAAGTTGTCCACATCACTTCCATGTCATATCTTCTTTCCATCCAATTAATCACACTCATACATCTCATCTTCATCATTTAAATCATCCCTTGATGTCTTAATCATCTCCATTTGGCCACATCATTTCCTCGTCATTCAATCTACTTCCTAATCTTCATCCTAGTCATGCTTCATCATCATCTAGATCCAATTTCCTCCGCCAATCTCATAATGCATTCTTAATTCAATCCTCCACATCATCATCCTTCAAATTCATTCATTTCTAATCAATTCTTAATTCACTCCATTTGCATATTCCTCCATACTCAATCTTCCTAATTTCATTCAAATATTCTTCTAATTCAACTTTGCATTACATCTTTCTACTTTGGTCATAGGAGCATTGTCATCAACATTGGACTTTAATTCAAATCTCACATTCACTTGTTCACAATCTGATAGGGTTTTTATCAAATCAAATCAAACCCTCATCCAGTCATATCAAATCAAATCCAATCAACTCATATCAAATCAAATTCAATCAAATCATATCAAGTCCACTTCAATTCAAATCAAATCAACACAAAGTCCAACATTTGCTCCTAGTCCTAAGTTTGTATCCCATCCATCCTCAAATCTTTCATCACTCTTCCTCTAACATCCATGGATTTGAATTTTCTTAATCAAATGGTTGACAATCTTCAAAGACAATATGGATTTATACCTCCCATTCAACCTACATATCAAATCCATCCTCAACATTTCATATCCAACTCTCATCCATCTCATGTCCATTATTCTTCTACCTTTGACAAAGGAAATCCACCTCATTATCCTTACACTACATACAATTCCATTCATAGTCCACACACTTCCTCAAACACAAATGACCTTGCCATGGAAATGGAACAATTGAAGAATTATCTTTTAGCAAGTCAACAAAAAGAGGCCGCCTTCCATGCCATGTGTCCTCTTCCCCCATGTTTCGAAGATCATAGTCCTCATGTCCCATCCAACTCCAACCCTCCATGCAATCCCTTAACCATAGTTCCACCTTCACACAATCCTAATCCTCCAAAAACATCATCCCCACCTCATAATGGGTTTTTCTCACATAAATTCTTGGCTAAATGTATAATACAAAATGAAGAGAGCCAATCACCCAAAGTTCTTCCTCCAAAGCATGTCACTATAGATTCCTCTTCTCCTCTAGGTCTGAGCATTTCTCCATCCCATCCTTCCCCTATCCCTCAAGATCCATTTATCCCTCCTAGTCCATCTCATGTTTTCCTTCCTAATCAAGATCAAGGCATTTCATGTACTGCACCCATTACCGATTCCACTCCATCTCATGAGTTAGCCTCCATAGAACCTCCACTTCATGAAGAGATTCCTTCCACTCCATCCATTAATATTCCTCCATGTCAAGATCAAATCATGCCATCTCATGATTCCATCCCCTCCACTCCATCTCATGATCCACTCATTCTGCTTCATGATCCCCTTCTAAGTCAAGATCAAAGTACCCCTTCATTTCCCTCTCATGATCCCACTCCATCCCAAGATCCTATTATCCCTCATAATCCTCCACATGATCCTATCATACCTATCCAATCCACTCATGAACCTCATCCACATGGACTCACATCTTGTGTTAAAAATGATAAGTATCCCATTAACAAAAATATGGCTCAAGATGTTGGTATACCTTCCACTTCTTCCAACTCCAAATTTCCTCCATCCACACCCAAAGCTTCCCATCATTCCTCTTCCAAGTCCATTTTGGGACCTTGTATCCATCTTCCCATTCCTTCCTGACTTCCATCCATTCTAGGTCCTTATATTCCACCACCAATTCCTTCATCCCTTCCATCCATTTTGGGTCCCTACATACATCCATCCACCATATCCATGTTTTCCCCTTCATCCCCTATTACAGATCAACAAAGGCACACATCCTTGACTTCCTTCCAATGTTCACCATCCATACGCTCTCCATCCCACTTACCTTCATGCACCCATACCATAGCCAATGGAAGCAAATTGCATGCTAAAGAAAAAGCAAATAAAGCCAAAAATCCACAAAAGCCCAAGGATCAACATGTCCCCTCTAAAAGACATGTTCAAGAAAAGAAAAATCTGATCCAAAGAAAAATCAAAAGGCCACAAAGGCTGAAAATCAAAAATGCAAAGATTATGTGGATTCCAAAGCTACTTAATGTAGTAATGAATCTCAAAGAAAGATTCCAAATGGCATCCAATCTTGCTAATCCAAAGGCTTCCATGCTTCTATCTTCCATCTCCATTTTGGGTCCTTATATACCCAAATCCACCATCCCAAATCCATCATCTCCTTCATCTATTTTAGGTCCCTATGTCCCAAAATTCACACTTTCTCCCACATATCTCCCACAATTTCCTCCTTTCCATCACCCTTCAAGGTGTGTGCCAATGACGATCTTTCCACCTCATTCACACATCTTCCAACCTAGCATCCATCAACCCTGTCTTCCTCCATTCCCCAATCCACCTCATCCTTCTTTCCCCTATCCTATCAAAATCTATGGGAAAATAGTAAAAAGTCCTTGAAAATAACAAAGAAAAATAAAAGGAATAATAAAAATTCAAGGGATACAACCCATATATCTAGATGCTTGAGTCCTCCCTTCATTTTCCTATCATGTGTCCATTGCCTTCCACTTCCACTTATCCTTCCATCTATTCACTTTTCCTCTTCCACTTGCACTCTACACTAGGGGAAAGCTCCATCCATACTATACTTACATGCATACCTGCCATGCTTCCCTCCACCATTCATTATCCTTTTCCATCTTTGATCTTGACTTTCACTTTTCATCCATACATATACACTTTCCATGTCCCTTTCTCATTTTCCATACATTTTCCTACATGCTTCCATCATCCTTTTGTGAATTTGATCTTGACATGCTATCCATATCTTGCATCCCATGATCTTTTTCATGATTAGTTCATCCATTTGCCCTCCATACTCCTCCACACCTTCCATCCTTTTTTCATATGTCCTTGATCTTGGTTATCCCTACCATTTCATCCCCTTCATATTCCACATTTCATCCATATCCTTCATGTCATTACCCATCCCTTTTTCATACCCTCTCTCCCATATCCCTTATTCAATCGCTTTCATCCCCATGCTAGTGATCCATACTAGAGGCACAATACTAAAATGTTCATACATGCTTTAGAAGAAGACATGCTTTCTCTTCCTCCATACACTAAGCCTTCATGCCACTTTCCCATTTTCATGCCTACTTTCCCACCATATCTCCTGCCATTTTCATGCATCCTTTCCCACCATATTTTCTTCCATTTTCCTATCCTTGGTATGGCACATTTGGACTCCTTTGAAACATAATCCTTGGCCCCACATTTTTTTTTCCACCATATCATTTGGCCCCTCATATCCTTTCACTATTCCTTGCATCCACCAACATCATGTTGCTTTTCCTCCATTTACCATACCTTGACCCTCCCCTGTCATTGGTTCCATTCTATTCATTCTATCTCACATTCATTTTATCCATTCTCTCACACATTTGTCTAATCAATTCATTTTTATCCATTCTATGCATTCGTTTATATCACATTCAGTTCTAATTCTTCCAACTCACTTCAATCAACTTCATTTATCCTCTATTTCAATCAATTTTCAATTCTTCTAATTCTTTCAAATCAATATCGATCCTACTCTAATCATTTTTCATCCTATCAATATCTATTCTTCCAATCTCATCCACGTTCATTCTTATATCCACCATAAAATCAAAAAATCAAAAAAATCTCAACTATGCAATCAATTCTAATTCAATCAATCTAATCTTGTAATCTTGTACATCAATCCCTAATCGATTCATCAATTTGACTCAATCAGCTAATAATCCATTTATTATATTCAAACATCATTATCATGGGATGAATCCTTCCCAATCCTTGGATGTGCATTACGCTTAGCATTAGCTTTGCCATCCTTAATCAATCATCATCAATCGATCAATTAATGGGTTGTCAGCTTGACTAGGGGCAAAATGGTGGTTTTCTTTTGGTCTTTTGTGCATGGTTGCTTGTTACTTGTTTGCATTAGCATTTTTTGCATGTATCATGGTCTTTGCATCCTATTGTCCCAGGAATCATGATCTTCCATATCATGGTTTCATAAGGCATATGGTTGTATTAGACCCTTTTTATCACGTACTGGACACATTGTCATCTTGGCTCCTCATACCTTGGTGCATAGTGTTAAGTACAATATCAAACTTAGTTTGTTCATGCCATTGTAGCATAACCCCCCTTCCATGCTCTCATCCATTTCGAGAGAACATCCATGTTCTCCTAACCCGCATGTCCTCTCGAGGGGGCATACCTTTTCACCCTCGTCATCCTTCCTCATCCTTTCATGACTGGGGCATCACACTAATAGTCTTATCCTCCTAGCCACTATATTTTATTCTTCTTTGATATAACATTACTAATGCTATGTCAAAGAGGGTCAAAATGTAGACACCTAAATTTGTCCAAAACCCATTTTCTAGTCAATTAAATAGATATTTATTATCTATTTAATTACCCTATGTTTAATTAAATAAATTTGCATTTATTTAATTATACTCGCCTTACCTTGATTTAAATAAACTAAGGTTTATTTAAATCCTAACCTATTCCCCTTGCATCCTAACCCATTCCTCTTAATTAAGTACTTCGTTTACTTAATTAACTCCTTGCCTAAACCCCCTTGGAATTAAATATTACATTTAATCCTATTTGAGCACATGGCTCCTACCTTTAACCCTCACCTAACCTCACTATCATACCTAACCCATCATGCTAAACCTACCCACTTCCTAATCATGCTTGATTTGCATAATCATCCTAGCTAATCTCCTCTTAATCCTAAACGTGTTCTCACACATGTGTGAGAGATGTTCACACTTCCCTTATCCCTCATGTCTTGCATGTCTCTTGTACACTTGTTCTCTTGCATGAGAGTCAATTTGTCTCTCACATGTGTGAGAAGCCATCCTTCTCACACCTCTTGCACACTTGTCCTCTTGCATGAGAATCAAGTTGTCTCACACATGTGTGAGAAGCCATGCTTCTCACACCTCATTGATCATGTCACCATCAAAGGTTTCTCACACATGTGTGAGCATATTGCCCCCTTTGAATGGTCAAAACCCTCCATCTTACATTCGATCTTAGCCATCCGTTGCATCCATTTTCCTATAAATGCAAAGCCCTCTCCTCATTTCCAAGAAGCACCTTCTACCTTATTGTTATGATGTTGGACTTGTGAGCAACCACATCCCATGAGCAATGAAATCAACTAGACTTGATGGTTTCATGAGGTTTGCATAGTGCTATTTTGATGTTCATGTTATCTTTATTCTACATTTTTTTCTTTCATATTTTGAAGTTTTGTATGATAATGTAGGAATGTGCATTAGTTGCTTAGTGTTATTTCCTTAGTTACATTTTTATGCAACACAGTAGTATGTATAAGGGATAATATCATGGAGAACATGCTAGTGTGTCCTTGATAGATTTAAAGTTGTTAATATAATTGGATGGTTTAAAATATGAGTAAACCCAATGTTATTCTTGAAATAAATCGAATAATATATTTTTTTTTTTATGGTAAGTGACTGTTGAAAAGTTTCTTTGGAAACCTTTTAGTTTAATTGTGCATTACTGCTCATGTTATGTTAAAGTAATTAAATTATGACTGATAAGGAATGATTTTTTTTAGTGTTTAAACTACCTTTGATTCCATGTCTTATTTTTTTTTGGGCATGTGTGTTCTTGAATGGTTTTGGATGTTTTGTCTATCGCTTGTCTTGGTGATCAAGACTGTTGATTTCTTTTACCTATGTTGTTTTATCTTGAGTGGTGACTCAACTCCTAGATATTAGGACTCTCTAAGCTCCATTATGTTTTATGTCTTGTAAATATCTTTTAAATGCTTTTTGAATGGATTCAATCTGAATCTGGACATGAACATTATGCCTTCTGGAGTGAAGGCAATTTTTGTGCTGATTTAAAATTTTGCCTAGGGAACATTGAGCAATTTTTTCGCACATTTGAAGTTGCAGATTGATGTTTTGAGTACCCTTTATTGAGTAGAGTCCAATCCAATCTTGACATATCACATTTATGGCCATTGGAGAAGTTTAACCCTTCATGTTATTCTTAAAAAGGAGGTGCTATGAAATATCAATAATCTTCTAGGTACTTGTTGGGATTCGTGCTTGGGGTTGTGTGTTTCTTATAGCACCGACCCACCCTTGTGAGGTAAAGTGAGGTTTTTAGGCATTCCTTGCTATAAGTTGATGTTTCCTGGTCATTTGGGAGTGACTCAATCATTTGATGAGTCTAGATCCAACTTTTGGGATGGTGACATTGGTGCATCTCTATATTCCTTTTCTATCTTTATAGAGTAGGCTAGCATGGTTATGTCGCTAGCTTAGTTAACATTTTTAGATGAGTACATTGGTGGTTGGTGGAATTATGAGCTTTCCCTAACTCATCGTAGCCTAATTTAGTTCAAAGGTTGAGAGAGACTCCCTCTCAGTCCTAATACTCTATAGTTTCTTTCTTCCTAAGCTTGTTTCTTCAAGAGGACTATCTCAATCAAGTTTCTCTTTGACCATTGGCTGGAGGTTCGAGATTGAGTTTAGTGGTAGGTTGGGTGTAGTATTCCTAGTAGGTTGCTAGAAGGACATGGTATCATTGGACACATGTTACCATCTTATGAGTTGGTATGCAAATATTACATGATTTGTCCACTATTGATATTCTTCGTTACATTGTGGAAAGTTGATATCTTGTCTAGATGGGTTATGTAACCCTAGTTCCCAGTGATAGTTGAGCTTTTGTACCTTAGAGATAGACTAAGTTCTCATATTCTTGGTGGTGAGTATGCTTTTGGAGTGCATTATTTTTTTGATAAATTGTCATCCTCTTTGTTCTAAGGGTGATTTTACGTGGATTTCGGAATGTTCATGTGTGACATAATAGTATTCTTGGGAATTTGAGATGGTTATTCCCCATGATTCCAACTCTTGTTGGAAGTGTGTCATGTTTTGACCTTTTTTTTTGGTTACATAGTAGGTGCATGGTTTAGTTGGGCACCTATTGACGAGGTAGAGTGGGTTTTTCCTTACCTTGTATTGTTGACTTTATGGCTAGATGGGTTTTTTCCTAGCACATAGAAGTTTCCTCATTGGAGGATCTTGTATCAGTGTAACACCTTTCACTTGTGATTGACCTATCTGGGGGTTGATGCAATGGTTTGAGAATGTTGGAGTGATTTGGTTGGACTTTTGAAGGAGTCAGTGAGTCATTCCTATTGATCATTGTTGATTTTAGTTCTTGGTGCATTTTGGTTTCTATTCTTGGATTGCAAGCTTCCAAGAGTAAGCCTAGTCTTTGGGGGGGATGATGTAGTGCCTCTTCCATTTGACTTCTATAAGTCATCCTGATGGATGCAAATTTTTTGGTCTCTCCTTGAGAAGGGATCATGATTGCAACCATGAGTGATCTACACCATTGAGGTGATTGGATTTATATTATTGTATCAGTTGCTTTGTTTATACTTTGACTGATTTCTAAGATTATGATATGATTTATGGTTCACTAAGGTTTGTGCCAATGGTTACCAGGATCGATGTGGTATCATGAGGTTGTTCCATGATTACCCTGAGATGTGTACAAATATTGCACTGTGCACTATTACCTGCTACCTTGGACTAGGTTCCTATAGCAATGGTTAGTCATGATTATGACTGTGTTCACTTATATGTTTTAAGTGCCTTTTCATGTTGTGTTAACAACCATTATTAAATGCTTAAAAAATTAGAAATGCATTGTCCATGTTGGATTCATTGGTTATGTGCTATAAATAATTACCTTGTTATATTTTGATCTAAGAGATATTTGTTACTCATGTTATGTTTTACATTTGAGATGACCTGAGGGTCAAATGTTATACCTTGATTTTAGTATCATAGATGTTAGATGACTATGTTGTTCAGTTGATCATATTGCATGATGATGCCATTTTGAGATGACAGTGTGTTTTATGATGATATCTCTTTGCCTAGTATTTGGACATATCTTTGATTATGTTATGTGATGGATTTAATGCTATGGTTATTTACTTTATTCCTTCATTGTTATGCTTTATGCAAACGTGAGTGATGTAAATAGATCATTTTAATATAATTAAATAAATGGTTAAATTAGGTGATTAAATGCATTTATTTCTTTGGCTATGTTATTATATGCAATTGCACTTGATCGTGTTGTTTAGGCCCCGTTTGGTGAGCAGAATTGGAGTGGAATAGGCATTTTTCTATTCCAAAAAATGTCGAATTCCCCGTTTGGGTGTGTCATGTAGGAATACGGAATAGGCATATGAGTGGAATACGTATGCCATTTTGTACCAAAAAAGAAGGTATTGCAATTCCACCCAAAGAGGTGGAATTGGAATACGTATTCCAATCCCACGTTTTTATGAGCTGAAAAATATGAAATATCGGGTCCGTGTCCCATGTCCGTGAAGCCCTATTCTTTTTTGGCGCTCAGATGTTGTTTCATCGCGAAAGAGGGTTTTTGGTTTTTTTCATCCGCAGCGATTTCCGCAGCCAGTAGTCATTTTCGCAGCCAGTGCAAAGGAAGCTTAGGGCCACACAACTGCGTTCACGGTGAGAAATGTTGCATAGAGTTTTTTTTTAAGCATAAAACCTGCAGATGTGTTGAATTGTTTTAACTACGCAAGCTATGTTTTTTTATCAGACGGCCATGCTGATTCAGGGTTAGTTTTTTCGTATTAGTTCTTTGCTATTTCATATGATTATTTCCTTCAGAACTTACAATGTATGAAATGATAGATGAAGTTATACAATCACAATCACAATCTTGTGCCAGTTATACAATTATCACCAGCAACGTGTGATCCAGCCACTACACAGTCATGTAGCTAGTTATGTTACACTAATCACAAATAATTAAACAACCCATTAGTTATATAATCAACAATGCCATCATTATCACAAATGAGTCAATACCCATCATTTTTGTTGACAGTATGCAGAAGTTAGTCACTCCCTACTTATGCAGTCATGCAATCCATCATGGACTGATGCTTATGACCTGGTCTTACTACCACCAAAAGAAACCTAAAGACATTTTGACTAAAGAAAATCACCCACATATGGGAAAAAAGATCAGCGAGGAGAAGAAATTACAGAGGGTCTTTAGTCCTCAAACTAAAAAACTAGATAGCTCTGGCATTCTTAAGGACTGTATGCCCTTGGATAGGCTTTAATCAGCATCTGTCTCTTCTTGGGAAAGCCTCTACTTACCCTATGGTCTATAATAAATATCACATTTTTAACTACATTTTTCAATAATAATGAAAGCATTTTATACAGCTTCACCTATCTCATAAATATCTTTGTTCATATATTTTGTGTTACCTTCTTCAAATCTAGTTTCCACTTCAGATTTTGATGTTCCAGTTCATTCAAATATCACTCTTGTCTTTGTAAATGGAAAAGATCCTATTTATAATTTCAAGCACAAATAATGCCATTTTTTTGACAACAAAGTCTTTAATCCAAACAAGCTTTTCAATTCTAGCTCAGTTGCCTATATGAGCCAAGATTTGGGTTTGGCAGTTCACTGATATTTTGTACAGGTTCAGTCGAGTTCAGCCATACAAGATATATGTGATATAAAAATAAAAACTATATCAAACACCCAATATGAGTTTTTTAGAATCATTAAATGTCATTGTAATAGTGAATGCAATGTATGCACAGTAATCATGCTGCATTATGGATGCTGGGTACTTACCTCTAGGCTGGTACATGTGCTTGCATTTTCATTTTGTTTGGTGTATCTCAGGAATCTGGTTTACTGCAATGGCGTATAATATGTGTGACAGTTCCAGGGAGCTGCTGTTGACAGGGTTTTTTTTTTTAAATGAAATGGTGTGTCTTGGTGGAGGCAAGAGTGGATTACATGGCTTGTCTGGATAGACCTGGTCTTTGGCTCTGGATGGTAAGAATGTAGGAACTTCTAGAAATGTATTAATATAGAACCATAAGTTGCACAAGTGTACAAAATTAAATTCATTATTTAATGTCAACTATGAACCAATAAAACATATAAAACAGTTGACTTTACTTTAATTGCACATGGATGATCAATGCAAATCAGCGTATTATTTTTCACTTGAATCATCAAAATCACCATCTACTCCAATAGAGACACAAGAAGCAACTTCACTATGCAAGTCCTATGTACCAGCCACGGGCCCCTTATCCTCAATTGAGACTATTTTGAAAATAGCTATCTTGTCACAGGCAGGTTCTTCGTGCATTCACTCAAAACCTGGCCTGCAGTACAATTTCCAGACAGACATATAAATAATTAATAACATATTCATGATATTTATCTTGTTTCTTTAGGCTATACACAAAAGCATTGGCATACATAGAGACACATCTGTATTCTACAATACAGACATAGACATATGTGTCTTCTAAAATAAGATAAACATACACACATGTATGCATGTAATATTTATGCCATAATCAAATAGGCTCCACAGAACCAGATATTACTATGTATGAAACCCCCCTTTTCCATTTACCTCATGTATTTTTCAATTTTGTACCGTCCAAGTTCCAACCCAATGATCTTGCTCCCATTTTCTCCATCTCTTAACAGAAATAAAGTTAACGACTGAGATGCTAATGATGTGGCAAAGGCTTGATTTCTAGTATTGAAAGTAATAATGATAAACTAAGATGATTCAGCCACAAGAAAAAAAACGAAAAACCAAAAAGAGTGACCATCATATGCCTAGTTCTAATGTTGTGTTGCCAATCCCCCTGCCTGAAGTTAACACCGCATTAACAATGCCCTACGAATAAAAGCACTATTATTTCATTCTAAAAATTCCAAGAAGCCTAAGGGGATTTTCTACAAATAAGTCACACTAACCCTTTTAGCCTTGATCTCATCCTCCAGTTCATGAAACCTATTATTAAGCCTGCCAAACTTATTGATATTCTGTTGGTCCTCCCATGTCACCTCGGTCTCAACATCTCCACCCTGTTTGTTAAAACTCCTGGAATAAGTTTGAGTAGGGATTATGAGTCAAACTCCTGGAATAAGTTCGAGTAGGGATTAGCAGGGAACGATGCAGAGTAAAAAAAAAAGTGGGTATAAAGCCTGCAACCTCCAAAAGTTTTATTTAATGAAATTGAGATTGACATAGAATCTAAACTAGTAACTAGTGTATCAGAAGAGCACAGATTCCCTCATTAGCTTTTCAATTCTAGAAAACAATCAGAAAACCATCCTAAGCTCCCAATTCTGAAAGAGCAAAACAATTTGTAGTCCATTAGCTGTATGATCTGCGAAAATGGCAAGGAAAGGCTATGGTTTGAATGTGCATGTGCATATTAAGCGTAAAAATTTGGTTTTATATATGTTTTCAATTGTTATTTTCAAGTAAAACCGAAAGAATTAGAACTAAATTATATTGTATCTTATTCTTGGACTGTGATGCCTTAATTAGTTGAATTTGTAGGAGGCTGCAAAAATAGCTTGAGAATGCAAACAATCATTTTGTGGAATATAATGGATTGTCTATTTCAGTGCTCTATAATTTCTTTGGTTGTTGGAATCAGCAGATGATGTGAATATATTGTTGGAATCAGCACTACCAACTTTAGCACTAGTTTGTTCATCATGGTTGCTTTGAGCATTTTCTAAAATTGGGGACATCCCTTAACCTCTGATAATTTTGAGGATATGGAGAGAATGTCTTTTTTTCCCCTTCTCCTCATCTTTATTAATATGGAAATCTAAATTAAATCTATATATGTGTTTATAGGGCGTTCGATGGATCCTATTGTTGATAAAAGAGTTTATGGAAGCATTGTTAGGAAGATCACTCTCTTGCGTGTACTTGCTATTTTGCTTGCAGCCCAAGCAGTACTCATAGTAGCATCTTATGATGATGCTAGAAGACAACGACGCAAGCGAAGAAGACCTGCTTGTCCTTTTTTTAAACGTATTATATATTCTAATGACACAGATTGCCATGACCAAATACGCATGAGTAGAGGAGCTTTTTTCAAACTCGCCAATATTTTAAGGGAGAGAGGGACCATTAAAGATACGATAAACATGAAATTGGAAGAACAGCTAGTCATGTTCCTACATACCCTTGGCCACAATTTAAGGAATCGTAAGGTTGGCCATAACTTTGGTCACTCAGGACAGACTGTGAGTCGCCACTTCCACAAGGTCTTGAAGGCAATCATATTGCTCCATGGCAATTACTTTTTGCCCCCTTCCATAACTACCCCTCTAGAAATTCTTGGGAAGGACCGTTTTGATCCGTACTTCAAGGTAAATCTCTTGGATTCATGTACTTTCTTGCTTGAGTATATTGTCACATATTTGACTATAATATTTTTAATGTTCTAGGATTGTGTTGGAGCAATTGATGGGACCCATATACCAGTTACCATTGATGTGGACAACCAAGCAAAATACCGCGATAGAAAAGGCAACCTGTCACAAAATGTAATGGGTGTTTGTTCCTTTGACTACAAGTTTCAATATGTTCTTGCTGGTTGGGAAGGTTCAGCTGCAGATAGTCGTGTTCTTGCTTCAGCTCTATCAAGAGCAGATTCACTAATAGTCCCCCCTGGTATATTTGATCATATTTCTAATGATTATTTAGTCATTATTGTAAACCATAGTGTTTATGTTATTTCAATCATAATATTTATTGTTTTTCTGTATAGGAAAATTCTATTTAGTTGATGCTGGCTATCCAAATGTTCCTGGATTTCTTGCCCCTTATCGATGTACACGATACCACCTAAAAGAGTTTTCTAGAGAAAACTCGATCAACAATGCCCACGAGCTATTTAACCACCGACACTCCTCTCTTTGGAATGTGATTGAGCGCACATTTGGTATTTTGAAGCAACGTTTTCCTATCTTGAGGCATGCAAAATCTTATAGTATCATGACTCAAACAAAGATTGTGTTAGCATGTTGCATACTACACAATTTCATTACGATCGAGGACGGTGTTCCACACGAAGTGGAAATTGAAGAGGAAGTTGATCGTAGAGGGATAAATGTCCCAATTCTTGAGACTTTTGGGATGACTCAACAAGATAGAGATGATTGGGGAAATTTTTGAAATGAACTAGCAGAAAAGATGTGGGAGGACTATAGATCTCGGCATTAGTTGATCATTTTACTTGCATTGATACATTCTATTTCAATTTTTAATAGCTAGATACTGCAGATTTTTGATAGCTTACCCCATATCAGATGTAGAGCTCGCCAACACAAACTCCATTGAAACTGATTTCTCACTATAACTGAGATCTTAAGTAGAGATGCTAGTTTAGAACATGTTCGATGCTAGTTTTACATGAGACCATTGAAGGGGAGATGTTTGAACAATTGGTTGTTCTCGACTAAACTAATAGTTTATCTCAAGGCTTGGAATTTTGACACTGTAATCAAATAAGATATACGTAGGTGATAAAGTTTGCTACTATATTTCCATCTCATGTACTGTATAAATTCTTTGTTTTATTTATATATACTAATTTGGGTTTAATGGCAGCGCCTGATTTGATTGCATTATTATATGCTTTGAACTTGGTCCATTCATAGGATTTATGCACATTGCTTGACTGCCATGTTTTGCTCTCCACATTCATAGGACCTCCAAATTTGCATACATCTATTCTCTTTTCTAATTCTACTTTCCAAATTTGTATACCTGTATTCTCTTGTCTACAATTTCAAATTCGATCTGCAAACTGTTTATTTGATTGGTTGGAGAAGAAAAACTATCCTACTACATAGAGCTTCAAACTATCAAACTGATTCTCTGCCTACTTATACTATGATATAATTTGATCATTGAGCCATAGGGGATTTACATGTATGTAAAACTACAAATGCCGAAGTTATGTTTTTAGCTGGTCCATTTCTATGGTGGATTTTACAATACACTTTTTTGTATTATGTTACCTCAACCTAGAGAGATTGAGACTAAAAAATGTGAACCCCTTTCATGGATATAGAAAATGTGAACATTGCTCTTTCTTTCATTTTGCAAAACAGAGAAGCTTTTAGTCTTTGTAGATGTATCACACATTCATTATTGTTTTGGGCAACAACTGTCAAAATAAAATTAAGCACAAGAGTACAAAATTTCATTCAAAACTGAATCTGTATGATTTTGTTTATCTCTGGTGTAAAACAGTGAATTGTGAGTTGTTTAAGGAACTTGTGTGTTTAAGCTTGCTGCATCAGACTGTGTTCCCTGTACCAAAAGGCAAATCTTGTGCCAATGGGCTGATATGACACATTTATCCTTATTAGTTAGAAAACTCCCAAGCTATACTGAGGTTGTGTGGTTGATAGTAAGAATTCCTTCACTGTGATCTGGAAATATTTATTGTATAGCTATTCAATACTGTGAATGATTATTAAATTGGAAGTTTGGAATTTGAAATTATGTCAAGTACTTTGATAAGAAATGAGAAAGATGGATTTTGGCACTGGGTGCACAAGAAGTCAAATGGGTTGGATCTGATGTACCCCGGCAAATTTTGGAAATCATTGGGCATCATCAATCTGAGGGAACATACCTGTCATACTATTTCTGTGTGTAGTATGTAAAAAGTAGATAGTAAAGTTATCCAAGAAAACCTATAATGATGCTCAGCCCTGGCTGTAATAAGCACATTGAGTTGGACAGAGATGGTTGGCCTGTGGCAGAAACTGAAATAGTATCAATCTCTGAGGATAATACTAATGAGCTTCATAAAAGGCACAGATTGATCATATATTAGACTTGTGTGATGCAGTCCATATTTGGAAAATAGGAGGATCCAATGTTCTTGCTCACAAATTTCACAGCACCAATACAGTAGGTTGCTTTGCACTCTAAAATCATTAAATAACTGGATCATGGAATTGTCTTCAGCAAAGCCAATTTTGATGCAAGTAAATAAAGATTTATGGTGGACACTCTATACCCAAAATAAGTTAATAACTAGAGTTTTAGAATATATCCTATCCTAAGTTATAACAAAAAAGACATGGAATATTTCATCATCTATAAAAGTTGGCATAGATTTAGGGTCTTTGTATGCTTAGAGGAGAACTTTTTAACAAGTTGCTTGCTACTAGTAAAGGTTGAATTTGAGATAAATTGGAAATATATCCTTATCTGAATGAGTTGACACTATTACAGACCCTACCTTCATATGGTGATAATTCCAATGTAGAAGTTTTGATGGGAAAATGGAACCTTTAACTGATGTAAAGGCGTCCATGTAAAACCTACAGAAGCTTTAGCTATTATTTAAGTGTGAGATAGTTAATCATAATTGGACTTGAATGATATAGAATTGGTCCTAGTGTCTGAGACTACTATGCTGGGGGGTGTGAATCAATGCAGATAAGAATCAAAAACAACTATTGAGAAACTTTAATAATAAATAACATGCAACAAAAAATACCACACATATGAAAAACACATAAAGAACACTTGACACACAGATGTTTCCCATGGAGACCCTAGTTAGAGGGTGAAAGTCGTGTGGAACGATCCCCACAATCTTCCACTCGTGCATTGATGAAAGTTCCCCTGTTATGAGCATATACAACACCTTCTTAAAGGTATGCCCAGTTAAGAATATTTAGTCTGGTTAAAAGCTATACCCAACACATCTGAAAGCCTCCTGTTATTTAGTCTCTGCAACAGCAGTCTTTGGCTCATTCTCAAACTTTGATAAATCTCCACACAATTGTTATCAGAAAAACATTTTACTTGTACCGAATAATTAGTCCATGTGAATGAATAAATAGGTTTGTTGAGGGGTTATTTTAGAGTACGGTTGATATTTGGTGATATATATTTTTAGTTGTTGTTGACAATATATAATGTGCACTTTTATTTTATGGATGTTTTCCAGCAATATAATAGTTGCCTATTGCAGCAATATGTCGTTCACAAATCATTTGATGAGCATACACGAGGAGGTTAATATGCCCCCCACTACCACCCCTATTACTACTACACCTGTTTCTACTCCAACTTCATCTAGAAATCCAAAAATTGTATGGACTAAAGAAATGGAGAGAAAATTGTTGGATTTGCTCCTTGAGCAAGTCAATCTAGGAAGGAAAGGTGAAGGAGGTTTTCGCAGAGAAGCATGGAGTGCTATCGAGAGGAGATTCAATCAAGAGCTGAAATTGAACCTTGGAAAGGATAATTTTAGAAATAAGTTGAAAACATGGAAGATGGGGTATAGGATAATGAAGGAGTTACGAAATACTAGTGGCTTTGCTTGGAATGAGGTAATTCAATGTGTGGATGCTGAAGATAGTGTGTGGGATGAACTTCTGAAGGTAATGTCCTCTTCAAATTTTTTTTCAATACTAATGGCATAAAAAGTATCTAATTATTTAATTTTTGCAACATGTATAGAGAAAAGAATTCAGAACTGCAAGAGTGTATAGGAGGCAGCCATTCAACTATTTTAATGATCTAGCTATCATAGTGGGAAATGACATAGCGGAAGGAAGTGTAGCTGGAACACCACAAGATGTTGAAGATGGTAACCTTTATGATGATGCTGTTGATCTAGATGATGATGATGATTTGAATACGCCTGTGAACGATGCTGTTGATTTGGACGAAGATTTCATTCAGTCAAATCAGTCCAGTGCATCCGCTAGAAGCATTCCTTCAACACCAACGACAAGGAGACCAAAGAGGAGGAAGGCAAGCATGGCCGCTTCTTTGGATGTTATATCTGAAAGCATCTATGAGATACGCGAGGGAATCAAACAGTCACACACCATCAAATTTGATAAAGAGGATACTAAAAAAGAAGTTGCAGATTTGTTTGCTACCTTGAAAGCCATCCCAGAAATCAGTCAAGAGACTATGACTATCGCATCTGATCATTTTATGCAAGAACCAACAAGAGCTATTTGGTTCTTACAGATGGATGATGCAGCGAGGGAAGCTTATATTAGATATAAATTTGGAGGATTGTAATATTCTCAAGGATGAGGAAATTAGTATTTTATATTATCTTCAGTTTTCTTTAGAACTATTTAGCACTCTATATTGAGTGTTCACATTTTTTTGAGCACTGTGGTAATATTTATCAGCCATACATGTCAAATTCCTAGAACTTATTTTCATTTTTAGCCCATTATATTATAGGTGTGACTTTTCAAACATAAAAAAGTGTCTCTCCATTTAATTAATAGCTGTTAAAACTTTATTGATTAATCCACTTTAACAATTATTATTTGCCTCTTAATTTTATCAAACCTCATGCCATTAAATTGTCGCTGCTTAGAATATGCATGATGTGGGACTTTTATAGCTATGAACAATGACTTTTATCTATAATTTTGGTACACATTTTACTTATAATTTATAATCATATCTATGGAAATGATCATATCTCACCATATTTCCACATTACGGTAGTTCATACTTTGCAAAATATTGACAAGCTATTGATTGTGAATATCCTTGATGACACTAGAACTTTAGAATTTTCATGCAAACCAAATTTGAAATTTCCTTGGTGCTGATTTAAAATGACTATGATTTATAGATTTTAAAAATGACCGATGCAATTAGATCCAAAACTATAATTATAATAGAAAAAGATTCTCAGTATTATTGTTGTTTGTATTTAACTATTTAAATTTACTTATGAATTTTTTTAATTATAACATAAAATAGTGTCATTAGTTCTAAGACAAGGTTTGAACAGCATCATATGTTGTTACTACATATTTATTCTTGGTTATTTAGTCTCCCTAGTTGAGAAATTATATCTTGAGGCTTTTTCTTTACATGATAATTTTCTCTTATTTTCTTTAATTTGAATTTTGGTTAGAGTTGTTGGAGGTCATAGCTTGAATGCATGCTGTTGGTTTCAGGTTTCATGATGCTATCAACTCACTATAATATCAACATTCTTTATCAATGTCATTTTTATGTTTTCTTATGTACAATATTTCTTTTGAATACAAACAAAGTTCCAAAATTGTAGTCATCTCCTTTGTCAGGTATCAATTCATGTTAGCTTTATGGGATAGTTTCATTCCTCGTGCAGATACAGGAGAAAGAGAGAAATTAGTTGAACAATCTGTCATTTCTCATTTGCCAACAAAGTGGGGCTCCTTTGAGGTCTATTGCTATCATTGATGTTCAGCTAAAAAATAAATGGTTTTTTTGTTTGACTCTATTGATTTGAGGTCTTATATGTTGGGTCATGACTAATTGAATGTTTCAACCATTTATCCTCACTATCCTTATTATAATACTTGCTAATTAAATGTTTAATTTTATTTGTATTTGTTCGTATTTTATACAGGTTTGATGGATTTAAATTTACCAGTGTGCGAGTGTGGCGCTGGAGTAGTAGTGAAGACTTCGCATACTAAGGATAAACCAGAACGTAAATTTTATTCTTGTCAAAACTCAAGAAAGGTTATTACTAATTTTTGTTGTATGAACTTACATTTTTGAACCAACTAATTGTTCTAGATGCTACTAATTTAGAATTTGTATTGCAGGGGGATGGTGGTTGTAATTTCTTCCAATGGGTCAATCAAGGCCCCCCAACATCTGTCGTATCCAAATCCGTAGCACATGAAAGTACTGAGTGCAAGTTGTGCAAGATTCGAGAGAGTGAAAACATGTTTCTTCGAGGCATGTTGGGAGGCGCATTGGGAATTATAATTGTTTCAATGGTAGTAGTCTTTTGGGACCATATGCGTAAATGACATTAAAAGCCCAATCAACTATTGTAATTTATTTTATGATTTTGAATAGAAATCAATTTGACTATTTTATTGTTTGGAACTTGTTTCTAATGTATTTTGGTGACTAATTTTATTAAAATGATGAATAAATTATATTAGTTTCATTACTATTTCAATTGATTTTCGAGAGTTGAGTTTTGATTAAGAATTTGTTACATTGGAAAGAATGATTTTTTATTTAAAATTATTTAATGGAGAATTTTATTTTTCATAAGATGGAAAAATAGTGTTTTTAAAATAATTTTATTAATAGAAGAATAACTATAATGCGTTAATGAAGTTTGAATCTTACTTACAAATATTATGACGACTAATGATCTTTCAAAAAATCATTTCAACAATTTATTTATTAGCTTATTAATATTTATTATATTATAGGTTATGCACAAATGATAGGCAGCGTTTATTATGCAGCCGACCAAATCTACCATTTGTTATTATTTAAAATTACAATAGAAGTGTTATGATAATTTTAAAATAATTTAAAAATGACATTAACCAAATATTTCGCCGGCTGGATAGCCATTTCGCCATAAGGTTCTCATGTTGGAGAGTATATGTGATCTTTGTGACTTACATTGTAAAAATTGAAAAACATAAAAAATAAAATAAAATCAAGTAAAAGTAGTCTAACTCATTCAAATGTATAATGGAAAAAATATTAAATAACAATAAAAAATAACCTTATTCCTAATCCGCTTTTGCACAACCAAACATAGGTTATACATATTCCCTATCAAATTCTGGGTGAACCAAACAAAGAATAGGAATACGTATTCCATTTTTGTATTCCTCGAATAGCAAACCCGGAATAGCTATTCCTATTCCTGTATTCCTATTCCGCTCACCAAACGGGGCCTTAGTGTGCAGGATTTATATCCCTGGCAGTGGCACATGGAGTTAGTGATTCAACTATTCATATTTTACCAATGTCGTCCTTGTTTGGTCAATGTATCCTTATTTTAATTGTTTAATTAATCCTTTCGATGATTATTAATTCCAAACTCATTTGCATTATGTCATTAGACCAGTGAGCATGTCTCTGCATTTAGAGGTTCAAATCGTCATGAAAGTTGTTAAGAAGATTTTTGTGTTTTTGGGTTTTTAGGATTTTTAATTTATTTATTTTAAATTTTTTGCAGCTTTTCCATAGATGAATTCCTATTACTAGGAATAGTCTATTTTCATTTGGGTCAATTCAGGGTTTAACTAGGTTGGCTGGTTATTTTTCCTAATTGATAATTCACTTGAAAAGTGAATAAATATCCAAATAGGAATTTAATTCCTCACTTCTCACTTTCGAATTAGAAAGTTGGAGAGTAAAACCCAAAATCCTCTTCATGAGAATTTATTGTTTTGTTCGTTGTGGGAGCTACAGGTGTGGGATTATCACGAGGTTGAGCTCATTGGATCTAGCTCGGGGAAACCTTGGATTACCTTGATTTTTAGCTACTCCTGCGATCTATTTATTTTATGGTTCAAATTCTCATTTTTCCCTTTTGGCTGTGAGGTAGGGATTTCTCATTTTATTTTTTCTACTCCATTTCAACTTCAATTTTTGGTGGCCATTTGTTTGGAGGCTGAGAACTAGTGTTCCCCTCCATTTCTGTATGCTAGTTCTACCCAGGTGGGCGGGTATGAACATTTCCCTATTTTTCAAGATGGAGTTTTGCACCGTTATACTGGCCATTTTTCCATATGGTGTCTAAACTTATTTATTTTTGGATTTTTGTGATTTTTGTACCCAAAGGTCAAATGGGTTTTAATTTTGATGTTTTCCAAATTTTTGGGGTTTTGCCTCATTTTGTGTACCACCCTATTTTCTCAGGTTTTCTTGGCATAATGTGGGTCGTGGACCTGGATGATTTTTTTGGATATTGGTCAGACCACTATTGCACTTTTAAGTTGCATTGGGATGCATGTTTCACCCATACTCCTAACTTTGTGTTCAGTTGAGTGATTTTATACCTGGTGTTATGGTTTCTTTTGGACCTTTTCTTTTGTTTCGTGGACACTAGGATTCGTGTAGAATCCATGCTCCCATATTGAGGTCGGTTGAGTGATTTCATGATGTTTGGTCTTGTTGCATCATTGTGATTCATGTAGAATCCATACTCCTGGATTGAGGCCAGTTGAGTGATTTCATGATGTATGGTATTATTGGCTTTGTGATTTGTGGAGAATTTGTCCTCCCAAGTTGTTTTTGGTTAAGTGATCTTTTGTATTGTGTTCACATCCAGTCCTTATGTTATGATCTTCATGATGGTGGTGTGCCGCACATGAGTACATGTGCATACATTTGTAGGAGGACTTCTGGGTCTCAACCTTCTGTGGTACTTCTGGAAGTTATGATCATTGGGGTTGAGATGGGAGTATGCATGCCCACAGGCACTTATCATAGGATGAGCATGGGTAGGGTAGGGTAGCATATGAAGGGGATTCTATCTCATAGCCTGGTGATTATTTCCAAGTTGGTAGAGGAAGTTTTACATAAGTGATAACTAAATACAATGCATGTTTGTTAATAAAACTTAAGATAATTAAAAAGAGGAATTGTACACCCTCCATTGCGAAGTTGATGTTGCCTGAAATTGTGTGCCTTCTATTGGGAAGTTGATGTTGCTAATACCAGTTTGGGCTTGTTGATGCCAAGCAACTCTCCATGATGTTAGCCCCTACTTAGTAGCCTTTTGAGTGTCTGATGAGGACCTATAGTTCTTGCATTATCTTAGGTTCTTGGTTACAACCATCATACTGTCTAGCATGAGTGTTAGCCATGGATGTTGTGTTTTTTGTGTATTTATCATTAGATCTTTATCTCCATCAACATGATGGTTGTGGACCTACTGGTGCCACATGATTGGGATGCATAGCTACCTACACCACTTCCTGAAAGATGATCTTTTATCCTCGTGCAACCGTTGCTGGATGTTTTGAATTGATACTTTGGGTTTCAGAGTATTCTTTCTTGTGATTTATGCTTTCATTTGAATTCTTGGATATCATGTTTAGATGATGTTAGTTTATTTGATGCATTCCTATATTATGATGTTTAGCATATGATTGGATGATGTAAATTTCTTTATTAGCATATCTATTGCTTATTGGTTTAGCATGTTAGATTTCCTTATTGTGATCATTAGTATGTGATAGGTGATGTTATCTACTTGAAGGATTATCTTATGCTTTCCTACTAGCATGTTATATTTTCTTATGCTTATATTGTATCATGTTTTAGTAGTGACATCTCTATTATGATAGTATTGATGATCTAGTTAGTGGCTTGGGATGTTACATGCAAGGGATGGCTACGATCCACAATGGTCTTATGATGCTATTGACGGTTAGGAGGAATCGCATACTTAGTTTGGTTGTTCAGTTATTGCGATGTTATTTTTGTACATTATGATGTTACTTCTGTTCACTATGATGTTGCTTTTACTACATTCCTTATTGCTATGGTTAGATGGATAGATGTTCCTCTTTCTTGTTGTTCTTGCACTTGAGTGTTCACTTCTTGATCTATGTGGATTTGGTATCCCCCAATGTGGAGGTTCTGAACTCAATTTCTTCCTGTTGTTCCTTTTTTTGACCTTAGAGTAGTTTTTTTACTTTCCTGGGTGACCAAGCAATACAATTAAGTGTCACACACCCATTTTAATTATGTCATACATTCCTTGATTGTGTCACATGCTTCTTGGAGTTTTGTCATGTGATACTTTCTAGTATGGCACCCCCTTTGAAGAAGTATCATATGATAATTATAAAGTATCATATGTCCTTAAGAGAAGTTTCACCCAATCCTTGAAAGTGTCACCCTTATTCTTAAGAAATATCGCATGATACTATAAAGTATCACCCAGTGCTAATTTAAAGTATCACCTGGCTTTTGCAAAAACTTGTATGGGCAGACATTGGGAAATTTTTATTAAGACCTAGACTTTTTGGAAAGAATTTTGGGTACCCTCATAGGTGTTCTTCAATCCTTTAGAGTCCATTTTGAATTTTTAATGTTTTGATTCAGATTCAGTTATGTGTCATTCTCTTTTTGTTGGTTGTTCGATAGTGGTGTTCGAAGATTCATTGGTTGCTCAGATTGTTGGTGAAGTATTCCATTGCAATCTATGTGATCCCTATATGATGTTGAAATTTTCATTCATACTTGTAAAAAATAAATAAAAAATATCTTTTCTTGAATTGAATCCTTGTTTCCAAGGATCTTTGGGTGGGCATTACATCTGGTATCAGAGCTCGTGTTCAAACATTGGGATCTCTATGTATATGTTCACCATTTGGTTGGTGTTGCATTGTGTGAGTGTGAGTGTCTTGATGAAGAGCTCGTGATCCTTGTTGCTTTAGTATCTAATTTGGATGGATTTTCTTATCCAGTAGATGCGACTAGAGCAGTGTGTGGAGAAGGAAGTGAGTCTTCCTAGTTTTGTAGATAGAATCGATGTGCCTTGTTGTTTGGTTGCTTCTAATTGGTGTCCATGTGTTGGTTTTGAGTGCCTCTTTTGTTCTCCTTGTGGAGTAAGGTACATTGTTTCCCTGTTTTCTCCTTTTTATAAGTGAATAAATGAATCTTATTTGTGGTACATTCTTCATGTTGTTGGGCTAGCATTGGCTTTCAGTATTTTCCTCTCTTGGAATAGTCATCAAATTTTATCTATCGCTCTCCTTGTGAAAATTTTCATGTTTGACTTATTGTTGAAATGTGCACTTTTTGATATTTACTATTGGAATTGACAATTTCCCATTTGAGCTTTTGTTTTGGTTCATGATGACTATTCTGAATGTGTTTTAACTACTACTTAGTTGTGTTTTGTGACTCTACCATGTTCATCTCGAACCTCTAGTAGTATGTATAAGGGATAGTATCATGGAGAACATGCTAGTGTGTCCTTGATAGATTTAAAGTTGTTAATTTAATTGGATGGTTTAAAATATGAGTAAACCTAATGTTATTCTTGAAAGAAATTGAATAATATGTATTTGTGTCATGGTAAGTGACTCTTGAACCCTTGCTTTGGAAACCTTTCAGTTTCATTGTGCATTAGTGTTCATGTTATGTTTAAGTAATGAAATTATGAAAGATAAGTAATGATGGTTTTTAGTGTGTGAACTACCTTTCATTCCATGTCTTATGTTGTTCTAGGTACGTGCATTCTTGAATGGTTTTGGATGTTTTGTTCGTTACTTGTCTTGGTGATCAAGACTGTTGATTTTTTTTACCTATGTTATTTTTTATTGAGTGGGGACTCAACTCTTAGATCTTAGGACTCTCTAAGCTCAATTACATTGTATTTCTTGTCAATATCTTTTTGACACTTTTTGAACGGAGTCAATCTGAATCCAAACATGAAAGTTATGGCCTCCGGAGTGAAGGCAATTTTTGTGCTAATTTAAAATTTTGCCTGGGGAACATTGAGCAATTCTTTCACACATCTGAAGTTGTAGATCAATGTTCCAAGTACCCTTTATCGATTAGGGGGCAATCCAATCTTGACATATCACATTTATGGCCATTGGAGAAGTTTAACCCTTCCTGTTATTCTTAAAAAGGTGTTAAGAAATCTTCATAATCTTCTAGGTACTTGTTGGGATTCGTGCTTGGGTTTGTGTGTTTCTTATAGCACCAACCCACCCTTGTGAGGTAAAGTGAGGTTTATAGGCATTCCTTGCTTAAGGTTGATGTTTCCTAGTCATTTGGGAGGAAATCATTCATTTGATCAGTCTAGATCTGCCTTTTGGGATGGTGACATTGGCGCATCTATGTATTCCTTTTCTCTCTTGAGAGAGTAGGCTAGCATGCTTATGTCACTAGCTTAGTTAGTGTTTTCAGATGAGTACTTTGGCGGTTGGTGGAATTGCAAGCTTTCCCTAACTCATCTTGGGCTGATTTAGTGCAGAGGTTGAGAGAGACTCCCTCTCAATCTTAATATTCTATAGTTTCTTTTTTCCTAAGCTTCTTTCTTCAAGAGAATTGTCTCAGTCAAGTTGCTCAATGACCATTGGTCGGAGGTTGGAGTTTGAGTTTAGTGGTAGCTTGGGTGTAGTATTCCCAGTACATTGCTAGAAGGACATGGTATCGTTGGACACATGTTACCATCTTATGAGTTGGTATGAAAATATTACATGATTTGTCCACTATTGATATTCTTTGCTACATTGTGCAAAGGTGATATCTTGTCTAGTTGGGTTATGTAACCCTATCTCCCAGTGATTGTTGAGCTTTTGTACCTTAAAGAGAGACTAAGTGCTCCTATTCTTGGTGGTGAGTATTCTTTTGGAGTTCATAATTTTTTTGGTAAACCATCATCCTCTTTGTTCTAAGGGTGATTTTACATGGATTCCATAATGATCATGTGGGACATGATAGCATTCTTGGGAATTTGGGGTGGTTATTCCCCATGATACCAACTCTTTTTTGAAGTGTGTTGTGTTTTGACCTTGTTTTTAGGGCACGTGTAGGTGCATGGCATAGTTGGTCACCTTTTGACGAGGTAAAGTGGGTTTTTTCTTACCTTGTATTGTTGATTTTATGGCTAGATGGATTTTTCCTAGCACGTAGAAGGTTCCTTGTTGGAAGACCTTGTGTTAGTGTGACACCTTTCTCTTGTGGTTGACTTGTGTGGGGGTTGATGCAATAGTTTGACAATGTTGGAGTGATTTGGTTGGACTTGCAAAGGAGTCATTGATTCATTCCTATTGATCGCAATTGATTTTAGTTCTTGGTGCATTTTGGTTTCTATTCTTGGATTGTAGGCTTCCAAGAGTAAACCTAGTCTTTGGGGGGATGATGTAGTGCCTCTTCCATTTTACTTCTATAAGTCATCCTAATGGATGCAACTTTTTTGATCTCTCCTTGAGAAGGGATCATGATTGCAACTATGAGTGGTCTACACTATTGAGGTGATTAGATTTATATTATTGTATCAGTTGCTTTGTTTATACTTAGACTAATTTGTGAGATTATGATGTGATTTGTGGTTCACTGAGGTTTGTGCCAGTGGTTACCAGAATCGATGTGGTATCATGAGGTTCTTCCATGATTACCCTAAGATGTGTGTAGAGATTTCACTGTGTACTATTACCTGCTACCTTGGACTAGATTCCTATAGCAATGGTTAGTCATGGTTATGACTGTGTTCGCTTATGTGTTTTAAGTGCCTTTTCATATTGTGTTAACAACCATTATTAAATGCTTAAAAAATTAGAAATGGATTGTCCATGTTGGATTCATTTGTTATGTGCTACAGATAATTACCTTGTTATATTCTTATCTGAGAGATATTTTTTACTCATGTTATATTTTACATTTGAGATGACCCAAGGGTCGGATGTTATACCTTGATTTTAGTATAATAAATGTTAGATGACTATTTTATTCAGTTGATCATATTGCATGATGATGCCATTTTGAGATGATAGTATGTTTTATGATGACATCTAGTTACCTAGTATTTGGACATATCTTTGATTATGTTATGTGATGGATTTAATGCTATGGTTATTTAGTTCATTCCTGCATTGCTATGCTTTATGCGAACATGAGTGACATAAATAGATTATTTTGATATAATTAAATAAATGGTTAAATTAGGTGATTTAATGCATTTATTGCTTTGGCTATGTTATTATATGCAATTGCACTTGATCATGTTGTTTAGTGTGCAAGATTTATATCCTTGGCAGTGGCACATGGAGTTAATGATTCAACTATTCATATTTTACCAATGTCATCCTTGTTTGGTCGATGTATCCTTATTTTAATTATTTAATTAATCCTTTCAATGATTATTGAATCTGAACTCATTTGCATTATGTGAGTAGATGATGCAGGAGCATCCAAAGGTATAAGGGCAATCCTGTGTCACCCAAAAAAAATATACTTAGTTTCTGTTTCATGTGTTTTCATTTTTGGATACCCATTTGGGTCAAATAAAGGTTCCAACTCTCACAGTTCCACTATCAGTGTGTTTGAAAATCTTGAAAAAATAGGAGCATGTAATTGGGCCATCATTTTGGTAAACTGGAAGGTTTGAATTGGCTAGATGAATGTAATCATGATTTAGAGCATTCCAGAAAAAGAATCAAGTCAATAGACCCCACAGTTTTGAAAGTTATTGCAATTTTTCGAGTTTTGGAGACCTCCTACGAATGCTTCAAAGTCAAGTTAGGGGCATTAAATGACCTTGAAAAGGGCTCAAAAATGGGGGATGAACAAAGCTGGTCCATAGGGCTATAGAGCACTTCAAGAGCTTTCTGAAAATCTAAACGATTTGTCAATCGGAGCTACAGTTCAAAAGTTATGCCTCCCAGAAGTTCGGTTACTATTTTTGGATTCTTCTAGATTTGCACCAACTTCTAATGCAGCTTTTGGAACCTTCTATTTGGTTGATGGATGCCTACTAGCACTTTCTAGAATGTACTCCTAGTCCTTAACCCTCTGAGGTCTATTTAAGGAGATTTCTGGCATTGTAAAAGGCAGTTCGGAGTGGAGTTTGAAAGGAGGTACTGAAAGGAGAAATTATCTCCAGATTTATGCTATTGTAAGCCCTTAGGGCATGTTTCAAAGTTTATTTTCCTGTACTGTTTGTACTAGCTTATTTTCTCAGTTAATATAATTTTCCCTTTCTATTGTTTCCATTTTGTTCTTGGGTTGTGTCTCCATCAAGTGGTATCAGAGCTGGTTTTCCTGAGTGTGTAGACAGAATGCCGACTATGAGGCAATTTGCACCAGGACTGTGTGGTTGTGGGTTTGAGTTAAGAAGATGCCTCCATGAAGAGAGCGTGGTGGAAGGGCCAGAGCTATTAATCTTGAGGAGGTTAGAGCCCTCCAAAGGCAGGTACAGGCATTGCAAGAGTAGCTCCGTAGAGGAGCAAATGTTGCCACAGGTGACGACAGTGAGGATGACAATGAAGAAGAAGTAATATAACCAGAAGGGGAATTTGATGGGGAAGTTCTGAATTATGTAGAGGAAAGGCTTTTTAGGGCCATTACTAAGTTTGGGAAAATACCCACAATTTAAGTGGGTGTATTTTCAGGAAATCTAAAACCAGATGAGTTGATCGATTGGATCAATGAACTGGAAGAATACTTTGAGTATGAGGATATCAGGGACCCAGATAGGGTTAAGTTTGCAAAGGCCAAACTGAAAGGCCATGCAAAAATCTGGTGGAAAGAGGTCCAATTGGAAAGAAATAGAAGAGGAAAGGAGAAGATCACAAGATGAGATCGCATGGTGGAAAAATTGAAGAAGCAGTTCATTCCTATGGACTATGAGCTTGATTTTTTTAAGAAGATGCATGGGTTAAAGCAAGCAAGAAGATCAGTCCAAGAATATACAGAGGAATTTTATCGACTCTTGATTAGAGCGAGACATGCAGAAGCAAATAAGGAGAAGGTTGCTCGTTATATCGGTGGGTTGCGACCTAGCATCCAGGAGGAATTAAGTCTGGTAAGAATGACTAGCGTTGAAGAGAAGCTAAATAAAAGGTTTGAAGGAAGACAAAGAGGGTGCAGCCAAGGAGGAAGGGGAAGTGGTAGGTCATCTAGAGGCCGCAATGAAACCCAAAAGAAAAATGAAGATGAGGGTACTAGCAGGAACCAGAGGAATGAGGGTTTCAACCGCTCCCGTGACCAAGACTTTGGAAATTAGAGAGGAAGAGGTAGAGGATGTGGACAAGGAAGAGGAGGCTTCCATGGTACCTGTTTCCATTGCAATGAAGAAGGTCATCGTGCCTTTGAATGCCCTCAACAACAAGGAAGGACAGATAGGAGAGCTTAAGGCCAAGCTAGGGTTGCTCATGTGGATGAGGATGCACAATCATCACATTCAGAGGATGCAAAAAGAGGAGAGACCTTGGTAAATGAAAGAGTCCTACTAAGTGGTGAGATTGAACTAGGACAACAGAGGAGTTTTTTCTATACCAGATGCAAGTGTGAGCATAAATGTTGTGACGTGATCATTGATGGTGGTAGCATTGATAACTTGGTATCAGAAGAGATGGTCTCTAAGCTGAAGCTCAAGAGGGAGAAACATCCCCAACCCTATCGAATTGCGTGGGTAAAAGATGATCATAAGGTCCTGGTAAGTGAACAATGTTTAGTGAAATTCAAAATTGGGAGTTACCATGATGAAGTTCTCTGTGATGTTATTTCGATGGATATTTTCCATCTATTGTTGGGTAGACCATGGTAGTTTAATAGACATGCAGTGCATGATGGACATGCAAACACATACTCTCTGACAAAGGATGGAGTTTGCCACAAATTGAAGCCCATGAAAAAGGAAAGTGAAAAGGTATGTAGCAGTGCTAGGATTTGTCTTGTTGATGGAAGGAAGTTTTTAGATGGCATGAAACATCAGCATATGTGCTATGCTTTAATTCCTAGGAAAGATAAAGAAGGTAGTAGTGAAATACCACTTGAAGTTTCAAATTTACTAGGGGAGTTTGGAGATATTATCTCTGATAATGTTCCAGATGGATTACCACTAATAAGGCAAATCAGTCATCAGATAGATCTGATTCTAGGAGCTAGTTTGCCTAACAAGGCTGCTCACAGGATGACTCCTACTGAAACAGAGGAGCTAAATAGACAGGTTCAGGAGCTATTGAGGAAGGGCTTTATTCGAGAGAGCCTAATTCCATGTGCAATACCTGTAGTACTTGCACCAAAGAAGGATGGAGAGTGGAGGATGTGTATAGATTCTCAAGCTATAAATAGGATAACCATCAAGTACCAGTTTCCTTTGCCAAGAATGGATGATCTTATGGACTGCTTGAGTGGAGCTCAGTACTTCACAAAGATAGATCTGAAGAGTGTCTATCATCAGATATGGATTTGAGAAGGAGATGAGTGGAAAATAGCCTTCAAGTCCAAGGAGGGTCTTGATGAGTGGTTAGTCATGCCCTTTGGATTGACAAACTCTCCAAGCACCTTCATGCGGCTCATGAATGAGGTACTGAAGAAGTTCTTGGGAAAATTTGTTATTGTCTATTTGGATGATATTTTAATTTTCAGAAAAATTTTGCAAGAACATTTACTACATATTCATAGTGTCCTTGAAAGGCTAAGGGAAGAGAAACTATTAATTAATCTGAAGAAGTGTAACTTTGCAAAAAGGGAGTTAGTCTATTTGGGGTTTGTTATATCACCTGAAGGTCTCAAAATGGATCTGGAGAAGGTAAAAGCCATCTTGGAATGGCCTACTCCAAGGTTTTCTACTGAGGTAAGATCATTTCATGGTTTGGTTAGATTTTACAGGAAGTTTATTAAGAATTTTAGTGGCATATGTGCACCACTAACTGATACAATAAGAGGGGATAGAAAAGAGTTCAAATGGACTGCAGCAGCTACGAGGAGTTTTGAATTGCTGAAGATGAAGGTGACAGACTAGCCTGTGTTGGCACTTCCAGATTTTAGAAAGGTTTTCCAGGTGGATTGTGATGCCAGTGGAAGCACTATTGGGGCTGTATTAAGCCAAGAAGGTAAGCCTATTGCATATTTTAGTGAAAAATTGAATGATGCAAAGAAGAAAAATTCTGTTTATGATCAAGAGTTCTATGCAATAGTTCAGGCCTTAAAAAAATGGAGGCATTATTTATTGCCAAAGGAATTTGTTTTGTATACTGATCATCAGGCATTACAGTACCTAAATAGCCAAGGTAAATTGAATCAGAGGCATATGAAGTGGGTAGAGTTCTTGCAGAGTTATAAATTTGTGTTGAAGCATAGAAGTGGAAAATCTAACAGGGTTGCAGATGCACTAAGTAGGAGACAATTGTTGCTTACAGTAATGCAGGTTAAAGTAGTTGGGTTTGATGAACTCAAGAATTTGTACCCCGAGGATTCTGATTTTGCTGAAGCATGGAAAGCTTGTAAACAACCTGTTGCTATAGATAGAACCAAGTGGTTAGACTATTTGATTCAGGATGGCATGTTGTTCAAGGGTAGTCAATTGTCCATTTCAAGAAGTTCCATGAGGGAAAATCTAATTAAGGGTAAACATAGTGAAGGGATTGTAGGACATTTTGGTCGAGATAAGACCATTTCCATTCTTAGATAACATTATTTTTGGCCTCAAATTTCACAGGATCTGAAGAAGTTTGTACAGAGTTGCCAGGTTTGTCAAGTTGTCAAGGGGTTTAGTCACAATACTGGCCTATATCAGCCATTGCCTGTTCCATCAAGGCCATGGGAGGACATAAGTATGGATTTTGTTCTTGGATTGCCAAGGACACAAAGGGATAACGACTCAATATTCGTGGTGGTTGATAGGTTCTCCAAAATGGCACATTTCATTCCATGCCACAAAACTCATGATGTTGTCCATATTGTAGACTTGTTCTTCAGAGAGGTGGTAAGACTACATGGTCTTCCAAGGAGTATAGTTTTTAATAGAGATACTAAATTTGTGGGGTATTTTTGGAGGACATTGTGGAAAAAGTTGAGAACAGAAGTGAAATTCAAGTCCATGCATCACCCACAAACTGACGGCCAAACAGAAGTGGTAAGCAGAAGTTTGGGCAATTTGCTGAGATGTTTAGTTGGGGATAAGCCCAAGGGATGGGATTTGATTCTACCACAAGCAGAGTTTTCTTACAATAACTCTATAAATTGGAGTAGTGGAAAATCACCATTCCAAATTGTATATGGGAATAGCCCAAGGACTGCACCTGAATTGAGGAAGATAGAGCAAGGGGAGAGGACAAGTGTTGAAGCTGAGGAATTTGCTAAACATATCAAGCGTTTACATGAGGAGGTTCAAGCACACATTACCAAGATGAATCAAGAGTATAAAGCTAGGGCTGATCAAAGGAGAAGACATAAGGAATTCCAAGTAGGGGATCTAGTCATGGTGCACTTACGAAAAGAAATATTTCCAGTCGGGACTTACAACAAGCTAAAAATAAAGAAATTTGGCCCCTGCAAACTTTTGAAGAAACATGACTCAGGAAATGCATATGAGGTGGAGCTGCCAGATGGTATTCACATTTCTCCCATTTTCAACATTGCAGATTTAACAGAGTATCATGATGATGGTGCAGATGAGGAGCTAGTGTTAGAGCCATATCCAATTCCTACTTCTAAGAAGGAGGAGATAGAAGACATTCTAGATCATCGTGTGGGAAGGAGTACCAGAAATAGGTAGTATGAAGAGTATTTGGTGAAGTGGAAAGGATGGCCGATCGAGGACTCAACTTGGATTTTAGCAGCTGAGGTTTCCCATTTGGGATTTCCTCTACCATTCATAAAGTGACAAGGTCACTTTTCAATCTACCCTGGGTGTCTGATGCAGGAGCATCCAAAGGTATAAGGGCAATCCTGTGTCACCCAAAAAAATATACATAGACTTAGTTTATGTTTCATGTGTTTTCATTTTTGGATACCCATTTGGGTCAAATAAAGTTTGCAACTCTCACAGTTCCACTATCAGCGTGTTTGAAAATCCTGAAAAAATAAGAGCATGTAATTGGACAATCAATTTGGTAAACTAGAAGGTGTGAATTGGCCAGATGAATGTAATCATGATTTAGAGCATTTCAGAAAAAGAATCAGGTCAATAGACCCCACGGTTTGAAAGTTATTGCAATTTTTTGAGTTTTGGAGACCTCCTAAGAATGCTTCAAAGTCAAGTTAGGGGCATTAAATGACCTTGAAAAGGGCTGAAAAATGGGGGATGAGAAAAGCTGGTCCATAGGGCTATAGAGCTCTTTGAGAGCTTTTCAAAAATGTAAACGGTTCGTCAATCGGAGCTACGATTCAAAAGTTATGCCTCCTGAAAGTTTGGTTACCGTTTTTGGATTCTTCTAGATTTGCACCAACTTCTAATGCGGCTTCTAGAACCTTCTATTTGGTCGGTGGATGCCTAATAGCACTTTCTAGAATGTACTCCTAGTCCTTAAACCTCCGGGGTCTATTTAAGGAGATTTCTGGCATTGTAAAAGGTAGTTCGGAGTGGAGTTTGAGAGGAGGTACTTAAAGGAGAAATTATCTCCAGATTTATGCTATTGTAAGCCCTTAGGGCACGTTTCAAAGTTTATTTTCCTATACTGTTTGTACTAGCTTATTTTCTCAGTTAATATAATTTTCCCTTTCTTTTGTGTTCATTTTGTTCTTGGGTTGTGTCTCCATCATTAGACTAGTGAACATGTCTATGCATTTAGAGGTTCACATTGTTGATAAAGTTGTCAAGGAGATTTTTGTGTTTTTTGGGATTTTTAATTGATTTATTTTAAATTCTTGGCAGCTTTTCCATAGATGAATTCCTATTACTAGGAATAGCCTTTTTTCATTTGGGTCGATTCAGGGTCTAACTAGGTTGGCTAGTTATTTGCCCTAATCGATTATTCACTTGAAAGTGAATAAATATCCAAAAAGGAATTTAATTCCTCACTTCTCACTTTCGAATTAGAAAGTTGGAGAGTAAAACCCAAAATCCTCTTCATGAGGATTTACTGTTTTGTTCGTTGTGAGAGCCGCAGGCATGGGATCATCGTGAGATTGAGCTTGTTGGATCCAGCTTGGGGAAACCTTGGATTGTCATGATTTTCAACTACTTCTATGGGCTATTTATTTTATGGTTTAGATTCCAATTTTTCCCTTTTGGCTGTGATGTATCGCTTTCTCATTTTATTGTTTCTTCTCTATTTCAACTTCTATTTTTGGTAGCCATTCATTTAGAGGTTGAGAACTAGTGTTCCCCTCCATTTCTATATACTAATTCTACCTGGTTGGGCGGGTATGAACATTTCCCTATTTTTTAGGATGAGGGTTTGGGGTTTTGCACCGTTATGCTAGCCATTTTTGCATAATGTCTAAACTTGTTTATTTTTTGATTTTTAGGGTTTTTCTACCCAAAGGTCAAATGGGTTTTAATTTTGATGTTTTTCAAAATTTTAGGGTTTTGCCTCGTTTTGTATGTCACCCTATTTTCTCAGGTTTTCTTTCCACAATGTGGGTCATGGACTTGGATGATTTGTTTGGATATCAGTTAGACCACTATTGCACTTTTATGTTGCATTGGGATGTGTATCACACTTGTCCTTTCAACTTTGTGTTCGATTGAGTGATTTTATACTAGGTGTTATGTTTTCTTTTGGACCTTTACTTTTGGTTCATGGACACTAGGATTCGTGTAGAATCCATGCTCCCAAATTGAGGCTAGTTGAGTAAGTTCATGATGTTTGGTCTTGTTGCATCATTGGGATTCATGTAGAATCCATACTCCTGGATTGAGGCCGGTTGAGTGATTTCATGATGTATGGTATTATTGGCTTTTGGATTCATGGAGAATATGTCCTCTCAAGTTGTTTTTGGTTGAGTGATCTTTTGCATTATGTTCACATCCAATCCTTGTGTTATGATCTTCGTGATGGTGGTGCACCACACATGAATATGT